>JAQISU010000059.1:600000-1915000 GCA_029339505.1 Unio delphinus | reverse complement strand
GGAACAGTTGAAGTGGACGATACCAATACTGCAGGAAGGTAATATCAGATGTGTTATCCCAGACATCGTTACATTTGTATTATCATAGACATTGTATCTTTATTATCACTGACATCATTGTATCTGTATTATCACTGACATCATTGTAGATGTATTATTATAGACATCCATGTATCTTTATTTTTGTTGACATCATTGTGTCTGTATTCTCATAGACATCCTTGCATCTGTATTATCACTGACATCCTTGTATCTGTATTCTTATAGACATCCTTGTATCTGTCTTATGTTGTTGTTGTTGATTTTGTTGTTTTAGGATTTAACGTCATTTTTCAGCACATGATAGGCTATACATGGTGGCCAGTATTAATGGTGGAGGAAGAACCCAGGAAACCCCTCCAAAAAACCACCAATCCACGAGAAGTTACTTGCAAGCTTTCTCACGTATCTACATTGGCCTAATCTGAGACTCAAACCCATGTAGGCAGATGTGAGATGGCAGTGATCTGTAACAGAGAGCGCTTTTGACCATTTGGACACTCAGGGCCTTAAATGTACAGTCTAGTCAATGCTTCTTCTATTTCTTGGAACATAATTATTGGAACTCACTTAAAAATGGAAAAAAGAAAGGACTGGTTCTTGTTTCAGACATTAATTATGATCAGTCAATCAATCTTGAAAAATATGACAGTGTACACAAGAAACATATATAAAAAGAACACCAATTATAAAAGAAAGAAAGATATGTTACCAAATACGACATAAAGCATGTTTGCCATACTGATGAAATTACCATCATGTTTTAATCGTTTTGTTGTGACAAAAAAGAAATTGATTAGGGATCGAATAATATTGTCATGTTCTGTGTAGAGCCTATAACCACATCGATAAATAACCGAGGGATGTCCGGAATTATCATTTTCTTGTCTAACATGGGCAGACATGTACAGCAATGTTTGATATATGCATTTTTCATGACATTATGGTTTACTCAGGCATAGAGGAGTAATTCAAATGACAGAAACAAAAAGGGAATCTGTTATAGCATTTTTCATGACATTGTGATTCACTCAGTAAATTAAATGACAGAAACAAAAAGCGATATGAATCTGTTATAGCATTTTTCTATATAGGATGTAATTTTTATCAATTGTTCGTATTTGCCATTTTTAATCAGCTAATTAGGACTTGGGACAATTAAAGCTTTTTGTTTCTTTGCCAATAAAATGGCTTTTAAGTTTCTAGATATTAAAATTTATTTACGTGTCAAAGATGTGTCAAAGAATTCATAAATAATAATAAATATGCTTGTTTCAGTTTGTAAAGTCCAATCTCAAAATGAATAATTGATTACAATAAATACATGTATATTTAATGCAAATATATGAATTACTCAATAATTGAATACAATAAATGCATGTATATTAATTGCAAATATATGAATAATTTATTGCAGCAAATACATGTATATTAAATTCAAATATATGAATAAATTTATTGCAATAAATACATGTATATTAAATGCAAATATAATCTAATTCAGGTTCTACAGTGACCTGACCTATGTGGAATCAAGCAAGAAAGCAATCTGGGGATGGGTATGTATAATTCTTAAATTACAATACAATCTGGGGATATGTACATACAATTCCTAATTTACCAAGCAATCTGGGGATGGGTATGTGCAATTCTTTGTGTTAGATGATGAACATTTTGATCAGAAGTGATTGGCAATGACTTGTTTGTATTAAATGATAAACATTAAGGCTAGAAGTGATTGGCAATGACTTGTTTGTATTATATGATAAACATTAAGGCAGGAAGTCATTGGCAATGACTTGTTTGTATTATATGATAAACATTAAGGCAGGAAGTCATTGGCAACGACTTATTTGTGATAGATGATAAACATTAAGGCTAGAAGTGATTGGCAATGACTTATTTGTGATAGATGATAAACATTAGGGCTAGAAGTGATTGGCAATGACTTATTTGTATTTAATGATAAACAGTTAGACTAGAAGTGATTGGCAATGACTTATTTGTATTAAATGATAAACATTAAGGCTAGAAGTAATTGGCAATGACTTGTTTGTGGTAGATAAAAAATAATTAGACTAGAAGTAATTTGCAATGACTTGTTTTTAGAAGTAATTGTCAATGATTTTTTTTGTTTGTATTATATGATAAACATTTAGACTAGAAGTAATTTTGCAATGACTCGTTTTAGAAGTAATTGGTAATGACTTGTTTTTAGAAGTAATTTGCAATGACTTGTTTTTAGAAGTAATTGGCAATGATTTTTTTGTTTGTATTATATGATAAACATTTAGACTAGAAGTAATTTTGCAATGACTTCTTTTTAGAAGTAATTGGCAATGACTTGTTTTTAGAAGTAATTGGCAATTACTTGTTTTTAGAAGTAATTGGCAGTGACTTGTTTTTAGAAGTAATTGGCAGTGACTTGTTTTTAGAAGTAATTGGCAATGACTTGTTTTAAAAGTAATTGGCAATGATTTGTTTTTAGAAGTAATTGGCAATGACTTGTTTTTAGAAGTAATTGGCAATGACTTGTTTTTAGAAGTAATTGGCAATGATTTGTTTTTAGAAGTAATTGGCAATGACTTGTTTTTAGAAGTAATTGGCAATGACTTGTTTTTAGAAGTAATTGGCAATGACTTGTTTGTTGTAGCTACACACATACCACACAAACGTTTTTGTAGAAACAAGTTTTTCCAAAACAAACATTTATGACACTGTTACGTATTAATCAATAATTGATATGGAAACAATTAAATGCTTTACAAATATTAAGTTGCATGGGTCAGCAGAAGTAGGTCATATACTATGTGTAAAGCAGAAGTAGGTCATATACTATGTGTAAAGCAGAAGTAGGTCATATACTATGTGTAAAGCAGAAGTAGGTCATATACTATGTGTAAAGCAGAAGTAGGTCATATACTATGTGTAAAGCAGGGGAATATGTTTTGTATTTGCTAAAATTTGCTGTTGGGTAACTGTTTTCTATCAAGAGCAGGAGACAGTGACCTCATTTCACTCTTGTTTTCAGAGTACATATTTCTAACTCTGTGAACTGACAGAACAGATTATAACACAGAGCCATTTAAAGTAAAGCTTGCTTGACTTATACAATGCTAACCCCCCCCCCCCCCCCCAAGACGAAAGATAGACTCATAAATGTATGTAAAGCAAATATGTTTTAGTGGTGTGTACAGTAAATACACAGGTAACAATTTGACTGTATTCTTTTAGGTGATTAATACCTTGGAAAACTGAAACTTTTATAGGTAGGAAAAAAATGGAAGTCTAGTATACAAGACCATATGGGAGTAATTTAGTATGGCAGTGCTATGTCAGTTTGCATTTGCAAGTCTAGCCTAGATGGACCCATAATTTCGTTTGGCACTGGTACCTCAGTTAGCTAATTACACTAATTAATCAGGTATGTTCTCTTTTTTAGAATCCACATTCATTGTATATATATATATATATATATATATATATATATATATATATATATATATATATATATATATATATATATATATATATATATATCTGAAATAGTTTTAATAGTATTGAAAGCCAGTTTCATGAACATTGTATGCCATTTGAAGCAATTAAATCACAAAGCACCAGGAGCTTTATTAGTTTTTTTTAATGTTTATATGCAACATAATTGCTTAGGGGATAATACACAGTCAAATGATGTTAGATACAGATTGCCTAATAAAAGCAAAAATTGAAATGCAATACTTGGAAAAGAGGTCATAAATTATCATAAATAAATAATTCAATACAAGGAAATACTTCAAAATGAGGTCATAAATTATCATAAATAATTCACTACAAGGAAATACTTAGAAATGAGGTAATAAATTATCATAAATAATTCACTACAAGGAAATACTTAGAAATGAGATCATATATAATTCACTACAAGGAAATACTTAGAAATGAGATCATATATAATTCACTACAAGGAAATACTTAGAAATGAGATCATAAATAATTCACTACAATGAAATACTTAGAAACGTGATCATAGAAATGAGGTCATAAATTATTATAAATAATTCACTACAAGGAAATACTTAGAAATGTGGTCATAGTAATGAGGTCATAAATTATCATAAATAATTCACTACAAGGAAATACTTAGAAATGAGGTCATAGATTATCATAAATATTTGACTACAATGAAATACTTATAAATAGGATATGATGTGTAATGTAGTGTATAAATTAGCATTTTAATGTCTAGAGATGTATCTTTAGATATTGTACATGTTTACATCGACATAGGAAATATAATTTTTAATATTTTGTGCCTTGACACCCTTACAATTACTTTCTGGAAAAGGTAGAGATGTATTTTCAATCCTCTAGCATCTTCCAATGACACAATTTTTTCGTTCAATACCAGCTTGGATAAAAAGATTCATTACTAAGAATCTAACTTATGATGAAGAGTGATGCTGTGTTTTCCGTGTTGAAAAGACGTGACTCATGGAAAATTTGAATTTATGTGTATAAGTTACATATACCTTTGTAAACTATTATTTTCCCATGTACACATAGCCAAATAGTGAACAATTTGCTTACCTACCCTTAGGATGGATGCAATGCTATAATTGTTGTACTATTCATTTAATATCTTACAAAATATGTGCCAACCTGGCAGCCATCATGGGTCAATTGTTGTAGTTGTTTTCTTCCTCCTTCTTTCATCCTCCCCCTCCTTCTTCTGCTTCGTCTTCTTCTTTATGTTATTATCGGTATTATTATTATTATTATTATTATTATTATTATTATATAATATTATTATTATTTTTATATTGTTATTTATAGTATTATTATTTTTATATTGTTCTTTATATTATTATTATTATTATTATTATTATTATTCTTTAAATTATTATTATTATTATTATTATTATATAATATTATTATTATTTTTATATTGTTATTTATAGTATTATTATTTTTATATTGTTCTTTATATTATTATTATTATTATTATTATTATTATTCTTTAAATTATTATTATTATTATTATTATTATTATTATTATTTTTATATAATATTATTATTATTTTTATATTGTTATTTATAGTATTATTATTTTTATATTGTTCTTTATAGTATTATTATTATTATTATTATTATTATTATTATTATTATTATTCTTTAAATTATTATTATTATTATTATTATTATTATTATTATTTATTTCTCTTCTAATAGTCATACGGTGGTTTCTTAACAGCGTCTGTTCTTGGTTCAGGAGAGGATGTATTTGAATGTGGAATTGCTGTAGCACCAGTGACAGACTGGAGATATTACGGTATGCCATCCGCCAGAATTTTTTTTGATTGTAGGGGAATAAGGTTTACTTTTTCTTTCTTTCAGTCATTGGAGAAAACCGCAGTTTGTTGAGAAACATTTAGCAAGATAGTTTCAGAATATATTTTTAGAAAGAGTGTATACAGTACTTGAGGGACATATTGAAAATGAAATTTGATAAAATGTAAATACCAATTAATAATAAGTTGTATGACCTTGCCCGAATTTGTAAGATCGATATCATGTACTGTTACGTATATTTGATATAAGTCATTTATATTTATCTTTATTTTTGTTTGTTTGTTAGATTTAAATTTGGCATTTTAACTGATTCGTTCATTGGGGGGGGGGACCTGTACTTTACAGAATAAACACCAGGTGTTGATGACCTCATTTCTAACCTGGCTTCAGAGTTGTAAACAAGCTTTTAAAATGATTGGTTGGTTCCAAGGACAAAATGGAATTTGTATAAACATCTTACTATTTTAGTTGGGTCGCACGCTGTTTACGTGATTTCTTGAACGTAAAATTGTTCTGAGAGATTCTAGAAGATCGTGACCCCTTTCTTGTTTACGTAAAAACAGGTATATAAACTATGTTTTGGAGCGTGTTATTCAGTAGAAGTTGGGCTTCTAGAATATTAAGTTGTGTTTTTTTCAGTTATTATAAATTACCTTGCACTGTAAATTATGTCAATTTGTTTAAGGACATTGTGGAGTTTGATATAAACATCTTTCTAATTTTAGTTGGGTCATATTGTATTTACATGATTTCTTGAACGTAGGTTTGTACTGAGAGATTCTAGAAGATCGTGACCCCTTTCTTGTTTACGTAAAAACAGGTATATAAACTATGTTTTGGAGTGAGATATTCAATAGAAGAATTGGGGCTGTTAGAATACTAAGTTGTGTGTCTTCTTGAGTTATTTTAAATTACCTTGTACTGGAAATTATGTCAATTCGTTTGGATCAAGAGGAATTATTTTGTTGCTCATGGATTTTTATTAACAAGAACTGACTTCATCAAGTGACATCGTCTTCCATTATGGATACTTTGCTGGAATTCGAACTTGGAATTATTTGGACATTTTATTACCAGAACTTTTGCAATTTCTCTAGTAGATAATATTTTGAATTATTTTTGGATTAATTTTGAAATTGATTCTTAAAACCGTAAGTTTATTTTTCTTTTCTGAAAAATATTTGTACTCAGTAAATTGTTTATTAAGTTTTTACAAGCTTGTTATTTTCACTATTTATGTTTTATTGTTTATTTGAGACTAAGCACGTAACAGTACATACTTTAATGTAATAATCAAATACTCAACAGGTATCTTTAATTATTGCACACTGGGGCTAAAAGCCATAACTCTAATTGAATACTCCATCTTAACTTATTTCACACTGGAGCTAAAAGCCATCACTGTAATTGAATACTCCATCTTTAATTATTGCACACCTGGGCTAAAAACCATACCTGTAATTGAATACTCTATCTAAAAAACACCAGACACACAACAGGAGCAGTGGAATATCGAGAAATAAACAAGAATGTCAGAAACAAATTGAAGAAAGCAAAAGAAGAGTGAATTGGACAACAGTGCACAGAAATAGAGAGCAGTCTGATTAAGAATAACAGCAAAAAGGCATTCCAAATTGTGAAAGACCTCACCAGATAGAAGCAGCCAAGAGTCAGTACCATTCAAGATGAAAATGGAAAATGCCTTACAGAAGCAAGTGACATTGCAGTGACATTGCAGAAAGATGGACTGAGTATTGTAAGGAACTCTACAACCATCCGTCCACAGGAGACCCAGAGGTGCTTGAAGTTCCAAAGTCCACAAATAATGATGATTTCCCAATTCTCAAAGAAGAAGTGGAGTCAGCAATAAGAGCACTGAAGAATGGAAAGGCAGCTGGAGTAGACAACTTCCCAGACACAGGCATTGGCACATGATCGAGTCAAGTGATCGAGGGAACTGGCCATATGTTCAGCAGCACAGTGCCTCAACGACCACACTAGGTCAAGAGACTAATGATGATGATGATGATGATGATCTTTAATTATTGCACACCTGGGCTAAAAGCCACAACTCTAATCGAATACTCCATCTTAACTTATTTCACACTGGAGCTAAAAGCCATAACTGTAATTGAATACTCCATCTTTAATTATTGCAAACCTGGGCTAAAAACCATCACTGTAATTGAATACTCCTCCTTTAATTATTGCACACCTGGGCTAAAACCCACAACTCTAACTGAATACTCTATCTCAACTTATTTCACACTGGAGCTAAAAGCCACAAATGTAATCGAATACTCCATTTTAACATATTTCACACTGGAGCTAAAAGCCAAAACTGTAATCAAATACTCCATCTTTAATTGTTGCACACCTGGGCTAAACACCATAAATGTAATTGAATACTCCATCTTTAATTATTGCACACCTGGGCTAAAAGCCATAACTGTAATTGAATACTCTATCTCAACTTATTTCACACTGGAGCTAAAAGCCATAACTGTAATCAAATACTACATCTTAACATATTTCACACTGCTGTCAAACGCCATAACTGTAATCAAATACTCCATCTTTAATTGTTGCATACCTGGGCTAAAAACCATAACTGTAATTGAATACTCCATCTTTAATAATTGTCCACCAGGTCTAAAAGCCATAACTGTAATTGAATACTCTATCTTAATTTACTTCACACTGAGGCAAAAAGCCATAACTGTAATCGAATACTCCATGTTAACATATTTCACACTGGAGCTAAAAGCCATAACTGTAACTGAACACTCTATCTTAACTTCTTCCACACTGGAGCTAAAAACCACAAATGTAATCGAATACTCCATCTTATCTTTTTTCACACTGGAGCTAAAAGCCATAACTGTAATCGAATACTCCATCTTAACATATTTCACACTGGAGCTAAAAGCTATAACTGAAATCGAATACTCCATCTTAACTTATTTTACACTGGAGCTAAAAGCCACAACTGTAATCAAATACACCTTCTTAAATTATTTCACACTGGAGCTAAAAGCCATAATTGTAATCGAATACTCCATCTTAACTTATTTCCCACAGGAGCTAAAAGCCATAACTGTAACTGAATACTCTATCTTTAATTATTACACATCTGGGCTAAAAATCATAACTGTAATTGAATACTCCATCTTTAATTATTGCATGCCTGGACTAACAGCCATAACTGTAATTGAATACTCCATCTTTAATTATTGCACAGCTGGGCTAAAAGCCATAACTGTAATCAAATACTCCATCTTAAATCATTGCACACTGGGGCTAAAAGCCATAACTGTAATTGAATACTGCATCTTTAATTATTGCACACCTGGGCTAAAAATTTAACTGTAATTGAATACTCTATCTTTAATTATTGCACACTGGAGCTAAAAGCCATAACTGTAACTGAATACTCCATCTTTAAATATTTCTCACCTGGGTTAGAAACCATAACTGTAATTGAATACTCTCTCTTTAATTATTGCACACCTGGGCTAAAAGCCATAACTGTAATTGAATAATCCATCTTAAATTATTTCACACTGAGGTTTAAAACCATAACTGTAATAACTCAATGATATATTGGACTCATTTCTGTAATTGCATCATGCAGATCTTGATAATGTGTTGTGTGTTTTGGGTATATTTACTGAAATTTGCACCAATAGCTATAATATATATATATATATATATATATATATATATATATATATATATATATATATATATATATATATATATATATATATATATACATATATATATATATATATATATATATATATATAGATATATATAGATATCTATATATATATATATATATATATATATATATATATATATATATATATATATATATATATATATATATATATATATATATATATATATACAAACGACATTTTCTATGATTTTAAATATAGATAACCTGATGCGTGCCAAATCTCACTTGACTCTGAATCATGCCAAATCTCACTTGACTCTGAATCATGCCAAATCTCACTTGACTCTGAATCATGCCAAATCTCACTTGACTCTGAATCATGCCCAGTCTCACTTGACTCTGAATCATGCCAAATCTCACTTGACTCTGAATCATGCCAAATCTCACTTGACTCTGAATCATGCCAAATCTCACTTGACTCTGAATCATGCCAAATCTCACTTGACTCTGAATCATGCCAAATCTCACTTGACTCTGAATCATGCCAAATCTCACTTGACTCTGAATCATGCCCAGTCTCACTTGACTCTGAATCATGCCAAATCTCACTTGACTCTGAATCATGCCAAATCTCACTTGACTCTGAATCATGCCAAATCTCACTTGACTCTGAATCATGCCAAATCTCACTTGACTCTGAATCATGCCAAATCTCACTTGACTCTGAATCATGCCAAATCTCACTTGACTCTGAATCATGCCCAGTCTCACTTGACTCTGAATCATGCCAAATCTCACTTGACTCTGAATCACGCCAAATCTCACTTGACTCTGAATGACGCTAAATCTCACTTGACTCTGAATGATGCCACATCGCTTTGATACACATCAGATTCACATTATTCTGTCAGTTGGAAATCCCACACTGATCTTTCTCAAACCAAATCCACACTATGTCTCATGCTAAATCCCACATTACTGATTCTCAAACCAAATCCACACTATGTCTCATGCGAAATCCCACATTACTCTTTCTTGAACCAGTTCCACACTTCTCTAACTCACACCAACTCCCTCAATGGTCCACATTAAATTTCACCAGTATATGATATGTGCCAAACACTCTAATACCGTATATACCAATTAATCTGTAACTTATTTACTGTATGTGTTAGAGAATAAAGTGATGTAAGCTGTTACCCATTTACTGTATGTGTTAGAGAATAAACAGAAAATCAGTTTTGATAATTAAAATACTTGTAACATTAAATTGCAGAGTAGATGTATTTCAATTTTCAAGTATTTTGGGTCATTAAATATTTCCCAAATCTCATACAGAGAGAAACTTGACTGTGTATTACATGTACATTTAAATTACAGATTCCATCTATACAGAGAGATACATGGGAACCCCTCACCGCGATGACAATCTGGATGCTTACAATGTAAGAGAAACATTTTAAATATTGGAAGACTAATACACAATCGAAGTATATTAAAATCTGTTTGCTCTATCTTGTCAGTTACTTTAACTACACTTGAAACTTGCTAAATGATTCATATTTCCAAAATACCTGCAGGTAAATTCTACCACACCAGATTCCACGATATACAACAATGATATACATCCATGCTATACATCCACGATATACATCCATGATATAATCTAAAATATACATCTACGATATACATCCATGATATAATCTACGATATACATCCGCGATATGCATCCATGATACACATCAACGATATACATCCACGATATAGATCCACGATATACATCCATGATAGACATCAACGATATACATCCAGGATATAGATCCACAATACAATCTACGATATACATCCACGACATACATCCACAAAACACTCTACATTATACATCCACGATATACATCCACGATATACAAAGAGCAATGTTCATCATATTATTCTTTAATAATTATCTTACTGCCAGAGAGACGGATATACTGTTATACTGTTGTTCATTAAGTGTTAGAATGATTATAGCAGTCATGTGTTTGAGGATCTGAGGATGTTGAGGGTGTATTGTCTCCAACATCAGTTTTGTTGGATTGACTGATGCATTACTGTTTCAACTCTATATTTGACAGTTAAAAAATGATCAATTTTCTTAGATCTTTGAAATTTTTCAATAAAGGAACCAATACTAAGATAAGATACTAAGATAAGATACTAAGATAAGATACTAGTATAAGATACTAAGATAAGATACTAAGATAAGATACTAAGATAAGATACTAAGATAAGATACTAAGATAAGATACTAAGATAAGATACTAAAATAAGATACTAAGATAAGATACTAAGATAAGATACTAAGATAAGATACTAAGATAAGATACTAAGATAAGATACTAAGATAAGATACTAAGATAAGATACTAAGATAAGATACTAAAATAAGATACTAAAATAAGATACTAAGATAAGATACTAAGATAAGATACTAAGATAAGATACTAAGATAAGATACTAAGACCCCTTTTGTTGTATCTTGCAGTAAAATGTCCCAAGCAGAACTGATTCTATATATAACAAATCATAGAAGTTTTTTGTATTCAGATAAGAGACAAAACAGTTTACCAAGTTTGGAATAAAACAAGAAGTGTCCTATTTTTTTAGCTAATTTTTTTAATTCATTTCCATACTTATCTAAATGTACTAATAAACATACTAAAATATATATGCATATAGATTAGAAAAAACTAATTGTAAAAAATTCTTATATAAGTGTTTTTTCCTTAATGTAAATAGCTCTTTCGAGACTTTGAAAATTTTCATTTTTTTAACAGCTTCTTACAATTAATGTTTCTTTGTGTATATACACCGTTAACTTGGTGTATAGCTAAGTGCTCAATAACTGTTAAATAAGCACATAAAGAATTATTCAAATAATGTACAGTGAATATATAAACAAGCACTCAAATACAGTATAATGAATCCATAAACAAGAACTTAAATACTGTACAGTGAATTCATAAACAAATACTCAAATACAGTATAATGAATCCATAAACAAGAACTCAAATACTGTAGAGTGAATCCATAAACAAGTGCACAGATACTGTATAATGAATCCATAAACAAGAACTTAAATACTGTACAGTGAATCCATACAAAAGTACTCAAATACTGTACAGTGACTCCATAAACAAGTACTTAAATACTGTACAGTGAATACATAAACAAGTACTCAAATAATGTACAGTAAATCCAACAACAAATACTCAAATACTGTACAGTGAATGCATAAACAAGTGCTCAAATACTGAATAGTGAATCCATAAATGAGTACTCAAATAATGTATAATGAATGTGTAAACAAGTACTCAAAGACTGTACAGTGAATCCATAAACAAGTACTCAAATACTGTACAGTGAATTCATAAACAAGTACTCAAATACTGTATAATCAATGTGTAAACAAGTACTCAAATACTGTACAGTGAATCCATACAAAAGTACTCAAATACTGTACAGTAAGTACATATAAAAGTTCTCAAATAATGTACAGTAAATCCATAAACAAGTTCTCAAATAGTGTATAATACATGTGTAAACAAGTACTCAAATACTGTATAATGAATGTATAAATGAGTACTCAAAAAATGTACAGTAAATCCATTAACAAGTACTCAATTACTGTACAGTAAATCCATTAACAATTACTCAAATACTGTACAGTAAATGCATAAACAAGTACTCAAATACCGTACAGTAAATACATAAATAGGTCCTCAAATACTGTATAATGAATGTGTAAACAAATACTCAAAGACAGTAAATGCATAAACAAATACTCTAATACCATGCAATAAACACATAGACAAATACTCAAATACTCTGAAATGATCACTAAGACAAATACTCAAATATTCTGAAATGATCACTAAGACAAATACTCAAATATTCTGAATTGAACACACAGACAAGTACTGAAATACTCTGAAATGAACACATAGAAAAATACTCAAATAGTCTGAAATGAATATACACAAATACTCAAATAGTTGGAAATGAACATAGACAAATACTCAAATAGTCTGAAATAAACACAATTACTCAGATAGTCTGAAATGAACACAGACAATACTCAAATAGTCTGAAATGAACTCATAAACCAACATGACTATCTTATGTACAATGAAGGATACTTATTTATGTAAGAAATGTTTGTCTAGTTTCATAGCCTATATCAATCTTTTTTTTAGCCGTGTATTCATTATTAATATTGCTTCGTATTTACACAAAACAGCCTACTCTGAGGACAAGTTATATTGTCTATATCCATTAAGAGGTTCATAGTCTATATTAATCTTTCTTTTTTTTAACTGTGTATTCTTTATAAATATTGCTATGTATTTATACACAAAAAAACCTACTCTGATGACAAGTTCTATTGTCTTAAACCGTTAAGAGGATTAGATTTACGATTTAGTCATATTATAATCCAATGATGATATAAATAAAAACACTGTACACCCTAAGTCTATGCTAAGCTGATTTCTTCCTCTGTATCCATTTTAAAAGAATCCCACGTATTTCCATGTGAAAGAACACTATATCAGAAGTTATACACGTTGTGAAAAGTGGTATGTTAAAAAAATATAAAGGTAAATATTTACCTTACTTCTGATTTACATTAAATAAAATAAATCCCAGCAAAGGAACATAATGGCTTCTGTGCAGAAGATTTTCTGAATAAATTGTACAATTATGATTTTATGATTATATGACTAGATTCCAATTCAATAGTATTTAATGTATTTTAATTTAATTTAATTTAACATATTTCAATTTAATTCAACTTGAGATGGATGAATTCATATATTCATTCTATCAATTATACTTTTTTTATACAGACCGCAAACGTTTCAGGAAAAGCGGCTAATTTAAAAAACTCTCGGTTCCTGTTAATTCATGGCACAGGTGATGGTAAGTTAAATACAAAAAGGTAAGTTAATTACAAAAGGTACGTTAATTAAAAAAAGGTAAGTTAATTTCAAAAAGGTTAGTTAATTAGTAAGTTAATTACCAAAAGGTAAGTTAATTACAAAAAAGTAAGTTAATTACAAAAAGGTATGCCCAACCCTTGATTTTTTTATAAAGCCATTATGTCATGTACATTTATTGTCTACTTAATTTCGCACTCTGCTTAATGTTTGGTCGTAGTAATTGAATAAGTCAGAGCTGCATATAGAAGAAAAACGATGAGTTAAATAGTTTATACTTCAATTCATGGTGAGCGCAAAGTTGGTTTGAACACATGGCAAACTTGGAGGAATAAAAGCAATTCTTCACTACTTGCTGAGCATTGCAAAATACGATGATTTTTGTATCTTTAGCCAGGGCTTGTATTCTCATTCGTATTTCTTCAAACACGTAAACCAAGCATAGGGATTCAGTGAGACACAAAGCCTTAAAGTATTCTGCATACTCATGACGTACTATGGTAAATAAATGTCAAGATTTGAAACTTCTGTTTCTCAGTGAAATATCCAGATAAAGACTTTACTGGATGGGTGGGTAGGTGGGTGGATTTTTAGGGATGGGGTGGGGTGGGATGATATTATTTTGCCACTGTCAGCACAATATAATACATTTATTTCCTAAATTAAAATTTAAAAAAAATATAGATTGGGTAAAGAGTTTATCTTTGTTCTGACATATGTTTGAGACAAGGTCTTTGTGTTAAGTAATCCCGGTGGAAGCAGGAGGTCGTAGGTTCAAACCCCGGCCGAGTCATACCAAAGACTTACAAAAATGGTGTTAACAGCTGCCTCGCGTGGCGCTCAGCATTAAGAGGTTAGTGTTAAGACTGGTCGGCCTGGTGTCAGGATAATGTGATTGGGTGGGATATCATGCTACATATCTGTAACATGATGCCCCAGTGCTAGACATCACTATAAACTGCCTCACTGCAGACATCAAAGTGATATGACTGAAAAGTTGTTAAAACTATGTTAAAAATCATAATCAAACAAACAAACAAAACCGGTACTAAGCTGAATATGTTGTATCTTGCACCAACTACTTCCATTGTGTATTTCATGGATTTTTATCTCCATGCCATCCTCAAGAACTAGACGACGTATTGGTTTCCATGATACAAATGTCCCTTCACGACCGGGCTCGGCTATGTAACACAGCCGCAACAGTTCATACAGGGGGCCCCGAGTGGCCGAGTGGTCTAAAGCACTGTCCATTACGGATCACTGCCATCTAATTCTGTCTGCGTGGGTTCGAGTCTAAGATTCGGCTAATGTAGTTATGTGAGAAAGCTTGCCAGTAGCTTCTCGTAGGTCGTGGTTCTTTTCGGGGGTTTTCCGGGTTCTTCCTCCACCAATAATACTGGCCGCCATGTATATCCATGTGTGCTGAAAATGGCGTTAAGCCATACAAAAAAACAATAAACAACAAAAACAGATCATACAAAATCATCCGCCAGAAAAAACTTGCCCAGATCCGCGACTTGCATGGTGAAAAATAGGAACTTCTGCCGTATGGTGCCAAGCTTTGGTGAAAATTCTTGCCCATTTCCACGACTCTCATAATGTAAAATAGGAACTTCAGCCGTATGATGCACAGCTATAGTGCCCCAATACACAATACCTAGTCTGTGATGGCGTTGTGCTCCTAAGCATTTCCTGCGAATTAAATCTAGTTTATACAGGTAATTGCATGATCCAGTCTGACGCGCATAGTTCTGATTTTAAAACGTCCTGTAAATGTAGCGAGCGACCATCCTCATTATTCTTCTTTAATACTTTACAGGTAGCTCAAGAGACATTCACCTCACTGCCATATTTCATTTAACAACGTCGTTATTAGAATTTACTATGATGAGTGAAAACTCAACGTTACATATCTGGATTGAATGTTGTTTTCAGCCCACTCCCATCGGCGATCAGTCCTGCTAATTCCTCTGAATGACCGGCCTAGTCTGATCAGGTACTTCCCCTCTATTGTTGTTTGGTGGATTCGCAACCTCATGCCTGTGAGATCAACGTTGTATCAATTATCTATGGCGAGCTTTCCATAGACAGAATGACAGAACACAGCTTACCATTCCAGATCCCAAATCTCACCTAATATGCGTGAGAGCAAGACTACACCACTATGCAGATTCCCTAACTTATGACATTTCAAACCCAATGTTGCATTCTATCGTGAAGTCAAGAATGTACAAGAGTTGATTGATGCCCATTTAATGAATGCTGCATTTGTATCTTAATAGTTCTACTTGTCGGGTCCAAATGTCGTCATGACAACGCAAAATGGAACCTTTCTCCTACCATGATCTGTGATAAGGGGGCGTGTAAGTTCAGAAATCATGTGATTCTCTTACAGAAACAACAGGCTACATAAGATCGTGCTAGTTATAATTTGTTGCAAGACTTGACATCGCTTCTTCCTCATCTTTGCTTTTTCATTTTTTTTATACTATATCACTCTGTAATGGTATTTCTGACTGGAATGTTGTTGGAATGTCACAAGGTGTTCTGTTTTTGTTTGGATAAATAATAATGTATGTATCATCTCTTACAGACAGTGTAATTTTTCAGACGAGGTGTTCCGCTTATGGTAAATAAAATAACATCTGACGTAGTTTATCTTACTGGCAATGCATGTTTCAAGATGAGTTGTTCTGATTATGGTAGGATAAAATAACATTTGGTGTATCTTCTCTTACAATATACTTTTCCATACCAGGTATTCCAATTATGTTAAGATCAATACTATTTCATTTGTTATCTCTTACAGACAGTGTACTTATGAAGACGAGGTATTCCAATTAGAATAAGATAAATAAAAAAAAACGTTTTATGTATCATCTCTTCCAGACAATACATTTTCAGACGAGGTGTTCCGATTATGGTATGATAAATATTTGATATGTCTTCCTTTCAAGACAATATACATTTTCAGACGAGGTGTTCCGATTAAGGTATGATAAATATTTGATATGTCTTCCTTTAAAGACAATATACATTTTCAGACGAGGTGTTCTGATTAAGGCATGATAAATATTTGATATGTCTTCCTTTAAAGACAATATACATTTTCAGACGAGGTGTTCCGATTAAGGTATGATAAATATTTGATATGTCTTCCTTTAAAGACAATATACATTTTCAGACGAGGTGTTCCGATTAAGGTCACATAAATACCATTTGATCCTTCTTCTCTCACAGCAATGTAAATTTTGGTAAGATAAATAACATTTGGTTATATCCCTTACAGACAATGTACATTTCCAGAATTCAGCGCAGTTGATGAGGGCACTG
Source organism: Unio delphinus (assembly GCA_029339505.1). Taxonomy (NCBI): domain Eukaryota; kingdom Metazoa; phylum Mollusca; class Bivalvia; order Unionida; family Unionidae; genus Unio; species Unio delphinus. The sequence continues at coordinate 1,897,616 of JAQISU010000059.1, read as the reverse complement.
ACAGAGGCTGATATATTGTTCAGAACACAGGTAATCATTTATATCTATAATGAACATACAGGTAACCATTTATGCCTATACAGAACAGACAGGTAACAATTTATATCTATAAAGAATACAGGTAACGATTTATATATACATATATATATATATATATATATATATATATATATATATATATATATATATAAAGAACATTCAGGTAACAATTTATATCTATACAAAACATTCAGGTAAAAAAAATTAAAGTAACCATTTATATCTATAAAGAACATTCAGGTAACCATTTATATCTATTTTAAAAAAATTCAGGTAGCCATTTATGTATAAAAAGAAAATTCAGGGAACCATTTATATATTTAAAGAACATTCAGGTAACCATTTATTTCTATAAAGAATATTCAGGTAACCATTCATATTTGTAAAGAACATTTAGCAATACAACTTTATTTATAACTTTTCTCGAACCTTAAAGCTTTCATTTATCACATATTTGTAATAATTACAAATATCAGATATTTGTAATAATTGCATTGTTTAATAAATTGAAAAAAAAAAACATTATGTAAGTAATAATTGATAATCCAAACATTCTGTAAGTAGTAGTTACTAATCAAAACATTATGTAAGTAATAATTGATAATCCAAACATTATGTAAGTAATAATTGATAATCAAAGCATTCTGTAAGTAATAATTGATAATGCAAACTTTATGTAAGTAATAATTGATAATCAAAACATTCTGTAAGTAATAATTGATAATCAAAGCATTATGTAAGAAAAAATTGATAATCCAAACATTATGTAAGTAGTAGTTGCTAATCAAAACATCCTGTAAGTAATAGTTGCTAATCCAATATTAACGTCCTGAATCCTTACCTAAGTACTGACATAATCCAGTGGATGTTAATTGGTTTATGATGTTTGACTTATGTAGTAATCTAATCTATAATTGATTGACGTCTTGAATCCATTTCGAATTACTACCTAATAAAATTTAGTGTAATCCAATGGTTATATTTGGATTTTCTGTTGAATTAGCAAATACATTGCCATAATTACAAGGTAAGCCAGGTCAAATAGCATGATCATAGTATGTAATATCTGAAATCAGAAGTTAGATGTACAAAAAGGGAATGTTCCGTTTCTTTCAAAATGTTGGAAATTTGAATCTGTGACGGTAGGGACGGGAAGACAATCCATCATCTTGGGAGGAAAACTTTTCTGATCGCGAGATTTACATGTGTAATTAAGACAGTATTTAAGGAAAGAAACATAAGTGATTCGTCCGCTTTTATCCAAATATAACAGATGTAAATCATTCTTTATACTTTTTTTCCACGATATTATGGTTCCTTGTATCAGGGTATCGTTCATTCCCATAAGACTACACGTAGATATAAAAAAGTACACTGAATGTAAATTACTCCTTCCTGAATATTGGGCACCGTACCAAGTATATTAACATGTCGTAATATTGGACACAGTACCAAGTATATTGACATGTGGTAATATTGAATAAAGTACCAAGTATATTGACATGTTGTAATCTTGGACACAGTACCAAGTATATTGACATGTCATAATCTTGGACACAGTACCAAGTATATTGACATGTCATAATCTTGGACACAGTATCAAGTATATTGACATGTCATAATCTTGGACACAGTACCAAGTATATTGACATGTCATAATATTGAATACAGTACCAAGTATATTGATATGTCATAATATTGGACACAGTATCAAGTATATTGACATGTCATAATATTGGACACAGTCCCAAGTATATTGACATGTCATAATCTTGGACACAGTATCAAGTATATTGACATGTCATAACCTTGGACACAGTATCAAGTATATTGACATTTCATAATATTGAATACAGTACCAAGTATATTGACATGTCATAATATTGGACACAGTACCAAGTATATTGACATGTCATAACCTTGGACACAGTATCAAATATATTGACATGTCATAATATTGAATACAGTACCAAGTATATTGATATGTCATAATATTGGACACAGTACTGGGAATTCTTCGAAGTCGGTAGTTATTTTAATGTGCCATTTAATGTACTACTATCCAATCAGTCACAATAGATTTAAACCATGTTAACACATCAGTCACAATAGATTTAAACCATGTTAACACATCAGTCTCAATAGATTTAAACCATGTTAACACATCAGTCACAATGCCACTTAATATAGACAGGGTAGCAATGTAAGTAACTCGAATATTGGTCACATCATGTGCCAACCTTGTCAGAATATCGTTGACGTGTGTATTATTACATGGTTGAAGGTTACACAATCTTTTGTAAACAAATTCCTCAGGAAAGATTAAATTTCGAGTGTGCTATTGTGAACAATACTTAAGGAATACAACTTTCTTTTTCTGAATTTTGAAATATTATAAACGTATTTGGTAATTTCTTCATGAGAATAGAGACTGCTGTTATGAATAATGTATTTTAATGACTTTCAGTACCATATGTATCATTACAGTCATTACCATCAATAGTCATTTTCCAATATTACATGGTTCATAACAGTCATTACCATCAATACTCAATTTCCAATATCAAATGGTTCCTTACAGCTATTACCACCAATAGTAAAATTTCCAATACCACATGGTTCATAACAGTCTTTACCATCAAGAGTCAATTTGCAATACCACATGGTTCATAACAGTAAGTACAATCAATAGTCAATTTCCAATACTAAATGGTTCATAACAGTAATTAACATCAATAGTCAATTTCCAATACCACATGTCTTATAACAGTCATTACCATCAAAAGTCAATTTGTAATACCATATGGATCATTACCATCAATAATCAATTTCCAATACCACATGGTTAAAAACAGTCATTACCATCAATAGTCAATTTCCAATACCACATGGTTCATAACAGTCTTTACCATCAATAGTCGATTTCCAATACCACATGTCTCATGACAGTCATTACCATCAAAAGTCAATTTGTAATACCACATGGATCATTACCATCAATAGTCAATTTCCAATACCACATGTCTCATAACAGTCATTACCATCAATAGTCGATTTCCAATACCAATTGGTTCATAACAGTAATTACCATCAATAGTCAATTTCCAATACCAAATGGTTCATAACAGTAATTACCATCAATAGTCAATTTCCAATACCACACAGTTCATAACAGTCATTACCATCATTAGTCAATTTGCAATACCACATGGATAATTACAGTAACTACAATCACTAGTCAATTTGCGATACCACATGGATCATAACAGTAATTACCATCAATAGTCAATTTGCAATACCACATGGATCATTACAATAATTGCCATCAATAGTGAATTTGCAACACCACATGGATCAATATAGTAATTACCTTCAATAGTCAGTTTGCAATACCACATGGATCATTATAGTAATTACCATCTATTGATGGTAATAGATTGCAATACCACATGGATCATAACAGTAATTACCATCAACAGTCAATTTGCAATACCACATGGATCATTATAGTAATTACCATCAATAGTCAATTTCCAATACCACATGGTTCATAACAGTCATTACCATCAATAGTCAATTTCTAATACCAAATGGTTCCTTACAGTTATTACCACCAATAGCAAAATTCCCAATACCACATGGTTCGTAACAGTCTTTACCATCAAGAGTCCATTTCCAATATCAAATGGTTCATAACAGTAATTACCATAAATAGTCAATTTCCAATACCACATGTCTCATAACAGTCATTACCATCAATAGTCAATTGCCAATACCAAATGGTTCCTAACAGTAATTACCACTAATAGTCAATTTCCAACACCACATGGTTCAAAACAGTAAGTACAATCAATAGTCAATTCCCAATACCAAATGGTTCATAACAGTCATTACCATCAATAGTCAATTTCCAATACCAAATGGTTCATAACAGTAATTACCACTAATAGTCAATTTCCAACACCACATGGTTCAAAACACTAAGTACAATCAATAGTCAATTTCCAATACCAAATGGTTCATAACAGTAATTAACATCAATAGTCAATTTCCAATACCACATGTCTTATAACAGTCATTACCATCAAAAGTCAATTTGTAATACCACATGGATCATTACCATCTATAGTCAATTTCCAATACCACATGGTTAATAACAGTCATTACTATCAATAGTCAATTTCCAATACCACATGGTTCATAACAGTAATTACCATCAATAGTCAATTTCAAATACCACATGGTTCATTACAGTAATTGCCATCAATAGTGAATTTGCAATACCACATGGATCAATATAGTAATTACCATCATTATTCAGTTTGCAATACCACATGGATCATTACAGTAATACCATCGATAGTGAATTTGCAATACCACATGGATCATTATAGCAATTACCATCAATAGTGAATTTGTAATATCACATGGATCATTATAGCAATTACCATCAATAGTCAATTTGCAATTACCACATGGACCATTATAGTAATTACCATCAATAGTGAATTTGCAATACCACATGGATCATTATAGTAATTACCATCAAGAGTGAATTTGCAATACCACATGGATCATTATAGTAATTAACATCAATAGTGAATTTGCAATACCATTTGGATCATTATAGTAATTACCATGAATAGTGAATTTGCAATACCACATGGATGACGACAGTCATTATCTTGGTCATTTTAACCATGACTTTTGTCAGCTTGTACATGTAACTTATGGATTTTTTTCAGTTGCCTTTTCTTCTTGTATGATTTGTTCTGTCATTTGTTTTGAAATCTATGTCCAATATTAGTCTGTATCTAATTTCTAACTTTCCCAAACATTTCTATGCATGTCTAATATTCGTTTGTATTTTTGGTTTAATATGCAATAACTCTTTTTATGTTTTGCAGAATTTCATTAGCTATCTTTTGTTCTTTAATTTTTGTTTCTATTTATATATTTTAGGTGGAGTAGTATATCCTAGAACTGTGATAAATATTTCACTAAAATATTGAAAACTAATTCTAACATTACTTGAATCTAGAATGATTTTGATTGGTCAAATTAACAAAAACCTATTCTAACATTACTTAGATCTAGAATGTTTTTTGATTGGTCAAATTAACAAAAACCTATTTGAACATTACTTGAATCTAGAATGATTTTGATTGGTCAAATTAACAAAAACCTATTCTAACATTACTTAGATCTAGAATGTTTTTGATTGGTCAAATTAACAAAAACCTATTCGAACATTACTTGAATCTAGAATGAATTTGATTGGTCAAATTAACAAAAACCTATTCTATCATTACTTAGATCTAGAAAGATTTTGATTGGTCAAATTAACAAAAACTTATTCTAACAATACTTGAATCTAGAATGATTTTGATTGGTCAAATTAACAAGAACCTATTCTAACATTACTTGAATCTAGAATGTTTTTGATTGGTTAAATTAACAAAAACCTTTTCTAACATTACTTAGATCTAGAATGTTTTTGATTGGTCAAATTAACAAAAACCTATTCGAACATTACTTGAATCTAGAATGACTTTGATTGGTCAAATTAACAAAAACCTATTCTATCATTACTTAGATCTAGAACGATTTTGATTGGTCAAATTAACAAAAACCTATTCAAACATTACTTGAATCTAGAATGACTTTGATTGGTCAAATTAACAAAAACCTATTCTAACAATACTTAAATCTAAAAATGAGTTTGATTGGTCAAATTAACAAAAACCTATTCTATCATTACTTAGATCTAGAATGTTTTTGATTGGTCAAATTAACAAAAACCTATTCGAACATTACTTGAATCTAGAATGACTTTGATTGGTCAAATTAACAAAAATCTATTCTAACAATACTTAAATCTAAAAATGAGTTTGATTGGTCAAATTAACAAAAACCTATTCTAACAATACTTGAATCTAGAATGATTTTGATTGGTCAAATGTAGAAAAACCGATTCTAATTGGTTTAATTTAACTATTCTAATTGCAATAATATAACCTGTGATAAATATTTCACTAACATTTACAATACAGATTCTAAAAATATATCTGAATCTTTCATTTTTTTTATTAGTCAAGATATATAAAAGCCGATCCCAACAGATTTGGATCTGGCGTGTTATAATTTACAGCAATTAATTCCACAAAAAACATCACAAGTTAAGACAATACCATTCTATAATGATGATTGGTTAGCATAGTTCCATACCGAACTACAGTTTTGATAATTATTCGACGAATTTTCTTTTTCTAAAAGTTGGGATGGCGAGGTTGTATTTCCGGATCTGAAAACGTGATTGGAAGATTTTTATTGGCAAATATCCATTTCGCTGGCTTCACTGACACATCGTACATCGACGTTTACACTGTGACTGCAAAACTTCTATCGGTGTCATGCATGACTAATTATAGACGGCCTATATTTACTAAATATGAAAAAGATAAATTAGGACATAAAAAAAACTAAAATTGCAGAATTGTATTCACTAAAAAATGTCAGTTGAAAAAAAACAGAATAAGTTGGACATTAAATGGACAAATTGAAGTTTCTCATTTGCTAAAGTAGTTCAAAGTAGAAAGGAAAAAGATTAATTCGGACATTGAATATGAAAATGGCAAATTAAATTCACTAAATAAACCGTCATTGGGATGTAACAATACTAATAAGGCCATCCAATTAACTACAACACAGAAGAATAAACTCATACAATAAAATAGAAATAATTATCCGTCATCTCAATCTGCAGATATATACAGATAAGCAACATTCTTTGAGCGGGGGAAATACACAGAGACATTTGTACCAAACGATGGAGAAGTTCTTATTGGAATGTTTTGCTGGAATGTCTGGGAAATGAGAAAAGTTAAACATTATCAAACAAGAACCCTTCGAAGAGGAAGAGGAATCGCATTTGTTTCAGTCAGAACTGTTTTATGTTTTGTTTGTGACCAATCAAGGTGGTGCCAACACATCCCACGGAATTAAATTTAAAGAAACTTTTCTTTGCTTTTGTTACCATTGTGTTGTTGTTGTTTTTGTTTGTCGTGATGCTGGTCTTTTGTTTGATGATTTCGTTGTTGATTGGTTGATTGTCCTGACAAGATATATAATTACGTGTTTCTACTTTCAAAGACAAAACAATGTCTGACACCTATATTAATTTCCTGCTTGTTATTCTAATAATTTACTAGTACTGCACCCAATTGGTGCTTTTATGTAAAACAAAATAAACGAACTCTTGACGCTACAATATTTGAAACAATATGTTGTCTGGTTTACTAACAAATTAATAAGTCAAATGCTAAATGACTATTGTATAGTACAGGATGAATGAGTAAGTTCCATGTTTTGTAATGGATATTGCTTATAACAGAATACTTGATTATAATGAATATTGCCTATAACAGAATACTTGATTATAATGAATATTGTTTATAACAGAAAACTTTACTTTATTATAATGGATATTGCCTATAACAGAATTCTTGATTATAATGGATATTGCATATAACAACATACTTGATTATAATGTACATAACATTTATGCTCAAATGTCATTCATACCTTGACGTCATCAATGTGTTATGATAAAAATGGCTTTGATGGCATTATTGGAAGCATGTTTTCCTATATTCCTAGTCATTCTGCATTTGGCCTTTCTCATGACCAGATAAGGAGTGTAGATTTCAATTGAAACACATTGTTATGCCCAGATAAAAGGAGTAGATTACAATGGACACACATTGTCATGACCAGATAAAGGGAGTAGATTTCAATTAACACACATTGGCATGACCAGATAAAGGGATTATATTGCAAATTTCACACATTGTCATGACCAAATAAAAGGAGTAGATTGCAATTAACACACATTGTCATGACCAGATATAGGGCTTATATTGCAATTGACATACATTGTCATGACCAGATAAAGAGAGTATAATGCAATTGACACACACTATCATGACCAGATAAAGGGAATAGATTGTCATGACCAGATAAATGCAGTATATTGCAATGGACACACATTGTCATGACCAAATAAATGGAGTATATTTCAATTAACACACATTGTCATGACCAGATAAAGGGATTGTATTGCAATTGACTCACTTTGTCATGACCAGATAAAGGGAGTAGATTGCAATTGACAGACATTGTCATGACCAGATAAAGAGAGTATATTGCAATTGACACACATTGTCATGACCAGGTAAAAGGAGTAGAATGTAAATGGCACACATTGTCATGACCAGATAAAGGGATTGTATTGCAATGGACACACATTGTCATGACCAGATAAATGGAGTATATTTCAATTAACACACATTGTCATGACCAGATAAAGGGATTGTATTGCAATTGACTCACTTTGTCATGACCAGATAAAGGGAGTAGATTGCAAATAACACACATTGCCATAAGCAGATATAGGGAGTAGATTTCAGTGGACACACCTTGTCATGACGAGATAAAGGGAGTTGATTGCAACTGACAGACAATGTCATGACCACATAAAGGGCTTATATTGCAATTGACACACATTGTCATGACCAGATAATGAGACTTATATTGCAATTGACACACATTGTCATGACCAGATAAAGGGAGTAGATTGCAATTGACACACATTGTCATGACCAGATAAAGAGAGTTATATTGCAATTCACACACATTGTCATGACCAGATAAAGGGATTATATTGCAATTGACACACATTGTCATGACCAGATAAAAAGAGTATATTGCAATTGACACACATTGTCATGACCAGATAAAGGGAGTAGATTGTAAATGGCACACATTGTCATGACCAGATAAAGGGATTGTATTGCAATGGACACACATTGTCATGACCAGATAATTGGAGTATATTTCAATAAACACACAATGTCATGACAATATATAGGGAGTAGATTTCAGTGGACACACTTTGTCATGACCAGATAAAGGGAGTAGATTGCAATTGACAGACATTGTCATGACCAGATAAAAGGAGTATATTGTAATTGACACACATTGTTATGACCAGATAAAGGGAGTAGATTTCCGTGGACACACTTTGTCATGACCAGATAAATGGTGTATATTGCAATTGACACACATTGTTATGACAAGATAAAGGGAGTAGACTGCAATTGACAGACATTGTCATGACCAGATAAAGGGATTATAATGCAATTGACACACGTTGTCATGACCAGATAAAGAGATTATAATGCAATTGACAAACTTTGTCATGACCAGACAAAGAGAGTAAATTGCAGTTAACACACATTGCCATGACCAGGTAAAGGGAGTAGTTTGCAATTTACACACATTGTCATGACCAGAGAAAGGGTTTATATTGCAATTGACACACATTGTCATGACCAGATAAAGAGAGTATATTGCAATGGACACATATTGTCATGACCAGATAAAGGGAGTATATAGCAATTGACACACATTCTCATGACCAGATATAGGGAGTAGTTTTCATTGGACACACTTTGTCATGACCAGATAAAGGGAGTAGATTGTAATTAACACACATTGTCATGACCAGATAAAGGGAGTAGATTGTAATTGACATACATTGTCATGACCAGGTAAAGGGAGTAGATTGCAATTGACACACATTGTTATGACCAGATAAAGGGATTATATTGCAAATGACACACATTGTCATGACCAGATAAAGGAAGTAGATTGCAAATGGCACACATTGTCATGACCAGATAAAGGGATTGTATTGCAATGGACACACATTGTCATGACCAGATAAATGGAGTATATTTCAATTAACACACATTGTCATGACCAGATAAAGGGATTGTATTGCAATTGACTCATTTTGTCATGACCAGATAAAGAGAGTATATTGCAATTGACACACTTTGTCATGACCAGGTAAAGGGAGTAGATTGTAAATGGCACACATTGTCATGACCAGATAAAGGGATTATAGTGCAAATGACACACATTGTCATGACCAGATAAAGGGAGTAGATTGTAAATGGCACACATTGTCATGACCAGATAAAGGGATTGTATTGCAATGGACACACATTGTCATGACCAGATAAAGGGATTGTATTGCAATTGACTCACTTTGTCATGACCAGATAAAGGGAGTAGATTGCAAATAACACACATTGCCATAAGCAGATATAGGGAGTAGATTTCAGTGGACACACCTTGTCATGACGAGATAAAGGGAGTTGATTGCAACTGACAGACAATGTCATGACCACATAAAGGGCTTATATTGCAATTGACACACATTGTCATGACCAGATAAAGAGACTTATATTGCAATAGACACACATTGTCATGACCAGATAAAGGGAGTAGATTGCAATTGACACACATTGTCATGACCAGATAAAGGGAGTTATATTGCAATTCACACACATTGTCATGACCAGATAAAGGGATTATATTGCAATTGACACACATTGTCATGACCAGATAAAGAGAGTATATTGCAATTGACACACATTGTCATGACCAGATAAAGGGAGTAGATTGTAAATGTCACACATTGTTATGACCAGATAAAGAGATTGTATTGCAATGGACACACATTGTCATGACCAGATAATTGGAGTATATTTCAATAAACACACATTGTCATGACAATATATAGGGAGTAGATTTCAGTGGACACACTTTGTCATGACCAGATAAAGGGAGTAGATTGCAATTGACAGACATTGTCATGACCAGATAAATGGAGTATATTGTAATTGACACACATTGTTATGACCAGATAAAGGGATTAGATTTCCGTGGACACACTTTGACATGACCAGATAAATGGAGTATATTGCAATTGACACACATTGTTATGACAAGATAAAGGGAGTAGACTGCAATTGACAGACATTGTCATGACCAGATAAAGGGATTATAATGCAATTGACACACGTTGTCATGACCAGATAAAGAGATTATAATGCAATTGAGAAACTTTGTCATGACCAGACAAAGAGAGTAAATTGCAGTTAACACACATTGCCATGACCAGGTAAAGGGAGTAGATTGCAATTTACACACATTATCATGACCAGAGAAAGGGTTTATATTGCAATTGACACACATTGTCATGACCAGATAAAGAGAGTATATTGCATTGGACACATATTGTCATGACCAGATAAAGGGAGTAGATTGCAATTGACACACATTGTCATGATCAGATATAGGGAGTAGTTTTCATTGGACACACTTTGTCATGACCAGATAAAGGGAGTAGATTGTAATTGACAAACATTGTCATGACAAGATAAATGGAGTATATTTCGATTAACACACATTGTCATGACCAGATAAAGGGATTGTATTGCAATTGACTCACATTGACGTGACCAGATAAAGGGAGTAGATTGCAAATAACACACATTGTCATGACCAGATAAAGGGAGTAGATTTCAGTGGACACACTTTGTCATGACCAGATAAAGGGAGTAGATTGCAATTGACAGACATTGTCATGATCAGATAGAGGGATTATAATGCAATTGACACACGTTGTCATAATCAGATAAAGGGCTTATATTGCAATTGACACACATTGTCATGACCAGATGAAGAGAGTATATTGCAACTAACACACGATGTCATGACCAGATAAAGGGAGTAGATTTCAATTGACACTGTTATGACCAGAAAAAGGGAATAGATTACAATGGACACACCTTGTCATGACTAGATAAATGGAGCAGATTGCAAATAACACACATTGCCATGACCAGATAAAGGGAGTAGATTTCAGTGGACACACTTTGTCATGACCAGATAAAGGGAGTAGATTGCAATTGACTCACATTGTCATGACCAGATAAAGAGAGTATAATGAAATCGACACACATTGTCTTGACCAGGTATTGGGAGTAGATTACAATTGACACACATTGTCATGACAAGATAAATGGAGTATATTTCAATTAACACACATTGTCATGACCAGATAAAGGGATTGTATTGCAACTGACTCACTTTGTCATGACCAGATAAATGGAGTAGATTGCAAATAACACACATTGTCATGACCAGTTAAAGGGAGTAGATTTCAGTGGACACACTTTGTCATGACCAGATAAAGGGAGTAGATTGCAATTGACTCACATTGTCATGACCAGATAAAGAGAGTATATTGTAATTGACACACATTGTTATAACCAGATAAAGGGAGTAAATTTTAGTGGACACACTTTGTCATGAGCAGATAAAGGGAGTAAATTGCAATTGACAGACATTATCATGACTAGATAAAGAGAGTATATTGTAATTGACACACATTGTTATGACCAGATAAAGGAAGTAGATTTCAGTGGACACACTTTGTCATGACCAGATAAAAAGAGTAGATTGCAATTGACAGACATTGTCATGACCAGATAAATGGACAATATTGCAATTGATACACATTGTTATGACCAGATAAAGTGAGTAGAATTCCGAGGACACACTTTGTCATGACCAGATAAAGGGAGTAGACTGCAATTGACAGACATTGTCATGACCAGATAAAGGGATTATAATGCAATTGACACACGTTGTCATGACCAGATAAAGGGATTATAATGCAATTGACAAACGATGTCATGACCAGATAAAGAGAGTAAATTGCTATTGACAGACATTATCATGACCAGGTAAAGAGAGTAGATTGCAATTGACACACATTTGTAAGACCAGATAAATGGAGTTGATTTCAATTGACATACAGTGTCATGACCAGATAAAGGGAGTAGATTTAAGTGGACACATTTTGTCATGACCAGATAAAGGGAGTAGTTTGCTTTTGACAGACATTATCATGACCAGAAAAAGAGAGTACTTTGTAATTGACACACATTGTCATGACCAGGTAAAGGGAGTAGATTGCAATTGACACACATTGTCATGACCAGATAAAGGGAGTATATTTCAATGGACACACTTTGTCATGACCAGATAAAGGGAGTAGATTGCAATTGACACACATTGTCATGACCAGATAGAGGGATTATAATGCATTTGACACACGTTGTCATGACCAGATAAAGAGAGTACATTGCAATTGATAGACATTATCATGACCAGATAAATGGAGTATATTGTAATTGACACAAATTGTTATGACCAGATAAAGGAGTAGATTTCAGTGGACACACTTTTTTATGACCAGATAAAGGGAGTAAATTGCAATTGACAGACATTATCATGACTAGGTAAAGAGAGTATATTGTAATTGACACACATTGTTATGACCTGATAAAGGGAGTAGATTTCAGTGGACACAATTTGTCATGACCAGATAAAAAGAGTAGATTGCAATTGACAGACATTGTCATGACCAGATAAATGGAGTATATTGCAATTGACACACTTTGTTATGACCAGATAAAGGGAGTAGATTTCCGTGGACACACTTTGTCATGACCAGATATAGGGAGTAGACTGCAATTGACAGACATTGTCATGACCAGATAAAGGGATTATAATGCAATTGACACACGTTGTCATGACCAGATAAAGGGATTATAATGCAATTGACAAACGTTGTCATGACCAGATAAAGAGAGTAAATTGCAATTGACACACAATGTCATGACCAGGTAAAGGGAGTAGATTGCAATTGACACACATTTTTATGACCACATAAAGGGATTATATTGCAATTTACACACATTGCCATGACCAGATAAAGGGAGTAGATTGTAATTGACACACATTGTCATAACCAGATAAATGGAGTATATTGCAATGGACACACTTTGTCATGACCAGATAAATGGAGTATATTTCAATTAACACACATTGTGATGACTGATAAAGGGATTGTATTGCAATTGACTAACATTGTCATGACCAGATAAAGGGAGTAGATTGCAAATAATACACATTGTCATGACCAGATAAAGGGAGTAGATTTCAGTGGACACACCTTGTCATGACCAGATAAAGGGAGTAGATTGCAATTGACATACATTGTCATGACCAGATAAATGGAGTATATTGCAATTGACACACATTGTTATGACCAGATAAAGGGAGTAGTTTTCAGTGGACACACTTTGTCATGACCAGATAAAGGGAATATATTACAATTGACACACATTGTCATGAGCAGATAAATGGAGTAGATAGTAACTGACTTACTTTTTTTTCACCGATAAATGGAGTAGTAATTGTTACACTTTTGACAGCAAAGGTCGCTAATTCTAATTTGTTTGTGAATATGGAGTCAATACTGAGAAAGCAAGTCATGGCGAAGTTAATCGGCTATTTTCGCATCAGTGTCAATGCACATTCATAATTTACCCAGAACGTCGATAATTCTAATCTTTGATAAATATAGGATACCTTCCAACTACAGTTTTATTAAAATCAAGATATGCGGAATACATCGATGTTTATCATGAGAAGATAGGTGTATTGAAATAAAAGACTTTGGACCATTTTCTATACTTCATCTTATACAATCGAGATGTTCAACAGACAAAGAGTAAGTAAAGACGGTATACAATGTAGCTGATTGGAATAGAATTACATAACATGGTTTAAATGGATTACAGTTGTATTTATGTCACTAAGACGTTATACACTAATTAGGATTGTGTAATATATGATAACGGACCAATTCGATGTCACTAAGATGTTATACACTAATTAGGATTGTGTAATACATGATAACGGACCAATTCGATGTCACTAAGATGTTATACACTAATTAGGATTGTGTAATACATGATAACGGACCAATTCGATGTCACTAAGATGTTATGCACTAATTAGGATTGTGTAATACATGATAACGGACCAATTCGATGTCACTAAGATGTTATACACTAATTAGGATTGTGTAATACATGATAACGGACCAATTCGATGTCACTAAGATGTTATACACTAATTAGGATTGTGTAATACACGATTCCATTAGGCAAAAATAGATGTCACTAAATTGATAATCTTGAATCATGATTGCGTAATTAGCCAACATAGATGTCACTAAAGTGTTCTACACGAATTATGATTGTGTCATGCATGATACCACCTGGTCAATTAGATGATTGCGTAATACATGATTCCATTGGGAAAAGTGTTATAAACGAATCATGATTATGTAATACACGATTCCATTGAGAAAAGTGTTATAAACGAATCATGATTGTGTAATACACGACTCCATTGGGAAAAGTGTTATAAATGAATCATAATTGTGTAATACACGATTCCATTGGGAAAAGTGTTATAAATGAATTATGATTCTGTAATAACAATGAGGTCATTTAGATGCTACTAAAGTATTACATCTGTCTTTTGGAGTTGTTTCAATGCTTTACTTATCGTTGTAATAACAATGGCATTTTCTTGACACGATGACAGTGTTGCACTTTATTTGGAAACGATCTTTTAAATATATGTCAAAAGGAGATAACCAAACAATGTCATGATCAAATCGAGCCCTGGTACCCTCTTACCTGCGTTTCTAAGGATAATAATTTGAAGTTTGGATCTCGGTAGAACAATAATAAATAATCGTCGAATAGTCCCTAATGTATTAATTAGAGATTCGTACATGTTTATGTACAGATTCCCTATTCGATTAATTAGGGATTATATATATACATAGTTTCAAATGCATTAATTAGGGATTCATTTATGTGTATATACATACCTCCTAATGCAATAATTAGGAATTCGTGCATAAGCATATACAGAGTCCCTAATGCATAATTTGGGATTCGTACATGTGTATATACACTGTTCCTAATGCATTAATTAGGGATTCGTGGATGCGTATATACACCGTTCCTAATGCATTAATTAGGGATTCGTGCATGTGTATATACACCGTTCCTAATGCATTAATTAGGGATTCGTGCATCTATATATACAGAGTCCCTAATGTATTAATTAAGGATACTTATATGTGTATATAGAGTCCCTAATGTATTAATTAGGGATACTTATATGTGTATATACAGAGTTCCTAATGCACGTGTGTATATACAGAATAATAATAATAATAATAATAATAATAATAATAATAATAATAATAATAATAATAATCATAATAACAATAATAATAATGAGGACTTTGTATAGCGCCCAATCTTTCGAAGCTCTAAGCGCTTTACACCATCAATAATGATATGACTGCACTACAGAACAACAAATGACAAAAACAATGAAATTGGAAAACATAACAAACATGCTGAAAACATATTAGATACAAAACATGATTAGGTCGCTAAGTTTGTCCCTGTAGTCGAAGCAGGTGAGTCTTAAGAGCAATCTTTAAAGGGACCACTGTGTCTTTGTGTCTAATTTCAATGGGCAATTCGTTCCACGTCGTCTGGCCCTGGTGTGCAAACGAACGTTGTCCATATGACTTTGTTTTCACCTTGGGAACAATGAGTATACGATTATCAGAAGAAGAGCGTAAGGATCTAGCTGGTGTGTACACATGGGTGAGGCTGGATAGGTATGTTAGACTGGAGTCTGTCATTAAAACATAGCAAAGAGAACAAATTTTGTGTTTGATTCTGTATCGAATTGATAGCCAGTGTAGGGTACAGAGCAGTGGTGAGGTGTTCCCTGCTTGAGGTACTCTAAAGATGATCCGTGCAGCTGTGGTTTGAACTTTTTGAAGTTTCTGGAGTAAATATTGTGACGAACCAGGCAGAATTGAGTTACAATAGTCCAGTCTTGAAAGTACTAATGAACAAAAAAGTGTTTTAGTGGCATCAACTGAAAGATATTTACGAATGGAACTGATGCGTCTCAATTCAAGATATGCAGTCTTGCATATGTTCATGACGTGTTGGTGCAATGTGAGAATACTGTCTAGAGTAACGCCTAGGTTCCGTACTGACTGTGAGAATTTAATGTTGGTGTTGCTGACATTTATTGTCTGAGGTAAAGGATGTGAATGAGAAAGTCATTGTGTTGTGATCAGAATAGCCTCAGTTTTATCATCATTCATCTGCAGCTTGATGATCTATGACACTTGAGAGCGGCTGAGTATAGAGAATGAAGAGAACAGTTCCAACAACAGAACATCACAACATACGTCAACTGGGCTTGTCATCCACGATTTCACATCAGAAATGCACTTCTCTACTCTTGGATGGTAGCATCAACGTCAGTTGGGTGGCTAGACTTGTATATTAGGGTGTCATCAGCATACAATTGGTGCGACACTGGTGATGATCTATGACACTTGAGAGCGGCTGAGTATACAGAATGAAGAGAACAGGTCCAAAAACAGATCCCTGTGGAACACCACAGCATACGTTAACTGGGCTGGAGTGTATTCCATTTGCAGATATAATTTGTGTCCTCTTGACTAAGTAGGACTTAAACCACTGTACGGCTATATTCTGAATGTCAAATATATGCTGGAGACGGTGAAGTAATATATCATGGTTTATTGTGTCAAATGCTGCAGATAAATCCAGGAGAGTGAGGACTGTAATCTTTCCACTATCCAAAGCAGAGAGAATGTCATTAAATACTTTCAGAAGAGTAGTTTCCGTACTGTGGCAAGGGCGATATGCAGACTGTACATTGCTAAAAAGACTGTTTGAATTCAAATGAGATACAAGTTGAGTTAGAACAACCTTTTCTAAGACTTTTTATATGAATGGAGAATATAAACTGGGCGGTAGTTCTTTAAATCGTTATGGTCCAGTGTTGGTTTCTTCAGCAGTGGCTTTACGATGGCAGTTTTGAAAAATGATGGGAATTCCCCTGATGAGAGAGAGGTATTAATAACATCAGTTAGTGAAGGCAATATTGGGTCTAAGCACTCAAGCAGCACTGATGTCGGAATTGGATCAAGTTCACAAGACTTTGGTGCACTTTTCATCACGATTGTCCGTACTAAATCAATAGAAACAGGTTCAAATGCTCCTATCGGTTGTCTTTGAAATTCTGCATCATAACTGTATGGTGACGAATCAGTTGAAATTGTGCTGTCACGCGAATATCTAATGGTTTGTACTTTGTCATCGAAGAAATTTGCAAATTGGTTTGGTAGGTCTAGTGGAGAGAAGATTGATGGAAGTGGTGTATATTTGTTCCTTGACATTAGTTTGTTAGTTATCTCGAAGAGCTCTTTGCTGCTGGAGCTCTCCGTGATCTTAGTACTGTAGTGTGTAGATTTGGCTAAATGGACTATGTTTGTGACGTTCTTCTTAGCGGCTTCGTATATTTGTTTATGAATAGTGAGTCTGGTGGAAAGCCAAAGCCTCTCTGCTTTTCTGCGATACCTTTTAGCAGTGCGAAGCTGGTCCCTAACACTGCTATATCATGGGGAACACGTTTTTATTGATACTCTGCATTTGGTGGCTGGGGCATGTTTTTCAAGGAATAAATGCAGGCAGTTATCAAGTTGTTCCGCTGTTGGATGTAAGAAAGTTGTTGATTTTCTTGGATGTCATGCATGAATTTGTTTCTATTTATCATACGGAGGTTTCTCTTAGTAGCAAATAGAGGTGAAGGGTTAGGGACTGATACGTCGAGATGGCATACAATGCGGAGGTGATCCGATGCAAGTTCATTGGATACAAGGGTGGATTGCTAAATATTATCATCAGGTCTATAAAGAAACCAGTCTAAAATGTGACCAAGTTTATTGGTTTGTTGGTTAACTGACTGTTTAAGATTGAAAACTTGAATGGAATCTAGGAGTTTTGAAGATGTATGGTTTACCAGGACAGTCAAAGTGAACGTTGAATCTCCAATAATAATTAGGTTGCCACCTATCGAATTTCCATATTCTAGAAGATTTGGAAACTGCTCCATAAAGAGAGATTCAGTCAGCTTGTTTTTTCTACTAGTAGGAGGACGGTAGAAACAGACAAAATGGACTGACCTTTGTTCCAGTGTGATCGTCGTTCAAACGATGTGTGGCAGAAATTGAAGGTTGTGTTGTACTTAAGGCATTTGATCATGGAATTCTTTGTAATTACAGCAATTCCACCTCCGCGAGAGTTGCGGGGGAGCGACTTGATGGAGTAATCGCTGGGTGTTAAATTCGCACACTTAGATTCATCACCTGCGGAATGTAATCAAGTTTCTGTCAGAAAGAAGACGTCAATATTCTGGTCGCTGATAAAATTAACAATTTCTGTGCGCTTTTCCGGTGATCCTAGTGATTGAGCGTTGAATAATGCAATACGTAGTGGTATTCCTGGGACAGTTGAAACAACGGTTGACGATGTAAGAGGAATTTGAACCAGGTTATTAAAAATAACGGCAGAATTTTTAAGTTGTTTATCCGTTACGGGCGAAAGGGAGATACCTGGAATTCTTCTTCCTGTTCTACGCCGGTCAGCTTTGAAACAGCTTTTCTTTTTTATATACGGAATCCCTAATGTATTAATCCTACATGTGTATATACGGAGTCCCTAATGTATTAATTAGGGATTCCTACATGTTTATATACAGAGTCCCTAATGTATTAATTAGGGATTCGTACGTGTGTATATACAAAGCCCTTAATGTATTACTTAGGGATTCATGCATGTGTATAGTAGGCCCTTACTATCGGTGAAGATCAATACTTTGTACTGGGCTGATGATGGCCGAGTGGCTAAAGCTCATGCATTTAAAAATTATTCACACATCTCGCCTCAGCTCAGTCAAAATGAGTTTATGAGAATGCTTGCCAGTAGCTTTCGGTGGGTCGATGATTATGTTAGGAATCGTTCTCTGATTTTCTTCCATCAAACTTGTCGTGTTGCCTATCGAGTGTATACAATGGCATTCAAGTCAACAAGAATAAGAATAGTTTGACCAAACAATGCAAATAAAGACAATATGTAAGTAAATTTGAATACATTAATTAAATTTCAGGAAACGGTTATCATTGTGATCATAATAAGCACAATAATTGGGTTTTGTTGTTGTTATTATTATTATTATTATTATTATTATTATTATTATTATTAATTGTAATATTATTATTATTATTATTTATATTAGTAATATTATTAATTTTATTATTATTATTAATTGTAATATTATTATTATTATTATTATTATTATTATTATTATTATTATTATTTACTGTTGTTCAGGTTTAGTCGTTATGTTGTAATTGACTGTTCTGGTGCAGCTAATGTGGGTACGTGTAAATCCTGCCAGCAACTTCTCGTGTTCTTTTGGGTCGGTTGTTTCCGCTCTGGGTTTGTGTCGGGGATCTTTCTCCACCAGTTATACTGGCCGTCATATATAGGTATCACGGTACCAATTATTTTTCCATAGACCTCATTGCTAATGTTTTGTGAAATAGACACAATTTATATCCTACTTTTAGCAAGCAAGTCACACACACACTGTCACAAAGAACAATGTTAGATTGTCCATTTGACAAGGACAAAACCAGGTACTCCATTGCATTTAAGAGAGATAACTCTGCTGGAACAGACCCAGTTTCTCCCATGTGTGCCACCTTTTAAAACAAAATCATAAAAAATGCATAATATGATCTAGATATGAACTAATTTAATCTCACATGTTGCCAAGAGGCTTAACTTGTATTAAAAGCCTAACAGAATGTACAACTCTTACATCACGCACAAATCACAGCTAGTGTTATTGTTTATTTCTGTATGCAATATTCCCTACACCTTACTCTCCACTCGCCTGGGATTGGTTGTACAGTTGGTACCGTTGTACCTATAGCCTATCATGTGCTGCAAAATGGCGTTATTCCTATAACAACATCAACTTTTCCGGTGACCTATACGATTAGAGCTTCCACCCGGCATAGATGCACGAAGTCGAGGGTTCGATCCCCGGCCGAGTCATTCCAAGGACATAAAAATGGTACTAGCTGCTGAACCGCTTGACCGTGTTACTTTTTGCGTTTGTTGTCACAATAGTTAGGGGTGGGGGTTTAGGGGGTGTTGCCATTGTCTACATCTTCTTCACGACAAATTACATAAATATGCTGACGAAAAAGTGTTCGCTAACATTTCGGTTGATGAGGCTATTTTGATATAAATATGAAAATCAAAATATAATGTGTAAACAATTAAGGCCTGAATTTCAGAACATATCTCTTAACTAGGAAATTAACTATCGGAATCAAGCAACAGCATTTACCTCCCTTTGTACACTCTATGTTTTTGCCGTCCATTATGCGTTTTAGCCATAGACCCGTCAGTTTGATTGGGAAACTTACCTCCCTTTGTACAGGATGTAATTTGATAATATATACATGATATGGTAGAATTATAAGAATTATAATATATACATGATATGGTACAATTATAAGGATTCATAATATATACATGATGTGGTAGAATTATAAGGATTATGTTCGCTCCACTAAGCTAAACTATAAATCCAACCAAAAAATGTACGACTGTAAGAAGTTAAGATTAAATGATTTCAAGGAGAGAAAATGCATATAATATATAAATATTATTTATCATAAAAACGGTCATGCATAAAAAAAATCTGTATTGAAATTAAATGAGAAAGAACATACAGTATCTTGATAAACCCCGACGTAAAAAAAAGGGAGGTAATTCAAAGTTATTATTAGCAGTAAGGGGACAAAATATGCTGTTGATTGGTTTGGCATTTAATTTGTCCCTGTCCCCCCCCCCCCCCCCTCCAAAAGTAGCGGAATTAACTAGAGCATGTATTCAATGTTGTTTCTAAGCGAAAAAAAATTTTGATGAGCTAATTAGCCAACTCTAAATAAAAAGAGACTTATGTTTACTTATGTTTCCCCAAAGGTGGATCATCAAACTTGCTTTGATTTGTATTATGAAGCACCTGTTAAAACTAAACCAAAAGTAAACAGACTTATAAACATTGCCAAATTCCTACAGAGATGCCTAATATAGGCCAATCTTTCGTTCTTGATGATTTCCTTACCTTTTGTGCTAAAGTTTAGTTTTTCGTCTCCAACTCCTTATTTCTATTTAGAAGAAGAAAAAAAATGAATAGAACACACGGTTAATCCATTGAATCTGTTGCTTATTTGTTATGTTTGATTTTGTTTATAAAAGTTATTTAGGTCCAGCTTATACTAATATACACTGGCTTTAAGTTGGTATGGCAGTATATCAATACAGTTTAAAATAATATACATTATCTGTCTCTTAACCTCTCAGGTGTGTTATAGTTCATTGAAAGAAAAACTTTTTCCACATCAAAATGGCGCCTAAATTACAGAAACATGTCATTTTAAATCCAAAAAGCATTAGAAAATTGAAGACTATGCGTGGAACTGAAATATATTACATTAATGATATTTACCCATTTTGTTAGCAAGCCAACAACAGGTATATATGTAAAGAAAGCAAAGTCGTTGTTATTCCAATACGTATTAGACTGACATCAAGTATGCCAAGTTTGTATTTGTCTATCTATCTATCTATCTATCTATCTATCTATCTATGTGTGTTTGTCTGTGTGCGTGTGTATGTGTGTGCGTCCGATCTTTTTCGCTATTCGCTGACTACTGGAATACAAGATGATGCTATCATTATGTACCTTAAGATGGAGATGCTGACATGAAGTGTGAGGACTGCTGACATCGGGATGCTGACATGAGGTGTGAGGACTGAAGTGGCCGAAACATATGGTGTGTTTTCAATGACCAACCCTGTTTACACAATGCACTTTACACTATTCATTTGTGATATTGTTATACAAAATTATTTAATTACACTATTCATTTGTGATATTGTTATACAAAAGTATTTAATTACACTATTCATTTGTGATATTGTTATACAAAAGTATTTAATTACACTATTCATTTGTGATATTGTTATACAAAAGTATTTAATTACACTATTCATTTGTGATATTGTTATACAAAAGTATTTAATTACAAATGAATATTTTTAACATAGAGCTGATCATATCGAATTCTTTCTCTATCCTACATAAAATTACTGCATATAAAATTGTAATTATGAATACATAATTGATAGATCCGAAATGACTAGTTAAGCTCCGCCCACTTAGAGACAGTTACTACGAACCCCAAGCTTCCTATTAAAATGGCTGACTCGTCACAGAATACAGGCACCATGTCAGATTCTCTCTCGCGTATTCCCGATAACATTTCACTTCAACATTAACATATGGACAACGTTCGTTTGCATACCAGGGCCCGGCGACGTGGATCGAATTGCCCATTGAAATTAGACACAAAGACACAGTGGTCCCTATTAAGAGTGCTCTTAAGACTCACCTGTTTCGACTGCAGGGGCAAATTTAGTGACCTGATCATGTTTTGTATCTTATATGTTTTCAGCATGTTTTTATGTTTTCCAATTTCATTGCTTTTGTCATTTGTTGTTCTGTAGTGGAGTCATATCATTATTGATGGTGTAAAGCGCTTAGAGCTTCGAAAGATTTGGCGCTATACAAAGTCCTCATTATTATTATTATTATTATTATTATTATTATTATTATTATTATTATTATTATTATTATTCACTTAAATACCTTCCTGATCATAGAAGCTTTCCAGTAAAGTGTTGCAGAAGACTTTGATCTACTTTACGCAAGAAAATATACACGATATCAAAGGTTTGGAGTTTGAAAATAAGATTCGCGTACAGCGAGACGCTGTAAAACTATGACGAGAAGCAGCCAACGCACCGTCTGCAAATCGAAATTAAGGAGGAAAAGTGTGAAGATGCATACTGTTGATGTAAAGCGAT
This sequence comes from Unio delphinus, assembly GCA_029339505.1. Taxonomy (NCBI): domain Eukaryota; kingdom Metazoa; phylum Mollusca; class Bivalvia; order Unionida; family Unionidae; genus Unio; species Unio delphinus. Next base: position 1,873,875 of record JAQISU010000059.1, on the reverse strand, counting down.
GTAAATTTAATGTTTTGTATTTTTTATGAACTAATTTTTATGTTTGAACCATTTAATATCCTTAAGTAATGGCAACTGATATAGTACAAGTCATGCAGGTCATGAAGCCCATCGGTACCGACTATTTAAGTAATGTGGTTTATTTTTTTTTACAATTTGATTTCACATACATTAAATGGCGAGCATTCACTTTATCTGGATCCTCATACATCCATATTCCTTTAGACATTCATTATATACACACTGTTCAAGAAGTACACTCGACACAAACAAATGTTAAATTATGTAAATGGATATATTTGGATGAGGTAAGCTCACATAAATAAGATGGAATCTAAGTCAGCAGCATTGAAGAAAACAAAACAGTATCTGACATTTCTTATTTGTATTTATGTCACTGGGAGGATTTACTAATTTCATATTATCAAAATTGTAACTTTATCGAATGTTGTATGGAAACCTAATAAATAATATATAAACACTTCATCTGGCATTTCACTGAGTGGTGTAAACAGTGTGTTTCAGATATATGCACCAACAGCATTTCTTTTACTAACGAATGTGTATGATATTGAAAAATAAACATGTATTGTTGCAGTGTAAGTGGACATTGCTCCCATGTAGTAGGGCTAATTAAGTCCCTACAGCATTTCAAACTACATAACGTCACCACTGTTCCTGTATAAAACGACTATATCCAACCTTCCCGGATATCTCTCATCTCCATTGCATGATCCCCATGCCCATAGAAGCACCATTTTGTAAATATATACAAAATATCATGAAAGTAATGCAGCTGTATTCTCACCACACATTTGTTTGTGGGTAAAACATGGCGGATGTTACCGTAACACCGGATGCTATTATCCGATTGGTCAACATCTGTGGATCTGATTGACAGGTCGGATCTATGCATTGTAATGAAGGACATTTTTTTTTAGGAATTGCCAGAATAAAAAAGTATTTGATTATTTTCATTCCACATGACGTTTACACCTCTGATAATGTAGCAGAACGGATATATTCTTATTTTGAATTATTCATGGCTAGATATGGTTTATACTGTTAATTTTAGCACGGATAGGGAACATACCGACAATGCCAGATAGGGAAACATGCCGACAACGCCAGATAGGGAAACATGCCGATAATGCCAGATAGGGAACCATACCGACAATGCCAGATAAGGAAACATGCCGACAATGCCAGATAGGGAACCATACCGACAATGCCAGATAAGGAAACATGCCGACAATGCCAGATAGGGAACCATACCGAAAACGCCAGATAGGGAAACATGCCGACAATGACAGATAGGTAACCATGCCGACAATGCCAGATAGGGAACCATACCGACAATGCCAGATAGGTAAACATGCCGACAATGCCAGATAGGGACCCATACCGACAATGCCAGATAGGGAAACATGCCGACAACGCCAGATAGGGAACCATGCCAACAATGCCAGATAGGGAAATATGCCGACAGTGCCAGATAGTGAACCATGCCGACAATGCCAGATAAGGACCCATACCGACAATGCCAGATATGGAACCATGCCGACAATGCAATATAGGGAACCATCCCGACAATGCTAGATAGGGCAGCATGCTGACAATGCCAGATAAGGAAACATACCGACAATGCCAGATAGGGAAACATGCCGACAATGTCAGAGAGGGAACCATACCGAAAATGCCAGATAGGAAATATGCCGACAACGCCAGATAGGGAAAAATGCCAACAATGCCAGATAGGAAACATGCCGACAACGCCAGATAGTGAACCATGCCGAAAATGCCAGATAGGGACCCATACCGACAATGCAAGATATGGAACCATGCCGACAATGCCATATAGGGAACCATCCCGACAATACTAGATAGGGGAACATGCTGACAATGCCAGATAGGGAAACATACCGACAATGCCAGATAGGAAAACATGCCGACAATGTCAGATAGGGAACCATACTGAAAATGCCAGATAGGGAAACATGCCGACAATGCCAGATATGGAACCATGCCGACAAACAAGATAGGGAACCATACCGACAATGCCAGATAGGAAATATGCCGACAATGCCAGATAGGGAACCAAACCGACAATGCCAGATAGGAAATATGCCGACAATGCCAGATAGGGAACCATACCGACAATGCCAGATAGGGAACCTTACCGACAATGCCAGATAGGGAACCAAACCGACAATGCCAGATAGGAAATATGCCGACAACGCCAGATAGGGAACCATACCGACAATGCCAGATAAGGAAACATGCCGACAATGCCAGATAGGGAACCATACCGAAAATGCCAGATAGGGAAACATGCCGACAATGACAGATAGGGAACCATACGACAATGCCAGATAGGGAACCATACCGACAATGCCAGATAGGGAACCATCCCGACAATGCCAGATAGGGCAACATGCTGACAATGCCAGATAGGGAAACATACCGACAATTCCAGATAGGGAAACATGCCGACAATGTCAGATAGGGAACCATACCGAAAATGCCAGATAGGGAAACATGCCGACAATGCCAGATAGGGAACCATACTGACAATGTCACATAGGGGAACATGCCGACAATGCCAGATAGGGAACCAGATCGACAATGTCAGATATGGAACCATGCCGACAATGCCAGATAGAGAACCATACCGACAATGCCAGATAGGAAATATGCCGACAATGCCAGATAGGGAACCATACCGACAATGCCAGATAGGAAACATGCCGACAATACCAGATAGGGAACCATACCGATAATGCCAGATAGGGAACAATACCAACAATGCCAGATAGGGAACCATACCGACAATGCCAGATAGGGGACCATACCGACAATGCCAGATAGGGAACCATACCGACAATGCCAGATAGGAAATATGCCGACAATGCCAGATAGGGAACCATACCGACAATGCCAGACAGGAAACATGCCGACAACGCCAGATAGGGAACCATGCCAACAATGCCAGATAGTGAAACATGCCGACAACACCAGATAGTGAACCATGCCGAAAATTCCAGATAGGGACCCATACCGACAATGCCAGATATGGAACCATGCCGACAATGCCATATAGGGAACCATCCCGACAATACCAGTTAGGGGAACATGCTGACAATGTCAGATAGGGAAACATACCGACAATGCCAGATAGGGAAACATGCCGACAATGTCAGATAGGGAACCATACCGAAAATGCCAGATAGGGCAACATGCCGACAATGCCAGAAATGGAACCATGCCGACAAACAAGATAGGGAACCATACCGACAATGCCAGATAGGAAATATGCCGACAATGCCAGATAGGGAACCATACCGACAATGCCAGATAGGAAATATGCCGACAATGCCAGATAGGGAACTATGCCGACAATACCAGATAAGGAAACATGCCGACAATGCCAGATAGGGAACCATACCGAAAATGCCAGATAGGGAAGAAACATGCCGACAGTGACAGATAGGGAACCATGCCGACAATGCCAGATAGAGAACCATACCGACAATGCCATATAGGGAACCATCCCGACAATGCCAGATAGGGCAAAATGCTGACAATGCCAGATAGGGAAACATACCGACAATGCCAGATAGGGAAACATTGCGACAATGTCAGATAGGGAACCATACCGAAAATGCGAGATAGGGAAACATGCCGACAGTGCCAGATAGGAAACCATACCGACAATGCCACATAGGGAAACATGCCGACAATGCCAGATAGGGAACCAGATCGACAATGTCAGATATGGAACCATGCCGACAATGCCAGATAGGGAACCATACCGACAATGCCAGATAGGAAATATGCCGACAATGCCAGATAGGGAACCATACCGACAATGCCAGATAGGAAATATGCCGACAATGCCAGATAGGGAACCATACCGACAATGCCAGATAGGGAACAATACCAACAATGCCAGATAGAAAACCATACCGACAACGCCAGATAGGGAACCATACCGACAATTCCAGATAGGGAACCATACCGACAATGCCAGATAGGGAACCATACCGACAATGCCAGATAGGAAATATGCCGACAATGCCAGATAGGGAACCATACCGACAATGCCAGATAGGAAATATGCGGACAATGCCAGATAGGGAACCATACCGACAATGCCAGATAGGGAACCATACCGACAATGGCAGATAGGGAACCATACCGACAATGCCAGATTGGGATCCATACCGACAATGCCAGATAGGGAACCATACCGACAGTGCCAGATAAGGAAACATACCGACAATGCCAGATTGGATTAGTGCCAATGTATGACCCCCTCTTAAATAATTAAAATCCCGATCCACCGATGCCTTGAGGCAAACTAAAGGGCGGACACTAGTCAGATGTTCAGCAACACAGTACCTTGACAACCTCACTAGTTCAAGGGACTGATGATGATGATGATGATGATGATGATGATGATTATAGGCGAACCCAAAAGTAAGCAATCAAATTACAGATATATTTCACTCCTGTCCGTCTTTTAAAAAAAATAATTAAGAAAAAGTTTTCCACTCAGTTTTTTCACTATATATATGTGTGTGTGTGTGTGTGTGTGTGTGTGTGTGTGTGTGTGTGTGCGTGTGTGTGTGTCCGTGTTTGTGTGATTTCATTTATCTTTATACACGAGCTTCCTCTTTGTTCTAAAATACCTTAATTCGTATATGAAATCGCATCACAATTATTATTTCCAGTTCAGTACCCAAATGTACTTCTAGTCTATTTTTAGAACACGTCTTCTTTCATTTTGGTGGTGATAGAAGAGTTATATTGATGTATTTTTTGTAGGTATTTAACGTTAATTGTTTATCTTGAGAATGTGAGCTCATAGAGTGGTTGTCTCTGTATATTTTGGCCTTAGCAATGATCCGGAATTGAAATCTGTGTTCTGTTTACATGCTGTTCTGTTTACAGTGCAGCCTCTCAAATTAATGCCGGTAAAACCTAAGCAAGAACTTCACCGTGAAATCATCTTTGAAAGTTTTTATATTGATTGTCACACAGTTGAAAGGTCAGTACTGTGAAATAGATGTAGAGAACATATTGTAATATTAACTGTGATGTGTGTCCATATTTTCTCTGATGACATAACTCTCAACCATCAGGGAAACTCTACGCCCAGAGACATCTCAGATCAATGTTCAATTTGTTCAAAAACAAATGCAAATAATTCTTTTATTAAAATACCAACCCGTTTGACAATTTGAACCACTCGGTAACTGCTGACAATTCATGCACTGAAGCATATACTCAATTATTTGAATTTGCGAAAAGGCTGTATGACGTACAAAATAGTCACTTGCATCGTACTTGATTATCTACCTTTTCAGATACCCAGTTATCTCTCTTTTCTCAGCATACCACATAGATACTCGTGACTTTTGTTCATTTTCCAAATATTACCTTTCTATTTCACTATGTCACTATTTTCCGTTTCGGGTCAAAGGTCATGGAATACTATTCATGCTGAGATTATTTTTTATAAGCAGTTTTTTACTGTAATGCAAGATCTTGTATAATGACCACCTCTTGAATCCAGACTATTGAAAGACAGACATATTTCAACTTTATTGCGTTCATTTATTATTGTACATGTCATTCTTACCAGCATCGTACTTAAGAATGCGTTCATTTATTTCCGTTATTATCATACATGTCATTCTTAAAAGCATCGTACTTAAGATTGCGTTCATTTATTTCTGTTATTATCGTACATGTCATTCTTACCAGTATCGTAGTTAGATTGCGAGTTAAAATTGATGTACACGTTTGTTGTTTATATACATATTAGTGAGGATATATGAGAGATTAACAAAACATGGCAAAATCGTATAATACAAATATTATATATTATATACAAATTTACAAACCTTTGCTTTTCTTTAAACTTTAGATATCTAAAGTCTAGTTTGTAAACAAAGACTTGGTGCTTTTTGACCGAAATAAAATTTATTTGTTATAAGATGGAAAGAAAAGGTAGGTTAATCAATTTACACTTAGCATACCTAAACGTTGACTGCGGTGTAGCCCCAGTTATATATAAAGAGAGAGAGACAGAGAATTTTTAATTTACTAAAACTTGGATATGATCTAATGGATTCAGAATTTAAACGTTTTATATTTTAATGAAATTCTTTTATCGAAAATATTAAATTTGTTGCCGCCAGTCAACTATTTGTACAAATAATGGCGTAACATACAGCAATTAAGATAAGCTAAGAAAGATTAAAAAGTAATGCACACTTGTATTTTGTACCTGACAAATAATGTAATAGAAAAAAGTCGGACAAATTGTGACATGTGCAATTCTTTAAACATTAATTGGTGTTTCATAAACAGACGGTCATGTCTCCCTAACGATTTTCATTGACATCCAATAACTGCCATTTAATTTTCGTGGCAAAAAGTAAGGTTAAAAACGGTCCCCTCCCCAATAATTTCGTATTTTATGTTTTATGTTCACCGATTTATCCTTCGTGTTTAGATTACATGACACAAATTTCAAACGACATAAAAACATATTTTAAAAAATATTCTATTTACCACCGTCATTGCCAAGCTGTTTGTTTTGTAATGTATATTTAATTTTTATTCTTTCTTAGCTTATCTTAATTGCTGTATGTTATGCAGCAGCAGAGGAGGTGAATCAGAATCAGGTGAATCAAGCAAATTTAAGGCTTCTATGGCTGAGTACCCTTAGGTGGGAAGGGTATATACCAGTCATAAGGACGTATGGAGAGTGATCGGGACATAAAAAATCGAGAGAAAAAAATTTAAAAAAAAAAAAAATAAGTCTCCATTTGCCAATGGGGACTTAGTGATTTTGTCCTTGCAAGGGTCTCCGTTGGGTTAAAAAAACTCACCCGTTGATTATCAAGTCCGATACGATATCGTGACCTTGGGCTTAGGACTTCACAAACAGACTAATTTGTAAAACCTCACCTTGTAAATCAATCAGATTATTGGACTGGTCAGTGAGTTTGAAATTAATTCTGGTTAATGAATCATTATGACATCGCATATAGACTGGATTAACCGGAGACTCAATGATTAAAAATCCTGGAGGGGCTATTGGTGCAAATGAATACAGAATATATCCTTGCTGAGCTTGATTTGATCGTTCAAGATTTATTTGATAGCTTCCTTCGATAACATCACATACTAAATTGAGCGCAATCACCGATGAAATATTCACGTTGAACGGAGCAATATGTCTGCCGCCACCGTCTGGGTCATTATTATGTTTGAGGATTTTTATTTCTGGTGATGCTGTTTTTCTCCATGCATCATGAATTATTTTAAAACCAACATCGATGGCATCACTGAGAAGTTTTTTTAGTTCTGGTACGTTATATCCTGGTAGTTTGAATGCTGGAATATCTTTGACGGGGATTTTATAGTCTGTTGCAAAATTTGTTCTCGATAGGGGATTATCGTCATCTAATATATCCTGAATAATTTTCAAATTAAATGTTTCCATATCGTCGATAATTTTATTGCATGTTTCTACGACGCTGCTAAATTCATATCGGGTGAGAGAGCCGGATTTAAAAGATATTAACAATAGTGAAAAATCATTATTCATCGCTGTGAAATTTTCAACGATTTTAGGTTCGTCAATAAAATAATATCTCTCTATGATATCCCCATCCTTCTCTTTCCCAGTTGCGTGGTATCCGATACCAAAAAACTCTATAGTGATTCTGTGATCTTTATAACTCTTTATTGAATTATTGGGTTTTATCCTGTATGTGATATAATCAGTTTTTTGTGGTTCAGGTGGTAATTTAACGGTTCCCCCCCCCCCCCCAGGTGGTAATTCAGGCCATCCTAGTACGGTTCTAATAGAACTCTGATAGATATCTACGACGTATCCTTCTGTGCTTATTTCAATGGCAGATGATAGCGTGGGTTCATGAACCGTTATAGCTATTTTTGATTCTTTTCCAGTAATCGATTTTATTCTACGTGCTAATTCATCATTGATTTGTTCGATTTGGTATGATCCGGTTGGTATGGAAACAACGTTCCAGTCTGGAGTCCCGTCTTCTTTATTCTTATTTGCAAATACCAAGGAATTATTGGGTTGTTGACCACCAAATGATTTTGATCTAATATTAGGCCAACTGTGATACACTCGTAGTTTTGCTAGCGCTATCTCCTTCACGGGGACTGGGATAGGAAAATTCACACTGAATTCTGGATTCGTTGAGGTTATTGAGATCATGCTTGTTTGTACTGGTTTTGTGTTCTCCACTATTTGTTGAAGTAATTCCATCGGTGTTGTCATCGTTATTATACTCATGATGTATTTCTAACTTTGATATCGCGGAATCATAAATACTGACCATCGCTGAGAACTCACTATCTGATATAATTGTATTATCGAGTGATGACGATATCATTGAGGATAATTGCGAGTATGCAGTGGATACAACATGAAATTGAATTAAGTAATCTTGCAGTTTACTCTGGCTGCATGATGATATTTTTTTTGTGAACCCGGTTGATATACTCGCGATTGTAGCCGCCGCAGAAATGCGAATTGGAACTACGACCGGGGCAATCATTGTAACCGATGCAAGTATTATTCCAGCACCAGCGAGAACGCCTGACACCGAGTACATAGTAACATCAATTGCGGTGATTCTTCGTCGGAATTTTTTTATTTTTATTTGATACTCCTCGGCGAGGGTTTTGAGTCTAGTTCGAAATTCTCTGACCTGATCATAGCGATATTGCGATGATGAAATCATTTTTATTTTAAAAACGCTAGCGTTTTCAATTACGATTTCAATTGAAACCGTTATTTACTTAAATCCGCTACGAATTCCACATACCACGTTGTTGAAACCCTAACCAAATTTTTATCAGTAGATGTTATCGTGAACTTTTCAGTTGTATCCTTGTCAATGATCGTTGAAATCGTATTGTTGACCCCGGATGAACTTGACGATGAAATATTGAATTGAGTCGTTGTTACTAGTGTTAATCGATAAATACCTTTAACGGTTGCAGTGATATCTAATTTGTTGTTTGTAGGTGTCCACGCAAATGATCCGTGTTGGATCGTGTATACTACGTTATTAGTTTTCTCATGAGGGATTTTTGTTTTTTCAATGATTGTTATCATCCTCGGAAAATCAGTTTTGATGTCTTCGATGAAGTTTTTCGTCTCAGTAATAAATGAATTAATTTCAGCGATACATGGTGTAACTACAATCGGAGACCCAAAGAACTTATGAACGACATTTCTACGAAAATTATTATAATTTTTCAAATGATCGTCAAATTCCTTATCGTATTCAGTGAATCTATTTGTAATAGTCGAGAAGAGTACACCCGGTTTGAGTTTACCCTGATCGGAAAATAACACGATAGTATCCTCGATTGCGTTTCGTTGTTTAACCAAAATATCATCCAACGACACATTACTAGTTTTCAATTTACCCTGACTATCTTGAAATACAACTATTTCATTGGGATCGACACTTGTTAGGTTCAAAGTCTCAGCTATTTTATCTTTAATTTTTTTTTATATCACCGGTTGCAACGCCATCGGGTTTAGGTTTCAGAGGTCTTCCCCAAATATCAATCATGTTATTGTAAAACTCTCTCTCTAAAATCTTTTTTGACGACTTCGTCGTTGCCAGCGATTACTAGTGTATTCATTTACGACAACATGCGGTGGTTTCCCCCTTGGGTTACCCAAAGAGTTAGAAATAGCATCGAGGACATTTAATACTTCGCTGCCACATATTGGTGGATCATTCATTTGTTGTGTTGGTAGCGTAGAATACCAAGTCTTCATTGGAAAAGTTTTTATATAACGCAAAAACTCTTTTGGCGGTGCTAATCCATATGAATCAAAATAGACAACCCCACGTGGATCAATAGCGTATGCAACGCAGTGAGTACCAGGTCCGGTGCTGTTATCGAGATTAATGATACCGGTTTCAACGCTGTTGGGTTGTGTCGGTAATTGATCCTTCATAAAGACACCTCGGAAGTTTTTAATCGCGAGTTTTTTAGCAGCATCAATTAAATCGAAATTGGACATAGGAACCATCGGTTTGGAAATCGAAGATTTCTGGGTTAATAAACCGGTCCTAGTCTTAGACCCTTTCCGCTGTACCACGAATACGGGGTTCCTGGTAGTCTTAGACCTTTTCCCCTTTTTTTATAACCCTGCCCAGTTGCCTTTTTTAGTGTCATTCCTGCCGCGGTACCAACAGCACCTAACGCTGCCGCTTTAGCTACCGCTGGGGCTGCTGCCGCAATCAATGCTGTAATCTCAGCTAACAACGGGAATATACCGCCTGTTTTAATCATGTTTTTGATAGCAGCCGCAGAAATAGTAATCTGAACACCTTTTTTTGCTACAAGTGCATCATTGAAATGTTTTACTTGACGAGTTGTCAGCGATAATTTATTTGCACCGCCTGTCATTTGATTGGGTTTCAGCGTGATTGTGGTTCCACATTGCTTAGCTGATTTGGATTGCAATTTTTTTAATTGACCAGGTGTCAAAGACACATTGATATGACTATATGACATTATACATAATAGATTAATTCTAAATCGAGAAAATCGTTTACGATTTCAATTACATGTGTTTGGAAAAATCCGAAGGATTTTCAATCAAAGATTTTCTACAGGCGCATCTACCACTCTCATTCTTCCTCCAACACCTTCGAGTAGCATTGATTTGTCACTGAGAATGACAGCAACCGCTCTATAATTAGCAATAGCACCAGGACGGGTTACATTAGCTCTAAAATGTATATCAACGACGGACTGTCTTGTTAAATCAAGATGTTCCAGCGAAAAGTAATAGATCGGATACAGATTCTTAAAGTCGTATTGTGATATTTGTAGACCAGTATCAACATTTTGATCACGTGCCATAAACGACAACAATCTATGATACACGCGTGCAATATGATTTTGACCGTAATCAAGTTGTACATCTTCAGATGGTTCCTGCTGGCCGTTTATTCTCAGCGAGACGTCTTTAACACCTAATGGATCAAATATCATATGACTTCGTTCTTGATTGCCATCTCGTGTGTTATCCTGTAACGCAATAAATATATGACGTGGCGCAGCAACACCTTGTTTTGATGCTAGGTTCCAAGTGAATAACCCGTTCAGATTTGATTGTTTAACATCTGTACTCACCGTTAGCCAACTTAGTAATGATTTTCCTCCTTGGTCCATAAATGATAGTAATCGTTCTTCTGCGGTAATTGCTGGAGTGAACACTGGCATCCACAATGATATTTTTGTTAAAATGACTTTACCAGCATCAGCATTGGGATTTGCATTATCTGCTGGAATCCTCCAAATTGCGTCATTATCATCACTCTTTCGTACAAGCGCTACTGTATGCTTCGCCCCGTAGATAACTTTTCGGACGTTTCTACAGAATCCAAATATATGATGCAGTGGAATCGCGCATGAAAATAATTTACACCGCCCCTCCAACATTGAAATACGTGTTGCAGCTCCTAGATTGAAATTAGGATCCGCATTTATGATCATATCCTCGATAGCAGCAGGAGCAGGAGGACCAGCACGATCATTTGGTCGTCTTATAATAAATTGATTTCCTCCAGCGGTATTTTTAACATCCTTTGCAAACATCATAGAAGGTCCTGCTGATCTTGTATAATCATCGGAATATCTTGCTAACCCGATTATTGTTGTAGCCACATCAACATCGCGATCTATAGACTCGATTTCTTTTCCATCGATGAGATATCTAGCACTCTCAAATAGCGCCATGATACCATTATTGACAAACCCGACTTGAGTACCAGCTGGATACGGTGCTGGTACAGCAGGAGTATCAGCAGCTGTTACAAGTTCACCTTCTACTTCAATAAACGCTTCAGCGGGTAGAAAGTATTTACTGGTATCATGGACTTGAAGTTCAATTCTTGATCGACTATTTGAGTCTATTGCATGATAGGCGTAATATTGATAATCGCGTACAGAATCATCCTTGCCAACTGGGGCGTCTATATCAAACGCTGGATCAGGTGACTTTTTGAACATTTTATTCTATTTATCAGAGTCTAAATCGTGAAATCGTAAACGATTTTCATCGTATAAGAATCGTAGGATTTCATCGTGAAAAACGCTAGCGTAAAAATCCGTAGGATTTCATCGACGTGGTTATTTAAAGCCGCTTCCTGCTATCATATTTGCAATATTGCTTTGGTCGGGAGTTATCAACGATGCTAGTTTTTCATCTACTGCGTTATTTATAATTTTACTAACACTCGTAGGCATTTCCGCTGTAGACGGTAACGGTTTCTTTTTTCGTCGCACCAATGATGTTATTTTATTCTTCGCGGCTGAAAACGCTTTCCCGGCAAGATCTCCAACAGCACTGATACCCTTATCACGAATAACATCAATTGCTTTCATTGATAATTGTTTAGCTAACGGCATCACTTTTGGAGCCATTCTTGCAAATAACCCCGCAATTGTATTACTTAAACCATCACCATAGTATGCTCTATAAACTGGAAACCGTGAATTAACTACATAGACGGGGGTTGGTTTATCATGATTGCAGTGTATGATCATTATTTGAAATCAGAAACATTTTTTCAATTGTAAAACAATTTGTCAATTATAAATTTCAGTCACTGTGATACCCACTTGATAACTCGCCAATGAAATCTCGATATGTGCTGATATCCATGATACCGCCTTGAAATAACCGTCTACAGATATCAGATGCTTTCAATAATTATTTCTGGAGAGTTATTTCCAGCTCGGAACCCTCCTACAAGAACTTCTAATCGTGACATATCACTGAGAACACTACCAGGACAGAAACTCTTTGAGTTTCCAACGCTAGCGTGAAAATCCGTAGGATTTTTCCCAACTAGACCACTCCCCTGAAATTACTTCTCATCGTATGACTGTCTTATTTGGAGTTCAAATTTTTTCTTGAAGTCTCTGAATTCCTTCATCCTTCTATCTAAACTCCCAGTATTTATTTCATACAATATATAAGCCCATTCATTATGTGACATTCTATAATCCGTATAATTGTCCGTGAAAAACTTCTCTTGTGAATCATAGCTGTTAGCAGCAAATTCACCTAAATTGTCTATATCCTCGTTGAGAATTCGTTTTTTAGCGCTATCGGTAAATATAATTGATTTAGGTAGTCCACTTAGTCCACTAACTAGTTGTTGTTGTTCTGAAGCGGTTGATATATCTTGAGGAAGTGTTTTTAATGATTTTTTTGTTTGTTTAGTTCTTTTTGTTATTTTTTCTAACACAGGAAGAAAAGACTCTTCTTGTTTTTTTTCCTTCTTCAGAGATTGTTGACACTATCTGTTTCGTTGCTGTGGTTACTGGTTTAAACAATTCTTCAGATCCCACAGCAAAATCCGTTTGTAAACTCTGTCGTTGTTGCAGTTTATTCCTTACAGAGTCTCGAATTGGTATAAATCTCTTGATTGCATCTAGTCGTTCACGAGCCAATCGGGTCGTTAATGCTTCATTGACCATTATTTGAAATCGTAAACAATTTTTCAATTGCAAAACAATTTTCCCGAACCTGACCTAACAGACGAAAACACTTTTCAGTTAATTTGAATTGCAAACTATAAATTGTTTGGAGTGTTAATAGATACGATGACTCTGAATGATGTATCAAAAGTGTGGAAAGGGCGAATTTCTTTAATAAAATTATTTTTCGCCCTTTCCACAGGGGTCAGTCATATCAGATGATTTTGAACACCACCGTAGAAGCGTTATTTTGACATTTTAACAGCTCTATCATTGATGGCGAAAGGGTGAAAATATAATTATTATAAGGAATTTCACCCTTTCGCCATTTGACATTTGATCAATCGGAATCATCATATCGACTAAACCTTCCATTAACGGCCTATCGATTTTTTATTCAGTGTGTGTGAAATATTTTTTATTCAGTGTATGTGAAATATTTTTTATTCACTGATTTTGACATTTTCATTAAAAAAACGACGAGGGTCGGACAGTCACGGTCAAAATCGTTCATTTTCTTGAATTAACGCTCGTAGGTTTCTAATTTTAGAATTAACCTCTTTTTTCAATTCGTATTCGCTACCTAATTCTTTTCGTATTCCCTCTACGATAGTATATAACGGCACAAACACACTTACGTCACTGGAAAATGAAAGAGAGACCCGAATAGAATTCTGAATTTTTTTGATGAGCGCATATTTCTTGGGTAGCATATACTTGTTATTGTTAACTCCGTATTCTATATCCTGAAAATCCGACATGATTTGATCAGGATTTAACCCATCTGATAGTTTGATATCCTGACTTTTCAATTTTAAAATTTCATCAATAATGCTATTCATTTTTTCAGAATTCATATTCTATAACAATTCTATATTTCTAAATGAAAAATATGACGTATCATACATAACCAAATTTAATTTTTTGTTCGGTCTTTTTTGAAATGGCAGATCGATAAATACCCTCTGTAACTTTTGGTACAGAAGATGGACAAATACCGAAATACCCACTGGCTTTATTCATAGATGAAAATATTTTTTCTTCGTTAGTTGTTGTATTCAAAGATTTTACTGGTTTCGCTTTTTTCAAGTATTTCCCAGTCTTTCCTCGTTTGGTATTCTCACTTTGTGTGATAGCTTGCAGATTTCATAAAAAATTGTTCTTTGGATTGGAATCCTTGTGATCAATAACAAAATCATCTTTGATCAATCCACGGAAACATTCATACACGAAACGATGATTGTGATATTTTTTCTTTCCAGTACCAAACATCAAATACCCTTGATTAGTGATTAGTCACAAAACCGACCGGTTTCTTCAGTCTACGGTTTCTTACAACACCATCACTGGATGCTTCATAATTTGTAATCAAGGGATGCGGTCTGAATTCTTGGTTCATTCGTATACTAATACTATTTGTCTCATTCATTGTTTGGTCTAATGATTACATCTTTGGAGAATCTTTCGATGTAGTCTTGGGGAGTTCTTATAACTTTGTCGCTGACAGAGTCGAAGTCAGAATTTTTGATTGAAAATTCATATGATTTTCCATTTTTGATTCTTTTGTCATAATAACGCTTCAATTCCCTGTATCGTTTACCACCACAATTCAGACATAATTGTGATTTTCCCCAGACCCCAATCCCACATCGTATGCAGGGTAACGGACCAAGGCTTCCACGTCGAAAACTTTGCATATGATACCCACATAATTCATTTCTGCATGATTTTTTACACGGTGTCGTCGATCCAATCATAAGCCATTTGCAGTGATTCATTATATATAAATCTTTCATTTAAATGTTTGTTTTAATTATAGTATGAAGAAGTTGGAGAGATTATCGAAAATTACGCCTTGGAAAAATGCTCAATTCAATCCTGATAAGGAGTTTAAGAGATTATTGAAAATTAATCCTAGATTTAATCTCGATAAACCAAAAAAACGTCTAGTAGACGGTAACATGAAGGAGTTTAAGAGATTATTGAAAATTAATCCTAGATTTAATCTCGATAAACCAAAAGAACGTCTAGTGAAGGAGTTCAAGAGATTAATGAAAATTAATCCCGATGGAATCTCTGATATGAAGGAGTTCAAGAGATTATCGAAAATTAATCCTAGATTTAATCTCGATAAACCAAAACGTCTAATGAAGAAGTTTGAGAGATTATTGAAAATTAATCCCAATAGAATATCTAATATGAAGAAGTTCGAGAGATTATCGGAAATTACGCCTTGGAAAAATGCTCAATTCAATTTTGATAGAGTTTCTGATACACCAAAGAATAAAATTCTTGATAGAGCCATGATTAGTAAAATCAAAGACTGTTTTAATGAATTCAAGCGTGATGGAGCATCTCATTGTTGGTCAACATTTCGAATTGATGGCCGTGTTGACGCTACCATGAATGATGAAAAATCAGCAGTGATAATCTCACATCTTTCGCAGAAAAGGTATTTTTTCAGAATAAAATTCCTTATCCGTGACGACACTGGAAATTGGATCATTAGGGATAAATACGAACCCATTCTCAAGGATAAAAAAACTGTCACTGTGAATCAAGATTCCAAACCAGGAATTTTGACTGGAATTGACAAACCATACTACGAGAGATCTTATCCTGTAACAGCAGTTGTTTACGGGATATATCCGTTAAATGAAAAACCTGATATTGCAATACTAGCACCAATGAAATATTCTTTGCAACTCAATTGTGTAGCAACACGAATAATAGAACACTTCACAAATGCATCCCGAGGAAAAAAACTAACTGATCTGCGACGTAGGAAAATAACCGAATGGGAATTAACGGTGAAACAGAATGGGGCAATAATTCAGGATATAATCAAATTAGAAACATCATTGAGATTTCCAATATCAGTAACGACAATAACCGGAGAAGTATTATACGAATCGAAATATCAATCACAAGGAGCGCCAATCCAAATTATTGATCATAACGAACACGCGTGGTCATCTGCAGTAACAATATTGCCACGGGATAGAACCGTAAAATATATTTTCCCAACAGGGTTGGGACCTGAAGAGTGTTTTACCGAGCAGAAATTATTTGATGCTATTTACAATTTGAGTAAAGAAGACCCTGTGTCAATGTGGCTATTTCATAGTGCTTCAGACGAAGAATGTAGATTTGATCAGTTTGTAAGACCCAACGGAGAATTGTACCGTACTGAAGAGCTGCATAATCAAATGAAACAACTAGCTAGTGAGTTTTCTGGGGGGGGGGGGGGGGAGACAACGATCTATTATTAACAAATTGTTTTACACTTCCCTCTGTTGCAGCACATTTTGCTAGGAAGAAAAACTCGTGGAAACCAACGCGAAGTGAGTTTTTATCAGATGTCAGATTGAGCTGTCTTGAATACAGCCATGGAGGGTTATGGAATACAAAATACGACACTGAAACCGTTATTTCCGTTGATATGATTGCGTGTTATCCAGGGAGTTTTCTCGGGTATGGAGAGTGTGCTAGATATTTCAAACGATTAAGACACCCCACACACGAAATGGCCCGTGTTGCAATTAATGGACCACTGCCTGATTTTGATTTAACAGGATTCGCTTGTGTAGTATCATTTGAATTGGCTGAAGGACTTCATCCGTGTAGTTATCTTTGGATTGGTAAACACATGTCTGAAAAACACTGGATGCCAATAGTGCTATTGAGATATATGATTGATTGTGGGATGTTAAAATCATTAATTGTCAGTGAAGCGATTATATCCTATCGAGCACAGAAATCAGTCTGGTTACCACAACCTAATCTAGAAAAAATAATTAGCGAACAGCGAAAACTGTTTCCTGATTTTAATGAACAACAAATCATGGATTGGTCCAAACAGTTTTTTGAAATCAGAAACAACGAAGCAAAAGATCTTGGACGAAGAATAATCGGGAAATTTACTCAGGGTGGCAAATATGACAATACAAAATATTCTTCACGGTTGATTATAGACAATGCTGAATACGATTTTGTAATCGCGGATTTAACGAATAAGGGGATATATGTCAATCGTAAAGACGCATTTCTGTCCGATGGAACCAAATTGAGTACAATTGTTACCTACAACGATGGAAACAATCTCAGGACACACATTTGAGAGCTTCTATGCTCGGTTATGCTTCTATTAATCTGTTTTCGATGATTAATAAATTTCCTAACACCGCAGTTAGAGTTGCCACTGATTCATTTTACATAAATAGCAAAATGGCTGAATTCATAAATTCCTTGACAAGTGCCTCACAAAGTGAGGGGGACAATAATTGGGGATCATGGAGAATTAAGCGAGAAATGCTTCATGATTATATTCAGTCAGCAGATGCTCCAATTGAAAATAATTATCGGAATCTCAAAGAGATTCAATCAGAATTTTATAATGCACCACCGGTATCTGATCCAATCTGTAGATATAAAACAGTTTATTTAAACGGTTGTGGTGGGTCAGGAAAAAAAACTCGTGCAATTGAGTTATTCCGTGGGAAGTCCAACATGATTGTGCTAACACCAACTCACAGACTTGCAAGAGAAATGATACAGCGAGGGGTAAATGCTTGCACTTATCATAGTTTCTTTCGATGGAAAGGAGATAAATGGACTCCTGAGCGTATGGGCGAGAAATTTATTCCTGAAATCATCATTTGGGATGAAATATGCACAGTATCATTAGATGTATTACAAATATTTCTCGAGTGGTTGTTATTGAAAAATACAAAAGTCGTCATGTGCGGTGATCACGGCCAACCACCACCATTTGTCGGTGCATCCCCACATGAATGGCTAAAGGGTTTTGTAGACTATTATGAAGAAATTACCACTGATTATAGATCACTTGATGAAAAATTACGAGAATTCAAAGCGCTAATTAGATTACAACGGGATAGAATCCAATGTGAAATAGCGCGTGAAATAATTTCAGAAACTCCAATGAATGATTTTTGGGAAATGTGGAGACCAAATGATTTGATAATTGCAAGTAGAAAAATAGTCAGAGACACACTTCAGATGAAGTTATTTGAATTGCATAAAAAAAGATTTGCAACACTTCCAGTACCGTTATGTTATAGGCCATCGGATACACGAAAGCAAAATATAGAAGTTGATATTCCAGGACAGCGTGAAAAACAAATTCTCGTATTAAATGATATTGTGCTGGTTGATATCAGCGTCGTTGAAGATGCATTGCGTGCTAATAAATCCCCGTGGACGCTAGGATACGCAGCAACAATACATTCTTCACAGGGATTAACTATATCGGATACAATTGTTTGGATGGTAGATAATCGCATCGAATGGTCAAATTTAGTCTATCTCGCAGTATCCAGAGTACGAAAAATAAATCAGCTTCGAAGAATTGTCCTTGAAAATCCTAATGACAATGCAATAAGTGATATTGTCAGCGCCGATGATATAATCAGAAAAAAACTTTCTGGTTATAAACAGCAGGATAAAAAAAATAAACGAGAATTTGACATCGATGCTGAATTAATAATGACGTTGAAACAGCAACAGAATAATCACTGCGCGAGTTGCAATTGTATAATGAATTGGTGTTGGTCAGATAGGGATTATCGCCAATTTACCGTAGACAGAAAGAATAGCAGTATTGGTCGTACCAGAAATAATGTGATGCTGACTTGTCTTGAGTGCAACAGACGAAGAGGTGCTAGTCAAGACCCCGCGGCGGTAATTGAGTATCCTCGGGTATCACTTGCAGTTGTTGTCGAGTAAATCCTCGTAGAGGGGCAGTTGAATCCAGTCTATAGACTGGAGATCTACCCGTAGATCGTGTTATAGTAGATATCTTGTGTACAGTAACACTCCAAATAGGATCAGTAGCCCTTTTTCTGCCACCTTCGAGTTCTCCTGGTTCGTATAAATACCTAACAGTGATACTACTACCAAGAATTGGTTGGGAAACGCTAGAATCTCTTTGAATTTCCATATTCTTTTTAATCGCGTCGTTAGGTTTCATGTTGATTGTTCTAGTAATCTCATTATTCAGTGCGGCAATCACAGCTGGTAATCTTTTAACCCATTCACGGGATCTTTTTTCTTGTATGAATTCTTTTGCGTATTGATATCCAAATAACCGCTCAGCAATCGTCCTATTAAACCGTTCAACAATTGCCCGATCGCGATGTAACGCAGTATGTCCTCGTCTGATGGTGACATTATGATGTTTCATTGTTAATAACACTGCACCCTGAAATTCCTTGCCAGGATCAACTTGTAATAGATTTGGCCAACGCAGAGGACCCTTTCGATAAATCCTTTCAAATGCAGAAGCTACTTCAGTGGCTGCTTTTGTTTTTAACGGTTCTGCTTGTTTGTATCGACTTGCAATATCAACTACAGTTAACGCGTATTTGTAACCACCATCATGAGGTAAAAATAATATATCAGCCTGATGAACTTCATGTGGGACAGTCACATCAAAATGCGAGTAATTAATTTGTTTAGGCGGTAGTAGATAAATTTGCCATATCGCCTGTTTGGATAACCAATTAGCCGCAGTGTTTTTTTTCACTTTTGCAGCGCTAGCGAGTTTATTGATTGCTGCTTTACCCCGCCAGTATCCTTTTGGAGAATAGTAAATAGATTCCATGTTGTTATTAATTACCAGCACCTAACATCAATTTTTTTTTTCATAGCCGATTTTATTAACCATGAAGCTAATTTTTCTTTGAAGGATTTATCAGGAATAGCATTTAATGCATGAATTAATTTCACATCTGCGAGATGCCTGTGTTGCAAATTGCTGCTTTTATAAGCAACATCATGTGCGTTACACGCCCTATCAATAGCGTTTATTGGTTCTTCACCACGTCGAGGTTGGTTTTGATCATCAAGTCTGATATCTAATCGTGTTCCGGGGCCACAGTAGCTATATCCTGGAAGGTGCTTTTCTCCGGGGTACTTTGCCCATGGGGTTCCAGGGAGCTTTGCCGATTTGGCTGCGTTATCACCTCCTCGTTTTTTTTAAAGGTTCCTTGGGTTTACCAAAGGAAACAAATCTAAATTTCTTTGTACTACATTGTACGCATTTACCAAAAAGCGCTGATCGGTTATTTTTAGTTGTAATCGTCGTCAAGTCATCTGTGCCAGTACGCGTTTTACACTTCATACAATATAGATCCATAATTTATGTATAGAGATATGAATATAATTGATTTTTCAGCGACTAAAACAAGAGAACCAGTTAAGCATCACGCAGCGCTACCAAACTCTATCCGCGCAATTATAATCGGGCCATCTGGATCCGGCAAGACGCAAATGTTACTCAATTTAATAATGAGATGGATGAAGTGGGATAAGTTGTATTTAATTGCCCCTAGCGTAGATGATCAACGATGCTATGAAGTGTTAAAGGATTTTAACGAGAATGCATCAGAAATTGCCGGCGAGGGTATTATTGAATTTATTACAGATATTGACGAGGCACCATCAGTAGAAGACCTCGATGGAAGTATCAACAATTTAGTTGTATACGATGATGTAATGTTAGATAAACAAAAAAAACCCAGCTAGGATCTTTTCCAGAGGTAGGCATAAAAGCACTGATGTGATATATGTCACTCAACGCTACACACAGATTCCAAAAGTGATCAGAGATAACTGCAATTTATTGTGTGTATTTAACGGAGTTGATACTCATACTCTTAGAAATATTTGGCAAACTTGGTGCTGCGGTGATATGGATCATAATCGATTTAGAAATTTCTTTAGTGTTGCTCAATCAAACCCACACGGATTTGTCACAATAAATTTAGCAGACCCTCGAACACGATATCGTATCGGACTTGATCAAATATTCGGTTGAAATCGTAAAGACCCTCGTATCGGACTTGATAATCAACGGGTGAGTTTTTTTTAACCCAACGGAGACCCTTGAAAGGACAAAATTACTAAGTCCCCATTGGCAAATGGAGACTTTTTTCTTTTTTTTAAAATTTTTTTCTCTCGATTTTTTATGCCCCGATCACTCTCCATAGGACATAATACGTCCTTATGACTGGTATATACCCTTCCCACCTAAGAGTACTCAGCCATAGAAGCCTTAATTTTGCTTGAAACCTTGTCTGATTCAAATCCTCTGCTGCTTATGCACACCTGTATTTTGTACCTGACATATCCAATATCACGTTATGGTCGTCTTGATCAGAAACATTTATTTTATAAACAACATAATAAATGGCAAAATATTTTTCTATGATTGTAGAATGAATATTCAGATCATTATTAATGGCAAACGTGTTTATAGTCTTGATTCAGATCTTAGAGACTTCTAGAATGTTGACAAAGCATTACCAGAAAATGGTAATTGTGTCCGAGGTCCACAAGAGGTAATTTTGTCCGAGGTCAGGTAGAGGTAATTGTGTCCTAGGTCCAGTAGAGGGTTATATAATCTTACGTAAATATGACTCGTTCTTGACTTAAAATCTGACACAGAATCAATCTTATTCTTGTTTATTTTTATTTTTTTTTTATTTGGGTAGATTTATTTAGTCAAATTATTATTCACTGGAATTACAAAGTACTCAAAAATATTCTTTGGACTGGAAAATTAATTTGGCATTATAGTGAATTTAGACACAAAAGGTTTGAATCATAATATTGTGATACATCACATGACTAGCACATCATCACACTCCAGACCATTTACACGTTATTACGTATATTATTACAGGCACATCAACGCGTTCAGTATCGGAATTTAATTGTAACACCACTAGAATTAAATTGGAACTGCATACATTTGTACCTGTGATATAACTTTTATTACTGTTTGTTTTTATTGAATTCAAAATAATGAAAGCTCTTTAAACAATTTCACTTTGCATTCTAGGGAAATAATTTTTGTTGTATTTTACAAAACTTGTATTTTGCGTTCTTTTCTGTTTCTAAGTTTAAGACTATAAAACAATACATGTTAAACTGTAAATAGTAACACACAACGTAGTTACTTCTGTTCAGGTAACACACAATGTAGTTACTTCTGTTCAGGTAACACACAATGTAGTTACTTCTGTTCAGGTAACACACAATGTAGTTACTTCTGTTCAGGTAACACACAACGTAGTTACTTCTGTTCAGGTAACACACAATGTAGTTACTTCTGTTCAGGTAACACACAACGTAGTTACTTCTGTTCAGGTAACACACAATGTAATTACTTCTGTTCAGGTAACACACAACGTCGTAACTTCTATTATTCTTACATTTGCATATATGTACATAAGCAATTATATTTCCGAATGTTAGCATGCACGTAGTAATCATGTTTTCGTTGCTTTAAAACCTGGCTTTTTTTCGTAACCATGTACTTATGTATTATTTGTAATTAATATTATTTTTATGTTCACCGCTTGAATGTTCATCTCTTGAATTTGATTTGCTCGATGAACACATACGAATCGATTCGTTTCATTGGGAAGTCCATAATGAAAAATTTTGTAATTTTATTTTCAAATCCATGGTGATTGTTGATGATTCGAAAAGATCAATCTATAAATTTTAAATGGATTACTGATAGTAAAGTATTCTGATTACCCTATCCATGATGTTGCCGACTAAAAGCCTAGATCTTTCGATAAATCGATCAAATAGTCGATGGATTAATATGATATATTTTAAACAGGGGTACTAGAGTTTCTTTTCCTCCATAGTAATATGTTCGGTGACTGTTGATATTCCATTAACTGGGGTATGATTCTCGTCCCCACTAGGTAAATAGCCCACGTTACTGTGTCCAACGCCATCTGACTCAGGGAAATCTTTGAATCCATTTGGAATCTGACGATCATCCCTAGCGTAGCGGTAACCATCTTTGTTCTCCTCCAGAGATGGACCCCACAATGGTTGGGTAGAGTTAATATCCACGCAGAGCTGTGTTGGAAACAAAATTAATGAATACAATGAAAAGGAAAGATATACCAAAAAAAATTATCAGTTTTGAAAAGGTGACCAAATAAAGTGTTACAAGTTTGTAAATACTTTACTAAATACGACAAGGTTTGCATCCTTGAAGAGAACTTCAACATGTTACCAGTGCAAAAATCTCCGCCCCCTCCAATCCTCAATAATCTTCATGCCCACCCAAACCTAAGATAGTCCCGCCCATACCCCACCCCACACCCTGAATGCCATGTGTTGTAGAGACTGGATCAAATGCTTAAAACTTGCTTACAAGCTTAGGAGAGAACTTAAACTTGATATAATTACACAAATTCATACCTTCAGCCTACTGGTTACACGTAACAGCGCATTAGGTGGTGGATTCAGATCTAGTTCACATCCTACCTCAATATTAGTTTTGTAAAGAGATTTGACTTAGAACGAGGTTGGCCCCAGGTCAAGTTCTGCACCCACCCCGTCTTCATGTCTTCTCCCAATCAAACCATCCCCATTCTTTGTTGTTTAATCGCATCCACTAAGCGACAGTCACTATTTCACCGCCTTTATTGTAACTGCTGGACGGTCTTACCCTATATCCACCCATTGTAGTGACTCTAAGACAGTCTAACTGTATATCCACCCATTATCGTGACTGTAAGACGGTCTTACCTTATATCCACCCATTACGAAATAGTATCCAAAGAACCAGACCGGAATTGGAAGCAAAGCGGCAGCGACAATCAGCCAACCAATGGCATCCGCCCATTTATCATAAACTGCACCGTTCGTCACATAGTACGGCTCATACTGAAGGACTTTGAATACTATAACGGCCTGCAATGAAGGAATCATCTTTTATTCAAATATCCAATTGTTACTATCGATTCCGATTATGAGTTACATCTATGTAACGCATAATACACGATGATTCGGGTATGATAACTACGTGATGGGGGTCGGGGTATGATGACTACATGATGGGGGTCGGGGTATGATGACTACATGATGGGGCTCGGGGTTTGATGACTACATGATGGGGGTCGGGGTATGATGACTACATGATGGGGGTCGGGGTATAATGACTACATGATGGGGGTCGGGGTATGATGACTACATGATGGGGCTCGGGGTTTGATGACTACATGATGGGGCTCGTGGTTTGATGACTACATGATAGGGGTCGGGGTATGATGACTACATGATGGGGGTCGGGGTATGATGACTACATGATGGGGCTCGGGGTTTGATGACTACATGATGGGGGTCGGGGTATGATGACTACATGATGGGGGTCGGGGTTTTGCATATACATACCGATAGACAGACAGGAGTGACAAAGCACCACAAAACTCCGAAGTACCAGAAGGAAATTTTGGTGACAAGCTTGCTTCCTAACATCATCTCTATATCGTTCTTGAAGTCAACAAATCCTGGCGAAAACAAGAGTTTATTATATTATTAATGTATGGACCTGCCGTGTCAAAAACATTTGTTGGAGCTAAATGAACAAGTTAGATAGGGAAATGTCCGAGTCTTATCCGAATGCTTACGGGCACGATTGCAAACAACATATTTGTATTGATTGTTATTCTCGTTATATCATTCATTAAGTGCATCAAATACACACCTACTACTTGCTTTGTTTTACTTTTATGTATTAATTGTACTCAGCAATGCAGTCCTAGGTTTAAGCATGGCTGACGTCAAAAACTCGTACGTCAAACCTGCCAAGTCTTACCACATTCGTATACGAATGCGAATTAGTAATGATGGGTTTGGCTTTATCAGGTAAAGATGTAATAGACAAAAGTACGCATTTATTTCTTTCCTCTTCTTTCTCTCAAACCCCGAATGTAAAAATTTAAAAATAAATAAATCTATACAACAGATTTTTCCTTATCCGTCCAGTTTAAGAAAATCCTTTACTCTGTGCAATCTTCATATATGGTTATTGATTCGTAAATACAGCAGGATATCAGATATGATCATTAATTATTAATTTCTGATCTTTACCATCAGCATAATGTTTGCTCTACAGGCCTACGCATTGTGCTTTCAAAGTGTGTGTGTGCGTGCGTGTGTGTGTGTGTGTCGTAATTTTTGCATATTTACATTCTTGAAGAAATCTACTTTCAAGTGTTATCGAACATGGTAAATTCCAACGGCTACTAAATAAATATTAAGGTCGGACCCAACAATTCTTACCGTAGATGAAAATGATAACGATAATTTCAACGAGTCCGACAAAGAGCAAAGGAAAGCCTCCTACATAATTGTCGACCACATCCAACAGATGAAAACCACTCTGAAATATGAAAAAGATATGTATATTTATCTAGATGACACACACACACACACACACACACACACACACACACACACACACACATACATACATACATACATACATACATACATACATACATACATACATACATACATACATACATACATACATACATACATACATTGAGGATTTGTTTTAAATTTGTTTGTGTAACAAATCTGGGTCGCAAACTGCCGTTTGTACGAATTTTGCAAACTGCAATTTTTTTAATTTAAGTTTGAGTAATCAGAATGCTCATCATTGAATATATAGTTCTGACTAAATAGGACTCCTAATCGTTAACGCAAGTGTGAGCGACCTATAACAAGCTTTAACTAATTTATCAAGTTTAAACGGACATTGCTGTGAACTACGGACATGGATGATGAGCTAGAAATAGATGAGCGGTACAGTGGTGATGAAAAGTCCGATTTAGAAGAAGACTTGATAGCAACTCAGACTGAGAAAAATATATACAGACAGAGATGATTTTAAAAAGAAGATGTGTTTGGAATTGGATGAGCAGAATTTAAAAGATATAAGACTATCACTACATGACCTGGCTAAATTGGAAAACAGTAATTATCCTGTGACTCGTATAGTTGAGAGGACAGTAAGATGTGATAGTGCGCCTCTAGAGGAGAGATTAGCTGAGGATATATTTATTCTATACCATTTCTTAACAGGAGATAACAACTTATCTGAAGTGAAAAGCCTCGCGTCGAGACAGAAACCACGCACGGGTATGCATGATAGCAGTACATGTGTGAAACGAGTATCTAAAAGAAAAGGATCTAACAAACAGTCACAGCAATCAGAATCAGAACCAGAACAGGTGATGCAGAACTCCGAACGCAATTCAGTATCATCTCTTTTAAATGATAAAAATGACTGTTCCGCAACAATGGAGAATTTATACAAGATAATAGATCTGAAACATTTTATACAAAGCAGTATTCAACAAATGAAAGATGACATCAGAAATGAATTGAAAACTGAGCTTGACAAGATACGTAAAGAACTGCACACTAGAGATGTTAACTCTACTAGACTACAATCGGAATTAAAAAGATGCAAAGAGGAAGAAAAGAAGTTATCTAAAGACAATCTGGCCTTGAGAATATCACTCAGGGAGAAGAATAACCAGTTGGAAAGTATTATAGGTCACCAACTGTTTTTACATCAACTGCTCGAAGATAGAGTATGTGATAAGGATAAAGAAAATGTAACCACGAAATGCGAGGCACAGACTCAAATAACGCTAGCTGATATAGTGCGTATGGGCAAACCTTCAATTGAAACACAAACAGCAAATATAGTGAATGTGGTGAATGTGAGAACTGTTCGTAATCTTTATCGTACAAAACGACGGAAGCATTTATCGGACCAAACGGAATATACGAAGAAGAACAAAGTTGGTTGCTTGAAATCCACTGATTCAAGGGAAGGAGTGGCTCTGACTCTGTCCACCATACCCAGTATCTCAACTGAAGAATTGACAGTAATTGAAGATAATGGAGAACGTGGTTATCACCATGATCAGAAATACTCAGCACGGGAAAATGCAAGAAACATCGACAGGGAAAGAAGATCATCATTCAAAAAAACATTCAGCCACCTCAACAAAAGACTTGGATAAAGGAAGCAGAACAATCGATGTCATCACAACAACAGAAACTGCAGACCACAAAAAAGAGTGAGGAACTCTTATGAACGTCGAGTTCTAATGTCCAGGATACCGGTTGACAGAACGAGAGAGAAGATGAGAACTTGTATAAAAAAGCACGCCAGAAAAAAGGAATAGAAATAATTGACTCTCAGATCTTAAAGCACTGGCGTGTTAGAGGAGGAAAGGACACTTATACTGCTTTAGTCACGGTAGATGTCTTAGACTTTGAGAAGGTTTTAGAGAAAGGTTTTTGGCCAAATTTTGTATGGGCAAGAGAATGGTATGAGGATTACGGTGATAAGGACACCAAGAGGTTCAGGTGAAACTATGTAAAGGGGCAGTAAGTCGCATACATATGCATAAATTATGGTCAACTACTTTATAGTCACTGTAATACTTGTGTTGAAAATCTATTTTTTAAGTCAACAAATGTCTAGTCATACATTTCGTCTGATGACATGGAACGTAAAAGGAGCCATGTATGGTGCACCATACTTGTACTCTTTGCTAAATGAGGTAGATATTGCAGTGCTTACTGAGCACTGGCTTCTTCCGGAGCAACTCAACTTCTTAGACAAGTTGCATCCACAGTTTAAATCTTTC
This sequence comes from Unio delphinus, assembly GCA_029339505.1. NCBI lineage: Eukaryota > Metazoa > Mollusca > Bivalvia > Unionida > Unionidae > Unio > Unio delphinus. The sequence goes on along the minus strand of JAQISU010000059.1, from coordinate 1,845,787 downwards.
TCACGCTCTGACAATAGGCTAAAAGAGAATTTTGAAGAAAGGATAAGACATACAGGGTTTGGTGGAATAGCAATCCTATATAGGAAGTCACTCTGCGTCAATCCTTTATTGAGCGTCGGCAGCGATAGTCTTAGGGATAGAAGTAATATATAATGATAAATTGAAATATTTTGTATTCGGAGCACTTTTGCCATCAACTAATTTTCCTATTACAAGTTACTATGAAACAATGGATGAATTAAAGGACCAGTTGATATGTTCTGTAAAGAAGGCATTCCCATACTCGCGGGAGACTTCAATGGCTAGTTGAGTTCACTGCTTAGCTCCAAAACGAACTGTCTAACGACAAACGCTAGAGGCGCTATTCTAGAAAAGTTTCTGACTGATAGGCACTTAATATCCGTTGATAGTCAATCTATTTGTGAAGGGCCTGACTTTACATTTTTCTCAATCGATGGTAAATCCAAATCGTTGATAGACCATATACTATTGAAAAAAAGCAAATTCGATTTAGTGGTTAAGGCCGAAATAATTGATGACCATCCTTTGAACATTTCAGATCATCCTCCTGTAAAAATAGAGTTGGTCATTCCATTTGCATATAATATAATCATGGCTGACAAACATATAATTCCCTCCATAAATTGGAAGAGAGCATCGGCAGAACAATTAAATAGGTATAAGGAAGCAACACGCAATGCATTTTTAGCGCAACTGCATCAGGCAGAACTAGTGACAAATGTTGATATTGAAAGTATTATTCAAGACACGGTAAAGATTTTACATGACGCAGCTTCTAGGTTTCTGCCCATAAAAAGGATTTGCCCGTACGCTAACCCCTATTGGAAACTAGTAAACGTAAAAAAGTTTCATACATAAATGAGGCTGAAACGTAGGGTATGGATCTCTGATGGTAGGCCAAGAGGATGGGAATTTCAGTCATACGCGAACTATAAGAAAGCGAAGAAACTGTTTGGAAAAGAGTTACTGAGAGCAAAAGAAATGTGTGATAGAGAACAGTTCAGTGAGCTTGAAAAGGCTGCAGAGCTCGATATTTCCACTTTCTATAAGTTTATACGGAATAAAAGACATATACGAAACTGAATCTAACGGAAAAATCGTACGCGACCACGACTCTGTAAGAGATTTATGGGCAAATCATTTTTCCAATTTGTCACTACCTGACAATACCTATCTGTACGATGGGAATCATTACCAGATGGTTTTAGCAGAGGTTAAAAAACAGTATAGAAACCCATTCCCACTTTGATGAAGCTGTTGACAAAATTCCCACTAGAGAAGAAATCAGTAGTGCAATTAGTTTTCACAATAAAGATAAGGCATGTGGTCACGACGGTATTGTTGCCGTGCATTTACTGTTTGCGGACACTCAAAGCAGTGTACAGTTACTTGAAACTGTCTTCAAAAAGGTGTACGAGGCCGAGGAGTACCCATGCGATTTTAAACAAGGTTTAGTAATACCAATATTTAAAGGAGGGGGAAAAAAGCAAATTAGATATGAGTAATTACCGTGATATAACTATAGTATCAGTGCTTCAGAAAATCCTAGAGCGAATTATATATAATAGACTACTTATATTTTCTAAGCACATTAATTTTCCAAATCCATTGCAACAAGATTTTAGGATTAATTGTGGTAGTATCACTGCAGCGTTTTGTATCAAAGAATTTATATGCTACTATATGGATAAAGATACTCCTGTCTATGCAACATTTCTTGATAATGCTAAGGCATTCAATACAGTCTGGCACAATGGATTATTTTACAAGCTGTACAAACTTGGCATAAAAGGGAAGACGTGGCGCATCATGAAAGACTCGTTTACGGGAGTCACCAGTTCTGTTTTATTTGCGGGCAAATTATCCAAATATTTCAATATTAAACAGGGTGTAGGGCAGGGTCGTATCTTGTCCGCTTGGTTCTTTCTCGTTATGATAGACCATTAGATCACTGATTTAGATCAAACTTTGCGAGGCCTAAAACTTGTCGATCTCCACCTGCCGTGTGTCTTATTAGCGGATGACACAACTGTAATGGCTAATTCGCATCATTCGATGCAGCATCTGCTCGATACAATCTCTAATTATGCGAAAAGGTGGAGATTGAAATATAATGCAGATAAAAGTTGCAGCATACTCTTTACAAACAAAAGAAGAACTGATATCCCTTCTTTTCTATTCAACAAAACGCCAATTCCAGTAGTCAAAAGTAAGAAATATGCCGGCATACCTCGAAAGTACAATTTTAAACCGAATGACGCGATAAAAGAAGCATGCGATAAAGGTAAACACTTATTAAACACTTTTTATTTTATTGGTATCAGAGACGGGGGAATGAACCCTCTAACAAGTATGAAAATCTGGAAAAGAATCATTCTACCCGCAGTCCTATATGGATGTGAATTATGGTCGAATATGACAAGCACCAATATAGAAGAACTTGAGCTGTCAGAGATATGCAGCGCGACGAATGCAAGCTTTCGATAAATATTCGCCCACAGAGGCAACGCGTAGTACCTTAGGACTCTGGTCAATGGAAGCATACATAGATAAGATGAAATTGTGTTTTTTCAACCGGCTGTGTAGGGGTGATTGGACTCTTATCTGGAAAAAGATTTTCATTTTTCGCTTATGTCAGTACTTGACCAACCACTAACACAGACGGGGTTTATAGCAGATATTGACAAAATATTCAAGAAATATGGTATGGGAAGTGTTCTCTTAGACTATGCAGTAAGAGTACAAACCCAAGGTAAACTTGTTTGGAATCGGTATATTATTGATAATATTCAAAAACTTGAAGAATCAACCTGGAATACAGATATTGAGCTAAGGGGCGATTTAATTCACTTCAGAAACATTCATTTGGACTTAAAACCAAGCAGTATATGGTTTCTTGGGCGTAAATTTCCATCTATGTTATGGCCTCTCTCTGAAATAGTGAAACTATATATCATACCTGTTGGAAAAGTTATGATATGCAAACTCTGTGGAAAAGAGACTGCCGACAGAGCGAAACATCTTATCTTAGGTTGTGAAATGCTACTTGGAGAACGAAACGTCTTCTTTGAGAGGGTGATTGACACTTTAGAGGTGAGAGACGGGGTTATTTTATTCAATGAAGAAGACGATATACTATTGGAGGCACTTCTTGGAAGCAGAGTAGATTGCTTGTCGTCTATCGACGATGACGTATGGGATAAACTCATGTTGGTAACGGCAAAAAGCATAACCTCATTTTACAATAAAATGCATGCCCTACTCTCAAACAACATGTCATATCATAACAGCAATATACAGTAGTTAAGCTAAATAAATAAATTAATTAATTGTTAAACAAAAAAACAAGCAAAAACAAAAGGCCATTTTGTTCTTGTCAAATTCCGCAATTTTGTTGTATGACAGATCTCGGAGACATAATTCTTACTGTCTTATATAATATAAGAATGTCACATTTTGCTATCTTTTTCATTTGAGAATGGTTTCATGTTGTTCCACATATATATGTATAGATGTGTGTATGTGTGTGTATATGTGTATGTGTGTATGTGTGTGTATATGTATGTGTGTGTGTACATTTATGCGTGTGTGTGTGTATATATGTATGCATAATCACATATGTCATGTAGAAAGAACTACATTGATAATTACACAGGTATACGTTTCACCATTTTTTTTATATACACTTTTCTGTTGTATTTCATGATTTTGTGTTATCTAGAATTTGATTAATCTGATGTAATCTATGTTGAAGAGGAAATAAAGTCAGTCAGTCAGTCAGTCAGTCAGTCATACATACATACATACATACATACATACATACATACATACATACATACATACATACATACATACATAAATACATACATACACACACATACCTTCATACATACATACATACATACATACATACATACATACATACATACATACATACATACATTCATGCATGCACGCCCGCACGCGCACGCACGCACGCACGCACGCACGCACACACACACACACACACACACACACACATACATACATACATACATACATACATACATACATACATACATACATACATACACACACACACACATACATAGTGCGAATGATTTCTAGGTACATTATTTTCTACATTGTCACCCACTATGCTGAGTTACCCTTCCTGAGTGATAATACCTGTAGTGTCATCGGTAACCCCATCAGGAATCCAAAAGTACAAGCCGCGGCTCGGAAAGCAACACAACCCCATTTGGATTTACCAAGAAAGCTAACCTCGTCGATAATACCGGTTAGTACCGTCTCCACTATCGAAAACTGTAAATCAAGGAAGATAAACTATATTTCTTTTGATTTTGTGCTAGTAGTAACTGAGGAGAAAATCGCACAAGAGAACAATATCAAAGTAGAATGCAACGCTACTGAATACTAAATTAAATACAGAGTAATTTGTTTATCTTTGCTACTAAATGCGATCAGTTATACTCTATATATCTAGCTGGATAGCAACGATAAAATGTGATAATTTAGCTTACATCGTTCGCACATCGATAAAATGTGATAATTTATCGTTCGCACAACGATAGAATGTGATAATTTATCTTTCGCACAACGATAGAATGTGGTAATTTAGCTTACATCCTTCGCACAAGGATAATATGTAATAAGGTTTATATCAACAGCTGGAGCAAACAAAGAAGCAATTTGATAAATTGATGTGGATATCATTAGCTGGGTAACACGACACAAAAATGTGATAAGTCATAATTGATATCATTAGCTAAAAACACAATGATAACAGTCCGAGCAATTCCCATGCACAGTAATAATATCACGTGATCCTTCCACACTAAACACTCGAATGAACATCTCCATCTCAGTCCAGGCGGTGTGAATTATTCCATTCCACTAATATTACACATTACATTCTACTAATATAACACGTACATTCCAATAATATTACACGTATATTCCAATAATATGATTCACACATTCCAATAATATTAAACTTATATTCTAATAATATTACTTATATTCCATTAATATTACTCGTGCATTCCAATAATATTCGACGCATATTTCAATTATATTACACGTATAATCCAATAATATTACCCATACATTCCATTAATATTACCCATAATTCCGATAATATTACACGTATAATCCAATAATATTACACGTATAATCCAATAATATTACTTATATTCCATTAACATTGCACGTACATTCCAATAATATTACACGTATATTTCAATAATATTACCCATATATTCCATTAATATTACCCATAACTCCAAAAATATTACACGCATATTCCAATAGTATTACACGTATGTTCCAATAATATTACCCATACATTCCAATAATATTACACGTACATTCCAATAATATTACACGCATATTACAATAATATTGCACGTATATTCCAATAATATTACACACATATTCCAATAATATTACCCATAATTCCAAGAATATTACGCATACATCCAATAATGTACACACACATATTCCAATAATATTGCCCACCCATTCCATTAATATTACCCATAATTCCAATAATATTACACGTATATTCCAATAATATCACACATACATTCCAATAATATTACACGTATATTCCAATAATGTTACACGTATATTCCAATAATATTACACACATATTCCATTAATATAACCCATAATTTCCTAAAGATTACCCACAATTCCAATAATGTTACACACATATTCCAATAATATTACCCATACATTCCATTAATATTACCCATGATCCAATAATGTTAAACATACATTCCAATAATATTACACGTATATTCCAGTAATATTACACTTACATTCTAATAATATTACACGTATATTCCAATAATATTACACGTGTATTCAAATAATATTACACGTATATTCCAATAATATTACACCCATATTCCAATAATATTATTGACACATTCCAATAATATTACACTTTTATTCCATTAGTATTACCCATAAATTCCAATAATATTTTACGTATATTCCAATAATGTTACACACATATTCCAATAATATTACACGTATATTCCAAAAATACTACACACATATTCCAATAATATTACACATATATTCCAATATTATTACCAATATATTACATTATTATTGCCCATAATTCATATAATATTACACATACATTCCAATAATATTACACACATATTCCAATAATATTACACACATATTCCAATAATATTACACGTATATTCCAATAATATTACACGTATATTCAAATAATATTACCCATACATTCCATTATTATTACCCATAATTCCTATAATATTACCCATAATTCCTATAATATTACCCATACATTCATATAATATTTTACGTATATTCCAATACTATTACACGTTTATTCTGATAATAGTACACGTACATTCCAATAATATAACACGTATATTCCATTAGTATTACACGTACATTCCATTCATATTACCCATAATTCCAATAATATTACATATTCAAATTATATTACCCATATATTCCAATAATATTACCCATAATTCCAATAATAATACCCATATATTTCATTAATATTACACGTACATTCCATTCATATTACCCATAATTCCAATAATATTACCCATAATTCCAATAATATTACATCATTATAAATTTTGCGACCAAATTTGAGTCTTACACTGGAGCTGAATCCCAACATCATCATCATCAGGAAAAAGAGGATGGACCAGAGAGGAGCGACCGGCATCTGACGTAACGCCTCTGGGTAAGCAATAAAAGCTAGTCCGGGACCTATGGAAACGAAAGGGGAAAATGGGTTAGATTAATGAGGACATTTAAGATTGATAGACATATATATTGATACATATATTTAATTTAACTGTATGCTTGTTATATATATTTGAAATATATGTTTCGTTTGATGCTATTGTAATGTAACACTGTACGCTGGACTTGACCTTAGTCTAAACTTAAGTTCATTTCTGCTTAACTTGATTTACATTTTGTTCAATTTCATTTTATGTAAACATTTAATAAATAGTTAAATTATTTTCTATGTGTAGGGGCTTAATATCAGAATGATAATCACAGAAGAACTCAAAATATTTATTTGGGCCAGGGCTTTTGACCTTTCTGAGTGAATGTTACAGGTTATGGTTTTGATTTTGTCAACATCAGGATCATTCTAGAAGGTAATTTTTAATTAGGTAATTTGTTTTATAGAAAATATTAATTGTGACCTGAGGTCAAGTAGAGAAAAATATAATTTTATAATTGTGATGACCTGTTCATTGGTGTTTAACATCTAGTACTAATAGGTTGTATTATGTTGTGATCAGTTGGGATGAATTTTTTTTTTTTCAAATTATTTAATTGTTGTAATCACTTTCTCCGGAAATACAAAGGTGCTTTGGTAAAATTATTATACAGAAACAATCACTGGACTTTATGGTACATTCAAACATTGAATTATAATTATGTAAAACAAAAAAACTTTTGATACATCAAAATTATCATAGACAAATCCATTGGCTTCAGTTTGGGGAATTTCTTTCTGGACTTCATTTATCTCGACTTGCGCCCGTAATTATACGATTGTTTTTTTTAAATTTAATACGCAATACCATAAGTTGCTTTTTCTTATTCTCATTTTTACTTTGTTTTGTAGGGAAATAAATATCTGTTAAATTTTACAAAGCTTGATGTATTTCACTCTTTTATGTTACTTGTTTCAAGTGCATAGACTCTTAACAGTAATATTCATAAAGGTAAGGAGTTTGAGATTGGTAATTATATGTTTAGTTTAATTATATGTTTAGTTGACTTAATCAAACTTGAATCATTACATGATTGGATTGTTTGATAAGCAGATAACAGGATGGAAAACTTAATGTAGAAGTTAAGGAAAACACCTTAAGATCAACACCAAGATGTGAATAATCTACCCACAATTAGTAATTTTAATCTAGAATAACAGTCTTAGTTAGAAATTGCATTAAAAAGATTATTTAAGTTTAATCACGCTTTGATCATTTAAAAAACTCAACGAAACAAGTTGAAATATAGAGAAACAAGGGAACCTAACATTTCCGTAGTCATCTTCATTAATTTCATCCTTCGTAACCTAACATTTCCGTAGTCATCTTCATTAATTTCATCCATCGTAACTGATTATTTTCAGAAAAGGTCTAGTATGCACGTGTGGAAAGGTTAAACAGTGTTCAAGTGTGTTTAGATAAAACAATGTACACATTTGTCAGGATAAACCAGTGTGCATGTGTATCAGGATATACCAGATTGAATACGTGTATCAGGATATACCAGTGTGAATACGTGTATCAGGATATACCAGTGTGAAGAAGTGTATCAGGATATACAAGTGTGAATACTTGTATCAAGATAAACCAGTGTGAATACACTTGTATCAGGATATACCAGTGTGAATACGTGTATCAGGATATACCAGTGTGAATACTTGTATCAGGATATACCAGTGTGAATACTTGTATCAGGATATACCAGTGTGAATACTTGTATCAGGATATACCAGTGTGAATACGTGTATCAGGATATACCAGTGCAAATACTTGTATCAGGATATACCAGTGTGAATACTTGTATCAGGATATACCAGTGTGAATACGTGTTTCAGGATATACCAGTGTGAATACGTGCATCAGGATATACCAGTGTGAATACGTGTATCAGGATATACCAGTGTGAATACGTGTATCAGGATATACCAGTGTGAATACGTGTATCAGGATATACCAGTGTGAATACGTGTATCAGGAAATACCAGTGCGAACACGTGTATCAGGATATGCCAGTGTGAATACGTGTATCAGGATATACAAGTGTAAAAACGTGTATCAGGATATACCAGTGTGAATACTTGTATCAGGATATACCAGTGTGAATACGTGTATCAGGATATACCAGTGTGAATACGTGTATCAGGACATACCAGTGTGAATACTTGTATCAGGATATACCTGTGTGAATACACTTGTATCAGGATATACCAGTGTGAATACGTGTATCAGGATATACCAGTGTGAATACTTGTATCAGGATATACCAGTGTGAAAACTTGTATCAGGATATACCAGTGTGAAAACTTGTATCAGTATATACCAGTGTGAATACGTGTATCAGGATAAACCAGTGTGAATATTTGTATCAGGATATACCAGTGTGAATACACTTGTATCAGGATATGCCAGTGTGAAGACGTGTATCAGGATATACCAGTGTGAATACTTGTATCAGGATATACCAGTGTGAATACACTTGTATCAGGATATGCCAGCGTGAATACGTGTATCAAGATATACCAGTGTGAATACTTGTATCAGGATATACCAGTGTGAATACTTTATCAGGATATACCAGGGTGAATACTTGTATCAGGATATACCAGTGTGAATACTTGTATCAGGATATACCAGTGTGAATACGTGTATCAGGATATACCAGGGTGAATACGTGTATCAGGATATACCAGTGTGAATACGTGTATCAGGATATACCAGGGTGAATACGTGTATCAGGATATACCAGTGTGAATACGTGTATCAGGATATACCAGTGTGAATACGTGTATCAGGATATACCAGTGCGAATACGTGTATCAGGATATACCAGTGTGAATACGTGTATCAGGATATACCAGTGCGAATACGTGTATCAGGATATACCAGTGCGAATACGTGTATCAGGATATACCAGTGTGAATACGTGTATCAGGATATACCAGTGTGAATACGTGTATCAGGACATACCAGTGTGAATACTTGTATCAGGATATACCAGTGTGAATACACTTGTATCAGGATATACCAGTGTGAATACGTGTATCAGGATATACCAGTGTGAATACTTGTATCAGGATATACCAGTGTGAAAACTTGTATCAGTATATACCAGTGTGAATACGTGTATCAGGATATACCAGTGTGAATACTTGTATCAGGATATACCAGTGTGAAAACTTGTATCAGTATATACCAGTGTGAATACGTGTATCAGGATATACCAGTGTGAATATTTGTATCAGGATATACCAGTGTGAATACACTTGTATCAGGATATGCCAGTGTGAAGACGTGTATCAGGATATACCAGTGTGAATACTTGTATCAGGATATACCAGTGTGAATACACTTGTATCAGGATATGCCAGCGTGAATACTTGTATCAAGATATACCAGTGTGAATACTTGTATCAGGATATACCAGTGTGAATACTTTATCAGGATATACCATGGTGAATACTTGTATCAGGATATACCAGTGTGAATACTTGTATCAGGATATACCAGTGTGAATACGTGTATCAGGATAAACCAGGGTGAATACGTGTATCAGGATATACCAGTGTGAATACGTGTATCAGGATATACCAGGGTGAATACGTGTATCAGGATATACCAGTGTGAATACGTGTATCAGGATATACCAGTGTGAATACGTGTATCAGGATATACCAGTGCGAATACGTGTATCAGGATATACAAGTGTGAATACGTGTATCAGGATATACCAGGGTGAATGCGTGTATCAGGATATACCAGTGCGAATACGTGTATCAGGATATACCAGTGCGAATACGTGTATCAGGATATACCAGTGTGAATACGTGTATCAGGATATGCCAGTGTGAATACGTGTATCAGGATATACCAGTGCGAATACGTGTATAAGGATATACCAGTGTGAATACGTGTATCAGGATATACCAGGGTGAATACGTGTATCAGGATATACCAGTGTGAATACGTGTATCAGGATATACCAGTGTGAAGAAGTGTATCAGGATATACCAGTGTGAATACTTGTATCAAGATATACCAGTGTGAATACACTTGTATCAGGATATACCAGTGTGAATACGTGTATCAGGATATACCAGTGTGAATACTTGTATCAGGATATACCAGTGTGAATACTTGTATCAGGATATACCAGTGTGAATACTTGTATCAGGATATACCAGTGTGAATACGTGTATCATGATATACCAGTGTAAATACTTGTATCAGGATATACCAGTGTGAATACTTGTATCAGGATATACCAGTGCGAATACGTGTTTCAGGATATACCAGTGTGAATACGTGCATCAGGATATACCAGTGTGAATACGTGTATCAGGATATACCAGTGTGAATACGTGTATCAGGATATACCAGTGTGAATACGTGTATCAGGATATACCAGTGTGAATACGTGTATCAGGAAATACCAGTGCGAACACGTGTATCAGGATATGCCAGTGTGAATACGTGTATCAGGATATACAAGTGTGAAAACGTGTATCAGGATATACCAGTGTGAATACTTGTATCAGGATATACCAGTGTGAATACGTGTATCAGGATATACCAGTGTGAATACGTGTATCAGGACATACCAGTGTGAATACTTGTATCAGGATATACCAGTGTGAATACACTTGTATCAGGATATACCAGTGTGAATACGTGTATCAGGATATACCAGTGTGAATACTTGTATCAGGATATACCAGTGTGAAAACTTGTATCAGTATATACCAGTGTGAATACGTGTATCAGGATATACCAGTGTGAATACTTGTATCAGGATATACCAGTGTGAAAACTTGTATCAGTATATACCAGTGTGAATACGTGTATCAGGATATACCAGTGTGAATATTTGTATCAGGATATACCAGTGTGAATACACTTGTATCAGGATATGCCAGTGTGAAGACGTGTATCAGGATATACCAGTGTGAATACTTGTATCAGGATATACCAGTGTGAATACACTTGTATCAGGATATGCCAGCGTGAATACGTGTATCAAGATATACCAGTGTGAATACTTGTATCAGGATATACCAGTGTGAATACTTTATCAGGATATACCAGGGTGAATACTTGTATCAGGATATACCAGTGTGAATACTTGTATCAGGATATACCAGTGTGAATACGTGTATCAGGATATACCAGTGTGAATACGTGTATCAGGATATACCAGTGTGAATACGTGTATCAGGATATACCAGGGTGAATACGTGTATCAGGATATACCAGTGTGAATACGTGTTTCAGGATATACCAGTGTGAATACGTGTATCAGGATATACCAGTGCGAATACGTGTATCAGGATATACCATTGTGAATACGTGTATCAGGATATACCAGGGTGAATACGTGTATCAGGATATACCAGTGCGAATACGTGTATCAGGATATACCAGTGCGAATACGTGTATCAGGATATACCAGTGTGAATACGTGTATCAGGATATACCAGTGTGAATACGTGTATCAGGACATACCAGTGTGAATACTTGTATCAGGATATACCAGTGTGAATACACTTGTATCAGGATATACCAGTGTGAATACGTGTATCAGGATTTACCAGTGTGAATACTTGTATCAGGATATACCAGTGTGAAAACTTGTATCAGTATATACCAGTGTGAATACGTGTATCAGGATATACCAGTGTGAATATTTGTATCAGGATATACCAGTGTGAATACACTTGTATCAGGATATGCCAGTGTGAAGACGTGTATCAGGATATACCAGTGTGAATACTTGTATCAGGATATACCAGTGTGAATACACTTGTATCAGGATATGCCAGCGTGAATACGTGTATCAAGATATACCAGTGTGAATACTTGTATCAGGATATACCAGTGTGAATACTTTATCAGGATATACCAGGGTGAATACTTGTATCAGGATATACCAGTGTGAATACTTGTATCAGGATATACCAGTGTGAATACGTGTATCAGGATATACCAGGGTGAATACGTGTATCAGGATATACCAGTGTGAATACGTGTATCAGGATATACCAGGGTGAATACGTGTATCAGGATATACCAGTGTGAATACGTGTATAAGGATATACCAGTGTGAATACGTGTATCAGGATATACCAGTGCGAATACGGGTATCAGGATATACCAGTGTGAATACGTGTATCAGGATATACAAGGGTGAATACGTGTATCAGGATATACCAGTGCGAATACGTGTATCAGGATATACCAGTGCGAATACGTGTATCAGGATATACCAGTGTGAATACGTGTATCAGGATATGCCAGTGTGAATACGTGTATCAGGATATACCAGTGCGAATACGTGTATCAGGATATACCAGTGTGAATACGTGTATCAGGATATACCAGGGTGAATACGTGTATCAGGTTATACCAGTGCGAATACGTGTATCAGGATATACCAGGGTAATACGTGTATCAGGATATACCAGTGCGAATACGTGTTTCAGGATATGCCAGTGTGAATACGTGTATCAGGATATACCAGTGTGAATACGTGTATCAGGATATACCAGTGTGAATACGTGTATCAGGATATACCGGTGCGAATACGTGTATCAGGATATACCAGGGTGAATACGTGTATCAGGATATACCAGTGTGAATACGTGTATCAGGATATACCAGAGTGAATACGTGTATCAGGATATGCCAGTGTGAATACTTGTATCAGGATATACCAGTGTGAATACACTTGTATCAGGATATACCAGTGTGAGTACGTGTATCAGGATATACCAGTGTGAATACGTGTATCAGGATATACCAGTGTGAATACTTGTATCAGGATATACCAGTGCGAATACTTGTATCAGGATATACCAGTGTGAATACTTGTATCAGGATATACCAGTGTGAATACGTGTATCAGGATATACCAGTGTGAATACTTGTATCAATATATACCAGTGTGAATACTTGTATCAGGATATACCAGTGTGAATACATGTATCAGGATTTACCAGTGTGAATACGTGCATCAGGATATACCAGTGTGAATACGTGTATCAGGATATAACAGTGTGAATACGTGTGTCAGGATATACCAGTGTGAATACGTGTATCAGGATATACCAGTGTGAATACGTGGATCAGGATATACCAGTGTGAATACTTGTATCAGGATATACCAGTGTGAATACACTTGTATCAGGATATACCAGTGTGAATACGTGTATCAGGATATACCAGTGCGAATACGTGTATCAGGATATACCAGTGTGAATACGTGTATCAGGATATACCAGGGTGAATACGTGTATCAGGATATACCAGTGCGAATACGTGTATCAGGATATACCAGGGTGAATACGTGTATCAGGATATACCAGTGCGAATACGTGTATCAGGATATGCCAGTGTGAATACGTGTATCAGGATATACCAGTGCGAATACGTGTATCAGGATATACCAGTGTGAATACGTGTATCAGGATATACCAGTGTGAATACGTGTATCAGGATATATCGGTGCGAATACGTGTATCAGGATATACCAGGATGAATACGTGTATCAGGATATACCAGTGTGAATACGTGCCAGGAGTACTTGTACTGATTAAACAGTCCGCAGGATAAACAATGTGCGTTAGGATAAAACAGTGTGCACGTATGTCAAGATAACACAGCACATGTATCATGAAAAAACAATATGCACATGTGTCCCAAATTAAACATAGTAAAAATAAGAATACGAAGTCAAACAAATAAGAATCGTTAAGATAAGAAACAAACTCCAATCTGTGAGGAAAATGAGGGGAATATGTACCTCCAGCAGCCACGTCCGCGACGGCAACTCCTTTTTGGTGCGCCATATATCCAAGAGAGGAAAAAATCACAAATCCAGCATAGAAACTTGTTAAACAGTTGATAATGGGGACAAGGAAAGCATCTCTGAAATTGTAATAATCAAATACATCCTTGCTGCAATGAAATGCATAACAACAACAACAGAATGAAGGTAAACATAAAAACCAGGAAGATGTAATATTTAATAACTCATAAACATAACCAAATATTTCGTACTCGAGCTTGAGCATTGTAGCAAGAAGTCATATGAATATCATAAATCAAGAAGTCATACAAATATCATATATCAAGAAGTCATACAAATATCATATATTTGTTGACGTAAACAAAATAAAATATATTACCTAGATTACTGACCTTGACTTTAAAGGATAAAGAAAGAAATTAATCCTTTAAGGCTTCATTTTAATGAAAAATAAATATGAAACAATTAAATTTGATTGTAATTGATATCAATATTAAAAAGATCAAATTTAATTTTAATCTATAAAACATTAAAAGGATCAAACTTAACGTGAATCTGTAAAACATATATCAAAACGATCAAATTTAATTTGAATCTATAAAACATATATTTAAACGATAAAATTTAATTTGAATCTATAAAACATATATTTAAACGATCAAATTTAATTTGAATCTATAAAACAAATATTTAAACGATAAAATTTAATTTGAATCTATAAAACATATATTTAAACGATAAAATTTAATTTGAATCTATAAAAAATATATTTAAACGATAAAATTTAATTTGAATCTATAAAACATATATTTAAACGATAAAATTTAATTTGAATCTATAAAACATATATTTAAACGATAAAATTTAATTTGAATCTATTAAACATATATTTAAACGATAAAATTTAATTTGAATCTATAAAACAGATATTTAAACGATACAATTTAATTTGAATCTATAAAACATATATTTAAACGATAAAATTTAATTTGAATCTATAAAACATATTTAAACGATAAAATTTAATTTGAATCTATAAAACATATTTAAACGATACAATGTAATTTGTATCTATTAAACATATATTCAAACGATAAAATTTAATTTGAATCTATTAAACATATATTAAAACGATCTGATTTATGCTCTTATCAGGAACCGAGGTATCCATATGTGTCTGTTGATACTCGGAATCAAACCTTGCATTTCTTGGAGGATTCGGAGGATCCATTTCTTTGAATATACATTCAGAACAAACATTTCGAAAGGCCCCTTACCGCAGACAGTTATTCCTGAAGTTGTTGTAGCTTGCCATGGCGATCAAACCTCCTGAACACACGCTCAGAGAGTAGAAAATTTGGACAGCTGCATCACTCCAAACCTGCGATAACAGGTAAAAACTTTGAGATTACGCAGAGACTAGCCAAAAAAGCAAACAAGTAATCAAACAAAAGAATAAACACGATTCCTGCTTACAACAGAAAATTTAGCATGTTCGGTTTGCATAATGTGTATTCCGTTTTTTAAAAAAAAAAAACGATTTGTGCATGGATCCCGCCATTAGTATTTTGTCCACTGTCCTGAAAGATTTTTTAAGCAAGCTAGCGCGAGTTATATACTCCTAGCTTGTGGAATCAGATCAATGCAAAACTGCAAGCGACATTTTGTTAAAATGCAAAGTTCATATTGTATCTTTTAAATCATGAATAAAACAGAGCGTCAAATCAAGACTGCAAACGTATTATACAACGTCACGAATAAAACATAGAGCGTCAAATCTAGACTGTAAACGTATTATACAACGTCACGAATAAAACATAGAGCGTCAAATCTAGACTGTAAACGTATTATACAACGTCATGAATAAAACATAGAGCGTCAAATCTAGACTGCAAACGTATTATACAACGTCAGGTTCCAGTCTATGCTGTTTGTAGTTGTGTACGTGTTATCAGCGAGGACAGACCGTATTTGGTACGGTATACTTACATCAAGTCAACGATCACTTACCGTATGTGGTACGGTATACTTACATCGGTGACAGGACAAAATGTCCCGACCCAAAATGTCCCGGACATAATGTCCCTGACAAAATGTCCCAGGACAAAATGTCCCCATACAAAAATATCCCGGACAAAACGTCCCCACATGTTACAATAAATTAATCATATTCATGATATTTTAAACAGATTTTATTAGAAGCAAGAGGGAAAATACATATAAAAGAGTAGGAAGTTATATCCAGTTATTTGGAGAGAGTCTCTTCTCATACAATGTCAATTCTAAGGACTCTAGAAATGTCAGTAAGATACTGCATTCTGTCACGGTTGTTGTAATCAGAAACAATGGTGAACAAGGCTTCATCTACTTGCTTGTATGTCTTGCGTATTTTTCTCTGTGGTTGTCCAAGTTCCAGTTGTCTGCGAAACAGTGCCATGCTGTGTTGTTCTATCTTGATTTTCTTTGATAAGGCAATCGCAGTTGGATGTGCAATTCCAACTGAGTTGTTGAAGCTGTTATGCCATTCTTCGACTGCATTATTGCTACGAAGTAGTTTATTAAGGACGCGGTCGTATTGGTTCCACAGCGTAAGTTCAAACCTTGGTGGAGCTCTTCTGTTTCGCCTCTGTATCCCGATAAATTGTCCTCAAAGTAGTCCAGAATGACATCCATATTACGACAATCATCATCATCTGTAAGCTCCTCAAAAGCTGCAATGACATCCGCAGTAGGAACAAATGCAAGAGCCATTAGACGCTTTACCTTAGTAGCAAATTCAGGATCATTATTGTAAGTGGCTGCTAATCCATGCTGTTGCACTTGTCTCCATATGCATTGCCCAAAGTGAAACATACAACCCACCATTGTTGCATTCGGGAACTTGTCTTTGAAGGCGTTGACAGCAGCCAGCTCGAAGTCCGTAACAATGGATAAAGGTTGTCCAACGTTCGACAGCGTCGTTATGTGATTGATAAATCTACCATATACTGCTTGAGAACGACCCGGCAGTAGAGCATATGCACATGGGAATATGGAGTTGTTGTGGAATTCAAACGCTGTCTTCGGACATCACGTGATAAGGTCTCACGAGCAGGCAGAAGATGGGCGTCGTCAACAGTTACAGCCAGCAGAGCCCGTTGTACAATGCGTCTACTGGGTTCTTCTGTTTCCCGAGCCTGCCTCTTCATTTCGCTTCTTCCTTCTTCAACAGACACTCTTCCGTGGGTAACTGCATGACTATGCGTTCCAACTTCCTCAATAATTGCATTATTCAGAGTATAAATTCGCACCCGACAGTTCCGGTCCTCGCAACGCCAAATTTCTTTTCCATCTGCACCGTTTCTATGCTTCGTGAATAAGAATCCTCCGACTACAAGCTTCCTTGTTCCCTTCTGTGACGTTATGAATTTCAGCATCTTCCTTAATTATTTTTTTATCTTTTATTAAACATTCGTCTTTTATTAAACATTCGAATTACATTTACAGCTATATAATATTGCGGAGTCCTTTAAATACTCGTTTGACGGCCCGAGACCCTTTTTGACACCATCTATGACAAAATCCAAGAACTGATCCACGTACGCGTCTAATTCCGGGTTAAGCAGCGGTTTCTTTCAGACATTGTTCGTTTCTTATAAATTCGGCTTTTCGGCGCCTTTTAAGCGTTCTCAAACAAATCTCAATGCAGTGGCTTTTAAATCTATTACAATGCCTCGAGCCTAATTAATTCTGAACCAGGCATACAGGTATACTACAATAAGCGAGCAGCCTAACAATTACTTTGGAATGCGGCGTTCCAATACCTACACATACATACTATTGACAAGAACATTTACATTACATTACATTACATTACATTACATTACATTACATTACAAGAACATTCATATTGATTTGATTACCTAAAGATGGCTTCATTTAAAGAGTCTTTTGATTACCTAAAGATGGCTTCACTTAAAGAGGCCTTTGATTAACTGCACATGTATATGTCGAGACTGATGATCACAAGTAACACGTAAGTAAGTTAACACTTTACAGGCTACATTTTATTGGTGAAATATCGAAGCCTATTAATTATTATATATTTAAAATAACATGAATATGATTAATTTATTGTAACATGTGGGGACATTTTGTCCGGGACGTTTTTGTATGGGGACATTTTGTCCTGGGACATTTTGTCAGGGACATTATGTCCGGGACATTATGTCCGGGACATTATGTCCGGGACATTTCGTCCGGGGACATTTGGTCCTAGTACCGTTACATCAAGTCAACGATCACTTACCGTATGTGGTACGATATACGTACATCAAGTCAACGATCACTTCCCGTATGTGGTACGATATACTTACATCAAGTCAACGATCACTTCACGTATGTGGTACGGTATACATACATCAACTCAACGATCACTAACCGTATGTGGTACGATATACTTACATCAAGTCAACAATCACTTACCGTATGTTAAAGGCTGTACTTATATCAAATCAACGATCACTTCCGGTATGTAGTACGGTATACTTACATCAAGTCAACGATCACTTACCGTATGTTCAAGGCTTTACTTATATCAAATCCACGATCACTTCCTGTATGTAGTACGGTATACTTACATCAAGTCAACGATCACTTACCGTACGTTAAAGGCTTTACTTATATCAAATCCACGATCACTTCCTGTATGTAGTACGGTATACTTACATCAAGTCAACGATCACTTACCGTATGTTAAAGGCTTTACTTATATCAAATCCACGATCACTTCCCGTATGTAGTACGGTATACTTACATCAAATCAACAATAACCTAAGGTACGTGGTACGGTATACTTACATCAAATCAATTATCGTGGATAGTAAGTAGTACGGTATACTGAGGTCAAGTCAACAATTAAATGCTGTATGTGGTACGGTGTATTTATGTCAGATCAACAATTATACAATGTATGTGGTACGGTATGCGTACGTCAGATCAACAACTAGATGCTGTATGTGGTACATAATACTTACATCAAAACAACAATCGCATACCGTATGTAGTACGGTATACTAACATCAAATCAACTATTACATGATATATGTTGTACGGTATACTTCATCATCATCATCAGTCTCTTTTCCTAGTTTGGTCGTTGAGGCACTGTACTGTTGAACATCTGACCAGTTCCCCTTTACTTGACTCGATCATGTGCCAATATCTATGTCTCTGCAAAACTTTTCCTGGTCCATTCTGTGATGTTCTCACTCCGCTTTTTTTCTGTCTACCTCTCCTTCTACCACCTTGAACACTACCCTGCTGTACTCTTGTGGATAGACTGTTGGCTCTAGTGACATGGCCATAACATTTCAGCTTTCTCTCTTTGACAATGGTGAGGCGGTCTTCATAATGGTCTATCTTGTGCCTGATTGTGTGACGCACTTCTTCATTTGTGATGTGGTCCATGTAAGAGATGCCAGGGATAATTCTGTAGCATCTCATTTCAGGTGCCTGGATTCTTCATTGTAATTCTGCTGTCAGGGTCCAGGCTTCACATGAATACAGAAAGATTGAGATGACTAGTGCTCTCAATAGTCTGATTTTAGTTTTCAGACAGATATTCTTGTCTCTCAAGATGGGTCTTAGCTTTGACATAGTTGCTGTTGTTTGTGCTGCTCGTGACAAAATTTCTGCTCTTAATCCCTCTTCCGTGATTATGAAACCAAGATATTTGAATTGGCCCACTGTTTCCAGTTCCCGTCCCCTGTCTTTAATCTTGGTTGAAATTTGTTTGCCACTATTTGTCATCAGCTTTGTCTTCTCGGCACTTATCACCATGTCAAATATAGAAGATGTTTCATCCAGGTTCTTCACTAAGGTGGCACGCTCATCCTCACTGCCTGCCAGCCCATCAATGTCGTCTGCAAAGCGGAGGTTAGTGATGTTACTTCCTCCAATGCTGACTGTCCCACAGTGGTTTTCCAGGGCTTCGCTCATGATGCGCTCTAAGTAGATGTTGAAAAGTGTGGGTGACAGGAGACTCCTTGCCGTACTCCAACTGTTGTCTTGAACCAGTCCCCCACATAACCTTGAGCAATTACTGCAATGATAGCCTTGGTGTACAGCTGCTTGATGGTGTTGGTCAACTTTTGACCCATGTTGTACTTCTTCATTGTGGCCCACAATGCCTCATGCCTCACTCTGTCAAAACCTTTTTGAAATCTATGAATACATGAACTCGGTATACTTACATCAACTCAACGATCACTTACCGTATGTAGTACGGTATACTAACATCAAATAAACAATCGCATACCGTATGTAGTACGGTATACTAACATCAAATAAACAATCGCATACCATATGTAGTACGCTATACTTACGTCAAATCAACAATTACATGCTGTATGTGGTACGGTATAATTGCATCAAATCAACAATTACATGCTGTATGTGATATGGTATACTTACGTCAGCTTCCGCCAGCTTACTGATGTTTGCTTGGAGGTAAAACTCAATGCCGTTGTAATAGCCTTCCAGGGTACAGCCTCGGATAAGCAGGGCAGTCAAGAGAACATAGGGAAATATTGATGTCACGTAAACAATCTGGCAATGAAAGGTTATGAAAAAGAGTTATAATGTGAATAAGATTTCTTTAAAACCAATTTTATTTTAAAAATATTATGTGTAAATATTAGATGCTAATACAATCCTGACAATCCTTCCGATGATTGAAATGTTTTATCACGAAATAAAAAGACAATTGCTCGTAGATCCTTGCAATAAACTCAACTCTCTCTCTCTCTCTCTCTCTCTCTCTCTCTCTCTCTCTCTCTCTCTCTCTCTCTCTCTCTCTCTCTCTCACACACACACACACACTATTATCTTAATTAAATACAAGTATTTTAGACGTTTCTAAGTATTTAAACGATATCGTATCAAATTCACTATATTTTAACCTGGTATCAAGGCAAAAAATGAGAGTTCAGTGAATGTCACTATCAAATATTTTATTTAAAACTTTTTCAAACATGAGGACAACAATTTATATAAGTCAATAGACATTGTACAACAAGCTTAAAAATTGGATCGTATTATGAGCTGACGATATTCATAAATTAATATGTAAATATTTACACATATCACTATTTTCTAAACGTTCTGGTGCTCCCATACAAGCAATCAATCAATCTATCGTAAATGAATATGAGACACATAGAGTGGCGTCCCTTTTACAAATATAACCGTTGAATGGTAAAAGGACTCAATTGTTTATCTTTAACAAAAATGAATATTTTATATCCTCCACTCATTTGTATGATAACACACAGAAGCACGGCGATTGGTCAGCATGCTTTATCTTAGAAATGGGGATTTATGTTTGTAAATAATCGTGACGGATTAGGTGAAAATGGGGACTTGTGTTCGTGGCGGATTAATTGAAATGGGGACTTATATTTGTAAATAATCGTGGTGGATTAGTAAAAATGATGACTTATGTTTATAAATAATCGTAACGGATTAATGAAAATGGAGATTTATGTTTGTAATCAATCGCTTATGT
The DNA here is from genome assembly GCA_029339505.1 of Unio delphinus. Taxonomy (NCBI): domain Eukaryota; kingdom Metazoa; phylum Mollusca; class Bivalvia; order Unionida; family Unionidae; genus Unio; species Unio delphinus. The sequence goes on along the minus strand of JAQISU010000059.1, from coordinate 1,823,622 downwards.
TTGTAAATAATCGTGACGGATTAGTTTTGCCATAAATTATGTTCCGATCTTAAAATACTAAGCAAAGCGTTATTGAAGTAGATCAAAGTTAACTAACTACTACATCCCAAAACTGAGTTCCATTAATAGAATCAGTGTTAAATAAAATATAAAATAGACGTTGGACACCATCGTCATTTCGGACCGGGGTGGGGGTGGGAGATGGGGGGGGGGAGGTTACTGTGGAGGGATATATATATATATATATATATATATATATATATATATATATATATATATATATATATATATAGGCAAATCCAGCTTCAGTAATTGCTTGAGTTACCTACCTTCCCGAGAGATTCAATTCCCTTCGTGAGCACGAGAAAAACAACTAGCCAGGTCAAGAGTAGGCACAGAGCGAGCTCCCAGTTGATGTTTCCAGCTTCGGACAACCTCGTCGACTGCCGCAAAACTCTATTTCTGAAAGATATTAATGTAATTTAGTAGTAGCAGTAGTTTTGTTTCAATTTGATGTGCCTAGATATTAATTTTAATGGAGGATGTATTAAATTGATTGCACGCATTAAAAGTCAGAGACAAGATAATCTCAAGACATTTAACATTTTTGAGACATATAGCAGAAATATGAAATATACAGATATACTTATCTTTAAGACTCTTTTCTCACATGAACTGACCCTATCATGCAATAAGCTGTTTGGCATGGGGGGAAAAAAAAACTTGTAGACGCTATTTACTACCAGCAATATGGCGACCGTCCTTGTGGAATTGCGTATGTTTGAATATTGTCCAATGCTCAGAGCGTCAAAAATAGAACATCTGCAAAATTGCGGAACCTTCGCCTATTAAAACGCAAAATGTAGGCGAACTAAGAAAGCCCCACACGCAGTCCAACACGAACATACTGCGACTGTACGGAAAAACGACCAGAATTCATTTGTAATGCAGACAGTCCCCTTTGCGTTCGTAGTAAGACACAGTCTCATCCACGTCTTCTACCTCCAGGACAAACTTGATTATATTACCAGTCTGAAAATCCCATTTCCATGACCAAAGGGAACACCGTGAATACTCGCATCTCCACAAACAAAACGTTCTCGAACTACAACGGCAGGAACAATTTAATATTTGAAATGTCAGTGACAATACACATACTTCCTCGGCACATCACGCAGATTGTCTGACCATAAATATATTCAGTCTGTCAAAAGCTACAGTCAAGTGAAAGCAATCCAAAAGAGGCTAACTCTCTTCCTTCCTAAATAATACGTCCTTCATTTGGCCACTGAATAGCTCAGATACACCCAAACTGTAAAAATATGTTCTTGCATCTACCAGTACATATAATACCGTGCGTATTGTCAGTTGTCGTGGATGAATACTTGCATTATCGGTGTAAATACGTCCACATTGAAAAACAGGTACTCGACCTTTGAAGTCCTGACCAAACAGACGAAAACTAAAGACCCCATGAATTTTCCGTCAATGTGTTGCACATTTAAAAAAATCCTTATAAAGTACTAAATGAACATTTAAGAATGTTTTTTTCTTTACATATTGGTTTGAATAAGTACTGTTTAAAAATGTTGCTTGATCTGTTAAGTGAAAATTTGATTTCAAATAAGCAAATATCGATACGAAATTATTGTTTGTCCTATCAGTCTATTTTCGTTTGTTTTTCTTTTAAAATACCAACAATAAAACTAGTATAAATTAGTATATTTAAAACACACGATGTCGGGGCATCCATAGAAACAAAATGCGTCTCTCACGTGACCCATATATAGGGGATTTTAAATAGGTAATGATTTAATAATGAATTTATAAAACGAGTTGAATAATGTCCACTTTGTCGAGCCTTGGCGAGTTGAATAATGTCCACTTTGTCGAGCTTTGGCGAGTTGAATAATGTCCACTTTGTCGAGCCTTGGCGAGTTGAATAATGTCCACTTTGTCGAGCCTTGGCGAGTTGAATAATGTCCACTTTGTCGAGCCTTGGCGAGCAAAACCTGGACATTATTCAACGAGTTTCAGAACTTTTAATTTAAATCATTAACCATTGAGATTCTTTTCATCGCATAATTTTTATTTCAGAGTAAATTATTTAGATTGAAAGAAGAACGAATAATTTCGTTTATTTTGACAGACGTTGCATCTTTTTTTTTTGTTGTACATAAAAAATAGCCCCAAACAAAACTGAACTAGTATTAACGTTTATATGTAGATTATACTTTTCTTACAATCTATCAGTCAAAGAACACATTTCCTTTCTACGAAACAAAACATTTGCACTGACAAAATCATTTTTCAACACAAAACGTCCAGTGTGCGTGATGTAGCAATGTTTGGCGCAGTAAACAATTAGACAACAGTAACCAATTAGACAACAGTAGACGATCGATGTTTAGGTAACCTGCTACGTTTACAACTAAACATTACATTGTTACAACTAAACATTACATTGTCACAACTAAACATTACATTGTTGCAACTAAACATTACATTGTTGCAATATTGAATTGAAAGAAGATGTACTAGGTGCATAAATTCCAATGCTTACTGTAATGTATTAGTGACAGATTATTTGAAGTATTTGACTTCAAACAACAGACTACAGAAAACAAAAATTCATTTTGAGTCGGAATTGTATCACATATTTACAACATAAATATGCAGTGGATAGACGAACTTGTATCAGTTTGTAGGCCGGTTTATGTCCTCATCCTTCTGTGAACAGAGGTGAGTTTACTTACTTCTGTAAGTTAACATTTAAACCACGCTTGTATATAAGGTAGATTATATGATTGTATATAGGGTAGATTCCACTCTTGTATATAGGGTAGATTCCATGCTTGTATATAGGATAGATTCCATGCTTGTGTATAGGATAGATTCCATGCTTGTATATAGGGTAGATTCCATGCTTGTATATAGGGTATATTCCATTCTTGTATATAGGGTAGATTCCATGCTTGTATATAGGGTATATTCCATTCTTGTATATATGCTTGTATATAGGATAGATTCCATGCTTGTATATAGGCAGCGCCGGATTAAGCACCGTGGAGGCCCATAGGCAGTCAAACTTTTGGGGCCCCAGACCCACGGTCACGGTCTCATGGGGGCCCCTGGGGGCCCCTGATGGGGCCCATAAAAGTCGCGGGGCCCATAGGCAGTTGCCTACTCTGCCTAATGGGTAATCCGGGACTGTATATAGGATAGATTCCATGCTTGTATATAGGGTAGATTATATGCCCTCCCCACACATGCAGTAACGCAGTTTTGCTCGTTGTTGTTCTTATTGTTTTTCTCATTTTTTAGTTTTAGCCATTTCTTTTTATATGATATATATTTTACATGACAAATCAAATCACTCCAAGGGTAAATTAGCAATATTGATACAGACGAGACTGTTGGAAGATTTCCGCTATCGCTAAATTGGTTTGATGCAGCTCTTCCGTTTTCTGTGCTGTTTTTAATGATATATGTGCTTCTTGTTTATCTTCATCTATGTTATTGTGTTTCATCATGCATTGGCTGTTTAGTTAGTATATCTTGTTTTGGAAACGACAACAATTAGAAGTTTTCACAAGGGTCTTGCTCCACTGTTTAGACGTTCTGTGTTATTGAATAAATCGTCATCACGTGATCGCCAGTCAACCCTTAATGCTATATTGGACCCTCATTAATTGACTTCAACGACCACTCATTGGCTCTTCTAACATTGTGCTCAAGACTAAAATTTGGCCGGCGTAGATCAGAAAGACAATTCCAGTTATCTCCCTTTCAACGTGAACGTTTAAATCTCCAAGAATAATCAAGTTGCCCTCTATCAAATTTCCATACTCAGAGAGATTTGGAACCTGTTCCAAAAATAGATATTCAGTCAGCTTGTTTTTTTCCACTTAGAGGAGGGAGGAAGAGGCAGAAAAATGGACTGACCTTTGTTTCAGTGTTTGTGTTAGTTGGACTATTCCAAATGATGTGTGGCAGAAATTGAAGGCTATGCTGCATTTAAGACATTTTATCATTGAATTATTTATGATGACAGAAATTCCATCTTCGCGAGAGTGGTGGGGGAACGACTTCATGGAATAACCGGTGGGGGTTAGATCCGCGCACTTGGGCCCATCGCCTGATGTTTTTAGCCATGTTTTGCCAGGAAGAAGACGTTGATATTCTGTTTGTTGATTCCGGTGGTCCTACTGACTACTGACTGGGCATTGAATAGTGCAATACGTAATGGTATTGACACAACGGTTGAAGATTTAAGCTGGAAATGGCGAAAGGGAGATAACTGGAATTGTCTTTCTGATCTACGCCGGCCAAATTTTAGTCTTGAGCACAATGTTAGAAGAGCCAATGAGTGGTCGTTGAAGTCAATTAATGAGGGTCCAATATAGCATTAAGGGTTGACTGGCGATCACGTGATGACGATTTATTCAATAACACAGAACGTCTAAACAGTGGAGCAAGACCCTTGTGAAAACTTCTAATTGTTGTCGTTTCCAAAACAAGATATACTAACTAAACAGCCAATGCATGATGAAACACAATAACATAGATGAAGATAAACAAGAAGCACATATATCATTAAAAACAGCACAGAAAACGGAAGAGCTGCATCAAACCAATTTAGCGATATATATATATGAAATAATGAATAATGTAATTAATGAATATATAAAATAATGAATAATGTAATGACTGAATATATGAAATAATGAATATATATATATATATATATATATATATATATATATATATATATATATATATATATATATATATATATATATGAAATAATAAATAATGTAATTACTGAATATATGAAATAATAAATAATTAATATATATATATATATATATATATATATATATATATATATATATATATATATATATATATATATATATATATATATATATATATATGAAATAATGAATAATGTAATGACTGAATATATGAAATAATAAATAATGTAATGACTGAATATATGAAATAATATATAATGTAATGACTGAATATATTAAATAATAAATAATGTAATGACTGAATATATAAAATAATGTATAATGTAATGACTGAATATATTAAATAATGTATAATGTAATGACTGAATATATTAAATAATAAATAATATAATGACTGAATATATGAAATAATGTATAATGTAATGACTGAATATATTAAATAATAAATAATATAATGACTGAATATATGAAATAATGTATAATGTAATTAATGAATATGTGAATAAATACTTACAAGAAGTATTCCTCACTAGGATTTGTTGTCGCGTTGATGTTGAAGGTAAAATTTACTATAAAAGAAATTAATTACCCATAAAGGATCATATTGATTACAGTAATAAACATGAGCAGAATTAGCAATATATTTACATATGTTAGAACACGTAAAAAAAGATATGAACTTGAGATTTATCCGACGGCCATTGACATCTTCTTTCTTTTAGCGATTATAATTTCATATAGAAAACATTCATCTTTCTAACTCAGTTACCCCCATATGGTCCCCAACATTGTTACCTTCTTCGCGTTTTAAACCTAACGGGTTCAAACACCAACACAACATACATGGACGAGTCTATGTTTTCACATCAACACGACATACATGGACGAGTCTATGTTTTCACACCAACACGACATACATGGACAAGTCTATGTTTTCACACCAACTCGACATACATGGACGAGTCTATGTTTTCACACAACATGATTTACGAAGTTCGGAGTATTCCCTAAGCTCTGGATCATTCAATAATGTTGATATATGAAACCATATTTTACCATTCTGTCTTAGCAACCACAATATTAGGATTTCATATTGAATTTAATGCGGTATGTCGACATCTTCTTTGTAAATCGACTCTTCCAGCAATTAGACATTATAGTAAGAAGGCACCTTGTTTACAGTGAAAATATTAATTTGATTCGAAATGCGACGAACATGTCAGTCTTAGAGGATGTGTCGTGACAATCGAATTCAGAATTAAAAATCAATGAACAAAATGAATAATGTACGTGCATATTTATATTCTCTGTGCGTCTGAAACAAATTTGGGGGAGAGGGGTAAAATTGCAGAGGGGTGGGGGTGGAGGGGCGGAGATGGGATATGTCGATATCATAAGCACACAATACTTATTAAATAAATACAAATACTTTTAACGTCAACTAAAAAGTTTGTATATTATCTGGAGTAGCAATCAATACTTCAATATTAAGCTCGACCGGTGAATTAAAAACTAAATCGCTAATTAGAGATCACATTTAATTCAAAGCACGGACGGAGGGCAAAGCGTTCGACGTATTTGCGATGTTTTATAGCCCTTAAACAGCTTAGGCTGTGATGGTGCGGGTACTGATTGCTTCATTGAAAACAATTTCATTAACTGAGTTAACAAGATGTCAGAAGTTCGAATTTAAAACGTGATCTAACTTCCGTATGCATAGAAACGATACACCCTGACCAATATTTAGCAATTAAGGGGAGGTAATTGAAATCAGGTCACAATGCCTTCATGATTGACATTGAAAGCACGATTTAGTGATAAACTTTTCGAAATTGGAAGATTAGTTGTCCAACCTGGCACTTAAATTTATTTTTAAAGCAGAGATGTGAAGGATGCGAATATAAAGCAACGAGAAATACATCGAACGCTGGGAATATAAAGTTTTCCATACTACTGAGTATTAAATGGTCATTTTGCCCAGAAGTTTGGTCGTCCAGATAGTCAGATTTTAATAAATGCCAACAAAAATTGTGACGATTTGAATTGCATGAAAGTTTGGCTGACAAGCAATCATGGCATCAGGAAGTGGAGAATTTGGTAATAATTACTTATGACGTAATACTGGGTAATAATTACTTATGACATAATACTGGGTAATAATTACTTATGACGTAATAATTGGTAATAATTACTTATGACGTATAACTGGGTAATAACTACTTATGACGTAATACTGGGTAATAATTACTTATGACGTAATACTGGGTAATAATTACTTATGACGTAATACTGGGTAGTAAATTATTCTGCAGTCGTAGGAACTGGTACCAGCTATTTGTATTGAAGCTGGTAGCACTTATGTTTTATTGATGATTACATTATTGTAATGTCATTGTCCGTACCGGATATGTTAATAATTCTTATTACATTGTCCGTACCGGTTATGTTAAAAATTCTTATTACATTGTCCGTATCGGATATGTTATTGTGATCATACTAATTGATTTTGGCACTTATTATGATATTTTGTTGTCAGTTGTCTAATCATGTTCCTTATGGTGTTCTTTTATTGTTGTTGTTTATTTTGGGGGATAGGGTGGGGGTGGGGGAGATGAATAGGGTCTATTGCGGATTATAAATGTTTGATCACGGATACGCCTATGTGCAAAAATGTACGGATCTGCCTTCTCCCATCCTCCTTTCCACCTTTCCATTTCAGTGAATATTTTCAAAAGAATATTTTACGCATATGAGTTTAACTAGACTGGGCTAATATTCGGTTAGTTTTCTTAAAGTTTTAGATTGACTGTCCCAAAAAGTTTGAAAATAAAGCTCAGAGCTCGTTGCTTTACACCTTTGATTAAGTTTTACTTACTTGCCCCCCCCCCCCAAAAAAAAACAAATTATACGGTATTCTCATCGCCTCGTTTTAAAATGATTGCTATGTCCGTTTGATTGCTATGTCCGTTTGACAAAATTATTGAAACAAAAGTTCCTTACTGTAGCGTATGGCGGCGCTCTATTGTTTCGTATTGTGCTTATGTTCAGATTGTTGAAGAAAGCAAATTCCTTCGGTTTTCCTCACTGGTTATACTTGCTATTTAACAAGACTTTGTATATATTGGATATAGTTCTAATAATCTTTAATCTTAATTTTAAATATGATTATTGGGTGTGATATTAGAGTCATACAGCCTGTCCTTACTCGAGATGTGCATCTTTCAAAACAACCGCTAACTCCGCCTTATCACTCTCCATTGTTGGGAATCAGATGTAAATTGTAAAAATTCAACAAAAGAAGCCAATAACATTTATTAAATTTTAGATATGTAATAATTCATTCATTGTACTTTCAGAACCTGGTATTGTCTAGTCTGGCAACATTTGCTGTCCCTATTTTAATAACTCTTGAAGATAGGCTAATTTTCAGACTAGTTATTTTAACTTATGGAAGGACAGGTGCCCGTTACCAAAACCATGCAGAGTATCGAGCAATGAAATGAGGGCTGGGTGTGTCCAACCTGTTTTTTCACTACTGACCGAAAGGTGAAGAGATTGAGGTTGTTCAAATCTTACCTTTCCGTCAGGAATGAAATCCAATAATATCTTATCGTTTCGTTAAAATTTGTTGACGTTTCTCCAATCAGTCATGAATTGAACGAAGCGTGTTGAACATTTTTTTGGAAATTGAAATATACTTGCTGGTTTCGTAAGTTGGAGATTGACATACATAATTAGGGCAAAGTAGCAGTGTTGTAAACATTGAGAAAATCACTCCGTCTATGTATTGACGGATACGCTTAATTTTCTTGTGCTTAACTGATTTTACTGACTCGAAATAAAATTTAATTTTGTAGATTACCGCATTTGTCCCAAGTTTTGTTCCAGGGGTCGGGGTCAGAAGTGTTCATCGTGGAATCCCGACATTTGCATGAGACCCATTCCTGATTACATTTACTCCAAGGGACCTCGCTCGCCATGGAGGCGAAGAAGTAGTGGATGCACACAGCAATGATCACGTTGTAGTAGAAAGCGATAAAACAAGACACAATAACCATGGCGATGCCCAGGCCTGCAATAAATCAATAAATAAATAAATAAATAAATAAATAAATAAATAAATAAATAAATAAATAAATAAATAAATAAACCTTGGCTCAAATGCATTGAAAAGGAAGACGAGGAAGGCAGAAGAGAGTATAGGCTAAATTATGGATTATTAATGTTTCAGTTTCCCAGTCGACTTTGAATTTAACTTTGGTTTTATATGGTGATTTGGAAACTTTTGTTTTTATTTTGTTTTTCTAATACTAATTAATGATGGCTTCTTGCAAATAAAACTTTATACCAGAGAACAGAGGCATAGCGATGATATTTTGCGCCCGGGTACGAACTATAAAATTGGCGCCCCAGCGATCTTGTGACAGATTTATTACCCTTGTTTTCTTATTATAATGTAACGTTGCAAGCCTCATTTTGGCGCCCCTGTACCTTGGCGCCCGGGGACATATGTACCCCCCTGCCCCCACTTAGCTACGCCTCTGCCAGAGAATGATACACTGTTGAATAGGTAGCTGTATCGTTTTCAATGTCACGAGACGGCTTGTTAAATTATTCATTGATTATCTTAAAAGCGTCTAGCCGTAACAAATCTCACTAAAAAACATTTCGTTTTGGTTACCATGGCAAAGCACATGTTCGGCGTGATTGAATCAAATAAAAACTCCCAATTCAGCCGTGTGTACTTATTTGAACCATGTTGTATCGACTCTATCACTTGACGAATGACACCGTATCATGAAAATATAAATTATTTACAGTTCACACTGCTTGTGTAATAAACAAAATGTTTATACACTGACGGTGACCTTTGCTTCCTTAAATAAAGATACACCGTACCCTAAGTCGTACATGCCAGATGGGCAATGACGACTTCATTCATTCCATACCTTTAGTTGTACATGCCAGAGGGGCAATGACGACTTCATTCATTCCGTACCTTTAGTCGTGCATGCCAGAGGGGCACTGACGACTTCATTCATTCCGTACCTTTAGTCGTGCATGCCAGATAGGCAATGACGACTTCATTCATTCCGTACCTTGAGTCGTGCATGAGAGATGGGCAATGACGACTTCATTCATTCCGTACCTTTAGTCGTGCATGCCAGATGGGCACGGGCGACTTCATTCATTCCGTACCTTTAGTCGTACATGCCAGATAGGCAATGACGACTTCATTCATTCCGTACCTTGAGTCGTGCATGAGAGATGGGCAATGACGACTTCATTCATTCCGTACCTTTAGTCGTGCATGCCAGATGGGCACGGACGACTTCATTCATTCCGTACCTTTAGTCGTACATGCCAGATGGGCAATGACGACTTCATTCATTCCGTACCTTGAGTCGTGCATGCAAGATGGGCAATGACGACTTCATTCATTCCGTACCTTTAGTCGTACATGCCAGATGGGCAATGACTTCATTCATTCCGTACCTTTAGCCGTACATGCCAGATGGGCAATGACGATTTCATTCATTCCATACCTTTAGTCGTACATGCCAGATGGACAATAACGACTTCATTCATTCCGTACCTTTAGCCGTACATGCCAGATGGACAATAACGACTTCATTCATTCCGTACCTTTAGCCGTACATGACAGATGGACAATAACGACTTCATTCATTCCGTACCTTTAGTCGTACATGCCAGATGGACAATAACGACTTCATTCATTCCGTACCTTGAGTCGTGCATGCCAGATGGGCAATGACGACTTCATTACCTTGAAAAGCCTAGCTTAATACCGCACCTTTGAAAGCCGGATTTATGATCCAAATCTTGATCGGTCCTAGACTGGCAAACTGTCCAAAACTCAATTCCATGTAAAACAGAGGAATTCCCATCACAAAAAGACTGAGAAAATACGGGACAAGGAAGGCTCCTGCAAAATAATATAAACACAGATAGACTATGTAAAAGGGGTGTAATAAAGTAATTACAATCTTTTCTTAGTCCCTATGAGTGTCTTAAAGTAATTACAATCTTTTCTTAGTCCATATGAGTGTCTTAAAGTAATTACACTTTGTCTGGGTCCTTTTGTGTGTTATAAAGTAATTACAATCTTTTCTTAGTTCCTGTGAGTGTCTTAAAGTAATTACAATATTCTCTTAATCCCTATGAGTGTCTTAAAATAATTGCAATATTCTTTCAGTCCTTATCGGTGTCATAAAGTAATTACAATCTGTCTGGGTCCTTCTGTGTGTACATAAAGTAATTACAATCTTTCTGGGTTCTCTTGTGTGTCATAAAGTAATTACAGTCTTTCTTGGTCCTTTTGTGTGTCATAAAGTAATTACAATCTTTCTGGGTCCTTTTGTGTTTCATAAAGTAATTACAATCTGTCTGGGTACTTTTGTGTGTCATAAAGTAATTACAATCTGTCTGGGTCCTTTTGTGTGTCATAAAGTAATTACAATCTGTCTGGGTCCTTTTATGCGTCATAAAGTACAATCTTTCCACTGTCTTTTTGAGTGCTATAATGTAATTACAATCTGTCTGGGTCCTTTTGTGTGTCATAAAGTAACCAAAATCTGTCTGCGTCTTTTTGTGTGTCATAAAGTAATTACAATCTTCTCTGAGTCCTTATGAGTGTCCTAAAGTAATTACAATCTTTCTAGGGTCCATTTGTGGGTAATAAAGGAGTTACATCCTTTCTAGGGACCTTATGTGTGTCGTAACATATTCCAAATATGTTCCGAGTTCGTATAAGTATCATAAAGTAATTACAATCTTTCTTGGTCCTTATCAGTGTCATAAAGTAATTAAAATCTTTCCACTGTCTTTTTGAGTATCCTAACGTAATTACAATCTTTATGTAAATACAACTTGTCTGAATCCTTTTCTGTGTCATAAGGTAATGACAATTTTGCTAAGATCTTGTTGTCTGTCATAAAGTAATTAAATTTTGTCTGGGTCTTTTTGTGTGCCATAAAGTAGTTACAATCTTTCTAGGGTACATTTGTGTGTCGTAAAGTAATTAAAATTTTGCTAAGGTTCTTTTGTGTGTCATCAAGTAATTGAAATCTGTCTAGGTCTTTTTGTGTGTCATAAAGTAATTACAATCGTTCTAGGGTAAAGTTGTGTGTCATAAAGTAATTACAATCTTTCGAGGGTACATTTGTGTGTCATAAAGTAATTACAATCTTTCTAGGGTATATTTGTGTGTCATAGAGTAATTACAATCTTTCTAGGGTACATTTGTGTGTCATAGAGTAATTACAATCTTTTCTTTGTCCTTATCAGTGTCATAAAGCATGAGAGTTTGTTCCAACATTGTATTTTATAAAATTGTAAAACCAAGGTATATGTCTGAGTGTACGGAACCGGATAAAATTATATTTTGTAAAGCGCTTAGAGCTTCAAATGATTAGGCGCTATACAATGTCATCATCATCATCATCATCATCATCATCATCATCATCATCATCATCATTATTATTATTATTATTATTATTATTATTATTATTATTATTAGTATTATTATCCTATTCATTCGATATAATTATTGATGAAAGGAAAAAAGAGAAGTCGACTCTATTTCGAGCGGAGAGGCACGTAACCTGTTGCCTAAATTTGTTTGGGAAATGCATTTTGCTTCTAAACTAACAAGGGTAAAAGTTCTAGTTAAAACCGTTTATAAAGAATACACCTCAAAAATAGTGTGTGTGTGTGTGTGTGTGTGTGTGTGTGTGTGTGTGTGTGTGTGTGTTTTGGCATTTAAAAGCAGCTTTAACAATTGAATGATGTCTTCAGTGTGACAGTTTAAAGTGATGTCTTGCACTGGGGCATCAAACTGCCGACTTGTAACTGTCCCGCCCAGTAACATTATTCTGACACCATGTTGACAAGTCCTAGCACTAACCTCTTAATGCTGAACGCCTGGCGAGGAAGCTTTTGGTACCATTATATAAGTCTTTGGTAGGATTCGGCAGGTGTTCAAACTCGCGAACTCTCGCATCCGAGACAGGCGCTCTAACCACTAGGCCTTTGTTCGCTTGGAATAACTTCTATAACGGATAACTTAGATTCTTACCTACCAATGCATAATGTATATACATGTCATGATCTACCTTACCTACCAATGCATAAGGTATATACATGTCATGATCTACATTACCTACCAATGCATAAGGTATATACATGTCATGATCTACCTTACCTACCAATGCATAAGGCATATACATGTCATGATCTACCTTACCTACCAATGCACAAGGTATATACATGTCATGATCTACGCTGGTCGTAGTAGGAGACCTGTTAGACACACTAAAATAGAATGAACTACGTGAAGCCTGCTTACCGCCACCATTTCTAAAACAAAGGTAGGGAAATCTCCACACATTTCCCAATCCTACTGCGAACCCGATGAGTGTAAGGATGAACTCGATTTGGCTACCCCAGTTTGCTCGTGCTGTGCTTTCTCCCTGTAAGATAAATTTTTGTTTGTTTGTTTAGGATTTTTAACGTAGCTTTAACAATTTTTCAGTCATATCGCTACGATGTCTGCAGTGAGGCAGTTTATAGTGATGTCTACCACTGGGGCATCATGCCGCAGACATGTAGCATGATGTCCCGCCCAGTCACATTATCCTGACACCAGGCCGACCAGTCCTAACACTAACCTCTTAATGCTGAACGTCAAGCGAGGCAGCTGTTAGTACCATTTTTGTAAGTCTTTGGTATGACTCGGCCGGGGATCGAACCCACGACCTCCCGCTTCCGGGGCGGACGCTCTAACCACTAGGACACCGGAGCGGTTGTAAGATAAATAAATAAATAAATAAATAAATAAATAAATAAATAAATAAATAAATTTTAAAAAATTAATAAAAATAAAAATAAAAATAAAAATAAAAAATAAATAACGAGGGCTGCAGACTACTCTCCGTAAACAGGTAAGGTTTGATATACAATATATTTTCTTATTTCAGTTCTTGATGTCAATGCAATTTTGCGTGTCAGTCCACATTTCATGTTGTTTGTTTATTTTTAAAAATTAGAAACATTCGATTCAGATTATTTTATTCACAATGGCGTCCTGCGTATGACCTTTGCTTTTAGATATCGGTAAGCAATAAGTATGGTTCTTTGATGTAAGGTAACTTTTCGCAACTGCTAATTGAAGCGATGATCAGTAGGGAAATGATGGCTGAGTCAACTATGTTCAATACTAAAATCTAGGTCACAGGTACCCAGTTTTAGTATTTGGCATATGCTTTTTCTGAGATGCACATCAAGTTCAGAGTTGATGATCAGAGAGATGCAACGGTATTAAAATTGGAATCAGAATTTTTTGGTAATGTACCGATATTCTAGAAAGTAGGTTAAAGGATCGCTGTTTTTGTTTGCGACATACGTTTTTGTTTGCGACATACGTTTTTTGTAAGTGTTCGCTCATTGTTTGAAGCGTTGTAATTAATGGAATCAGAGATCATATATATTGTGAAATCTAGGTCAATGAAGCCCTGTTCTGGAACCCGAATGTTTCCTAAAGACATTTTCAGTAATTGATAAAACATTTAACAATACCACACAGTGACCCAGTTTTAACATAGATTACCTCAGGATGCAACGACAATATAAATTTGAGCTCAAATCATCGAATAAAATAATAGTTATAACCAATACAGGCAGTCAGACGGACATTTATGTATTGATCAATGTTCAGTATCATTTTTATGTTCTTTGAGATATTAGGGAATAATTGATTGACGTAATATTAGCAAATATGTTTCATTTGGAGACTGATTTGTCTATTTATTAATAAATTGCAAGACAGATTCCAAAGTTTCCAAAAGATAGTTTGAATTTATTTCAAATTAATGCAACGGATATATATTAAATGTATGAGACACCCACACAACATCCCTGTCTTATGTATATGCATAAATGTAACACCCAACCAACATCCCTGTCCTATGTGTATGCATAAATGTAACACCCACCCTAGATCCCTGTCTTATGTGTATGCATAAATGTAACACCCACCCTACATCCCTGTCCTATGTGTGTGCATAAATGTAATACCCACCCTACATCCCTGTCTTATGTGTATGCATAAATGTAATACCTACCCTACATCCCTGTCCTATGTGCATGCATAAATGTAACACCCTACCAACATCCCTGTCCTATGTGCATGCATAAATGTAATACCCACCCTACATCCCTGTCTTATGTGCATGCATAAATGTAACACCCACCCTACATCCCTGTCCTATGTGTATGCATAAATGACAATGTAATACCCACCCTACATCCCTGTCTTATTTGCATGCAAAAAAGTAGCGAAGATGGTAGAACACAATTACATAGCAGTTTCATTAACGCATCATGTTAACCCAGCCTTCACTTTTAGTCAAAAATCGTTTGGGAATACCAAGCCACTTATATTATTATTATTATTATTATTATTATTATTATTATTATTATTATTATTGTTGTCATTACAAATATTATCAATATTATTATTATCATTTTTATCATTATTATTATTATTTTTTTTATTTATCATCATTACTATATTATTATTATTTATTATCATTACTATTATTATTGCTATATTATTATTATTATCACGTATATTATTATTATTATTATTATTATTATTATTATTATTATTATTATTATTTATTTATTTATTTATTTATTTCCGGACGTGCGTTTACAGTACTACTGCTGGGTTTCTGTGTACATGAATATGGACTGGTCGACATTGCGAGTTCTCTGAGCGAAACACACTAATCCCACGACCTCGACACTCAAAATGTTGTTCGTGTCGTGACGTTCCTTCGACTAATCAATCGGCCAGTCGGTTTTAATTATTTAATCAATTCAGATAGGCAAGGAACCTATATACTTCATACGGCAATGAGTTGTATACAAATCTACATCGAAATAAGATGATTAACAAAAGCAATCAAATCACTTGTGTTATTACTAATTGATAATGACGTTGTTGATTACATGATGACACCATGTTCTGTTCGTCCTTTTACTTCTTGCATACGTATTAGTAACTGGCCTTCTGGATAAGCATTGCAGTCGATTAAATATTACATTTAGATCTAGTATCCCTGACCAATCTAATTATCAACGTTTACATTTAGATATTCCAGTAACCCTGAACAATAAGTTTTGACATTTTAGATATTCCAGTAGCCCTGACTAATCAGCTTTGACATTTTAGATATTCCAGTAACGCTGACTAATCAGTTTTGACATTTTAGATATTCAAGTAGCCCTGACCAATCATCTTTGACATTTTAGATATTCAAGTAGCCCTGACCAATCAACTTTGACATTTTAGATATTCCAGTAGCCCTGACCAATCAGCTTTGACATTTTAGATATTCCAGTAGCCCTGACTAATCAGCTTTTACATTTTAGATATTCAAGTAGCCCTGGAAGTACAAAGCATATATCACATTCACCCTGAAAATGGTGATGGCAACTAGATGCTATTGTTTCGTAACGTAGACAATATATGGAAAACATTAAACCGTTTATTCTCGTAAAGGGCCTCAAGACTAAATACCAGTAAAAAAATCTATTTTTTCTTAAACTATTTCATCAAATAATCACTCATTAACATGTATAACATTATTTACAGTAGTTTTTAACAAAAACGAGGACTTAAAGAAATAGTGTGCTAAATATATCCATTTTTAAAACGTTTTTAGTCTTCTTCTTCCAATTCGGAGTTGCAATCAACAGCAACTTAAATAGTATGGACACGTTGCAAATAAACACTCACCATCTGTCCACAATGTTAAGTGCAACGGTTAACGTTAAGATTAAGAATTAGAAGAATGTTTCGTACCAGATTTTAAAGAAGATTTAATTAATGTGTTCTTTCTCAAATGAAAGATGTACTGATCGATTCAAATTCCAAACTAAAATCTCTCTCTCTCTCTCTCTCTCTCTCTCTCTCTCTCTCTCTCTCTCTCTCTCTCTCTCTCTCTCTCTCTTATACGCATACTTAAAAACACGTGATGATATTAGTGACTATGAACGTTAGGCAATAAACAACTTGTACAAAATAACCGAACAGATGCTGATTTTGAATGATATTTGTTAATTAAAACAAATTGGTCTCAAATAGATAGATATCGAGGCAAATATATAAATATCGAGGCAAATATATAAATATCGAGGCAAATATATAAATATCGAGGCAAATATAACTTTTCCAGAATACATATAACCACTTAACGAGACATAAAATAACATGTAATTTGGTCGAGAAATGAATAAACATCGAATATTCCGATTTTCTTGTACTGAAACAAAATATAATTTAGAAAGACGATGCATTACACGGTCATACATTGAGTTCAAAGTTTAAAGTTGACTAAGGCAACACGTTTCTTTTGACTATTCTGCCCGTAATCAGGTTTTTATTCCAAATAATAAAGTCCTCGTTTCTAGCTAACTGTGGGCCTGAAGTTTTTTTTCGAACGTTATTGACTGCGTGAATTTCTTTTTGGAGTCAAGTTTTTTAGTTGGTAGAGCGCCCATGTTTGGAGAGGAAGTGAATACACTCACTGTTAAATACGATTAATGTGCCTCCCGCGTTCCGGCGTAGTTTTAATCACAAAGAATATACCAAGAATATTTTCATCTCACTCTTTGATATATTGAATGTGATTGAGCGATCAAATTCTGATCACAAGAGATTTTAAGTTCACTAATTCATTTCCTGATTTACTGAATGCACTTGAACGACCAAATTTTATTCATAAGAGATTTTAAGAAAAATCGTGTATTAGTTTACTAATTCATTTTCTGACCTACTGAATGTACTTAAGTGACAAAATTATGTTTCATTATGGATTTTAAATTTTCTGTGTATTAGTTTACTAATTCATTTTCTGATCTACTGAATGTACATAAGTGACAAAATTATGTTTCATTATGGATTTTAAATTTTCTATGTATTGGTTTACTAATTCATTTTCTGACTTACTGAATACACTTGAATGACAAATTTATGGAGCATGAGTAGTTATTTTCAGGATTGTATCGAGTAGACTGGAATAAGGGTATGCATAAACACCATTTCGGATGACCTCGGATATATTGGCAAGACGCTGACTCAATAGGAAGGCAGTTAATGCTTGATGATTCGATGAAAGCTAATGTATTCAAATCGTGCCATAATGTTTTACGTCACTACGTAGATCTGGTCATGTGATACAAACATGGTTTAGACAAGCTTCATTAGCCCTATGTATTTTGTTTTGAGACTTTCTCATTTAATTTTCCCATCCTTAAGTCACGTTGAATTCAAGGCAACCGATTTGATCGCAGACTACATGTACCTGTAAAAGGGAAACCAGGGCTCCACAAAAAATGGTCATTATACCCGTTTGTCTTTCAAGAGATGTTTGACGCCTATGGACAGTCTGATATTGACCATATACCCGTTTTGCAATAGTTGAGGTTATACACACCTTTATTGGAAAATATTATGCACTTAATTTAAGTCTATAACTTTAATCAGAAATTTAACGGTTCCAAAATGGCTGATACATTTATTGATGTGGTTTTGTGAACGATGGTTATACTTAATCATTGTACCAACCTGTCAAACGGACTATGGTAGACCTTGAATTACTGATGTGTCGATAACACTATATGAGACCTAAATACCTATCTACACGTCATATGACATTTTCTTGTTATCGTATTTTGTAGGAATCTTATGATTGTTATCTATGCGAACGGACTATATCAGCTACGAAATGATAGTCCAGCTCAAGATGTACCGTTATGAAGGAAGGTGTAAGGAAAGGACATGGCAATGCCCTGATCTGACACTATTCTTTGACTCTATTTGACCGGACTATATCAGTTTTGAAAAGATAACCCTATCCAAAGTAGTCCATTTAGCTGAAATAAAATATAAACAAAGGACTGAAGTGTGTTTTGATATGAAATTAGCCGAAGTGGAGTCAATAATAATTTACCAGGTGATTGTCCTCCACGAATAACTCGTCTACATTTTTAAGAATACACGTCATTGAGTTAGACGTGCAGCATGATTTGGTACCATTGGGTGTTGACTGAACAGTCTGTTTTGTATGGTTCTGTGTGCATATATATATATATATATATATATATATATATATATATATATATATATATATATATATATATTGTACATAGTAAATATGTCCTCCCAAGAAACTTTAAACTCTTTCAAACAATCCAGTTAGGGAATATTCTAAATCACAGATTAAAATAAGTTTAATAATTTTTAATGACTCAGTCAGCATGTAATTCGCACAAAAGCCAAAGTTAGCAACGGCAAAATAGCATCGCATTCTTAATTATAACTAATCATTTTACTCAAATACAAAATAGCATGGCATTCTTAATTATTACTAATCATTTTACTCAAATACAAAAAGCATGGCATTCTTAATTATAACTAATCATTTCACTCAAATATTAAATAGCATGGCATTCTTAATTATAACTAATCATTTTATTCAAATACAAAATAGCATGGCATTCTTAATTATAACTAATCATTTTACTCAAATACAAAATAGCATGGCATTCTTAATTATAACTAATCATTTTACTCAAATACAAAATAGCATGGCATTCTTGATTATAACTAATCATTTTACTCAAATACAAAATAGCATGGCATTCTTAATTATAACTAATCATTTTACTCAAATACAAAATAGCATGGCATTCTTAATTATAACTAATCATTTTACTCAAATACAAAATAGCATGGCATTCTTAATTATAACTAATCATTTCATTCAAATATTAAATAGCATGGCTTTCTTAATTATAACTAATCATTTTACTCAAATACAAATTAGCATGGCATTCTTAATTATAACTAATCATTTTACTCAAATACAAAATAGCATGGCATTCTTAATTATAACTAATCATTTTACTCAAATACAAAATAGCATGGCTTTCTTAGTTATAACTAATCAGTTCTCTAAAATATAAACAGACGGTGTTGCATCTGTTTTAGTGATTATACCTATTTTTGTGTTTAAACTATATAAAAGCCATCTATACACTATATGCTAGTCATCGATACACTACATACAAGTCACATATACACTATAAAAGCCATCTATACAGTGTGTGCAAGTCATCTATACACTATATACAAACCATCTGTACACTACATACAAACCTTATTTACACGATATACAAGTCATCTGTACACTATATATACAAATAATATGTACCCTACATACAAGTCATCTATAAACTATATACAAGTCATCTGTACATTATATACAAGTTATCTGTACACCATATTCAAGTCATATGTACACTATATTCAAGTCATCCGTACACTATATATAAGTTATCTGTACACTATATACAAGTTATCTGTACACTATATTCTAGTCATATGTACACTATATACAAGTCAGCTGTATCCTATATACACTATATTCAAGTGTCTTGGCTCTTATACAAATGTGACATAAAAAAGTGAAGACAACAAGCTTTGTAAAATTTAACAAATAATTTATTTCCCTAGAATATCAAGTGAATATTTAGAAGAAAAAAACTTAGGCTTTTACGAAATAAATCCAAAAATATTCCAAGAATTAAAATGTCCTATTAATAAAATGTCCTGATTTCGAAACTGAGTTCGAATTCCGACTAAATCCAAAAAAAGAAAACCACGAAGTCTGTAGTAACCTGAAAAGTGATCCAGTGCCAATAGTCTCTTGTTGAATCAAATAAAATGTTATTCCAGATTTTTAATTCTGTATAAGATTCTATAAATGTCCTTGTCCAAGAATTAATTTAGATCACTCGTATTTCCACGGAAAACAATCACTTGAAATTCAATAATTAGAAGAAAATAAAATAATTAGCCCAAACTGGATACAACATAAAGAATTTGAAATGGTAAGGCACGACTTTCTCATAAAATGTCTAACTAAGACGCAAAAGAGATTCCCGGATGGTGGATAACTTTCTAGAAATGGCAGTTTGTTACACGACAAATATCATGTCGTCCACGTACGACCTTGACTTAACATACTAATTCTTACCCTGAGAAAGAATTTTAAAAAGTTGGTTACTAAAACTGCCACTGATTTTGAAACAAGCAATCTATACACGGTTTTCAAGCCAGCTATACACTATTTGCTAATGATATATACGAAGTATGCGAGTCATCTATACACTATATTGAAGCCAGCTATACACTATGTGCTAATGATACACACAATGTCAAGCCAGCTATAGACTGTGTGCTAATCGTCTATTCTATAAGTTATCTATAAGTTATCTGATAGCTACATGTACACTATCTGCTAGCCATCTGTCGAAAAATCGATATTCACAAATGGTTTTAAGCGTCTCTGATTAAGACAGAGCAAAATCGACATGTCCATATATTTCTCGTTTTGATTTTTCTAGCTCTTGCCAGATTTCCCCATGTCCAACGTTACTTTTAATCCCACGGCTAAAGATTAAATCAAGATCAATTAGGTGCCGTTTTGGGCGTAGGCGATTTGAGTGTGAGGAAACTGTGTGGATACAGTGCCCAACCGTAATGTCAGAAAGTGTTGTGTTGTTGTTTTTTTTTTTTTGTTTTTTTTTTAACGGACGGTTTCCCAACAGTAATGTCTATTGGAAATGTTCAAACACCAAAGTGGTACCGTATACAACTGAAAATGATCAAAACAAACACCACTCTGCATGGAGACTTGTGATACAACGCATGTATCGAATAAGTTAGTCAACCGTTGTGCGCACATTAGCACAGGATTGGACAGAGTGGAAGTCGAACCATTGAAAGAATGCCGTGAACAGTATGGTGCGTTTTCGGAGACATTCGGCTTGTTTTGAAATCATACCTGAAAATATGAACTTTGTCTCATAACTAAAAATCTACACAGAATAACCATGTAAGATACCATGATGTTATAGACCTCAGATATCAAAGACACAACGTGGTTTTATTTTTTTTAATTTTTTTTTTACAAAATTGTTAAAATAGATAAGATATCAGCATGTTCAAATTCTAATGGCAAATCCTCTGATGTATTTAAGACTGGATCAATCCAATTTGCCTGTAATTTATAAATGTCTGAACTTTGCAGTTCACTGTGTACGAAACTGATACTATGAATATCATATTGTGTGTACCTGAAACGTGAGATAAATGCTACATCCAATCATCCAAAAACAAAATACAGGTAAACCCAACCGACATCATTTAACTCGAGTATCTTGGAAGTGCTTTCAGTTTAGAGAAAAAAATGAATGATTTATTGCGTGATTAGCATTTCTTGTTGAATCATACATTCTTACAAAAAGTCAAATTAAATAAAGGATATATACGATAGCCGAAAAAAAATTCCCAACTTAAGCATCTACTTATTTACTCCCTGGTCATTATATTGAGAAAGGATAGCCCTAATTTGGCCCAAAGAATGCATAAGTTTCGGCATTTAATCTCAGAATCAGTCAGAAATTTTAACTTCTGATTCGATAGATGTTAGACAAATGCAAATTAGACTTAAAAGTCGTATATGTTTTGCTTATCTCTCTCTTTATCTATCTATCTATCTATCTATCTATCTATCTATCTATCTATCTATCTATCTATCTATCTATCTATCTATCTATCTATCTTTATATATATATATATATATATATATATATATATATATATATATATATATATATATATATATATATATATATATATATATATATATATATATATATATATATATATATATATATATATATATATATATATATATATTGTATTCCAAGTATATAATATGCATTTGTCCAATATTTAACTTCATTCCCATTATGTTGTCCAAGGCATAAATTTTAGACTGGATTCTTGATAGACATGATGATGATATTATACAATCCACCCTTGTATCTCACGAACTTGCATCAGATCACCTCTACATTATATGCCATTATATCAATTCATAAACCTCCATCTTTATGTGCTACTAAGAGAAACCTCCGTGTGATAAATAGAACCAAACAAATGCATGACATCCAAGAAAACCTAACAACTTACTTACATCCTACAGCGGAACAACTCGATAACTGCCTGCGTTCATTGCGTTCATTGCTTGAAAAGCATGCCCCAGCCACCAAGTGTAGATTATCAATTCCAAAGTATTATCCGTGATATAGAGTGAGACCAACTTCGCACTGCTAAAAGACATTGCCGTCAAGCAGAGAAGCTTTGGCTTTCCACTAGACTCACTATTCATAAACAATTCGATAGAGACGCTAGGAAAAGCGTCACAAACATAGTCATTCTAACCAAATTATCCCACTATAGTACTAAGACCACATATAGATCCAGCTTCAAAGAGCTCTTCAAGATAACTAACAAACTAATGTCAAGGAACAGATGTACACCACTACTACATTCTCTACAGTAGACTTTCAGTACTTATTTGCAAATTTCTAACGCTTGACAACACAATTTCATTTGACTCGTTGTCACCATACAGTTACGATACAGAATTTTAGCGACAACCGTTAGTAACATTTAAACCTATCTATATGAATTTAGTACAGACAATCGTGATGAAGAATGCACCAAATTCATGTGAACTTGTTCCAATTCCAAAATCACGTCTGCTCGAGTGCTTAGACTCTATATTGCTTTCAATAACTGATGTTATTAATATCTCTCTCTCATCAGGGGAATTCCCATATTTTTTTCCCAAACAGCCATTGCAAAGCCTCTGCTGAAGAAACCAGCACTTGACTATAACGATCTAAAGAACTACCACCTAGTTTCTAGCTTCATATCAAACATCTTAGAACAAGTTGTTCTAGCATAACTTGTATCTCATTCGAATTTACACAGTGAATGGAATACACCCCTGTTGATCTATGTTGTGGTGTTCTACAGGGGTATGTTATTGGACCTGTTCTCTTCCTTCTATACACTCAGCCACTCTCAAGTGTCATAGATCATCGCCCTGTGTATCGCGAATAGTACGCTGATGACACCCAAATATATAAGTCTAGCCATCCAAGTAAAGTTCATGCTACCATCCAATGAGTAGAGAGGTGCATTTCCTATGTGAAATCGTAGATTACGAGTAACACGCTGCAGATGAATGACGATAAAATTGAGGCCATTCTGATCACAACACAAAGACTTTCTCATTCACATTCTTTACCTAAGACAATAAATATCAACCAACATTAAATTCACACAGTCAGCGAAACCTAGGTTTTACTCAAGACAGTACTCTCATATTACACCAACACGTCATGAACATAAGCAAGACTGCATGTCTTAAACTGAGACGCATCAACTCCATTCGCAAATATCTTTAAGTTGATGCCAATAAAACACTTGTGTGTTCATTGGTACTTTCAATACTGGACAACTCAACTCTGTCGGGTTTGTCTCAATATCTACTTCAGTAACGTCCAACGTTCAAAACACAGCTGCTCTGATCATTTTTAGAGTACCACAACCAGTGCACACCTCCATACTGCTGTGTACCCTACCAATCCAATACAGAATCAACCACAAAATTCGTTATATCTGCTACGTTTCACTGATAGACTCCAGTCCAAAATACCTATCCGGACTCACCCCTTTGTATACACACCAGCAAGATACTTACGCTCCTCTTCTGACAATCGTATACACATTATTTCTACTATGAAAACAAAGTCATATGGACAACGTTCGTTTGCATACCAGGGCCTAGCGATATGGAATGAATTGCCAATTGAACTTAATCACAAAGACACAGTGATCCCTTTCAAGTGTGCTCTTAAAATGCACCTTTTACGACTGCAAGAACAAACTTAAAAAATTATATTTCGTACCTTAAAATATTTTCAGAATTGCTTATGTTTTCTAATTTCATATTTTTCTTGTTTTTGTTTTTCTGTAGTCATATTATTATAGTTGTTGTAAAGCGCTTATAGCTTCTAATGATTAGGCGCTATTCAAAATCATCATCATCATCATCATCATCATCATTATTATTATTATTATTATTATTATTATTATTATTATTATTATTATTATTATTATTATTATTATTATTGTGCTTCTGTCCAATATTTAACTTCATTTCCATTATGTAATATACATCTGTCCGATATGTAGCTTCGTGTCATATAAGGTAATATACACCTGTCCAACATGGGACTTCGTGTCCATTTATGTAATACACATTTGTAAATTCGGTAAATTCATGTCCATCGAAGTGACAATAATCAGAACAATAATCAAATTTGTTTCGTTTGTTTAATATACACCTGCCTGAGATATGCAACATATCTATGTCCTATTTGAAACGTCATGTGCATTGATGTACTAATTAATATAAAATTGTACAGTATGTCACTTGACGTTATATCTTTCTGTACATTATGTAATTGCATATACAAATGTACAGTATGTCACATGACGTTATATCCTTCTGTACATTATGTAATTTGATATACTTATGTACAGTATGTCACTTGACTTTATATTCTTCTGTACATTATGTAATTTCATGTACAAGTGTACAGTATGTCACTTGACGTTATATCCTTTTGTACATTATGTAAATTGATATACTTATGTACAGTATGTCACTTGACTTTATATTCTTCTGTACATTATGTAATTTCATGTACTATATGTGTTTGTTTTGCTTTGGTGCCCTACGGCATATCAACACAGCAGGGTTGTTTAATGCCAAGACATCTGGAGTAAAGTTAGCTGACCAAGGACACTCCACAGTAGTTTCACCAGGCTGATATATGGTATGATGCGTCTACCTAAATATGATGTAGATCTATGGGCAAATAAATATCACAGGTTTAAAAATGTCTGTCATCTTCATATCACGTGGTTTATATTTGCAGTTGCATTAAGAACTATTTGTCATTGTTATCAATAAATCAACAAGACACCCGGTAATATCTAGCAAGGTGAAGTGGTATTCGGAATGTACGCACTTGACAGGGCTTCCATGTTACTGACTGGATTTTGGTTATCTATCATACCTCGCTGACATCCATTAAATTATTTTAGCGTTAAAATACATACATAGATACGTACGTACGTGCGTGTTTGGGTGTCTACGTGCATAAATACATGAAAATATCACAAAGCCCGAAGCTTAGAGTACGCAGAAACTATAACATATAGGAAAGGCAAGGTGTTTCAAGTAGGAAAACATAATGATGAAGAAACAGTTGAATAACGGTCTTTTGAAGGAACAGTTGAATAACGGTCTTTTGAAGAAACAGTTGAATAACGGTCTTTTGACGAGTAACCTACATAGATGGGGGGAGGGGGCTGGACGGGGTGTTGTTCATTATCTATAGTTTCTTTCATCGCAGATATATTTCAGTCTTTAGAGCAATCTTCTAAACATTACAAGTAAAGTACGAAAAAAATAATTTAGATTGCAAATGAGAGTTATAGTTTTAATCTAGATAGTCTCTGATGCGACGTTAGATGATATTAGTTTGTTTAATTATTTTCATATTTTTGTATTTACTGTCTAAATCAATGTAGTCATTCTTAAATTCATGGATTTTAGTTACATTTACTGTTTGATACCAAAGTATCAATGTAGTCATTCTTAAATTCATGGATTTTAGTTACATTTACTGTTTGATACCAAAGTATCAATGTAGTCATTCTTAAATTCATGGATTTTAGTTACATTTACTGTTTGATACCAAAGTATCAATGTAGTCATTTTTAAATTTATTGTGTTCAATTTCATTTATTTTTTGATACCAAAGTATCAATGTAGTCATTCTTAAATTCATGGATTTTAGTTACATTTACTGTTTGATACCAAAGTATCAATGTAGTCATTCTTAAATTCATGGATTTTAGTTACATTTACTGTTTGATACCAAAGTATCAATGTAGTCATTTTTAAATTTATTGTGTTCAATTTCATTTATTGTTTGATACCAAAGTATCAATGTAGTCATTCTTAAATTCATTGCGTTCAATTTCATTTATTTTTTGATACCAAAGTATCAATGTAGTCATTCTTAAATTCATGGATTTTAGTTACATTTACTGTTTGATACCAAAGTATCAATGTAGTCATTTTTAAATTTATTGTGTTCAATTTCATTTATTGTTTGATACCAAAGTATCAATGTAGTCATTCTTAAATTCATTGCGTTCAATTTCATTTATTGTTTGATACCAAAGTATCAATGTAGTCATTCTTAAATTCATTGTGTTCAATTTCATTTATTGTTTGATACCAAAGTATCAATGTAGTCATTCTTAAATTCATTGTGTTCAATTTCATTTATTTTTTGATACCAAAGTATCAATGTAGTCATTCTTAAATTCATGGATTTTAGTTACATTTACTGTTTGATACCAAAGTATCAATGTAGTCATTTTTAAATTTATTGTGTTCAATTTCATTTATTGTTTGATACCAAAGTATCAATGTAGTCATTCTTAAATTCATTGCGTTCAATTTCATTTATTGTTTGATACCAAAGTATCAATGTAGTCATTCTTAAATTCATTGTGTTCAATTTCATTTATTGTTTGATACCAAAGTATCAATGTAGTCATTCTTAAATTCATTGTGTTCAATTTCATTTATTTTTTGATACCAAAGTATCAATGTAGTCATTCTTAAATTCATGGATTTTAGTTACATTTACTGTTTGATACCAAAGTATCAATGTAGTCATTCTTAAATTCATTGTGTTCAATTTCATTTATTGTTTTATACCAAAGTATCAGTTATCTGTCTTTTCCATTTTAAAGATCAAAATTATCTCAATGATCATTAAAATGCTTAAATAAGAGATCAAGTAAAGGATTCAATATGGGATTCAATATGGGATTTAATATGGGATTCAATATGAAATTCAATATGGGATTTAATATGTGATTCAATATGGGATTTAATATTGTATTCAATATGGGATTTAATATTGTATTCAATATGGGATTCAATAAGGGATTCAATATGGGATTCAAATAGGGATTCAATATGGGATTCAATATGGGATTCAATATGGGATTCAAATAGGGATTCAATATGAGATTCAATATTGGATTCAATATGGGATTCAAATAGGGATTCAATATGAGATTCAATATGGGATTCAAATAGGGATTCAATCTGGGATTCAATATGGGATTCAATATGATATTCAATATGGGATTCAATATTGGATTCAATATGGTATTCAATATGGGATTCAATATGGGATTGAATATGGGATTCAATATGATATTCAATATGGGATTCACTATGGTATTCAATATTGTATTCAATATGGGATTAAAAATTGAATTCAATAATGGATTCAATATGGGATTCAATATGGTATTCAATATGGGATTCAATATGGGATTCAATATGGGATTAAATTTTGGATTCAATATGGTATTCAATATGGGGTTCAATATGGGATTGAATATGAGATTCAATATTGGATTCAATATGGTATATATGCTTGCATATCTAATAATCTTTCTAAAATGTAGATGATATGGTAAATAACCCGTTTTCTTTGACTTGAGTCTAAAAAATCTCTTAAAAATCAGTTGTCCTTGATTTAAATTTTAAAAAGGCTAACAATCTGTTTCCATTGATCATATTAATCGTATTCACCTATAAATTGGTAAGATTCGGTAACCTTGTAGGAAAGAGGGAACATGGGGCGACGATGGTAATTATATGCGACACGTAGTTCTTTCTTTTTGTTGCAATACATAGTTAGGCCAATTTATTATACCTGTGAAAACACGGCTGTAAAGTGTGCAAATGTAAATTTGTTTATTATAATATCAAATTAACCATTTACCATTTACCTAAATCTGTCAAGAGCACCTTCCTTGCTTTTTTGGTAGTTTAGGTTCTGTAAATTTCTCTAGCTGAAAACATTTATATGTGACTCCATATAATGTGTCAAATTTATCTCGTTAAAAGACTATAGTCAGTGATCAGTGACCTTGCTTTCCCTTAAGATTGTAAATGAAAAGAATTTTACCTCAAAATGTTTTATGCAAATGGATGCAATGTTTATATAATTTAACTTGACTGGTTTGCGTATGCAGCACTACTTATTTTGGAACAATGTCAATATATTTGTACTTGGAATCAAACTGATACATCGCGTAATTGGAAAGAATCACGGCATGCACGTTATGATACTAATTCAAGGTATTGACGACCCCTACCCATGTAAATTAACATTAATATTACTCCATGAAAATTAACATTAATATTACCCCATGTAAATTAACATTAATATTTAGGATATTTTACCCCATGTAAATTAACATTAATATTTAGGATATTTTATGTCGACCCGTACCCCATGTAAATTAATTTTAATATTTAGGATATTTTATCTTGACCAGTACCCCATGTAAATTAACAATGATATTTAGGATATTTTATATCGACCCGTACTCCATCTAAATTAACATTAATATTTAGGCTCCTTTATGTTGACCTTTACCCCATGTAAATTAAAATTAATATTTAGGATATTTTATTTTGACCTTTACCCCATGTAAACTAACATTAATATTTAGGATATTTTATGTCGACCCGTACCAGATGTAAATTAACATTAATATTTAGGATATTTTATGTCGACCTTTACCCCATGTAAATTAGCATTAATATTTAGGATATTTTATGTCGACCTTTACCCCATGTAAATTAGCATTAATATTTAGAATATTTTATGTCGACCCGTACCCCATGTAAATTAACATTAATATTTAGGATATTTTATGCCGACCTTTACCTCATGTAAATCAACATTAATATTTAGGATATTTTACCCGATGTAAACTAACATTAATATTTAGGATATTTTTTGTCGACCCGTACCAGAGGTAAATTAACATTAATATTTAGGATATTTTATGTCGACCGGTACCCCATGTAAATTGACTTTAATATTTAGGATATTTTATGTCGACCCGTATTCCATGTAAATTAATATTAATATTTAGGATATTTTATGTCGACACGTACCCCATGTAAATTAACATTAATATTTAGGATATTTTATGTTGTCCTTTATCCCATGTAAATTAACATTAATATTTAGAATATTTTATGTTGACCAGTACCCCATGTAAATTAACATTAATATCTAGGATATTTTATGTCGACCCGTACCCGATGTAAATTAATATTACTATTTAGGATATTTTATGTCGCTCCTTACCCCTTGTAAATTAACATTAATATTTAGGATATTTTATATCGACCCGTACCCCATGTAAATTAACATTAATATTTAGAATATTTTATATCGACCCGTACTCCATGTAAATTAACATTATTATTTAGAGTATTTTATGTTGATCTTACCTAATAAAAGTTAACATTAATATTTAGAATATTTTATATCGACCCGTACTCCATGTAAATTAACATTCATATTTAGGATATTTTATATCGACCCGTACTCCATGTAAATTAACATTAATATTTAGGATATTTTATGTCGACCCGTACTCCATGTAAATTAACATTCATATTTAGGATATTTTATATCGACCCGTACTCCATGTAAATTAACATTCATATTTAGAATATTTTATATCGACCCGTACTCCATGTAAATTAACATTAATATTTAGGATATTTTATATCGACCCGTACTCCATGTAAATTAACATTAATATTTAGGATATTTTATATCGACCCGTACTCCATGTAAATTAACATTAATATTTAGGATATTTTATACCGACCCGTACTCCATGTAAATTAACATTCATATTTAGGATATTTTATATCGACCCGTACTCCATGTAAATTAACATTTATATTTAGGATATTTTATGTCGACCCGTACTCCATGTAAATTAACATTCATATTTATGATATTTTATATAGACCCGTACTCCATGTAAATTAACATTCATATTTAGAATATTTTATATCGACCCGTACTCCATGTAAATTAACATTAATATTTAGGATATTTTATGTCGACCCGTACTCCATGTAAATTAGCATTAATATTTAGGATATTTTATGTCGACCCGTCTCCCATGTAAATTAACATTCATATTTAGAATATTTTATATCGACCCGTACTCCATGTAAATTAACATTAATATTTAGGATATTTTATGTCGACCCGTACCCCATGTAAATTAACATTAATATTTAGGATATTTTATGTCGACCCGTACCCCATGTAAATTAACATTAATATTTAGGGTATTTTATGTTGATCTTACCCCATGTAAGTTAACATTAATATTTAGGATATTTTATGTTGACCCGTACCCCATGTAAATTAACATTAATATTTAGGGTATTTTATGTTGATCTTACCCCATGTAAGTTAACATTAATATTTAGGATATTTTATGTCGACCCGTACCCCATGTAAATTAACATTAATATTTAGGATATTTTATGTCAACCCGTACCCCATGTAAATTAATATTAATATTTAGGATATTTTATCTTGACCAGTACCCCATGTAAATTAACATTGATATTTAGGATATTTTATATCGACCCGTACTCCATCTAAATTAACATTAATATTTAGGCTCCTTTATGTTGACCTTTACCCCATGTAAATTAAAATTAATATTTAGGATATTTTATTTTGACCTTTACCCCATGTAAACTAACATTAATATTTAGGATATTTTATGTCGACCTTTACCCCATGTAAATTAGCATTAATATTTAGGATATTTTATGTCCACCTTTACCCCATGTAAATTAACATTAATATTTAGGATATTTTATGTCGACCTTTACCTCATGTAAATCAACATTAATATTTAGGATATTTTACCCCATGTAAACTAACATTAATATTTAGGATATTTTTTGTCGACCCGTACCAGATGTAAATTAACATTAATATTTAGGATATTTTATGTCGACCGGTACCCCATGTAAATTAAAATTAATATTTAGGATATTTTATGTCGACCCGTACCCCATGTAAATTAACATTAATATTTAGGATATTTTACGTCGCCCATTACCCCTTGTAAATTAACATTAATATGTAGGATTTTTTATGTCGACCCGTACCCAATGTAAATTAACATTAATATTTAGGAAATTTTATGTTGATCTTACCCCATGTAAATTAACATTAATATTTAGGATATTTTATGTCGACCCGTATTCCATGTAAATTAATATTAATATTTAGGATATTTTATGTCGACACGTACCCCATGTAAATTAACATTAATATTTAGGATATTTTATGTTGACCAGTACCCCATGTAAATTAACATTAATATCTAGGATATTTTATGTCGATCCGTACCCGATGTAAATTAATATTAATATTTAGGATATTTTATGTCGCTCCTTACCCCTTGTAAATTAACATTAATATTTAGGATATTTAATGTCGACCCGTACCCCATGTAAATTAACATTAATATTTAGAATATTTTATATCGACCCGTACTCCATGTAAAATTAACATTAATATTTAGGATATTTTATGTCGCTCCTTACCCCATGTAAATTAACATTAATGTTTAGGATATTTAATATCGACCCGTACTCCATGTAAATTAACATTAATATTTAGGATATTTTATGTCGCTCCTTACCCCTTGTAAATTAACATTAATATTTAGGATATTTAATGTCGACCCGTACCCCATGTAAATTAACATTAATATTTAGAATATTTTATATCGACCCGTACTCCATGTAAATTAACATTAATATTTAGGATATTTTATGTTGTCCTTTATCCCATGTAAATTAACATTAATATTTAGGATATTTTATGTCGACCCGTACCCCATTTAAGTTAACATTACTATTTAGAATATTTTATATCGACCCGTACCCCATGTAAATTAACATTAATATTTAGAATATTTTATGTCGACCCGTACTCCATGTAAATTAACATTAATATTTAGAGTATTTTATGTTGATCTTACCCCATGCAAGTTAACATAAATAATTAGGATATTTTATGTCGACCCGTACCCCATTTAAGTTAGCATTACTATTTTGAATATTTTATATCGACCCGTACTCCATGTAAATTAACATTAATATTTAGAATATTTTATATCGACCCGTATCCCATGTAAATTAACATTCATATTTAGAAGATTTTATATCGACCCGTACTCCATGTAAATTAACATTAATATTTAGGATATTTTATGTCCACCCGTACCCCATGTAAATTAACATTAATATTTAGGATATTTTATTTCGACCCGTACCCCATGTAAATTAACATTAATATTTAGGGTATTTTATGTTGATCTTACCCCATGTAAGTTAACATTAATATTTAGGATATTTTATGTCGACCCGTACCCCATGTAAATTAACATTAATATTTAGGATTTTTTTTGCTGACCTTTACCCCATGTAAATTAACATTAATATTTAGGATATTTTATGTTGACCAGTACCCAATGTAAATTAACATTAATATTTAGGATATTTTATATCGACCCGTACTCCATGTAAATTAACATTAATACTTAGGATATTTTATGTTGACCAGTACCCCATGTAAATTGACATTAATATTTAGGATATTTTATGTCGACCCGAACCCCATATAAATTAACATTAATATTTAGGATATTTTATGTTGACCCGTACTCCATGTAAATTAACATTAATATTTAGAGTATTTTATGTTGATCTTACCCCATGCAAGTTAACATTAATATTTAGGATATTTTATGTTGACCCGTACCCCATGTAAGTTAAAATTACTATTTAGAATATTTTAAATCGACCCGTACTCCATGTAAATTAATATTAATATTTAGAATATTTTATATCGACCCGTACTCCATGTAAATTAACATTAATATTTAGGATATTTTATATCGACCCGTACTCCATGTAAATTAACATTAATATTTAGGATATTTTATATCGACCCGTACCCCATGTAAATTAACATTAATATTTAGGGTATTTTATGTTGATCTTACCCCATGTAAGTTAACAATAATATTTAGGATATTTTATGTCGACCCGTACCCCATGTAAATTAACATTAATATTTAGGATTTTTTTTGCTGACCTTTACCCCATGTAAATTAACAATAATATTTAGGATATTTTATGTTGACCAGTACCCAATGTAAATTAACATTAATATTTAGGATATTTTATATCGACCCGTACTCCATGTAAATTAACATTAATACTTAGGATATTTTATGTTGACCAGTACCCCATGTAAATTGACATTAATATTTAGGATATTTTATGTCGACCTGAACCCCATATAAATTAACATTAATATTTAGGATATTTTATGTTGACCCGTACTCCATGTAAATTAACATTAATATTTAGAGTATTTTATGTTGATCTTACCCCATGCAAGTTAACATTAATATTTAGGATATTTTATGTTGACCCGTACCCCATGTAAGTTAAAATTACTATTTAGAATATTTTATATCGACCCGTATCCCATGTAAATTAACATTAATATTTAGAATATTTTATATCGACCCGTACTCCATGTAAATTAACATTAATATTTAGGATATTTTATGTCGACCCGTACCCCATGTAAATTAACATTAATATTTAGGATATTTTATGTCGACCCGTACCCCATGTAAATTAACATTAATATTTAGGGTATTTTATGTTGATCTTACCCCATGTAAGTTAACATTAATATTTAGGATATTTTATGTCGACCCGTACCCCATGTAAATTAACATTAATATTTAGGGTATTTTATGTTGATCTTACCCCATGTAAGTTAACATTAATATTTAGGATATTTTATGTCGACCCGTACCCCATGTAAATTTACATTAATATTTAGGATTTTTATTGCTGACCTTTACACCATGTAAATTAACATTAATATTTAGGATATTTTATGTCGACCCGAACCCCATATAAGTTAACATTAATATTTAGGATATTTTATGTCGACCCGTACCCCATGTAAGTTAACATTACTATTTAGAATATTTTATATCGACCCGTCCCCATGTAAATTAACATTAATGTTTAGGATATTTTATATCGACCGGTACTCCATGTAAATTAACATTAATATTTAGGATATTTTATATCGACCGGTACTCCATGTAAATTAACATTAATACTTAGGATATTTTATGTTGACCAGTACCCCATGTAAATTAACATTAATATTTAGGATATTTTATGTCGACCCGAACCCCATATAAATTAACATTAATATTTAGGATATTTTATGTTGACCCGTACTCCATGTAAATTAACATTAATACTTAGGATATTTTATGTTGTCCTTTACCCCATGTAACTCGGTATTTAATGTTTTAGTATTTTTTGTTGAACCATTATCTCATGTAACTTAGCAACAAAGTTTTGAGTATTTATATTGACCTTTAACTAAATTGACTGATACAGTGGCCTTGTGGGTTAGAACGTCCGCCCGGAAGTGTAAGGTCGTCGGTTCGAATTCCGACTGAGTCATACCAAAGACTTCAAACAAAATTGTACCAACAGCTGTCTCGCCAGGCGCTCAGCAGTAAGAGGTTAGCGTTAATACTGGTCCGCCTAGTGTCATGATAATATGACTGGGTGGGACATCATGCTACATGTCTGCGGCATGATTCCCCAGTGCAAGACATCATTATAAACTGCCAAACTCCAGATATCGTAGCGATATTACTGAAAATTTGTTAAAGATACGTTAAAAATATAAATCACTCATAAACACCATGTAAATTAGCACCGATGTGTTGGATATTTTACGCTTACCTTTACGCCGTGTAAATTACCATTAAAGTTTTCAGTATTTTACGTTGACATTTACATTATGGAAATTAGCATTATAAAGTGTTCAGTATTTTATATTGACCTTTACTTCATGGAAATTAGCATTAAAAAGTGTTGAGTATTTTATATTGACCTTTACATCATGGAAATTAGCATTAAAAAGTGTTGAGTATTTTATATTGACCTTTACATCATGGAAATTAGCATTAAAAAGTGTTGAGTATTTTATATTGACCTTTACACCATGAAAATAAGCATTAAAGTTTTGGGTATTTTCTATTGACCTTTACACTATGAAAATTAGTATTAGAAAGTGTTGGGTATTTTATATTGACCCTTACACCATGAGAATTAGCATTAAAAAGTGTTGGGTATTTTATATTGACCTTTACACCATGAGAATTAGCATTAAAAGTGTTGGGCATTTTATATTGACCTTTACACCATGAGAATTAGCATTAAAAAGTGTTGGGTATTTTATATTGACCTTTGCACCATGAAAATTAGCATTAAAATGTTGGGTATTTTATATTGACCTTTACACCATGAAAATTAGCATTAAAATGTTGAATATTTTATATTGACCTTTACACCATGAAAATTAGCATTGAAAGTGTTGAGTATTTTATATTGACCTTTACACCATGGAAATTAGCATTTAAAGTGTTGGCTTTGCTAGGTTCACCATTAGCATGATTGTCTTGAGTATTATATGTTGAACGGTACTCAACGTATATTAGCATTTATAATTTGAGTATTTTAAGCTGACTTTTACACCATGTAAATCAAACTTTATGTTTGTGTATTATTATATTAAAGTAATATTAATGTTTAAAATATTTTATGTTGACCTTTACTCCTATGTAAATCAGCAATTATGTATTGAGCATATATTTAATTTTTATATGATAAACGGTTGATAAATAATTAAGTTACGATGTCTTCAAGTAGTACAAGATATGTTTTCGAAATGAAATGTTGAAGATACATGGCAAATATATAGCCCTAAAATCGCTTAAAAAATTATTATATTTGTATATATTGAAACCTACGGCAATTTCGCAAATCAGTATGTTCTGTAGCGTTATCAAACGTAATAACTTACTGTACAGTTCTCGAACACCACATGTTACTGTACAATTCTCGAACACCATACGTTATTGTACAGTTCTCGAACACCATACGTTACTGTACAGTTCTTGAACACCATACATTGCCGTACAGTTCTCGGACACCATACGTTACTGTACAGTTCTCGAACATCATACAATACTGTACAGTTCTCGAACACCATGTGTTCCCGTACAGTTCTCGAACACCATACATTACTGTATATTTCCTAGTTATCTTGCAATAATGTGCATATTAGAATTGCAATTATATATTGGCATCCCACCCCCATTTTCCCTGTTTGTTGTACCAGTAATATACATATTACAATTTAGGTGTCAACACTTTAATGTCAGCATAATCACCCAACTTTAGTAACATTTCATAGATAACAACTTTAGTAACATTTCATAAATAACAACTTTAGTAACATTTCATAGATAACAACTTGTGCAAATAGGAACAGGCACATAGCAAATTCATCTACTGTTTGATAAAGGTGGGGGGTCGATTTTCTTTGGAGCTTAGAAATTACAGTTTCAACGGAAGATAATTCTTTGTTTAATTTATATCATGTTCTTTGTTTTGGTATTTGATATTTTCAGTCAATGAAAGACGGAACGGGAAAAAAACCGTTATCCCATAATATAATTATCTTATACAGTTGCACGTATGTTTGGATTTACCTCGGAATACCGTGGTGCAAAGTTTCTCGTCGCACCCAGCTATATGTATGTATGTATGTATGTATGTATGTATGTATGTATGTATGTATGTATGTATGTATGTATGTATGTATGTATGTATGTATGTATGTATGTGTGTGTGTGTGTGTGTGTGTGTGTGTGTGTGTGTGTGCGTGCGTGCGTGTATATTTCGTTATAAAATTAGCCATAAAGATATTATACTAGGCATTATAAAGGACAAAGGGAACAGTTTAACTACAGAGATAGATTTTTACCAACCAATATAATATAATATAATATAATATAATATAATATAATATAATATAATATAATATAATATAATATAATATAATATAATATAATATAATATAATATAATATAATATAATATAATATAATATAAGAATAACCAATATAATGCAATAATAGTTTATATGTAGAACATTTCTATCATACACCGTAGTAGTACACAAATCTTTCTTCTGGCATCATCATGCATGATATTGTGAACTCAGTGGAGATATTAACCATAATCTGTAAACATTGATAATTTAATCAATGCAGTGAAGATGACACTAGCAATGTAAAGGAGGGCACGTCCATTTTGTATTTACTATGCAGTTATGAATGCGAATCAAGTACCTAAACTTAGATCCCTTATATCTCAGCAAATGGCGTGTTTGTTCGTTACCATGGGAATGTAGTTAATATATACTTAATCAGCGTGTTGCAATCCATCCCACACATTCTTTATTTTCATCAATTTTTGCCTTAAAAAGCAATATTCAATTAGTAGAATGAATATGTATTCATCTTTACCTTTATTTTAAAGCTATTAAATTGTATACAAGGTACGTTTTATAATAGCCATACCTAACACAGGTAACAATATACTACTTCAGAAGAAAAATAAAAAAACTCTTGTTTCGTTTCGGAAGCAAAGAGCACCTACTGTACTCTTGGAAATGTAAAGACCTATAGCAACTATTATTACATATGATGTAGTTTAAATTATTTACTTACCATCTTTTTCTCTTTTCCGCAGTTTTTAATCTTAATCTGGGAGGATGCAATATTGGTCACTCTGTATACGCCTACGCTGTTTAACAATCTAACAGCTAGAGAGCTCACCTGTAATTATCTCACCTAGCAAATATCTGAACCTTTTTAGCTGTCAAGTACGCGTCTTTGTTTCCACCAATCACGTATTTGGTGACGAATGTAATTGCTTTGTTGTAAGAAAGCACTAAATTCAGTTTTTAATTTGATTTATTTTTATTTTATGGGCAATAGATTATGGTATATTTTATTTTTAAAAAAATATTGTTCATACATGGATATGTTTAGAGTCATTCATTGTTTCTGACCTACAATTGATTTGAGTTATCGTAAAAAGTTAAATCAAAGTAGAGATTGCCAAATAAGTAGACAGTACAAGCTGCTTATCAACCAGGGATAAATCGCGTAGTACTGCAATATTTGTGATGTACAACTGCCCATAAACCCAATACTAAATTAATACCCCATGTACAGCTGCCCACAAACCCAATACTAAATTAATACCCCATGTACAGCTGCCCACAAACAGAATAATAAATTAATTCCCCATGTACAGCTGCCCACAAACCCAATAATAAATTAATACCCCATGTACAGCTGCCCACAAACCCAATACTAACTTAATACCCCATGTACAGCTGCCCACAAACAGAATAATAAATTAATACCCCATGTACAGCTGCCCACAAACCCAATAATAAATGAATACCCCATGTACAGCTGCCCACAAACCCAATAATAAATTAACACCCCATGTACAGCTGCCCACAAACCCAATAATAAATGAATACCCCATGTACAGCTGCCCACAAACCCAATAATAAATTAACACCCCATGTACAGCTGCCCACAAACCCAATACTAAATTAACACCCCATATACAGCTGCCCACAAACCCAATAATAAATGAATACCCCATGTACAGCTGCCCACAAACCCAATAATAAATGAATACCCCATGTACCCAACTAAAACCATTTCCATGTCACATCCAACCTCTAACTCTCCTTAAGATATCTAGACAGCTTAGCGAATTTTGGAATTTTTAAAATGTAAAATCTAATTAGATCCATCATGTATAATGTTATGAGAACATTTCTGAACCACCCACAATCAGAACTAATCCCGAGTTCCGAGACAGCGATATTTCGAAGCACGGTCACACTAATATTTCAGTGCTACTCTCTAGTGATATTTTTAGTGCTACACCCTAGTGATATTATAGTGCTACACACTAGTGATATTTCAGTGCTACACCCTAGTGATATTTCAGTGCTACACACTAGTGATATTTCAGTGCTACACCCTAGTGATATTTCAGTGCTACACCCTAGTGATATTTCAGTGCTACACCCTAGTGATATTTCAGTGCTACACCCTAGTGATATTTCAGTGCCACACACTAGTGATATTTCAGTGCTACACCCTAGTGATATTTCATTGCTACACCATAGTGATATTTTAGTGCTACACCCTAGTGATATTTCATTGCTACACCATAGTGATATTTCAGTGCTTCACCCTAGTGATATTTCAGTGCTACACACTAGTGATATTTCAGTGCTACACCCTAGTGATAGTTTAGTGCTACACTCTAGTGATATTATGGTGCTACTCTCTAGTGATATTATAGTACTACACCATAGTGATATTTCAGTGCTACTCTCTAGTGATATTTCAGTGCTACACCCTAGTGATATTTCAGTGCTGCACACTAGTGATATTTCAGTACTACACCCTAGTGATATTTCAGTGCTACACCCTAGTGATATTTCAGTGCTACCCCCTAGTGATATTTCAGTGCTACACCATAGTGATATTTCATTGCTACACCCTAGTGATATTTCAGTGCTTCACCCTAGTGATATTTCAGTGCTTCACCCTAGTGATATTTCAGTGCTACA
Source organism: Unio delphinus (assembly GCA_029339505.1). Taxonomy (NCBI): domain Eukaryota; kingdom Metazoa; phylum Mollusca; class Bivalvia; order Unionida; family Unionidae; genus Unio; species Unio delphinus. The sequence continues at coordinate 1,783,262 of JAQISU010000059.1, read as the reverse complement.
CCATAGTGATATTTCAGTGCTACACCCTAGTGATATTTCAGTGCTACACCCTAGTGATATTTCAGTGCTTCACCCTAGTGATATTTCATTGCTACACCCTAGTGATATTTCAGTGCTACACCCTAGTGATATTTCATTGCTACACCATAGTGATATTTCAGTGCTTTACCCTAGTGATATTTCAGTGCTACACCATAGTGATATTTCAGTGCTACACCCTAGTGATATTTCAGTGCTTCACCCCAGTGATATTTCAGTGCTTCACCCTAGTGATATTTCATTGCTACACCCTAGTGATATTTCAGTGCTTCTCCCTAGTGATATTTCAGTGCTACACCCTAGTGATATTTCAGTGCTACACCCTAGTGATATTTCAGTGCTACACCATAGTGATATTTCAGTGCTACACCCTAGTGATATTTCAGTGCTACAACCTAGTGATATTTCAGTGCTAAACCGCTATAAGAGGTGGAGGTGCATTGAGAGGACTTTTATCTACTTAATAAACACTTATACAATCAAGAAAATCTGCATATTGTTTTTAATTACATTGAAAAACACTTAAATAAAGTAATCATATGACGAATTAGAGAATTTGGTTCCGTATAAAGTACAGCTAGAAGTAGTGATCAGAACATAATAAATGGTCAAGGGCAAAGGTTGTACAAAATACAATCTAGAAAGGAGAAACAATGAATAAAACAATTTTCCTTTCAGAACCAAACCAAATGCTATATTAAACAGGGACATTAGAACCAAACCAAATGCTATATTAAGCAGGGACATTGATTTTTTTAATCACATAACGTTTATTTGACACTTTGTATATTAATTGTGGGCAATAATAGCAGATGAATATTTAACAGGATAGACTGCTTACTATTATTTTAAAAAATAATCTGCTCAGAGTTACATCGTATATAGATTTGCCCCAAAGAATACAAACATGATTTTCTTAATGTATAAGAGATAACAGGATTTTCTTAATGTATAAGAGATAACAGGATTTTCTTCAACGTCATGGTCTTGGTGTTAAATACCCAGGTAGTCGTGTAGAGAAACCATACAAAGACAGTTTACATAAACGCAGTCATTGGTTATGACAACTAAAGAGTACAAATACATACGATTGGGAAACTAAGACATAGAATATAACACACTTACTTGCAAGGCTGGTGCTTTCGCTAGGGCGCTGGGCTAAAGGGGGGGGGGGGTGTACCAGAAAAAAATACAAATTGGGTTTTATTTCATGATGAGCAGGTGGGGGTAGGGCGTGAGTGGGAAGGAGGGCGCATATATCTGACTTGTTGGTCATATTTGTATCCTCTGTAATACATGTTTGAACTGTATCAGTATACCGCAAACATTTAAAGCACACATCTCGGCATATTTCATAGATATAATGCCAGAAGAGGGATCTGTTGTCTAATTTAGATATTATCAAGGTAGAAAAATGCAAAACAAGAAAACAAATTCCCTCGGCGTTTTGCATGTATCTCAGATTAGTTCATAAATGAATCGATTACAGATGTACTGACAGTATGACAGCATAAACTGATAACAGAGATTAATTAGAGAAAGAGATGGCACCCTTACATTGTACATATGTGAAATCAAATAGGCTTTTCGAAACAACCTTCGTTCAACAAGCATTTGTTTAATCGATTGAATAAAAAACATAGAATAAATAACTCCCTAGGAATGTACTATCAGACAGAATGATATAATTAGGTTCATGTTTAGATAATACAGATACGATCGACAATAACGTCTTGAGGCAGACAGTTTCGGGCTAGGACACCTACATATTTGAGGAAAGACATACACAATTAGGAGAGCTTGACTATCTGCGAAATGTTTAATGAAAAAGATGTGCCAACCAAACCAAATTTCGATTTAAGTTTAAATGTTGCACATTTATCCAAAGACGATATAATGTAACATTTAAACCTTTCAAAAATTACACGATTTACACATTTTATAAAAGAAACTTTAATTTTGCAATATATCTTCTGACTTGAATTAGAAAGTGTGACAAATTATGACATAATTAAAGGGTTGAAATGAATACCAACTTTTATATTCGCATACTAACTGAATGCACTCGGATAGAACTCGGTGCAGACTATTGAACGACAAAGTCAGAACCTTGTACGAAACAAATACACTAAAACCCTTCAAAGGTGTATTGAAAATGTAATGCAAATTGACCTTGCTTATCAGAAAGAAACAGCTGTCTTATCTTTATCGTTAAAATCATTTATGTCGTCTATGAATAGACGTATATGGAAATAAGCATCGTTTACGTTATTATGTAATGGGTGACAAAAATGTATTATTTCCATTTGAATTTGCGGGCGACTTTTCTTTCCTTTATTGTCGCCTAAAATAGGGCAAACTAATTCTTAACACATACTTCTTTTACGTAAATGCTGGACCGTTAGCTATTAATCCTTCAAACATATTTTGTCGATTTCGCCATTTTTAGAGATGACTAGTAAATGTCGATACTCTTCTAGCTGAGAGCAGCACCAGCAACTGAAATATAAAACAGTATTTATGTATAACAGTTTATATGTATAACAGTATATATGTATAACAGTATATATGTATAACAGTATATAACAGTATATATGTATAACAGTATATATGTATAACAGTATAAATGTATAACAGTATATATGTATAACAGTATATATGTATAACAGTATATATGTATAACATTATATAACAGTATATATGTATAACAGTATATATGTATAACAGTATATATGTATAACAGTATATATGTATAACAGTATATATCAGTATATATGTATAACAGTATATATGTATAACAGTATATATGTATAACAGTATATAACAATATGTATGTATAACAGTATATATGTATAACAGTATATAACAGTATATATGTATAACAGTATATATGTATAACAGTATATATATATAACAGTATATATGTATAACAATATATATGTATAACAGTATATAAAAAGTATATATGTATAACAGTATATATGTATAACAGTATATATGTATAACAATATATATGTATAACACTATATATGTATAACAGTATATATGTATAACAGTATATATGTATAACAGTATATATGGATTGTTTTTGTTTATAAAAGATTATTTTTACCTTGCATAATGAATAACATATCGCAGATGATGATTTAACAAGTGTTCAGTGAGGCAGTTATAGTGATGTCTAGCACTGGGGCATGATGTTCCACCCATTCACATTATCCTGTCACCAGGCCGACCAGTCCTTTAACAACTAACCTCTCAATGCTAAGCACCAAGAAAGGCAGCTTTCAATAACATTTGTTGTAAGTGTTTGATATGACTCTGCCGGGGATCGAACCGATGACATCCCGCTTCTGCGGGAGAGAGAGAGAGAGAGAGAGAGAGAGAGAGAGAGAGAGAGAGAGAGAGAGAGAGAGAGAGAGAGAGAGAGAGAGAGAGAGAGAGAGAGAGACAGAGACAGACAGACAGACAGAGAGACAGACAGACAGAGAGACAGACAGACAGACTGTTTTGTCTTAATTGGAAAGGTTACTGAATACATAAATACTTAATAATTGCCAAATATAACGAACAAGACGTTTGAATGGGTGTTTGTTTCTCACAATCATATCTCGCACGAAGAAAATTAAAACAGCTAACATAAGATTAATGTGTACAAAAACAACGATTTAATAGAAATTACTTGTAAGACAATGAATAAAAGTTAAATGTATTTATGAATGATCTATACATATTTGAGTGATAAGATACAAATGATACACGTAGTTACATTCAACGATATTTGAGTGATAAGATACAAATGATGCAAATAGTTACATTCAACGATATTTGAGTGATAAGATACAAATGATACACGTAGTTACATTCAACGATATTTGAGTGATAAGATACAAATGATACAAATAGTTACATTCAACGATATTTGAGTGATAAGATACAAATGATACAAATAGTTACATTCAACGATATTTGAGTGATAAGATACAAATGATACACGTAGTTACATTCAACGATATTTGAATGATAAGATACAAATGATACAAGTAGTTGCATTCAACGATATTTGAGTGATAAGATACAAATGATGCAAATAGTTACATTCAACGATATTTGAATGATAAGATACAAATGATGCAAATAGTTACATTCAACGATATTTGAATGATAAGATACAAATGATACAAGTAGTTGCATTCAACGATATTTGAGTGATAAGATACAAATGATACACGTAGTTACATTCAACGATATTTGAGTGATAAGATACAAATGATGCAAATAGTTACATTCAACGATATTTGAATGATAAGATACAAATGATACAAGTAGTTGCATTCAACGATATTTGAGTGATAAGATACAAATGATGCAAATAGTTACATTCAACGATATTTGAGTGATAAGATACAAATGATACACGTAGTTACATTCAACGATATTTGAGTGATAAGATACAAATGATACACGTAGTTACATTCAACGATATTTGAGTGATAAGATACAAATGATACACGTAGTTACATTCAACGATATTTGAATGATAAGATACAAATGATACACGTAGTTACATTCAACGATATTTAAGTGATAAGATACAAATGATACACGTAGTTACATTCAACGATATTTAAGTGATAAGATACAAATGATACACGTAGTTACATTCAACGATATTTGTATGATAAGATACAAATGATACACGTAGTTACATTCAACGATATTTAAGTGATAAGATACAAATGATACACGTAGTTACATTCAACGATATTTGAATGATAAGATACAAATGATACACGTAGTTACATTCAACGATATTTAAGTGATAAGATACAAATGATACACGTAGTTACATTCAACGATATTTGAATGATAAGATACAAATGATACACGTAGTTACATTCAACGATATTTAAGTGATAAGATACAAATGATACACGTAGTTACATTCAACGATATTTAAGTGATAAGATACAAATGATACACGTAGTTACATTCAGCGATATTTGAGTGATAAGATACAAATGATACAAGTGGTTACATTCAACGATATTTGAATGATAAGATACAAATGATACACGTAGTTACATTCAACGATATTTAAGTGATAAGATACAAATGATACACGTAGTTACATTCAACGATATTTGAATGATAAGATACAAATGATACACGTAGTTACATTCAACGATATTTAAGTGATAAGATACAAATGATACACGTAGTTACATTCAACGATATTTGAGTGATAAGATACAAATGATACACGTAGTTACATTCAACGATATTTGAGTGATAAGATACAAATGATACAAGTGGTTACATTCAATGAGTTTAGCAACATGTTACACACTGTACTTTACCAAACTGTAAAGGATGCGAAATGATGGGTCAGCAGGATCTTCATGCTGATATAAAAGACAAGAAATTAACACGAATGAGGAATGGTACAGCTGCATTCAAGACAAAATTGCATTAAAAGACTCATTTTTAGTGGAAATATTGATTAAAGCCGAATAAAACAAAATACCAACGCAAAATCTAACAACAAGTCACGAGAGATGCGGCAAGGCCTAATAGAGTCACACAAACATTAAAGAATAAACAAATACTCTCATCAGTTTTGAAACATTTTAGGCCAAAAAGGAAACTTTACATCATGCTGGTGCGTCCTCAATACGACGTGAGGATTTTTACGATAGAAACAAGAAAGTATTTAAAGCCGGAGGATAAAGCATGCGACAGAATGAATGCTGGACATCAAGGTAAAATATTTGACGGAAAGAATGATGATCGTCGAGGTAAGGTACGTGACATATTGCTTGATGGCCATAATGGAAAAATACTTGACAGACTACTTGATGGCCATCAATGCAAAGCAGCGAGCCGAGAGTGAGATGAAATAGCTTTGTCCGCACAAAAATATCATTATAAAATTCCGTGTCTGGTACCTGACAGGGAACCTATATCCGACCAAAGACAAGATATACAGGCAGATATAGTACACGATGAGTAAAGACATTGAACGACGACCTGGCCAAGCAATAGATGTTCATACAGCAAACCAGAAACCGCAAAGCATTTTCTACTATACTGTGTAAAATATATTACTCTCATAAACCATGGTAGGAATATAGCTACCTATCATCACAGATACAAGAAGCAGTTGATTGATGTCAAGGCCGATATGATTATGTAGGTCAGCAAGTACATAGTTACATTCAAACCTGAACGCTACTGATGATTAACGGTAAACTGTTATATATTTGGTACAAACATATAAACCAGCCGAACTAATGTTAACATTTCTTTTTTTTCCCTTCCCTACTTCATATATAGGTTTCATTCCCTTTTCTTACTTTTCTCCTCTTTTATTGATTTGAATGTATACATTCACACGTAAAACGCTAATTAATTACTGTAATTAATTACTGTCAACCAGTATTACAATATTGTTTTACTAGCATATTTCATTGTTTGCAATATTATTTCTTCGTTATTCAATTAGTCAAAAGATAATAATAAATAGTATTAACTAGGAGAAAGCTCGAAATAAGCAGATGCTTGTTAAACAGTCCCCCATATTTCTTGTTTATTTTAACAATCCCCATATTTCTGGTTTATTTTAACAATCCCCCATATTTCTTGTTTATTTTAACAATCCCCCATATTTCTTGTTTATTTTAACAATCCCCCATATTTCTTGTTTATTTTCACTACATTCTAAACTAACATATTTGGTAAATAAATATTGTTTAAACCAAGATGGAAAAGTTACTAGGAATGCGTGGGCAACTAAATTTGTAAACAGTGATCTTGCATCTAATTAAAACAACATCCTGAATCCGGGATAAATGAACCATTTACGTTTATCAGTTTATCTTGTTCGGAAGGGAGGATGTTGTGGTTAAGGAAGGATGTCATGTTTAGAGAGGCTGTCATGTTTTCTTTTAACAACTTTGCTTAATACATATCAAATAACTTGAATTTATAGTTACAGAAGAAATAGGATATCTGATGCGGCTAACAGCTGTGTACGTCAACTAACACTGAAGCTAAGCTGTGTACGTCAACGGACACTAAAGCTAAGCTGTGTACGTCAACGGACACTAAAGCTAAGCTATGTTCGTCAACGGACACTAAAGCTAAGCTGTGTACGTCAACGGATACTAAAGCTAAGCTGTGTACGTCGACATTAAAGCTATGCTGGGAAATAACAGCCGTGTACGTCAACGAACACTAAAGCTAAGCTGTGGTCGTCAACGGACACTAAAGTTACACTGGGAAATATCTTTATTGGGTTTGTGCTCGTCGTCCTAATTGGTCTGATGTCTGTAACACATTGTTTAATAAAGACTATCATTATAGAACATGACAACATGATAATTTATGTATCACCTGTAGCAGTACAAGCATGTAGATCTCGTGGCTCCTGATGAACTAAGGTCATGTTTTTGCCCATGAGATCAGACAGGTTTATGATAATAACCGGATATAATAATAAGATCGCTTACTGCCGCCATATGCCAATCGTCCTTGACATTTTAGGCTCTAGTCAGCACATTACAGGCAAAGCTTACTTCATATTGACAGTGTTCATCAACATGGCGGCTACTGACAGTGCTGATCAACATGGCGGATACTGACAAAAAACATGGCGGCTATTGACAGTGCTAAAAACATGGCGGCTACTGAAAGTGCTAAAAACATGGCGGCTACTGACAGTGCTAAAACATGGCGGCTACTGACAGTCCTAAGAAACTAACAAAAATCGTACTAACAGCTGCCTCGCTTGATACTCATCATTAAGAGATTAGTGTTAGGACTGGTTGGCTTGGTGTCGGGATAATGTAACTGGGTAGGACATCATGCTACATAGCGATATGATTGAAAAATTGTTAAAGCTACACTAAAGTTCCAAAACACACACACACACATACACACACACACACACACACACACACACACACACACACACACACACACACACACACACACACACACACACACATAAACACACACACACATGTTGCATTTAGTATATATCTTCCAAAAGAGTCAGAGGGAGTAGTAGGATTGATCTACTCAAATTTCAATTCAGTCCGTGAAGGTTGAGACTCATCAGTTCTGGATATGTGTGAAAGATTGCTAGTATAATCAGAGGGTCGGCATGTATGATAACGGTACCAATTGTTTTCCCACAGACCTCAATAGTAAAGTGTTGTGAAATAAATAAACACGCTATCCTACTTCAGCATGCATGTCACACAGTATCACTGAGAACAATCTTAGATTGTCAGTTTGACAAGGAAAAATTCAGATAGTCCTTTGCATTTAAGAGAGATAACTCTGCTGGAACTAGACAGGGCTAAGATTTATCTAGTCACCCAGGAGTCCCCACATTGTAAAGCCTTACAGAAAGTACAACTCTTTCATAATGTACCAATCACAGATAGTGTATATTTCTGAATGCAAGGTTACTTACATTATAAGCTCAGCCTAACTGGGGTTGTACACTTGATACCGTTATACCATTTGGTATAACGGTACCAATTCCGCAAGTCCAGGTGGGTGGGAACCTTGTATTAAGAAATGAACAACAACACTAGCTATGATTGGTGGATTATGTAAGACTTGTACTTTCTGTTAGGCTTAAAAAAAAGTTTAGCCTCTTGGCAACATGTGAGTTTATGCTAATTCCTATATAGATCATATTTTGTATTTTTTAAGAATTTTTGAAAATGTGATACACATGACTGAAAATAAGTATGTTGTGACTAGATAACACATACCCCTGTCTAGTTCCAACAGAGTTATCTCTCTTAAATGCAATGGAGTACCTGGTTTTGTCATCGTCAAATTGCCAATCTAACATTGTTCTCTATGACAGTGTGTGACATGCATGCTGAATTAGGAGTAGTCAAAGGTCCTTTTTTCTCAACTGCATATATTTTAAACATTTGAAAAAAAATTGAGAGAGAGAGAGAGAGAGAGAGAGAGAGAGAGAGAGAGAGAGAGAGAGAGAGAGAGAGAGACACACACACACACGGGAGAGCGGGGGGGGGGGAGAGAGGAGGGGAGATTTATTTTCGAATCGGACTGGAAAAACGTTCCAATAAGTTTAAACAGGAATCTCACTGGGGTCGTTCAGTTAGATGACTGCCTGACGGTGGCATTTTCCAAACTAATTATTTGACACATGTTTAGCTACGTTAAAAATAAAATACAGCAGTGATGGTAGTGTAGTAGTGGTGGTAGTGTAGTAGTGGTCTTAGTTTTACTAACATCAGTAGAAGTTGTAATAGTAATAGTAGAAGTAGCGTTAGTAGTAATAATACAGTAATAATAACAACAGTGACAATAATAATAACAGTAGTAATAATAATACAGTAATAATAACAACAGTGACAATAATAATAACAGTAGTAGTAGTAATACAGTAATAATAACAACAGTGACAATAATAATAATAACAGTAGTAGTAGTAGTAGTAATAATAATAATAATAATAATAATAAATAATAATAACAGTATTATTAGTAGTATGGGTAGTAGTAGTAGTAGTAGTAGTAGTAGTAGTAGTAGTAGTAGTAGTAGTAGTAGTAGTATGTGTAGTATTATTAGTAGTAGTGGTAGTAGTAGTAGTAGCGGCAGCTTTTCAGTTTCAGCATTAAACCTATTTCCGTCGTATTGTCAAATACAAGTGTACATACATATACATTACAGCAATCAAATAGACCCGGATATAACTTATACTAGCTAGATATACTTGAACATCAAGTCATTAAATGGGTTTCAAGTAGGCTGATTAAAGTTATCATATCACACACCGAATAGTTTTTATCCGAAGAAACGTTTTGACATTTGGATATTGCGATGACGCTTAAAGTTTTCCAAGCCTTTCTTTTCCTGGTTATTGCCTTCCACTGCCGCAGCTTTATCATACGAGAAGTAGATATTTTGATAGGTAAGGTATTTTTGCAAGCCTTTCTTTTCGTGAAATGTATTTATTATATTATATGTTTTTATAAATTGCTGTTGTTGCTACTGCAGCTGTTGCTAGTAGTAGACACTAGACACTAGACACACATCAAGGATGAGAAGATGCAAATTGTTGTGGTAGTACAGTTACAGTCCGTACGCAACGCTTTGAAAGAAGACGTATATGAGAGAGAGAGAGAGAGAGAGAGAGAGAGAGAGAGAGAGAGAGAGAGAGAGAGAGAGAGAGAGAGAGAGAGAGAGAGAGAGGCTTATGTTACTTTAGTACAGCCAACGATATTTTCAAATAAGTCACAACAAAACTAGGCAGCTTCTAATATATCATTATTTTGTACGATTTTGCCCATGATAACAAAGTGCCTTAGTCAGGCTTTAACAAAGTGCCTTAGTCAGGCTTTATCAAAATGTCTTAGTCAGGCTTTAACAAAATGCCTTAGTCAGGCTTTAACAGTAGTATAGCATTAGTCAGGTTTTAACAAAGTGCCTTAGTCAGGCTTTAACAAAGTGCCTTAGCCAGGCTTTAACAAAGTGCCTTAGTCAGGCTTTAACAAAGTGCCTTAGTCAGGCTTTAACAAAGTGTCTTAATCAGGCTTTAACAGTAGTATAGCATTATTCCTCTTGGTAAATCACCAGTGATCAAAATGTTAAACCCGGACTTTAAAATAAAATTGATAAATCGTACATAATCCCCCTCCCCGAAACTGTTTTAGGGGTACATGAGCGAATATGTTAGATATATTTACTATAAACGTTCTCAAGAAACAGGTAAGATAAAATAATTATAACACTTGACAGTGTTTTACACTGGCTATCTGGCTTAGTGCACGACTCGAGAAAAGAGCTGGTGCGGATTCAAAACTCAATTATTGGATTTGTCAGGGGCGACTACTGTGGTCATAATTGGGCAAGGCACTTTAGTTGCCACTAATGGAAGATGGCGGTCTACAGATTCGTATTTACAAAGGTTAGAAAATTAAAGAAAATTTCCAGGGTTTCATCACCAGTTATTTAAAAAAGACCTTGTATATCTTAGCTATTGCCCAAATAACTAATAACCCTTTTTTTTAATGTATGATTTATTTGCATTATGGGTAATAGACTTGGCCATACTTCAGATGTGCATCTCTAAAAATAACTTCTAGCTCCGCTTAGTTAAGTTTTTTCTGAACTTTAGAGCCAAATCCTTTGCATATATGTATGTATGTATGTATGTATGTATGTATGTATGTATGTATGTATGTATGTATGTATGTATGTATGTATGTATGTATGTATGTATGTATGTATGTATGTATGTATGTATGTATGTATGTATGTATGTGCGTGTAGGTATGTATGTATGTGTGTAGGTATGTATGTGTGTGTAGGTATGTATGTGTGTGTGTAGGTATGTGTGTGTATGTAGGTATGTGTACGAACATTCTCTCCCTTGTGCATATTGCAATTGTAAACAGCTTCGCCTCACACCAGCCACTATTGCAGTAGTTATTAATGATTGTAGAGCGCTCCAATTACCATGCCACCCCACCCCACTTCCAAATCAACGCCATCCATATGGTGGGAAGATACTAATGCAACTCTCTCGAAAATGGGGGTGGGGGTCTGAATACATAATTCCAAACAAAGCAAATTTCGATCTGGTCATTGGGCATTTAATCTAGGTTAATATGGTGGCATCTAATAAATGTTTAAGATATTGTCACGTTAAAAGGCATGTATGACAAAATAAGTTTTGTTCCCAAAAAAGACAAAGAAAATGAAACAAAAGAATTTAACAGCTGTCTCGGCATGCTTCTCATTTTCTTTTTTCGACGTTTAAAGTAAATAGTATGACAGTCAGTTCCACGTCATTCAAACGTTTGCGCCAATCCGAATTTTAAAGTAATTAAATTTAAATTTAATTTAAAATTAAATTTTAATTTAATTTAACTCTGCCCACAAATTCTTTCATTTTCTTTTTCGTATTAAGAAATTGTTTATAGTGTATGAATATTTAACACTTTGTAGCAAATTATCGTGTTTCCAGATTTAACATGGTCACTTTACAAATCAACTATTTGTTTTTCTCATATTTATATCACTAACGATAGATATAGATGAAGCCCCGGGGACGGACCTTAACAACAAGCCCGATGTAGATGAAACCCTGGAGACGGGCATTAACAACAAACCGGATATCATCATCCTCGATAACTATCCAAATGACCTTGAACCTGAACTTGAGAAAACAAATTGTGACGATGATGTGATCACTGATGACTCGGATGACATTGACCCTAACCTTGACCTTGAGATTATTGACGATGAAAATATGCATTCAAGTCCTGTTGTGTTCTCAAATAGAAAAAGCGATGAACTGTCCCTGGAAGCTGTACAACCGACTTGCAAATGTTTGCCGAGTGGAGAATCATGCACCATCAAGTTCAAATCAAAGACAGGTAACTCTAAGAGTTTAAACATTTTTGATGTTGGCAACCATCTCAGGTTATAAGTACAACGAAATATAATAATCATCAATATTTCCGTTGAAGAAAAAGTAATCGATAAAATAAAATTAAAAACTAATCAAAACTTATACTAACAGAGTGACAAAAAAACTTTGTTACATTGTTGGAGTAGTCAACGAAAACAAAACAAAAAGGGACATTTTTCCTTGTCAAATAGTTTAAAAAATAATTATTGTTTGGGAAAAGCATTTCAGAATAGAAAATGTTCGGCATATGTTCTTCATATCTGATCTGGTGTTTGCCCGATAAAACATAGATAAATTTCGTAAATAATGGCTTAACAGTGCTGCTTAGTAGTGAGTTGTAATTATGCATGTTCTTGAAAAACGCAGACTGTACACTCTACTTGTCATACAATGTCTGCATCTGTCATACATAAACAGAATATCCGAATCTACATTGCAAAGTGTCTGCATCAGTCATGCTATACAGAATATATGACATTTCTATCCTAATACGTCTGTATTTATCATACTTAAACAGTATATATACGACATCTCTATAAGAACATGAGTGTATTTGTCATACATAGTATAAATACATAGTATAAATACATAGTATAAATACAGTCGTGTTCTGATAGAAATATCGTACATTCTGTTTAAGAGTAGAGAATACAGTCATGTTCATTCATGATAGAGAGAGAGAGAGAGAGAGAGAGACAGAGAGACAGAGAGGGACAGAGACAGAGATAGATAGATACATACATACATACATACATACATACATACATACATACATACATACATACAGACAGACAGACAGACAGACAGACAGACATACATATATACATACAGATAGACATACAGGCAGACAGACAGACAGACAGACAGACAGACATGTTTGTGACGTACATGAGACGTTAATTTTGTTTTTGTTGGCATCTTGATAAATGAAGGTGTACTCGTAATGAATCAGATATTTAAATTGGCTTGTTATTGATTCATTGTAGTAAACATCGCGGTGAGCAGAAATGACACAACAGACGTTCCTCGCTTACTTGTTAAACTGAATTATTCTGGAGAGAGCTGGACACAATATTTTACAGGTATGACCAAATATTTTAGAGGTGTATATTATGACGAAATATTTTATAGGTATATTATGACGAAATATTTTACAGGTGCATTATGACGAAATATTTTACAGGTATATTATTACGAAATATTTTACAGGTGTAGTATGACTAAATATTTTACAGGTGTATTATGACGAAATATTTTACAGGTGTATTATGACGAAATATTTTACAGGTATTTTATGACGAAATATTTTACAGGTATATTATGACCAAATATGTTTTACCGGTATATTATGACGAAAATATTTGACAAGTATATTATGACGAAATATTGTACAGGTATATAATGACGGGTTTTAAAGGTATGTTAGTTTGAAATATTTACTCTATCTTCCTTCTTTTGTTGTTGTCTTTTGCGGGGAACAACAACATTAACAAATCAAGAATAACGTACATGCTACTCGTAAACATACACTTCATAAAAGTGTTTATTTTGTACTATTCTGTTGTGAGTTGTTTTCTTTTTTAAAAAAACTTTCCTTTTTATTCAGACCCGATTCCTAAAATAAATGAATATTTTATTGTTACCACTCCAATGAGTTTTCGACAATTCTTCTGAGTCAATGCAATGAAATCACCTGGCTTCATTCTTACCAAATAATTCTAAAGATTGAACGAAGGCTGCATCTGCATTTTCCAGATATATCTTCCATAATTGCAGCATAATTTACAGTTGTATTCAACTTTTGGACTATATCACAACCCATTCCTAAATCGGTTGGGTTTCTCCTTGGCATACGTAGGCCTTGCAAAACCTTAACTTTGACAAAATGTTCAAATCCCAAAGTCAAACACAGTCTCCAAAAAATATGTTGGCTATATAGTCACTTAGCATTATGGGTAACAAAACGGTACTATAAGCAATCAAAGCTAATTGTTTCGGAATGGAAGATTCAATATAACGTAAAATATGAATGTTGAATGAAGACTTGGTAACATTGACACCATCAATGGTAACATTGACACCATCAATGGAGAGTGGCAGATCTGATACAGAGCCAATCACAGAGACGAGTTCATATATTTCCGCTCACTACTTGAATCGTACATACCTACATCAACCAGCGGAAATACCTTGCCGGTATCACTGTAGAGCATCAAAATAATTTATATAACAAATATGCAACCTTATTAGTCTCATATGTATGTATGTATGTATGTATGTATGTATGTATGTATGTATGTATGTATGTATATATATATATATATATATATATATATATATATATATATATATATATATATATATATATATATATATATATATATATATAAAGCACCATTTCCTACATTGTCTTTTTATTGTAAATAAATAAGTCTTTTGAGAAGTTTCATTTTTCTACACATGATCGTTAATTCCTTGACATTCTATGAATTGAACCTTTGATTAGTATCATATAACCAGATGTACCATTAAACTCTAAATATGCATACAAATTACCATTACACTCTAAATATGCATACAAATTATTTTGAACTATCGTTAGTTTTGTAGCATTGTTTCGTAATAGTCAAAGAATTTGCACAATTTTAGAGGTAGATAATGTGCCCGACACACACACACACACACACACACACACACACACACACACACACACACACACATATATATATATATATATATATATATATATATATATATATATATATATATATATATATATATATATATATAAACATGTGTGTTTGTGTTTATGTGCGTGTTCGATTTCAGATATCAAGAGTTATCAATGAGTAACAAAGATTATATTTCGTACCTTATGTGTAGTATTTTAATTTTTTATGCTTGTAGTTATGCAAACTCCTGACGTCAGTCACACCTTTACAGACGACGTGGAAATCAGTGTTCAAGTGGGTTTCAAAGAATTAGGAGAGGTATGTTTGTATCTTTCCAAGCCATTTGTTACGAAATTGGGATGTTGCAAGTTGCTAGGATCTGAAGCGATCTCCGGCGACAACTCGGAACCGGAAGTGGATAGTGATTTGAATATTTCACATTTGGATAAGACAGAATCGGAAATTGTCAATGGTTCGGAAACTTCGCCAATGGATCACAAAGTAATGGACTTTGCGTCACGTAAGGAAGCCAAGAGTGATTCAACGCTTCGTTTTCAATCCGTAATAATTAATTGATAAATATAATGATACTATGTTAGGAATGCATTTCTAGTATAAACTATATATATATATATATATATCCACATTACTATACCTGGTAATAAATTATCTTGAGAAATCATGAAAGAAAGCTTTGTCTAGTTATTTTAGCAACTTAGACCGAAAACGCTTTAAGCTGATAAAGGCCTATAATAAATGTGCACAATGACAAACACAATTCTTGAATGTCGAAAGTCGTAGGAAATTGACCTATACTGAAAACATCACCTAACTTTGACATTTACGTTCTGAAGACATCCTTAGATGCCTTATACCTACTGCAGACATCTTTCTTAACATGTAAATACTGCAGACATCTTTCTTAACTTGTACATACTGCCGACATCTTTCTTAACATGTACATACTGCCGACATCTTTCTTAACATGTACATACTGCTGACACCTTTCCCTGCAATATCGAAAATATGTACCGGTATTTACCTTCCGAAAGAGATACCTCATTTCAAACTATTAATTCAATTTCAATATGAGATTAAATTCGAATATAAACATTTCAGTTAAAATATGAACATCCATATTCAAAACTACAAGCTGTAGACCGTGACAAAATATATCATGGTCTATTGTGTCAAATGTTACAGACAAATCAAAGTGGGTGAGGACTGCAATCTTTCCGCTATCCAAAGCAGGGAGAATGTCATTAACAACTTTCAGAAAAATGGGTGCGGAAAATTACAGTGAAAGCAATTGGAATCTTAAAATGAGTGCTGAAAACTACATTGAAAGCAATTGGAATCTTAAAATGGGTGCTGAAAACTACATTGAAAACAGTTAGAGTCTTAAAATGGGTGCTGAAAACTACTTTGAAAACAGTTGGAATCTTAAAATGAATGCTGAAAACTACATTGAAAACAGTTGGAGTCTTAAAATGAGTGCTGAAAACTACATTGAAAGCAATTGGAGTCTTAAAATGGGTACTGAAAACTACATTGAAAACAGTTGGAGCCTTAAAATGGGTGCTGAAAACTACATTGAAAACAATTGGAGTCTTAAAATGGGGGCTGAATATTACATTGAAAGCAATTGGAATCTTAAAATGGGTGCTGAAAACTAGATTGAAAGCAGTTGGAGTCTTAAAATGGGTGCTGAAAACTACATTGAAAGCAATTGGAATCTTAAAATGAGTGCTGAACACTACATTGAAAACAGTAGGAGTCTTAAAATGGGTGCTGAAAACTACTTTGAAAACAGTTGGAATCTTAAAATGAGTGCTGAAAACTACATTGAAAGCAATTGGAATCTTAAAATTTGTGCTGAAAACTACATTGAAAGCAATTAGAATCTTAAAATGGGTGCTGAAAACTACATTGAAAACAGTTGGAGTCTTAAAATGAGTGCTGAAAACTACATTGAAAACAGTTGGAGTCTTAAAATGGGCGCTGAAAACTACATTGAAAACAGTTGAATCTTAAAATGGGTGCTAAAAACTACATTGAAAACAGTTGAATCTTAAAATGAGTGCTGAAAACTACATTGAAAACAGTTGGAGTCTTAAAATGGGTGCTGAAAACTACATTGAAAACAGTTGGAGTCTTCAAATGGGTGCTGAAAACTACATTGAAAACAGTTGAATCTTAAAATGATTGCTGAAAACTACATTGAAAACAGTTGTAGTCTTAAAATGGGTGCTGAAAACTACTTTGAAAACTGTTGAATCTTAAAATGATTGCTGAAAACTACATTGAAAACATTTTGAGTTTTAAAATGGGTGCGGAAAACTACATTGAAAACAGTTGGAGTCTTAAAATGGGTGCTGAAAACTACATTGAAAACAGTTGGAGTCTTAAAATGGGTGCTGAAAACTACATTGAAAACAGTTGAATCTTAAAATGATTGCTGAAAACTACATTGAAAACAGTTGGAGTCTTAAAATGGGTGCTGAAAACTACTTTGAAAACAGTTGAATCTTAAAATGATTGCTGAAAACTACATTGAAAACATTTTGAGTTTTAAAATGGGTGCGGAAAACTACATTGAAAGCAATTGGAATCTTAAAATGGGTACTGAAAACTACATTGAGAGCAATTGGAGTCTTAACATGGGTGCTGAAAACTACATTGAAAACAGTTGGAGTTTTAAAATGGGTGCTGAAAACTACATTGAAAACATTTGGAGACTTAAAATGGGTGCTGAAAATTGCATTGAAAGCAATTGGAATGTTAAAATGGGTGCTGAAAACTACATTGAAAGCAGTTGGAGTCTTAAAATGGGTGCTGAAAACTACATTGAAAGCAATTGGAGTCTTAAAATGGGTGCTGAAAACTACATTGGAAACAGTTGGAGTTTTAAAATGGGTGCTGAAAACTACATTGAAAACATTTGGAGACTTAAAATGGGTGCTGAAAATTACATTGAAAGCAATTGGAATCTTAAAATGGGTGCTGGAAACTACATTGAAAACATTTGGAGACTTAAAATGGGTGCTGAAAATTACATTGAAAGCAGTTGGAATCTTAAAATGGGTGCTGAAAACTACATTGAAAGCAGTTGGAATCTTAAAATGGGTGCTGAAAACTACATTGAAAGCAGTTGGAATCTTAAAATGGGTGCTGAAAACTACATTGAAAACAGTTGGAGTCTTAAAATGGGTGCTGAAATCTACAATGAAAGCAATTGGAATCTTAAAATGGCTGCTGAAAACTACATTGAAAACAGTTGGAGTCTTAAAATGAGTGCTGAAAACTACATTGAAAGCAATTGGAATCTTAAAATGGGTGCTGAAAACTACATTGAAAGCAATTGGAATGTTAAAATGGGTGCTGGAACCTACATTGAAAACAGTAGGAGTCTTAAAATGGGTGCTGAAAACTACATTGAAAGCAATTGGAATCTTAAAATGGGTGCTGAAAACTACATTGAAAACAGTTGGAGTCTTCAAATGGGTGCTGAAATCTACAATGAAAGCAATTGGAATCTTAAAATGGCTGCTGAAAACTACATTGAAAACAGTTGGAGTCTTAAAATGGGTGCTGCAAACTACATTGAAAGCAATTAGAATCTTAAAATGAGTGCTAAAAATTACATTGAAAACAGTTGGAGTCTTAAAATGGGTGCTGAAAACTACTTTGAAAACAGTTGGAATCTTAAAATGAATGCGTAAAACTACATTGAAAACAGTTGGAGTCTTAAAATGAGTGCTGAAAACTACATTGAAAGCAATTGGAGTCTTAAAATGGGTACTGAAAACTACATTGAAAACAGTTGGAGCCTTAAAATGGGTGCTGAAAACTACATTGAAAACAATTGGAGTCTTAAAATGGGGGCTGAATATTACATTGAAAGCAATTGGAATCTTAAAATGGGTGCTGAAAACTAGATTGAAAGCAGTTGGAGTCTTAAAATGGGTGCTGAAAACTACATTGAAAGCAATTGGAATCTTAAAATGAGTGCTGAACACTACATTGAAAACAGTAGGAGTCTTAAAATGGGTGCTGAAAACTACTTTGAAAACAGTTGGAATCTTAAAATGAGTGCTGAAAACTACATTGAAAGCAATTGGAATCTTAAAATTTGTGCTGAAAACTACATTGAAAGCAATTAGAATCTTAAAATGGGTGCTGAAAACTACATTGAAAACAGTTGGAGTCTTAAAATGGGTGCTGAAAACTACATTGAAAACAGTTGGAGTCTTAAAATGGGCGCTGAAAACTACATTGAAAACAGTTGAATCTTAAAATGGGTGCTAAAAACTACATTGAAAACAGTTGAATCTTAAAATGAGTGCTGAAAACTACATTGAAAACAGTTGGAGTCTTAAAATGGGTGCTGAAAACTACATTGAAAACAGTTGGAGTCTTCAAATGGGTGCTGAAAACTACATTGAAAACAGTTGAATCTTAAAATGATTGCTGAAAACTACATTGAAAACAGTTGGAGTCTTAAAATGGGTGCTGAAAACTACTTTGAAAACTGTTGAATCTTAAAATGATTGCTGAAAACTACATTGAAAACATTTTGAGTTTTAAAATGGGTGCGGAAAACTACATTGAAAACAGTTGGAGTCTTAAAATGGGTGCTGAAAACTACATTGAAAACAGTTGGAGTCTTAAAATGGGTGCTGAAAACTACATTGAAAACAGTTGAATCTTAAAATGATTGCTGAAAACTACATTGAAAACATTTGGAGTCTTAAAATGGGTGCTGAAAACTACTTTGAAAACAGTTGAATCTTAAAATGATTGCTGAAAACTACATTGAAAACATTTTGAGTTTTAAAATGGGTGCGGAAAACTACATTGAAAGCAATTGGAATCTTAAAATGGGTACTGAAAACTACATTGAGAGCAATTGGAGTCTTAACATGGGTGCTGAAAACTACATTGAAAACAGTTGGAGTTTTAAAATGGGTGCTGAAAACTACATTGAAAACATTTGGAGACTTAAAATGGGTGCTGAAAATTGCATTGAAAGCAATTGGAATGTTAAAATGGGTGCTGAAAACTACATTGAAAGCAGTTGGAGTCTTAAAATGGGTGCTGAAAACTACATTGAAAGCAATTGGAGTCTTAAAATGGGTGCTGAAAACTACATTGGAAACAGTTGGAGTTTTAAAATGGGTGCTGAAAACTACATTGAAAACATTTGGAGACTTAAAATGGGTGCTGAAAATTACATTGAAAGCAATTGGAATCTTAAAATGGGTGCTGGAAACTACATTGAAAACATTTGGAGACTTAAAATGGGTGCTGAAAATTACATTGAAAGCAGTTGGAATCTTAAAATGGGTGCTGAAAACTACATTGAAAGCAGTTGGAATCTTAAAATGGGTGCTGAAAACTACATTGAAAGCAGTTGGAATCTTAAAATGGGTGCTGAAAACTACATTGAAAACAGTTGGAGTCTTAAAATGGGTGCTGAAATCTACAATGAAAGCAATTGGAATCTTAAAATGGCTGCTGAAAACTACATTGAAAACAGTTGGAGTCTTAAAATGAGTGCTGAAAACTACATTGAAAGCAATTGGAATCTTAAAATGGGTGCTGAAAACTACATTGAAAGCAATTGGAATGTTAAAATGGGTGCTGGAACCTACATTGAAAACAGTAGGAGTCTTAAAATGGGTGCTGAAAACTACATTGAAAGCAATTGGAATCTTAAAATGGGTGCTGAAAACTACATTGAAAACAGTTGGAGTCTTCAAATGGGTGCTGAAATCTACAATGAAAGCAATTGGAATCTTAAAATGGCTGCTGAAAACTACATTGAAAACAGTTGGAGTCTTAAAATGGGTGCTGCAAACTACATTGAAAGCAATTAGAATCTTAAAATGAGTGCTAAAAATTACATTGAAAACAGTTGGAGTCTTAAAATGGGTGCTGAAAACTACTTTGAAAACAGTTGGAATCTTAAAATGAATGCGTAAAACTACATTGAAAACAGTTGGAGTCTTAAAATGGGTGCTGAAAACTACATTGAAAGCAATTGGAGTCTTAAAATGGGTACTGAAAACTACATTGAAAACAGTTGGAGCCTTAAAATGGGTGCTGAAAACTAAATTGAAAACAATTGGAGTCTTAAAATGGGGGCTGAATATTACATTGAAAGCCATTGGAATCTTAAAATGGGTGCTGAAAACTACATTGAAAGCAGTTGGAGTCTTAAAATGGGTGCTGAAAACTACATTGAAAACAGTTGGAGTCTTAAAATGGAGGCTGAAAACTACATTGAAAGCAATTGATATCTTAAAATGAGTGCTGAACACTACATTGAAAACAGTAGGAGTCTTAAAATGGGTGCTGAAAACTACTTTGAAAACAGTTGGAATCTTAAAATGAGTGCTGAAAACTACATTGAAAACAGTTGGAGTTTTAAAATGGGTGCTGAAAACTACATTGAAAGCAATTGGAATCTTAAAATTTGTGCTGAAAACTACATTGAAAGCAATTGGAATCTTAAAATGGGTGCTGAAAACTACATTGAAAGCAATTAGAATCTTAAAATGATTGCTGAAAACTACATTAAAAACAGTTGGAGTCTTAAAATGGGTGCTGAAAACTACTTTGAAAACAGTTGAATCTTAAAATGATTGCTGAAAACTACATTGAAAACATTTTGAGTTTTAAAATGGGTGCGGAAAACTACATTGAAAGCAATTGGAATCTTAAAATGGGTGCTGAAAACTACATTGAAAACAGTTGGAGTCTTAAAATGAGTGCTGAAAGTTACATTGAAAACAGTTGGAATCTTAAAATGGGTGCTGAAAATTACATTGAAAGCAGTTGGAGTCTTAAAACGGGTGCTGAAAACAACATTGAAAACAGTTGGAGTCTTAAAATGAGTGCTGAAAATTACATGGAAAACAGTTGAAATCTTAAAATGGTTGCTGAAAACAACATTGAAAACAGTTGGAGTCTTAAAATGGGTGCTGAAAATTACATTGAAAGCATTTGGAATCTTAAAATGGGTGCTGAAAACAACATTGAAAACAGTTGGAGTCTTAAAATGGGTACTGAAAACTACATTGAAAACAGTTGAAATCTTAAAATGGGTGCTGAAAACTACATTGAAAACAGTTGGAATCTTAAAATGAGTGCTGAAAACAACATTGAAAACAGTTGGAGTTTTAAAATGGGTGCTGAAAACTACATTGAAAACAGTTGGAGTCTTAAAATGGGTGCTGAAAACTACATTGAAAACAGTAGGTGTCTTAAAAAGGGTGCTGAAAACTACATTGAAAGCAATTGGAATCTTAAAATTTGTGCTGAAAACTACATTGAAGGCAATTGGAATGTTAAAATGGGTGCTGGAAACTACATTGAAAACAGTTGGAGTCTTAAAAAGGGTGCTGAAAACTACATTGAAAGCAATCGGAGTCTTAAAATGGGTGCTGAAAACTACATTGAAAACAGTTGGAGTCTTAAAATGGGTGCTGAAAACTACATTGAAAACAGTTGAATCTTAAAATGATTGTTGAAAACTACATTGAAATTGCTGAAAACTACATTAAAAACAGTTGGAGTCTTAAAATGGGTGCTGCAAACTACATTGAAAACAGTTGGAGTCTTAAAAAGGGTGCTGAAAACTACATTGAAAACAGTTGGAGTCTTAAAATGGGTGCTGCAAACTACATTGAAAACAGTTGGAGTCTTAAAAAGGGTGCTGAAAACTACATTGAAAGCAATTGGAGTCTTAAAATGGGTGCTGAAAACTAGATTGAAAACAGTTGGAGTCTTAAAATGGGTGCTGAAAACTACATTGAAAACAGTTGAATCTTAAAATGATTGCTGAAAACTTCATTAAATACAGTTGGAGTCTTAAAATGGGTGCTGAAAACTACTTTGAAAACAGTTGAATCTTAAAATGATTGCTGAAAACTACATTGAAAATATTTTGAGTTTTAAAATGGGTGCGGAAAACTACATTGAAAGCAATTGGAATCTTAAAATGGGTGCTGAAAACTACATTGAGAGCAATTGGAGTCTTAACATGGGTGCTGAAAACTACATTGAAAACAGTTGGAGTCTTAAAATGGGTGCTGAAAACAACATTGAAAACAGTTGGAGTTTTAAAATGGGTGCTGAAAACTACATTGAAAACAGTTGGAGTCTTAAAATGGGTGCTGAAAACTACATTGAAAACAGTAGATGTCTTAAAAAGGGTGCTGAAAACTACATTGAAAGCAATTGGAATCTTAAAATTTGTGCTGAAAACTACATTGAAAGCAATTGGAATGTTAAAATGGGTGCTGGAAACTACATTGAAAACAGTTGGAGTCTTAAAATGGGTGCTGAAATCTACAATGAAAGCCATTGGAATCTTAAAATGGCTGCTGAAAACTACATTGAAAACAGTTGGAGTCTTAAAATGGGTGCTGCAAACTACATTGAAAACAGTTGGAGTTTTAAAAAGGGTGCTGAAAACTACATTGAAAGCAATTGGAGTCTTAAAATGGGTGCTGAAAACTACATTGAAAACAGTTGGAATCTTAAAATGAGAGCTGAAAACAACATTGAAAACAGTTGGAGTTTTAAAATGGGTGCTGAAAACTACATTGAAAACAGTTGGAGTCTTAAAATGGGTGCTGAAAACTACATTGAAAACAGTAGGTGTCTTAAAAAGGGTGCTGGAAACTACATTGAAAACAGTAGGAGTCTTAAAATGGGTGCTGAAATCTACAATGAAAGCAATTGGAATCTTCAAATTGCTGCTGAAAACTACATTGAAAACAGTTGGAGTCTTAAAATGGGTGCTGCAAACTACATTGAAAACAGTTGGAGTCTTAAAAAGGGTGCTGAAAACTACATTGAAAGCAATTGGAGTCTTAAAATGGGTGTTGAAAACTACATTGAAAACAGTTCGAATCTTAAAATGAGTGCTGAAAACAACATTGAAAACAGTTGGAGTCTTAAAATGAGTGCTGAAAACTACATTGAAAACAGTTGGAGTCTTAAAATGGGTGCTGAAAACAACATTGAAAACAGTTGGAGTTTTAAAATGGGTGCTGAAAACTACATTGAAAGCAATTGGAATCTTTAAATTTGTGCTGAAAACTACATTGAAAGCAATTGGAATCTTAAAATGGGTGCTGAAAACTACATTGAAAGCAATTAGAATCTTAAAATGATTGCTGAAAACTACATTAAAAACAGTTGGAGTCTTAAAATGGGTGCTGAAAACTACTTTGAAAACAGTTGAATCTTAAAATGATTGCTGAAAACTACATTGAAAACATTTTGAGTTTTAAAATGGGTGCGGAAAACTACATTGAAAGCAATTGGAATCTTAAAATGGGTGCTGAAAACTACATTGAAAACAGTTGGAGTCTTAAAATGAGTGCTGAAAATTACATTGAAAACAGTTGGAATCTTAAAATGGGTGCTGAAAATTACATTGAAAGCAGTTGGAGTCTTAAAATGGGTGCTGAAAACAACATTGAAAACAGTTGGAGTCTTAAAATGAGTGCTGAAAATTACATGGAAAACAGTTGGAATCTTAAAATGGTTGCTGAAAACAACATTGAAAACAGTTGGAGTCTTAAAATGGGTGCTGAAAATTACATTGAAAGCAATTGGAATCTTAAAATGGGTGCTGAAAACAACATTGAAAACAGTTGGAGTCTTAAAATGGGTACTGAAAACTACATTGAAAACAGTTGAAATCTTAAAATGGGTGCTGAAAACTACATTGAAAACAGTTGGAATCTTAAAATGAGTGCTGAAAACAACATTGAAAACAGTTGGAGTTTTAAAATGGGTGCTGAAAACTACATTGAAAACAGTTGGAGTCTTAAAATGGGTGCTGAAAACTACATTGAAAACAGTAGGTGTCATAAAAAGGGTGCTGAAAACTACATTGAAAGCAATTGGAATCTTAAAATTTGTGCTGAAAACTACATTGAAAGCAATTGGAATGTTAAAATGGGTGCTGGAAACTACATTGAAAACAGTTGGAGTCTTAAAATGGGAGCTGAAATCTACAATGAAAGCAATTGGAATCTTAAAATGGCTGCTGAAACCTACATTGAAAAAAGTTGGAGTCTTAAAATGGGTGCTGCAAACTACATTGAAAGCAATTAGAATCTTAAAATGAGTGCTAAAAATTACATTGAAAACAGTAGGAGTCTTAAAATGGGTGCTGAAAACTACTTTGAAAACAGCTGGAATCTTAAAATGAGTGCTGAAAACTACATTGAAAGCAATTGGAATCTTAAAATTTGTGCTGAAAACTACATTGAAAGCAATTAGAATCTTAAAATGGGTGCTGAAAACTACATTGAAAACAGTTGGAGTCTTAAAATGGGTGCTGAAAACTACATTGAAAACAGTTGGAGTCTTAAAATTGGCGCTGAAAACTACATTGAAAACAGTTGAATCTTAAAATGGGTGCTAAAAACTACATTGAAAACAGTTGAATCTTAAAATGGGTGCTGAAAACTACATTGAAAACAGTTGGAGTCTTAAAATGGGTGCTGAAAACTACATTGAAAACAGTTGGAGTCTTCAAATGGGTGCTGAAAACTACATTGAAAACAGTTGAATCTTAAAATGATTGCTGAAAACTACATTGAAAACAGTTGGAGTCTTAAAATGGGTGCTGAAAACAAACTACTTTGAAAACAGTTGAATCTTAAAATGATTGCTGAAAACTACATTGAAAACATTTTGAGTTTTAAAATGGGTGCGGAAAACTACATTGAAAACAGTTGGAGTCTTAAAATGGGTGCTGAAAACTACATTGAAAACAGTAGGTGTCTTAAAAAGGGTGCTGAAAACTACATTGAAAGCAATTGGAATCTTAAAATTTGTGCTGAAAACTACATTTAAAGCAATTGGAATGTTAAAATGGGTGCTGGAAACTACATTGAAAACAGTTGGAGTCTTAAAATGGGAGCTGAAATCTACAATGAAAGCAATTGGAATCTTAAAATGGCTGCTGAAAACTACATTGAAAACAGTTGGAGTCTTAAAATGGGTGCTGCAAACTACATTGAAAACAGTTGGAGTCTGAAAATGGGGGCTGAAAACTACATTGAAAACAGTTGGAGTTTTAAAATGGGTGCTGAAAACTACATTGAAAGCAATTGGAATCTTAAAATTTGTGCTGAAAACTACATTGAAAGCAATTGGAATGTTAAAATGGGTGCTGGAAACTACATTGAAAACAGTTGGAGTCTTAAAATGGGAGCTGAAATCTACAATGAAAGCAATTGGAATCTTAAAATGGCTGCTGAAAACTACATTGAAAACAGTTGGAGTCTTAAAATGGGTGCTGCAAACTACATTGAAAGCAATTAGAATCTTAAAATGAGTGCTAAAAATTACATTGAAAACAGTAGGAGTCTTAAAATGGGTGCTGAAAACTACTTTGAAAACAGCTGGAATCTTAAAATGAGTGCTGAAAACTACATTGAAAGCAATTGGAATCTTAAAATTTGTGCTGAAAACTACATTGAAAGCAATTAGAATCTTAAAATGGGTGCTGAAAACTACATTGAAAACAGTTGGAGTCTTAAAATGGGTGCTGAAAACTACATTGAAAACAGTTGGAGTCTTAAAATGGGCGCTGAAAACTACATTGAAAACAGTTGAATCTTAAAATGGGTGCTAAAAACTACATTGAAAACAGTTGAATCTTAAAATGAGTGCTGAAAACTACATTGAAAACAGTTGAAGTCTTAAAATGGGTGCTGAAAACTACATTGAAAACAGTTGGAGTCTTCAAATGGGTGCTGAAAACTACATTGAAAACAGTTGAATCTTAAAATGATTGCTGAAAACTACATTGAAAACAGTTGGAGTCTTAAAATGGGTGCTGAAAACAAACTACTTTGAAAACAGTTGAATCTTAAAATGATTGCTGAAAACTACATTGAAAACATTTTGAGTTTTAAAATGGGTGCGGAAAACTACATTGAAAACAGTTGGAGTCTTAAAATGGGTGCTGAAAACTACATTGAAAACAGTAGGTGTCTTAAAAAGGGTGCTGAAAACTACATTGAAAGCAATTGGAATCATAAAATTTGTGCTGAAAACTACATTGAAAGCAATTGGAATGTTAAAATGGGTGCTGGAAACTACATTGAAAACAGTTGGAGTCTTAAAATGGGAGCTGAAATCTACAATGAAAGCAATTGGAATCTTAAAATGGCTGCTGAAAACTACATTGAAAACAGTTGGAGTCTTAAAATGGGTGCTGCAAACTACATTGAAAACAGTTGGAGTCTGAAAATGGGGGCTAAAACTACATTGAAAGCAATTGATATTTTAAAATGAGTGCTGAACACTACATTGAAAACAGTAGGAGTCTTAAAATGGGTGCTGAAAACTACTTTGAAAACAGTTGGAATCTTAAAATGAGTGCTGAAAACTACATTGAAAACAGTTGGAGTTTTAAAATGGGTGCTGAAAACTACATTGAAAGCAATTGAAATCTTAAAATTTGTGCTGAAAACTACATTGAAAGCAATTGGAATCTTAAAATGGGTGCTGAAAACTACATTGAAAGCAATTAGAATCTTAAAATGATTGCTGAAAACTACATTAAAACAGTTGGAGTCTTAAAATGGGTGCTGAAAACTACTTTGAAAACAGTTGAATCTTAAAATGATTGCTGAAAACTACATTGAAAACATTTTGAGTTTTAAAATGGGTGCGGAAAACTACATTGAAAGCAATTGGAATCTTAAAATGGGTGCTGAAAACTACATTGAAAACAGTTGGAGTCTTAAAATGAGTGCTGAAAATTACATTGAAAACAGTTGGAATCTTAAAATGGGTGCTGAAAATTACATTGAAAGCAGTTGGAGTCTTAAAATGGGTGCTGAAAACAACATTGAAAACAGTTGGAGTCTTAGAATGAGTGCTGAAAATTACATGGAAAACAGTTGGAATCTTAAAATGGTTGCTGAAAACAACATTGAAAACAGTTGGAGTCTTAAAATGGGTGCTGAAAATTTCATTGAAAGCAATTGGAATCTTAAAATGGGTGCTGAAAACAACATTGAAAACAGTTGGAGTCTTAAAATGGGTACTGAAAAGTACATTGAAAACAGTTGAAATCTTAAAATGGGTGCTGAAAACTACATTGAAAAAAGTTGGAATCTTAAAATGAGTGCTGAAAATAACATTGAAAACAGTTGGAGTTTTAAAATGGGTGCTGAAAACTACATTGAAAACAGTTGGAGTCTTAAAATGGGTGATGAAAACTACATTGAAAACAGTAGGTGTCATAAAAAGAGTGCTGAAAACTACATTGAAAGCAATTGGAATGTTAAAATTTGTGCTGAAAACTACATTGAAAGCAATTGGAATGTTAAAATGGGTATTGGAAACTACATTGAAAACAGTTGGAGTCTTAAAATGGGAGCTGAAATCTACAATGAAAGCAATTGGAATCTTAAAATGGCTGCTGAAAACTACATTGAAAACAGTTGGAGTCTTAAAATGGGTGCTGCAAACTACATTGAAAGCAATTAGAATCTTAAAATGGGTGCTAAAAATTACATTGAAAACAGTAGGAGTCTTAAAATGGGTGCTGAAAACTACTTTGAAAACAGTTGGAATCTTAAAATGAGTGCTGAAAACTACATTGAAAGCAATTGGAATCTTAAAATTTGTGCTGAAAACTACATTGAAAGCAATTAGAATCTTAAAATGGGTGCTGAAAACTACATTGAAAACAGTTGGAGTCTTAAAATGGGTGCTGAAAACTACATTGAAAACAGTTGGAGTCTTAAAAGGGGCGCTGAAAACTACATTGAAAACAGTTGAATCTTAAAATCGGTGCTAAAAACTACATTGAAAACAGTTGAATCTTAAAATGAGTGCTGAAAACTACATTGAAAACAGTTGGAGTCTTAAAATGGGTGCTGAAAACTACATTGAAAACAGTTGGAGTCTTCAAATGGGTGCTGAAAACTACATTGAAAACAGTTGAATCTTAAAATGATTGCTGAAAACTACATTGAAAACAGTTGGAGTCTTAAAATGGGTGCTGAAAACTACTTTGAAAACTGTTGAATCTTAAAATGATTGCTGAAAACTACATTGAAAACATTTTGAGTTTTAAAATGGGTGCGGAAAACTACATTGAAAACAGTTGGAGTCTTA
The DNA here is from genome assembly GCA_029339505.1 of Unio delphinus. Classification (NCBI taxonomy): domain Eukaryota; kingdom Metazoa; phylum Mollusca; class Bivalvia; order Unionida; family Unionidae; genus Unio; species Unio delphinus. The sequence continues at coordinate 1,753,913 of JAQISU010000059.1, read as the reverse complement.
AAATGGGTGCTGAAAACTACATTGAAAACAGTTGGAGTCTTAAAATGGGTGCTGAAAACTACATTGAAAACAGTTGAATCTTAAAATGATTGCTGAAAACTACATTGAAAACAGTTGGAGTCTTAAAATGGGTGCTGAAAACAAACTACTTTGAAAACAGTTGAATCTTAAAATGATTGCTGAAAACTACATTGAAAACATTTTGAGTTTTAAAATGGGTGCGGAAAACTACATTGAAAGCAATTGGAATCTTAAAATGGGTACTGAAAACTACATTGAGAGCAATTGGAGTCTTAACATGGGTGCTGAAAACTACATTGAAAACAGTTGGAGTTTTAAAATGGGTGCTGAAAACTACATTGAAAACATTTGGAGACTTAAAATGGGTGCTGAAAATTGCATTGAAAGCAATTGGAATGTTAAAATGGGTGCTGAAAACTACATTGAAAGCAGTTGGAGTCTTAAAATGGGTGCTGAAAACTACATTGAAAGCAATTGGAGTTTTAAAATGGGTGCTGAAAACTACATTGAAAACATTTGGAGACTTAAAATGGGTGCTGAAAATTACATTGAAAGCAATTGGAGTCTTAAAATGGGTGCTGGAAACTACATTGAAAACATTTGGAGACTTAAAATGGGTGCTGAAAATTACATTGAAAGCAGTTGGAATCTTAAAATGGGTGCTGAAAACTACATTGAAAGCAGTTGGAATCTTAAAATGGGTGCTGAAAACTACATTGAAAGCAGTTGGAATCTTAAAATGGGTGCTGAAAACTACATTGAAAACAGTTGGAGTCTTAAAATGGGTGCTGAAATCTACAATGAAAGCAATTGGAATCTTAAAATGGGTGCTGAAAACTACATTGAAAACAGTTGGAGTCTTAAAATGGGTGCTGAAAACTACATTGAAAGCAATTGGAATCTTAAAATGGGTGCTGAAAACTACATTGAAAGCAATTGGAATGTTAAAATGGGTGCTGGAACCTACATTGAAAACAGTAGGAGTCTTAAAATGGGTGCTGAAAACTACATTGAAAGCAATTGGAATCTTAAAATGGGTGCTGAAAACTACATTGAAAACAGTTGGAGTCTTCAAATGGGTGCTGAAATCTACAATGAAAGCAATTGGAATCTTAAAATGGCTGCTGAAAACTACATTGAAAACAGTTGGAGTCTTAAAATGGGTGCTGCAAACTACATTGAAAGCAATTAGAATCTTAAAATGAGTTCTAAAAATTACATTGAAAACAGTTGGAGTCTTAAAATGGGTGCTGAAAACTACTTTGAAAACAGTTGGAATCTTAAAATGAATGCGTAAAACTACATTGAAAACAGTTGGAGTCTTAAAATGGGTGCTGAAAACTACATTGAAAGCAATTGGAGTCTTAAAATGGGTACTGAAAACTACATTTAAAACAGTTGGAGCTTTAAAATGGGTGCTGAAAACTACATTGAAAACAATTGGAGTCTTAAGATGGGGGCTGAATATTACATTGAAAGCAATTGGAATCTTAAAATGGGTGCTGAAAACTACATTGAAAGCAGTTGGAGTCTTAAAATGGGTGCTGAAAACTACATTGAAAACAGTTGGAGTCTTAAAATGGGGGCTGAAAACTACATTGAAAGCAATTGATATCTTAAAATGAGTGCTGAACACTTTATTGAAAACAGTAAGAGTCTTAAAATGGGTGCTGAAAACTACTTTGAAAACAGTTGGAATCTTAAAATGAGTGCTGAAAACTACATTGAAAACAGTTGGAGTTTTAAAATGGGTGCTGAAAACTACATTGAAAGCAATTGGAATCTTAAAATTTGTGCTGAAAACTACGTTGAAAGCAATTGGAATCTTAAAATGGGTGCTGAAAACTACATTGAAAGCAATTAGAATCTTAAAATGATTGCTGAAAACTACATTAAAAACAGTTGGAGTCTTAAAATGGGTGCTGAAAACTACTTTGAAAACAGTTGAATCTTAAAATGATTGCTGAAAACAACATTGAAAACATTTTGAGTTTTAAAATGGGTGCGGAAAACTACATTGAAAGCAATTGGAATCTTAAAATGGGTGCTGAAAACTACATTGAAAACCGTTGGAGTCTTAAAATGAGTGCTGAAAATTACATTGAAAACAGTTGGAATCTTAAAATGGGTGATGATAACAACATTGAAAACAGTTGGAGTCTTAAAATGAGTGCTGAAAATTACATGGAAAACAGTTGGAATCTTAAAATGGTTGCTGAAAACTACATTGAAAACAGTTGGAGACTTAAAATGGGTGCTGAAAATTACATTGAAAGCAATTGGAATCTTAAAATGGGTGCTGAAAACAACATTGAAAACAGTTGGAGTCTTAAAATGGGTACTGAAAACTACATTGAAAACAGTTGAAATCTTAAAATGGGTGCTGAAAACTACATTGAAAACAGTTGGAATCTTAAAATCAGTGCTGAAAACAACATTGAAAACAGTTGGAGTTTTAAAATGGGTGCTGAAAACTACATTGAAAACAGTTGGAGTCTTAAAATGGGTGCTGAAAACTACATTGAAAACAGTAGGTGTCTTAAAAAGGGTGCTGAAAACTACATTGAAATCAATTGGAATCTTAAAATTTGTGCTGAAAACTACATTGAAAGCAATTGGAATGTTAAAATGGGTGCTGGAAACTACATTGAAAACAGTTGGAGTCTTAAAATGGGAGCTGAAATCTACAATGAAAGCAATTGGAATCTTAAAATGGCTGCTGAAAACTACATTGAAAACAGTTGGAGTCTTAAAATGGGTGCTGCAAACTACATTGAAAACAGTTGGAGTCTTAAAAAGGGTGCTGAAAACTACATTGAAAGCAATCGGAGTCTTAAAATGGGTGCTGAAAACTACATTGAAAACAGTTGGAGTCTTAAAATGGGTGCTGAAAACTACATTGAAAACAGTTGAATCTTAAAATGATTGTTGAAAACTACATTGGAAACAGTTGAATCTTAAAATGATTGCTGAAATCTACATTAAAAACAGTTGGAGTCTTAAAATGGCTGCTGCAAACTACATTGAAAACAGTTGGAGTCTTAAAACGGGTGCTGAAAACTACATTGAAAACAGTTGGAGTCTTAAAATGGGTGCTGCAAACTACATTGAAAACAGTTGGAGTCTTAAAAAGGGTGCTGAAAACTACATTGAAAGCAATTGGAGTCTTAAAATGGGTGCTGAAAACTACATTGAAAACAGTTGGAGTCTTAAAATGGGTGCTGAAAACTACATTGAAAACAGTTGAATCTTAAAATGATTGCTGAAAACTTCATTAAAAACAGTTGGAGTCTTAAAATGGGTGCTGAAAACTACATTGAAAACAGTAGGTGTCTTAAAAAGGGTGCTGAAAACTACATTGAAAGCAATTGGAATCATAAAATTTGTGCTGAAAACTACATTGAAAGCAATTGGAATGTTAAAAGGGTGCTGGAAACTACATTGAAAACAGTTGGAGTCTTAAAATGGGTGCTGAAATCTACAATGAAAGCAATTGGAATCTTAAAATGGCTGCTGAAAACTACATTGAAAACAGTTGGAGTCTTAAAATGGGTGCTGCAAACTACATTGAAAACAGTTGGAGTTTTGAAAAGGGTGCTGAAAACTACATTGAAAGCAATTGGAGTCTTAAAATGGGTGCTGAAAACTACATTGAAAACAGTTGGAATCTTAAAATGAGTGCTGAAAACAACATTGAAAACAGTTGGAGTTTTAAAATGGGTGCTGAAAACTACATTGAAAACAGTTGGAGTCTTAAAATGGGTGCTGAAAACTACATTGAAAACAGTAGGTGTCTTAAAAAGGGTGCTGGAAACTACATTGAAAACAGTAGGAGTCTTAAAATGGGTGCTGAAATCTACAATGAAAGCAATTGGAATCTTAAAATTGCTGCTGAAAACTACATTGAAAACAGTTGGAGTCTTAAAATGGGTGCTGCAAACTACATTGAAAACAGTTGGAGTCTTAAAAAGCGTGCTGAAAACTACATTGAAAGCAATTGGAGTCTTAAAATGGGTGTTGAAAACTACATTGAAAACAGTTGGAATCTTAAAATGAGTGCTGAAAACAACATTGAAAACAGTTGGAATCTTAAAATGAGTGCTGAAAACTACATTGAAAACAGTTGAATCTTAAAATGGGTGCTGAAAACTACATTGAAAACAGTTGTAGTCTTAAAATGGGTGCTGAAAACTACATTGAAAACAGTTGGAGTCTTAAAATGGGTGCTGAAAACTACATTGAAAACAGTAGGTGTCTTAAAAAGGGTGCTGAAAACTACATTGAAAGCAATTGGAATCTTAAAATTTGTGCTGAAAACTACATTGAAAACAGTTGGAGTCTTAAAATGGGTGCTGAAAACTACATTGAAAACAGTTGGAATCTCAAAATGAGTGCTGAAAACTACATTGAAAGCAATTGGAATGTTAAAATGGGTGCTGAAAACTACATTGAAAACAGTTGGAGTCTTAAAATGGGTGCTGAAAACAACATTGAAAACAGTTGGAGTTTTGAAATGGGTGCTGAAAACTACATTGAAAACAGTTGGAGTCTTAAAATGGGTGCTGAAAACTACATTGAAAACAGTAGGTGTCTTAAAAAGGGTGCTGAAAACTACATTGAAAGCAATTGGAATCTTAAAATTTGTGCTGAAAACTACATTGAAAGCAATTGGAATGTTAAAATGGGTGCTGGAAACTACATTGAAAACAGTTGGAGTCTTAAAATGGGTGCTGAAATCTACAATGAAAGCAATTGGAATCTTAAAATAGCTGCTGAAAACTACATTGAAAACAGTTGGAGTCTTAAAATGGGTTCTGCAAACTACATTGAAAACAGTTGGAGTCTTAAAAAGGGTACTGAAAACTACATTGAAAGCAATTGGAGTCTAAAAATGGGTGCTGAAAACTACATTGAAAACAGTTGGAATCTTAAAATGAGTGCTGAAAACAACATTGAAAACAGTTGGAGTTTTAAAATGGGTGCTGAAAACTACATTGAAAACAGTTGGAGTCTTAAAATGGGTGCTGAAAACTACATTGAAAACAGTAGGTGTCTTAAAAAGGGTGCTGAAAACTACATTGAAAGCAATTGGAATCTTAAAATTTGTGCTGAAAACTACATTGAAAACAGTTGGAGTCTTAAAATGGGTGCTGAAAACTACATTGAAAACAGTTGGAATCTCAAAATGAGTGCTGAAAACTACATTGAAAGCAATTGGAATCTTAAAATGGGTGCTGAAAACTACATTGAAAACAGTTGGAGTCTTAAAATGGGTGCTGAAAACTACATTAAAAACAGTTGGAGTCTTAAAATGGGTGCAAAAAACTACATTGAAAACATTTGGAGTCTTAAAATGGGTGCTATAAACTACATTGAAAACAGTTGGAGTCTTAAAATGGGTGCTGAAAACTACATTGAAAGCAATTGTAATCTTGAAATGGGTGCTGAAAACTACATTGAAAGCAGTAGGAGTCTTAAAATGGGTGCTGAAAACTACATTGAAAGCAATTGGAATCTTAAAATGGGTGCTGAAAACTACATTGAAAACAGTTGGAGTCTTAAAATGGGTGCTGAAATCTACAGTGAAAGCAATTGGAATCTAAAAATGGCTGCTGAAAACTAGATTGAAAACAGTTGGAGTCTTAAAATGGGTGCTGAAAACTACATTGAAAACAGTTGGAGTCTTAAAATGGGTGCTGAAAACTACATTGAAAGCAATTGGAATCTTAAAATGGTTGCTGAAAACTACATTGAAAACAGTTGGAGTCTTCAAATGGGTGCTGAAAACTACATTGAAAGCAATTGGAATCTTAAAATGGGTGCTGAAAACTACATTGAAAACAGTTGGAATCTTAAAATGGGTGCTGAAATCTACAGTGAAAGCAATTGGAATCTAAAAATGGCTGCTGAAAACTAGATTGAAAACAGTTGGAGTCTTAAAATGGGTGCTGAAAACTACATTGAAAACAGTTGGAGTCTTAAAATGGGTGCTGAAAACTACATTGAAAGCAATTGGAATCTTAAAATGGTTGCTGAAAACTACACTGAAAACAGTTGGAGTCTTCAAATGGGTGCTGAAAACTACATTGAAAGCAATTGAATCTTAAAATGGGTGCTGAAAACTACATGGAAAACAGTTGGAATCTTAAAATGGGTGCTGAAAACTACATTGAAAGCAATTGGAGTCTTAAAATGGGTGCTGAAAACTACATTGAAAACAGATGGAATCTTAAAATGGGTGCTGAAAATTACATTGAAAACAGTTGGAGTCTTAAAATGGGTACTGAAAACTACATTGAAAACAGTTAAAAATGATTTATGTCTTAACGAATATACATTTCCACTTTTCGGCTATCCCCCTGAACAGTCTCTGTTTTATTTACTTTAACTTATTTGATTGCAAACTTAATGTATTTGTATATTTACTTCTACAGGATAATACATCATGGTTGTATAAACATTATTCACCGAGATAAAATAACTGATTGCCAACGTTAGTATATACGGTATACTCATCATGTGAAGCCCAAGAAAAGGTCAATTACCGTACTATTACGTTTCTAAGATGCACATGAAGAGCTACAGTCATGTCTGGGGTCTGGTGTTTATTAAATTATGCAAGACTAAAATAAGCGTCAAGTATATGAGTGTTTTTATAATTGATACAATAGTATATTGACCATCTATCAAAATCATGCGATTACCAGCTAATAACTTTTCGAGACGCGGCAACCCTTTCTTAATACACCTCTTATAGTAATTAATGACTTATTAATAAGTAATTAATGACTAATTAATGACTAATTAATAACTAACTAATCCTTTTGCTTACAGGATGATGCATTTAATATGATTTTAAATTTATAATTTCATCGTTTGTTGAGGAACTGTGACATGATTTCAATCTCAGAATTTTAAATGAAGCATACCTGTCAGTTCTTCAGTTCCGACAGGGCGTCAGTTGGTACGCTGTTTACAGGATGAACTAATTCTATATCAAAGCCTAAAACCAGCGTCGTTTCAACAGGTTTTAAAATGCCAAATCCTTTCGGAGAATTTGTTTGAATTTAATTATAATAGTATCTGTCAGGACTAAAAGCATGGCATCATAGCCAGTTATACCAGACTAAAAATGAATTATATGACGTACATAAAATCTGTTAAAACAGTCTGGGGATTAATTATATGACGTACATAAAATCTGTTAAACCAGACTGGGAATTAATTATATGACGTACATATAATCTGTTAAACCAGACTGTGAATTAATTATATGACGTACATATAATCTGTCAGGGCTAAAAGCATGCCATATTAACCAGTTATGACAGACTGAGAATTAATTACATGACGTACATATAATATTTTATACCAATCTGGGAATTAATTATATGACGTACATAAAATCTGTTAAACCATACTGGGAATTAATTATATGACGTACATATAATCTGTTAAACCAGACTGGGAATTAATTATATGACGTACATATAATCTGTCAGGGCTAAAAGCATGCCATATTAACCAGTTATGACAGACTGAGAATTAATTACATGACGTACATATAATATTTTATACCAATCTGGGAATTAATTATATGACGTACATAAAATCTGTTAAACCAGACTGGGAATTAATTATATGACGTACATATAATCTGTCAGGGCTAAAAGCATGCCATATTAACCAGTTATGACAGACTGAGAATTAATTACATGACGTACATATAATATTTTATACCAATCTGGGAATTAATTATATGACGTACATAAAATCTGTTAAACCAGATTGGGAATTAATTATATGACGTACATATAATCTATCAGGGCTAAAAGCATGCCATATTAACCAGTTAAACCAGACTGGGAATTAATTATATGACGTACATATAAATCTGTCAGGGCTACAAGCATGCCATATTAACCAGTTATACCTTACTGGGAATTAATTATATGACGTACATGTAACATTTTTTACCTGACTGGGAATTAATTATATGACGTACATGTAACATTTTTTTTACCTGACTGGGAATTAATTATATGACGTACATGTAACATTTTTTATCTGACTGGGAATTAATTATATGACGTACATGTAATATTTTATACCAGACTTGGAATTAATTATATGACGTACATGTAATCACTTTAACAAAAGAACAAAAATAAATTGTTTACATTTTAAAGAGTTTTGTGTACACAGGACTCCTGAAATGGCAAAGAAATTGATGATATAAAAAAAGCTGAACAAGTTAGAAGTTTTTTAACAGAGCACGATATTAAAACAACCACCACTATAGTAATTGGAAACCTTAAGAACCGAAGTGTTGATTTATCTTCTCTTTATTTCAGTGTTGCAGAACCTCACATTAAGACCACTCTGCTCGATTCCAATACTTCATTGGTAACCTTCATTGTTACCTGGGTACCAGATCGACCTTCAACATTCAGAATAGCACACTCATTGAAGCAATACCTCTAGGATTTCCATCATCGCTTGAACATTCTTTTAGATTATTAAATATAAACAGTAACAGGTTCAAACTACGGACAGTGCTTGGAGTTAAAGTGACCACGGGTCAAATATTACACTGTAGAGCTAGTTACATGTAAAATTTATTAAATCCAATTTCGAGTCGAAGAAAAAAAACGCTTTTGGAATTCATATAATTTTAAATTTGTAATTCTCATTAGAATGTGAATAAAGTTTAATCAACATTTAATGAGGACTAAAAGATTATATTATTTTTCTCGAATAATCAAATGGATCAAAGTGGATATTTTGTGTTGCCTTTTTCATTCTGGCTATTGTTCTTCAAGTAAACTGTATCTAAGCAATTTCCGGTTTAAAGGTCACATTTAGTTAAAAATGTGTTACAAAGGTACATCTGCAAACTGTCAGTCAAATGTATAATCAGTTGTCAAGGAAACCAAGATTAGCGGGTGCTTCGGTAAACATTTATTCATATTTATTTGATTTTAATATGACTTTTTAACATATTGTGTATGTTCCGTCATATACTCGTAGATGACCCAGAATAGCCGTACTTATTAAAACACTTCAATACTAACTTAATGTCTTAAACATAACTTTGTAACGTAATTTCGCGACCTAATCCATATAATTGATATTCTCGTTCGGGTTGTTTCCGGTCGATGACAACATTCGGCTTGCGCAGGTATTGATGTTATTCATGTCTTAATTTTCTCAAAACATATTAAGAATTTTGTCAAATTAATAATGAAAAAATCATACAAAGTTAGAAATCCATGACATCTGTGGTATATTTTCTGGACATAACCCAAAACTTGATGAACAGAAACAGTGGCGTCACTAGGGTTGGTGTCACCCGGTGCGGTAACTCATGGTGTCACCCCCATGGACCTCCTTCTGTAACATACCATATAAAAACTTGATAGACAGTCAATTTGGTATCACCCCCTCTGATGGTGTCACCCAGTGAGGTCCGCACCCCCCTAGCGACGCCACTGTGATCGGTTATCCGCTTATGTTATCCGCTTATGAAATCAGTGTGTGCTCTGTAAAATTTGCAATTTTTCAGTTTGGTGTCACCCCTCTGAGATGGTGTCACCCAGTGCGGTCCGCACCCCCCCCCCCCCCCCCCCGCACCCCCGTAGCGACGCCACTGAACAGAAATATTTATTCAATGGCAATGTCAAAGGATGTATTAATCCAAGTAAAGTAATAACCTTTTCAAAAATCGTTCCTTACCAGTCTTGACGTATGGAAAATTAATAATAACAAAAGTCAACAATTATAAGCATACAAGTATTTAATTAAAGAAAATAAGTACTCATATGTTATGACCTGTCAGATACGAAACTGCGAGTAATGCAGAAAAGAACAATGACATTCATTTACATTCTCATATAATTGAAAGATGGAACAAATTGATTCTTTAAATGTGCCACTTAATTTCATTCTAACCAATGCAGGGCGCAGTTAATTCTTTAGGATGTATATGCCTATTTGTGCGTATAATATATAGGAGAGTCTGTTTCAGGATGATGTCAGTTTCTCAGTCCAGTCTGTTTAAAGCGTCCAGACAGAGAGGTTTTCTAAACAATGTCAATTAAATTGCCATTCCCTTTTTAGTCAAGAAAACCATATTTAGTTAGCTTATTGGAAAGGGTACGAAAATGGGATATTTTTTAAGGAAAGGCAGTCCTGTTGAAAATCACAGATTCTCATAATTTGTAAAAATTTGACAGACGTTTTCTTAGACTTAGCGGTATTCTATTAAGTTTCGAATTTGAAAAGAAAATAGTTTTATCCATTTACAGAAATGATAACCATATATATTAAAGGACAAGCATTTATTACATTTGAAATATCTTAAAGACATTAATAATTAATTAGACTGTCATAGTCTGGCTCCGCTGATTCAATAAACCATTTATATTTTGTTAGCTACTTACATATATAAAAGAAGTATCTCCTAACTTGTACAAGATTTAAAAGCAAATAAGGAAGTAAGATTTTAGCAGAATGTTATTAAGTCTGTTTTGGCGATTTTTGAGAAAATATTGGTTTTATTTTAGTTTTAGTTTTAGTAGCGGTGGCCATATTCTTTGGCAGGTCAGCATCATTAGTAGGAAACAAAAAGGACTGGATTTCTTTTAAATTTGATAAGATTATAACGAAAATAAAAGGACTTGATTTCTTTCAAGTTTGATAAGATTAGTACGAAACTAAAAGAACTTGATTTTTTTTCAAATTTGATAAGAATATTAAGCAACTACAATGATTTGATTTCTTTCAATTTAAGGTTAGTACGCAAAGAAAATGTATTGATTTGATTTCCTTCAAATTTGTTAAAGTTAGTACGAAACTAAAATGATTTGATTTCTCTCTAAATTGATATGGTTAGTACGAAACTAAAAGTATTTGATTTCTTTCAAAATTACAATACGAAACTCAAAATGACTTGATTGATTTCTTTCTGATTTGATAAGGTTAGAACGAAACTAAAATAATTTGATTTCTTACACATTTGATACTGTTGTCTTCTATTATTTGTGAGAAGCTGACTAAAGGTGTTAAATTTTCTGTGTGTCATTTTTTTTTTTTTGGGGGGGGGGTTATTAGGCCCTATTATGCAATGGATTGGCATGATTTGAAAAACATTTAAAACATTTTATCCCATGGTGATCTGAGGCATGTGTTTGGGGAATTTGAGAAGATAAAATAGCAATTTTTTATTTTTTATTTTTTTTGGCTGGGGATTTGACGACTTGATTTGAGAAGATTATATAGCAATTGGTGAGTGGGGAAGAATTGGCGAATTGATTTTTTGAGAAGATGAAATATTTTTTTTGTGACGGATGGGCTATCAATGGCGCAGAACTGACTGACGAGATAAAATGGAGGCAGAAATGTTTCTGGCGGGTAAGCTAAGAGCGTGATATATTAAGGGAGAATAATGACGGTTTTATTTTGAATAGTAAGCCATATAAATTATGTAAATGCCATTGAGCAAAATATATGGAATATTGCTGGACATGGTTTGCCCTGCCCTAATACTAAGTTTAAACAGTAAAGCAGCCTAGGTTAAAGGTTACACTTTGCGAACGGCCCTTTCTTTCAAAGACTGCATTGCCGTCGACACAACTTGACGCAACGTTTTCTGATGTCATTTGGATGTCATGAAACGTTATTTGACCTGAACCCGTCATGCTGCCACTTTTGCCCGATATTTGCACAGTGTCTGATTTTCCTATCAGTTCTCTTACCGATGATTCTGAAACAAAATTATTGATGCTTATGTTTCATAAAATATTTTCAACAAACAAATTCCGATTTTTGCATACGTATTGGCTAGTATTTAAAATTTTCATCATTCAACAGATCTATCTATGCGTCAAAACACATACCAGCGGTAAAGTATCCCTTTACTCAAAAAAAACGACGAGTTTCTCGAGGTCGTGTGTCTACAGGTTTATCTATGCGTCAAAACACAGACTAGTTTTTCAAACGTATTCTTACAGAAAAATATTATATTAAGCAGCCATGGGTTCTTATTTACCATTTTTCTCACTTTTCTGAGGACGCTACGGTTAGAGCGTCCGCCTCAGATTGTGGGTTCGAATCATGGCCGACAAATACCAAAGAGGTGTTAGCATATGACATATACTCTGAAAGTGACAGGTGACAAGATCTATGGCTCACATAAGCTTGACGTTATTCAACTCGTTTCATAAATTCAAAATTAAATCATTTCATTACCCATTGGATATACCCTATATATATATATATATATATATATATATATATATATATATATATATACACACACACACAAACTTTATACCAAATTGCCCAAACGAGCTTGTGAATCTTTATTTACAATTGATATGAGCTCTCCTCTTTGTTGTTGTACCTAATAAACAATGAAAAAAAAAGTAGTGGATAATATAGATATATAGAGTAGTCTTTTTATTTGTAACATTTTTATAAGACTAAATGAATCACAATACCTGATATCTCGTAATCCCAAATCTGTTTGCTAGACACTTCCAACGTTAGAGTAAACTTCCCAAGCGCATGCTTGACCTTCAAACACACTGTAAATATATGGATGTTCAAGTATGTCTTTTAAAATAAAATAGTTAAAAAATATATCGTGTGGTGTTTGATGAGTACATTAACATTTATGGAATAAACGTATCATTTAAACACAGGGTATGTATTATTCAACATTAGACGTTAATTTGCTTCATTTAATTAACTTTAAGTAAATTACATCAGGTTGATAATTTAGTCTCACATAATCATTTGTCATTACCAGCTGTCCGTAATCGTATGTCACCAATCCTGAACAAAAACCTAATGTTATAAGAATAGGAACTGTGACATACCCTGTCTTCCTGATCCAACCCTAACAACAACCTAATGTTATCATAATAGGAACTGTGACATACCCTGTCTGCCTGATCCAACCCTAACAACAACCTAATGTTATAAGAATAGGAACTGTGACATACCCTGTCTGCCTGATCCAACCTTAACAACAACCTAATGTTATAAGAATAGGAACTGTGACATACCCTGCCTGCCAGATCCAACCCTAACAACAACCTAATGTTATAAGAATAGGGACTGTGACATACCCTGTCTGCCTGATCCAACCCTAACAACAACCTAATGTTATAAGAATAGGAACTGTGACATACCCTGTCTGCCTGATCCAACCCTAACAACAACCTAATGTTATAAGAATAGGAACTGTGACATACCTTGTCTGCCTGATCCAACCCTAACAACAACCTAATATTATAAGAATAGGGACTGTGACATACCCTGTCTGCCTGATCCAACCCTAACAACAACCTAATGTTATAAGAATAGGAACTGTGACATACCCTGTCTGCCTGATCCAACCCTAACAACAACCTAATATTATAAGAATGGGAACTGTGACATACCCTGTCTGCCTGATCCAACCCTAACAACAACCTAATGTTATAAGAATAGGAACTGTGACATACCCTGTCTGCCTGATCCATGTGTACGTATATGCGAAGATTAGTTATAAGAAGTAGCTGTAATTAATAGTTTCATTTTGAGCAGGATTCGCAAAATCCAAATTTGATTACAAACATTGACGTATGTAATGTTTAAAACAAATGAAAGATCTGTCCACAATAATTCGAGTTATTGTGTATTGGAGATAATCTGAGTTATTGTGTATTGGAGATAATCTGAGTTATTGTGTATTGGAGATAATCTGAGTTATTGTGTATTGGAGATAATCCGAGTTATTGTGTATTGGAGATTGCTTGTAAACGACCACTGAGTGCATACTGTCTACTGTAGGATATTCTAGCAACTGAAACGTGTGATAACGAATTAGGTCCGATCGTAGATTAGGACACAGTGTTTAACGAATTAGGTCCGATCGTAGATTAGGACACAGTGTTTAACGAATTAGGTCCGATCGTAGATTAGGACACAGTGTTTAACGTCTTTCGGAAATAAATTTTTCCATATCAGAATAGTGTAAGTACTCCATGAGAATACTATTATTGCTCTATTAGTTACCCGTAATTGCTCTATTAGTATGCTGTAATTGCTCTATTCGTATACTGTAATTGCTCTATTCGTATACTGTAATTGCTATGTTAGTATGCTGTAATTGTTTTGTTAGTATGCTGTGATTGTTTTGTTAGTATGCTGTGATTGTTATATTTGTACGCTCTAATAGCGCGATTATTTTAATTCAATTATCTATCAGTATGCTGTAATTGCTCTATTCATATACTGTAATTGCTCTATTAGTATACTGTAATTGCTCTATTAGTATGCTGTAATTGCTATGTTAGTATGCTGTAATTGCTCTATTAATATGTTGTCATTGCTCTATTAGTATGCTGTAATTGCTTTATTAGAATGCTGTAATTGCTATGTTAGTATGCTGTAATTGCTCTATTAATATGTTGTAATTGCTCTATTAGTATACTGTTATTGCTCTATTATTATGCTGTAATTGCTCTATTAGTATGCTGTAATTGCTCTATTAGTATGCTGTGATTGTTATATTTGTACGCTCTAATAGCGCGATTATTTTAATTCAATTATCTATTAGTATGCTGTAATTGCTCTATTCATATACTGTAATTGCTCTATTAGTATTCTGTAATTGCTATATCACTACGCTGTAATTGCACGATTAGTATAATTCACTTGCTCTATTAGTATGCTGTAATTGCTTTATTAGAATGCGGTAATTGCTCTATGAGTATGCTGTAATTCTTCTATTAGTACGCTGTAGATGCACGATTAGTACAATCCAATTACTCTACTAATTTGCTGTAATGCTGTATTTGGAATCTGTAATTGCTCTTACCATGCTGTCATTGCTCTATTAGTATGCTGTCAATGCTCAATTAGTATGCTGTTATTACTCTACTATTATGCTGTGATTGCTCTATTATTATGCTGTAATTGCTGTATTTGTATGCTGTTATTATTATATTATTGTGCAGTAATTGCTCTCTTAGTATGCTGTAGTTGTTCTATTTGTATGCTGTAATTACTCTTTTTGTATGCTGTAATTGCTCTATTAGTATGTTGTAATTGCTCTGTTAGTATTCTGTAATTGCTCTATTAGCATTCGGTATTTGCTCTGTTTTTATGCTGTAATTACTCTATTAGTATGCTGTAATTGCTATATTCGTATACTGTAATTGCTATATTAGATAATGTATTTTTTTAGTATGATGTAATTTCTCTTTGAGTATACTGTAACTGCTCTATTATTATGCTGTAACTGCTTTATTAGAATGCTGAAATTGTTCAACGAGTTTATTGTAATTCTATTTTAGTATATAAAAATTAAATTGAATTTATAGTATAATGTAATTGCTCTATTTGTATGTAATTGTTCAACGAATATATTGTAATTGCTGTACGAGTATATTGTATTTACATTATTTATTTATTGTAATTGCTCTATTAGCATATTGTAATTGATCTAAGAATATACCATAATTGCTTTATGAGGGTAGTATAATTTTTAGATATAATGAAACTGTAATTGTTCTAAGAATAGAACGTAATTGCTCTATGAACATAACATAATTGTTCTGGGAGCATAGTATATATAAATTTCCTTGCTTTTGAATATACCATAATTGCTTTATGAGCATTTTAATTGCCAAAGGAAGGTGCTGTACCACCTTGGCAATGCTGCGCCAAGTGCAGCGGTTAATAAGAATCGTCTTACAATAACTTGTATACAAGATTCTTAACGCCCTGTCGTGTCATAGGAAGATATTTGGGATATGAAAATGGAAACAACTAGAGATAAACCAAGACACCAGAAAGGGAAAACCAAAACCCTATCAGATGATGTATCTATGTATCTAGGTACAAAGTCTGGCATCACACATGTGTTACACACACAAACCCTATGAGATGATGTATCTAGGTACAAAGTCTGGCATCACACATGTGTTCAAAAGGTGTAGGTAATATATACTTCCATTCCAAGTCTAAGCCATTTCGTACCAACGTTATCTTCAGACCGTAACCATTTCATACTGTAATAAATTTGGAGTATGTGTATTTGACAGCATCCTGTTTTTAAACAATTCTTAGATTTATTTGTGTGAGTGTTTAAGTCTTGGGTGCCATGGCAATATTACTAGCCTGAAATAGTTAGCCAATTGGTAGAAGCAAACGTCACAGACCGAGTGTTAGTGAATTTGAACCATGCTGGGGTCGTTAGTAGTGAATTTATGTACAAGCCGAAAGACTGTCCCTGGTAACATAGTCCATATTGAAATTCAGCGGTGTATACAAGTATTGTGATTGAAAAGGCAGTATTTATGGTTGGAAATCAGTAAATTATAGAATGGAATCAACAAGTTGGAACTTGGTAGGTACCGTTTATGTGTCCATAGTGGAAAATGGGCGTATGTATATGAACGTGATACGCCGGAAATTATAATGATTGACTGGCCTAGGGTCGCGCAGTTAAATAATTCCCAGTTAGTAAGGGAATACTAGTGTAATTTCTACGGCATGACAAGCTATCGGTACGGAAATCGGATAATAACGAAGAAAAACCATGCAAAGGTGCAGTTAATGGACTTTTGGGCAAGTTGTCTCGTCTGGGTCTCCAATTGATTAGAGCAAAGGTTATTAAATATAGCGAACACGTCTCTCTTTCCATTTTAAAACTCAAGTTGTATGGAAGTCTTTGAAAATTTGGGGAAAACATATGACTTCCAGCGTGACTCGCGCCAGGGTTTGACACCGCTCGGTCAAGTGAATACCCCTGTGCGTGTAACAATGCCATCACTATCGTCAGGCATATCAAATATTCAGAACAAATTATTATTTCTTTAAAAGTAAACTCATCAACTTGATCGCTTTGATCAACACATGACCGGAAACACATGACTGGAAACACATGACCGGAACTACATGTCACCCATTTGTAATTGTACAAAACGTTCAATGACACACCTACTGACGACCTGACGACAGTAGCTTGGGTCAGGATACTGTGAGTCATAAGTACTACTGGTTCATTAGCTGAGGCATTTTTAGTGACTGTTGTCATTACAGTAGTATTGCCATTGGTAGTAGTAGTAGTAGGCTACAGTAGTAGTAGTAGTAGTACAGTAATAGTACCAGTAGTAGTAGTAGTAGTAGTAGTAACAGTACGGAAATTGTTTTAGCAGTACGGTGGTAGTAGTAGTAGTAGTAGTAGTAGTAGTAGTAGTAGTAGTAGTAGTAGTAGTAGTAGTAAAGAAGTAGTAGTAGCAGTAGTAATAGTACCAGTAGTAGTAGTAGTAGTAGTAACAGTACGGAAATTGTTTTAGCAGTACGGTGGTAGTAGTAGTAGTAGTAGTAATGCAATTTCAAGTAATTTGTTAATGAAAACCAACCAAAATCCTACCCATTTTCCACAGAGAACCTTCACCTTTAAAGTGGTTTACAGCAAACGATTCAAGATAATAAATCAAAGCACGAGTTTTCCAATATATACCGTTTATCGCCTTTGCAAAGACTGATACGGAATCACAGCATAAGCATTCGTTTCCCTGGCACTGACATTGTTTGGACATCGCTCTCAGGACATATTCAAGGTCAAGGTCTTCAACTGTGATGGCCTGGAGGATTTCTATCAAAAACAAAAACTGTATGAAGTAGATAGTGGAGATTAAAGATCACAAAACTGATAAAATACATCATATATTTACGTTCATTCTGTAGTATCGATTATATTTCATTCCACATCATAATGACACTCAAGCCAACAACAATAAAAAAAAAACGTTCGCTTTAACGTCGCAGTCTACACGAATCTCAAGCCAACAAGAAAACGTTGGGTTTAACGTTGGAGTCTACACGAGTCTCAAGGCAATAAATACATGTTGGCTTTAAGGTCGCAGTCTACACGAGTCTTAAGGCAATAAATACACGTTGGCTTTAAGGTCGCAGTCTACACGAGTCTCAAGGCAATAAATACACGTTGGCTTTAAGGTCGCAGTCTACACGAGTCTCAAGGCAATAAATACACGTTGGCTTTAAGGTCGCAGTCTACACGAGTCTCAAGGCAATAAATACACGTTGGCTTTAAGGTCGCAGTCTACACGAGTCTCAAGGCAATAAATACACGTTGGCTTTAAGGTCGCAGTCTACACGAGTCTTAAGGCAATAAATACACGTTGGCTCTAAGGTCGCAGTCTACACGAGTCTCAAGGCAATAAATACACGTTGGCTTTAAGGTCGCAGTCTACACGAGTCTCAAGGCAATAAATACACGTTGGCTTTAAGGTCGCAGTCTACACGAGTCTCAAGGCAATAAATAAACGTTGGCTTTAAGGTCGTAGTCTACACGAGTCTCAAGGCAATAAATACACATTGGCTCTAAGGTCGCAGTCTACACGAGTCTCAATGCAATAAATACACGTTGGCTCTAAGGTCGCAGTCTACACGAGTCTCAAGGCAATAAATACACGTTGGCTCTAAGGTTGCAGTCTACACGAGTCTCAAGGCAATAAATACACGTTGGCTTTTAGGTCGCAGTCTACACGAGTCTCAAGGCAATAAATAAACGTTGGCTTTAAGATCGCAGTCTACACGAGTCTCAAGTCAATATGGTATGACGTAATGCGTACACGGTTCAAAGGGACTTAAGGCATACGAAATTTCAAAGGATATAAATAGTACCCGATTTTTGGGGATGTAAGGCATATCCGATTTTGAGGGATGTAAGGCATATCCGATTTTGGGGGATGTAAGGCATATCCGATTTTGGGGGATGTAAGGCATATCCGATTTTGAGGGATGTAAGGTCTATATG
Organism: Unio delphinus; assembly: GCA_029339505.1. Lineage (NCBI taxonomy): Eukaryota > Metazoa > Mollusca > Bivalvia > Unionida > Unionidae > Unio > Unio delphinus. The sequence continues at coordinate 1,735,051 of JAQISU010000059.1, read as the reverse complement.
ATTTTGAGGAAGATAAATCATATCCGATTTCGAGGGACATAAAATATACCATATTTTTGAGGGACGTAAGGCGTACCCAATTTTGAGAGACATAAGGCGTACACAGTTTTGAGGGACGTAGGGCATATATTAGATCTGCATATTCAATTTTTTTAAAATAATCATTACTTATTAAACCAGATTACAAATTATTATATATTATACTTACCTTCACTATACGGAAAACTATATGGAATAGATAGAATGGAACATCCGTCTAGTGTCACCTATGCACATAATTTACGTTTTTATATATAAAATTAACCTTATATTTATGAAAAATGTTTAAATTACATGTAATTAATTAATTAATTAATTAATTAATTAATTAATTAATTAATTAATTAATTAATGTAATTACATGGCATATTTACAAAAAAAAAAACAACGGGACTTAAAGGAATTAGCACGAAAAGCTCACTAACAATTATTTAGAATGATCAGACATTATTCCAACATCCCAGTCTGAGTATTTAACATGTGGTAGAATAATAATAATAATAATAATAATAATAATAATAATAATAATAATAATAATAATAATAATAAAAATGTAGCTATTATTATTATTAGTACCATCATCGTCCTCATTATGATCAGCGTCGCCAGACATGATTTCTTATTTGGCTGTTTCATTTAGATATAATTAAGTTCCAAATAATCATGCAAATACCAAATATACCTTCCAATTCTGTAACATCTACGTGTAATTTCTGTACTGGAGTTCCACATACCATCACCAAGAACAGAATTACAAAAGCAAACCGTTCAGCCATTTAAAACGGTTTCTGTCAGCAACCTGCACACGGATTGGATTCCGGATCTTTATTAGATGTTTGAGTTAAGCTATCTATTTATATTAAATTGGTTAAACACGCGGATATCATAAAGTGCCGGACGTAATGCGCACTTTAAACAGGAAAGATTAAAATATTGTGCAAATAGATATTCAATGACGATGGTTGGCAATGTGCATGGGCGATTTCAAATAAATTGTATGAAGTATATGGCAAGACCGCATGAAAATAAACCGGAATTTCCTTATCGCTGACAATGGGTTAAAGGCTGATTTTAAATAAAATGAATAGGAAGACCTTATGGATATAAACCGGAATTTCCTTATAGCTGACAATGTGTTAAGGGCTGATTTCCACAGTTACTTGATTCTGGGGCAATAAATGTGTGCACTCACCACATAACACAAGGTACCTAACTCTTGCCTAACATAATACAAGGTACCTAACTCTTGCCTAACATAACACAAGGTACCTAACTCTTGCCCGTCAAAATCTGACCCCTGGATGACTCCCATCTAATTTTCTGAATCTATATGTGAATTCAATCACTCTTAATGTACAGCACTGTAAAGAAGACACTACACATATTTCATCCTTTACCATTTATGTAATCATACTGAATCTAAAGGGCCGTTTTTGCGACAAGTTTATCCATTGCTTCGTGTATTAATTCCACATAGGTATACTAATTCCTTGGCTCAACTTCCGCTCTACTTCAGAGTGCATGCCCCTATTGGTATAACGGTACCAATTGCGCAAGTCCAGGTGGGAGGTGCTTAAAGTGTAGGGTCCATACCATTCAGAAATTAAGAACAACACAAGCTATGATTGGTGGATTATGTAAGAGTTGTACTTTCTGTTAGGCTTAAAAAAAAGTTTAGCCTCCTGCCAACATGTGAATTTATGCTAAGTCCTATATAGATCATATTTTGTATTTTTTATGATTTTTTGAAAATGTAATACACATGAATGAAAATATGTATGTTGTGACTAGATAACTCATACCCTTGTTTAGTTCCAACAGAGTTATCTCTCTTAAATGCAATGGAGTACCTGGTTTTGTCATCATCAAATTGACAATCTAACATTGTTCTCTATAACAGTGTGTGAGATGCACGCTAAATTAGGATAGAAAATATATTTATCTCTCCAAATATTAGCATTGAGGTCTATCGAAAAACAATGCATGGGAATACGACTTTAATATAATATAATATTTAATATATTTTCAAGCTAAATTTCAACACACATTGTACCCTTAATTTAGCAAAATATACCAAAGTAGACAAATGATCAGTGGAATGCATATTTCTAGGTATAATGTGTATCTTCATGACACTAACCTTTATATGTTTACAGTGATTAATTACCTCACCAAATCACTATGACAACCTAGACGACCAAATCACTATGTAGACGAAGACAACCAAATCACTATGTAGACGAAGACAACCAAATCACTATGTAAACGAAGACAACCAAATCACTATGTAGACGAAGACAACCAAATCACTATGTAGACGAAGACAACCAAATCACTATGTAGGCGAAGACAACCAAATCACTATGACAACCTAGACAACCAAATCAATATGTAGACGAAGACAACCAAATCACTATGACAACCTAGACAACCAAATCACTATGTAGACGATGACAACCAAATCACTATGTAGACGAAGACAACCAAATCACTATGTAGACGAAGACAACCAAATCACTATGTAGACGAAGACAACCAAATCACTATGTAGACGAAGACAACCAAATCACTATGTAGACGAAGACAACCAAATCACTATGTAGACAAAGACAACCAAATCACTATGTAGACAAAGACAACCAAATCACTATGTAGACGATGACAACCAAATCACTATGTAGACGAAGACAACCAAATCACTATGTAGACGAAGACAACCAAATCACCATGTAGACGATGACAACCAAATCACTATGTAGACGAAGACAACCAAATCACTATATAGACGAAGACAACCAAATCACTATGTAGACGAAGACAACCAAATCACTATGTAGACGAAGACAACCAAATCACTATGTAGACGAAGACAACCAAATCACTATGTAGGCGAAGACAACCAAATCACTATGACAACCTAGACAACCAAATCACTATGTAGACGATGACAACCAAATCAATATGTAGATGAAGACAACCAAATCACTATATAGACGAAGACAACCAAATCACTATGACAACCTAGACAACCAAATCACTATGTAGACGATGACAACCAAATCACTATGTAGACGAAGACAACCAAATCACTATGAAGACGAAGACAACCAAATCACTATATAGACAAAGACAACCAAATCACTATGACAACCTAGACGACCAAATCACTATGTAGACGAAGACAACCAAATCACTATGTAGACGAAGACAACCAAATCACTATGTAAACGAAGACAACCAAATCACTATGTAGACGAAGACAACCAAATCACTATGTAGACGAAGACAACCAAATCACTATGTAGGCGAAGACAACCAAATCACTATGACAACCTAGACAACCAAATCAATATGTAGACGAAGACAACCAAATCACTATGACAACCTAGACAACCAAATCACTATGTAGACGATGACAACCAAATCACTATGTAGACGAAGACAACCAAATCACTATGTAGACGAAGACAACCAAATCACTATGTAGACGAAGACAACCAAATCACTATGTAGACGAAGACAACCAAATCACTATGTAGACGAAGACAACCAAATCACTATGTAGACAAAGACAACCAAATCACTATGTAGACAAAGACAACCAAATCACTATGTAGACGATGACAACCAAATCACTATGTAGACGAAGACAACCAAATCACTATGTAGACGAAGACAACCAAATCACCATGTAGACGATGACAACCAAATCACTATGTAGACGAAGACAACCAAATCACTATATAGACGAAGACAACCAAATCACTATGTAGACGAAGACAACCAAATCACTATGTAGGCGAAGACAACCAAATCACTATGACAACCTAGACAACCAAATCACTATGTAGACGATGACAACCAAATCAATATGTAGATGAAGACAACCAAATCACTATATAGACGAAGACAACCAAATCACTATGACAACCTAGACAACCAAATCACTATGTAGACGATGACAACCAAATCACTATGTAGACGAAGACAACCAAATCACTATGTAGACGAAGACAACCAAATCACTATATAGACGAAGACAACCAAATCACTATGTAGACAAAGACAACCAAATCACTATGTAGACAAAGACAACCAAATCACTATGTAGACGAAGACAACCAAATCACTATGTAGACGAAGACAACCAAATCACTATGTAGACGATGACAACCAAATCACTATGTAGACGAAGACAACCAAATCACTATATAGACGATGACAACCAAATCACTATGTAGACGATGACAACCAAATCACTATGTAGACAAAGACAACCAAATCACTATGTAGACGATGACAACCAAATCACTAGTGTAGACAAAGACAACCAAATCACTATGTAGACGAAGACAACCAAATCACTATGTAGACGAAGACAACCAAATCACTAGTGTAGACAAAGACAACCAAATCACTATGTAGACGAAGACAACCAAATCACTATGTAGACGAAGACAACCAAATCACTATGTAGACGAAGACAACCAAATCACTATGTAGGCGAAGACAACCAAATCACTATGACAACCTAGACAACCAAATCACTATGTAGACGATGACAACCAAATCACTATGTAGACGAAGACAACCAAATCACTATGTAGACAAAGACAACCAAATCACTATGTAGACGAAGACAACCAAATCACTATATAGACGAAGACAACCAAATCACTATGTAGACGATGACAACCAAATCACTAGTGTAGACGATGACAACCAAATCACTAGTGTAGACAAAGACAACCAAATCACTATATAGACGAAGACAACCAAATCACTATGTAGACGATGACAACCAAATCACTAGTGTAGACAAAGACAACCAAATCACTATGTAGACGAAGACAACCAAATCACTATGTAGACGAAGACAACCAAATCACTAGTGTAGACAAAGACAACCAAATCACTATGTAGACGAAGACAACCAAATCACTATGTAGACGAAGACAACCAAATCACTATGTAGACGAAGACAACCAAATCACTATGTAGGCGAAGACAACCAAATCACTATGACAACCTAGACAACCAAATCACTATGTAGACGATGACAACCAAATCAATATGTAGATGAAGACAACCAAATCACTATATAGACGAAGACAACCAAATCACTATGTAGACGAAGACAACCAAATCACTATGTAGGCGAAGACAACCAAATCACTATGACAACCTAGACAACCAAATCACTATGTAGACGATGACAACCAAATCAATATGTAGATGAAGACAACCAAATCACTATATAGACGAAGACAACCAAATCACTATGTAGACGAAGACAACCAAATCACTATGTAGACAAAGACAACCAAATCACTATGTAGACGAAGACAACCAAATCACTATGACAACCTAGACAACCAAATCACTATGTAGACGATGACAACCAAATCAATATGTAGACGAAGACAACCAAATCACTATGTAGACGAAGACAACCAAATCACTATGACAACCTAGACAACCAAATCAATATGTAGACGATGACAACCAAATCACTATGTAGACGAAGACAACCAAATCACTATGACAACCTAGACAACCAAATCACTATGTAGACGATGACAACCAAATCAATATGTAGACGAAGACAACCAAATCACTATGTAGACGAAGACAACCAAATCACTATGTAGACGAAGACAACCAAATCACTATGTAGACGAAGACAACCAAATCACTATGTAGACGAAGACAACCAAATCACTATGTAGACGAAGACAACCAAATCACTATGTAGACAAAGACAACCAAATCACTATGACAACCTAGACAACCAAATCACTATGTAGACGAAGACAACCAAATCACTATGTAGACGAAGACAACCAAATCACTATATAGACGAAGACAACCAAATCACTATGTAGACAAAGACAACCAAATCACTATGTAGACGAAGACAACCAAATCACTATGTAGACGAAGACAACCAAATCACTATGTAGACGAAGACAACCAAATCACTATGTAGACGAAGACAACCAAATCACTATGTAGACGATGACAACCAAATCACTATGTAGACGAAGACAACCAAATCACTATGTAGACGATGACAACCAAATCACTAGTGTAGACAAAGACAACCAAATCACTATGTAGACGAAGACAACCAAATCACTATGTAGACGAAGACAACCAAATCACTAGTGTAGACAAAGACAACCAAATCACTATGTAGACGAAGACAACCAAATCACTATGTAGACGAAGACAACCAAATCACTATGTAGACGAAGACAACCAAATCACTATGTAGGCGAAGACAACCAAATCACTATGACAACCTAGACAACCAAATCACTATGTAGACGATGACAACCAAATCAATATGTAGACGAAGACAACCAAATCACTATGTAGACGAAGACAACCAAATCACTATGTAGGCGAAGACAACCAAATCACTATGACAACCTAGACAACCAAATCACTATGTAGACGATGACAACCAAATCAATATGTAGATGAAGACAACCAAATCACTATATAGACGAAGACAACCAAATCACTATGACAACCTAGACAACCAAATCACTATGTAGACGATGACAACCAAATCACTATGTAGACGAAGACAACCAAATCACTATGTAGACGAAGACAACCAAATCACTATGTAGACGAAGACAACCAAATCACTATGTAGACGAAGACAACCAAATCACTATGTAGACAAAGACAACCAAATCACTATGTAGACGAAGACAACCAAATCACTATGTAGACGAAGACAACCAAATCACTATGTAGACGATGACAACCAAATCACTATGTAGACGAAGACAACCAAATCACTATATAGACGAAGACAACCAAATCACTAGTGTAGACAAAGACAACCAAATCACTATGTAGACGAAGACAACCAAATCACTAGTGTAGACAAAGACAACCAAATCACTATGTAGACGAAGACAACCAAATCACTATGTAGACGAAGACAACCAAATCACTATGTAGACGAAGACAACCAAATCACTATGTAGACGAAGACAACCTACACGATATTTTTTCATCCCATTAGGAGATAAGTAGACGTTTATGAAACCATGTAAAATAATTAGAACCTGACATCAACAGTTATCAAGAAAGAAAATATATAATTTTAAACTGAAAACTGCAAGGAACAAATACATGTGTGTGTGTATATTAGTGTATCACAAGAAAATACATGTGTGTGTGTATATTAGTGTATCACAAGAGCCAACAGTATCCACAACGGTAATGCAGGGTAGAGTTAGACAGAGAAAAAAGGGGAGTGAGAACATCACAGAATAGACCAGGAAAAGTTTTGCAGAGACACAGGCATTGGCGCATGATCGAGACAATTGGATGGAACTGGTCAGATGTTCAGCAGCACAGTGCCTCAACGACCACACTAGGTCAAGAGACTGATGATGATGATGATGATGATAATGATGATGATGATGATGATGATGATTATGATGATGATGATGATGATATTAGTGTTATTAATGTGTATTAGTGTGGACTTAGATAACCAGGCCTTCCATTATTTCATATTAAATTCCCATAAATACACACATCGTCCATTTATTGACATCTCCTCCTGCTGAGTAAGAGGCCATACTTTTTATAGGATTCTTCCATTAAAGGATTATTCCATTATATTTAAGGCTGTCAGAGAATCTCCTGATTGACTGGAACAGAAACACAAAGCCTTGATGAAATTAATTCTAGCTTGACAGAGGATATTCCAGCTTCTAAGGATGTGTGCAATCCAGCGATGTTGACTTACTTAATAATTAACATATTTCCAAATGTGACGACGTCTTCTGTGAGAGTTAACAGCATCACGATAAGGGGCATACATGTTATAACATTAGATTCATAAAGCGGTAAAAGTCAGCCTATTCCGATTGAATGCATACTATGAAACCATTAGACTAGTTTCTGCATTCACAAATCTTTAAAGGAGACGATTTAATGGTAACCCTGTGATGATATAAATTAGCATCAGTAATAATGTTATAATTGTCTGTAGCTGGAAAACCTTTCTCCATTCTACATCAGTTTTAAGCTGGTATTCAATGCAAACTCAATAAATGTATTAGGACAGTTTTCTAGTAAATGTAATAAGATTAAATTATTCTCTAAATTGTATTAAAAGTAATGTTCTGCTAACATATATTGAGAATGATTTCATTTAATTTTATATATCACAATTATATACCATTATAATGAAGATTTTGCCCTTATGAGATAAAGCAAAACTCTCTAGCATCTGAGCGTTTTATCAAGTTAATTGTTAAAGAAATTAGTCTTAGAAGAATAGGATTGTGACTCTAAAACAAATCATCGAACACGAACAGCTACTTTATTGTTTGTTTAATTGATTCGGTAAAATAAACTGATATGCATACTAGACATTTAGTAACTACATGTGTTGGCTATCTGTATAATTGAATGAGATATAGCCAGAGAGTAGCGGTACATAAACTGATTATCCGTTTTAATTACCAGCAGTACAAATTAAGCTCTGAGTAGAAATTATACACCATTGCGCGTAGTCGCAGAAGAATTTATCTTGCATCTTTGGGTCTGCAAAAATACACTTGCTATATTCTAGAGGTTTTGGACAAATATACGCAGTACACAAATTGATTATCGGTTTCAATTAGTTGATACCAGCAGTACAAATGAAGCACTAAGTAGAAATTATAAACCATGGGGTAATTACAGAACGAATTATCTTGGATCTTGGAGTCAGCAAAAGTACCCTCGGTATGTTCTAGAGTTTACGGAAAAATACTTATTGGAGATACCTCGTGAATAATAAAGAGGGCTGAATTAGTAAATTGACTGACTAATAAGTATTTAGTCACCATCGCCAGCCCGTGTGATGCGATGAAACTTGACTTTGAGATTCTGGCGTAACAAAAGAGCTAGGCGTCTATAAAGAGAAATGATATTAAAACGAACCAGCCGTTTTGTCGGAACACAAAGGAAACTTGTACCTGTACAGGTAAGATACCATCTGCGTACAATTTTGTGTACAGTACAGGAATATTTAGTGTTAAGATGTTAATCTAACATTGGATTATTTTAATATTGCTTTACTATTCTTTAAGTTTAATTGTTGTAGAACTTATATTTAATTGTACTTATATTATTGATTATAGTAAAATACGACGTTCGCTATCAACTTTTCGCTCAGTAATAGTTCATTCAGAAATAAAATACTCATTAAATGAATGATAGAGATTAATATGTTGGCATTTTAGAGTAAATTCAGTAAAATATATTTCTACTAAATGATTGCAGTATTAGTCTGAGATACTGAAGTTTAGATTATTTAGCTATCGTGAATTTGTTTGGATTTTGAATTATATGTATTATATTCAAAAAGGCAGAAATCATACAAATATATGATGTTGGTAAGTGATGGAATATCGTGGTTTTATATGTATCTCTTATATATGTAATTTAAGTTTATGTAGATTGAAACTTGAATGTAATGTTATATATTGAGTATTTCAATTAATTAAAAGCCCTTTCGTCGGAACTCAAAGGAGACTTGTATCATTACAGCATCCATGGACCTCTCTCATTGCCAAATTCCCCAAGATGTAGCCGTATCTACCCCGTTACGAGTGACGCCCTTCTTTTTGAGAGAGCCTGGGCTTTTCTCTCTTTGTCTCCTTCCCTCTACTCATTGACAACATCATTGCCAAGAGTTAATGAAAAAACATTTTCCATAAAAACGTCTCTCTCTCTCTCTCTCTCTCTCTCTCTCTCTCTCTCTCTCTCTCTCTCTCACACACACACACACACACACACACACACACACACACACACACACACACACCATGGGCATTGGCATTCCTTAACTTATGAGTAATCCTTTCTTGATCAATGTACGTGTTGTTACACAAAGTCAGAATAACACGTTAGGAAATGTTGGTTATAATTATAAGATCATTTTACGAATATAGAGACAGGTAAAATAAAAATATAGAGACAGGTAAAATAAAAATATAGAGACAGGTAAAATAATAATATTTCAATCATTGTATGCAGCTAGTAAATATTTCAATACAATATGTCGCAAATAAAATATATAAATAGGCTTTTTTCCCAACATTTAAACAAGAGATTATACTGTATTACTGTTCGATAGAAGCAGATGAATGGAGATAACTTCTGTTATGCACATTTCTTAGTAGAACGGAGTTGCCTCGATTGTTTATGTGTATTCATTTTGAAATCGTAACTAATTTGTTAACCATCTATGTTATAATTAATCTCAGTGAAGTAACATAATTTTATAATAATCCAAATTGGTAGAAGGATATTTATATACTTTATCACTTTATCGACAAAATCAATGCAGTAAACAGTTATCGTTATGCATTCAATAGATTTACGTTAAGATATTTGTATATCTAAGTTATTGCTAGAACTCTCTTACAGAAATATATATACTGTATGTATTTTTACCTGGAAAAAGTCAGGATTGAAATAACTGTACATATATTTACAATTATTTTAATAGGATGTGATTAGAACACGCTACAGTTTGTACAATGATTGCAACAAGCACGGTAACTTTATAACAATTTCTAAATTTGTGTCTGTAAAACAAAAAACGCCGGTAGTACATTGCTAAAGCGTAGCACTATGATACTAGTAGATTTAAGTTCAAAAGCCACGACTGGGATTCTGTCGATAATGCGATATTCCTTAGCAAAAGTGGGGGTTAACTCCAAATGCGAACTTTAACAGAACAAATATACACCCTCCCACCATGTCATCACGTAGTGGGTGCTCTTTTGCATGTGTGTGTGTGTGTAGAAATATGCTGAACGTAGGACACCTTAGAATAAGTTAACTAAGATTTATATGTATTGTGCCGTCTAAAAAAAAGGGAAAATTACTAAAATATTAATTCTGCAATTATAAATTGAAACATTACAACATCGGAAACTTGAAGATTGATACACAGTACCATCAGATTAAGATTAAGATTATCCAACAGGTTATATTACGATCATTGGCAGCAGTTAAAGATATGGCAGTTGAAACGTTTGTCTCTTTCTTAGTAGCGATCAACAAAATTAGGTCGAAGTTATCTCATGAATAAGAAATTTAAAAATGTTTCAATACACATGTAAGACAGCTGAAAAATATAATAGCTGATCGTAAAAACGAAATCTGATAAATTTATTAGTGAAAGTGAAAGGAGCGAATGTTCCTTTAGCCATGAATCAGAATAAAAATATTTCAGCATTACAAATATTTGTTTTACGAAATTCTTTTATTCTGTATTTCATTTGTCATGGCATTTAATTTTACATTTTTTTAAAATGATAACGAAATTCTAAGCAAAATCAGAAATATCATTAAAAGAAATTCTGAGAAAAATCTTTATTTGGACGATTTTTGATCAAAATCTTCTTGTGGTTGTTTTAAAATATTGATTTTTGTCAGTTTGTCATTAGAAAATCAGTCAATTTTCGTTGGGTTAAACCTCAAGCGATTCTCTAATTTGTTTGATAATGGTTTCATATTTTTCTCATTTTCGCTGGTAAATCAGCTGAAAATTAATACAAAATTTGGATGTGTGTGTGTGTGTGTGTGTGATTAGGATTTTTAAACGTAGCTTTAACACTTTTCCAGTCATATCGCTACGATGTCTGCAGTGAGGCAGTTTATAGTGATGTCTGACACTGGGGCATCATGCCGCAGACATGAAGCATGATGTCCCACCCAGTCACATTATTCTGACAAGGCCGACCGGTCCTAACACCAACCTCTTAATGCTGAGCGCTAAGCGAGGCAGCTGTTGTTTTTACTATTTTTGTAAGTCATTGGTCTGAATCGGCCGGGGATCGAACCCACGACATCCCGCTTCCATGGCGGACGCTCTAACCACTAGGACACCGGAGCGGTTAATGTGGATTTAAATAAACCCGTCATTTCAGACTTATTAAAAAAAAATTGAAAATCATCAAAAACAATTTGAGAATCGCTTGAGGTTTGAATCCTTCAAAAATCATACAAATTTGGCGGATGTTTATAAAAACTTTTAGTACTATAACGGAAAATCAGCAGAAAAATAAATTATGTTACAAAAGATATATTTGTTTATGAAATTATTATTATACAAATTTTATCATTTTGAGCATGGATCAGATATTTTTTATCTGATCAAAATCAATACATATAATTCAGAACCTGATATATATAACATATACTCAGAGCATTATGTTCTAGCCGCATTTTTAAAGGAAACTGCTCCTATGTCAACAGAAAGTCTTTATTGTCGTATACAGAAAGTTTAGTTGTTCTTTTAGATTTTAGCGCCATTTTTCATCACACAATATGCTATACATGGCGGCCAGTATTATTGGTGGAGGAAGAAAACCCCCGGAAAGAACCACCGAACTACGAGAAGCTACTGTCAAGCTTTCTCACATAACTACATTGGCCGAATCTTAGCCTCGAACCCACGCAGACAGAGGTAAGATGGCAGTGATCCGTAACGGAGAGCGCTTTAGACCAATCGGTCACTCTGGGCCCCTCAGAAAGTTTAGATACTTCCAAATAAACATGTATCCATGTCTGCAGTAAATACATCCTGATAAACATGTATCCAAGGCAACAATAGATACTTCTAGATAAATAAGTATTCATGGTAACAAACGATACTTACAGATAAAAAATATATCCATAGCAACTTTACAGTAGATACTTCCAGATACATATATATCCATGGCAACACTAGATACTTCTAGAAGAAACTACAATTAAACAACTGGTTCCCATTAGCATTATATTTGACATCATCAACATTTGATGTAATTGTTCCGTCTCATCTGATTCACTGTGGTAACATTATTATGAAAATGTGACCTTGACCTATAAAATAATTAAAAGTTGATGCCCAAAAGACTGATGATCAGAAAAACACCGAGTACCGTGTACCATCCAGAAACACTTTGAGTACAGTGTACTATCTAGAAACGCTTTGATTACCGTGTACCATCCAACAACAATTTGATTACCGTGTACCATCAAACAACATTTTGAGTATTGTGTACCATCCAACAACACTTTGAGTACTGTGTACCATCCAGAAACACTTTGAGTACTGTGTACCATCCAACAACACTTTGAGTACTGTGTACCATCCAGCAACACTTTGAGTACTGCGTACCATCCAGCAACACTGAGTACGGTGTACCATCCATAAACACTGAGTACTGTGTACCATCCAACAACACTTTGAGCACTGTGTACCATCCAGCAATACTTTGAGTACTGTGTACCATCCAGCAATACTTTGAGTACTGTGTACTATCCAGCAACACTTTCAGTACTGTGTACCATCCAACAACACTTTGAGTACCATGTACCATCCAGCAACACTTTGAGTACTGTGTACCATCTAGCAACACTTTTTACCATTCAATAGGGGTTAAAAAATGAGAAAATAAATTAAAATATAATTTCAGTTTTATTGGCAAAATCAAGATCAGACTGCACCTAAAGCTACTGGTCTAGCAATCAACATTTAAAATTAAATTTCGATAACAGTTATTAAAGTCAAATGTTAACAATTCAATTTCGATAACAGTTATTAAAGTCAAATGTTAACAATTCAATTTCGATAACAGTTATTAAAGTCAAATGTTAAAAATTAAATTTTGATAACAGTTATTAAAGTCAAATGTTAACAATTCAATTTTGATAACAGTTATTAAAGTCAAACATTAACAATTCAATTTCGATAACAGTTATTAAAGTCAAATGTTAACAATTCAATTTTGATAACAGTTATTAAAGTCAAATGTTAACAATTCAATTTTGATAACAGTTATTAAAGTCAAATGTTAACAATTCAATTTTGATAACAGTTATTAAAGTCAAATGTTAACAATTAAATTTTGATAACAGTTATTAAAGTCAAATGTTAACAATTCAATTTCGATAACAGTTATTAAAGTCAAATGTTAACAATTCAATTTTGATAACAGTTATTAAAGTCAAATGTTAACAATTCAATTTCGATAACAGTTATTAAAGTCAAATGTTAACAATTCAATTTTGATAACAGTTATTAAAGTCAAATGTTAACAATTCAATTTTGATAGCAGTTATTAAAGTCAAATGTTAACAATTCAATTTTGATAACAGTTATTAAAGTCAAATGTTAACAATTCAATTTCGATAACAGTTATTAAAGTCAAATGTTAACAATTCAATTTTGATAACAGTTATTAAAGTCAAATGTTAACAATTCAATTTCGATAACAGTTATTAAAGTCAAATGTTAACAATTCAATTTTGATAACAGTTATTAAAGTCAAATGTTAACAATTCAATTTTGATAACAGTTATTAAAGTCAAATGTTAACAATTCAATTTTGATAACAGTTATTAAAGTCAAATGTTAACAATTTAATTTCGATAACAGTTATTAAAGTCAAATGTTAACAATTCAATTTTGATAACAGTTATTAAAGTCAAATGTTAACAATTCAATTTTGATAACAGTTATTAAAGTCAAATGTTAACAATTCAATTTCGATAACAGTTATTAAAGTCAAATGTTAACAATTCAATTTCGATAACAGTTATTAAAGTCAAATGTTAACAATTCAATTTTGATAACAGTTATTAAAGTCAAATGTTAACAATTCAATTTTGATAACAGTTATTAAAGTCAAATGTTAACAATTCAATTTTGATAACAGTTATTAAAGTCAAATGTTAACAATTCAATTTTGATAACAGTTATTAAAGTCAAATGTTAACAATTCAATTTTGATAACAGTTATTAAAGTCAAATGTTAACAATTCAATTTTGATAACAGTTATTAAAGTCAAACATTAACAATTCAATTTCGATAACAGTTATTAAAGTCAAATGTTAACAATTCAATTTCGATAACAGTTATTAAAGTCAAATGTTAACAATTCAATTTCGATAACAGTTATTAAAGTCAAATGTTAACAATTCAATTTCAATAACAGTTATTAAAGTCAAATGTTAACAATTCAATTTCAATAACAGTTATTAAAGTCAAATGTTAACAATTCAATTTTGATAACAGTTATTAAAGTCAAACATTAACAATTCAATTTCGATAACAGTTATTAAAGTCAAATGTTAACAATTCAATTTTGATAACAGTTATTAAAGTCAAATGTTAACAATTCAATTTTGATAACAGTTATTAAAGTCAAATGTTAACAATTCAATTTTGATAACAGTTATTAAAGTCAAATGTTAACAATTCAATTTTGATAACAGTTATTAAAGTCAAATGTTAACAATTCAATTTTGATAACAGTTATTAAAGTCAAATGTTAACAATTCAATTTCGATAACAGTTATTAAAGTCAAATGTTAACAATTCAATTTCGATAACAGTTATTAAAGTCAAATGTTAACAATTCAATTTCAATAACAGTTATTAAAGTCAAATGTTAACAATTCAATTTCAATAACAGTTATTAAAGTCAAATGTTAACAATTCAATTTTGATAACAGTTATTAAAGTCAAACATTAACAATTCAATTTCGATAACAGTTATTAAAGTCAAATGTTAACAATTCAATTTTGATAACAGTTATTAAAGTCAAATGTTAACAATTCAATTTTGATAGCAGTTATTAAAGTCAAATGTTAACAATTCAATTTTGATAACAGTTATTAAAGTCAAATGTTAACAATTCAATTTTGATAACAGTTATTAAAGTCAAATGTTAACAATTCAATTTTGATAACAGTTATTAAAGTCAAATGTTAACAATTCAATTTTGATAACAGTTATTAAAGTCAAATGTTAACAATTCAATTTTGATAACAGTTATTAAAGTCAAATGTTAACAATTCAATTTTGATAACAGTTATTAAAGTCAAATGTTAACAATTCAATTTCAATAACAGTTATTAAAGTCAAATGTTAACAATTCAATTTTGATAACAGTTATTAAAGTCAAACATTAACAATTCAATTTCGATAACAGTTATTAAAGTCAAATGTTAACAATTCAATTTTGATAACAGTTATTAAAGTCAAATGTTAACAATTCAATTTTGATAACAGTTATTAAAGTCAAATGTTAACAATTCAATTTTGATAACAGTTATTAAAGTCAAATGTTAACAATTCAATTTTGATAACAGTTATTAAAGTCAAATGTTAACAATTCAATTTTGATAACAGTTATTAAAGTCAAATGTTAACAATTCAATTTCAATAACAGTTATTAAAGTCAAATGTTAACAATTCAATTTCGATAACAGTTATTAAAGTCAAATGTTAACAATTCAATTTCAATAACAGTTATTAAAGTCAAATGTTAACAATTCAATTTTGATAACAGTTATTAAAGTCAAATGTTAACAATTAAATTTTGATAACAGTTATTAAAGTCAAATGTTAACAATTCAATTTTGATAACAGTTATTAAAGTCAAATGTTAACAATTCAATTTCGATAACAGTTATTAAAGTCAAATGTTAACAATTAAATTTCGATAACAGTTATTAAAGTCAAATGTTAACAATTCAATTTTGATAACAGTTATTAAAGTCAAATGTTAACAATTCAATTTCAATAACAGTTATTAAAGTCAAATGTTAACAATTCAATTTCAATAACAGTTATTAAAGTCAAATGTTAACAATTCAATTTTGATAACAGTTATTAAAGTCAAACATTAACAATTCAATTTCGATAACAGTTATTAAAGTCAAATGTTAACAATTCAATTTTGATAACAGTTATTAAAGTCAAACATTAACAATTCAATTTCGATAACAGTTATTAAAGTCAAATGTTAACAATTCAATTTTGATAACAGTTATTAAAGTCAAATGTTAACAATTCAATTTTGATAACAGTTATTAAAGTCAAATGTTAACAATTCAATTTTGATAGCAGTTATTAAAGTCAAATGTTAACAATTCAATTTTGATAACAGTTATTAAAGTCAAATGTTAACAATTCAATTTTGATAACAGTTATTAAAGTCAAATGTTAACAATTCAATTTTGATAACAGTTATTAAAGTCAAATGTTAACAATTCAATTTTGATAACAGTTATTAAAGTCAAATGTTAACAATTCAATTTTGATAACAGTTATTAAAGTCAAATGTTAACAATTCAATTTTGATAACAGTTATTAAAGTCAAATGTTAACAATTCAATTTCAATAACAGTTATTAAAGTCAAATGTTAACAATTCAATTTTGATAACAGTTATTAAAGTCAAACATTAACAATTCAATTTCGATAACAGTTATTAAAGTCAAATGTTAACAATTCAATTTTGATAACAGTTATTAAAGTCAAATGTTAACAATTCAATTTTGATAACAGTTATTAAAGTCAAATGTTAACAATTCAATTTTGATAACAGTTATTAAAGTCAAATGTTAACAATTCAATTTTGATAACAGTTATTAAAGTCAAATGTTAACAATTCAATTTTGATAACAGTTATTAAAGTCAAATGTTAACAATTCAATTTCAATAACAGTTATTAAAGTCAAATGTTAACAATTCAATTTCGATAACAGTTATTAAAGTCAAATGTTAACAATTCAATTTCAATAACAGTTATTAAAGTCAAATGTTAACAATTCAATTTTGATAACAGTTATTAAAGTCAAATGTTAACAATTAAATTTTGATAACAGTTATTAAAGTCAAATGTTAACAATTCAATTTTGATAACAGTTATTAAAGTCAAATGTTAACAATTCAATTTCGATAACAGTTATTAAAGTCAAATGTTAACAATTAAATTTCGATAACAGTTATTAAAGTCAAATGTTAACAATTCAATTTTGATAACAGTTATTAAAGTCAAATGTTAACAATTCAATTTCAATAACAGTTATTAAAGTCAAATGTTAACAATTCAATTTCAATAACAGTTATTAAAGTCAAATGTTAACAATTCAATTTTGATAACAGTTATTAAAGTCAAACATTAACAATTCAATTTCGATAACAGTTATTAAAGTCAAATGTTAACAATTCAATTTTGATAACAGTTATTAAAGTCAAATGTTAACAATTCAATTTTGATAACAGTTATTAAAGTCAAATGTTAACAATTCAATTTTGATAACAGTTATTAAAGTCAAATGTTAACAATTCAATTTCGATAACAGTTATTAAAGTCAAATGTTAACAATTCAATTTCAATAACAGTTATTAAAGTCAAATGTTAACAATTCAATTTTGATAACAGTTATTAAAGTCAAATGTTAACAATTCAATTTTGATAACAGTTATTAAAGTCAAATGTTAACAATTAAATTTTGATAACAGTTATTAAAGTCAAATGTTAACAATTCAATTTTGATAACAGTTATTAAAGTCAAATGTTAACAATTCAATTTCGATAACAGTTATTAAAGTCAAATGTTAACAATTAAATTTCGATAACAGTTATTAAAGTCAAATGTTAACAATTCAATTTTGATAACAGTTATTAAAGTCAAATGTTAACAATTCAATTTTGATAACAGTTATTAAAGTCAAATGTTAACAATTCAATTTTGATAACAGTTATTAAAGTCAAATGTTAACAATTCAATTTTGATAACAGTTATTAAAGTCAAATGTTAACAATTCAATTTTGATAACAGTTATTAAAGTCAAATGTTAACAATTCAATTTTGATAACAGTTATTAAAGTCAAATGTTAACAATTCAATTTTGATAACAGTTATTAAAGTCAAATGTTAACAATTCAATTTTGATAACAGTTATTAAAGTCAAATGTTAACAATTCAATTTTGATAACAGTTATTAAAGTCAAATGTTAACAATTCAATTTTGATAACAGTTATTAAAGTCAAATGTTAACAATTCAATTTTGATAACAGTTATTAAAGTCAAATGTTAACAATTCAATTTTGATAACAGTTATTAAAGTCAAATGTTAACAATTCAATTTTGATAACAGTTATTAAAGTCAAATGTTAACAATTCAATTTCAATAACAGTTATTAAAGTCAAATGTTAACAATTCAATTTCAATAACAGTTATTAAAGTCAAATGTTAACAATTCAATTTCAATAACAGTTATTAAAGTCAAATGTTAACAATTCAATTTTGATAACAGTTATTAAAGTCAAATGTTAACAATTCAATTTTGATAACAGTTATTAAAGTCAAATGTTAACAATTCAATTTTGATAACAGTTATTAAAGTCAAATGTTAACAATTCAATTTTGATAACAGTTATTAAAGTCAAATGTTAACAATTCAATTTTGATAACAGTTATTAAAGTCAAATGTTAACAATTCAATTTTGATAACAGTTATTAAAGTCAAATGTTAACAATTCAATTTTGATAACAGTTATTAAAGTCAAATGTTAACAATTCAATTTTGATAACAGTTATTAAAGTCAAATGTTAACAATTCAATTTCAATAACAGTTATTAAAGTCAAATGTTAACAATTCAATTTTGATAACAGTTATTAAAGTCAAATGTTAACAATTCAATTTCGATAACAGTTATTAAAGTCAAATGTTAACAATTCAATTTCGATAACAGTTATTAAAGTCAAATGTTAACAATTCAATTTTGATAACAGTTATTAAAGTCAAATGTTAACAATTCAATTTTGATAACAGTTATTAAAGTCAAATGTTAACAATTCAATTTTGATAGCAGTTATTAAAGTCAAATGTTAACAATTCAATTTTGATAACAGTTATTAAAGTCAAATGTTAACAATTCAATTTTGATAGCAGTTATTAAAGTCAAATGTTAACAATTCAATTTTGATAACAGTTATTAAAGTCAAATGTTAACAATTCAATTTTGATAACAGTTATTAAAGTCAAATGTTAACAATTCAATTTTGATAACAGTTATTAAAGTCAAATGTTAACAATTCAATTTTGATAACAGTTATTAAAGTCAAATGTTAACAATTCAATTTTGATAACAGTTATTAAAGTCAAATGTTAACAATTCAATTTCGATAACAGTTATTAAAGTCAAATGTTAACAATTCAATTTTGATAACAGTTATTAAAGTCAAATGTTAACAATTTAATTTCGATAACAGTTATTAAAGTCAAATGTTAACAATTCAATTTTGATAACAGTTATTAAAGTCAAATGTTAACAATTCAATTTTGATAACAGTTATTAAAGTCAAATGTTAACAATTCAATTTTGATAACAGTTATTAAAGTCAAATGTTAACAATTCAATTTTGATAACAGTTATTAAAGTCAAATGTTAACAATTCAATTTCAATAACAGTTATTAAAGTCAAATGTTAACAATTCAATTTCGATAACAGTTATTAAAGTCAAATGTTAACAATTCAATTTTGATAACAGTTATTAAAGTCAAATGTTAACAATTCAATTTTGATAACAGTTATTAAAGTCAAATGTTAACAATTCAATTTCAATAACAGTTATTAAAGTCAAATGTTAACAATTCAATTTTGATAACAGTTATTAAAGTCAAATGTTAACAATTCAATTTTGATAACAGTTATTAAAGTCAAATGTTAACAATTCAATTTTGATAACAGTTATTAAAGTCAAATGTTAACAATTCAATTTTGATAACAGTTATTAAAGTCAAATGTTAACAATTCAATTTCGATAACAGTTATTAAAGTCAAATGTTAACAATTCAATTTTGATAACAGTTATTAAAGTCAAATGTTAACAATTCAATTTCGATAACAGTTATTAAAGTCAAATGTTAACAATTCAATTTTGATAACAGTTATTAAAGTCAAATGTTAACAATTCAATTTTGATAACAGTTATTAAAGTCAAATGTTAACAATTCAATTTTGATAACAGTTATTAAAGTCAAATGTTAACAATTAAATTTTGATAACAGTTATTAAAGTCAAATGTTAACAATTCAATTTTGATAACAGTTATTAAAGTCAAATGTTAACAATTCAATTTTGATAACAGTTATTAAAGTCAAATGTTAACAATTCAATTTTGATAACAGTTATTAAAGTCAAATGTTAACAATTCAATTTTGATAACAGTTATTAAAGTCAAATGTTAACAATTCAATTTTGATAGCAGTTATTAAAGTCAAATGTTAACAATTCAATTTTGATAACAGTTATTAAAGTCAAATGTTAACAATTCAATTTCGATAGCAGTTATTAAAGTCAAATGTTAACAATTCAATTTTGATAACAGTTATTAAAGTCAAATGTTAACAATTCAATTT
Source organism: Unio delphinus (assembly GCA_029339505.1). Lineage (NCBI taxonomy): Eukaryota > Metazoa > Mollusca > Bivalvia > Unionida > Unionidae > Unio > Unio delphinus. The sequence goes on along the minus strand of JAQISU010000059.1, from coordinate 1,713,760 downwards.
TGATAACAGTTATTAAAGTCAAATGTTAACAATTCAATTTTGATAACAGTTATTAAAGTCAAATGTTAACAATTCAATTTCGATAACAGTTATTAAAGTCAAATGTTAACAATTCAATTTTGATAACAGTTATTAAAGTCAAATGTTAACAATTCAATTTCAATAACAGTTATTAAAGTCAAATGTTAACAATTCAATTTTGATAACAGTTATTAAAGTCAAATGTTAACAATTCAATTTCAATAACAGTTATTAAAGTCAAATGTTAACAATTCAATTTTGATAACAGTTATTAAAGTCAAATGTTAACAATTCAATTTTGATAACAGTTATTAAAGTCAAATGTTAACAATTCAATTTTGATAACAGTTATTAAAGTCAAATGTTAACAATTCAATTTTGATAACAGTTATTAAAGTCAAATGTTAACAATTCAATTTTGATAACAGTTATTAAAGTCAAATGTTAACAATTCAATTTCAATAACAGTTATTAAAGTCAAATGTTAACAATTCAATTTTGATAACAGTTATTAAAGTCAAATGTTAACAATTCAATTTCAATAACAGTTATTAAAGTCAAATGTTAACAATTCAATTTCGATAACAGTTATTAAAGTCAAATGTTAACAATTCAATTTTGATAACAGTTATTAAAGTCAAACATTAACAATGAAGAAGAACTGCCATTCCCTGAACTTTGTTTGAAAACTTTGTCACAATAAAATACAACAATATATACAACATTCCCTCATAACAACACTGTGCAATGGCACCACAGATAATAGTCCCTTAAAATGAAGACATTACAGTACTCCCTTTTTATAATGAAGACATTACAGTACTCCCTTTTTATAATGAAGACATTACAGTACTCCCTTTTTATAATGAAGACATTACAGTACTCCCTTTTTATAATGAAGACATTACAGTACTCCCTTTTTACAATGAAGACATTACAGTACTCCCTTTTTGTAATGAAGACATTACAGTACTCCCTTTTTATAATGAAGACATTACAGTACTCCCTTTTTATAATGAAGACATTACAGTACTCCCTTTTTATAATGCTGTCCATGAGAGTCGTTCAATTTATATTATAGTGAGACTTATAATGAACTACACATTATAATGATGTCATACAGTCTACTATAGTAAGACTAATAATGAACTACACATTACAATGATGTCATACAGTCTACATTATAGTGAGACTTACAATGAACTACACATTACAATGATGTCATACAGTCCACATTATAGTTAAATTGCCTTACAATACGATGTAATACTCCATTATAAATAATGATGTCATACAGTCCACATTATAGTTAAATTGCCTTACAATACGATGTAATACTCCATTATAAATAATGATGTCATACAGTCCACATTATAGTTAAATTGCCTTACAATACGATGTAATACTCCATTATAAATAATGATGTCATACAGTCCACATTATAGTTAAATTACCTTACAATACGATGTAATACTCCATTATAAATAATGATGTCATACAGTCCACATTATAGTTAAATTGCCTTACAATACGATGTAATACTCCATTATAAATAATGATGTCATACAGTCCACATTATAGTTAAACTGCCTTACAATACGATGTAATACTCCATTATAAATAATGATATCATACAGTCCACATTATAGTTAAACTGCCTTACAATACGATATAATACTCCATTATAAAAAATGATATCATACAGTCCACATTATAGTTAAACTGCCTTACAATAGGATGTAATACTCCATTATAAATAATGATATCATACAGTCCACATTATAGTTAAACTGCCTTACAATACGATGTAATACTCCATTATAAATAATGATGTCATACAGTCCACATTATAGTTAAACTGCCTTACAATACGATGTAATACTCCATTATAAATAATGATATCATACAGTCCACATTATAGTTAAACTGCCTTACAATACGATGTAATACTCCATTATAAATAATGATATCATACAGTCCACATTATAGTTAAACTGCCTTACAATACGATGTAATACTCCATTATAAATAATAATATCATACAGTCCACATTATAGTTAAACTGCCTTACAATACGATGTAATACTCCATTATAAATAATAATATCATACAGTTTACATGATAGTCACACTGCCTAATAATGAACTACCGGTACACAATGTAATACTTATTATAATAATGTCATACAGTCTACATAAAGGTGAGACTGTCTTATCATACAATGGCCATCAATGTAATACTTATTATAATAATGTCATACAGTCTACATAAAGGTGAGACTGTCTTATCATACAATGGCCATCAATGTAATACTTATTATAATAATGTCATACAGTCTACATTAAGGTGAGACTGTCTTATCATACAATGGCCATCAATGTAATACTTATTATAATAATGTCATACAGTCTACATAAATGTGAGACTGTCTTATCATACAATGGCCATCAATGTAATACTTATTATAATAATGTCATACAGTCTACATAAAGGTGAGACTGTCTTATCATACAATGACCATCAATGTAATACTTATTATAATAATGTCATACAGTCTACATAAAAGTGAGACTGTCTTATCATACAATGACCATCAATGCAATACTTCATTATAATAATGTCATACATTTTACATTAAAGTGAGTCTGCCTTATGACAAACTACACAATGTAATACTTATTATAATAATGTCATACAGTCTACATAAAGGTGAGACTGTCTTATCATACAATGGCCATCAATGTAATACTTATTATAATAATGTCATACAGTCTACATTAAGGTGAGACTGTCTTATCATACAATGGCCATCAATGTAATACTTATTATAATAATGTCATACAGTCTACATTAAGGTGAGACTGTCTGATAATGAAGTACATTATGCTGTACCAATAACTCAATATAATGATGTGAAAGGGAGTCATAGAGCATAGCATCTAATGGAGAGATGATACTCACACTAGTCTCTCATTATAATGATGTGAAAGGGAGTCATAGAGCATAGCATCTAATGGAGAGATGATACACACACTAGTCTCTCATTATAATGCTGTGTAAACCCCACCTTATAGTTTAGAACATGATCCAGTACCCCACCTTATAGTTTAGAACATGATACAGTACCCAACCTTATAGTTTAGAACATGATACAGTACCTAACCTTATAGTTTAGAACATGAAACAGTACCTAACCTTATAGTTTAGAACATGATACAGTACCCCACCTTATAGGTTAGAACATGATACAGTACCCCACCTTATAGTTTAGAACATGATACAGTACCCCACCTTATAGTTTAGAACATGATATGAGTATCCTACCTTATAGGTCAGAACATGATACATTACCTAACCTTATAGTTTAGAACATGATACAGTACCCCACCTTATAGGTTAGAACATGATACAGTACCCCACCTTATAGTTTAGAACATGATACAGTACCCCACCTTATAGTTTAGAACATGATATGAGTATCCTACCTTATAGGTCAGAACATGATACATTACCTAACCTTATAGTTTAGAACATGATACAGTACCCCACCTTATAGGTTAGAACATGATACATTACCCCACCTCATAGTTTAGAACATGATACAGTACACAACCTCATAGTTTAGAACATGATACAGTACTTAACCTTATAGTTTAGAACAAGATATGAGTACCCCACCTTATAGTTTAGAACATGATACAGTACCCCACCTTATAGGTTAGAACATGATATGAGTACCCCACCTTATAGGTTAGAACATGATACATTACCTAACCTTATAGTTTAGAACATGATACAGTACACCACCTTATAGTTTAGAACATGATACAGTACCCAACCTTATAGTTTAGAACAAGATATGAGTACCCCACCTTATAGTTTAGAACATGATCAGTACCCCACCTTATAGGTTAGAACATGATACATTACCCCACTTTATAGTTTAGAACATGATACATTACCCCACCTTATAGTTTAGAACATGATACGAGTACCCAACCTTATAGTTTAGAACATGATACAGTACCCCACCTTATAGTTTAGAACAAGATATGAGTACCCCACCTTATAGTTTAGAACATGATCAGTACCCCACCTTATAGTTTAGAACATGATACGAGTACCCAACCTTATAGTTTAGAACATGATACAGTACCCCAACATATAGTTTAGAACAAGATATGAGTACCCCACCTTATAGTTTAGAACATGATACAGTGTAGTGCTATCTACCTAAATTATGCCATACTGTTGTGTGAGTGCTAAATTATGCTATACTGTTGTGTGAGTGCTAAATTATGCCATACTGTTGTGTGAGTGCTAAATTATGCCATACTGTTGTGTGAGTGCTAAATTATGCCATACTGTTGTGTGAGTGCTTTATAATGAAGTATACATGTAACTTTTGTACTACATAATGAAATGGGATCCCTGTTACAATGCTGTGTGTTACAGAGAGGGAATACTGTATATTGATAAGCAATTGTTACAATGCTGTGTGTTACAGAGAGGGAATACTGTATATTGATAAGCAATTGTTACAAAATGCTGTGTTACAGAGAGGGAATACTGTATATTGATAAGCAATTGTTACAAAATGCTGTGTGTTACAGAGGGAATACTGTATATTGATAAGCAATTGTTACAATGCTGTGTGTTACAGAGAGGGAATACTGTATATTGATAAGCAATTGCTACAATGCTGTGTGTTACAGAGAGGGAATACTGTATATTGATAAGCAATTGTTACAAAATGCTGTGTTACAGAGAGGGAATACTGTATATTGATAAGCAATTGTTACAAAATGCTGTGTGTTACAGAGAGAATACTGTATATTGATAAGCAATTGCTACAATGTTGTGTGTTACAAAGAGGGAATACTGTATATTGATAAGCAATTGTTACAATGTTGTGTTTTACAGAGGGAATACTGTATATTGATAAGCAACTGTTACAATGCTGTGTGTTACAGAGAGGGAATACTGTATATTGATAAGCAATTGTTACAATGTTGTGTGTTACAGAGAGGGAATACTGTATATTGATAAGCAATTGTTACAATGCTGTGTGTTACAGAGAGGGAATACTGTATATTGATAAGCAACTGTTACAATGCTGTGTGTTACAGAGAGGGAATACTGTATATTGATAAGCAATTGTTACAATGTTGTGTGTTACAGAGAGGGAATACTGTATATTGATAAGCAATTGTTACAATGCTGTGTGTTACAGAGAGGTAATACTGTATATTGATAAGCAATTGTTACAATGTTGTGTGTTACAGAGGGAATACTGTATATTGATAAGCAATTGTTACAAAATGCTGTGTTACAGGAGAGGGAATACTGTATATTGATAAGCAATTGTTACAATGTTGTGTGTTACAGAGAGGGAATACTGTATATTGATAAGCAATTGTTACAATGCTGTGTGTTACAGAGAGGGAATACTGTATATTGATAAGCAATTGTTACAATGTTGTGTGTTACAGAGGGAATACTGTATATTGATAAGCAATTGTTACAAAATGCTGTGTTACAGGAGAGGGAATACTGTATATTGATAAGCAACTAATTACTAATATTAGACCAAGTTTGACAAAGTCTCACTTACTCGAACCATAGCTCTTTTTAATTATTGCATGTTACTAAAATAAACAGATACAAGTCAAAACAAATATTTTTCTCATAAAAGAATAACCCTGTTACATTAATATTAATTGTTTAATGTAATTAATACCCTGTAACATTAATATTAATTGGTTAATGTAATTAATAACCCTGTAACATTAATATTAATTGTTTAATGTAATTAATAATCCTGTAACATTAATATTAATTGTTTAATGTAATAACCCTGTAACATTAATATTAATTGTTTAATGTAATTAATAACCCTGTAACATTAATATTAATTGGTTAATGTAATTACTTTTTGACTCTTTAATCTTGTACCAGTAGATGGTTAAAAAATAAAGAGGTGAAGTTCTGAGTGGATCAACATAACTAGCAAATAATTAAAGTGACACTGAAATTTATATTTTTTAAAAATACTGGACATCTTAATAACAGTATCAACATCTTATTCAAGCTAAAAAAAATGTTATGGGGAGATAACTTTTGCATAGTGTTAATAATGATTCTGATGATGTCACAATATTTCTAGATTATATGAAATTTAAATAACATTTTCTTACAAGACAAATGGCAAGTTTATTTGTTTAGTGTAAAGATATGATGGTGATATTAATGTCAATAGTAATAAGGACAAGAACACTTACAATGTAAGAAAATTAAGTAAAACTTTATATTTATTTAAATCTCAGTATTATTTTTTACTAGCAGATTGGTTGGTAATTTGATGAGCTATACATGGCAGTCATATATCTCGTGGAGGAGGAACCAGGAAAAAACATGTGTTTAACCACCTTGCTACATGAAGCTAATGGTAAGCTATCTCGTACAACTACATTGACTGAACCCAAGACTTGAACTAATGCAGAGGTGAAATCGCTGCGATTGGTGCCTTTCAGACATACTAGACAGGCTGGAATTCTGTGCTAACCAATAATATATTGAAACTGTGATTTCTTGTCCATGATTCCTGGAATCACAAATTTCAATTGTTTTTAAAAATAACTTAAACTTCTAATTTGTATGTGATGTGGATTTTCAACATAGCTTTAAAAACAATTCAGTTATATCGCTACGACGTCTGCAGTGTGGCAGTTTATAGTGATGTCTAGCACTGGGGCATCATGCCGCTGACATGTAGCATGACGTCCCACCCAATCACAATATCATGACAACAGGCAGACCAGTTCTAATACTAACTTCTTAATGCTGAGTGCCAAAAACAAGGCAGCTTCTTGTACCATTTTTATAAGTCTTTGGTATGACTCGTTTGGGGTTCAAACCCTCAACCAACCAAATATCTGAGGGGTACTTTCTAACCAGTCATGCTACTTGATTGGTCTCTATTTTTTTCTAATATTGTAGATATTCCATAGTTCTACATTCTAAATTTATTGATGTGAAGATTTTTTTTTTTATCTAAAATATTGTGTTTACCAAAAATGTAGTAAAATCAAAGATCTCAGTGCTGTTAGAGAAAATTACAATTCTATTGTAGCATTTTTATTTGTGATTTCAACAAAATAAGAAAAATGATAAAGGTTCATGATGTATTCTCTCCCCTGAACTATCCTTAGAACCTCCCAACTCAACAAACTTGAATCAAATTCATATTATTTATTTTAAGATGTTCTCTTGATTTTTATAATGCTTATTTTTAGCTTCAGTTTTACTTGAATCCTTTGATTTTCTAGAATTTAGTGCTCACATAAAAAATGTCCGTATACATTAATTTTTCAGTTTAAGTATTTTAAGACTGAAAACTTATATAATAAATTTTAATTACGAACTTATTATTATACGATCTGATGAATTTGAAAATAATATAAAAAATTCAAGTTAATAACAGTATACTGTCTAGGACATTTCAAACTTGAGACTTAAAAATCACCGATATTAACAACTACAGTTCTCATGTGTATGTGTGTGTGGGTGGGGATGTGTGAGTGTGATTATAGATGTTTCTTAATTAAAAACCATATATTCAAACTTGCTTCTGAAAAAATATTTTCAAAATGCCTTATTGTTCTAATCAAAAGATATTTAAAAACTCTACATTTATAAATATTTGAAGGATCAGAATTCTAAATGTTTAATTTCAGCTAATGTAATGTGATCTTTTGTCAACCTAATTATGCAAATGAAATACTATGGTCAGAATCCACAATATTTATTAACATGTGGTTCTGTGGGACAAATGTAATATTTGGAACAACTATATTTTTGGGGACAATAGTAATCTGTGTGACAAATGTAATATTTGGAACAACTATATTTTTGGGGACAATGGTAATCTGTGGGACAAATGTAATATTTGGGACAAATCTTATATTTGCGACAACTGTAACATTTGGAATAACTGCAAACTTTGAGATTAAAGAATCTTTTTTTAAAAATCCAGTGTCATGCATATGTTTTGGAAGGGGCATATCCCCTTCCCTACACCCCTATCTAATACTACAAATTTAACACAACACTTCAACATTAGACTTTTAACATTGAGGCTGCTGTCACCATGGTAACAGTGATACCCATATTACATGACACCTATGTAGGTGACACAAACACCCTGATTCAAACAGCATGTATGATTATTAAAAAAGAAATATCTAAATAAACTCTGAAGCAAAAAACACTGAACACCAATGGTGCATGTTTTATATAACGTAGACTGGATCACAGAAAATGTTTTATTTTGTCATGGTGTTTTATATAATGTAGACTGGATCACAGAAAATGTTTTATTTCGTCATGGTGTTTTATATAATGTAGACTGGATCACAGAAAATCTTTTTTTGTCATGGTGTTTTATATGGTGTAGACTGGATCACAGAAAATGTTTTATTTTGTCATGGTGTTTTATATAATGTAGACTGGATCACAGAAAATGTTTTTTTTTGTCATGGTGTTTTATATAATGTAGACTGGATCAGAGAAAATGTTTTATTTTGTCATGGTGTTTTATATAATGTTGACTGGATCATAGAAAATGTTTTATTTTGTCATTTTAAGTAGATTTTTGAGCCATTAAAAGATAGCAGTACCACATGCAATGTATAAAACCATGACATGGTGAACACAAGATTTTTGAGAAACCATCAATCACAACTTTAGTACAAACATAACAACCACGATGTATTTCAAAAATGTGCAAATTCCGCCACGATATAGGTAAATTAGCAATTTTTCACACTTCCCATCTTAATAGGTCAAATTATAATGTTTTTTTATGAACATTTCCCATTGTAATAGGTCAAGTTATAATGTTGTTTCATGCACATTTCACATTGTAACAGGTCAAATTATAATGTTGTTTCAAGTACATTAACATTGTAATAGGTCAAATTATAATGTAATTTTATGAACATTTCCCATTGTAATAGGTCAAATTATAATGTTATTTTATGAACATTTCCCATTGTAATAGGTCAAATTATAATGTTGTTTAATTTACATTTCCCATAGTAATAGGTCACAGCATTAGACCAAATCTGTATAAATTTGGAACATTAATTGAGGGGTCAAAGAAGCAGACTTACAGGTTGTATTACCAGCAGATTGATATGCAATCTTATTTAAATACAATACTTACTATGTACAGTCGTATATTATAGTAACATACCATATATATACTCAAAAGTCTGTTCCAGCAGCGAACATAGAGTTTGAATTGCCATTACATGAAACGATGTGGGCTATGCAGCAAGGTGGGCTATGCAGCAAGGTGGGCTATGCAGCGAGGTGGGCTATGCAGCGAGGTGGGCTATGCAGCAAGGTGGGCTATGCAGCAAGGTGGGCTATGCAGTGAGGTGGGCTATGCAGCGCGGTGGGCTATGCAGTGAGGTGGGCTATGCAGCAAGGTGGGCTATGCAGCACGGTGGGCTATGCAGTGAGGTGGGCTATGCAGCAAGGTGGGCTATGCAGTGAGGTGGGCTATGCAGCGATGAGGGCTATGCAGCAAGATGGGCTATGCAGTGAGGTGGGCTATGCAGTGAGGTGGGCTATGCAGTGAGATGGGCTATGCAGTGAGGTGGGCTATACAGCAAGGTGGGCTATGCAGTGAGGTGGGCTATGCAGTGAGATGGGCTATGCAGTGAGGTGGGCTATGCAGTGAGATGGGCTATGCAGTGAGATGGGCTATGCAGTGAGGTGGGCTATACAGCAAGGTGGGCTATGCAGCGATGAGGGCTAAGCAGTTATTTAGGAGTAATCAGTAGAAACAACATTGAAGACTGATGTGCCGGTGAATTTGCATTTCATTCTGACATTTAAGTGCGCTGTTTAGTAAATCACGATATGCATTTATTTTTGGACACCAATATGACAACTTTAAATGTTATGAGTAAGATACTTTTATATTTAGACTTGCAAAAAACTTTTTGACAAACAACATAGAGGCATATATTGATTCAAACTCCAACTAGTGACAGAGCCTGTTGATAATAATTAATTACATGTTGTAAAAGTAATTACACCACTCCCTCGATAACTCACGTCCTGATAACTCGTGAACGTGCTTATAACCTGGGTTCAGGTGTGAATCCTATTTTTTTAAATCAGAAAATAAAAAATATAAAAGTGATCCCGATTTGTTGAACTTATAGAAGCATGTGGTCAAAATTGCTCACTGAAATGTTGATAAATCATTCGTTTTATGGTCGAAAATGGTAGAGATAATTTGGAATCTTTAACCAACATTTTGAAATTATAAGCTTTTCATAAATTTGATTACAGTTTCTTTCCAAACAATATTCTTAATACATCTTAATTAAAGATATTCAAGGAAATTTTGATAAATGAAAATGTCACTTGCGCCTGGTGTGGACAGCACATAAATAATTAAATATTAAATTGAAAAAATTTTATTAAGCAAAATTTGTGTTTTATTTCTATCTTTGAGTTCCTCTTAAGTGTAATCATCTTAAATGCAACGTGTATTTAAACATATAAGGTGTCAGCTATGTCCAGAGGCATTTCTGAGAACCAAATTACGTCCAGACCGCATCTTGAAAGCTGACTTGCAGAAGTATTGAATTTTGCTGTATTATTTGCACTGAATTAAAAACTAGCCTTTTTTGTCTTATCATGTCAATTATGTCTTTTGAATCAAATAAAGTCGGTTGAGAAAAAGCACACAAACTGACCCTACTTAAAATCTAGCAACCCCGGTTGCTTCAGTTGATCAATCGAACACTGTTTGTTATACATGTCATTGTGTTTGTCGCTTTTACTAACTTAATTTAACTGACTCAATAACAACTGTTTTAAAGATAGCAAGGCAAACACGAGAAATGAATACTTCACAAAATCATTCACTATCAGATTTCAATCAAATCACAACATCAATATTGTACTAACTGAACTATACAAAATTTGAGTTTCGATGCAGATGATTGCCTCGCACAATATATATCGCTAGTTTTTGAAAAGAAAGGAATCTTGTTTGGTGGTGAATCAACAGTTAGTCTAGTTCCCTGCTACTCCAAATCCTGGCTTGGTAATATACTAATAGAAACCACTCGATGAACCAGAGTAATCCACAAAACAAAAAGCAGTGACGTAATACACATGTTCTTGTGTGTACACATGACGATTGTTGAAACCAGTTGGAATGATCCTTCACATGTTGAATATTTTGAAAATAAATGTAATTAATACAGAATAACAAACATCTTCCTTAGAAAAAGCATATTACTACAATTTAATCAACATGGTTGTAAAGCAAGGACAACTTCGATAATCATCCCAGTTCCCTACCACCCCACCCCACCCCACTTTGCTTTTCTCATCGTATAGCCTAATCATATTTTTCAATTTTTGAAGGTCCCTCAGTAACTTACACCCTCATTTATAGTGTGTTGTGTGATGTATGAAGGGAGAGGTGTACATTTAACTCACGCCCTGGCTTATAGTGCAGGCTATGTTTGTAGACCCAGTTGTGTGCAAGCTATCAAGTGAGAGGTGTACAATTTACATGATACTAATTTGTAAAGGGAGGTAACTTTACTGTCAATTGAAGCAAATTGAAATGCCAGACAAAGCTTGCCAAAACAATTGCATGATTTAGTATCTACATTACATTGATATTTCTGAGTTTACAAAGGGAGGCAACTGTCAATTGAGGCAAATTGAAACTATAGGCAGAGCTTGCCAAAACAATTGCATGATTTAGTATCTACATTACATTGATGTGTCTGAGTTTACAAAGGGAGGCAACTATACTAGACTTTGTTTAATTTGTTCTTCATTATCTAGTGTATTGATGACCATGGTAGTCATAGAATTAGTAGCATTCATTACAACCTGTATTCCAAAACCTAACTGATGAAGAAGAACCAAAACTTTCCTCCTTACATCAACCTTCCTATTATTATCAATGTTAAATCTTATACTGTACATAATCATGAATGAAAAGATTCCATATTACCAATGTTAAATCTTATACTGTACATAATCATGAATGAAAAGATTCCATATTACCAATGTTAAATCTTATACTGTACATAATCATGAATGAAAAGATTCCATATTACCAATGTTAAATCTTATACTGTACATAATCATGAATGAAAAGATTACAACTGCAAAAGTCATGGACCTCACAAAATGTACCAGCAGATGAAAGTCCGTGTTGTTTCTTCCACTTATTACTCCTAACAGACCCAGATTTACCAGTGCATGATGTTACCATGGTGACAGCAGTGCATGATGTCAGATCTGGGTTGGTAGATGGACTCTTACTTAAAAGCAAGGGTGTGTATGCTTGAAGTGATTGCAAAATGTGTATAATAATAATAATAATAATAATAATAATAATAATAATAATAATAATAATAAATAATATCAATAAAATAATAATGATAAAATAATAATGATAATAATAATAATGAAAATAATAATAATAATAATAATAATAATAATAATAATAATAATAATAATAATAATAATAATAATAAATAATATCAATAAAATAATAATGATAAAATAATAATGATAATAATAATAATGAAAATAATAATGATAATAATAATAATAACAAATAATATTAATAATAATTTAAAATAATAATAATAATAACAAAAATAATAATAATAATATCAACAACAACATTAATCATAATAATAATAAAAATAAATAACATTAATAATAATTAAAAATAATAATAATAATAACAATAACAATAATAATATCAATAACAACACCAATAATAAAAATAATAATAATAATAATAATAATAATTTATAATAATAATAATTATAATCATAATAAATAATAATTGTTGTTGAAATAATAAATCTCAATCTGAAATCTGAAAATGTACATATACTTAAATAAAGGAAAATGCTTCAATGTGACATTTAACCTTTGACCTCCAATCTGTTCATGCCCAAATAATTTAGGTCCAAATATGAGGCATTTTACATCTGATTGTTTTGCAATTCATGTTCTTTAATAGTTTACACGTGTCATGCTAGAAGTGAAAATTGTGTATATTGCCAAAGTTGACATATGTTTAACACATACTATATATTTGGCAGGGCATACAAAAAACATCTGATATCTTTTCCAAACTCATTTTCACACAAATGCTAAGTATATGATATTTTATTTCACACAAACATTAATTATATGATAATTAATTTTACACAAGCATTAGTTAGACAATATTTAATTTTGCACAAATGTTAACTGTATGATATTTAATTTTGCACAAGCATTAATTATACAATGTTTAATTTCACAAAAATTTTAAGTATATGTATTGATATTCACACATGTTAGGTAAATGATATGCAAAATGTATTAGGTACTACACATGTTGAAAATATTGGTTTAAAAAAATATTAAAGCAAATTTGTATTAGTTCTATCTGTTACATATATTAAATGAAGTCTTTTACACAATGAGATTAGAAAAATTCATACAAGTTTTACATTCAAGATTTGTATATCATCTGTGAAATATATATTTTTTGTATGTTGTTTGGCATTAATAAAATGTATAGTTAGCATATATATATATATATATATATATATATATATATATATATATATATATATATATATTGTTCTCTGGCAATGATATGTAACAAACACAAGGACATGCAATTCATAGTGGGATGAAAGGTCAATTATAGTTTAAGAAATCTATGAACTAAAATGTTAAGTAATCATTGGTTTTTTAAATACCTATAAAATGACATGACACTGCTTTGACAGCAATTGATTATATAATTCAATACCTATAAAATGACATGACACTGCCTTGACAGCATTTGGTTATACAATTAAATACCTATAAAATGACATGACACTGCTTTGACAGCAATTGGTTATACAATTAAATACCTATAAAATGACATGACACTGCCTTGACAGCATTTGGTTATACAATTATATACCTATAAAATGACATGACACTGCTTTGACAACATCTGGTTATACAATTAAATACCTATAAAATGACACAATACTGCCTTGACAGAATCTGGTTATACAATTAAATACCTATAAAATGACACGGCTTTGACTGCATTTGGTTATAAGATTATATACCTATAAAATGACACAATACTGCCTTGACAGAATTTGGTTATACAATTAAATACCTATAAAATAACACTGCTTTGACAGCATTTGGCTATACAATTAAATACCTATAAAATGACGACGCTGTTTTGACAGAATTTGGTTATGCAATACCTATAAAATGACACTGCTTTGACTGCATTTGGTTATACAATTAAATACCTATAAAATGACACTGCTTTGACTGCATTTGGTTATACAATTAAATACCTATAAAATGACACTGCTTTGACTGCATTTGTTTTTATATAATTCTGCACGTTTTCAGGTGTACAAGTAAACTGTACACAATGATAAACATACATGAATAATAAACTGTACACAATGATAAACATACATGAATAATAAACTGTACACAATGATAAACATACATGAATAATAAACTGTACACAATGATAAACATACATGAATAATAAACTGTACACAATGATAAACATACATGAATAATAAACTGTACACAATGATAAACATACACGAATAATAAACTGTACACAATGATAAACATACATGAATAATAAACTGTACACAATGATAAACATACATGAATAATAAACTGTAAAAAATGAATGCTTACATGTATAATTAAGCTGTATACAGTGAATTACACATGTATAAATTAAGATAAATATGTAACTTAGCACCATACAGTAATAAATACATCAAATAAAATAACTGGCATGATTGATTTCTTTAGTGACAACAATAATTTTTTTTCTACTAATAGACACTGGATGTGGCATACTACTGATTAATTTCTACTAATAGACACTGGATGTGGCACACTATTGATTTATTTCTACTAATACACACTGGATGTGGCACACTGTTGATTCAGTTCTACAAATAGACACTGGACATGGCACACTACTGATTCATTCTACTAATAGACACTGGATGTGGCATACTACTGATTGATTTATACTAATAGACACTGGATGTGGCATACTACTGATTGATTTATACTAACAGACACTGGATGTGGCACACTACTGGTTCATTTCTACTAATACACACTGGATGTGGCACACTGCTGATTTATTTATACTAATAGACACTGGATGTGGCACACTACTGATTGATTTATACTAATAGACACTGGATGTGGCACACTATTGATTCATTTCTACTAATACACACTGGATGTGGCACACTGTTGATTCAGTTCTACAAATAGACACTGGACATGGCACACTACTGATTCATTCTACTAATAGACACTGGATGTGGGACACTGTTGATTCATTCTACTAATAGACACTGGACATGGCACACTACTTGTTCATTTCTACTAATGGACACTGGATGTTGCACACCACTGATTCATTTCCACTAATAGACACTGGATGTGGCACACTGTTGATTCATTCTACTAATAGAAACCAGATGTAGCACACTTCTGATTCATTTCTACTAATGGACACTAGATGTTGCACCCTACTAATTCATTACTACTAACAGACACTGGATGTGGCTCACTACTGATTCATTTCTACTAACAGACACTGGATGTGGCATACTACTGATTGATTTATACTAATAGACACTGGATGTGGCACACAATTGATTTATTTCTACTAATAGACACTGGATGTGGCACACTATTGATTTATTTCTAATAATACACACTGGATGTGGCACACTGTTGATTCAGTTCTACAAATAGACACTGGACATGGCACACTACTGATTCATTCTACTAATAGACACTGGATGTGGCATACTACTGATTGATTTATACTAATAGACACTGGATGTGGCATACTACTGATTGATTTATACTAATAGACACTGGATGTGGCACATTATTGATTTATTTCTACTAATGCACACTGGATGTGGCACACTGTTGATTCAGTTCTACAAATAGACACTGGACATGGCACACTACTGATTCATTCTACTAATAGACACTGGATGTGGGACACTGTTGATTCATTCTACTAATAGACACTGGACATGGCACACTACTGGTTCATTTCTACTAATGGACACTGGATGTTGCACACTACTGATTCATTTCCACTAATAGACACTGGATGTGGCACACTGTTGATTCATTCTACTAATAGACACCGGATGTAGCACACTTCTGATTCATTTCTACTAATGGACACTAGATGTGGCACCCTACTAATTCATTACTACTAACAGACACTGGATGTGGCTCACTACTCATTCATTTCTACTAATGGACACTGGATGTGGCTCACTACTGATTCATTTCTACCACTAGACACTGGATGTGGCATACTACTGATTCATTTCTACTAATAGACACTGAATGTGGCACACTGTAGATTCGTTTTTACCAATAGACACTGGATGTGGCATACTACTGATTCATTTCTACTAATAGACACTGAATGTGGCACACTGTAGATTCATTTTTACCAATAGACACTGGATGTAGCATGCTACTGATTCATTTCTACTAACAGACACTGGATGTGGCTCACTACTGATTCATTTCTACTAATGGACACTGGATGTGGCTCACTACTGATTCATTTCTACTAATGGACACTGGATGTGGCTCACTACTTATTCATTTCTACTAACAGACACTGGATGTGGCATACTACTGATTCATTTCTACTAATGGACACTGAATGTGGCACACTGTAGATTCGTTTTTACCAATAGACACTGGATGTGGCATACTACTGATTCATTTCTACTAATAGACACTGAATGTGGCACACTGTAGATTTGTTTTTACCAATAGACACTGGATGTGGCATGCTACTGATTCATTTCTACTAACAGACACTGGATGTGGCATACTACTGATTCATTTCTACTAATAGACACTGAATGTGGCACACTGTAGATTTGTTTTTACCAATAGACACTGGATGTGGCATGCTACTGATTCATTTCCACTAACAGAAACTGGATGTGGCTCACTACTGATTCATTTCTACTAATGGACACTGGATGTGGCTCACTACTGATTCATTTTTACTAATGGACACTGGATGTGGCTCACTACTGATTCATTTCTACTAATAGACACTGAATGTGGCACACTGTAGATTCGTTTTTACCAATAGACACTGGATGTGGCATACTACTGATTCATTTCTATTAATGGACACTGAATGTGGCATACTACTGATTAATTTCTACTAATAGATGCTGGATATGGCATACCTTCTACTAACAGCTAGACCCTGGATATGCCATACTTTCTACTAACAGCTAGACACTGGATATGCCATACTTTCTACTAACAGCTAGACACTGGATATGCCATACTTTCTACTAACAGCTAGACACTGGATATGCCATACAATGTGCTCTTTATACTGTGGTATATAAAATTGTTCTGTTTATATCACGAAAACAAATGGTGACAAATTTAAAAAAAACTTGTAACGGCCAAAAGAAATTACTAAAAGTATGTGACCATGACCTGTAGTTCAGGCCTTGCTGTAAAATGTCCTTGACCTCAGTGTGAACCCTTGACCCTTGACCCCAGTGTGAACCCTTGACCCAAAGGTAAAAAGACAATGCATGTCAAGATATTGAATTGTCTTAGCTTCATAATGATATGTCTGAAAATAAAATCATCTAAAAGGATGACAAGTTTAATAAATCATCTAAAGGGATGACATGTTTAATAAATCATCTAAAGGGATGACAAGTTTAATAAATCATCTAAAGGGATGACAAGTTTAATCAATCATCTAAAGGGATGGCAAGTTTAATAAATCATCTAAAGGGATGGCAAGTTTAATAAAGCATCTAAAGGGATGGCAAGTTTAATCAATCATCTAAAGGGATGGCAAGTTTAATAAATCATCTAAAGGGATGGCAAGTTTAATAAAGCATCTAAAGGGATGGCAAGTTTAATAAAAGTAATCTTCAATCAAAACCTTCATTTTTTTTCTTCTCTATAAATATGATATTGACCCAATGTTAAATCATTGGAGGAAGCGCGTCATTGTTATGAATCATATTATCTTCAAAAATGTAACTGTTGATAATGACAATGATAATGATGATAATATTGTTGATAATGAAAATGAAATTGTTGATAATGATACTGTTGATAATATCAATGAAAATGTTGATAGAGATGATGATGATGATGTTGATGTAAAAAAGTGACTGCTATGTTCTACTTCCCACTAGGGCACACAAACACAATTGTCCTGATTAAAAATGTTATTTTTTTAATCTATCTAAGATACTTATAGTTTTTGTAACAATGTTGCTGGTATCTTCCTGCAATCACATATTTCAGACTACAGGCATTTCAAATCTTCTATATATCCTGCCAAGATCACTGCATAATTTAAAGGCAGTGGCAGACACAGTGAGGAAGAAAAAAATTATAATAAATTTGAACACAACATCATTAAACCATATGTATACACTCTAGGGTCTATTACACCATATTCTTACACTGTATCCATTAAACCATATTTGTATAGTGTAGGGTCTATTACACAATGCTCTTACACTGTACCCATTAAACCATATTTTTATAGTGTAGGGTCCATTACACAATGTCCTTACACTGTATCCATTACACCATATTTGTACACCGAACAATTATCACACATATGGCCATATTTAACAAAATCATAAAACAACACCGACCCAATCATGACTAAAATCTTACCTTGATGAATCTATGTTATGTCAAAATCTTGGACTGCTATTTGTCATGTTTCCTTGTCATTATTGATTAATGAAAATGAAGTCTTCAAGACTTTACAAGGCCATCAGCCTACATGGAATCTATTCCTACATTCAAAATCTGAAATTCTATCATGCCACCTAGAATATATTGTTACTTGACATAAAAGTCTTTGTATATCAAATAACAAAGCCAAGCAGCCTGAGGGACTTTATGAAGAGGGACTTGTATACCAAATAACAAAACCAAGCAGCCTTAGGGGTTTTTGAAACGGGACATGGATACCAAATAACAAAACCAAGCAGCCTGAGGATGGACTTTTTGAAGAGGGACTTGTATAACAAATAACAAAAGCAAGCAGCCTGACGAGATACTTTTTAAAATGGACTTTTAAACCAAATAACAAAACGAAGCAGCCTGAGAAGGGACTTTTTGAAGCGTGACTTGTATACCAAATAACAAAAGCAAGCAGCCTAAGAAATTATCCAAGTCCTCATGTGGATGACAGTCAGATCTCCATATAACTTAGGCAATATAACATGGACAATAGTACATGGGCAATAGAACATAGGCATGCTCAGGACTAATTTGATGTAAGATGAAATGTATACCTAGATCTTTCAGATTAAATTTAGACCTAGATTTTTCAGATTAACTCCCTAGAGCTTTCAGATTAAATGTATACCTAGATCTGTCACTAGATCTTTAGATTAAATGTATACCTAGATCTTTCAGATTAAATGTAGACTTAGATCTTTAGATAATATGTATACCTAGATATATCAGATTAAATGTAGACTTAGATCTTTAGATAATATGTATATCTAGAACTTGATTTTGATTTGTGCTGTTTCTTCTACTTAGTCATCATCTTAGTCGTGATAAGTCAAATTTCAAATTTTGACTAAATTGCGTCCAGTGTCAACTGTACATACTGACTAACTGCAGACAACCTGTACATACTGACCAACTGTAAACAACTACATACTAACTGTAGACAACTGTACATACTGACCAACTGCAGACAACTGGTACATACTAACCAACTGTAGACAACTATACATACTGACCAACTGCAGACAACCTGTACATACTGACCAACTGCAGACAACCTGTACATACTGACCAACTGCAGACAACCTGTACATACTGACCAACTGCAGACAACTTGTACATACTGATCAACTGCAGACAACTTGTACATAATGACCAATTGCAGACAACTTGCACCCTGATTTGTATAAGGCACCAGTACATCAGGGTCTATGTTATTTGTTCTACTGATTGTTCATCATAAACCAAGTGGTTCCAGACCTGCCAGAACATTATGAAAGAACAGCTGTGTCTTTGAAGCAGTTTTCAGACTAACTCCCCATCAGTTATATAGACAAGTACTTCTAGTATGGTTAGTCATTATTGTTGTTGTAGATATTTTTCAGCACAACATAGACTATGCATGGTGGCCAGTATAAATGATGAAGGAAGAAAATGGAAAACCCTGGAAAGAACCACTGACCAGAAAGAAGCTACTGACAATCTTTTGTCACACACATTCACTGAACCCAATACTCAAACCCACACAGAAAGAGGTTATATGGCAGTGATCCATAATGGTAAACACTAAAGACCACTGGAGATGACAAGTCTGGTTAGAAATGGCTCACTTGGTTGGTGTGTCAAGTATTTTTATAAATGGGTTATTTGGTTGGTATTTCAAGTATTATTAGAAATGGGTCATTTGGTTGGCGTGTCAAGTATTACTAGAAATGGGTCATTTGGTTGGTGTGTCAGGTACAATTAGAAATAGGTCATTTGGTATAGGTGTCAAGTACAATTAGAAATGGGTCATTTGGTATAGGTGTCAAGTACAGTTAGAAATGGGTCATCTGGTTGGGTGTCAAGTACAGTTGGAAATGGGTCATTTGGTTGGGTGTCAAGTACAGTTAGAAATGGGTCATTTGGTTTGGGTGTCAAGTACAATTAGAAATGGGTCATTTGGTTTAGGTGTCAAGTACAGTTAGTAATGAGTCATTTGGTTTGGGTGTCAAGTACAGTTAGTAATGGGTCATTTGGTTTGGGTGTCAAGTACAGTTAGAAATGGGTCATTTGGTTTGGGTGTCAAGTACAATTAGAAATGGGTCATTTGGTTTGGGTGTCAAGTACAATTAGAAATGGGTCATTTGGTTTGGGTGTCAAGTACAATTAGAAATGGGTCATTTGGTTTGGATGTCAAGTACAATTAGAAATGGGTCATTTGGTTTGGGCCTCATGTACAGTTAGAAATGGGTCGTTTGGTTTGGGTGTCAAGTACAATTAGAAATGGGTCATTTGGTTTGGGTGTCAAGTACAATTAGAAATGGGTCATTTGGTTTGGTTGGTTTACTGTACTGTAACACATGTAGGTTATTTTGGTGTTAGTGCAAAAGGAGTAAAGTGTTTTACCCACGAACATGCCACAGAAACCAACTTACGGATTTAAACCCATGCTCAATCATGCATAAATCAAACATGCCAACCACTCAAGTCACCATGGGTCTTGCTCCCATGAAATAGAATTTAATTGTCATATGCCATCAGTCTCTAGAAATGAAATAGAATTTACTTTTCATATGCCATCAGTCTCTAGAAATGAAAAATATTTGTTATCCTCAAAGTATGGTACAAAGAATATTTGGTTTGCAAGAAATTAATGACTGGGCCATCAATTATAAAATAATAATGAATATACAATTAATTATAAATACTGCCATAGATTTTATAATTGACAAGTCTACATTGATTGAAGCTGTTATAAAGGCAGACTACAAAGTTGTATCAAAACAGTTACATATAAATTACAAAAATTGTACATATATATAGATATGTACGTAGATATGTGAAGTATTGAAAAAAATATCAGGAAGTGTTTCACAAGAAATTTTTTATCACAAAGTATGCATATCACATATTCTGAAAAAAATCTTACAAGTTAAATAAAGTAAAATATGCATCTTTTAATGCAATTCATTATGACCCAACAAAGAGACTGTTAACCTTAGTGTATTATTACAGTAAACTAGTAATAGACTAATAACAGGTTACTAATAATTAATTAATTATTAATAATTACTTTACAGTCTCCTTGCTAAAAAATGTAGCAATGTTACAGTTTTCCTTGCAAAACAGTGGAGCAATGTTTGTATAAGTTTTCCTTGATAAACAGTGTAGCAATGTTTGTGTAAGTTTTCCTTGATAAACAGTGTAGCAATGTTTGTGTAAGTTTTCCTTGATAAACAGTGTAGCAATGTTTGTGTAAGTTTTCCTTGATAAACAGTGTAGCAATGATTGTGTAAGTTTTCCTTGATAAACAGTGGAGCAATGTTTGTGTAAGTTTTCCTTGATAAACAGTGTAGCAATGTTTGTGTAAGTTTTCCTTGATAAACAGTGGAGCAATGTTTGTGCAAGTTTTCCTTGATAAACAGTGTAGCAATGTTACTGCATGTTTTCCTTGTAAACAGTGTAGCAATGTTTGTGTAAGTTTCCCTTGATAAACAGTGTAGCAATGTTTGTGTAAGTTTTCCTTCATAAACAGTGTAGCAATGTTTGTGTAAGTTTTCCTTGATAAACAGTGGAGAATGTTACTACATGTTTTCCTTGTAAACAGTTGTTTGTTGTTTTAGTGTAGTGTTTAATGCCATTTTGCAGCACATGATAGGCTATACATGGCAGCCAGTATTATTGGTGGAGAAAGAACCCAGGAAAACCCCTGGAAAGAACCACCGACCCTTGAGAAGCTACTAGTAAGCTTTCTCACATACCTACATTAGCTGAATCTTAGACACAAACACACGCTGAGGTGAGACAGCAGTAGTCCGTAAAGGAAAGCGCTATAGACCACTTGGGGCCCCTTCCTTGTAAACAGGGTGGCAATATTACTGTATGTTTTCTTTGATAAACAGTGTAACAATGTTACTGTAAGTTTTTTGTTTGATAACCAGTAAGTGTTCCTTGATAAACAGTGTAACAATGTTACTGTGTGTTTTCCTTTTACAATTTATAAATTATAGTTATACAACAATAACATGGAAAGCATTGTTATTCAACAGTAACATGGAAACCATAGCTATACAATAGTAATATAGAAACCATAGTTATACAACAGTAATATGGAAACCATAACTATACAACAGTAATATGGAAATCATAGTTAAACAACAGTAATATGAAAATCATAGTTATACGTTAACATGGAAACCATAGTTATATGACAGTAACAAGGAAACCATAGTTATACAATAGTAATATGGAAACCATAATTATACAATGGTAAAATGGAAACCAGTTATACAATACTAATATGAAAACCATAATTATACAATAGTAACATGGAAACCATAGTTATATGACAGTAACATGGAAACCCTATGTATTGAACAGTAATATGGAAACCATAGTTATACAACAGTAATATGGAATCCATAGTTATACAACAGTAACATGGAAACCATAGTTATACAATAGTAATATGGAAACCATAATTATACAATGGTAAAAAGGAAACCAGTTATACAATAATAATATGGAAACCATAATTATACAATAGTAACATGAAAACCATAGTTATATGACAGTAACATGGAAACCATATGTATTGAACAGTAATATGGAAACCATAGTTATACAACAGTAACATGGAAACCATAGTTATATGACAGTAACATGGAAACCATATGTATTGAACAGTAATATGGAAACCATAGTTATACAATAGTAACATGGAAACCATAGTTATATGACAGTAACATGGAAACCATATGTATTGAACAGTAATATGGAAACCATAGTTATACAACAGTAACATGGAAACCATATGTATTGAACAGTAATATGGAAACCATAATTATACAACAATAATATGGAAACCATAGATATACAACATTAACCTGAAAAGAAAATTAGAGTTTTAAACATACTGAAGTATAGAAAACTGAATATTTGACTTTGTAAAAAGAAATGAGGATGTCTACATCACACACCAAACTATGCAACAGCTGGAATTTTCCACCCTACTGTCCGCTACTCTCATTAAAATGTTATACTTGCTATCATACTGTAAACTAATGTATTAAGGGTTTTAAAAAGCTTATGTGTTATTCCATTAAATATTAATGCAATAATTATGTTTAAAAAGAAAACATCATAATAAATACATGAAAAACAAGAAAATAATTAACAAAGCTTTTCATTTATAACAGATTTATTTAATATTCTTAGAAAGACACAGAATGATGTGGCTTTCTTTACGAATAGTAACATTTTTTGACAAGAATATTTAAGTAGAAGCATTGACTTTTAGCTTGGAATATTGATTTATTTCCTCTAATAAGGGTCATTGTAAATTGCTAATGAATTCAGTAATCTATTCACATATTGCTGTATTGTATATTTTATATACAGACAAATTTCAAACATTTTAAAATAGTCATTAATTTGGACTTATTAAATAATAATAAAAAAAAACATCGTGAATATGGACTCGTTTTGGAGTGTTGGATTCTGGAATATATTGTCTCATCATGTTATTGTTCTGGTTCCTCAGTGTTCAGTCTTCCAGTTTTTTTTAATAAGGCTCTGAAATTGTACAATGGAACTTCCGCATCTCGGTCAACGCGTTTTATGGTTTTCGTAAGATCAATATTTGTTTTGCGGAGTTTTCTTCGGTGATCCGCAGGAATAACGGTGTTTGAAGTGTCAGAAGTTTGCAAAATCTCCTTGGGCTTTCTGTGTTGAACAATTATGATGGTTGGTTTACTGAAAGTTAGATAGGTGAAACTTTTAACATTAGAAAAATGTTTGGAAGGCATTGAGAATTATCAGTAGTAAGAGGAAGAGAATTTTCTGATGTTAATTAATCATTATAATAGATGTATACACGGTTATATCAGTCATAAAGCCACAAAAAAGACATAGATACAAAATAGTGACAAAACTGCCATTCTATGGCATAACCATAAGAAATGTCACTTAAATAATAATAATGTGGCATAACCCTTAGCAATGTAATACAAATCATAAGCAATTATTGCATAGCCATTACCAATCAAAATAATATGGCATAACATCATAGCAATGTAATACAAGTCATAAGAAATTATTGCATAGCCATTACCAATCATAATAATATAGCATAACATCATAGCAATGTAATACAAGTCATAAGAAATTATTGCATAGCCATTACCAATCATAATAATATGGCATAACATCATTGCAATGTAATACAAGTTGTAAGCAATTATTGCATAGCCATTACCAATCATAATAATATGGCATAACATCATAGCAATGTAATACAAATCATAAGCAATTATTGCATAGCCATTACCAATCATAATAATATGGCATAACATCATAGCAATGTAATACAAGTCATAAGCAATTATTGCATAGCCATTACCAATCAAAATAATATGGCATAACATCATAGCAATGTAATACAAGTCATAAGAAATTATTGCGTAGCCATTACCAATCATAATAATATGGCATAACATCATAGCAATGTAATACAAGTCGTAAGCAATTATTGCAAAGCCATTACCAATCATAATAATATGGCATAACATCATAGTAATGTAATACAAGTTGTAAGCAATTATTGCATAGCCATTACCAATCATAATAATATGGCATAACATTATTGCAATGTAATACAAGTTGTAAGCAATTATTGCATAGCCATTACCAATCATAATAATATGGCATAACATCATAGCAATGTAATACAAATCATAAGAAATTATTGCATAGCCATTACCAATCATAATAATATAGCATAACATCATAGCAATGTAATACAAGTCATAAGAAATTATTGCATAGCCATTACCAATCATAATAATATGGCATAACATCATTGCAATGTAATACAAGTTGTAAGCAATTATTGCATAGCCATTACCAATCATAATAATATGGCATAACATCATAGCAATGTAATAAAAATCATAAGCAATTATTGCATAGCCATTACCAATCATAATAATATGGCATAACATCATAGCAATGTAATACAAGTCATAAGCAATTATTGCATAGCCATTACCAATCAAAATAATATGGCATAACATCATAGCAATGTAATACAAGTCATAAGAAATTATTGCGTAGCCATTACCAATCATAATAATATGGCATAACATCATAGCAATGTAATACAAGTCGTAAGCAATTATTGCATAGCCATTACCAATCATAATAATATGGCATAACATCATAGTAATGTAATACAAGTCGTAAGCAATTATTGCATAGCCATTACCAATCATAATAATATGGCATAACATCATAGTAATGTAATACAAGTGTTTTTTTTATGTAATCATTCATTATGTAAGTTTTCAATGATATATGTGTTTTCTAAAGTTGTAAAGCACACAGACACCCAATAACACAGAAATATAAACAGAGCAATGTCCCTAAAGCAATGACTATGTATGTATATTATCAATGTCCCTAAAGCAATGACTATGTATGTATATTATCAATGTCCCTAAAGCAATGACTATGTATGTATATTATCAATGTCCCTAAAGCAATGACTATGTATGTATATTATCAATGTCCCTAAAGCAATGACTATGTATGTATATTATAAATGTCCCTAAAGCAATGACTATGTATGTATATTATCAATGTCCCTAAAGCAATGACTATGTATGTATATTATCAATGTCCCTAAAGCAATGACTATGTATGTATATTATCAATGGCCCTAAAGCAATGACTATGTATGTATATTATCAATGGCCCTAAAGCAATGACTATGTATGTATATTATCAATGGCCCTAAAGCAATGACTATGTATGTATATTATCAATGGCCCTAAAGCAATGACTATGTATGTATATTATCAATGGCCCTAAAGCAATGACTATGTATGTATATTATCAATGGCCCTAAAGCAATGACTATGTATGTATATTATCAATGGCCCTAAAGCAATGACTATGTATGTATATTATCAATGGCCCTAAAGCAATGACTATGTATGTATATTATCAATGGCCCTAAAGCAATGACTATGTATGTATATTATCAATGGCCCTAAAGCAATGACTATGTATGTATATTATCAATGGCCCTAAAGCAATGACTATGTATGTATATTATCAATGGCCCTAAAGCAATGACTATGTATGTATATTATCAATGGCCCTAAAGCAATGACTATGTATGTATATTATCAATGGCCCTAAAGCAATGACTATGTATGTATATTATCAATGTCCCTAAAGCAATGACTATGTATGTATATTATCAATGTCCCTAAAGCAATGACTATGTATGTATATTATCAATGTCCCTAAAGCAATGACTATGTATGTATATTATCAATGTCCCTAAAGCAATGACTATGTATGTATATTATCAATGTCCCTAAAGCAATGACTATGTATGTATATTATCAATGTCCCTAAAGCAATGACTATGTATGTATATTATCAATGTCCCTAAAGCAATGACTATGTATGTATATTATCAATGTCCCTAAAGCAATGACTATGTATGTATATTATCAATGTCCCTAAAGCAATGACTATGTATGTATATTATCAATGTCCCTAAAGCAATGACTATGTATGTATATTATCAATGTCCCTAAAGCAATGACTATGTATGTATATTATCAATGTCCCTAAAGCAATGACTATGTATGTATATTATCAATGTCCCTAAAGCAATGACTATGTATGTATATTATCAATGTCCCTAAAGCAATGACTATGTATGTATATTATCAATGTCCCTAAAGCAATGACTATGTATGTATATTATCAATGTCCCTAAAGCAATGACTATGTATGTATATTATCAATGTCCCTAAAGCAATGACTATGTATGTATATTATCAATGTCCCTAAAGCAATGACTATGTATGTATATTATCACTGTCCCTAAAGCAATGACTATGTATGTATATTATCACTGTCCCTAAAGCAATGACTATGTATGTATATTATCACTGTCCCTAAAGCAATGACTATGTATGTATATTATCACTGTCCCTAAAGCAATGACTATGTATGTATATTATCACTGTCCCTAAAGCAATGACTATGTATGTATATTATCACTGTCCCTAAAGCAATGACTATGTATGTATATTATCAATGTCCCTAAAGCAATGACTATGTATGTATATTATCACTGTCCCTAAAGCAATGACTATGTATGTATATTATCAATGTCCCTAAAGCAATGACTATGTATGTATATTATCAATGTCCCTAAAGCAATGACTATGTATGTATATTATCAATGTCCCTAAAGCAATGACTATGTATGTATATTATCAATGTCCCTAAAGCAATGACTATGTATGTATATTATCAATGTCCCTAAAGCAATGACTATGTATGTATATTATCAATGTCCCTAAAGCAATGACTATGTATGTATATTATCAATGTCCCTAAAGCAATGACTATGTATGTATATTATCAATGTCCCTAAAGCAATGACTATGTATGTATATTATCAATGGCCCTAAAGCAATGACTATGTATGTATATTATCAATGGCCCTAAAGCAATGACTATGTATGTATATTATCAATGGCCCTAAAGCAATGACTATGTATGTATATTATCAATGGCCCTAAAGCAATGACTATGTATGTATATTATCAATGGCCCTAAAGCAATGACTATGTATGTATATTATCAATGGCCCTAAAGCAATGACTATGTATGTATATTATCAATGGCCCTAAAGCAATGACTATGTATGTATATTATCAATGGCCCTAAAGCAATGACTATGTATGTATATTATCAATGGCCCTAAAGCAATGACTATGTATGTATATTATCAATGGCCCTAAAGCAATGACTATGTATGTATATTATCAATGGCCCTAAAGCAATGACTATGTATGTATATTATCAATGGCCCTAAAGCAATGACTATGTATGTATATTATCAATGGCCCTAAAGCAATGACTATGTATGTATATTATCAATGGCCCTAAAGCAATGACTATGTATGTATATTATCAATGGCCCTAAAGCAATGACTATGTATGTATATTATCAATGGCCCTAAAGCAATGACTATGTATGTATATTATCAATGGCCCTAAAGCAATGACTATGTATGTATATTATCAATGGCCCTAAAGCAATGACTATGTATGTATATTATCAATGGCCCTAAAGCAATGACTATGTATGTATATTATCAATGTCCCTAAAGCAATGACTATGTATGTATATTATCAATGTCCCTAAAGCAATGACTATGTATGTATATTATCAATGTCCCTAAAGCAATGACTATGTATGTATATTATCAATGTCCCTAAAGCAATGACTATGTATGTATATTATCAATGTCCCTAAAGCAATGACTATGTATGTATATTATCAATGTCCCTAAAGCAATGACTATGTATGTATATTATCAATGTCCCTAAAGCAATGACTATGTATGTATATTATCAATGTCCCTAAAGCAATGACTATGTATGTATATTATCAATGTCCCTAAAGCAATGACTATGTATGTATATTATCAATGTCCCTAAAGCAATGACTATGTATGTATATTATCAATGTCCCTAAAGCAATGACTATGTATGTATATTATCAATGTCCCTAAAGCAATGACTATGTATGTATATTATCAATGTCCCTAAAGCAATGACTATGTATGTATATTATCAATGTCCCTAAAGCAATGACTATGTATGTATATTATCAATGTCCCTAAAGCAATGACTATGTATGTATATTATCAATGTCCCTAAAGCAATGACTATGTATGTATATTATCAATGTCCCTAAAGCAATGACTATGTATGTATATTATCAATGTCCCTAAAGCAATGACTATGTATGTATATTATCAATGTCCCTAAAGCAATGACTATGTATGTATATTATCAATGTCCCTAAAGCAATGACTATGTATGTATATTATCAATGTCCCTAAAGCAATGACTATGTATGTATATTATCAATGTCCCTAAAGCAATGACTATGTATGTATATTATCAATGTCCCTAAAGCAATGACTATGTATGTATATTATCAATGTCCCTAAAGCAATGACTATGTATGTATATTATCAATGTCCCTAAAGCAATGACTATGTATGTATATTATCAATGTCCCTAAAGCAATGACTATGTATGTATATTATCAATGTCCCTAAAGCAATGACTATGTATGTATATTATCAATGTCCCTAAAGCAATGACTATGTATGTATATTATCAATGTCCCTAAAGCAATGACTATGTATGTATATTATCAATGTCCCTAAAGCAATGACTATGTATGTATATTATCAATGTCCCTAAAGCAATGACTATGTATGTATATTATCAATGTCCCTAAAGCAATGACTATGTATGTATATTATCAATGTCCCTAAAGCAATGACTATGTATGTATATTATCAATGTCCCTAAAGCAATGACTATGTATGTATATTATCAATGTCCCTAAAGCAATGACTATGTATGTATATTATCAATGTCCCTAAAGCAATGACTATGTATGTATATTATCAATGTCCCTAAAGCAATGACTATGTATGTATATTATCAATGTCCCTAAAGCAATGACTATGTATGTATATTATCAATGTCCCTAAAGCAATGACTATGTATGTATATTATCAATGTCCCTAAAGCAATGACTATGTATGTATATTATCAATGTCCCTAAAGCAATGACTATGTATGTATATTATCAATGTCCCTAAAGCAATGACTATGTATGTATATTATCAATGTCCCTAAAGCAATGACTATGTATGTATATTATCAATGTCCCTAAAGCAATGACTATGTATGTATATTATCAATGTCCCTAAAGCAATGACTATGTATGTATATTATCAATGTCCCTAAAGCAATGACTATGTATGTATATTATCAATGTCCCTAAAGCAATGACTATGTATGTATATTATCAATGTCCCTAAAGCAATGACTATGTATGTATATTATCAATGTCCCTAAAGCAATGACTATGTATGTATATTATCAATGTCCCTAAAGCAATGACTATGTATGTATATTATCAATGTCCCTAAAGCAATGACTATGTATGTATATTATCAATGTCCCTAAAGCAATGACTATGTATGTATATTATCAATGTCCCTAAAGCAATGACTATGTATGTATATTATCAATGTCCCTAAAGCAATGACTATGTATGTATATTATCAATGTCCCTAAAGCAATGACTATGTATGTATATTATCAATGTCCCTAAAGCAATGACTATGTATGTATATTATCAATGTCCCTAAAGCAATGACTATGTATGTATATTATCAATGTCCCTAAAGCAATGACTATGTATGTATATTATCAATGTCCCTAAAGCAATGACTATGTATGTATATTATCAATGTCCCTAAAGCAATGACTATGTATGTATATTATCAATGTCCCTAAAGCAATGACTATGTATGTATATTATCAATGTCCCTAAAGCAATGACTATGTATGTATATTATCAATGTCCCTAAAGCAATGACTATGTATGTATATTATCAATGTCCCTAAAGCAATGACTATGTATGTATATTATCAATGTCCCTAAAGCAATGACTATGTATGTATATTATCAATGTCCCTAAAGCAATGACTATGTATGTATATTATCAATGTCCCTAAAGCAATGACTATGTATGTATATTATCAATGTCCCTAAAGCAATGACTATGTATGTATATTATCAATGTCCCTAAAGCAATGACTATGTATGTATATTATCAATGTCCCTAAAGCAATGACTATGTATGTATATTATCAATGTCCCTAAAGCAATGACTATGTATGTATATTATCAATGTCCCTAAAGCAATGACTATGTATGTATATTATCAATGTCCCTAAAGCAATGACTATGTATGTATATTATCAATGTCCCTAAAGCAATGACTATGTATGTATATTATCAATGTCCCTAAAGCAATGACTATGTATGTATATTATCAATGTCCCTAAAGCAATGACTATGTATGTATATTATCAATGTCCCTAAAGCAATGACTATGTATGTATATTATCAATGTCCCTAAAGCAATGACTATGTATGTATATTATCAATGTCCCTAAAGCAATGACTATGTATGTATATTATCAATGTCCCTAAAGCAATGACTATGTATGTATATTATCAATGTCCCTAAAGCAATGACTATGTATGTATATTATCAATGTCCCTAAAGCAATGACTATGTATGTATATTATCAATGTCCCTAAAGCAATGACTATGTATGTATATTATCAATGTCCCTAAAGCAATGACTATGTATGTATATTATCAATGTCCCTAAAGCAATGACTATGTATGTATATTATCAATGTCCCTAAAGCAATGACTATGTATGTATATTATCAATGTCCCTAAAGCAATGACTATGTATGTATATTATCAATGTCCCTAAAGCAATGACTATGTATGTATATTATCAATGTCCCTAAAGCAATGACTATGTATGTATATTATCAATGTCCCTAAAGCAATGACTATGTATGTATATTATCAATGTCCCTAAAGCAATGACTATGTATGTATGTTATCAATGTCCCTAAAGCAATGACTATGTATGTATGTTATCAATGTCCCTAAAGCAATGACTATGTATGTATATTATCAATGTCCCTAAAGCAATGACTATGTATGTATATTATCAATGTCCCTAAAGCAATGACTATGTATGTATATTATCAATGTCCCTAAAGCAATGACTATGTATGTATATTATCAATGTCCCTAAAGCAATGACTATGTATGTATATTATCAATGTCCCTAAAGCAATGACTATGTATGTATATTATCAATGTCCCTAAAGCAATGACTATGTATGTATATTATCAATGTCCCTAAAGCAATGACTATGTATGTATATTATCAATGTCCCTAAAGCAATGACTATGTATGTATATTATCAATGTCCCTAAAGCAATGACTATGTATGTATATTATCAATGTCCCTAAAGCAATGACTATGTATGTATATTATCAATGTCCCTAAAGCAATGACTATGTATGTATATTATCAATGTCCCTAAAGCAATGACTATGTATGTATATTATCAATGTCCCTAAAGCAATGACTATGTATGTATATTATCAATGTCCCTAAAGCAATGACTATGTATGTATATTATCAATGTCCCTAAAGCAATGACTATGTATGTATATTATCAATGTCCCTAAAGCAATGACTATGTATGTATATTATCAATGTCCCTAAAGCAATGACTATGTATGTATATTATCAATGTCCCTAAAGCAATGACTATGTATGTATATTATCAATGTCCCTAAAGCAATGACTATGTATGTATATTATCAATGTCCCTAAAGCAATGACTATGTATGTATATTATCAATGTCCCTAAAGCAATGACTATGTATGTATATTATCAATGTCCCTAAAGCAATGACTATGTATGTATATTATCAATGTCCCTAAAGCAATGACTATGTATGTATATTATCAATGTCCCTAAAGCAATGACTATGTATGTATATTATCAATGTCCCTAAAGCAATGACTATGTATGTATATTATCAATGTCCCTAAAGCAATGACTATGTATGTATATTATCAATGTCCCTAAAGCAATGACTATGTATGTATATTATCAATGTCCCTAAAGCAATGACTATGTATGTATATTATCAATGTCCCTAAAGCAATGACTATGTATGTATATTATCAATGTCCCTAAAGCAATAACTATGTATGTATATTATCAATGTCCCTAAAGCAATGACTATGTATGTATATTATCAATGTCCCTAAAGCAATGACTATGTATGTATATTATCAATGCTTGCTGTCATTGGTAATATGCCTCCCACTCTAATTTATTCTAAAATTATACACTGAAACCAGGCTTTCAAAGATATTTAATGAATCAATAAGCTTTGTCCTTATTGGACAGGTGTCTTTTACTTATGTATATAGAGGTGAAATAAAATAAAAGAAACATATAAAGTGGTCAAATATGTTGGTCATTAATAATAATAATAATAATAATAATAATAATAATAATAATAATAATAATATAAATAATAAAAATAAAAATAATATGAAGGACTTTGTATAGTGCTTAAACTTTAGAAGCTCTAAACGCTGTAAGACATAATGATATGACTACAAAAACAAACAAAAACACCATAGGACCTGGCATCCATGATAGGACATGACATCCATGATAGGACATGGCATCCTTGATAGGACATGACATCAATGTTATGACATGGCATCCATGATAGGACATGACATCCATGATAGGACATGGCATCCATGATAGGACATGGCATCCTTGATAGGACATGACATCAATGTTATGACATGACATCCATGATAGGACATGCATCCATGATAGGACATGTCAGCCATGATAGGCCCTGCAATCCACGATAGGACATGTCATCCATGATAGGACTTGGCATCAATGATAGGACATGACATCCATGATAGGACATGGTATATATAATAGGACATGACATTCCATAATAGGACATGACATCCATGATAGGACATGGCATTCCATGATAGGAAATTACATCTATGATAGGACATGTCATCCATGATAGGATTTGGCATCCATGATATGACAATGCATCCAT
Organism: Unio delphinus; assembly: GCA_029339505.1. NCBI lineage: Eukaryota > Metazoa > Mollusca > Bivalvia > Unionida > Unionidae > Unio > Unio delphinus. Next base: position 1,679,212 of record JAQISU010000059.1, on the reverse strand, counting down.
GATAGGACATGGCATCCATGATAGGACATGGTGTCTATAATAGGACATGATATCCATGATTGGACATGACATCATAATAAATACTTTATGATAGGATGTCATTTAGAAACTGCATCAATATTATGGGAAAAATTGCTTTATCATTTTTATGCGCAAACATAGTCTTTGACTAAATCCAGAAATTTGCTTTATCAGTTTTATTGGCAAACATAGTTTTTGACTATATCCAGAAATTTGCTGTATCAGTTTTATGGGGAAACATAGTTTTTGACTATATCCAGAAATTTGCTTTATCAGTTTTATTGGCAAACATAGTTTTTGACTATATCCAGAAATTTGCTGTATCAGTTTTATTGGCAAACATAGTTTTTGACTATATCCAGAAATTTGCTTTATCAGTTTTATTGGCAAACATAGTTTTTGACTATATCCAGAAATTTGCTTTATCAGTTTTATGGGCATACAAGGTTTTATATCCAGAGATTGCTGATTTTGAGTTTGCTGTAAATATTCATGGCACAATATGATTTTCTGTTGTGATAATATTGTGTTCTTCGAAGCATGCGGCTTTTTGCTAGTGTTTTAATGGCATAATGTTAGGGTTACACTAACCTCATAATGCTCCATTAATTACCCTTATTGACATTAATGTTTTTTTTTAAAATTACCATTTTGTTTACCCTGAAACCTAATCATACTAATCATTAATCTGGCAGACAAAATTAAAACAAAAATAAACTGAAAAGACCATTTAAAATCTTGGAAGGAAAAGAATTCAAAACCCTGAAAATATCAAAATGTTATAATAGCATTAATTTCATCTGTTGATATTCTCAAGATTATTTTTTCAAAATGTCATTTTCCTTTTGGTTTTTAATCTGTCTTTTACAATCAATATCAGTTACAATAAAATTCAATCTAACTAAACCAATGCTTTTAAATAACACACAATACATAGGTTAATATACACTTTATTGTACATATAAAAATAATCTTTGGCATAACGGGGGCATGTCCTGTCACAGCACACTGCACCAGCCCAGCTCTGAATTGTTTCTTGTTGAAAAGGAGTGCCTCAGGAACTTGTGGGAGTTAGAGGGTTGTGAAGCATGTCCGACACCTGTATGTGGAGCCTAAAGGGCTGATACGAGGTATATAGGGACCTGATAACCGAAACTCGACAAGTCAGATCCTGAGGACCCCATGACAACAAACATTAACCTTGACTCCATACATGCACCGTAGGAAGCTGGTATGAAGTATATATGTGCCTAATATTTGAGTATATATAAGTACTGACACAAATTGGGGTCAAGAAGCCAAGTTGTGAAATGCATGAAACTTGGCAGTGCCCCTTGGGAAGAGAGACTCGCTTGAGTTAGAGGGTTGTGCAGAGTGTCCGACGCCTGTATATGGAGCCTAAAGGGCTGATACGAGGTGTGTGGGACATACAACCGAAACTAGTCAAGTCTGATCCCAAGGAGTGCCGTCGTAACAAGCATGAGCCAATATCCCATACATAACCATGGGAAGCCACATGAAGTGTATGGCACATTAGTTGGTTATACGAAAATCGACAATTGGTTCAAGCAGAGTTGAAATGCATGAACTTGGGCAACGTGCCCGATAACAGAGCTGGAGCAGCATGCTATGAAAGAAATACCCCAAACAAAACAACATGGTGGGTGGAGGGGAGGCGGTTGGTTCTTTTTACAGATATTTAGTACAACACTAGCACTGAAAGGCACGTCTTTGTTGCAACCAAGCCACTGTATCACTGCCTCAAACCAGCCGCAGAATGTTAGATCACGTGTTCTAATTCCGTCATCTGATTGGTTCAACATGAACATATCTAAATTTTGTAACTGACCTCGTGTTTGGCAGAACCACCACAGACAAAGAGGGGCCCAAACAAGGGGCCAGGTTAGAATGCATTGTGCGTTATTCAAACTATATCTAACCAATTAAATTACAATTTAACACTTTAAAAATTGTTTCTATCAATATCTTTTAAAGATATTTTTGTTAAAGACTGTGAATTCACTAACTATTAAATTAAAACTTACCCAGAAGAAAACTGAACTTTCTTTCCATCAAGGCCATTAACGTCTACTGGATCACCATTTAATTCTTTCAAACTTCCATTGTGATGTGTTTTCTTCTGACTGCGTGGAGGGGTTGGAGGTCGAGGCACCTGTTGCCGTGGTAACTGCCCAGAATGATGTGTATCTGTCTGATTTCTGGGAGATAAATTGGGGGATGAATTGCTTGAAAAAGAAAGATTTAGCCCAGGTACAACTTGTCTGTCAACATTACTGGATGCGGCATAGAACCTTTTAAAGTCACTCGTGGATTTAAAGTTCCGAGAAGATGCATTCGGTGATTGATTGTCTGAGGATTCTGACCGTGGTGAAATTTCCCCGCTACTGTTTTCTTGGTGCCGTTGAAGCCATTTCCCATGGAAACTGTCCTTGTGTTCTTGCTCCAGATGGTGAACCAATTCTTGAGTCGACTTTTCTCCATAGAGATTGGACTTCTCACTCTTAAGGTCTGACTCAATTGTTGGTCCTTGACCTCTGATTTTTGAGCTAGAATAAAGCATGACAAAAAAATGTGAAAACAGTAATGAGCAATTTGTAAAAATAAAGTCATTAATGTTGCAAGAGACAAAATCGAAAAAAAAACATGGTTTCAGAAAGCCAAAAAATTTTAATTTTGCAGAACTATATAACCATGAACAATGTATAAAATTATCATTAATAATGCATATTGTGGTAAAATACACACCCATGAATAATTTACTCATGTAATACACACCCATGAATAATTTACTCATGTGAAAATTACACCCATGAATAATTTACTCATGTAATACACACCCATGAATAATTTACTCATGTAATACACACCCATGAATAAATTACTATGCAATACACACCCATGAATAATTTACTCATGTAATACACACCCATGAATAATTTACTCATGTAAAAAGCACACCCATCATTAATCTACTCATGTAATACACATCCATATATAATTTACTCATGTAAAAACACATCCATGAATAATTTACTCATGTAAAAAGCACACCCATGAATAATTAACTCATGTTATATGCACACCCATGTATAATTTACTAATGTAATATGCACTCCCATGAATAATTTAGTCATGTAATATGCACACCCATGTATAATTTACTCATGTAAAAAGCACACCCATGTATAATCTAATCATGTATAAAACACACCCATGTATAATCAACTCATGTAAAATGCACACCCATGTATGATATGCTCATGTAAAAGGTCCACCAATGAAAAATTTACTCACGTAATATGCACACCCATGAATAATTTACTCATTTAATATACACACCCATTAATAATTTACTCGTGTAAAGAGCACACCCATGTATAATCTAATCATGTATAAAACACACCCATGTATAATTTACTCACGTAATATGCACACCCATGAATAATTTACTCATGTAATACACACCCATGAATAATTTACTCATGTAAAAAGCACACCCATCATTAATCTACTCATGTAATACACATCCATATATAATTTACTCATGTAAAAACACATCCATGAATAATTTACTCATGTAAAAAGCACACCCATAAATAATTAACTCATGTTATATGCACACCCATGTATAATTTACTAATGTAATATGCACTCCCATGAATAATTTAGTCATGTAATATGCACACCCATGTATAATTTACTCATGTAAAAAGCACACCCATGTATAATCTAATCATGTATAAAACACACCCATGTATAATCAACTCATGTAAAATGCACACCCATGTATGATATGCTCATGTAAAAGGTCCACCAATGAAAAATTTACTCACGTAATATGCACACCCATGAATAATTTACTCATTTAATATACACACCCATTAATAATTTACTCGTGTAAAGAGCACACCCATGTATAATCTAATCATGTATAAAACACACCCATGTATAATTTACTCACGTAATATGCACACCCATGAATAATTTACTCATTTAATATACACACCCATTTGTAAAGAGCACACCCATGTATGATCTAATCATGTATAAAACACACCCATGTATAATCTGCTCATGTAAAAAGATCACCCTTTCATAATGTACTCCTGTAATACACACCCATGTAAAATCTGCTGATGTAAAATTCACACCCAAGTATAATCTACTCATGTCAAATACACACTCATATTAATATAAATGCTTAAAATTAACACCCATATATAATATACTCATTTAAAATTCACACCCATATATAATATACTCATTTAAAATTCACACCCATATATAATATACTCATTTAAAATTCACACCCATATATAATATACTCATTTAAAATTCACACCCATATATAATATACTCATTTAAAATTCACACCCATATATAATATACTCATTTAAAATTCACACCCATATATAATATACTCATTTAAAATTCACACCCATATATAATATACTCATTTAAAATTCACACCCATATATAATATACTCATTTAAAATTCACACCCATATATAATATACTCATTTAAAATGCATAGCCATTTATGATATACTGAATGTAAGTGGATGTCTTTAAAAAAAAAGGCACACTCACATGGAACGGACAACAATGCATGAAACAATCCCATGTGTAATATACTAATATACATTGCACATCCATGTATTTTATATTCATGACAGGGTGGCCCCGTAAGACAGTATACTCCATGGTTCTCATGTGTTATTGAGAGGGAGTCATGTTAATAGCCTTGAATGACAGGGTGGCCTTGTAAGACAGTATAATCCATGGTTCTCATGTGTTATTAAGAGGGAGTCATGTTAATTGCCTTCATGACAGGGTGGCCTTGTAAGGTATTACAAAAGGAGGCATCATATGACAGAATACTATACATGATTCTAAATGATGGTGTTCTAATGACCGTATACTATACATGACTCTAAAGGATGGTGTTCTAATGATGTTGTACTGTAATTTCAATTTGTTACCTTAGTTACTGTGATAAGATCAAGATATGGACAAATTTGAATCATTTGTAATTTATTTAATTAATTAATTATAACATTCTGATTTATAGTGCACTTGAATTTTTATTAACTAGCTTATATCATATAGGCTACACTGTGCAACAAGCATTAATTGATATCACATGGGGTACACTGTGCAACATGCATTAACTGATATCACATGGGCTACACTGTGCAACATGCATTAACTGATATCACATGGGCTACACTGTGCAACATGCATTAACTGATATCAAATGGGATACATTGTTTAAATAGCAATAATTAGCTGGTTATCAGATGGACTACATTGTGCAAAAGCATTAGACAATGGCTTATCACAGACTACATGAAGTCACTTGTTATAACATCGACTACATAATGTAAAATACATTAACCACCTGGTTAAAATTTGGTCTACCTTATGTAAAATACATTTAACACCTGGTTATGATTTTGGTCTACATTATGTAAAATACATTAAACACCTGGTTAAAATTTGGTCTACCTTATGTAAAATACATTAAACAACTGCTAATGATTTTGGTTTACCTTATGTAAAATACATTAAACAACTGGTTATGATTTTGGTCTACCTTATGTAAAATACATTAAACACCTGGTTAAAATTTGGTCATACTTATGAAAAATGCATTCAACACCTGGTTATGATTTGGTCTAAAATGCATTAATAAATGACATTTAAGTAAAACACATTAACCAACTGGTTATGATTTGGTCTAAAATGCATTAATAAAATGACAATTAAGTAAAACGCATTAATCAATTGGTAATGTGAGTTACATTAAGCAAGACACATTAAAATTGGTTACCATGAGGATTAAATTATACAAGACACATTACACTTGGTTACCATGAGGATAAAATAATTATACCAGACACATTAAAATTGGTTACCATGAGGATTAAATTATACAAGACACATTAAAATTGGTTACCATGAGGATTAAATTATACCAGACACATTAAAATTGGTTACCATGAGAATTAAATTATACAAGACACATTAAAATTGGTTACCATGAGGATTAAATTATACAAGACACATTAAAATTGGTTACCATGAAGATTAAATTATACAAGACACATTACAATTGGTTACCATGAAGAATAAATTATACAGGACACATTAAAATTGGTTACCATGAGGTTTAAATTATACAAGACACATTAAAATTGGTTACCATGAGGATTAAATTATACAAGACACAATAAAATTGTTTACCATGAGGATTAAATTATACAAGACACATTAAAATTGGTTACCATGATGATCAAATTATACAAGACACATTAAAATTGGTTACCATGAGGATCAAATTATACAAGACACATTAAACTTGGTTACCATGAGGATTAAATTATACAAGACATTAAAATTGGTTACCATGAGGATTAATACAAGACACATTAAAATTGGTTATCATGAGGATTAAATTATACAAGACACATTAAAATTGGTTACTATGAGGATTAAATTATACAAGACACATTAAAATTGGTTACCATGAGGATTAAATTATACAAGACACATTAAAATTGGTTACCATCCAGATTAAATTATACAAGACAGATCAAAATTGGTTATCATGAGGATTAAATTATACAAGACACATTAAAATTGGTTACCATGATGATCAAATTATACAAGACACATTAAAATTGGTTATCATGATTAAATTATACAAGACACATTAAAATTGGTTACCATCCAGATTAAATTATACAAGACAGATTAAAATTGGTTATCATAAGGATTAAATTATACAAGAGCAATGTTATTTACTACAATATTTGAACTTTAACATATGTATTATTTGTTTGTTTGATTACGATTTTTAACATAGCCTTAACAATTTTTTAGTCATATCGCTACCTAGTCACATTATCCTGACACCAGGGCGACTAGTCCTAACACTAACCTCTTATTACTGAGTGCTAAGCGAGACAGCTGTTAGTACCATTTTTGTAAGTCTTTGGTATGACTCGGCCAAGGATTTAACCCATGACCTCCCGCTTTCACGGTGGATGCTCTAACCACTAGGCCATTGGAGTGGTTAACAAATGTATTAAAAAATCTTCCAAGGTTAGAAGCACTAGATCTATTAAACGAAAAGCTAAAGAAAAATCTATTGCAGTGTGCTTATTATATTATCGTTTGTCAAGATTCTCATAAAGAATGATACTCATTAAAAATATTATCGTTTGTATTATTGTTTGTCAAGATTCTCATAAAGAATGATACTCATTAAAATATATTATCGTTTGTATTATCGTTTGTCAAGATTCTCATAAAGAATGATACTCATTAAAATATATTATCGTTTGTATTATTGTTTGTCAAGATTCTCATAAAGAATGATACTCATTAAAATATATTATCGTTTGTATTATTGGTTGTCAAGATTCTCATAAAGAATGATACTCATTAAAAATATTATCGTTTGTATTATCATTTGTCAAGATTCTTATAAAGAATGATACTCATTAAAATATATTATCGTTTGTATTATCGTTTGTCAAGATTCTCATAAAGAATGATACTCATTAAAATATATTATCGTTTGTATTATTGTTTGTCAAGATTCTCATAAAGAATGATACTCATTAAAAACATTATCATTTTTATTATTGTTTGTCAAGATTCTCATAAAGAATGATACTCATTAAATATATTATCGTCTGTATTATCATTTGTCAAGATTCTCATAAAGAATGATACTCATTAAAAATATTATCGTTTGTATTATCATTTGTCAAGATTCTTATAAAGAATGATACTCATTAAAATATATTATCGTTTGTATTATCGTTTGTCAAGATTCTCATAAAGAATGATACTCATTAAAATATATTATTGTTTGTATTATTGTTTGTCAAGATTCTCATAAAGAATGATACTCATTAAATATATTATCATTTGTATTATCATTTGTCAAGATTCTCATAAAGAATGATACTCATTAAAAATATTATCGTTTGTATTATCATTTGTCAAGATTCTCATAAAGAATGATACTCATTAAAAACATTATCATTTTTATTATTGTTTGTCAAGATTCTCATAAAGAATGATACTCATTAAATATATTATCGTTTGTATTATCATTTGTCAAGATTCTCATAAAGAATGATACTCATTAAATATATTATCGTTTGTATTATTGGTTGTCGAGATTCTTATAAAGAATGATACTCATTAAAATATTATCATTTGTATTATCATTTGTCATGATTCTCATAAAGAATGATACTCATTAAATATATTATCGTTTGTATTATTGTTTGTCAAGATTCTTATAAAGAATGATACTCATTAAAATATATTATCGTTTGTATTATCGTTTGTCAAGATTCTCAGAAAGAATGATATTCATTAAAATATATTATCGTTTGTATTATTGTTTGTCAAGATCCTTATAAAGAATGATACTCATTAAATATATTATCGTTTGTATTATCGTTTGTCAAAATTCTCATAAAGAATGATACTCATTAAAATATATTATCGTTTGTATTATTGTTTGTCAAGATTCTCATAAAGAATGATACTCATTAAAATATATTATCGTTTGTATTATCGTTTGTCAAGATTCTCATAAAGAATGATACTCATTAAAATATATTATCGTTTGTATTATTGTTTGTCAAGATTCTCAGAAAGAATGATATTCATTAAAATATATTATCGTTTGTATTATTGTTTGTCAAGATTCTTATAAAGAATGATACTCATTAAATATATTATCGTTTGTATTATTGTTTGTCAAGATTCTCATAAAGAATGATACTCATTAAATATATTATCATTTGTATTATCGTTTGTCAAGATTCTCATAAAGAATGATACTCATTAAAAATATTATCATTTGTATTATCATTTGTCAAGATTCTCATAAAGAATGATACTCATTAAAATATATTATCATTTGTATTATTGTTTGTCAAGATTCTCATAAAGAATGATACTCATTAAATATATTATCATTTGTATTATTGTTTGTCAAGATTCTTATAAAGAATGATACTCATTAAAATATATTATCGTTTGTATTATCGTTTGTCAAGATTCTCAGAAAGAATGATATTCATTAAAATATATTATCGTTTGTATTATTGTTTGTCAAGATTCTTATAAAGAATGATACTCATTAAAAATATTATCGTTTGTATTATCGTTTGTCAAGATTCTCATAAAGAATGATACTCATTAAAATATATTATCGTTTGTATTATTGTTTGTCAAGATTCTCAGAAAGAATGATATTCATTAAAATATATTATCGTTTGTATTATTGTTTGTCAAGATTCTTATAAAGAATGATACTCATTAAATATATTATCGTTTGTATTATCGTTTGTCAAAATTCTCATAAATAATGATACTCATTAAAATATATTATCGTTTGTATTATTGTTTGTCAAGATTCTCATAAAGAATGATACTCATTAAAATATATTATCGTTTGTATTATTGTTTGTCAAGATTCTCATAAAGAATGATACTCATTAAAATATATTATCATTTGTATTATTGTTTGTCAAGATTCTCATAAAGAATGATACTCATTAAATATATTATCATTTGTATTATCGTTTGTCAAGATTCTCATAAAGAATGATACTCATTAAAAATATTATCATTTGTATTATCATTTGTCAAGATTCTCATAAAGAATGATACTCATTAAAATATATTATCATTTGTATTATTGTTTGTCAAGATTCTCATAAAGAATGATACTCATTAAATATATTATCATTTGTATTATCGTTTGTCAAGATTCTCATAAAGAATGATACTCATTAAAAATAAATCTATCAAATATTTGATAAGTCAACTGGGTAAAAATTTATTTTAGATTACCCAAGTAACATTTTAGAAAAAATGACTTTCACTGCTTATTATGATAGTAGTGATAACATGCGATGTTGTGAAATGCAAATTCATTGATATGTGTATCAACCATGTCTGAAAATGATAAGATATATGGCTATTATTTAATTTGTGACAGCATATATGCGAGACAAATCTGTCAATAAAATCTGTTTTTTCACTATTTTGGCATCCTTCAGAGTAGTACTTTTTAGTTAAACATTATCAGTTTATTTTATTCTTTTCAAGACCATATCTTTAGCATCTACACATCTTTTTAGTCTAAATGAGATGACTTTTGTGTCAAAGACTAAAACAGTCTGTAAGAAAATTGAAATTTTTAAAATAAAAAACAGCAAAGTAACAACAAATGCAAAAAAAGAAATGATTTCTGTTTGGGAATAATCAGGATTGACTTTTCAGAATCCAACATTTGCACAAAATACTTAAGTCCCCATTTCTCATGTGATAACTCACAAAATCCAACTTAGAACAAATTTGATACAAGTGTTTACCACAAAGTCTCCTCACAGTCCAAATTTCTTATGTGATAACTCACATTAGAAAATCCAACTTAGAACAAATTTGATACAAGTGTTTACCACAGTCTTCTCAAAGTCCAAATTTCTTACGTGATAACTCACATGAGAATTTAGAACTTGTTAAATACATTTTTTTTCAGAATGATTTTCTAAGTTCTACTTTTTTATGTGAATATTCAAATTCTCATGTGAGCAGCATCTATACACGTGAGAATAGGTGAGGTTTTTCCCTTGCTCACAACATCTAACAAACTGCTAACATGAGCCAGCAAAATCTACCCAATTTGCATACATTTCTAACAAGGTTCTCATGTGCAGCTTATGAGCAGCTCGTGTGAATTGGCGAGATTTTTCTGTACGGGTAGCTGTGATTGGTGCATTATGTAAAAGTTTTACTTTCTGTTAGGCTTTTAAAAAAAGTTAAACTTCTTGGCAACATGTGAAATTAATTTAATTCATATCTAGATCATATTTTGTATTTTTTTTATGAATTTTTGGTAAAATATGATACACATGGGTGAAATTGTGTCTGTTATGATTAGATAACTCTTACTGCTGATTAGTTACAGCTGAGTTATCTCTCTTATATGCAATGGAATATCTGGTTCTGTCATTGTCAAATTGACAATCTAACATTGTTCTCTATGACAGTGTGTGACATGCATGCTGAGATAGGATAGAAAGTATATATTTATTTCATAAAAAATTAGCATTGAGGTATATCGATAAATACTTGCTACAGTGATACTCGAGTTCAGGTTTTCAAAATGGCCACTATTTTACGTCTGGGGTCTTTAAAGCAATGGATGATGATGTTCTGTTTGCCTCATACACAAAGTATTTTATACATCATTCTTGAAAAGAAAGCTGTCATTTATATTTGTGGCACTGCCTTTCTCAGAACCCTTGGTTGTCTCCCTTGGTTGTCTCTGTGTGTCCACTAATACTGTATCAACAACAACACAGCCATTTTGTATCATTCTAGATATTCCCATATATCAACCATAATTAATACTGTATCAACAACAACACAGCCATTTTGTATTAGTCTTGATATTTCCATATACCAACAATAATTAATACTGTATCAACGACAATACAGCTATTTTGTATCATTCTTTATATTCCCAGATATCAACCATATTTAACGGCATATCAAATCAGGAATGTTATTACAATAAAGATCAAAAGACATGGAAACATCCCCACCCTGGGGACCAATAAATACCATATATACACGCATACATCTACAATCAACAACTGTATAAATCTGTTTTGGACTGGTTTCAAGACTGTCTTATCATTTCTCTATAATCTTTCTTCCAGTTAATATTGAACAGACCAATAGAAGATTCAAGAATGTACTATTTATGGTACTGAATGATTAAACATAATGTACCATACTAAATGATTAGATATAATGTACCATACTGAATGATTAGACATGCAATGTACCATACTGAATGATTAGATATGCAATGTACCATACTGAATGATTAAACAATGTACCATGCTGAATGATTAGATATGCAATGTACCATACTGAATGATTAAACAATGTACCATACTAAATGATTTGATATAATGTACCATACTGAATGATTAGATATGTAATGTACCATACTGAATGATTAACATAATGTACCATACTGAATGATTTGATATAATGTACCATACTGAATGATTAGATATGTAATGTACCATACTGAATGATTAGACATAATGTACCATACTGAATGATTAGATATGTAATGTACCATACTGAATGATTAGATATGTAATGTACCATACTGAATGATTAGACATAATGTACCATACTGAATGATTAGACATAATGTACCAATCTGAATGATTAGATATGTAATGTACCATACTGAATGATTAGATATGCAATGTACCATACTGAATGATTAGATACACAGTATACCATACTGAATGTCTAGGTATGTGATGTTCCATGCTGAATGATTAGACAGAATGTACCATAATAAATGACAAAATGTACTGTGTATATCTAATGAGATGATAGACATGTAATGTATTGTGTATATCTAATGAGATGATAGACATGTAATGTATTGTGTATATCTAATGAGATGATAGACATGCAATGTATTGTGTATATCTAATGAGATGATAGACATGCAATGTATTGTGTATATCTAATGAGATGATAGACATGCAATGTATTGTGTATATCTAATGAGATGATAGGCATGTAATTTATTGTGTATATCTGACATGTAATTCATTGTTTATCTAATGCAATGAAAGATGTGTAATTCATTGTGTATGTCTAATGAGATGACACATGTAATTTATCATGCATTACTAATGAGATGATAGACATGCAATTCATTGTATAGATCTACTGAGATGATAGACATGTAATTTATTGAGCATATCTACTGAGATGATAGACATGTAATTTATTGAGCATATCTACTGAGATGATAGACATGCAATGTATAGTGTATATCTAATGAGATGACAGACATGCAATGTATTGTGTATATTTAATGAGATGACAGACATGCAATGTATTGTGTATATCTAATAAGATGATAGACATGCAATGTATTGTGTATATTTAATGAGATGATAGACATGCAATGTATTGTGTATATCTAATGAGATGATAGACATGCAATGTATTGTGTATATTTAATGAGATGATAGACATGCAATGTATTGTGTATATTTAATGAGATGATAGACATGCAATGTATTGTGTATATCTAATGAGATGATAGACATGCAATGTATTGTGTTTATCTAATGAGATGATAGACATGCAATGTATTGTGTATATTTAATGAGATGATAGACATGCAATGTATTGTGTATATTTAATGAGATGATAGACATGCAATGTATTGTGTATATCTAATGAGATGATAGACATGCAATGTATTGTGTTTATCTAATGAGATGATAGACATGCAATGTATTGTGTATATTTAATGAGATGATAGACATGCAATGTATTGTGTATATTTAATGAGATGATAGACATGCAATTATTGTGTATATCTAATGAGATGATAGACATGCAATGTATTGTGTATATCTAATGAGATGATAGACATGCAATGTATTGTGTATATCTAATAAGATGATAGACATGCAATGTATTGTGTATATTTAATGAGATGATAGACATGCAATGTATTGTGTATATTTAATGAGATGATAGACATGCAATGTATTGTGTATATTTAATGAGATGATAGACATGCAATGTATTGTGTATATCTAATAAGATGATAGACATGCAATGTATTGTGTATATTTAATGAGATGATAGACATGCAATGTATTGTGTATATTTAATGAGATGATAGACATGCAATGTATTGTGTATATCTAATGAGATGATAGACATGCAATGTATAGTGTATATTTAATGAGATGATAGACATGCAATGTATTGTGTATATTTAATGAGATGATAGACATGCAATGTATTGTGTATATCTAATAAGATGATAGACATGCAATGTATTGTGTATATTTAATGAGATGATAGACATGCAATGTATTGTGTATATTGAATGAGATGATAGACATGCAATGTATTGTGTATATCTAATGAGATGATAGACATGCAATGTATTGTGTATATCTAATGAGATGATAGACATGCAATGTATTGTGTATATTTAATGAGATGATAGACATTTAATTTACTGTGCATATCTAATGAGATGATAGACATGCAATGTATTGTGCATATCTAATGAGATGATAGACATGCAATGTATTGTGTATATCTAATGAGATGATAGACATGCAATGTATTGTGTATATCTAATGAGATGATAGACATGCAATGTATTGTGTATATCTAAGGAGATGATAGACATGCAATGTATTGTGTATATCTAATGAGATGATAGACATGCAATGTATTGTTTATATTTAATGAGATGATAGACATGCAATGTATTGTGTATATTTAATGAGATGATAGACATGCAATGTATTGTGTATATTTAATGAGATGATAGACATGCAATGTATTGTGTATATCTAATGAGATGATAGACATGCAATGTATTGTGTATATCTAATGAGATGATAGACATGCAATGTATAGTGTATATTTAATGAGATGATAGACATTTAATTTACTGTGCATATCTAATGAGATGATAGACATGCAATGTATTGTGTATATCTAATGAGATGATAGACATGCAATGTATTGTGTATATCTAATGAGATGATAGACATGCAATGTATTGTGTATATCTAATGAGATGATAGACATGCAATGTATTGTGTATATCTAATGAGATGATAGACATGCAATGTATTGTGTATATCTAATGAGATGATAGACATGCAATGTATTGTGTATATCTAATGAGATGATAGACATGCAATGTATTGTGTATATCTAATGAGATGATAGACATGCAATGTATTGTGTTTATCTAATGAGATGATAGACATTTAATTTACTGTGCATATCTAATGAGACGATAGACATGCAATGTATTGTGTATATCTAATGAGATGATAGACATGCAATGTATTGTGTTTATCTAATGAGATGATAGACATGCAATGTATTGTGTATATCTAATGAGATGATAGACATGCAATGTATTGTGTATATCTAATGAGATGATAGACATGCAATGTATTGTGTTTATCTAATGAGATGATAGACATTTAATTTACTGTGCATATCTAATGAGGTGATAAGACATGTTATTTGTTTTGAATATCTAATAAGATGATAGACATATAATTCATTGTGTATATCTAATGAGATGATAGACATATAATTTATTGTGTATATTTAATGAGATGATAGACATGCAATGTATTGTGTATATTTAATGAGATGATAGACATGCAATGTATTGTGTATATTTAATGAGATGATAGACATGCAATGTATTGTGTATATCTAATGAGATGATAGACATGCAATGTATTGTGTATATCTAATGAGATGATAGACATGCAATGTATTGTGTATATTTAATGAGATGATAGACATTTAATTTACTGTGCATATCTAATGAGATGATAGACATGCAATGTATTGTGTATATCTAATGAGATGATAGACATGCAATGTATTGTGTATATCTAATGAGATGATAGACATGCAATGTATTGTGTATATCTAATGAGATGATAGACATGCAATGTATTGTGTATATCTAATGAGATGATAGACATGCAATGTATTGTGTATATCTAATGAGATGATAGACATGCAATGTATTGTGTTTATCTAATGAGATGATAGACATTTAATTTACTGTGCATATCTAATGAGACGATAGACATGCAATGTATTGTGTATATCTAATGAGATGATAGACATGCAATGAATATCTACTGTGATGATAGACATGTAATTTATTGAGCATATCTAATGAGATGATAGACATGTAATTTACTGTGCGTATCTAATGAGGTGATAAGACATGTTATTTGTTTTGAATATCTAATAAGATGATAGACATATAATTCATTGTGTATATCTAATGAGATGATAGACATATAATTTATTGTGTATATCTACTGAGATGATAGACATGTAATTTATTGAGCATATCTAATGAGATGATAGACATGCAATGTATTGTGTATATCTAATGAGATGACAGACATGCAATGTATTGTGTATATCTAATGAGACGATAGACATTTAATTTACTGTGCGTATCTAATCAGATGATAGACATGTAATTTATTGTGTTTATCTAATGAGATGAAAGATAATTTATTATGTATATCTAATGAGATAATAGACATGTAATTTATTGTGTATTTCTAATGAGATGATAGACATGTAATTCTATTGAGATGAGAGACATGTAATTTATTTTGTATATCGAATGAGATGATAGACATGTAATTTATTGTGCATATCTAATGAGGTGATAAGACATGTTATTTGTTTTGAATATCTAATAAGATGATAGACATGTAATTTATTGTGTATCTGATAAGATGATAGACATGTAATTTATTGTGTATATCTAATGAGATGATAGACATGTAATTCTAATGAGATGAGAGACATGTAATTTATTGTGTTTATCTAATGAGATGATAGACATGTAATTTATTGTTTATATATAATGAGATGATAGACCTGTTATTTATTGTGTATATCTAATGAGATGGTAGACATGTAATTCTTTGTGTATATCTAAATGTGATGATAGACATGTAATGTATTGTGTATATCTAATGAGATGAAAGACATGTAATGTATTGTGTATATCTAATGAGATGATAGACATGTAATTCATTGTGTATATCTAATGAGATGATAGACATGTAATTCATTGTGTATATCTAATGAGATGATAGACATGTAATTTTGTGTTGGTTACTAAAACGTTATCTCAAATTAGAAATACAAATTTATGGGACTGGCTTAGACATGCTGCCTGTCCTACTTTTCTGAAATTTAAATCCTTTCAGTTTTCATTTATAGAATTATGCTATGTCTACTTCTTTCTTATGCTATGTCCACTTCTTTCTTATGCTATGTCCACTTCTTCCTTATCGGTGTTTTGTTTGCTAATGCAGTATACACACTATCCTAAACTTCAAATGCTGAGGAGTGAATATGGGACATTTTTCATGAGTGAACTAGGGACAGTTTTCATGAGTTGCTTTGGGATAGTTTTCATGCATCAATATGGGAAAGTTTTCAGGAGTAATTTGGGAGTTTTCATGAGTGAACTTGGGAAAGTTTGCATGCATCAATTTGGGACCATTTTCATGAGAGAATTTAAGTCAATTTTCATGCATCAATTTGGGACCATTTTCATGAGAGAATTTAAGATAGTTTTCATGCATGAACTTAGGACAGTTTTCATTGGGGAATCTGGGATAGTTCTTATTTAATAGCTCAAGTAAAATGTCCATCTGATTCTGGAAGAGTCTACACTGCCACCCATGAATCAAAGCATTCAAATTCAGCTGTATGAACCAAACTGATGATGGAACCTGCCCAAAATGTATGTTTGAAAGAAAAACTACTACTTGTAGAATAAATTATGTTTATAGCTGTCACTGCAGAAGCCTACATGGACTTTGTGCCATTCCCAAGGACACGTAAGGAAGTCATTTTTGGCTGGACATGGCAGGCATTGAAACTGCGTCCCTTGGAATTGGCATTTCAGACACTTTACAAACTGCTCTTGTGTGTCTGCCTGATATGCTAAGTATACAGTGTGGGAATTTGTAACATATAAATATTTTGGGAATTACACAGAATGTATGAGTTGAAAGCACACATTTTGTGTGTCATATTGCTTGTGTTAAGTACACTGTGTATGCATTACACTGAATATGGCATAGATGTGTTCCATGCACTGTGCATGCATTACAATGAATGTGGCATAGGATGTGTTACATGCACTGTGTATGCATTACAATGAATATGGCATAGGATGTGTTACATGCACTGTGTATGCATTACAATGAATATGGCATTGGATGTGTTAAGTGCACTGTGTATGCATTACAATGAATATGGCATAGGATGTGTTACATGCACTGTGTATGCATTAAAATGAATATGGCATAGGATGTGTTTCATGCACTCTGTATGCATTACAATGAATATGGCATAGGATGTGTTTCATGCACTCTGTATGCATTACAATGAATATGGCATAGGATGTGTTACATGCACTGTGTTTGCATTACAATGAATATGGCATAGGATGTGTTACATGCACTCTGTATGCATTACAATGAATATGTCATAGGATGTGTTACATGCACTGTGTTTGCATTACAATGAATATGGCATAGGATGTGTTACATGCACTGTGTATGAATTACAATGAATATGGCATTGGATGTGTTAAGTGCACTGTGTATGCATTACAATGAATATGGCATAGGATGTGGTATATGCACTCTGTATGCATTACAATGAATATGGCATAGGATGTGGTACATGCACTCTGTATGCATTACAATGAATATGGCATAGGATGTGTTATATGCACTCTGTATGCATTACAATAAATATGGCATAGGATGTGTTACATGCACTGTGTATGCATTACAATGAATATGGCATTGGATGTGGTACATGCACTCTGTATGCATTACAATGAATATGGCATTGGATGTGTTACATGCACTCTGTATGCATTACAATGAATATGGCATAGGATGTGTTACATGCACTCTGTATGCATTACAATGAATATGGCATTGGATGTGTTACATGCACTCTGTATGCATTACAATGAATATGGCATAGGATGTGTTACATGCACTGTGTATGCCTTACAATGAATATGGCATAGGATGTGTTACATGCACTGTGTATGCCTTACAATAAATATGGCATATGATGTGTTACATACATTGTGTATGCATTACAATAAATATGGCATGGCATGTTAGCAGTTTACAACACATCATCACAATATAGGCTATATGGTACCAGATAAAGTTAAAAAATATAAGTATTTATGAAGAATTGAATTAAAGCAATTAAAAGACTAACCCTTCTAATCAAATGCATGCAGTGGATATTACATCAAAATACATCTGTCACAGAGGGTCAACACATTGTGGGTATTACATCAAAATGCATTTGTCACAAAGGGTTATACACTCAGAATTTGTGTAAAATATCTGTTCCCACTGTATCCCGTTAAATGTTGTAAAGAATGAAGACAGCAAAGTATAATACTATTGACAAGATATTCAAGGGCTTGGGTTAGCAAGGGCTTGGATTAGCGAGGGCTAAATAGCAGCCAATACAACAATAAAATGCATAGCAAGGCAAAGTGGCAACAGAAAGTTGTCACTTCAGATGCAACTGTTTTGCCTTGGATTTGCATGGGTTACAGTAATTGTCACTTCAAAGGCAACTGCATTGCTCTGGATTTTCATGGGTTACAGTAATTGTCACTTCAAAGGCAACTGCATTGCCCTGTATTTTGATGGGTTACAGTAATTGTCACTTCAAAGGCAACTGCATTGCCCTGTATTTTCATGGGTTACAGTAATTGTCACTTCAAAGGCAACTGCATTGCCCAGTATTTTCATAGGGTACATAACTGGTAGAACAGAAAAATGGGTACCAATGTAAAATTAGACAACAGACAACAGCCGGGGTGGGAAATCCGACAAAATTATTTTATTTTTTTCACCCAGATAATGATGACGCTGCTGACTTTTGGGTCTGACTTCTAATCTGCAAAACAGATTTCATTGCTTGGACAGTTTTAAACGCATAATGGAGTGGAGTATCCCAGGAAATTGATGAGTGAGATTCTGAAACAGTCAGGTGTGACTCCTTTGGTTGACTGCAAAAGTGGTATATTAATTTATAAATGTCTTAAAAACAATAGGAAAAAAATTAGATTTGTCATTTTCACTTGGACTTATCTTAGCAAGTATATATGGTAAAAGATGTCATTTTCAGTTGGACTTAACTTATAAGCAAGTATATATGGTACAATATATAATTTTTTTTTGGTTGGACTTATAAGCAAGTATATATGGTACAAGATATCATTTCAGAATATATAGATGTATATTTATCAAAATATATTATATTCAATTATATTTGTGCAAATAACGTATATACATTTATCTCCACTGCTGAACAGAAACTGTTACATACAATAAAGGTCCAAAAATTTAAAACTTTACTATTTACTTGTCTCTAGGCATTTGTGTGTGCTGTGTGTGGATATATATATATATATATATATTTATATATATATATATATATATATATATATATATATATATATATATATATATATATATATATATATATATATATAATGTGTAATTTAAGTCAGTACAGTACTATTAATATGTTACAGTGTATGAAGATAAAGATATAATTTTGTTCAGTACAGTGTATTAAGCTATAATGTACAAATTAATTTGTTACAGTGTATTAAACTATAATATATGGTATGATTTAATTTTTATTCCTATGAGGGAACCATTACTCCAAGCACTGGCTTAAAGAGAAATACTCTTAAGACTATATACTTATATATGAGGATGCATATTAAAATCCCTATGATTGACCAATCTATTGACCTTGACTACAACAAATATTGACCTTGACTACAACGAATATTGACCTTGACTACAACAAATATTGACCTTGACTATAACAAATATTGACGCCCTAGCGCTAAACAAAAAATATCAATAATTTTCTCCATTCAGTACAGTGTATTAAACTATAATATGTAATTTAATTTGTTACAGTGTATAATTTTTAGTTCAGTACAGTGTATTAAACTATCATATATAATTTAATTTGTTACAGTGTATAATTTTTAGTTCAGTACAGTGTATTAAACTATAAAATGTAATTTAATTTGTTACAGTGTATAATTTTTAGTTCAGTAAAATGTATTATGCTGTAATATATCAAAGCACATACTATTTATAAATTATGCATTTTGTAAATTAAATAAAATGTACACCAAAGACAAAAAGTAAATGTACACTACATCTACAATCAATAACAAAATCATTCTGCATAAAGTATAAATAAAAAGTTTATAATACATTTTTATAAGCAATACCATTATTATGGAAAGCAGTGGGAACCAGTCTGCTGTATATTATACATTTTTATAAGCAATACCAATATTATGGAAAGCAGTGGGAACCAGTCTGCTGGGGACCATACATTTTATACCACTGCAATGATGTGTGGCTGAGTAATCAACTAAAGTTATTGTTGTTGTGGAATTAATACAATACTATTAGGCAATTCATGGCAGCAAATATAACTTACAGAGCAAGAACCTGGGGGGTGGGCACTTTAGACCACTTAGCTACCCAAAAAGAAACTAACATATGTACTCAACAGTCTGTGTTGATTAATTTATTGTTTATAATCTGGAGAGTTTAAGAAAAATGTGAAATGTTTACGAGATTTAAATATAAATAATATTGGGATCCAAGTTGATCCATGATGGCTTTCCAGTCTCTGAATAAAATTTGGCCTATCTTTTAGCATACATGAGAAAACAACGGAGAGACAAGACAACAATGATTTTGGTAGAATCACTTATATATTGTGAGTTTCATATTATTGTCATTGCTCTGTTCGCTGTGTTTTTAGAGCATATTTATGGGCAGCTCAACATTTTTTTCAATTTGTGTGAAAGTGTTTAAATATGTACCCTCTCCCCATGCTATGAAACCATCAGCTATGAAATATGATACTTCCTCCTCACAGTGATACTAACCATAGGAATACTAGCCATATTAATACTAACCCATAATAACACTAACCCATAATAATATTAGCCATAGGAATACAAACCATTGGAATACTAACCATAGGAACACTAGCCATAGCAATACTAGCCATAGGAATACTAGCCATAGGAATACTAACCATATTAATACTACCCATAGGAATACTAGCCATAGGAATACAAACCATTGGAATACTAACCATAGGAACACTAACCAGAGGAATACTAGCCATAGGAACACTAGCCATAGGAATACTAGCCACAGGAATACTAGCTATAGGAGTAGTAGCCATACGAATACTAGCCATAATAATAATAGCCATAGGAATACTAGCCATAATAATAATAGCCATATTAATACTACCCTTAGGAATACTAGCCACAGGAATACTAGCCTTAGGAATACTAGCCTTAGGAATACTAGCCATAATAATACAAGCCATATTAATAATAGCCATAGGAATACTAGCCATAATAATAATAGCCATAGGAATACTAGCCATAATAATAATAGCCTTATTAATACGAGATTTAGGAATACTAGCCTTAGGAATACTAGCCTTAGGAATACTAGCCTTAGGAATACTAGCCATATTAATAATAGCCATAGGAATACTAGCCATAATAATAATAGCCATAGGAATACTAGCCATAATAATAATAGCCTTATTAATACGAGATTTAGGAATACTAGCCTTAGGAATACTAGCCTTAGGAATACTAGCCATATTAATAATAGCCATATTAATACTAGCCATAACAATAATAGCCTTAGGAATACTAGCCTTAGGAATACTAGCCATATTAATAATAGCCATAGGAATACTAGCCATATTAATAATAGCCATAACAATAATAGCCTTAGGAATACTAGCCTTAGGAATACTAGCCATATTAATAATAGCCATAGGAATACTAGCCATATTAATAATAGCCATAGGAATACTAGCCATATTAATACTAGCCATAACAATAATAGCCTTAGGAATACTAGCCATAATAATAATAGCCATAGGAATACTAGCCATAATAATAATAGCCATAGGAATACTAGCCATAATAATAATAGCCTTATTAATACGAGATTTAGGAATACTAGCCTTAGGAATACTAGCCTTAGGAATACTAGCCTTAGGAATACTAGCCATATTAATACTAGCCTTAGGAATACTAGCCTTAGGAATACTAGCCATATTAATACTAGCTATAGGAATACTAGCCATAATAATAATAGCCATAGGAATACTAGCCATATTAATACTAGCTATAGGAATACTAGCCTTAGGAATACTAGCCTTAGGAATACTAGCCTTAGGAATACTAGCCTTAGGAATACTAGCCTTAGGAATACTAGCCATAGGAATACTAGCCATATTAATACTAGCCTTAGGAATACTAGCCATAGGAATAATAGCCTTATTAATACGAGATTTAGGAATACTAGCCTTAGGAATACTAGCCTTAGGAATACTAGCCTTAGGAATACTAGCCATATTAATACTAGCCTTAGGAATACTAGCCATAGGAATACTAGCCATATTAATACTAGCCTTAGGAATACTAGCCATAATAATAATAGCCATAGGAATACTAGCCATAATAATAATAGCCTTAGGAATACTAGCCTTAGGAATACTAGCCATATTAATACTAGCCTTAGGAATACTAGCCATAGGAATACTAGCCTTATTAATACTAGCCTTAGGAATACTAGCCATAATAATAATAGCCATAGGAATACTAGCCATAATAATAATAGCCATAGGAATACTAGCCATAATAATAATAGCCTTATTAATACGAGATTTAGGAATACTAGCCTTAGGAATACTAGCCTTAGGAATACTAGCCTTAGGAATACTAGCCATATTAATACTAGCCTTAGGAATACTAGCCTTAGGAATACTAGCCATATTAATACTAGCTATAGGAATACTAGCCATAATAATAATAGCCATAGGAATACTAGCCATATTAATACTAGCTATAGGAATACTAGCCTTAGGAATACTAGCCTTAGGAATACTAGCCTTAGGAATACTAGCCTTAGGAATACTAGCCTTAGGAATACTAGCCATAGGAATACTAGCCATATTAATACTAGCCTTAGGAATACTAGCCATAGGAATAATAGCCTTATTAATACGAGATTTAGGAATACTAGCCTTAGGAATACTAGCCTTAGGAATACTAGCCTTAGGAATACTAGCCATATTAATACTAGCCTTAGGAATACTAGCCATAGGAATACTAGCCATATTAATACTAGCTATAGGAATACTAGCCATAATAATAATAGCCATAGGAATACTAGCCATAATAATAATAGCCATAGGAATACTAGCCTTAGGAATACTAGCCTTAGGAATACTAGCCTTAATAATAATAGCCATAGGAATACTAGCCATAATAATAATAGCCTTATTAATACGAGATTTAGGAATACTAGCCTTAGGAATACTAGCCTTAGGAATACTAGCCTTAGGAATACTAGCCATAATAATAATAGCCTTAGGAATACTAGCCTTAGGAATACTAGCCATATTAATACTAGCTATAGGAATACTAGCCATAATAATAATAGCCATAGGAATACTAGCCATATTAATACTAGCCTTAGGAATACTAGCCATAGGAATACTAGCCATAGGAATACTAGCCTTAGGAATACTAGCCATAGGAATACTAGCCATATTAATAATAGCCATAGGAATACTAGCCATAATAATAATAGCCTTATTAATACTAGCCATATTAATACTAGCCTTAGGAATACTAGCCATAGGAATACTAGCCATAGGAATACTAGCCTTAGGAATACTAGCCATAGGAATACTAGCCATATTAATAATAGCCATAGGAATACTAGCCTTAGGAATACTAACCATAGGAATATTAGCCATATTAATACTAGCCTTAGGAATACTAGCGACAGGAATACTAGCCATAGGAGTAGTAGCCATAGGAATACTAGCCATAATAATAATAGCCATAGGAATACTAGCCTTATTAATACTAGCCATATTAATACTACCCTTAGGAATACTAGCCACAGGAATACTAGCCATAGGAGTAGTAGCCATACGAATACTAGCCATAATAATAATAGCCATAGGAATACTAGCCATAATAATAATAGCCATAGGAATACTAGCCATAATAATAATAGCCTTAGGAATACTAGCCTTAGGAATACTAGCCTTAGGAATACTAGCCATAGGAATAATAGCCATATTAATACTAGCCATAATAATAATAGCCTTAGGAATACTAGCCTTATTAATACTAGCCTTAGGAATACTAGCCTTAGGAATACTAGCCTTAGGAATACTAGCCTTAGGAATACTAGCCTTAGGAATACTAGCCTTATTAATACTAGCCTTAGGAATACTAGCCATAATAATAATAGCCATAGGAATACTAGCCATATTAATACTAGCCTTAGGAATACTAGCCACAGGAATACTAGCCATAGGAGTAGTAGCCATACGAATACTAGCCATAATAATAATAGCCATAGGAATACTAGCCATAATAATAATAGCCATAGGAATAATAGCCATAATAATAATAGCCATAATAATAATAGCCATATTAATAATAGCCATAGGAATACTAGCCATAATAATAATAGCCTTATTAATACTAGCCATATTAATACAAGCCTTAGGAATACTAGCCATATTAATAATAGCCATAGGAATACTAGCCATAGGAATATTAGCCATATTAATAATAGCCATAGGAATGCTAGCCATATTATTACTAGCCTTAGGAATACTAACCATAGGAATACTAGCCATATTAATACCAGCCATAGGAATACTAGCCTTAAGAATACTAGCCATATTATTACAAGCCTTAGGAATACTAACCATATTAATAATAGCCATAGGATTACTAGCCATAGGAATACTAGCCATATTAATAATAGCCTTAGGAATACTAACCATAGGAATACTAGCCATATTAATACCAGCCATAGGAATACTAGCCTTAAGAATACTAGCCATATTATTACTAGCCTTAAGAATACTAACCATATTAATAATAGCCATAGGATTACTAGCCATAGGATTACTAGTATTCCTAAGGATATTACTCCTATGGCTATTATTCCTATTCCTAGTATTCCTAAGGCTATTATTAATATTATTAATACACTTAATTAAAAATATACTGATGATATTGATTATTACTGGTATTCATGTTCTCAAGTTGCTCTTTTTATTAGAGAATGAAAATATTGCGTATTTTGTCGAAAAATCCAACTTTTTTCAATTCTTTTAAAACAAGTAAATTTTATCTCAATAATTAGTATATTGGAGTACAAGTAAATCCATTGATTTATATTTATAAAACTACTGGTTTGATGTCCTTTTTGTGTCACATGTACATGTGCAGATTTACAATAACAACTGTGTACACAATTAAAATCTATTTACAACCCACAACAATGGACTACAAACTGAATGAAGACCAGACCAGAACAGCAATGGAAATGATTACATGTTTTAAAAAAGGAAACAAATTACAGAACTAAACATAGAAAAACAATAATGAAATAAAGAACCAAACATTGAATCCAATAATGAATTACAGAGTCAAAAATTGAATCAAATGAATTACAGAACCAAAAAATTCAATCTATAATGAACTATAGAACCAAAAAATTCAATGTATAATGAACTATAGAACCAAAAAATTCAATCTATAATGAACTACAGAACCAAAAATTCAATCTATAATGAACTATAGAACCAAAAAATTCAATCTATAATGAACTATAGAACCAAAAAATTCAATCTATAATGAACTATAGAACCAAAAAATTCAATCTATAATGAACTACAGAACCAAAAAATTCAATCTATAATGAACTACAGAACCAAAAATTGCAACAAATAATGAATTACAGAACAAAACATATTTGGAAAATGAATTAATTTATACAAAGTGAATGAAAAAGATGAAAAGTGAAGAACTAAATAGCACAACTTAAGAAACGTTTTCAGTTCTACCATCAAAATTACAACTGAACATTACAAACATGCATATTGTACTAACTTGGCCAAAATGGCTTCAGCAATAGTTCTTGCCAGTCTCAGTTGAGCCAAATCATCCAGTTGTGGGGAGGTATGGTCTTGCAAACAATGGGTGGAGAAAATATGTGATTTGGGGCTTTCATTTAAATTGGGGGAGATGGAATAGTCTGTGTTCAATGCCTGGAGAGGACTTATGCCCATCGGAGGGGATAAGGGTGTGGGTGGAGATGAGACATCTGCAAAAGTTCTGAAGAAATGAAGAAATTAGTATTAAGAAATTATACAAATGCATTTACAAAAATACAGACCAACTCATCCATTCAACAATCAAACTATCCATACATCCATCCATTCGTAGAATATTCTGTGAGAAAAACATCTCAGCAATACACTCTACAAGAGCTTCCCACTACATAACACAAAAAACATCTCAGCAATACACTCTACAAGAGCTTCCCACTACATAACACAAAAAAATCTCAGCAATACACTCTACAAGAGCTTCCCACTACATAACACAAAAAAACATCTCAGCAATACACTCTACAACAGCTTCCCACTACATAACACAACAAACATCTCATAACATACATAACTACATAACACAACACAAAACGCACTAGCCTACATTGCTGCATTATAAAAAGTTAATTGTACTCTTACATTTTTACATGGGATATTGATTACATGGTAATGCTACACTATTCAATGTTAATGCTACACTGTTAATATTAGTGCTACACTATTAATATGGTAATAGTTACACTGCCAATGTTAATGCTACACTGTTAATATGGTAATGTTATATACAGTCAATAGTAATCCTACAGTCAATGGTAATGCTACACTGTTAACATGGTAATGCTACACAGTCAATGATAATGCTACACAGTCAATGATAATGATACACAATGTTAATGCTACACAGTCAACGATATTGCTACACAGTCAATGGTAAAGCTACACTGTTAATATGGTAATGCTACACAGTCAACAATAATGCTACACAGTCAATGTTAATGCTACACAGTCAATGGTAATGATACACTGTCAATATGGTAATGATACACTGTCAATATGGTAATGCTACACGGTCAATGGTAATGATACACTGTTAATATGGTAATGCTACACACTCAATTGTAATACTACACAGTCAATAGTAATGCTACACTGTTAATATGGTTATGCTACACAGTCAATGGTAAGGCTAAATTGTCAATGTTAATGCTACACTGTTAATATGGTAATGTTATACACAATGGTAATCCTACAGTCAATGGTAATGCTACACTGTTAATATGGTAATGCTACACAGTCAATGATAATGCTACACAGTCAATGTTAATGCTACACAGTCAATGGTAATGCTACAGTCAATGTTAATGATACAATGTTAATATGGTAATGCTACACAGTCAATGGTAATGCTAAATTGCCAATGTTGATGATACACTGTTAATATGGTAATGTTATACACAATGGTAATCCTACAGTCAATGGTAATGATACACTGTTAATATGGTAATGATACACAGTCAATGATAATGCTACACAGTCAATGTTAATGCTACACAGTCAATGGTAATAATACACAGTCAATGTTAATGATACACTGTTAACATGGTAATGCTACACAGTCAATGGTAATGCTACACAGTCAATGGTAATGCTACATTGTCAATGTTGATGCTACACTGTTAATATGTTAATGGCTACACTGCCAATGTTAATGCTACACTGTTAATATGGTAATGTTATACACAATGATAATCCTACAGTCAATGGTAATGCTAGACTGTTAATATGGTAATGCTACACAGTCAGTTTTAATGCTACACAGTCAATGGTAATGCTACACAGTCAATGTTAATGATACATTGTTTATATGGTAATGCTACACAGTCAATAGTAATGATACACTGTTAATATGGTAATGCTACACAGTCAATGGTAATGCTACACTGTCAATATGGTAATGCTACACAATGGTAATGCTACACAGTCAATGGTAATGCTACACAGTCAATGTTAATGATACACTATTAATATGGTAACGCTACACTCAATGGTAATGCTACACAGTCAATAGTAATGCTACACTGTTAATATAGTAATGCTACACAGTCAATGGTAATGCTAAATTGTCAATGTTGATGCTACACTGTTAATATGGTAATGGCTACACTGACAATGTTAATGCTACACTGTTATTATGGTAATGTTATACACAATGGTAATCCTACAGTCAATGGTAATGCTACACTGTTAATATGGTAATGCTACACAGTCAATGATAATGCTACACAGTCAATGGTAATGCTACACAGTCACTGATAATGCTACACTGTTAATATGGTAATGCTACACAATGGTAATGATACACTGTTAATATGGTAATGCTACACAGTCAATGGTAATGCTAAATTGCCAATGTTGATGCTACACTGTTAATATGGTAATGTTATACACAATGGTAATCCTACAGTCAATGGTAATGCTACACTGTTAATATGGTAATGATACACAGTCAATGATAATGCTACACAGTCAAAGTTAATGCTACACAGTCAATGGTAATACTACACAGTCAATGTTAATGATACACTGTTAATATGGTAATGCTACACAATGCTACATTATCAATGTTGATGCAACACTGTTAATATGGTAATGGCTACACTGCCAATGTTAATGCTACACTGTTAATATGGTAATGTTATACACAATGGAAATCCTACAGTCAGTGGTAATGCTACACTGTTAATATGGTAATGCTACACAGTCAATGTTAATGCTACAATGTCAATGGTAATGCTACACAGTCAATGTCAATGATACACTGTTAACATGGTAATGATACAGTCAGAGATGCTATGCGAAAAAGAAGACTGATAATGAAAGTTCAGAGAAGAAAAAAAGATATATCAAGTAAAAGAGGCGGAAAAAAAAGGAAGAAAAATGCCAAGGCCAAACGGCTGGTAAGATGCCTAAGAGGTAAGTACTGAAGGTAGGTTCTGTCTATAATACAATTAAAATGTTTTGACAAGTATATCTCTTTGACTCATTTATTGAGATAAAGATTCTTTTTCCAGCTTTTTCTTCTTGTGAAGCTTAGCGTATATGGATACAAAAGCCAGACCCCTTTCATAAAACTTTAAATCCAAAATCTTACATAAAAATTCCACTCATACAAAGTCTGTATTATTTTCCAGTCTATGGAAACTGTTCTTAAATACAATTTGGATCCAAGTTTTATGACAAAGGGGCCAGTCTATATGAATGCTATATACAGACTGGTTTACTCTACTTACACCGAAAGTAAGACCTGTTTTGCCTCCACAAGAGGCTTGTCCCAGTCAATAACCTGCCCTGGGGGAACCACAAATTCAATTGGGGAAGTCCTTCAAAAAACACAAGCAAAATTTGAACTTTCAATAGGCTACAAGTTCTGATGTCACCTGTTAGTGAACTGACATCAGTGAGACATTAAATGACATCAGTGAGACATTAAATGACATCAGTGAGACATTAAAGTAGTCTGCATTGTCCCCTGAACATTTTTGAAAACATCATGTATATACAGCACATGTATATACAGCACATGTGTGCTATAAATTCTGATGTCACCTGTTTGTGAACTGACATCAGTGAAACATTCAAGCAACATGTATATTAAAAACTACACGAATATACATGTATTTTGAAAACTACATAACAAATGTGTATGATATATAATAAATTAAAGAAAAACAAAATTATGAACTTCATGTTACAAACAGAAAGAAACAGCATTATTATTTTTTTAAAATCCTGAACACAAATTAGTACCGCAAAGGGAGCTGCTTTTTTTCCCTTAATAAAAGCTATTGAAACTCTCTAAATGTTAACTCCCTAAAAACTGACACATTGTTCTGTAAGAACTCCCTAAAAATTGACGCACTGTTCTGTAAGAACTCCCTAAAAATTGTCACACTGTTCCGTAAAAACTCTCTAAAAATTGACACACTGTTCTGTAAGAAGTCCCTAAAAATTGACATACTGTTCTGTAAGAGCTCCCTAAAAATTGACACACTAATCTGTAAGAACTCCCTAAAAATTGACACACTGTTCTGTAAGAACTCCCTAAAAATTGACACACTGTTCTGTAAGAACTCCCTAAAAATTGACACACTGTTCTGTAAGAAGTCCTTAAAAATTGACATACTATTCCTTATGGGATGTTGACTCGGACATGAATATTGGTGGGGGACGATGTCTTACATTATAAGACAGTAATGTCTAGTGAAACTAACTGAAAATATTTTCCCTTGCTTCCTGTAAATGAAATTCTGTCTCCTTGTTCCTTAAAACCTCTAAAAGAGCCTCATATATCGAGAGCTCTGGATTTTTTATTTAGCTGTTGTTTTATTATGAAATTGTTTCTCAATACTAGGTACAAGTGTAAAAGTTTGTTCTACCAGGACTGCACACACTTCTATGGCTCCATCAAATTAAGGCAAATGCTCCCCCACCCCCTTTCTTGACCCTGACATCCCACTAGACTGACCCAAGAAGAATGACCATAGGTCAGTGTATTCCCTCTAGACTGTGACCCAGGAAAAATGACCATAGGTCAGTGTATTCCCTCTAGACTGTGACCCAGGAAGAATGACCATAGGTCAGTGCATTCCCTCATATAAATGTATGTAAAATGTTTGGAAGCAAAATATTAAAAAAATTATAACAGTTAATCACAGGCACTTGATTCTTGGTCAATTAATGTATACACTCACCATACTGTATGTGCAGTTATTGTATTTTTGTACACTACTACTACAGTCGACTCCATTTAACTGCACATCGGTCAACTGCACACGCCGGATAACTGCATGTAGTCATGCCGGTCCCATTTTTTCTCAATGCTTTTCAATGGGAACAAACTTCGGATAACTGCACTTTGCTTAAATGCACACTCCAGAAAATAGCACACCAAATTTCTGCCCGTGGCACATTATTCAATACAATTTTACTCCGGTTAACAGCACAATGTATATTCATGATCAGTTATTGCCAGTCCACTACTGTAGTGCTTCAAATAAGCCGACAATTAAGCCGGTAAATGCAACTTTGTAAATGATTGACATGTAAAGGACGCCTTATACATGTATATCTGCGACCATCAGGGAGCAGTAGCATGGGAAAAATCATATTACAGCATGAAAAAACATTGCTCTAAACCATTCGCATTTGAATGATTTCAAACCAAAAAATGGATGGTTGGAAAGATGGAAAATGCGCAACGGAATTCAATTTAAACAACAACATGGCAAAAAACAGGAAGCAGACGGCTTCGGAGCTGAACGCTTTTTCTGTGGGAGTTGAGCCATCAATGTCTGACACCAGTTTTCGAATAACCAGAGATCTATAGAATTTCTTAAAATTCACTATTATTCATTGATCCATTGGTTGAATCAGTGAAATTGTGTTCGGAGGAAGGCAAACAAGCTTAACATTTAAGTAAAAGTTGAAAGAGTGGATTCTAATCATTGTTTAAATTTATTCTTCATAGATTCATGCCATGCTGATTAAAAATCCGTACTGTACCGTACTTCAGTTAACTGCACAGTCTCGTGGCAGGCCCGAGGGTGTGCAGTTAACTGGAGTCGACTGTACTACTATTACTGACTTTATTTAAAGAAGGTTACTTGAAGCATAACTCTTTCTTGAGATACTATTGTTTACATATTATTACATTGTTATAAAACTGCTTTCTTAAGCTCATACTAAAGACTAAATAAGTATGAGTAATATTATACTAAATTAAGTATGAATAATACTAAACTAAATTAAGTATGAATAATACTAAACAAAATTAAGTATGAATAATACTATACAAAATTAAGTATGAATAATACTAAACTAAATTAAGTATGAATAATACTAAACTAAATTAAGTATGAATAATACTAAACAAAATTAAGTATGAATAATACTATACAAAATTAAGTATGAATAATACTAAACTAAATTAAGTATGAATAATACTAAACAAAATTAAGTATGAATAATACTAAACTAAATTAAGTATGAATAATACTAAACTAAATTAAGTATGAATAATACTATACTAAATTAAGTATAAATAATACTAAAAAAAATTAAGTATGAATAATACTAAACTAAATTAAGTATGAATAATACTATACTAAATTAAGTATGACTAATACTATACTAAATTAAGTATGAATAATACTAAACAAAATTAAGTATGAAGAATACTATACTAAATTAAGTATGAATAATACTAAACTAAATTGAGTATGAATAATAGTAAACAAAATTAAGTATGAATAATACTATACTAAATTAAGTATGAATAATACTATACTAAGTTAAGTATGAATAATACTAAACTAAATTAAGTATGAATAATACTAAACAAAATTAAGTATGAATATTACTAAACAAAATTAAGTATGAATAATACTATACAAACTTAAGTATGAATAATACTATACTAAATAGTAAATTGGAAACTAATTATATGTATATTCAGTATAAAAATAGTAACACACCAAGTGGAAACTAGGTGAATGTATATGAAGTACAAAAATAGTAACACACCAAGTGGAAACTAGGTGAATGTATATGAAGTACAAAAATAGTAACACACCAAGTGGAAACTAGGTGAATGTAAATGAAGTACAAAAATAGTAACACAGTAAAGTGGAAACTAAGTAAACACACTTGTGTTAAACAGCCAGTACCAAACTAACGAGGCAACAAGTGGGAACTAGTCACCCTCATCTATGATAACTTGCCCATATGTTGGGCAAAGTGCCAGAAAATACATAATAGGTCCCTTTTTAATGAATGGAATACCTAAACAATATAGCCCTGTTTGATGAATGGAATACCTTAACAATAAGACACTTTTTGATGAATGGGAATACCTTAACAAGAAGACCCTTTTTGATGTATGGTAATACCTTAACAATAAGACCCTTTTTGATGAATGGGAATACCTTAACAAGAAGACCCTTTTTGATGAATGGGAATACCTTAACAAGAAGACCCTTTTTGATGAATGGGAATACCTTAACAATAAGACCCTTTTTGATGAATGGTAATACCTTAACAATAAGACCCTTTTTGATGTATGGAATACCTTAACAAGAAGACCCTTTTTGATGTATGGGAATACCTTAACAAGAAGACCCTTTTTGATGTATGGTAATACCTTAACAATAAGACCCTTTTTGATGAATGGGAATACCTTAACAAGAAGACCCTTTTTGATGTATGGAATACCTTAACAATAAGACCCTTTTTGATGAATGGGAATACCTTAACAAGAAGACCCTTTTTGATGAATGGTAATACCTTAACAATAAGACCCTTTTTGATGAATGGGAATACCTTAACAATAAGACCCTTTTTGATGAAAGGGAATACCTTTACAAGAAGACCCTTTTTGATGAATGGGAATACCTTAACAAGAAGACCTTTTCTGATGTATGGAATACCTTAACAATAAGACCCTTTTTGATGAATGGGAATACCTTAACAAGAAGACCCTTTTTGATGAATGGGAATACCTTAACAATAAGACCCTTTTTGATGAATGGGAATACCTTAACAATAAGACCCTTTTTGATGAATGGGAATACCTTAACAATAAGACCCTTTTTGATAAATGGGAATACCTTAACAATAAGACCCTTTTTGATGAAAGGGAATACCTTAACAAGAAGACCCTTTTTGATGAATGGGAATACCTTAACAAGAAGACCTTTTTTGATGTATGGAATACCTTAACAATAAGACCCTTTTTGATGAATGGGAATACCTTAACAATAAGACCCTTTTTGATGAATGGGAATACCTTAACAATAAGACCCTTTTTGATGAATGGGAATACCTTAACAATAAGACCCTTTTTGATGAATGGGAATACCTTAACAATAAGACCCTTTTTGATAAATGGGAATACCTTAACAATAAGACCCTTTTTGATGAATGGGAATACCTTAACAAGAAGACCCTTTTTGATGAATGGTAATACCTTAACAATAAGACCCTTTTTGATGAATGGGAATACCTAAACAACATAGCCCTGTTTGATGAATGGGAATACCTTCACAATAAGACCCTTTTTGATGAATGGGAATACCTTAACAAGAAGACCCTTTTTGATGAATGGGAATACCTTAACAAGAAGACCCTTTTTGATGAATGATAATACCTTAACAATAAGACCCTTTTTGATGAATGGGAATACCTTAACAAGAAGACCCTTTTTGATGAATGGGAATACCTTAACAAGAAGACCCTTTTTGATGAATGGGAATACCTTAAGAAGAAGACCCTTTTTAATGAATGGGAATACCTTAACAAGAAGACCCTTTTTGATGAATGGGAATACCTTAACAAGAAGACCCTTTTTGATGAATGGGAATACCTTAACAAGAAGACCCTTTTTGATGTATGGTAATACCTTAACAAGAAGACCCTTTTTGATGAATGGGAATACCTTAACAAGAAGACCCATTTTGATGAATGGGAATACCTTAACAATAAGACCCTTTTTAATGAATGGTAATATCTTAACAATAAGACCCTTTTTGATGAATGGGAATACCTTAACAATAAGACCCATTTTGATGAATGGGAATACTTTAACAATAAGACCCTTTTTGATGTATGGTAATACCTTAACAAGAAGACCCTTTTTGATGTATGGAATACCTTAACAATAAGACCCTTTTTGATGTATGGTAATACCTTAACAAGAAGACCCTTTTTGATGAATGGGAATACCTTAACAATAAGACCCTTTTTGATGAATGGGAATACCTTAACAAGAAGACCCTTTTTGATGAATGGGAATACCTTAACAAGAAGACCCTTTTTGATGAATGGGAATACCTTAACAAGAAGACCCTTTTTGATGAATGGGAATACCTTAACAAGAAGACCCTTTTTGATGTATGGTAATACCTTAACAAGAAGACCCTTTTTGATGAATGGGAATACCTTAACAAGAAGACCCTTTTTGATGAATGGGAATACCTTAACAATAAGACCCTTTTTAATGAATGGTAATATCTTAACAATAAGACCCTTTTTGATGAATGGGAATACCTTAACAATAAGACCCATTTTGATGAATGGGAATACCTTAACAATAAGACCCTTTTTGATGTATGGTAATACCTTAACAAGAAGACCCTTTTTGATGTATGGAATACCTTAACAATAAGACCCTTTTTGATGTATGGAACACCTTCACAATAAGACCCTTTTTGATGAATGGGAATACCTTAACAATAAGACCCATTTTGATGAATGGGAATACCTTAACAATAAGACCCTTTTTGATGTATGGTAATACCTTAACAAGAAGACCCTTTTTGATGAATGGGAATACCTTAACAAGAAGACCCTTTTTGATGTATGGAATACCTTCACAATAAGACCCTTTTTGATGAATGGGAATACCTTAACAATAAGACCCTTTTTGATGTATGGTAATACCTTAACAATAAGACCCTTTTTGATGTATGGTAATACCTTAACAATAAGACCCTTTTTGATGTATGGTAATACCTTAACAAGAAGACCCTTTTTGATGTAAAGTAGTACCTTAACAAGAAGACCCTTTTTGATGTATGGGAATACCTTAACAATAAGACCCTTTTTGATGTATGGAATACTGAAACAATAGGCTTTTTGATAAATGGGAATACTTACATAATAGGTTGATTTATGATCAATGGAATACCTAAACAATAGGCCCCTTTTTGATGAATCGGAATATCTAAATAATAGGTGAATGGGATGAGAAATAAATACCAGCTACATAAGTTTTGTCAAGTAACTTTTTGGTTTGAATATTATTTTTCAATTTGGTTTCAGTGTATAGTCATCAACAAATTTGATATGTTCTCTTATATTCTAAAATTAAAAGTATAAATTGATTGTCACACTGAACCCTGCAAGTGTTTTTATGAGAACCTAATTGAACACTTTAACAATGAAGCTGGCAAGTGTTTTCATGAGAACCTAATTAAACACTTTAACAATGAAGCTGGCAAGTCTTTTCATGAGAACCTAATTAAACACTTTAACAATGAAGCTGGCAAGTCTTTTCATGAGAACCTAATTAAACACTTTAACAATGAAGCTGGCAAGTCTTTTCATGAGAACCTAATTAAACACTTTAACAATGAAGCTGGCAAGTCTTTTCATGAGAACCTAATTAAACACTTTAACAATGAAGCTGGCAAGTCTTTTCATGAGAACCTAATTAAACACTTTAACAATGAAGCTGGCAAGTCTTTTCATGAGAACCTAATTAAACACTTTAACAATGAAGCTGGCAAGTCTTTTCATGAGAACCTAATTAAACACTTTAACAATGAAGCTGGCAAGTCTTTTCATGAAAACCTAATTAAACACTTTAACAATGAAGCTGGCAAGTGTTTTCATAAGAACCTAATTAAACACTTTAACAATGAAGCTGGCAAGTCTTTTCATGAGAACCTAATTAAACACTTTAACAATGAAGCTGGCAAGTCTTTTCATAAGAACCTAATTGAACACTTTAACAATGAAGCTGGCAAGTCTTTTCATAAGAACCTAATTAAACACTTTAACAATGAAGCTGGCAAGTCTTTTCATAAGAACCTAATTGAACACTTTAACAATGAAGCTGGCAAGTGTTTTCATGAGAACCTAGTTAAACACTTTAACAATGAAGCTGGCAAGTGTTTTCATGAGAACCAAATTATGACTGCCACAATGAAGGCTTCAAGTGTTTCCATGAGAACCTAATTAAATGCTGTATAAGAACCTCCAGCTAGCAAAAGTGTTGCTTGCATTGGTTAAAACTTGACCTGCATTGTATTTTTTTATATTTGTTTTTTTTTATCAATCAAAAACGCTATGGTAAATAAGAACAGTGACCTATGTAAGAACTTGTTATCAGAGTAGTGTGTCAAGTCAAAACAGTTCCAATTAAAATATCTGACACTGAATCATTAGTTTATCACACTCATTTACATTTCTGATTACAGTCCAAAGGATTCACATTTCTGATTACAGTCTAAAGGATTCACATTTCTGATTACAGTCCAAAGGATTCACATTTCTGATTCCAGTCCAAAGGATTTACATTTCTGATTACAGTCCAAAGGATT
The DNA here is from genome assembly GCA_029339505.1 of Unio delphinus. NCBI lineage: Eukaryota > Metazoa > Mollusca > Bivalvia > Unionida > Unionidae > Unio > Unio delphinus. The sequence continues at coordinate 1,641,248 of JAQISU010000059.1, read as the reverse complement.
CACATTTATGATTACAGTGCAAATGAACAAAGCAAAATGCATACTTGGTGCAAGAAAAGCTGTTTTACAAATGGGATTCATTATGTTTTACAAATGGGATTCATTATGGAGAATTTCCAATATATAGAGTGAAAATCAAATTCCCAAAATGGCACTTTGAAGTGCTTAAGGATGACAAAATTACAACCAATGAAATCACATTATCAACATTTTAGCTATATAACAAAAAAACAAATCAAATATCCAAGTTTTCCTCCTTCTCTAAGTTACCAGCATCAGTATTAATGGTGGAGGAAGAACCCAGGAAAATCCCCCCAGAAAGAACCATCGATCCACGAGAAGCTAGTGGCAAGTTTTCTCACATATCCACATTCGCCGAATCTGAAAACTCAAATCCACGCAGACAGAGGTGAGATGGCAGTGATCCATAATGGAGAGTGCTTTAGACCACTCGACCACTCGGGGCCCCATGGTACTTTCTTTTGTAATATCCAGATATGAAATGATTTATGACATAACATGCTAATTCCACTGCAAATTGAAATCAACGATCATGCCAGGAATTTGTTCATTAATCACCATTAGTAACTATTTACAGAAAATTTCATTCAACTTAAAGGTTCTAATTTTTCCAGTTTAAATATTTTTTTGTTTGGTAGTTACTCATTAGTACGTTGTATTGTCCGTATTTCATTTCATGCTATTTTACCAGGAATCCAATCCATTTTACCTGGAATCCAATCCATTTTACCTGGAATCCAATCCATTTTACCTGGAATTCAATCCATTTTACCTGGAATCCAATCCATTTTACCTGGAATCCAATCCATTTTACCTGGAATCTAATCCATTCTAAATAAGGCAACACTTCTACATTGCACTTTTAGTGTTTGAAATCTGACATGGTGGTTTATATTCTTCCTATTTTTTTACTTTTATTCTCTCCATGGGACACATTAGCTGAAACTTAAAACTTAAACTAATGACACAGATCGTCGCTTCATTGGTAACCAATGTATTGAGCTTGGCGACTTTTCTCCCAACAGTTTGGGAGGACATGGGGGTAATGAGACAGGCAAATGAACAGACAATATTCTCTTACTACTGTGTGGGTTAGTTATAAAAAAAAAACCAGAAAAAATGAATGCATCATAGGTCTCACCTATAACCAAAATACAAATTCTAACCGTTTGGAGGGATGGATGGATGGATGGATGGACAAATAAGCTATGATTACACATTGTAAACGTGTCATGTTCATGGAGGGTTAGATCAAAGAAAAGATTTTAAACTTACCTGGTAATGGAGTCATCAGCCATTTTTTCTTGCAACTGAAATATACATAACTTATGTAGAGAAGTATGCAAATTTAATTAGCCATTTACAGAAATACTTGTGCCCAAGTAATACAGGATACAAATTTAATTAGCTATCTACAGAAATACTTGTGCCCAGGTAAGACAGGATGCAAATTTAATTAGCCATCTACAGAAATACTTGTGCCCAGGTAAGACAGGATGCAAATTTAACTAGCCGTTTACAGAAATACTTGTGCCCAGGTAAGACAGGATGCAAATTACATTAGCCATCTACAGCATTACTTGTGCCCAGTAAAGACAATATGCAAATTCAATCAGCCATCTACAATACTGCATGTGCCCAACCTGTCATAATTATCACATTACTATCTTAATGTCATTTATCCAAAACTAATTTACACAAAGCATAGTCTAGTAAAAAATTTATTTACTTATTTTACCACATGACACAAAAGAAATAATAGGACTACAGTTGTAATAGAAATTTAAAAAAAACCCCAGAAAATAATTGGAGATTTATGACTGGAATATAAATAAATCACTGGAAATTAATGATTTGATCGAAAATTTTAGTTGATGCAGAACTTGATGATCTCAAGTTATTTTAAGTACATATTGCATGGTTAAGCCTTAGAAATATTTGACTATTTTTCGTTGTGCATGTGTACAGCATTATCTAGGGTGAACAAGTGTTTTTCCAGGTAACCAACAGAACCAACATGTATCTCGCCAGAAATTACTTGCGACGAGGGACATTATAATCATGATATGCACTGGTTTTTTTAATACCTGAATATTACTCACTGTCCTACAGATTTAAGCAAGATCTATTTATAACCAATACACTGATTGCTTTGGATCTGGTTCAGGAGTGCACATTCTCCATTGTGTTCTTAACCCATAGGGGTGAGTGTTACATTTATATTTCATTTGATATGCAAAGCTTATTGAGTTTGTAATGTCATATCATGGTATGATTCATTTATTACAACACAGGTGTGAATTACAAGTCACTATTAGAGTTTAATGTATTTGCAATTTCCAGAATTCATTATTATTACCAGTTTGGTTTATTTTAGCTAACAAGTTCAGCTGACAAGTAGAGCTATCTTGAGCTGTCTATATTTATGTACATATATCTGTACATGTGGTCGAGCCATGACTGTATACATAGCTAATTCAAAGGTGCTGTATGCTGTCTGTATGTGTGAATACGTATGACAGTACATGTAGTGGATCCGTGAAGGTGTGTGTATATGTGTGAATACGTATGAAAGTACATGTAGTGGATCCGTGAAGGGTGCGTATATGTATGAATATGTATGACAGTACATGTGGTGGATCTGTAAAGGGTGTGTATATGTGTGAATACGTATGACAGTACATGTGGTGGATCTGTAAAGGGTGCGTATATGTGTGAATACGTATGACAGTACATGTAGTGGATCCGTGAAGGGTGCGAGTGGCCGATACATGTGTGGACCAATCCAAGGACTCTGTGAAACTCTGCAGTTTATCAGTTTATGAATCATACGACTGTACAAGAGTCAAGAAGCATGTTTGTTCAACTATTGTGTTCGAGTTATTCATTTAATCCAAAACCCACTCGGTTTCTATTCTGTGACACACATCACTGGTTTTTTAAAGGTACAGAGAATGAATGTAGGGTTTCATATCACTGAATTTTCATCACATTTTTCTTACAGATTAGTGTTGTATAGTTTCTTTTGTAAACCATACTAAAGTACATGTATATTATTCCCTAGTCTGGTTCCCATACTAAAGTACATGTATATTATTCCCTAGTCTGGTTCCCATACTAAAGTACATGTATATTATTCCCTAGTCTGGTTCCCATACTAAAGTACATGTATATTATTCCCTAGTCTGGTTCCCATACTAAAGTACATGTATATTATTCCCTAGTCTGGTTCCCATACTAAAGTACATGTATATTATTCACTAGTCTGGTTCCCATACTAAAGTACAGTTGGACCCCGCTATAACGCACCCCATTATAACACAAATTCGGATATAATGCAGTCGTGGCATGGCTCTTGAAATTTCAGGCAATTTATTACAGGTATTTTTCTCAAAACCCCCCCAAAAAACTTTTAGGTATGAAAAATAAAATACATCAAGAGTTTAATTATTATTCTCATACTTGTTTAAAAAGTGCGAAAAAGAACGTGTAGAAAATGTATTATCCTTTTGGAGAGGAAATCACACACAAATTCGAATATAAAATAATCGTTGTATGGCTCCTAAAATTAAAAAAATTAACAAATTTCTTCCAGTTTTGTGCCAAAAAAAACATCGGAATTACAAACCAATTGCTGGGCCTACTGAGAACTTTGATCTTTGTTTATTGTTGAAAAATGACAGCTCATATGTGTCAATATTATTATTACTGATCCCTGAGCAATGAAGTCATCGTGTCTACTTTGTGTTTGTCTTGAATGCATTCCAAATACAATCATTGCTCTAATAATCTCCGATATATGTTCTCTTAATTTCATACACAACTAAGCAACATCCAATGCGGTGGTTGATAGGAGATTCTCACCAGAATGTATAAATCAATTAATTTAGTACATTGTTTATCATCATAGTGAACTGCCGAGCTAAACTTGTTCAAATCAGTGGGCAACGTTTTATACAGCATCAAAGAAACAAAAGCCGCCAATATGTGTGCGTGGCTTGGCGGTGTTGTTTTATGCAATCTGTTGACTAGTAAATTCGAATTCTGCAACTGAGAACTATAATTGACTTTGAGTTTTTCCAAAAATAATAACTATTGACAGATGAGAAATGTAGTGGTATAAAATGTATACAGACACAGTTCATTAATCTTCAGACATACCACAGGAGTCTGATGTTTTATCAATAAAGTACGGCAAAATGTCTGACAACATGAATTACCCTTATCAATAATATATATATATATATATATATATATATATATATATATATATATATATATATATAGTTGTTGTTGGCTTGACTTCACACACGAAGATTAAGAAGGAAGATTTTCTATGTCTATTGCGCTTGCGCTGGTGGCTGACGAACCCAATACGTGATAGGCATGTCTGTCCACAGAGGCTGCAGGGGAATGTCTGGGTTTTGGTGGGTGCTGACAATGGCTCCCGGTTTTTTCTTTGCCAACGTTTTTCCTCCAAGATGGCCCATCTGTTTTGTTCAAAAGTGTCAGCGGCCTGGTGAATTGTACGTCGCCAGCTTGTACGGTCAACAGCTAGTGATGCCCATTGGCGGTGATCAATGCCACAGGAGGTAAGGGTCTTTTTCAAGGAGTCTTTATATCTCTTTCGAGGTGCCCCTCTATCACGGTGGCCAGTTGATAGCTCACCATACAGTGCAATTTTTGGCAGGCGATGATCCTCCATCCTGGACACATGCCCTGCCCAGCGAAGCTGTATCTTCACGAGTGTGGCCTCAACGCTGGTGATCCCCGCTTGCTTGAGGACTTCAGTGTTGGTAATGAAGTCACTCCAGTGGATGTTGAGGATGGTGCGGAGGCAGCGCTGATGGAAGCGTTCAAGGAGACGGAGGTGACGGCTGTAGGTGACCCAGGATTCGGCGCCATATAGGAGGGTGGTCAGTACGACAGCCATGTAGACTTTGATTTTTGTAACTCTCTTGAGATTGGGATTGTGCCAGACACGTTTGTAGAGTCTGCCGAAGGCGCTGTTTGCTTTGGCTAATCTGTTGTCTATTTCTTTGTTGATCATTGCATCAGAGGATATCACACAGCCCAGGTAGGTGAACTGGTGGACTACGTTTAGCTCTGTCCAGTCAATGAAGATGCTTGGTGGACAGTACTCTTCCTTGGGGGCAGGCTGGTGAAGTACCATGGTTTTCTTTAGGCTTACCTCGAGGCCAAAGAGCTGGCAAGCTTCTGCAAAGCAAGATGTTGCTCGTTGTAAGGCAGCTTCCGTGTGGGCAACAAGGGCGGCATCGTCTGCAAATAGTTCTCTAATCAGTTTTTCTAAAGTTTTGGTGTGGGCCTGAAGTCGCCTTAAGTTGAAGAGGCTGCCATCAGTACGGAATCTAATATAGATGCCATCTTCGTCACCAAGGTCTTCTGTAGCTTTTCGGAGCATCGTGCTGAAGAAGATTGAAAACAGTGTAGGAGCTAAAACGCAGCCCTGTTTCACGCCATTTGCAATGGGGAAGGTCTGTGACAATTCATTATTGTTTTTAACCTGACCAAGCTGGTCTTCATGTAGTTGGATGATCATGGTAAGGAATTTGGGAGGACAGCCAAGTTTTTCAAGGATTTTCCACAGTCCAGTTCTGCTCACCGTGTCAAAAGCCTTTGTTAGGTCCACAAAAGTGATGTACATTCCTTTGTTTTGTTCTCTGCATTTTTCCTGGATCTGTCTCAGGACGAACACCATGTCAGTTGTGCCCCTATTGGCTCTGAAGCCACACTGACTCTCTGGAACATGATCTTCTGCAATGGTAGGCACTAGTCTGTTTAGCAACACTCTAGCAAGGATTTTGCCTGCAACGGAGAGCAGAGTTATCCCACGGTAGTTTGAGCAGTCAGACTTTTCCCCTTTGTTTTTATACAGGGTGATGATGACTGCATCACGGAGATCTTGCGGAAGTTTCCCTCGCTCCCAGCAGCAAACGGAGAATTCGTGAAGTTTGGTGTGCAATGCTAGGCCTCCTTTCTTCCATATCTAAGGTGGAATACCATCTTTTCCTGCAGCCTTACCTGCCTTCAGCTGTTCTATGGCTTTTAAAGTCTCTTGCAGTGTGGGTGCCACATCAAGTTCCATCTTTGGTGGCTGTTGTGGGATGCGATCAACTGCTGCCTTTTGGACTGCACGACTAGTGCTGAAGAGGGTGTGGAAGTGCTCTGACCAGCGGTTTAGGATAGATTCCCTGTCAGTGAGTAGCTCTTGACCATCTGCACTCCGTAGGGAGCTTTGTATTTGGAAGGAGGGACCATACACTGCTTTCAGCGCTTCATAGAACATCTTGTAGTCTCCAGTGTCAGCGTACATTTGGGTTCTTTCTGAGAGCAATTATATATATATATATATATATATATATATATATATATGTGTGTGTGTTTATATATATATATATATATATATATATATATATATATATATATATATATATATATATATATATATATTATTGATAAGGGTAATTAATTCATGTTGTCAGACACTTCGCCGTACTTTATTGATAAAAAACGTCAGACTCCTGTGGACATACTATTTCATCATTCATTACGTACACCCGTTACATAATTTTTGTTATTTTCTTTTCATTGAATTCAGTCATATAATGATCTGTGACAAAATTATTGAATATTTTACATCCGTGTGTGGATATTTTTGATGGAAATATTTGTATTATGGATCCAATGTATGCTACAAGATTCACTGGTGAGTACACGGTGTCAATACTCTTTTTATGCAATAGATTATACATGTATATATAAATTAGACATATGTATGTTCCAATGCATGGTTCTCTGAATAAAGTAATATATTATATGTGCAATTTCTGTTACCACTGCAAATGTGTTTCTCATTTAATACATATTGATCAAAAATGGTAATTGTGCCATGCATTTTTGCACCCGTCTTTATGTACACCCCCCCCCAATTAAATCCAAAAATGTGTTGGTATTGTACATGGTTGCTTATAACACGGTTCAGTTCATAACACGGTCGGATTCTATGGCTCCCAACTACCGTGTTATAGCGGGGTCCCACTGTATATGTATATTGTATATTATTCCCTAGTCTGGTTCAAATACTAAAGTACATGTATATTATTCCCTAGTCTGTACATGTATATTATTCTCTAGTCTGGTTCAAATACTAAAGTACATGTATATTATTCCCTAGTCTGTACATGTATATTATTCCCTAGTCTGGTTCCAATACTAAAGTACATGTATATTATTCCCTAGTCTGGTTCCCATACTAAAGTACATGTATATTATTCCCTAGTCTGGTTCCCATACTAGGTATCATGGTACCAATTGTTTTTCCATAGACCTCAATGCTAATATTTGGAGAGATAAATATATTTTCTATCCTAATTTAGCGTGCATCTCACACACTGTTATAGTGAACAATGTTCGATTGTCAATTTGATGATGACAAAACCAGGTACTCCACTGCATTTAAGAGAGATAACTCTGCTGGAACTAGACAGGGGTATGAGTTATCTAGTCACAACATACCTATTTTCAGTCATATGTATCACATTTTCAAAAAAATCATAAAAAATACAAAATATGATCTATATAGGAATTAGCATAAATCCACATGTTGCCAAGAGGCTAAACTTTTTTTTAAGCCTAACAGAAAGTACAACTCTTACATAATCCACCAATCATAGCTAGTGTTGTTGTTTTTTTCTGATTGTAATGGACCCGACACCTTAAGCTCCAACCACATGGACTTGTGCAATTGGTACCGTTATACCACTAAAGTACATGTATATTATTCCCTAGTCTGGTTCCCATACTAAAGTACATGTATATTATTCCCTAGTCTGGTTCCTATACTAAGGTACATATATATTATTCCCTAGTCTGGTTCCCATATTAAAGTACATGTATATTATTCCCTAGTCTGGTTCCCATACTAAAGTACATGTATATTATTCCCTAGTCTGGTTCCCATACTAAAGTACATGTATATTATTCCCTAGTCTGGTTCCCATACTAAAGTACATGTATATTATTCCCTACTCTGGTTCCCATACTAAAGTACATGTATATTATTCCCTAGTCTGGTTCCCATACTAAAGTACATGTATATTATTCCCTAGTCTGGTTCCCATACTAAAGTACATGTATATTATTCACTAGTCTGGTTCCCTGCTTTGTACACTCCTAGCATTATTCTTCGCTATTCATACGAGTGTGTGTGATTTAGAATTTTAATGTAGCTGTAACAATTTTTCATTCATATCACTACGATGTCTGCAGTGAGGCAGTTAATAGTGATGTCTAGCACTATGGCATCGTGCCGCAGACACCACTGCCGACCAGTCATAACATTAACCTTTTAATGCTGACAGCCAAGTGAGACAGCAGTTAGTAGCATTATTGTAAGCCTTTGGTATGATTTGGCTGGGGATCGAACCCACAATCTCCTGTATCTAGCCACTAGGCCACCAGAGTGGTCGTATGAGGATAGCAATGCTGGGAACCAGACTAATTATTCCCACACTTAGTCATCTTCTTTGCCTTATATTAGATCACATGTATGAAAAGGACTCTGCATAGACAAACACCTCTGATATTATCATTTGTTAAAATGACCGCTTGAGTAGTAACAACTAATCTGATAAAGAACAAACAAAAATTAAGATTTTAAAAAACCCACAAAAAGTTCCCCACCACAAGAAAAACAAAAACAAAAAGAATTGTGGCTACCAGTGATAAGAGTCCATACACTATGCAATTACATGTCACAAATTGCCAATGTAACAATGAAACAGACAGTGTACATGTCACAAATTACCAATGTAACAATGGAACAGACAATGGTTGCATATATTGTTTGTATTTAGAGTTAATCCAGGTGTGAATAAGGTCATGGTCTGTTAAACCAGCAAGAGATAATTATTTGTGGGATTAAATTGGGTTCAAGATTTGTGAAGTTTGTTGTATTTTCGCCCGATGCTAAGTGTCTGATTACGTCCCAATACAACGCTGTTATCTATTCAAGTTGGTGCAACCGCATTACACATTTTGTTTATAGAGTTAATCCCTTTATCTCTTCTTTGAATGAAGCCACTGACTTTTGTCTCTGAGTAAATGGACAGGTTCAGTTTCTGGATGAGATAATTGTTTCTTTTTATTTCATTAATTGTTAGACATGTAATGCACATGTATAGATTTTTCATATTTTCCCAGTCCTGTCAAAACTGTCATTATGTTCAATATTACAACTGAGCACAAACAATTTCAACACCTAGAACCTTAATAACAATGGATGAACCTCCAACAAAAAAAGAGAAAACTTGGAGAAAATAATTATTGTAACTGAAAGATGTGGATAAGAGTACACCACTCGCATAATATTGGTTTAAATGTTGGTAAAACAAATTTAGGTTATTTTAACAGCAAAGAGTTAATCTGATTCAAATGATTTCATTGACTAATATATGTGATCTTCAAATGTAAATGTGGTTTCACGTTTAATGATAGAATTAAATCTTTTTTTCCATATACCGTATTTTCGCGCATATATCCCGTGGGTTATACCAGATTTTACAAACCCCGCAGGGGGGGTGCGGGTTATATAAGGGTGCGGGCTATATCACAATTTTTTTTACACATAATGATATTTCAACAAATTGTTTGAAAAAAGTAACTACATAACATATATTGTTGTAGTTTTGTTTTGCTAGGGTTGGATATTATGGCTACTACGGTGACTTTACAACAACTTACGGTATCGGGACCAAATCAACATTTCGGGATAAAAACTTAAAATTTCGTATCCGTCACGTTTTCATAATCAATATTTTCTGTTTTCAATCGAAATAACTACGGTACCTAATTTTACAGCTGGGCCACAATCCACTGCTTCAGGTCAGCTTCAAGGTGAGGCCACTTTGCTTTAGGTCCGCGACGAGCACGTTTTCGTGGATTCATCTTCTCCAACGTTCCTTTTTCTTTTCTCCAACCTCGGATTACACTCTCATCAATATCAAATTTTGTGCCTGTGGCTCTATTGCCATGCACTTCAGCATACGCAATGGCAGTTAGCTTGAAGTCGGCTGTGTAAGACTTTCGTTTCGGCATTTTTTAAATTAAACAGAAAGAAATTATTTAAACTCGAATCTACACTTCACAAGAATACAAGATTATTTAAAAATGTCCGTGTTTATGTAGCCTGTAGTTGAGGCACAGCTCCTACGCACACAAGCACTGTGTACCGTGTTTTTCCTGACTTTTATTGAGTAAAGGTTGTCGGCTTACTTTGATGATGGCGCCGCTAAAGGCTCCAGTTGAAGGGTGAAACAAATACCTGTTTGTTATTGCTGCGGCAACTTCAGATAATTGTAGAACATTGAAACAGATTTGTTTTATTTGTTTAGTATATATCAGTGCTTCAAAGGTAATCAGTTTTCTTTGAAGTGTCAGCAAACGTATTTTTTCTTCTTCCATCTGGTATCTGTTTTTAAATTAGTGTCATCTGCTTGACTGTACTCATTTTACGTTTCCGCCTTCTGCGGATTCGGATTTTGACTAGTCAGTTGCATAAAGTAATAAGGCCAGATATCATCATTAGCGGATTATGATATAACAGCGCACTGTTAGTGTGGTTTGCCAGTATGAGACAAGGACTTGTTATTTTAACAATATATTCCAGTACATTGTTTCCTGTCATGGTGCCTTTGATTTTCTCTACTCCAAACGCAAGACTGTATATACGGTTTTATCAGTCAAAATTGGTGTCGCCACAAATATCACCAGATGGTATATTTTGTCACCAAAACGGAAAACAGAATCGCAGTTTGCTACATCAGCGAAGCCCCGTGATCCTGTAATTGATTTCATTTCCGATTGTAGCTGTATAAATATATGGTTGCGGGTTATACAAAGGTGCGGGTTATGCCAACGATTTTTTACACAAAACCCCAAAACCCGCGGGCTATATGAGGATGCGGATTATCTGTGTGTGCGGGATATATGCGCGGAAATACGGTAATTTTGATTTTAGATTAATGCATACGATATTTATCAAGAACTAATAATAAAGAATGGAATATATGTACAGTGATTGAGGATATTTTCTTTAAGTTGTTCTGAAACTGGATCTTGGAAAGTGGTCTTTTTGTACAAACCTGCTATGAGTGACCACCTGTCTTGAGAGACCATTTTTTTTGGGGGGGGGGCAGAAGGGGTATCCTCTCATAACATGTTTTACTGTATATATAAATAATATCTTAGATAGGATATTATTGTTATATATATTAACAGGCAACAAAAAAACAAACATACTTCAAAGTGTGATGTCTAGAACTTTATTGGTGCAGGAGGAGCAGTACAACATTACTTATGCATCCACACAAGCACTGCTGGTCTAATATGCACATGTACTCACACATCCACACAAGCAGGCCTAATCCTCACATGTACTCACACATCCACCAGAGCAGGTCTAACTCTCACATGTACTCACACATCTACATAAACAAGTCTAATCTTCACATGTACTCACACATCCGCACATTCAAGCAGGTCTGATTCTCACATGTACCCACACATGTCCACATAGGCAAGATAACATAATCCTCATATTTCCTCATTTTTATCTTAAGACGAAAGCAATAAAGGTAATGACTTACTTCATCATAATAGCTACCCTCTCTTTCTGGCATCAACAGCTTGACCTCACCCATTTTCTTCATGTGTTCTATACGATCTTCTGATACATCTGGTGGTTGAGGGGGTTTGGGGGCAGGTTTTTTCTTTTTTTCTGGAGAATCCTGTTGTGGGGGCTTTTTGTTGACCACTTCTACATGTGGCTCTATTGGAATAGACTGTGAAGGCTTCTGCTTGGAGTTCTGCAAGGTCATGGATGGGATAGGGACATTTGTCTTTTCTAATACAGCCAACATGTCTTTATTGTACTGCTCAACCTGTATACAAATTAAAAGAATGGAAATAAATGTTAATATATTTGACAAGCACACTGATTTAATCATTGTTACCTGTTAATGCCAATATGTGATTTCATAGAAATACAACACAATTTATAATAATTATTGTCCAATTATTTATAAACAGACATGATTAAAATTTCTAAGCCTGCCATCTTATACAAGACCCATGCCTCCATATTTGTATTGCAAATTGCATTCAGACTGCAGAAGTCAATTCATTGCAGGCTTTCAGTTGAGATAAAAACAACATGTTCCATAAGTCAATTCATTGCAGGCTTTCCACTGAGATAAAAACAACATATCCCAGAGTGTTACACCTAACTCTTGGTCTATTTTATACACCTTTCCATATGCAAACACCATGATATATGCATGCAATGTTATTACTGTCTTGGTGTACCTTATCTACATAACATTACTGTGTTATGACAATTTGCCTGCACACATGGAAATATAATAAACTGGTAAAATGTTGAAATAATGAAGTAATAGCTTTATAAAAATAATCTCCATTGTAAATGAATTTTGGTGTACATCTTTTATTCCAATACTACTTCTTTGTCCCTGCCTAGTAAAGTTCTAACTCCTAAGTTTATTTTCCCTATCCGTCATCAGTGAATAATATATTATGAGTCATAATATGCTTTTCTCTATCCCTCAAATGTGCATACAAATTGTGAACCATAAGTTCACACATCCCTCACCTGTACATACAAACTGTGACCATCAAATTGGCTTCTACATCCTTCAACTGTGCATACAAATTGTGAGCCATAAGATGGTTTTCTCTATCCATCAATTGCGCATACAAATTGTAAGCCATAAGTTCACACATCCCTCACCTGTACATACAAACTGTGACCATCAAATTGGCTTCTATATCCCTCACCTCTGCATGCAAATTGTGACCCCTAAGTTGGCTTCAACATCCCTCACCAGTGCGTACAAATTGTGACCCCTAAGTTGAGTTTCCCTATCCCTCATTTGTGCATCTGATTCACTGCATTTAAGTCTCAATATGTCTTTTCAAGTAAGGTAAAACTAGTAATATATTTATCGATTCTGAATTGAAAAGTAAAGACATCATGCAGACAGGCAAAGAAGGTAAAGATGTGCCGACAGGCAAGAAAGATGATAAAGACATTCTGACAAGCCAAGAAGTAAAGACATGCTGACAAGCAAATAAGCAGGTAAAGAAATATGGACAGGCAAAGAAAGATGGTAAAGACATTCTGAGAAGCCAAGAATGTTTGAGGTAAAGACATGCCAACAGACAGTGTAGGAAGACATGCTGACAAACAAAGAGGGAAGAACAGATATGCTGACATGCAATGGAGGTAAAGACATGCTGATGGGCAAGATAGTAGGAAAAGACATTTTGACAGGCAAAGAAGGAGGTAAGACATACTGAAAGAAAATGGAGCAATGGCATTTTGACTGGCAAAAATGGAGGTAAAGTCATGCTGAAAGAAAATGGAGCAATGGCATTTTGACTGGCAAAGAAGGAGGTAAAGACATGCTGACAGGCTAAGGAGGTAAAGACATGCTGACAGGCTGAGGAGGTAAAGACATGCTGACAGGCTGAGGAGGTAAAGACATGCTGAGAGGAAAATGAGGAAGTAAAGGCATACTTACAGGCAAAATATTAGGGAAAGACATGCTGACAGGCAATAATGGGAAGACATGCTGACAGGCAAAGATGGGGAAGATATGTGGACAGGCAAAGATGGGGAAGACATTCTGACAGGCAAAGATGGGGAAGATATGCTGACAGGCTAAGGAGGTAAAGACATGCTGACAGGCTGAGGAGGTAAAGACATGCTGAGAGGAAAATGAGGAAGTAAAGGCATACTTACAGGCAAAATATTAGGGAAAGACATGCTGACAGGCAATAATGGGAAGACATGCTGACAGGCAAAGATGGGGAAGATATGTGGACAGGCAAAGATGGGGAAGACATTCTGACAGGCAAAGATGGGGAAGATATGCTGACAGGCAAAGATGGGGAAGATATGCTGACAGGCAAAGATGGGGAAGACAAACCAGCAGATAATTTTGTAAACAAGCAGGAAATTGACTGACTGAGTGTGACAAATGCAATGAATTACACATACACATTTAGTGTGAACTATTTCAAACTTGATGTGTGTTACACAATCTACTACACATTTAGTGTGAACTATTTCAAACTTGATGTGTGTTACACAATCTACTACACATATAGTGTGAACTATTTCAAACTTGACGTGTGTTACACAATCTACTACACATATAGTGTGGACTAGATGACAAATGTGATGTATAACACACTGATCTACACATAAAGTGTATGCTAAAAAAATTTAAAACTTTACACAATGTATTACATATTTTGCATTAACATCATAACAAATTGGATGTGTTACACATTGAATTATACATTTTGTTTAAGCTGGGTGACAAATGTTATGCATTACACACTGAACTACACAGTGCAAACTTGATGACAAATGTGATCTGTTGTACACTGAATCATGCATTTAGTGTGATCTATTGTACACTGAATCATGCATTTGGTATGAACTGTTGTATGCTGAATCATGCTTTTAGTGTAATCTGTCATACGCTGAATCATGCATATAGTGTGATCTGTCATACACTGAATCATGCATTTCGTGTGATCTGTCATACACCGAATCGTGCTTTTAGTGTGATCTGTCATATATCAAATCATGCATTTAGTGTGATCTGTCATACACTGAATCATGCATGAAGTGTGATCTGTCATACACTGAATTGTATGCATTTAGTGTGATCTGCTGAACACTGAATCATGAATTTAGTGTGATCTGTTGTACACTGAATTGTGCATTTGGTGTGATCTGTCGGACACTGAATCACACAATTGGTGTGATCTGTCATACACTGAATTGTGCATTTAGTGTGATCTATTGTACATTGAATTGTGCATTTAGTGTGATTTGTTGTACATTGAATCGTGCATTTAGTGTGATTTGTCGTACACTGAATCGTGCATTTAGTGTAAACTGTTGTACACTCAATCATGCATTTAGTGTGATCAGTTGTACACTGGATCGCGCATTTAGTGTGATCTGTCGGACACTGACAGCAAACATTATGTGTATATGTTATACACAAAATAACCCCATTATTCACACACATTAACTATTCATAAAGTGTGAAAATGATAGAAAACATGAAGTGTGTTACACACTGAAAAACATTTAGTGTACTTGACAAAACTGCCATATTTAGCATGAACTTGAAATCACACATACTTAGTGCAAACTTGATAACAAATGTCATGTCTATTACACTTTCAATTACATAAGTTTAGAGTGAATTTGATGACAGTCATGATATCAGATGTCATATCAATTACATATTCAATAACACAAGTTTAGTGTGAATTTGATGACAGTCATGATATCAGACGTCATATCAATTACACTTTCAATTACACAAGTTTAGTGTGAATTTGATGACAGTCATGGTATCAGATGTCATGTCTATTACCGGTACACTTTCAATTACACAAGTTTAGTGTGAATTTGATAACAGACATGATATGTGTTACACATTCAACTACATTAAGCAAAGTACCTGTGGAACATTACATGTTTCGCCCTAAAAAAAGACATGAATATTTTCTATAACTTACAGGTTGCGTTTCTATCAATGATCAATTTCGAAAATTAAAAAAAAAATACATTCAATATATTTCATTGTCATTTTAAACTGTAGATGCATCAGATATTATTTTAACAGATTGATCTCTCCAACATTACTCACCAACTTAATGTACTAATCAAAGTAATTCCCATGCAAAATAATAATAATAATAATAATAATAATAATAATAATATTAAAAATAATATTAATATTAAAAATAATAATAATAATAATAATATTAAAAATAATAATAATATTATTATTAAAAATAATATTAATAATAATAATAATAATAATAATAACATTAAATAATAATAATAATAATAATAATAATATCAAAAATATTATTAATACTACTACTAATACTACTACTAATAATAATAATAATGGGGACTTTGTATAGTGCCTAATCTCTAAGCACTTTACAACATTAGAAAACACCTATACATATAACATTAAAAAAACACATGAACATATAATGATATGATTACCCAAAAAAAACCAAAATAACCCCAAAAAAACCCACCATGAAATTAGAAAACATAAAACATGCTGAAAATATTTAAGGCAGAAAAGATTATTAGGTCTTTAAGTTTGTTCATGCAGTCAAAATATAGGTGAGTTTTAAGAGTACTCATAACTGTGTCTTTGTGTCTAATTTCAATGGGCAATTCATTCCACATTGCTGGGCCCTGGTATGCAATAGAACATTGTCCATATGAATTCATTTTCATAGTGTAAACAATCAGTGTATGATTGTCAGAATAGGAGCATACTAAGTATCTTGCTGGTTTGTACACATGGGTGAGGTTGAATAGGTATGATGGATCCATCTGTGAAATGTAACATGGAGAACAAATTTTGTGTTTGATTCTGGATCCAAAGGATAGCCAGTGTAGGGTATAGAGCAGTGGGGAGGTATGCTCTGATCATTGTGCTTTAAGGATAATCGGAGCAGCTGTGTTGTGAACTTTTTTGAAGTTTCTGGAGTATATATTAAGACGAACCAGGCAGGATTGAATTATACTAGTCCATTATTGAATGTACTAATGAACATGCAAGTGTTTTAGTTGCATCAACTGCATCATTCATCTGCAGCTTGTAATAGGTCATCCATGATTTCACATCAGAAATGCACCTCTCTACACCTTAGATGGTAGCATCAACTTTAGTTGGGTGGCTAGATTTGTATATTTGGGTTTCATCAGCATACAATTGGTGAGACACTGGATGATGACCTGTGACACTTGAGAGTGGCTGAGTGTATAGAATGAAGAAAACAGGTCCAAAAACAGCCCTCTGTGGAACACCACAAAATAGATCAATTGGGCAGGAGTGTATTCCATTTGTGGACACAATTTGTGTCCTGTTCACCAAGTGGGACTTGAACCACAGTAAGGCTGTATTGTGAATGTCAAATACATGTTGGAGACGGTGAAGTGATATATCATGGTCTACTGTGTTATACTGCAGAGAAATCAAGGGGGGTGCGGACTGTAATCTTTCTGCTATCCAAACCAGAGATAATGTCATTAAATACTTTAAGAGTAGTTTCCGTACTGTGGCAAAGGTGATATGCATACTGTACACTGCTAAAAAGACTGTTTGAATTCAAATAAGATACAAGTTGGGTTAGAACAATTTTTCTTAAGATTTTTTTATATGAATGGGAGATTAGAAACTGGGCAGTAGTTCTATCATTATGGTCAAGTGTTGGTTTCTTCAGCAGAGGCTTTACAATGGCAGTTTTGAAAAATGATGGGATTTCCCAGATGAGAGAGAGAAGTATTAATGACATCCCAAGTATTTATATGTTACACATTTCTGGAACGATAAAAATCCCAAGATTATGCAACATTTATGTTTTCTCAATGGGAAGCAAAATTATGAAATCTAGATTTCCTTGTAACTTCACATACCAACTCCTATAAACACATGGAAGAAAATATCTTTCAGTATTTGAAGCATTCAATTTCAAACAGTTTTAAGAATTTTCCAAGAAATTTTAATGTAAACAAAACAAAATGCATCAAAAATTATTATTGTTTCATCTCACAATTTAAATGGATTCTTGCTGACGGGACATAATACATATGTTTACATTTGTGTTTGTCTCTTTGATTGACAGAACAAAAATTTAATAGTTTGTGTTTGTCTCTTTTATAGACAAATTTTTTTTAATAGTTTGTGATTGTCTAACAGAAAAAGTGAATATTTTGTGTTTTTCTTTTATATTGAAAGAGAAATCTTAATACAAAGTTACATGCTTACAAAGCAATATAATTAGCCAACTATCATACCTAATGATGTAAATTCTGTGTTGTTTAATTTGAGTGTTGCTGAGTGTAGTTCATGTATACAAATTAGTAAAATTATCTGCTATATACACTCCTTACCCTAGTGATGTAAATTCTGTGTTGTGTTTAATTTGAGTGTTGTTGTGTGTAGATCATGTATACAAATTAGTAAAATTATCTACCTTCCATAACTCAATGAAGTAAATTATGTTTCATTTCATTTAAGTGTAGTTTATGCATACAAATTAGTACAATTATCTACCCTCTTTAACTTAACGATGTAAATTCTGTGTTGTGTTCAATTTTAGTGTTGTTGAGTGTAGTTCATGTAATACAAATGAGTAAAATTATCTACCTTTCTCCCCTAACCCTGTTACCCTAGTGCGGTGTTGTAGAATTTATTTCAGTTAAAGGTGTAAAAATTCAAATCTCTTATCTATAATAACACCTAGTAATTAGACCATATGGCTCAATTACATACAAATCAGTCATGCAATTCAACCAAGGGTTGGGGCTGTATGAATCAGAGAGATCTGAAGGGTCTGCCTTTAATTTAATGATCATTGCCAATACCACCTGTCTGTGTGTCTTGAGCTGAGACAATGTGGGTATGTGAGATTGTTTGCCAATAGCTTCCTGTAGGTAAGTAGCTCTTATGCTTTCCCTAGTTCTTTCTTCACCATTGATGCTGGTTGCCATGTATCGTTATCAGGGTGCATGTAACTGTTGTGTGGTATTTTGTTGATTAGTATTTTGCATGTAACTGTTGTGCTGTATTTTGTTGATTAGTATTTTGCATGTAACTGTTGTGCTGTATTTTGCTGATTATTATTTTGCATGTAACTGTTGTGCTGTATTTTGTTGATTAGTATTTTGCATGTAACTGTTGTGCTGTATTTTGTTGATTAGTATTTTGCATGTAACTGTTGTGCTGTATTTTGTTGATTATTATTTTGCATGTAACTGTTGTGCTGTATTTTGCTGATTATTATTTTGCATGTAACTGTTGTGCTGTATTTTGTTGATTAGTATTTTGCATGTAACTGTTGTGCTGTATTTTGTTGATTATTATTTTGCATGTAACTGTTGTGCTGTATTTTGTTGATTAGTATTTTGCATGTAACTGTTGTGCTGTATTTTGTTGATTAGTATTTTGCATGTAACTGTTGTGCTGTATTTTGCTGATTATTATTTTGCATGTAACTGTTGTGCTGTATTTTGTTGATTAGTATTTTGCATGTAACTGTTGTGCTGTATTTTGCTGATTATTATTTTGCATGTAACTGTTGTGCTGTATTTTGTTGATTAGTATTTGCATGTAACTTGTTGTGTGGTATTTTGTTGATTAGTATTTTGCATGTAACTGTTGAGTGGTATTTTGTTGATTATTATTTTGCAAGTAACTGTTGTGCTGTATTTTGTTGATTATTATTTTGCATGTAACTGTTGTGCTGTATTTTGTTGATTAGTATTTTGCATGTAACTGTTGTGTGGTATTTTGTTGATTATTATTTGCATGTAACTTGTTGAAATAGTTACAAGATTTATTCCATCATTTGATGTCGCTCAGTATGTACAGTTCTAAAAATGTGCCAAGAAAAATCAACAACTAGTCTGACTGACATATCATATTTGAACCAATCAGAAATGAATATTATATTTGAACCAATCAGAAATGAATATTATATTTGAACCAATCAGAAATGAATATTATATTTGAACCAAAAATGAATATTATATTTGAACCAATCAGAATTGAACATTATTTTTGAACTGACCAGAATTGCATATTATTTTTGAACTGATAAGAACTGCATATTATATTTGAAACAGTGAGAGTTTTATAACATATTTGCAATAGTAAGAACAGCATATTTTATCTGAACTAACCTTCATTTTTTCAACCAGACAGAATTAAATATCACATCTAGAGAAAAAATTGCATATCATATCTAACCAGCCAAAACTGCATATCTTAAAAGCCCACAAATGTATATTTGATAGCTTTATCTTTGTTTACTTCATTAAGTTGGGTTTTTATTGTCCAGCTTTCCAGTCCTTAAGATCCCCTGGGTCAAATTGAAGGGGCCCATCCTCAAGACCTCTTGGGTTAAATTTATGGGGCACAGACCTTAACACCCCCATGGTCAAATTTATGGGTGCCATCATTAACATCCCATGGGTAAAATTTATGGGTGCCATCCATAAGATCCCCTGGGTCAAATTTATGGGGGCCATCTCAATTTGTCGGGACCAGCCACTAAATACCTGCCCATCAATCATTATCACTGACATAGGCTTACTCCATGCCAAAATCCATTATTCTTTAATTCTTTATGACTTGCTTACTTGGTCATCTATCAAAACATGATTAATCTTGAGCAATGAGAATACTACTCTGCAGCCAAAATGCTATTACAAAACCTCTTGATGACTTGGAGACCTTGAATACTTGGCACAGAGCAGAAAGTTTCCAAATGAACAAGACATTTTTTCTAATGAACTCTTTACAATACAATACTGAAGACCATGTATACCTTTAAAAATTGTATTGTGCTAATGGGCACAAGGGTGCAACTTGGTTATAGCACTGCAAGATTCCCTTATATTAAAAACATTGACCCTTATATCAAGCAAAGGGGGTAAATTGTACCCTAAATTTTCTGTTGGAAAGTAGACAATGTTGTTTTAAGTACAACCTCTCGTAAAAGAGAATTTTGATATTTGATGCTCGCACAACTACTTTCAAGCAAAATTCCACGAACTCGATAAGGATGCTAACTTACTTTCAAGCGAAATTCGACGAACTTGATAAGGATGCTAACTTATTTTCCAGCAAAATTCCATGAACTTGATAATAATAATAATAATAATAATAATAATAATAATAATAATGAGGACTTTGTATAGCGCCTAATCTTTTGAAGCTCTAAGCACTTCACACCATCAATAATGATATGACTACACTACAGAACAACAAATGACAAAAACAATGAAATTGGAAAACATAAAAGCATGCTGAAAACATATAAGATACAAAACATGATTAGGTTGCTAAGTTTGTCCCTGATAAGGATGCTAACTTACTTTCAAGCAAAATTCCACTAACTTGATAAGGATACTTACTTACTTTCAAGCAAAATTCTACGAACTTGATAAAGATGCTAACTTACTTTCAAGCAAAATTCCACGAACTTGATAAGGATGCTAACTTACTTTCAAGCAAAATTCCATGAACTTGAAAGGATGCTAATTTACTTTCAAGCAAAATTCCACGAACTTGATAAGGATGCTAACTTACTTTCAAGCAAAATTCCACGAACTTGAAATGGATGCTAAATTACTTTCAAGCGAAATTCCACGAACTTGAAAAGGATAACTTACTTGTTGTCCAAAGTAAATCAGTTGAACCTCCTTCTGTTCTCTGTATTTAATTAACTGATGGTAGACAGTCCTACAACGCCACATTCTAAAATAGGTCTGGAGTACGATGGTGGCATGCAGACGAGACTCATTATCCTGCTTCAGCTGTTTGACCAACTTTTTAGCACGATGAGATCGGAAGACTGGAGAAAAAAAACAATGAATGAAGTTAAATATCAGATGATTACTGATATTTATATGTGTGTGTAATTTATGTAATTTTATTGATATTTATGTATGTGTAATCTGTCATACTATAGATATTTTATTGTGTGCAATGTATGTGATATTATTAGGTGTGTGTGTGTGTGTAATTTATGTCATTTTATTGATATTAGTTGTGAGTGTAATTTATGTGATCATATTGATATAGTTCAACAAACAATCTATGCATTGATACATTGTCTATTCCGGATGCTGTTTGATACAGTCCAATAGCCAATCTATGCATTGATACATTGTCTATTCCTGCTGCTCTATGATACAGTCAAATAGCCAATATATGCATCGATACATTGTCTATTCCTGCTGATGTTTGATACAGTCCAATAGCCAATCTATGCATTGATACATTGTCTATTCTTGCTACTGTTTGATACAGTCCAATAGCCAATCTAATTATTGCTACATTTAATTATTGGTACATTGTCTTTCTTGAATGTAATACATTTCAATAGTTGATGCTTTATTGGATGGTAAATCAAACAAATGCAAGCTGCTTCCAATACATTTTCCAACTCTAGTGTTAGACGTGTGATTAATCTTTGCCCTGCCATCATACCATGCCATTGGGTTATGACTAGCTACACAATTAATCCATGCATTGGGATATGGTTCACTACACAATTATTCCATGCCATCATTCCATGCAATGGGATATGACTTGCTACACAATTATTCCATGCCATTATTCCATGCAATGAGATATGATTAGCTACACAGTTATTCTATGCCATCATTCCATGCAACAGAATATGATCAGCTACCCAGTTATTCCATGCCATCATACCATGCAATGTGATATTTGCTACACAGTTATTCCATGCCATCGTACCATGCATTGGGATATGATTAGCTACACAATTATTCCATGCCATCATACAATGCTATTGGATATGATTAGCTACAGTTATTCCATGCCATTATTCCATGCAATGGGATACGATTAACTTAGTACCTTAGTACTTGCAAAAAAAGTGTTTTAAATACTGTCAACCTCAGTATTTGCAAAAATACTGTCAGTACTCAGTAATTAATTTGTGTTGAGCATGAAAACTATTTCACTGTAACCTCAATTAATCTTTTTAATGAAGCTTCATGAGTATATCATGCAACGTTGTCTGAGAAACGGTGCTAAAAGCAAAAATTAACGCTAGTGCCTAAAATAACAATGTATAAGTAACTCCAAGATATCGGGAAATTGGCATCCATGTCTATTCTACACTTTATAGGTAAGACAAAAATGGAGAAAGTAAAGTACCATTCTGTATGAATTTTGCACTCTTTTCTTCTTTGGAATGACGCATCTGTTTTACTCTTTTCCGTTCCCGGTGGCCCCTGTATACTGACTGTATCTTCAAAGCTGCCATCTGCCGTCGACTAAAGAGTGGACGTGTTCTGTTCCGTGTTAGAAGCCCTCTGACATCTGCGAGAAAGATTTATTTTAATTATTTAACTGAGATTGTTTAAAAGTCACGTTACCCAGCTATACATACCTGAATTTGAACCTATTTATTAATTGTTATTAACTCTCAAGTGTCATAGATCATCTCCCAGTGTCGCACCAATTGTATGCTGATGACACCCAAATATACAAGTCTAGCCACCCAAATGAAGTTGATGCTACCATCCATGGAGTAGAGAGGTGCATTTCGGATGTGAAATCATGGATGACATGTAACAAGCTGCAGATGAATGATGATAAAACTGAGGCTATTCTGATCACAACAGAAAGACTTTCTCATTCACATCCTTTACCTCAGACAATAAATATCAGCAACACCAACATTAAATTCTCATAATCAGTATGAAACCTAGGAGTTACTCTTGACAGTACTCTCACATTGCACCAACATGTCATGAACATATGCAAGGCTGCATATCTTGAATTGAGATGCATCAGTTCCATTTGCAAATATCTTTCAGTTGATGCCACTAAAACACTTGTGTGTTCATTAGTACTTTCTAAGACTAGACTATTATAACTCAATTCTGTCTGGTTCGTCACAATATTTACTCCAGAAACTTCAAAATGTTCAAAACACAGCTGCACGGATCTTTAGAGTACCTCGATCAGAGCACACCTCACCACTGCTCTGAAACCTACACTATCTATCGATTCGATACAGAATCAAACACAAAGTTTGTTCTCTGTGCTATGTTTCAATGACAGAGTCCAGTCCAGCATACCTATCCAGCCTTACCCATGTGTATACACCAGCTAGATACTTCCGCTCTTCTTCTGATAATCGTATACTCATTGTTCCCACAGTGAAAACAAAGTCATATGGAGATGTTCATTTGCATACCAGGGCCTGGCAACGTGAAATGAATTGCCCATTGAAATTAAACACAAAGACACAGTGGTCCCTTTTAAAAGTGCTCTTAAAACTCACCTGTTTCGACTGCAGGGACAATTTTAGAGACTTAATTGTGTTTTGTATCTTATATGTTTCCAGCATGTTTTTATGTTTTCCAATTTCATTGTTTTTGTCATTTGTTGTTCTGTAGTGTAGTCATATCATTATTGATGGTGTAAAGTGCTTAGAGCTTCGAAAGATTAGGTGCTATACAAAGTTCTCATTATTATTATTATTATTATTGTTCTAAAGTCACACTACCCAGCTATACATACCTGAATTTGAACCCATTATTATTTTTTTAAAACTGAGTCGTACTCTAATTGTATAGTTTCAAATGTCCCCAGAATTATAAACACATTAGATTTTCAACTTTTATCGTACAAAATATGTTTCTTGCACAACACTGGTGTCCTAGATGACAAATGTACTGTACAAAAGCATATATCATACAAAACACCTGTATTATACAAAAGTACTGTATCCTGCAAAACACCTGTATTATACAAAATTACTGTATCGTACAAAACACCTGTATTATACAAAATTACTGTATCGTACAAAACACCTGTATTATACAAAATTACCGTATTGTACAAAACACCTGTATTATACAAAATTACTGTATCGTACAAAACACCTGTATTATACAAAATTACTGTATCATACAAAACACCTGTATTATACAAAATTACTGTATCGTACAAAACACCTGTATTATACAAAATTACTTTATCCTACAAAAGACCTGTATTATACAAAATTACTGTATCCTAGAAAACACATGGGGGCCCCGAGTGGCCGAGTGGTTTAAAGCGCTGTCCATTAATGATCACTGCCATATCACCTCTGTCTGCGTGGGTTCGAGTCTAAGATTCGTCTAATGTAGTTATGTGAGAAAGCTTGCCAGTAGCTTCTCATGGGTCGGTGGTTCTTTCCTGGGGTTTTCCCGGTTCTTCATCCACCATTAATACTGGCCGCCATGTATAGCCTATACTGTGCTTAAAAATGGCGTTAAACCATAAAAAACAAACAAAACATGTATTATACAAAATTACTTTATCCTAAAAAACACATGTATTCTGACAAAATGACAACTTCCTGAATCCTGTAAAACACCTGTATCCTATAAAACACCTTTATCTTACCAAATTTGGTTAATTTAATTAAGCAGGTATGGTTCCCACAACGTCCCATATTCAAAGTGGATGCTGTAACCACTTAGACCCCTTGACTGTACACATGGTAGACATTTCAGCAAACATTTTATCCATGCAGACAGAATTTGTCAAATTGTTTTAAATTTCACATCTAACACTCTAAAATTATCTTTCTCGCAGTCTTGTAAAAACGGGGGTCGAGTTAGTATGAAAGGGGTTAGGGTTAGTATAAAAGGGGCATAAAAATCCAAAATGACATATCACAGATATTAATACAGCATTTAAAGCAGCAAAATATCCATAAAAAACATTCCTCATCAAAAAACAAAACATTCAATGAAATGATGTTTAAAAACGTATTTAAAAATTGATCTGAAACTATGTCAACAACATCCAATCCATAATGGAATGATAGTTTTCAAAATGATATTAATGTATAATAGGATTAGGGTTAGTATACAGGTAAAATAATCATATTAATGGTAACTTTAAAAATAATATTAATGTATACAGGTAAAATAATCATAATAATGATAACATTCAAAATTATATTAATGTATACAGGTAAAATAATCAACTCCTATTCTTAGCTTTACATGAGACAGGTAAAAAACCTATCCTATTGTCTTAATTCAACTTCATCCAGAATTGGTTTTACTTCCAAAAATAATGAGATTAATTAGTTTTAAAAAAGTATTAATAATTTTTTCTGACTCCAAAGCAAACCATACAAAACTTGCCAGTGGCAAAGCTGATAGTGCGAACTGCAACAAACAATGCATACATAATCATTTATCTTTATTGATAGTGTGAACAGTAACGGACAATGCATACAAAATCATTTATCTTTATTGATCTGGAAAAAACCTTAAGTGAGGATGAAAATAGATGGGTTTTATTAGTCTGCATGCAATTTTATAGATAATAAAAAACTGCAGTTACATGATGACAGATTGCAGTCATGTGATTAACGACAGCAGTCATGTGATATATGATAGCAGTCATGTGATGAAAGAGCAGTCATGTGATTAAAGGCAGCAGTACTTTGAACTGTTGTTCGAGTGATGTATGTACAGTGAAGTTGTTTGCATTTAAAAGATGCACAGTGGAGAGAGTGTTGGCAAACGTCCATTTTACATTGATGTAATGTAGTTGTCATTTTTTTGGATATTCTAAATTTATCCACAAGCGAAACAATTTTCAAGATTTAATTAGAACCAATTATAAAATGAGTAAGACTGGTTTTGAAAAATATATGATTATTGATACTACTTTGAGTCACTTTATCTCTTTTACATACATTTCTGTAAAACAATTGCTGCTCTCTTTCTACTTGTCCTCTGAGGGCCATATCTCCTTCTTGCCAGCCAACCCCTGACGCCTGAAATTTAAAACAATTATGTTGACAAACTGTGCATAGAATTTTATATAATTATCTAAAACATGAGTGATTATATAGGAATAATTCATGTTTTGCTGTGTACAGACATTTGACAGTGTACAGACATTTGACAGAGTTTGATCCCATGGATGATGCCTAAAGAATGATTTTGTTTGTTTGTTTGATTAGGATTTTTAATGTTGCTTTAACAATTTTTCAGTCATATCGCTACAATGTCTGTAGTGAGGCAGTTTATAGTGATGTTTAGCACTGCGACATCATGCCGCAGACATGTAGCATCATGTCTCACCCAGTCACATTATCCTGACACAAGGCTGACCAGTCATAACACTAACCTCTTACTGATGAGCACCACAGGAGGCAGCTGTTAGTACCATTTTTGTAAGTCTTTGGTAAGACTTGGCCAAGGATCTAACCCACAACCTCCCGCTTATTACATTCTATCTTAGAATTCTTTCACACTATTGTTACATTACTACATTCTATACCGCTCCGGTGGCCTAGTGGTTAGAGCGTCCGCCCAGAAGCGGGAGGTCGTCGGTTCGATCCCCGGCAGAGTCATACCAAAGACTTACAAAAATGGTACTAACAGCTGCCTCGCTTGACGCTTAGCATTAAGAGGTTAGTGCTAGGACTGGTCGACCTGGTGTCAGGATAATGTGACTGGGTGAGACATCATGCTACATGTCTGAGGCATGATGTCTCAGTGCTAGACATCACTATAAACTGCCTCACTGCAGACATCGTAGCAATATGACTGAAAAATTGTTAAAGCTACGTTAAAAATCCTAATCAAACAAACAAACAAACTAGATTCTATATTGGAATTCTTTCAGATTATTGTTACATTACTATTTTCTATATTGGAATTCCTTCACACTATTGTTACATTACTACATTCTATATTGGAATTCTTTCTGATTATTGTTACATTACTATATTCTATATTGGAATTCTTTCACACTATTGTTACATTACTATATTTTATATTGGAATGCTTTCAGACTATTGTTACATTACTATATTCTATAATGGAATTCTTTCAGACTATTGTTACATTAGTACATTCTATATTGCAATTCTTTCAGATTAGTGTTACATTACTACATTATATATTGCAATTCTTTCAGACTATTGTTACATTACTACATTCTATATTGCAATTCTTTCAGACTATTGTTACATTACTACATTCTATATTGCAATTCTTTCAGACTATTGTTACACTACTACATTCTATATTGCAATTCTCTCAGAACTTTATACTTTAGGAGTTAGAAAGCCAGATCTATCATCATATAAAACACATAATTCAGAATTGTATTTTTTATATACAGCATCAAACCCATAATGGAAAGTCAGATCTTGTTCTATGTTATTTGTAGTTGGAAGCATATTACACGTTACTATAAGCTAATATAACACAGCCATCTTAGTACATCACAGCCTAGAATTTGGAAGCATATTACACTTTACTATAAGCTAATATAACACGGCCATCTTAATACATGACAGCCTAGAATTTGGAAGCATATTACACTTTACTATAAGCTAATATAACACGGCCATCTTAATACATGACAGCCTAGAATTTGGAAGCATATTACACAGTACTATAAGCTAATATAACACAGCCATCTTAATACATGACAGCCTAGAATTTGGAAGCATATTACACAGTACTATAAGCTAATATAACACAGCCATCTTAATACATGACAGCCTAGAATTTGGAAGCATATTACACCTTACTATAAGCTAATATAACACAGCCATCTTAATACATGACAGCCTAGAATTAGGAAGCATATTACACCATACTATAAGCTAATATAACACAGCCATCTTAATACATGACAGCCTAGAATTTGGAAGCATATTACACCTTACTATAAGCTAATATAACACAGCCATCTTAATACATGACAGCCTAGAATTTGGAAGCATATTACACCTTACTATAAGCTAATATAACACAGCCATCTTAATACATGACAGCCTAGAATTTGGAAGCATATTACACCTTACTATAAGCTAATATAACACAGCCATCTTCATACATGACAGCCTAGAATTTGGAAGCATATTACACTTTACTATAAGCTAATATAACACAGCCATCTTAATACATGACAGCCTAGAATTTGGAAGCATATTACACCTTACTATAAGCTAATATAACACAGCCATCTTAATACATGACAGCCTAGAATTAGGAAGCATATTACACCTTACTATAAGCTAATATAACACAGCCATCTTAATACATGACAGCCTAGAATTTGGAAGCATATTACACCTTACTATAAGCTAATATAACACAGCCATCTTAATACATGACAGCCTAGAATTAGGAAGCATATTACACCTTACTATAAGCTAATATAACACAGCCATCTTAATACATGACAGCCTAGAATTTGGAAGCATATTACACCTTACTATAAGCTAATATAACACAGCCATCTTAATACATGACAGCCTAGAATTAGGAAGCATATTACACCTTACTATAAGCTAATATAACACAGCCATCTTAATACATGACAGCCTAGAATTTGGAAGCATATTACACCTTACTATAAGCTAATATAACACAGCCATCTTAATACATGACAGCCTAGAATTTGGAATCATATTACACCTTACTATAAGCTAATATAACACAGATATCTTAATACATGTAAGCCTAGAATGTTTCACAATAGAAAATCACCGACTTGCAAAGCATGAAATTTTCATAAATCTGGACATCATTTACATGCAAATCAGGTAATTTCAAATATCTAGAAATCATTTACAACTGTGACATTCAAATGGAAATATTTAAATATTTCACATAGATGGGTAATAAAAATGGAAATTTGACAAGTAAACAATATTAGCGTGCATACATACATGCTTGAATACGGATAACAGCCTTTTCCCTCTTCCATTTCATCTCAAAGAACTTGGTACGTGTAATGAACATCCGAATCACTGACTGAATCTGAACAATTTTCCTTTGGAGAGTCTCATATTGTCGTGTCAGCTGTTCCACATGGTAATACTTCAGAAAGACCTGGCACAGACATCACAGTCATATATATGTAGCATTTTACCAATTCAAGTCATTCTACATGTTACCCAGATAAAACTTCAGCTGGCATTTTAACAATTCAAGTCAATTCTTTATGTTACCCAGATAAAACTTTAGCTGGCATTTTAACAATTCAAGTCAATTCTACATGTTAACCAGAAAAAACTCTAGTCAGCAACCAGTGATAATTATTACCTAATTAGCTTTAACAAAACATACTGATGTGAATAATACTCATCTGTTTTAGCATAAAATATTTTGCTAATTAACTAGTGATCACAACCTCATCAGTTTTAGCATAAATATTTGACTAATTAACTAGTGAAGAACACCTCATCAATTTTAGCATAACATATTTTACTAATTAACCAGTGATCACTACCTTATCAGTTTTAGCATAAAATATTTTACTAATTAACTAGTGAAGAACAACTCATCAATTTTAGCATAAAATATTTGACTAATTAACTAGTGATCACTACATCGTTAGTTTAAGCATAAAATATTTGACTAATTAACTAGTGAAGAACACCTCATCAATTTTAGTTTAAAATATTTGACTAATTAACGAGTGATCACTACCTCATCAGTTTTAGCATAAAATGTTTTACTAATTAACTAAAGAACACTACCTTATCAGTTTTAGCTAAAATTGTTGTAATGGGTAACTAGCAATTACTACCTTATCAATATTTGCACAACTTATTTTTAGTAAGTATCTAACGATTGCTACCTTATCAGTTTTAAAATAAAATATTTAAGTGAATACTGAATATAATTTTCTTCATTAGTGCCAAACCCTTGGTATTCCCCAGAACCCAGTCATAAGAGCCTAACATTACAGACCAATCACAAACCATTGGTATTCCACAGAACCCTGTCATAAAGGCGTAACATTATAGACAAATCACAAACCATTGGTATATCCCAAACTCCAGCCCTGAAGGCCTAACATTATAGAGAAATCACAAACCTTGGTATTCCCCAGAACCCAGTCATGAAGGCCTAACATTATAGATAAATCACAAACCCTTGGAATTCCCCAGAACCCAGCCCTGAAGGCCTATCATTAGAGATAAATCACAAACCACTGGTACTCCCCAGAGCCAAGCCCCAAAGGCTAAACATTATTGATAAATCACAAATGTTGGTATTCCCAAGAGTCAAGCCCTGAAAGCCAAGATAAATTACAAACCTTGGTATTCTCCAGACACCAGCCCTGAAAGCCAAGCATTAAAAATAAATTACAAACCTTGGTATTCCTCAGAACCCTGCTATGAAAGCCTAACATAATAGATAAATCACAAACCTTAGTATTCCCTAGAGCCCAGCCCTGAAGGCCTAACATAAAAGATAAATCACAAGCGTTGGTATTCCTCAGAAACCAGCTGTGAAGGCCTAACATCATAGATAAATCACAAATATTGGTACTACATTGAGCCCAGCCCTAAAGGCCTAAAAGATAAGTCACAAACCTTGGTATTCCCCAGAGCCCAGCCCTGAAGGCCTAATTTCTCCAGCAACTCTCGAGATCCTACTTTGTCATATTGAATTGGTTTACCCGACTGGAAGGACAGCACAGAGTACCTGACAAAAAAACGTTATGACAGAAATTTAATTGCATATTTCTATTGTTTCGTATGACAGCACAGAGTACCTGACAAAAAAGTTATGACAGAATTTGAATTGCATATTTTTTTAAATGAATTACTGTGTCTTAACAATTCCAGTAATTGCAAACTACAAAAGTCCCAGAATATACTGCTGTCCATATAAGTTACATAACACGACTATCTTATAATGAAGCATTCTCTCTCTCTCTCTCTCTCTTTCTCTCTCTCTCTCACCACTACTTCAAAATAAAATGGGATTCCAGTATACCCTCTTTATAATACTCAATGTTAAACTGAGGCATGTTTTATTGAGTGTGTTATGCTAATGATTCTTGAATATTACAATGACTTATAAACTTTGTACTAACAGCTGCTTTTTGCTTGGTGTTTAGCACTAAGAAGTCAGTGTTAAGACCAGTTGGCCTGGGGTCAGGATAATGTGACTGGATAGGACATCATGCTATGTGTATACAGCATGATGCCCTATTACTGGCCATAACTATAAACTGCCACACTGCAGACATCATAGCAATATGCCTGAAAGCTATGTTAAAATCCAAATCACACATGCATGTACCTACATACATGCATGCAAACACATGCACATGTGAACACATGCATACACACACACATGCACACACACAAAATCCTATGTTGGAAGCATGCAAAAACATTGGTCTTTACATCTTAAAAAGTCATAATAATAGGTTGATATCCAGCATTACATAGTCCATTCATGGAGTGACATCATTACATAGTTCATGCATGGAATAGACATCCAGCATTAGATAGTCCATGCATGGAGTGATAGTATTAGATAGTTCATGTATAGAGTGGACATCCAGCATTATATAGTCCATGCATGGAGTGATATCCAACATTACATAGTTCATGCATGGAGTGATATCCAGCTTTAGATAGTCCATTCATGGAGTGATATCCAGCATTACATAGTTCATGCATGGAGTGATATCCAGTTTTAGATAGTCCATTCATGGAGTGATATCCAGCATTACATAGTTTATGCATGGAGTGGACATCCATCATTACACAGTTCATGTATGGAGTGATATCCAGCTTTAGATAGTCCATTCATGGAGTGATATCCAGCATTACATTGTCCATGTATTGAGTGGATATCCAGCATTACACAGTCCATGCATGGAGTGGACATCGATCATTACACAGTTCATTCATGGAGTGATATCCAGCTTTACATAGTTCATGCATGGAGTGACATCCAGCATTACATATTTCATGCATGGAGTGATATACAGCATTAACCCTTTGAACCCGACAGGCTGGTTTACTGGCCTTTTGTAATGGTGTATATACCCGAAAGGCTGGTATACCGGCCTAGCTATCTACCGTCATAACCCGACAGGCTGGTATACAGGCCTGTATTATGTGCAAAATTTTACTTTTTATAAAATTTTCAAAAATTGCCGGGGGAGGCCCAGGTTATTGTGCCGAAATATGGGGGAGATTAGGGTTTAAAGGGTTAAATAGTTCTATAATGGAATGACAGTAAACAGACAGCATGCCAGTATGCAGACAGCAGACAAATATGCAGACAGCATGACAACTGAAGCAAATTATAATGACAATAGAAGTAAATCAATATGACAACTGAAGCAAATTATAATGACAACAGAAGCAGATTATTATGACAATAAAAGCAAATCATTATGACAACTGAAGCAGATTATTATGACAATAAAAGCAAATCATTATGACAATTGAAGCAAATCATAATGACAATAAAAGCAAATCATTATGACAACTGAAGCAAATCATTATGACAATAGAAGCAAATCATAATGACAACTGAAGCAAATCATAATGACAATAGAAGCAAATCATTATGACAATAGAAGCAATTTATTATGACAACAGAAGTAAATCATTATGACAATAGCAGTAGATTGTTATGACAATAGAAGCTAATCATTATGACAATAGAAGCAGATTATTATGACAATAGAAGCAAATCATAATGACAATAGAAGTTAATCATTATGACTATAGAAGCAAATCATAATGACAATAGAAGCAAATCATTATGACAATAGAAGCAATTTATTATGACAATAGAAGTAAATCATTATGACAATAGCAGCAGATTATTATGACAATAGAAGCAAATCATAATGACAATAGAAGCAAATCATTATGACAATAGAAGCAATTTATTATGACAATAGAAGCAAATCATTATGATGATATAAGTAAATCATTATGACAATAGAAGTAAATCATTATGACAATAGAAGCAGATTATTATGACAATAGAAGTAAATCATTATGACAATAAAAGCTGATTATTATGACATTAGAAGTTAATCAATATGACAATAGAAGCAAATTATTGTGACGATATAAGTAAATCATTATGACAATAGAAGTAAATCATTATGACAATAGAAGCAGATTATTATGACAATATAAGTAAATCATTATGACGATGTAAGTAAATCATGGTTATAATATAATAATGAGTTATATATCAGTATCGTCACCTTTTCATGAACTCCATAAACGGAATTCTATGTGAATAACCCTCACGACGAATACGTGTTGTCTCCAAAACACCTGTATATTTGAGCTGAATTTTGACCTTCTTCATGTCAAACTGGTCAGCTAATTTTCCTTCATTTGGACGAATACATCTTGAAAAGAAAAAGATAAGTTACCATAGTGATGATCATTGTATCTAATATTGACAAAGTTATATTCAGATTAGTTAACACATTAAAAACTTGTGCAAATTTTACAGGGCATGAGGTAGTACCCTACTTCCGAGGTCCGTAGCATCGAGGTCATGCACGATACACTAAAAGTGGGTGGCATAATAGAATGGTAGAATTTGCTCTACAATGATACCAACTAATCTGCACATTTTAGTTGCAGTTAATTGTAGTTAATTGTTTGGACCTGGGGATTTTTTCCACCCAAAAATTCACCCATGGTCTGAATCTGATTTTGTGTCCAGATTTTAGACTTTATGGCCTCTAAGGCAGACCAGTCTGATGTGCACACAGACAGGTGAACCTGTGTATAAGTAGGATAAAATGGACATTTGGAATAATGAGTCTTCTCCATATGAAAATTATGGGTCTGTTAAGCAAAAAAAACTCACAAAAAAACAACTCCAGACCTACAGGGGTTAATGTGTTAAGTAACAGCTATCTGTATAACCTATATTATAAACAGCCAGGTACTTATAGATATGACATGCCTATGTTATAAACAGACAGGTACTTATAGATACGACATGCCTATGTTATAAACAGCCAGGTACTTATAGATAAGACATGCCTATGTTATAAACAGACAGGTACTTATAAATATGACATGCCTATGTTATAAACAGACAGGTACTTATAGATATGACATGCTTATGTTATAAACAGACAGGTACTTATAGATACGACATGCCTATGTTATAAACAGACAGGTACTTATAGATACGACATGCCTATGTTATAAACAGACAGGTACTTATAGATACGACATGCCTATGTCATAAACAGACAGGTACTTATAGATATGACATGCCTATGTTATAAACAGACAGGTACTTATAGATATGACATGCCTATGTCATAAACAGACAGGTACTTATAGATATGACATGCCTATGTTATAAACAGACAGGTACTTATAG
Organism: Unio delphinus; assembly: GCA_029339505.1. Lineage (NCBI taxonomy): Eukaryota > Metazoa > Mollusca > Bivalvia > Unionida > Unionidae > Unio > Unio delphinus. The sequence continues at coordinate 1,606,351 of JAQISU010000059.1, read as the reverse complement.
ATATGACATGCCTATGTTATAAACAGACAGGTACTTATAGATATGACATGCCTATGTTATAGACAGGTACTTATAGATATGACATGCCTATGTTATAGACAGGTACTTATAGATATGACATGCCTATGTCATAAACAGACAGGTACTTATAGATATGACATGCCTATGTTATAAACAGACAGGTACTTATAGATATGACATGTCTATGTTATAAACAGACAGGTACTTATAGATATGACATGCCAACATGAGCCCAAGAGTCGAACTCCAACTGTACATTTCAGAAGAGAATCTCTGGAGATCGATGTACCCAAAAGTTGTATGACTGTACATGTGTCTGCACGGTGTCTTTTAGTATCCCTAGAAAAAATTGTACCTAATATACGGCTGTACATGCAACTGTACAGTGTCAGAATAGCATCCCTGGTGACATATACCCACAAAATAGCATCCCTGGTGACATATACCCATAAAGTTTTATGACTGTACAAGCGTCTGCACAGTGTGTTGTAGTATCCCTAGAAACAAATGTTCCCAATGTATGACTGGACATGCAACTGTACAGTGTCAGAATAGCATCTCTGTCATGAAAGAGAGCAGTCATGTGATTAAACATGCAACTGTATAGTGTCAGAGTAAAATCCATCGAGACTGATGTACCCATAATGTTTTATGACTGTATATGCAACTGTACAGTGTCATAATACATAACTGTCAACAAATGTATCCATAACATTATATGACTTCATGCAACTGTACAGTGTCAGATTCACATCCGTGGAAACCAATGTAACCAAAACACTGTCGGGGGGCCCCAAGTGGCTGAGTGGTCTAAAGTGCTTTCTGTTACTGATCACTGCCATCTCACCTCTGTCTGTGTGGGTTCGAGTCTAAGATTTGGCTAATGTACTTATGTAAGAAAGCTTGCCATTAGCTTCTTGTGGATCAGAGGTTCTTTCCGGGGGTTTTCCTAGGTTCTTCCTCCACCAATAATATACTGGCCGCCATGTATAGCCTATTGTGTGCTGAAATATGGCGTTAAACCGTAAAAAAACAACAGCAATAACACTGTCAGACACTGTCATCAAACAATGTGAGAAAGACATTGTCATCCAAAAGCAATATCAGATATCCAGCCATCCAAAACTGATATCAGATATCCAGCCATCCAAAACTGATATCAGATATCTAGCCATCCAAAACTGATATCAGATATCTAGCCATCAAAAACTGATATCAGATATCTAGCCATCCCACATGACTGTACATGCAACTGTATGGTATCAGAGAGAATGGAAAACCTAATGCAAACATTTTCAATCAATTCTATACCAATTAAATCAGTCAAATCATTGAACAATTATATATTTTACAATTACATCAGTCAAATCATTGAACAATTATATATTTTACAATTACATCAGTCGAATCATTGAACAATTATATGTTTTACAATTACATCAGTCAAATCATTGAACAATTATATATTTTACAATTACATCAGTCAAATCATTGAACAATTATATATTTTACAATTACATCAGTCAAATCATTGAACAATTATATGTTGTACAATGTTACCTGACAAAGTGTGGAGATCCAGCCACCATTTTTGCTAGAAGATCCATCAATGAAAACCTGAAGTATGTGGCAACCGTTTGCTGTACCCGTGTCATGCTGGTTGAGGCAGAACCCTGCTTAAGAAAATCAAGAAATAACTTTCCAAACAGAATAAAATACAGATTTCTAGTAAACAAGGCACTTTAAATAGATATAAGTTCAAGTTTTCTTTTTATTTTCCCTTTATTTTTTACATTTTTATAACGTGATTACGACAAGACATGGATAAGAGAGACTGTGTGCTGGACCAATATGTACTTTTATATTCCCACAAATGGCATGATAAATTTCTTTGTTCTGAAATGGTGTAAATTACTCTCTCTGTAACTATATGATAACGACATGCATTGTACATTATAAAAAAGTATATATAAAACATCTGACTTGTTCACCCACCCCATGCTTTTTTAAGTGATTAAAAAAATGAGTATAATACTTTTAAATTGCATGTTTGGTGGGATATACCCCTATTGTCAAGGTGGGATATGCCCATACTTTTGTTAAGGTGAGATATATGCCTATTGTCAAGGTAGGACAAGCTCCTACATTGTCAAGGTGGGACGGGCCTACTTTGTCAAGGTGGGATTTATCCCTATTGTTAAGGTGGGATATACACCTTTTGTCAAGGTGGGACATGCTCCTACTTTGCCAAGGTGGGATGGGCCTACTTTGTCAAGGTGGGATTTATAAATATCTCTATTGGTAAGTTGGGATGTAAAATTTTTGTCAAGGTGGGACATGCTCCTACTTTGTCAAGGTGGGGCGGGCCTACATTGTCAAGGTGGGATTTATCCCTATTGTTAAGGTGGGATATACACCTTTTGTCAAGATGGGATATGCTCCTACTTTGTCAAGGTGGGACAGGCCTACTTTGTCAAGGTGGGATTTATCCCTATTGTTAAAGTGGGATATACACCTTTTGTCAAGGTGGGACATGCTCCTACTTTGTCAAGGTTTGGATGGGCCTACCTTGTCAAGGTGGGATTTATTCCCATTGTTAAGGTGGGATATACACCTATTGTCAAGGTGGGACATGCCCCTACTTCTGTCAAGGTGGGACATGTCCCTACTTTGTCAATGTGGGACATGTCCCTATTTTGTCAAAGTGGGATATACCCCTATTGTTAAGGTGGGATATGCCCCTATTGTCAAGATTGGATAGGCCCCTACTTTTGTCAAGGTCGGATATACCCCTATTGTCATGGTGGGATATGCCCCTACTATTGCCCCATTATATGCATGTTGCCACTGTCATATTATGATTTAACACTATCAATTGTCTGAATACAACATAAAAAAAGAACATAAACTATGAGATTATTTTTAATGAATGTATAATGATTGAAAACTACAAGATTTTAGAACACAGGAAATGTCCAATGAATGAAAACTACAAGATTTTAGAACACAGGAAATGTCCAATGAATGAAAACTACAAGATTTTAGAATACGGGAAATGTCTAATAAATGAAAACTACAAAATATTAGAAAACAGGAAATGTCCAATGAATGAAAACTACAAGATTTTAGAACACAGGAAATGTCCAATGAATGAAAACTACAAGATTTTAGAACACAGGAAATGTCTAATGAATGAAAACTACAAGATCTTAGAACACAGGAAATGTCTATTGAATGAAAACATTACAAGAGTTGAGAACACAGGAAATGTCTAATGAATGAAAACATTACATGAGTTTAGAACACATGAAATGTCCAATGAATGAAAACTACAAGATTTTAGAACACAGGAAATGTCCAATGAATAAAAATTACAAGATTTTAGAACATAGGAAATGTCTAATGAATGAAAACTACAAGATCTTAGAACACAGGAAATGTCTATTGAATGAAAACATTACAAGAGTTTAGAACACAGGAAATGTCTAATGAATGAAAACATTACATGAGTTTAGAACACATGAAATGTCCAATGAATGAAAACTACAAGATTTTAGAACACAGGAAATGTCCAATGAATGAAAATTACAAGATTTTAGAACATAGGAAATGTCTAATGAATGAAAACTAGAAGATTTTAGAACACAGGAAATGTCCAATGAATGAAAACTACAAGATTTTAGAACAAAGGAAATGTCTAATAAATGAAAACTACAAGATTTTAGAACACAGGAAATGTCTAATGAATGAAAACTACAAGGTCTTAGAACACATGAAAAATCCAATGAATGAAAACTACAAGATTTTAGAACACAGAAAATGTCCAATGAATGAAAACTACAAGATTTTAGAACACAGGAAATGTCTAATGAATGAAAACTACAAGAGTTTAGAACACAGGAAATGTCTAATGAATGAAAACATTACAAGAGTTTAGAAAACAGGAAATGTCTAATGAATGAAAACTACAAGATTTTAGAACACAGGAAATGTCTAATGAATGAAAACTACAAGATTTTAGAACACAGGAAATGTCTAATGAATGAAAACTACAAGAGTTTAGAACACAGGAAATGTCTAATGAATGAAAACATTACAAGAGTTTAGAAAACAGGAAATGTCTAATGAATGAAAACTACAAGAGTTTAGAACACAGGAAATGTCTAATGAATGAAAACAGTACAAGAGTTTAGAACACAGGAAATGTCTAATGAATGAAAACTACAAGAATTTAGAACACAGGCAATGTCTAATGAATGAAAATTACAAGATCTTAGAACACAGGAAATGTCTAATGAATGAAAACTAGAAGATTTTAGAACACAGGAAATGTCTAATGCAGGAACACTACATGATTTTAGAATACAGGAAATGTCTAATGAATGAAAATTACAAGATTTTAGAACTCAGGAAATGTCTAATGAATGAAAACTACAAGATTTTAGAACGCAGGAATGTCTAATGAATGAAAACTACAAGATTTTAGAACACAGGAAATGTCTATTGAATGAAAACATTACAAGAGTTTAAAACACAGGAAATGTCTAATGTATGAAAAAATTACTAGAGTTTAGAACACAGGAAATGTCTAATAAATGAAAATTACAAGATTTTAGAACACAGGAAATGTCTAATGAATGAAAACTACAAGATTTTAGAACACAGGAAATGTCTAATGAATGAAAACTACAAGATTTTAGAACACATGAAATGTCCAATGAATGAAAACTATAAGATTTTAGAACACAGGAAATGTCCAATGAATTAAAACTACAAGATTTTAGAACACAGGAAATGTCTAATGAATGAAAACTACAAGATTTTAGAACAAAAGAATGTCTAATGAATGAAAACTACAAGATTTTAGAACACAGGAAATGTCTATTGAATGAAAACATTACAAGAGTTTAAAACACAGGAAATGTCTAAAGTATGAAAAAATTACTAGAGTTTAGAACACAGGAAATGTCTAATAAATGAAAATTACCAGATTTTAGAACATAGGAAATGTCTAATGAATGAAAACTACAAGATTTTAGAACACAGGAAATGTCTAATGAATGAAAACTACAAGATTTTAGAACACAGGAAATGTCTAATGAATGAAAACTAGAAGATTTTAGAACACAGGAAATGTCTAATGAATGAAAACTACAAGATTTTAGAACATAGGAAATGTCTAATGAATGAAAACTAGAAGATTTTAGAACATAGGAAATGTCTAATGAATGAAAACTACAAGATTTTAGAACATAGGAAATGTCTAATGAATGAAAACTACAAGATTTTAGAACATAGGAAATGTCTAACAAATGAAAATTACAAGATTTTAGAACATAGGAAATGTCTAATGAATGAAAACTACAAGATTTTAGAACACAGGAAATGTCTAATGAATGAAAACTACAAGATTTTAGAACACAGGAAATGTCCAATGAATGAAAACTATAAGATTTTAGAACACAGGAAATGTCTAATGAATGAAAACTACAAGATTTTAGAACATAGGAAATGTCTAATGAATGAAAACTACAAGATTTTAGAACACAGGAAATGTCTAATGAATGAAAACTAGAAGATTTTAGAACACAGGAAATGTCTAATGAATGAAAACTACAAGATTTTAGAACATAGGAAATGTCTAATGAATGAAAACTACAAGATTTTAGAACACAGGAAATGTCTAATGAATGAAAACTAGAAGATTTTAGAACACAGGAAATGTCTAATGCAGGAAAACTACATGATTTTAGAATACAGGAAATGTCTAATGAATGAAAATTACAAGAGTTTAGAACACAGTAAATTAATACATAAAAATATATCATTTTAAAACACAGGAAATAACTACATCAAAACTAGAAGATTTTAGAACACAGGAAATGTCTAATGACTGAAAACTACATGATTTTAGAACACAGGAAATGTCTAATGAATGAAAACTACAAGAGTTTAGAACACAGTAAATTAATACATAAAATATATATCATTTTAAAACACAGGAAAATACTACATCAAAACTAGAAGATTTGAGAACACAGGAAATGTATAATGAATGAAAACTACAAGATTTTAGAACACAGGAAATGTCTAATGAATGAAAACTACAAGATTTTAGAACACATGAAATGTCTAATGAATGAAAACTACAAGACTTTAGAACACAGGAAATGTCTAATGAATGAAAATTACAAGAGTTTAGAACACAGGAAATTAATACATAAAAAATATATCATTTTAAAACACAGGAAAATACTACATCAAAACTACAAGATTTTAGAACACAGGAAATGTCTAATGAATGAAAACTAGAAGATTTTAGAACACAGGAAATGTCTAATGAATGAAAACTAGAAGATTTTAGAACACATGAAATGTCTAATGCAGGAAAACTACATGATTTTAGAATACAGGAAATGTCTAATGAATGAAAATTACAAGAGTTTAGAACACAGGAAATTAATACATAAAAAATATATCATTTTAAAACACAGGGAAATACTACATCAAAACTACAAGATTTTAGAACACAGGAAATGTCTAATGAATGAAAACTAGAAGAGTTTAGAACACAGGAAATGTCTAATGAATGAAAACTAGAAGAGTTTAGAACACAGGAAATGTCTAATGAATGAAAACTAGAAGATTTTAGAACACAGGAAATGTCTAATGAATGAAAACTACAAGATTTTAGAACATAGGAAATGTCTAATGAATGAAAACTACAAGATTTTAGAACACAGGAAATGTCTAATGAATGAAAACTAGAAGATTTTAGAACACAGGAAATGTCTAATGCAGGAAAACTACATGATTTTAGAATACAGGAAATGTCTAATGAATGAAAATTACAAGAGTTTAGAACACAGTAAATTAATACATAAAAATATATCATTTTAAAACACAGGAAATAACTACATCAAAACTAGAAGATTTTAGAACACAGGAAATGTCTAATGACTGAAAACTACATGATTTTAGAACACAGGAAATGTGTAATGAATGAAAACTACAAGAGTTTAGAACACAGTAAATTAATACATAAAATATATATCATTTTAAAACACAGGAAAATACTACATCAAAACTAGAAGATTTGAGAACACAGGAAATGTATAATGAATGAAAGCTACAAGAGTTTAGAACAAAGGAAATTAATACATAAAAAATATATCATTTTAAAACACAGGAAAATACTACATCAAAACTACAAGATTTTAGAACACAGGAAATCTCTAATGAATGAAAACTAGAAGATTTTAGAACACAGGAAATGTCTAATGAATGAAAACTAGAAGATTTTAGAACACATGAAATGTCTAATGCAGGAAAACTACATGATTTTAGAATACAGGAAATGTCTAATGAATGAAAATTACAAGAGTTTAGAACACAGGAAATTAATACATAAAAAATATATCATTTTAAAACACAGGAAAATACTACATCAAAACTACAAGATTTTAGAACACAGGAAATGTCTAATGAATGAAAACTAGAAGATTTTAGAACACAGGAAATGTCTAATGAATGAAAACTAGAAGAGTTTAGAACACAGGAAATGTCTAATGAATGAAAACTAGAAGATTTTAGAACACAGGAAATGTCTAATGAATGAAAACTACAAGATTTTAGAACATAGGAAATGTCTAATGAATGAAAACTACAAGATTTTAGAACACAGGAAATGTCTAATGAATGAAAACTAGAAGATTTTAGAACACAGGAAATGTCTAATGCAGGAAAACTACATGATTTTAGAATACAGGAATTGTCTAATGAATGAAAATTACAAGAGTTTAGAACACAGTAAATTAATACATAAAAATATATCATTTTAAAACACAGGAAATAACTACATCAAAACTAGAAGATTTTAGAACACAGGAAATGTCTAATGACTGAAAACTACATGATTTTAGAACACAGGAAATGTCTAATGAATGAAAACTACAAGAGTTTAGAACACAGTAAATTAATACATAAAATATATATCATTTTAAAACACAGGAAAATACTACATCAAAACTAGAAGATTTGAGAACACAGGAAATGTATAATGAATGAAAACTACAAGATTTTAGAACACAGGAAATGTCTAATGAATGAAAACTACAAGATTTTAGAACACAGGAAATGTCTAATAAATGAAAACTACAAGATTTTAGAACACATGAAATGTCTAATGAATGAAAACTACAAGACTTTAGAACACAGGAAATGTCTAATGAATGAAAACTAGAAGATTTTAGAACACAGGAAATGTCTAATGAATGAAAACTAGAAGATTTTAGAACACAGGAAATGTCTAATGCAGGAAAACTACATGATTTTAGAATACAGGAAATGTCTAATGAATGAAAATTACAAGAGTTTAGAACACAGTAAATTAATACATAAAAATATATCATTTTAAAACACAGGAAAATACTACATCAAAACTAGAAGATTTTAGAACACAGGAAATGTCTAATGAATGAAAACTACAAGAGTTTAGAACACAGTAAATTAATACATAAAAATATATCATTTTAAAACATAGGAAAATACTACATCAAAACTAGAAGATTTGAGAACACAGGAAATGTCTAATGAATGAAAACTACAAGATTTTAGAACACAGGAAATGTCTAATGAATGAAAACTACAAGATTTTAGAACGCAGGAATGTCTAATGAATGAAAACTACAAGATTTTAGAACACAGGAAATGTCTAATGCAGGAAAACTACATGATTTTAGAATACAGGAAATGTCTAATGAATGAAAATTACAAGAGTTTAGAACACAGTAAATTAATACATAAAAAATATATCATTTTAAAACACAGGTAAATACTACATCAAAACTAGAAGATTTTAGAACACAGGAAATGTCTAATGACTGAAAACTACATGATTTTAGAACACAGGAAATGTCCAATGAATGAAAACTACAAGAGTTTAGAACACAGGAAATGTCCAATGAATGAAAACTACAAGATTTTAGAACACAGGAAATGTCTAATAAATGAAAACTACAAAATATTAGAACACAGGAAATGTCCAATGAATGAAAACTACAAGATTTTAGGACACAGGAAATGTCCAATGAATGAAAACTACAAGATTTTAGAACACAGGAAATGTCTAATGAATGAAAACTACAAGATCTTAGAACACAGGAAATGTCTATTGAATGAAAACATTACAAGAGTTTAGAACACAGGAAATGTCTAATGAATGAAAACATTACATGAGTTTAGAACACATGAAATGTCCAATGAATGAAAACTACAAGATTTTAGAACACAGGAAATGTCCAATGAATGAAAATTACAAGATTTTAGAACATAGGAAATGTCTAATGAATGAAAACTAGAAGATTTTAGAACACAGGAAATGTCCAATGAATGAAAACTACAAGAGTTTAGAACACAGTAAATTAATACATAAAAATATATCATTTTAAAACACAGGAAAATACTACATCAAAACTAGAAGATTTGAGAACAAAGGAAATGTATAATGAATGAAAACTACAAGATTTTAGAACACAGGAAATGTCTAATGAATGAAAACTACAAGATTTTAGAACACAGGAAATGTCTAACAAATGAAAACTACAAGATTTTAGAACACAGGAAATGTCTAATGCAGGAAAACTACATGATTTTAGAATACAGGAAATGTCTAATGAATGAAAATTACAAGAGTTTAGAACTCAGTAAATTAATACATAAAAAATATATCATTTTAAAACACAGGTAAATACTACATCAAAACTAGAAGATTTTAGAACACAGGAAATGTCTAATGACTGAAAACTACATGATTTTAGAACACAGGAAAGGTCTAATGAATGAAAACTACAAGAGTTTAGAACACAGGAAATTAATACATAAAAAATATATCATTTTAAAACACAGGAAAATACTACATCAAAACTACAAGATTTGAGAACACAGGAAATGTCTAATGTCTGAAAACTACATGATTTTAGAACACAGGAAATGTCTAATGAATGAAAACTACAAGAGTTTAGAACACAGAAAATTAATACATAAAAAATATATCATTTTAAAACACAGAAAAATACTACATCAAAACTACAAGAGTTTAGAACACAGGGAATGTCTAATGAATGAAAAGTACAAGAGTTTAGAACACAGTAAATTAATACATAAAAAATATATCATTTTAAAACACAGGAAGATACTACATCAAAACTGGAAGATTTTAGAACACAGGAAATGTCTAATGACTGAAAACTACATGATTTTAGAACACAGGAAATGTCTAATGAATGAAAACTACAAGAGTTTAGAACACAGGAAATTAATAAATAAAAAATATATCATTTTAAAGCACAGGAAAATACTACATCAAAACTACAAGATTTTAGAACACAGTAAATGTCTAATGAATGAAAACTACAAGAGTTTAGAACACAGGAAATTAATACATAAAAATATATCATTTTAAAACACAGGAAATTACTACATCAAAACTACAAGATTTTATAACACAGGAAGTTACTACATCAAAAGTACAAGATTTTAGAACACAGGAAATTACTACATCAACATTATATATGATTTTAGAACACAGGAAATTACTACATCAAAAATATATGATTTTAGAACACAGGACATTACTACATCAAAACTACAATATTTTAGAACACAGGAAATTACTACATCAAAAATATGATTTTAGAACACAGGACATTGCTACATCAAAAATGTATTATTTTAGAACATGGGAAATTACTGCATCAAAAATGTATTATTTTAGAACACAGGAAATTACTACATAAAAGTACATAATTTTAGAACACAGGAAATTACTACATAAAAGTACATAATTTTAGAACACAGGAAATTACTACATAAAAACTACAAGATTTTAGAACACAGGACATTACTACATAAAAAATATATTATTTTAGAAGATGGGATATTATTACCTAAACAATATATAACACAGGAAATAACAATTGTTTCATAAACTGTGGAATACTTTAAGATTTTTATTACTGCAACTTAAGAGACAAATTATACAATTATTGCCTACTCTATGTAAATTATTATATTTCATAATACAAATTAAAAAGGAAAAAAAAAACCTATTTATTCATTCAATCATTAATTAGGAATCTCACTCATGAAGAAGAAAAAACAAGAGATATTGCTATTTATGGTCCTCTTCAATATTGTAAACATACTGATATATATATATATATATATATATATATATATATATATATATATATATATATATATATATATATATATATATATATATATATATATATATATATATATATATTATATATATATTTTTTTTCTTTTTTCCTTTCTACGTTTTCTTTTTATTTGTTTGTTAAGAGAGCATTTTTACTGACTGAAATATAATTTTCAAAATTATTTAATCATAATGGTCATTTGACTATAACAGAATTTTCTACTTTTGTTTGAAGTATATTATGTAATATCATAATCAGTGGAATAATTTCCAAGGAATTAACTCTGATCAAAGACAATAATTTATTTTCATTGTACTTGGTAGAAATTAGTAAGCTGCTCTCACAAAAAAATGTGTCTCTGATTAGTTAGCTGTGTAGTGGATTGTGTTAGAAGGAAGCATGCAAAGATGAGAACCAGACTGTTGGGTGTAGTGCATTATGGGAACAACAGCTGAGTGATTAGTGATTTCACTAAGACAAAGGATGTTAGTGTTTTACTGTCTCACAAGCACCTGCTAATTATCAGCAAAATTATCTACCTATACCAGTGACAAAAATCTGACCTGAAAGGGTCATTGGATTTACACTTTGTCACTAAATTTAGTAAGACCATGATGTCTTTTACTATTATTAGTAATACAAACTACATTAAATAATAAAGAATAGACACAATGCCATTGACATGGATGGATCTAAAGCCTTACAAATTTAGAAAACAATGTAGATTTGAATCAATTAAAATGCACATGAACAAAAAGAATAAAAAATATAGTTAATGAATATTCAATGTCAAATGCCCCAAAAATCAGTGCTTCACATGAGACAAACGTAAAGTGAGTTTGAGTTTATGATCTCAAAAGCTAAGCCAATGATTAGTATGCAAATACAGTGAGTTAGTGGAGAAAACGGAGATAAAACTCCAACATCAGTCAAATATTATCAATAAACATACTTACGAGAGCACCATAAATCTGTAAATTTGCAACAGCAACAAAAAAGGACCAATCATTTATTTCAATACAAAAGAACATGCAGTGAACAATCTTTGTAATTATTCATCAATGCCTGAAATAAAAATTACTCATCAATGCCTGAAATAATTACCCATCAAGACCTGAAATAATAATTACCCATCAATACCTGAAATAATAATTACCCATCAATACCTGAAATAATAATTACCCATCAATACCTGAAATAATAATTACCCATCAATACCTGAAATAATAATTACCCAAACTACTGCTGAATAGTTAACTGGTAGCAAGATAGTCTATACAATACATGTATAGCTGATTTTGTTTGTTTGATTAGGATGTTTAATGTAGCTTTAAGAATTTTTCAGTCATATCGCTATGATGTCTGCAGTGAGGAAGTTTTTAGTGATGTCTTGTACATGCTGCAAACATGTAGCATGATGTCCCACCCAGTCACATTATCTTGACACCAGACTGACCATTCCTAACACTAACCTCATAATGCTGAGCATCAAGCAAGCAGTTGTTAGTACCATTTTTGTAAGTATTTGGTATGACTCAGCTGGAGATCATGACATCTTACTTCAGTGGTGGATGCTCTAACCACTTGGCCAATAGAGCGGTTGTATAGCTGATTAAAGATTTCTTTTAACAGTACCTTTTCTCATATCATATAATTACAGTACAACTAGTCAAAAACGACACCAGATTTTGACAAAGTTAATTACATAAAGTACACACAATTACAGAAAAAGTGGACCAGATTTTGACAGACAAAGTTCATTACATAAAGTACACACAATTACAGAAAAACTGGACCAGATTTTGACAAAGTTAATTACATAAAGTACACACAATTACAGAAAAACTGGACCAAAAAGACACAAAACTTTGACAGAAAATTGCCCATAATGGAAATAATTCATACCATAGCATACAATTACCCTAGAATAAAGCACCACACTGACAGCTAAATCATCAGTCACTCAAGTACATGACATGACATGAAACATTAGAAGCTGAATGGACTTGCATCTGAATCAGACATACAGTTATAAAGGACTCAAGTCGGACTGTCATCACTGAGAAAGACATTAAGTCATCCAAAACTGATATCAGATATCCAGCCATCCAAACCTGATATTAGATATCTAGCCATCCAAAACTGATATCAGATATCCAGCCACACAAAACTGATATCAGACATCTAGCCATCCTAAACCGATATCAGATATCTAGCCATCCTAAACTGATATCAGATATCTTGCCATCCAAAACCGATATCAGATATCTAGATATTCTAAGCTGATATCAGATATCCAACCATGCAAAACTGATATCAGATATCTAGATATTCTAAACTGATATCAGATATCTAGATATTCTAAACTGATATCAGATATCTAGATATTCTAAACTGATATCAGATATCTAGATATTCTAAACTGATATCAGATATCTAGATATTCTAAACTGATATCAGATATCTAGATATTCTAAACTGATATCAGATATCTAGATATTCTAAACTGATATCAGATATCTAGATATTCTAAACTGATATCAGATATCCAGTCATCAGAAAATGAGGTACAGCACTGATATTAGGGTCAGAAATTCATCAGAAAGAAAGGTCACACAATCTCATCCAAGATGGAGGTTTGATATTCAGCAAGTAGACTTTGTGGCAAGACAATTGTCATCTGGCACTGCTACTCTATAGACGCTCAGGCAAGACATTGCCATCTGACACTGACACTCTATAGACACTCAGGCAAGACAACTATCATCTGACACTTATACTTTACAGACACTCAGGCAAGACATTGCCAAGATGACACTGATACTAATTACTCATTGAGATCAGATATACTTTTGTCATCTGGAGTCAATGTCTTAGACATTCACCTCAGGATTCGGTCATCAGACAATGAGGTTAACCATTCTGTCATCAGACTATGAGGTTAACCATTCGGTCATCAGACAATGAGGTTAACCATTCGGTCATCAGACAATGAGGTTAACCATTCGGTCATCAGACAATGAGGTTAACCATTCGGTCATCAGACAATGAGGGTAACCATTCAGTCATCAGGCAATGGGATCAGATATTGCAATCATTACGGGTATATATTGTCATCAGACACGAAGTTTACAAATGCCCACATCATAGACTGACATATGAGATGGTAAAAAAAACTCAAGTTTGTTATAGTTGAGAAACATATGAATCTGAGATAGTATTTGCTTACCCTCTGTCTGTTTATACCTCCCTACTGGGTGTAATGAAATGCATCAAGGATATTAACCAATGCTCATAATATAGTCATTTCATTGACCAATTTATAATTTTAACCTGGCAGTCACAAGGTAGTCCCTAACTCTGTTATTATATTTTAGGTGTTGTCAAGGTCAAGTTTTAATATTTGTAAAAAATCTGACCAAAATATAAAAAAAACATAACACTTACTTAATCAAGTTAGAGTGGATGTAATTCTTAAAGTTACAGAATTATTAAGACCTTATCAAAGGTGATAAATTAAGTCACATCAGTTGTCTGAAGAAAATAAAACCAAACTTGCCAAATATGGCAACTGTGTTAGAAAAGAAACTCCTGTGTCATTTAAAAAATGATGATGACAGTTAAAGAGTGATCCCCCACCCCAATGGAAGGATGGAAGGTCAGGTTTTAAATTGTAAAACTGATGAAATAATGATTATATTTGTGCATTTTTGTATTTCCTTGAATCTTTGGTTTATAAACCCGGGGTGTGGTGGGATGTTACAAATGTTAGAGTGTGCGAAGACTATATAGGTATGCTATAGTTTGATATATAAAACTTCCATTTACAATGGTCTCAAATTTGATCATTACAAAGGTTGAAAATCTACAGCAGTGACTGGGTAGAATTGACATTAACTGTAATGTCAAGTGATTGCATTGAAAAGTGTGAGACCATGTGATGGAGGAATTGAATAGGAAAAGACCATGTGATTTCAAAGTACTTTATAGCAATGGACCATATTATTTCAAAATACTTTATAGTAATGGAGTATGTTATTTAAAGATACTTTATAGTGAAGGACTATGTTATTTCAAAGTACTTTATAGTAATGGACTATGTTGTTTCAAGATACTTTATAGTAATGGAGTATGTTATTTCAAGATACTTTATAGTGAAGGACTATGTTATTTCAAAGTACATTATAGTAATGGACCATGTTATTTCAAAGTACGCTATAGTAATGTACCATGTTATTTCAAAGTACATTATAGTAATGGACCATGTTATTTCAAAGTACATTATAGTAATGGACCATGTTATTTCAAAGTACATTATAGCAATGTACCATGTTATTTCAAGATACTTTATAGTAATGGACCATGTTTATTCAAGATACTTTATAGTGAAGGACTGTTATTTTAAAGTACATTATAGTAATGGACTATGTTATTTCAAAGTACATTATAATAATGTACCATGTTATATCAAGATACTTTATAGTAATGGACCATGTTATTTCAAGATACTTTATAGTGAAGGACTATGTTATTTCAAAGTACATTATAGTAATGTACCATGTTATTTCAAGATACTTTATAGTAATGGACCATGTTATTTCAAGATACTTTATAGTGAAGGACTATGTTATTTCAAAGTACATTATAGTAATGTACCATGTTATTTCAAGATACTTTATAGTGAAGGACTATGTTATTTCAAAGTACATTATAGTAATGTACCATGTTATTTCAAGATACTTTATAGTAATGGACCATGTTATTTCAAGATACTTTATAGTAATGAACCATGTTATTTCAAGATACTTTATAGTGAAGGACTATGTTATTTCAAGATACTTTTTAGTGAAGGACTATGTTATTTCAAGATACTTTATAGTGAAGGACTATGTTATTTTAAAGTACATTATAGTAATGTACCATGTTATTTTATTCATGGTCTTGTGATGTTGTTACTTGCAGATCATGTCCAGTGTTTGCATATCATGTCTTATCTTTGCAGATGATGTCCAATGTTCATATATCATGTCCAATGTTCATATATCATGTCCAATGTTTGTATATCATGTCCAATGTTTGTATATCATGTCCAATGTTTGAATATCATGTCCAATATCTGAATATCATGTATGATGTTTGCACATCATGTCCAATGTTCACATATCATGTCCAGTGTTTGCAGATGACTATTGGTAGATTTTTAAATAAATTAAATGAAACAGTCATTGTATGCAAATAGATAGGTCAGCTTTTATGACATGCATTTTGACAACTTTCTGAGAAATTACATCTGCTGAAGCATGGCATTAGTACATAATATGTATATTATCAGTATATTCAGGTGTTAAAAGTTAATCAATTAATCTTCTATAATAATGATGAAGGTAAGCAGAATAATTAGTCAATTTGTTTATATTTTCCATTTATACTAGTATATGTAAGACTTACTTTACTTCCACCCATACCAGATGCAGCATTACTTTTGGCACCAAGGCTTTTGATGCTAATGCCACCTGTACTACCATGGGAGGTAACTGTGCTTGACAGCCCACTTGTGGCTTTCGAAGCCCATGATCCTTCTGCTAGATTTCCTACAGAATACAAAAAAGATTTATGTTTTCAGATTTGTCAGAAATAGCTATATTTCCTACAGAATACAAAAAAGATTTATGTTTTCAGATTTGTCAGAAATAACTCAATTTCCTACAGCATACAACAAAGACTTTCATTTTTAGATATAGTACATCGAATTTATAACTCTATACTCATTTTTACCTATTGTGACACAAAATTGTTTAGAACCAATTTATTTTTAATTATATCTATTGCTATTCTTATCATCCCTAATCATGCCTTAATCCGTGAACATAATAATACAATGTGCATGTGTAATGGACTTGTCTAGGTCATCAAAAAGGTATACTTTAATAAAGAATTACAAATGCTATTTATTGTTAGGTATATATTAACTGTAATGTGATATGATGTCTTTAGTTAGGTATGTATTAACTGTAATGTGATATAATGTCTATTGTTAGGTAAGTATTAACTGTGACGTGATATGATGTCTTTTGTTAGGTATGTATCAACTGTGATGTGATATGATGTCTTTAGTTAGGTATGTATTAACTGTAATGTGATATGATGTCTAATGTTAGGCATGTATTAACTGTGATGTGATATGATGTCTATTGTTAGGTATGTATCAACTGTAATGTGATATGATGTCTTTAGTTAGGTATGTATTAACTGTGATGTGATATGATGTCTATTGTTTGGTATGTATTAACTGTAATGTGATATGATGTCTTTAGTTAGGTATGTATTAACTGTAATGTGATATAATATCTATTGTTAGGTATGTATTAACTGTAATGTGATATAATGTCTATTGTTAGGTATGTATTAACTGTAATGTGATATAATGTCTATTGTTAGGTATGTATTAACTGTAATGTGATATGTCTATTGTTAGGTATGTATTAACTGTAATGTGATATAATGTATATAGTTAGGTATGTATTAACTGTAATGTGATATAATGTCTATTGTTCATCATCATCACATGTGCCTTGTGTGCCCAGTGTATTACCATGTCTCTTTTGTGCCAAGTGTATTACTTTACAACTGTTTCAGACATACTATCCAGATGAAGTATATATAAAGGATATATTCCTATTCCAGGATTTATGTTGTTTTATTAAATGTCTGATGTACAAATAAATATGTACAAGCAAAGTATTTCCCAATTTACATATGAATAATATAATATAATAATAATGTCAGTTGGCAAATCATCCATCCTTCATATCGTCATGAAGATCCTACAGGTCTACATTCTTCTTACATTTCATATACCACAGACAATATCAAAAAGAGGTCAGACATTTCGAGAAGCAACAACACCTTGATAAATTTTTAAACATTTTTAAAGGACAGTAATGAATGGAATTCTGGCTTTCTATGAACAAACTCTATAAACAAAGTACAGCAAGAAATGGAATTCTACTTTTCAGTGAATACCTATATATAAAAAGACAACAAGAAATGAAATTCTGGTTTTCTGTGAACAACCTCTATTTAAATAGGAAAGCAAAGGATGTAATCCTTCTGTACACAGAATACCCAGGTATACATTTTATCTGCCTAACCTAGATGCCATATATTCTTGAATGGAACAGACCTTAATACTTTTGTATTGCATGAACAATTATGACACAAAATAATTTTAAACTTTGAAGAGTGATGTTGCATCACAAATCTTGAACTAGATTCTAAAATTGATATATGAAATCTAAAGTATTTTAATTAACATCTATTTTCAAATGTACATCATATATGCAAATCAGTGTGAAAAATAACTAAATCAACTACAGAACATCTTCATTCTGGCTTCAAAGAAGACCTCACCTGTTTTTGTTAGTGGAGTCTGAAAAAGCGATTGGACAACTTTGTTACTTGAGGAACGCAAGACATTTACAAGTTCCACAGGTAGACGATCACGATTTTTCTCCAGAAATCCTATTGCATCATAAACAACAGCTCCAGCATAGTGATCGATACAAAATACCAAGTTGTTCCCCTTGGGGCGTGTGTAGTATGCACTCTTAATATTCTGATGAAATTTGTCTGTGGATAAAAGATGAAGAAAATGTTCATATTATTATAGAATATTGTCAACTGATGATAATCCAACCTGTATAAACCCACCTGTATTTATACAACATTGTCAAAAAATGATAATCATACCTGAATCAACTCACCTGTATTTATGGAAGATATTAACAGATATTTACTTGAGATGTCTTTCTCTGAAAATAAACCCAACCTATCATTTATAAACTTATCAATGAAAAACACATCAAGGGTTTGATCATACAGATTAGCAACAAGGGGTTAGTCATACACCTTACCAAGATGGGTTTAGTCATACAACTTACCAACAAGGGTTTAGTCTTACAACTTACCAACAAGGGTCTAGTCATACAACTTACCAACAAGAGTTTAGTCATACAATTTACCAACAAGGGTTTAGTCGTACAATTTAGCAACAAGGGTTTGTTTGTACAATGTACCAACAAGGGTGTGATCATATAGCTTAGTAACAAGGGTTTAATCATACAATTTACCAACAAGGGTTTAGTCGTACAATTTAGCAACAAGGGTTTGTTTGTACAACGTACCAACAAGGGTGTGATCATATAGCTTAGTAACAAGGGTTTAGTCATACAACATACCAACAAGGGTTTGGTCATACAACTTACCAACAAGGGTTTAGTCATACAACTTACCAACACCGGTTTGGTCATACAACTTACCAGCACCGGTTTGGTCATACAACTTACCAACAAGGGTTTGGGCATACAACTTACCAACACCGGTTTGGTCATATAACTTACCAACAAGGGTTTGGTCAAACAACTTACAAACAAGGGTTTAGACATCCAACTTACAAGCAAGGGTTTAGTATATAATTTACCAACAAGGGTTTAGTCATACAACTTACCAACAAGGGTTTGGTCATACAACTCACCAACACCGGTTTGGTCATACAACTTACCAAAAGGGTTTGGTCATACGACTTACCAACAAGGGTTTAGTCATAAAACTTACTAGCAAGGGTTTAGTCATACAACTTACCAACAAGGGTTCGGTCATATAACTTACCAACTAGGGTTTGGTCATACAACTTACCAGCAAGGGTTTAGTCAAACAACTTACAAACAAGGGTTTGGTCATACAAATTACTAGCAAGGGTTTAGTCATACAATTTACCAACAAGGGTTTAGTCATACAACTTACCAACAAGGGTTTAGTCATATAACTTACCAACAAGGGTTTAGTCATACAACTTACCAACAAGGGTTTGGTTATACAACTTACCAACAAGGGTTTAGTCATACAACTTACCAACACCGGTTTGGTCATACAACTTACCAACACCGGTTTGGTCATACAACTTACCAACAAGGGTTTGGTCATACAACTTACCAACACTGGTTTGGTCATTTAACTTACCAACAAGGGTTTAGTCATACAACTTACCAACACCGGCTTGGTCATACAACTTACCAACAAGGGTTTGGTTATATAACTTACCATTACCGGTTTGGTCATACAACTTACCAACAAGGGTTTGGTCATACAACTTACCAACAAGGGTTTGGTCATATAACTTACCAACAAGGGTTTAGTCAAACAACTTACCAACACCGGTTTGTTCATACACCTTACCAACAAGGGTCTAGTCGTACAACTTACCAACAAGGGTTTAGTCATACAACTTACCAACAAGGGTTTAGTCATACAATTTACCAACAACGGTTTAGTCATACAATTTAGCAACAAGGGTTTGTTTGTACAACGTACCAACAAGGGTGTGATCATATAGCTTAGTAACAAGGGCTTAGTTGTACAACCTACCAACAAGGGTTTGGTCATATAGCTTAGCATCAAGGGTTTAGTCATACAACTTACCAACAAGGGTTTGGTCATACAACTTACCAACAAGGGTTTAGTCATACAACTTACCAACAAGGGTTTGGTCATACAACTTACCAACAAGGGTTTAGTCATACAACTTACCAACACCGGTTTGTTCATACAACTTACCAACAAGGGTTTAGTCATACAATTTACCAACACCGGTTTGTTCATACAACTTACCAACACCAGTTTAGTCATATAACTTACCAAAAAGGGTTTAGTCATACAACTTACCAACATCGATTTGGTCATACAACTTACCAACAAGGATTTGGTCATACAACTTACCAACACCGGTTTGTTCATACAACTTTAAAACAAGAGTTTAGTCATACAACTTACCAACACCAGTTTAGTCATACAACTTACCAACAAGGGTCTGGTCATACAACTTACCAACAAGGGTTTGGTCATACAACTTATCAACACCAGTTTAGTCATACAACTTACCAACAATAGTTTAGTCATACAACTTACCAACACCAGTTTAGTCATACAACTTACCAACAAGGGTTTGGTCATACAACTTACCATCAAGGGTTTAGTCATACAACTTACCAACAAGGGTTTAGTCATACAATTTACCAACAACGGTTTAGTCGTACAATTTAGCAACAAGGGTTTGTTAGTACAACGTACCAACAAGGGTGTGATCATATAGCTTAGTAACAAGGGCTTAGTTGCACAACCTACCAACAAGGGTTTGGTCATACAACTTACCAACAAGGGTTTGGTCATACAACTTACCAACACCGGTTTGTTCATACAACTTACCAACACCAGTTTAGTCATACAACTTACCAACAAGAGTTTAGTCATACAACTTACCAACACCAGTTTAGTCATACAACTTACCAACAAGGGTTTGGTCATACAACTTACCATCAAGGGTTTAGTCATACAATTTACCAACAAGGGTTTAGTCAAACAACTTACAAACAAGTGTTTAGTCATACAAATTACTAGCAAGGGTTTAGTCATACAATTTACCAACAAGGGTTTAGTCTTACAACATACCAACAAGGGTTTAGTCATACAACCTACCAAGAAGGGTTTAGTCATACAACATACCAACACTGGCTTGGTCATACAACTTACCAGCAAGGGTTTAGTCATACAACTTACCAACACCGATATGGTCATACAACTTACCAACATGGGTTTAATCATACAACTTAACAACACCGGTTTGGTCATACAACTTACCAACAAGGGTTTAGTCATACAACTTACCAACACCGGTTTGGTCATAAAACTTACCAACAAAGGTTTGGTCATACAACTTACCAACACTGGTTTGGTCATACAACTTACCAACAAGGGTTTGGTCATACAACTTACCAACACCGGTTTGGTCATATAACTTACCAACAAGGGTTTGGTCATACAACTTACAAACAAGGGTTTAGTCATATAACTTACTAGCAAGGGTTTAGTCATACAATTTATCAACAAGGTTTTAGTCATACAACTTACCAACAAGGGCTTAGTCATATAACTTACTAGCAAGGGTTTAGTCATACAACTTACCAACACCGGTTTGGTCATACAACTTACCAACAAGGGTTTGGTCATACAACTTACCAACACCAGTTTGGTCATACAACTTACCAACACCGGTTCGGTCATAGAACTTACCAACAAGGGTTTGGTCATACAACTTACCAACACTGGTTTGGTCATATAACTTACCAACAAGGCTTTGGTCATACAACTTACCAACAAGGGTTTAGTCAAACAACTTACAAACAAGGGTTTGGTCATACAACTTACTAGCAAGGGTTTAGTCATACAATTTACCAACAAGGGTTAAGTCATACAACTTACCAACAAGGGTTTAGTCATATAACTTACTAGCAAGGGTTTAGTCATACAACTTACCATTACCGGTTCGGTCATACAACTTATCAACAAGGGTTTGGTCATACAACTTACCAACAAGGGTTTGGTCATACAACTTACCAACAAGGGTTTGGTCATACAACTTACCAACAAGGGTTTAGTCATACAACTTACCAACAATGGGTTTGGTCATATAACTTACCAACAAGGGTTTGATCCGTGGCTTTGGGAAAGTGGCTCTCCTCATCGAGCAATGCCAGAAGTCCTAACGGTTTCATCAGGAACATGTCCAGCAAGTTCCGATTGTCTATAAATGTCACATTACTTCCGTCAACTCCCTCATTCTTGTATTCTTGCTGAAGTGACACAACAATAAACATCAAAACAAATGCAGTAATTAACATTGGTTTTAAAAAACAAAATAAACAAGCCCAAAAGTTGTACTATAATAGAAAAAAAAACAAGCCCAACAATTGCACTATAATAGAAACAAGAAGAAGAAAACCAAACGATTGTACTATAATAGAAAACAAAATAAACAAACCCAACAATTGTACTATAATAGAAAACAAACAAAACTAAAAATTGTACCTAATAAAAACAACATATAAATAAGCCCAACAATTGTACCTAATAGAAAACAAAATTAAACAAACAACTGTACCTAATAGAAAACAAAATAAACAAGCCTAGCAAGTGTACCCTAATTGAAAACTAGACTTAATAACTATCAAGTGCAGACTGGGTATTTAGAAAATTATTTGTTTTAAAACATTACATGCAATGAATATAGAAAAATTAAATATTCCTTTGTTAAATTTTCACAATATGCAGAAAACCATTTGAAAATATGCTACAATATGGTCTCAAATCATCTTTACTTCAAAGACAGCCTTAATTCAACATTTGAGCTGACAACAATTAGCTCAAATTGTTATCAGGCTTCTATGGTACAGCAGACTAGATACTCTAAGCAATCATTTATGTGTTGCCATAGTAACCAGGAGTTACAAAATGGAATTCAATACAAGTTGTATGTGTGTGGCCATAATAACCAGGAATTACAAAATGGAATGACTGTTTGAGGTTGAAAACATGAATGGAATCGGAGTTTTGATGTGTATGGGTTTCCTGGACAAAGTGAAGGTTGAAATCTCCAAGACTAATCAGGCTGCCACATATCAAATTAGCATACTCCTGGAGATTTGGAAAACTTCTCCAAAAAGAGAGTTACAGTCAGCTTGTTTTTTCTACAAGGATGAGGGCGGTAGATGTATAAAAAAATGGATTCATCATTTGTTCCAGTGTGAGTGTGGTTTGGACTAGTTAAAACGATGTGTTGTAGAAATTGAAGGTTGTGGTGTGATTAAGATGTTTTATTATGGAATTCTTTGTGATGACAGCAATTCAACCTCACTTGATGTAGTAGCCAGTAGGTGTTAGATCCAAACACTCATTCCTTAATTATTTTGTCAGGATATTGATACTATGATCATTGATAAAGTTAACTATTTCTGTGCATTTTTGCTGTAGTCCTACCAAATGGGTATTGAATAATGCAATATGCAATGGTATCTCTGGGATAGTTGACAAAAACGTTCTTGAGTTAATAAAAATTTGAATCAGGAAATCTAAAATAATGGCTGAATTTTTAAATTGTTGTGCCCCAAGGGCAAAACAGATATAACTGGAATTCGTCCTGTTCTACACTGGCCTACATTCTTACATTCACATTTATGTAATGTTAAATGTAGTCCCAGTTTGTTTAGTCTAGACCACAGTGTAGTGTGGAGAGCCGCGGAGTGGTCATTTAAAGCCATTAATGAGGGTCCATCATAGCATAAACGGGTTGACTGGTGATCACATGATGCTGGTTTGTGAAAAAACAAAAGACGTTGTAGCAGTGGAGCAAGACAGATGAGAAAAAGTCTAATTGTTCTAGTTTTCAAAAACAGGAGATGAAGAAGTACATATGAACTGAACAACCAATGCATGATAAAAACAATAACAAAGGTGCTGACAGACAACAAGCACATGTAACATGAAAAATGGCACAAGAAATGAAACATCTGCTTCAAGACAGTTAAGCGATAGTGGCCAACTTGTATCAATACATATTTTTCAAATCAGAAAGTACTGAAATGAAATGAAAAAAAATGTGCAAAAAATATTTACCAATAATTTTCTATATTTCAGACTTAGCAGCAGAGAGGGTGAATCCTACAACATTTTTTGTTTTTATTTTTGATTATACCCCTCCAAATAACACTAGACCCTTCTCGCGAAATAACTAGAAAAAAAATGACAGTGAACATGGGATTCGCATTCGCGTTTTCGTTGATGTCGCAACGTCGTTGTCACTCACCCTCTCTGCTGCTAGAACTTTCAGTTCTAGGTTTACGGTGATTTTAACCGAATATTTTATCAAGTCCTTACTACGACGAAAATCCCCTTAGGATGAAAGTCTTTACGACGAAAATCCTTTCAGGATGAAAGTCCTTAGGACCGAAATCATTTATGATTTCACAAACAGACTAATCGCTAACACCTCCTCTTGTAAATCAATCAGATTATTAGACTGGTCAGTGAGTTTGAAATTAATTCTGGTTAATGAATTATTATGACATCGCATATAGACTGGATTCACCGGGGACTCAATTATTAAAAACCCTGGAGGAGCTGTTGGTGCAAATGAATACAAAATATATCCCTGCTGAGCTTGATTTGATCGTTCTAAATTTATTTGATAGCTTCCTTCGATCACATCACACACTAAATTGAGCGCAATCACCGATGAAATATTCACATTGAACGGAGCAATATGCCTGCCGCCACCATCTGGGTCATTATTGTGTTTGAGGATTTTTATTTCCGGTGATGATGTTTTTTTCCATGCATCATGAATTATTTTAAAACCAACATCGATGGCATCACTGAGAAGTTTTTTTAGTTCTGGTATGTTATATCCTGGTAGTTTGAATGTGGGGATATCCTTCACGGGAATTTTATATTGTTTTGCAAACTCTGTTCTCGTTATAGGATTACTGTCACCTAATACCACTTGAATGATTCGCAAATGAAATGTTTCCATATCGTCGATAATTTTGTTGCATGTTTCTACGCCGCTGATAAATTCATCTCGGGTGAGAGAGCCGGATTTAAGAGATATTAACAACAGCGAAAAATCATTATTCATTGCTGTGAAATTTTTAATGATTTCAGGTTCGTCAACAAAATTATGCCCCCCTATTCCCTCCCCTGGCTTCTTGATACCAAAAAAATCTATAGTAATCTCGTGATCTTCATAACTCTTTATTGGATTATCAGGTGCTATCACGTCGGTGACATAATCAGTTTTTTGTGGTTCTGGTAAATCAACGGGTTTTTCCCGGGGTGGGATTTCAGGCCATCCCAGTACGGTTCTAATAGAACTCTGATAGATATCTACGACGTATCCTTCTGTGCTTATTTCAATGGCAGATGATAGTGTCGGCACATGAACTGTTATAGCTATTTTTGACTCTACTCCAGTAATCGATTTTATTCTACGCGCGAATTCATCATTGATTTGTTCAATTTGATATGATCCGGTTGGTATGGAAACAACATTCCAGTCTGGGGTACCGTCGGGTTTATTCTTATTTGCAAATACCAGTGAATTATTGGGTTGTTGACCACCAAATGATTTTGACCTAATATTTGGCCAACTGTGGTATACTCGTAATTTCGCTAGTGCTATCTCCTTTACTGGGACCGGAGAGGGGAAATTCACACTGAATTCTGGATTCGTTGAGGTTATTGAGATCATGCTTGTTTGTACTGGGTTCGTGTTCTCCACTATTTGTTGAAGTAATTCCATCTGTGTTGTCATTGTTATTATACTCATGTTTTTGTACTTCTAATTTTGACATCGCAGAATCATATATATCTACCATCGCTGAAAACTCACTCTCTGATATAATTGTATCATCGAGCGATGACGATATCAATGAGGATAATTGCGAGTATGCAGTGGACACAACATGAAATTGAATTATGTAGTCTTGTAGTTTCCGTTGGCTGCATGATGATATTTTTTTTGTGATTATTGAAATTATTCCAGCGATTGTTGTTGCCGCAGAAATGCAAATTGGAACAGCTATCGGGGCCATCATTGTCACTGAAGACAGTATAATACCAGCTCCGGTGATTACACCACTCACAGCGTACACAGTAACATCAATTGCGGTAATTCTCCTGCGGTATTTTTTAATTTTCATTGCATACTCCTCAGACAAGGTTTTGAGTCTAGTTTGATACTCTCTGACCTGATCATAGCGATATTGCGATGATGAAATCATTTTTATTTTAAATACGCTACCGTTTTCAATTACAATTTACTTAAATCCGCTACGAATTCCACATACCACATTGTTGAGACCCTAACCAAATTTTTATCAGTAGATGTGATTGTAAACTTTTCAGTTGTATTCTTGTCGATGATCGTTGAAATCGTATTATTGACCCCGGATGAACTGGACGATGAAATATTAAATTGAGATAATGGTGTTACTAGTGTTAATCGATAAATACCCTTAACGGTTGCAGTGATATCTAATTTGTTGTTTGTAGGTGACCACTCAAATGATCCGTGTTGGATTGTATATACTATGTTGTTAGTTTTCTCATGAGGAATTTTTGTTTTTTCAATGACTGTTATCATCCTCGAAAAATCACCTTTGACGTCTTCGATGAAGTTTTTCGTCTCATCGATGGATTTTTTAATATCAGAGAGTTTTAGTTCAATTTTATCGAATGTAGTTCCAATAAATTTATCAATGATATTTCTACGAAATGCGGTAAACTGTTTTATGTGTTCTTCGGTTTTAGATTGAAGTGTTGCTAGTTCTAACGCAGAATCGTTGAGAGTTTTAAATCGATCTGTAATCGTCGAAAAAAGTACACCCGGTTTGAGTTTACCCTGATCGGAAAATAACGCGATAGTATCCTCGATTGCGTTTTGTTGTTTAACCAAAATATCATCCAGAGAAATATTACTGGTTTTCAATTTACCCTGATCGGAAAATAACGCAACGGTGTTCTCGATTGCGTTTCGTTGTTTAACTAAAATATCATCCAATGACACATCACTGGATTTCAATTTACCCTGTTTGTCTTGAAATACAACTATTTCATTAGGATCAACACTTGTTAAGTTCAACGTCTCAGCTATTTCATCTTTGATTAGTTTTTTTACATCCTTGACAGAATCAGGTTGTGCAGTGTCATCGGGTTTGGGTTTCAAAGATCTCCCCCAAATATCAATCATGTTATTGTAAAACTCTTTCTCTCTCTAAAAAGCGATTGCTGGTGTAGTCATTTACGACAATATGAGGTGGTTTTCTAGATGCTGAAATAGCGTCAAGGACATTTAATACTTCACTGCCGCATATTGGTGGGTCATTGATTTGTTGTGTTGGTAGCGTAGAATACCAAGTCTTCATTGGAAATTGTTTTATGTAACGCATAAATTCTTTTGGTGGGGCTAATCCATATGAATCAAAATAGACAATCCCACGTGGATCAATAGCGTATGCAACCCAGTGAGTTCCAGGTTCGGTGCTGTTATCGAGATTAATAATACCTGTTTCAGTTTTGTTTGGTTGATGTGGTAATTGATCTTTCATAAAAACACCTCTGAAATTTTTAATCACTAGTTTTTTAGCAGCATCTATTAAATCGAAATTGGACATTGGAACCATCGAAGATTTGGGAACCATCGAAGATTTCTGAATTAATAAACCGTTCCTGGTAGTCTCAGGCCTGATCCGTGAACGGATCTCCCGCTGTACCATGAATACGGGGTTCCTGGTAGTCTTAGACCTTTTCCGCTGTACCATGAATACGGGGTTCCTGGTAGTCTTAGACCCAATCCGTGAACGGATCGTCTCTTTTTTTTATATCCTTGTCCAGCTGCCTTTTTCAACGCCATTCCTGCTGCAGTACCAACGGCTCCTAACGCCGCTGCTTTAGCCACCGCTGGGGCTGCTGCTGCAATCAATGCTGGTATTGCAGCTAACAATGGAAATATACCACCTGATTTTATCATATGTTTAATAGCAGCCGCAGAAAGAGTAATCTGAACCCCTTTTTTATCCTTGAAAGCATCATTGAAATGTTTCACCTGACGAGTTGTCAGCGATAATTTATTTGCACCACCAGTCATTTGATTAGGTTTCAACGTGATTGTGGTTCCACATTTTTTAGCCGATTCTGATTGCAATTTTTTTATTTGACCAGGAGTTAACGCAACACTAATAACACTATATGACATTATACATAATAGATTGATTCTAATTCAATGAAAAATCGAGAAAAATCAATCAAAGATTTTCTACTGGGGCATCTACCACTCTCATTCTTCCACCAACACCTTCGAGTAGCATTGATTTATCACTGAGAATGACAGCAACCGCTCTATAATCAGCAATACCACCACGAGTCACATTAGCTCTAAAGTGTATATCAACAACTGACTGTCTTGTCAAATCGAGATGTTCCAGTGAGAAGTAATAGATCGGATACAGATTTTTAAAATCATATTGTGATATTTGCAAACCAGTATCGACATTTTGGTCGCGTGCCATAAATGACAACAGACGATGATAAACTCGTGCAATATGATTTTCTGTGTAATTAAGTTGTATATCCTCGGATGGTTCCTGCTGGCTGTTTATTCTCAGTGAGATGTCTTTCACACCTAATTGATCAAATATCATATGGCTTCGTTCTTGATTATTAACTCGTGTGTTATCCTGTAACGCAATAAATATATGACGTGGCGCAGAAACGCCTTGATTTGATGCTAGGTTCCAAGTGAATAACCCGTTGATATTTGATTGCTTCACATCTGTACTCACGGTTAGCCAACTCAACAACGACTTTCCTCCTTGATCCATAAATGATAGTAATCGCCCTTCTGCGGTGATTGCTGGAGTCAACACTGGCATCCACAATGATATTTTTGTTAAATCGACTCTACCGGCATCAGCATTGGCGGCTGCAGCATTTGCTGGAATCCTCCAAATTGCATCATTATCATCACTTTTTCGTACAAGCGATACTGTATGCTTCGCCCCGTAGATAACTTTTCTGACGTTTCTACAGAATCCAAATATGTGATGCAGTGGAATCGCGCATGAAAATGATTTACGCTCTCCTTGCAACATTGAGTTTCGTGTTGCAGCTCCTAGATTGAAATTAGCATCGTTGTTTATAATCATATTCTCGACATCAGAATCACTATTATCACGTTTTTTTGGTCGTCTTACAACAAATGGATTTCCACCAGCGGTATTCTTACCATCTTTTGCAAACATCATAGAAGGTCCTGCTGATCTTGTATAATCATCAGAATATCTCGCTAACCCGATTATTGTTGTGGCCACATCAACATCACGATCTATGGACTCAATTTCTTTTCCATCAATGAGATATCTAGCACTCTCAAATAGCACCATAATACCATTATTGACAAAACCGACTTGAGTACCAGCTGGATACGGTGCTGGTACAGCAGTAGTATCAGCAGCTGTTACAATTTCTCCTTCTACTTCAATAAATGCTTCACAGGGTAAAAAGTATTTACTGGTATCATGGACTTGAAGATCAATTCTTGCTTGACTATTTGAGTCTATGGCATGATAGGCGTAATATTGATAATCGCGTACAGAATCATTCTTGGGGACTGGGGCATCTATATCAAATGCTGGATCAGGTGACCTTTTGAACATTTTATTCTATTTATCAGAGTCTAAATCGTGAAATCTTATGGATTTTCATCGTAAACGATTTTTCCATTTTCATCGTCGTAGTTTTTTAAAGCCACTTCCTGCTATCATGTTTGCAATATTGCTTTGGTCCCCTTGATTTACCATCGACGCTAGTTTTTCATCTACTGCGTTATTTATAATTTTACTAACACTTGCAGGCATTTCTTCTGTAGACGGTAACGGTTTCTTTTTTCGTCTCACTAATGATGTTATTTTATCCTTCGCAGTTGAAAACGCTTTCCCGGCAAGATCTCCAACAGTACTAATACCCTTATCACGAATAACATCAATGGCTTTCATTGATAACTGTTTAGCTAACGGCATCACTTTTGGGGCCATTCTTGAAAAGAATCCTAAAATGGTATTGCCGAGGCCATCTCCATAGTATGCTTTATAAACTGGAAACCGTGAATTAACTACATAGACGGGGGTTGGTTTATCATGATTGTAATGGATGATCATTATTATAAAAACAATAGTGTTTTCAATTGTTATTTAATCACTATGATACCCATTTGCTAACTCGTCAATGAAATCTCGATATGTTTTGATATCCATGATACCGCCGGCAAATAACCGTCTACAGATATCAGCTGCTTCATTAATTATTTCTGGAGAGTTATTTCCAGCTCGGAATCCTCCTACAAGAACATCTAATCGTGATATATCATTGATAACACTATCAGGACAAGTGTTTCCAATCCTTGGATTTTGCAGTCCACTTCCGCTATAACCAGCTGCTTCATCTAGTTTTTGTAAACTCGTTTCTTGTAAATAATCATCATCATCATCATCATCATCAGGTGGTAGTTGTTGTTTTTTTTGTCTCCGTGTTGGTGTTTGACGTCGTTCTTCTAAATCATCATCATCATCAGGTGGTAGTTGTTGTTTTTTTTGTCTTCTTGTTTGTCTACGTGTTGGTGTTTGACGTTTTAGTTCTTGCCGTTCTTCTATTTCTCGTTGTCGCTCTTCTATTTGTTCTCTTTTATAATTACTAATTCCCTTTTTAAATTCCTTGTATCCTATCTCATCCTTATTCAAACGACCAATCCCTTTATTTAGTTTATACAAATAATCGAACCAATCATTACTTGATATTCTATCATTTTTATACTCGTCCTTTAAAAAATCTTTTTTTGAATTATAGCTTTGAGCAGCAAAATTACCAAAGGCTTGGTAATCCTTTGATTTCAATAAACTAGGTTTTTTTATTAATATTTTAGCATGATCAGTAAATTTATTCAACAGAGAAACAGTCGTTTTTTTCGGATCAGTTTTTTCAGTTTGTTCAGTTTTCGCTGCTAGTTTTTCAAGTTCACCAATAACAGATTTTCCCGTCTCGGGACCATCTCCCAGTAAAGCACGCTCTACCCCCTTCGTTGCTGTGGTTACTGGTTTAAACAATTCTTCAGACCCCAGAGCAAAATCAGTTTGTAAACTCTGTCGTTGTTGCAGTTTATTCCTGACAGAGTCACGAATTGGTATAAATTTCTTAATTGCATCCAGTCGTTCACGAGCCAATCGGGTTGTTAATGCTTCATTGACCATTATTTGAAATCAGAAACCATTTTTCAATTGTAAAACAATTTTTCCCATCGATGATTTCATCCTTAACGGTCCAATTTTTTATTTTTTATCCATTGATTTTGCCTGTTTTGGTGCCATTTTGGTGGTTTTCAGTTGAAAATCTCAAAGAGATTTTACAGTCAAGTAGTCGATTTTACATGGGATTTTCCATAAGGAAAAGCTGTTAAAAACTCATTTTTGATGATTTTTAGCCATTTTTCATCAATTTTTGCCTGTTTTCAGTGATGTTTGGTCATTTTTCATCGATTTTCATCAAAAAACCTCGTAGGGTCAAGTAGTCGATTTCCATAGAGAAAAGTTCTTAAAAGTTAGGATTCTATTTTATTTTCGCAGTGTGAAATATTTTCACTGATTCAATCAAAAAATGACAAAAAAATGAAAATCTCAAGGAGATTTTACTGTCTGACAAAATCTTTTGAGGGCCGGTCAATCAAAATAGTTCATTTTCTTGAATTAACGCTCGTAAGTTTCTAATTTTAGAATTAACTTCCTTTTTCAATTCATATTCGTTACCCAATTCTTTTCGTATTCCTTCCACGATAGTATATAACGGAACAAACACACCTACTTCACTGGAAAATGCAAGAGAGTCTCGAATAGAATTTTGAATTTTTTTGATGAGTGCATATTTCTTTGGTAACATATACTTGTTAGTGCTAACTCCGTATTCTATATCCTGAAAATCCGACTTGATTTGATCAGTATTTAACCCATCTGACAATTTAATATTCTGATTTTTCAATTTTGCAATTTCAACTATGATGCTATTCATAATTTCAGAATTCATATATGATAATACATATTTCTAATTCATTTTTCAAAAATAAATGAGCCGTTAATATTTTAAAAATTCAGTCTGTATATATAAATATCTTTTTTAAAAATTCAGTCTGTATATATAAATATCTTTTTTAAAATTAATTCTGTATATATAAATATATTTTTTAAAATTAATTCTGTATATATAAATATCTTTTTTAAAATTAATTCTGTATATATAAATATCTTTTTTAAAATTAATTCTGTATATATAAATATATTTTTTAAAATTAATTCTGTATATATAAATATATTTTTTAAAATTAATTCTGTATATATAAATATATTTTTTAAAATTAATTCTGTATATATAAATATATTTTTTAAAATTAATTCTGTATATATAAATATCTTTTTAAAAATTAATTCTGTATATATAAATATATTTTTTAAAATTAATTCTGTATATATAAATATAAATGCAGACAAAAATAAATATCAACCATGATGAGCGGTTATCAGTCATTTGACCCCCTTGATATAGGCCGCTTTGGTTCTATTTGCATTCATTGGGTCCCTTATTAGGCCTTTGTGTCTTTCATAGGGTCCTTTGTTAGAGCATTTTTCTGTTTCTGTTTTATATCAGAATGTTTTTGCTCTTTGAGATATGACCCTATGACCGTTTCTTTTAGCCTATAATTCATTCTGGGGTTACCCAATGTGCATCCACGAACCTTTTTTTGGCCGGTAATTCATTTTGAACACCATACGGGGCTACCCAAATGTGATGGAGAGCTAATTACATCCATGGATGTTATTTATTTTAGGGCATTTATGTGTTTACATTCAACATGCAACCCATGAAATCAAATTCATGTAAGTTGTCAAAAACCGACAACCCACTGTTACCATAAATTTGATAGCATGGGTTTGCATGTTATGTGAATGCACACAGAGGGGTTGCCCTCCATCCCCTCAATTAAATAGAAAAAAAAAACATCCACCGTTTCACCATCAGACAATTTGTCTGCTATGGGGCGCGAACATGTGAAGAATAATTGTCTGGGTTTACAAGCCAAACACGATACCGTTAGACCACTGTTCACGTCCATAAAGAATAACGTTTTTTAACATATATATGTTGTAAATATTCATATAGTATATAAAGGGACTTAATACAGCAATCCGCAAGGTATGCTATTTTATTTTCTTGAATTACTTATTAATGGTGTTTCACAGTATTTAAATGAGACAGCATATTTGACTTAAACACTAAAACAAAGAATATAATTGTTTGAAAACATTTCTTTTCTTACAAAACAATGCCCAGCCGCTGAATCGCAATAACCCATAAAACAAGTTAACACAATCTAAGGGAGAAAGTATACACAAGGTAACTTAATACAGCAATCCGCAAGGTATGCTATTTTATTTTCTTGAATTACTTATTAATGGTGTTTCACGGTATTTAAATGAGACAGAATATTTGACTTAAACACTAAAAAAAAAAGAAAATATTTCTTTTCTTATAAAACAATACCCAGCCGCTAAATCACAATGATAACTCCCTTGGTTATATCCATTGGTTATATTTAAGAGTTGTCTCCCTTGGTGTTATAGACATACGAAAATCGAATTTTTTGATAATACCATCACGGGATGCTTCATAATTAACAAGCACGGGTGAGGTCTGAATTCTTGGTTCATTTGTATAATAACACTATTTTTCTAATTCATTGTTTGGTTTAATTATAAGTCTCTGTATATAATCTTGAGGAGTCTTTATGATTTTGTCATCGTTGGGGTCAATGACAGTATTTTTTATTCTTTTATCATAATAGCGTTTTAGTTCCCTGTATCGTTTGCCGCCACACCTAAGACATAATTGCGACCTTCCCCTAACCCCAACCCCACATCGAATACAGGGTAACGGACCAAGGCTTCCACGACGAAAGCTTTGCATATGATACCAACAGAATTCATTTCTGCATGATTTGTTACACGGTGTCACTGATCCAATCATAAGCCATTTGCAATGATTCATTATACTTAAATCTTTCATTTAAATGCTTGTTTTAATTATAGTATGGAAGAGTTCGAGAGATTATCGAAAATTAAGCCCTGGAAAAGTGTTCAATTCAATCTTGATAGAGTTTCTGATACACCAAAGAATAAAATTCTTGATAGAACCTTGATTAGTAAAATCAGAGACTGTTTTAATGAATTCAAGCGTGATGGGGCAGCTCATTGTTGGTCAACATTTCGAATTGATGGTGTTGTTGACGCTACCATGAATGATGAAAAAGCAGCAGTGATAATCTCACGTCTTGGGGAAGAAAGAAATTTTTTTCGAATAAAATTTCTTATCCGAGATAATGGAAAATGGATCATTAGGGACAAATACGAGCCTATTCTTAAAGACAAAAAAACTGTCACTGTGACTCAGGATTCAAAACCAGGAATTTTGACTGGAATTGATAAACCCTACTACGAAAGATCTTATCCTGTCACAGCAGTTGTTTACGGGATCTATCCGCTCAATGAAAAACCTGATATTTCAAAACTAGCACCCATGAAATATTCGACAGGGCTCAATTGTGTAGCAGCACGAATAATGGAACACTTCACAAATGCATCCCGGGGAAATAAACTAACTGATCTAAGACGAAAAAAAATAACCGAATGGGAACTGACAGTGAAACAGCATGGGGCAACAATTCAAGATATAGCCAAATTAGAAACATCATTGAGATTTCCAATATCGGTAAGGACAATCACCGGAGAAGTATTATACGAATCGAAATATAATAAAAATGGAACCCCAATACAGATTATTGATCATAACGAACACGCGTGGTCATCTGCAGTAACAATATTCCCACGGGATAGAACCGTAAAATATCTATCCCAAACTCTGTTTGGAACCGAAGAGTTTTTTTCAGAGCAGAAATTATTTGATGCTATTTACCATTTGAGTAAAAAAGATCCTGTGTCAGTGTGGCTATTTCATAGTACTTCAGACGAAGAATGTAGATTTGATCAGTTTGTAAGGCCCAACGGAGAATTGTACCGTACTGAAGAACTGCATAATCAAATGAAACAACTAGCTAGTGAGTTTTCTCCCCAGAGTTCTCTGGGGGAAGACAACGATCAATTATTAGCAAACTGTTTTACACTTCCATCAGTTGTAGCACATTTTGCTAGGAAGAAAAACGCGTGGAAACCAACACGAAGTGAGTTCTTATCAGAGGTCTAATTGTCTTGTCTTGAATACGGCCATGGAGGATTATGGAATACAAAATACACCGCTGATACCGTTATTTCCGTTGATATGATTGCGTGTTATCCAAGAAGTTTTCTTGGGTATGGAGAATGCGAGAAATATTTCAAACGATTTGGACACCCCACACACGAAATGACCCGTGTTGCTATTAATGGACCACTGCCACATTTCGATTTAACCGGATTCGCTTGTGTAGTATCATTTGAAATGGCTACAGGACTTCATCCGTGTAGTTATCTTTGGATTGGTAAACACATGTCTGAAAAACACTGGATGCCAATAGTGTTATTACGGTATATGCTTGATTGTAAGATGTTAAAATCATTAATTGTCAGTGAAGCAATTATATCCTATCGAGCACAGAAATCAGTCTGGTTACCACAACCTGATCTAGAAAAAATAATTAACGAAGAGCGAAAACTGTTTCCAAATTTCAGTGAACAACAAATCATGGATTGGTCCCAACAGTTATTTGAAATCAGAAACAATGAAGGAAAAGACATTGGACGAAGAATAATCGGTAAATTTACCCAAGGTGGCAAAGATGATAATACGAGATATTCTTCACGATTGATTATAGACAATGCTGAATACGATTTTGTAATCACGGATTTAACGAATAGGGGCCTATATGTCAATCGTAAGGACGCATTTATGTCCGATGGAAAACCAAATTGGGTACAATTGTTACTTACACTGATGGATACAATCCGCAGTACACACATTTGAGAGCTTCTATGCTTGGTTATGCTTCTATTAATTTATTTTCAATGATCAATAGATTTCCTACCACCGCAGTTAGAGTTGCTACTGACTCATTTTACATAAATAGCAAAATGGCTGATTTTAAGGCTACTGGCAACGAGAATTGGGGGTCATGGAGAATTAAGAAGGAAATGCTTCATGATTATATTCCATCAGCAGATGTTATCATTGAAAATAATTACTTAGAAAGCAATCAGTGTTCAGAATTTTCTAGTGCACCACCGATTTCTGATCCAATCTGTAGATATAAAACAGTTTATTTAAACGGCTGTGGTGGGTCAGGAAAAACAACCCGGGCAATTGAGTTATTCCGTGTTTCCAATCCAAACATGATTGTACTAACACCGACTCACAGACTTGCAAGAGAAATGATACAGAGAGAGGTAAATGCTTGCACTTATCATAGTTTCTTTAGATGGAAGGGAGATAAATGGACTCCTGAGCGCATGGGAGAGAAATTTATTCCTGAAATTATCATTTGGGATGAAATAGACACAGTGTCCGAAGATGTCTTAAAAATATTTCTTGAGTGGTTGTTATTGAAGAATACAAAAGTCGTCATGTGCGGTGATCACGGCCAACCACCACCATTTGTCGGTGCATCCCCCCATGAATGGCTAAAGGGTTTTGTAGACTATTATGAAGAAATTGATACCGATCATA
This sequence comes from Unio delphinus, assembly GCA_029339505.1. Lineage (NCBI taxonomy): Eukaryota > Metazoa > Mollusca > Bivalvia > Unionida > Unionidae > Unio > Unio delphinus. Next base: position 1,568,909 of record JAQISU010000059.1, on the reverse strand, counting down.
GATCACTTGATGAAAAATTAAAAGAGTTTAAGAAATTAATTAGATTACAACCGGATAGAATCCAGTGTGAAATAGCCCGTGAAATAATTTCGGAAACTCCCATGAATGAGTTTTGGGAAGCGTGGAGACCAAATGATTTAATCATTGCAAGTAGAAAAATAGTCAGGGACACACTTCAGATGAAGTTATTTGAATTGCATAAACAAAAATTTGCAACACTTCCAGTGCCCCTCTGTTATAGGCCATCGGATACACGAAAACAGAACATCGAAGTTGATATTCCAGGCCTGACAGAGTCAGGGCGTGAAAAGAAGATTCTCGTATTAAATGATATTGTGCTGGTTGATATCAATGTCGTTGAAGATGCATTGCGTGCTAATAAATCCCCATGGACGCTAGGTTATGCAGCAACAATACACTCTTCACAGGGATTGACTATATCGGATACAATTGTTTGGATGGTAGATAATCGCATAGAATGGTCGAATTTAGTCTATCTCGCAGTGTCTAGAGTACGAAAAATAAATCAACTTCGAAGAATTGTCCTGACAGAGTCAGGCGATGATGAAATCATTGGTAGCGATGATGAAATCATTGGCGATGATAATGATATTATTGATAAAAAACTCTCCGGTTACAAACAACAAGACAAAAAAAAAACAACGAGAATTTGATATTGATGCTGAATTAATAATCACTTTGAAGCAACAACAAAATAATCACTGCGCAAGTTGCAATTGTATAATGCGTTGGCAGTATTCGGATAAGGATCCTCGCCAATTCACCATTGACAGAAAAAATAACAATCTCGGTCATGTCAGAAATAATGTGATGTTGACTTGTCTTGAGTGCAATAGACGCAAGGGTGCTAGTTAAGCCCATGCGGTGGTAATTGAGTATCCTCAGGTATCACTTGTAATTGTTGTCTAGTAAAACTCCGTTGAGGGGCAGTTGAATCCAGTTTATAGATTGGAAGTCTACCCGTAGATCGTGTTATACTAGATATCTTGTGTGCAGTAACACTCCAAATAGGATCAGTAGCCCTTTTTGTGCCACCCTCAAGCTCTCCTGGTTCGTATAAGTACCTCACAATGACATTACTACCAAGAATTGGTTGGGAAACGCTAAAATCTTTTTGAATTTCCATTTCAGGTATTGACTTCTTTTTAATCGCATTGATAGGTTTCATGTTGATGGTTCTAGTAATCTCGTTATTCAGTGCAGTAATCACAGCTGGTAACCTTTTAACCCATTCACGGGATCTTTTTTCTTGGATGAATTCTTTTGCGTATTGATATCCAAATAACCGTTCAGCAAGAGTCCGATTAAACCGTTCTACAATTGCCTGATCACGATGTAGCGCAGTATGTCCTCGTCTGATAGTGACTTTATGATTTTTCATTATTGATAACACTGCACCCTGAAATTCCTTGCCAGGATCAATTTGTAATAGATTTGGCCAGTGCAGAGGACTCCTTCGATAAATCCTTTCAAATGCAGAAGCCACTTCAGTGGCTGATTTTGTTTTTAACGGTTCTGCTTCTTTGTATCGACTTGCAATATCAACTACGGTTAATGCGTATTTGTAACCACGATCATGTGGCAGAAATAATAGATCAGCCTGATGAACTTCATTGGGTCCGGTTACATCAAAATGCGAGAAATTGATTTGTTTAGGCGGTGGTAGATAAATTTGCCATAGTGCCTGTTTGGATAACCAATGAGCCGCAGTGGTTTTTTTCACTTTTGCAGCGCTAGCGAGTTTATGGATTGCTGATTTACCCCTCCAGTATCCACTTGGGGAATAATAAATAGATTCCATGTTGTTATTAATTACCAGCACCTAACATCAATTTACTTTTCATAGCCGATTTTATCAAAAAGGAAGCCAATTTTTCTTTGAAAGATTTATCAGAAATAGCATTTAACGCATGAATTAATTTCACATCTGCTAGATGCCTGTGCTGCAGATTACTGCTTTTATAAGATACATCATGAAGGTGACAGGCCTTATCAATAGCGTTTATTGGTTCCTCACCGGGTCGGGGCTGATTTTGATCATTGAGTCTGATATCAAGTCTTGTTCCCGGTCCACAGTAGCTATATCCTGGAAGGTGCTTTTCTCCAGGGTATTTTGCCCATGGGGTTCCAGGGAGTTTAGTTAGCTTGGCTGCGATATCACCTCCTCGTTTTTTTTTAAAGGTTCCTTGAGTTCCTTGGGTTTAGAAACAAATCTAAATTTCTTTGTACTACATTGTACGCATTTACCAGAAAGCGCTGATCGGTTATTTTTAGTTGTAATCGTCGTCAAGTCATCTGTGCCAGTACATTTTTTACACTTCACACAATATAGATCCATAATTTATATATAACGGCATGAATATAATTGATTATTCAGCTACCCGACGACGGGAACCTATTAAACATCATGAAATGTTGCCGAATTCAATTAGAATGATTATAATCAGACCATCTGGAAGCGGAAAGACACAACTGCTACTTAATTTGATAACGAGATGGATGAAATGGAACAAATTGTATTTAATAGCCCCGAGTGTAGACGATCAGCGATGCTATGAAGTGCTAAAGGATTTTAACAAGAAAGCAAAAGAATTTCAAATCGATGAAGATTTTATTGAGTTTATTACTGATATAGAGGAAGCCCCGAGCATTGATGCTATTGATGGAAGTATTAACAATTTAGTGGTATACGATGATATCATGTTAGATAATCAAAAAAATCCTGCTAGAATATTTTCCCGAGGCAGGCATAAAAACACTGATGTGATATATGTCACTCAACGATACACTCAGATACCAAAAGTGATCAGAGATAACTGCAATGTGTTGTGTGTATTTAACGGCGTTGATACTCATACGCTACGAAATATTCATCAGACCTGGTGCAGCGGTGATATGAATCATAATCAATTTAGAAATTTCTTTAGTCACGCTCAGTCAAAACCACACGGATTTGTGACAATAAATTTAGCAGACCCTAGGACACGATATCGTATCGGACTTGATAAAATATTCGGTTAACCCATAGCAGCAGAGAGGGTGAGTGACAACGACGTTGCGACATCAACGAAAACGCGAATGCGAATCCCATGTTCACTGTCATTTTTTTTCTAGTTATTTCGCGAGAAGGGTCTAGTGTTATTTGGAGGGGTATAATCAAAAATAAAAACAAAAAATGTTGTAGGATTCACCCTCTCTGCTGCTGACTTAATTTTATAAATAACTAAAATATATCTAGATAATAAATGACGTATTCCCATTTCCCAGGCAAAGATGTGCTCATTGAAGTAGTACTGAATCTGTTATAAATAACTAAAATATATCTAGATATTAAATGACATATTACCAGTTCCCAGGCAAAGATGTGCTGATTGAAGTAATACTGAATCTGTTCATTGGCTATGTTGATGCAAAGCTGCTCAAAAGAGTTCTGGGGAAAATTCTCAAATCCAAAGATGTCCAGCAGTCCAACTATGACAAAGTCATCTCTAGCAGAGAAGGAAATATCATTACTATTTTGTGATTACAACATTGTTTCATACAATTTGCAAAACACTGATAAAAATTATAAAATAGATGTTAATTAGGACAGATACATTTGTTTATACTACACAAATATCTTGCATCATTCAAGCTAACTACAATACACTGTCCTTCACATACCTATCATAGTCTTACACATATCTATCATACTCTTACATAATCACAGTCTTACACATAACTATCATAGTCTTACACATAACTGTCATAATCTTACACATAACTATCATAGTCTTACACATATCTATCATAGTCTTACACATATCTATCATAGTCTTACACATAACTGTCATAATCTTACACATAACTATCATAGTCTTACACATAACTATCACAGTCTTACACATAACTATCACAGTCTTACACATAATTATCATAGTCTTACACACAACTGTCATAATCTTACACATAACTATCTTAGTCTTACACATAACTATCATAGTCTTACACATAACTATCACAGTCTTACACATAATTATCATAGTCTTACAAATAACTATCATAGTCTTACACATAACTGTCATAATCTTACACATAACTATCATAGTCTTACATATAACTATCATAGTCTTACACATAACTATCATAGTCTTACACATAACTATCACAGTCTTACACATAACTGTCATAGTCTTACACATAACTATCACAGTCTTACACAGAATTATTATAGTCTTACATATAACTATCATAGTCTTACACATAACTGTCATAATCTTACACATAACTATCATAGTCTTACATATAACTATCATAGTCTTACATATAATTATCATAGTCTTACACACAACTGTCATAATCTTACACATAACTATCTTAGTCTTACACATAACTATCATAGTCTTACACATAACTATCACAGTCTTACACATAATTATCATAGTCTTACATATAACTATCATAGTCTTACACATAACTGTCATAATCTTACACATAACTATCATAATCTTACACATAACTATCATAGTCTTACACATAACTATCATAGTCTTACACATAACTATCACAGTCTTACACATAATTATCATAGTCTTACATATAACTATGATAAGTTTCTATCACTATCATGATCAGTTTTCTATGACTTCTTTGATCATAATAGAAATGTGTGATTTCATGATTTTCCTTTTTCCACTGTATTCCAGGGTTTTACTCATGAATAAACCAGGATATGAAATCATGAAATTTTCAAGTTCATGAAATAAAATACACAGAGAATAATGCATCTCCTGCCATGTATTTGACTTGCCATTTGCTTACAAACTTTTATCATAGGGTTTTAACACATAACATAAAAGCTAACCAAAAGGCATCATAAGTGATACAAATGCTGTCCGACACAAATCAAAAGAACTTACATAGATCCATCCTTAGCTTGCTCTGGCTTGAATAGCGTATTTATCCGATTCACAATCCAACTGAATAAACGGCCATACAAAGATTTGGCCATTGCGTCTCGGGCATCAATCGCTTCAGGGACAGAATTTTCACGAATGATGACCTCACCACGAGCTACCATCCCTGTTGTAGTGAGTACCTCGACAATGTCTTTAGTTTCAAGACCTAAGAGGTCACAGGCTGAAGAAAAAAAATTATTATGGCTGTACTTGTACAATTTTGGCTTATAACATTAAACAAATAGTAAAAGAAAGCAGTATTTTAAGTTTAAGCAATACCAATCTTTCATAACCAGCAAGCAAAAAGCGGAGGGTCTTGAAGATTTCCAAGATGGCTGCCACGGTGGTACTGATGGGCTTCAAAACAGCACTATTTTCATTTAGTAAAAAAGGAGTCATATCAAAACCATTTTAATTTAGAACACCCCAGGTATTGAGACGTAGTGATCCAAAGTTTTTTCAAGATGGCTGCCATGGTGACCATATTGAATCACAGATTGGCACCATATTTATTTAGAACCAAAATGTTACCTCTAAGCGAGTTCTGTAAAAAAAGGTAAAATTTCCAAGATAGATGCCATATTTATTATGTCCGATCAGCTCAATTTTTTCAATTAGGACCAGCCTAGGCATCGTAAGTAGTCTTTTCGTGAAAATCCGATGTTGATAAGACATTCAGGATGGCATCTGTGGTAGCAATTATGGAGATCTGAACAGCATCATTTGGTTAAGAACCAGCCAGACACCACTGAAAACATTTGTGAAAACCCCATGTCAGTGACATTCTATTCCGGAGGTGTGGCCATAATGAGGTTTTCAAGATGGCAGCTGTATTACATTCCCATACTGCATCATTTTGGATTAATTGGACTCTGTGTGTGTGTGTGTGTGTGTGTGTGTGTGTGTGTTTGTGTGTGTTTAAAGTTTCATGGCAATCCTTCACGTAGTTGAGGAGTTATTATTGAAAATACTTGTGCAGACATTGAATGCTGATTACAAAAGAAACACAAAATCCCATATACTCTTCCTTTATATTAAAAGTATATTTAAAAATGAGCAATAACTATGCTTCCCCATTACAAATCTCATTATCTCAACAACTATGCTTCCCCATTACAAATCTCATTATCTCAACAACTATGCTTCCCCATTACAAATCTCATTATCTCAACAACTATGCTTCCCCATTACAAATCTCATTATCTCAACAACTATGCTTCCCCATTACAAATCTCATTATCTCAACAACTATGCTTCCCCATTACAAATCTCATTATCTCAATAACTATGCTTCCCCATTACAAATCTCATTATCTCAACCATCCAGATCCCAAACAGGGACTTATTACACTTTATTTAAAAAACACTGTTTCTCACACACTGACATTTTTTATGTATCTCAACCACCCCATTATTTAATCAAACCTATTCCAGACAGTGATTCAAGGAGTCAAAATGCAAAATATGCTAAACTACTAAGACTTTATAGTCTGATTAAAATATTCTTGTAATTAAACTACTGATTCATTTAACCTTTAACCCCTTCACTGAAAGAAACCACCACACACACACACACACACACACACACACACACACACACACACTGCATTTTGAAATAATTTGGAAATAGAATGATGGGTTCAATATGATTTTCCCTAAAAATGAGTAAAGTTCCAATAAATTTAAATGTCCCAAACTTAAACCTTGGATTGTGTACTTACAAAAGTCAAAGAGATTATCCACAAATTACTTGAAATATTCAGTCAAGTCAAGAGTAAATTTTGTATTATGTTTTTTATTATTACCTTTATTATAAAGTTATTATATTTTATATTATTACCTTTATTACAAAGTTATTACATTTTATATTATTACCTTTATTATCAAGTTATTATGTTTTATATTATTACTTTATTATCAAGTTATTATGTTTTATATTCTTATTTTAATTATAAAGTTATTATATTTTATATTATTACTTTTATTATCAAGTTATTATGTTTTATATTTTTACCTTAATTATAAAGTTATTATGTTTTATATTCTACCTTAATTATAAAGTTATTATGTTTTATATTATTACCTTTATTATAAAGTTATTATGTTTTATATTATTACCTTTATTATCAAGTTATTATGTTTTAAATTATTACCTTTATTATAAAGTTATTATATTTTATATTATTTTTTTAATTATCAAGTTATTATGTTTTATATTCTTACCTTAATTATAAAGTTATTATGTTTTATATTATTACCTTTATTATAAAGTTATTATATTTTATATTATCACCTTTATTATCAAGTTATTATATTTTATATTATTACTTTTATTATCAAGTTATTATGTTTTATATTATTACCTTAATTATATTGTTATTATGTTTTATATTCTTACCTTAATTATAAAGTTATTATGTTTTATATTATTACCTTTATTATAAAGTTATTATATTTTATATTATTACCTTATTATCAAGTTATTACATTTATATTATTACCTTATTATCAAGTTATTATGTTTTATATTATTACTTTATTATCAAGTTATTATGTTTTATATTCTTACCTTAATTATAAAGTTATTATATTTTATATTATTACTTTTATTATAAAGTTATTATGTTTTATATTACCTTTATTATAAAGTTATTATGTTTTATATTATTACCTTTATTATCAAGTTATTATGTTTTACATTATTACCTTTATTATAAAGTTATTATATTTTATATTACCTTTATTATCAAGTTATTGTTTTATATTCTTACCTTTATTATAAAGTTATTGTTATATATTATTACCTTAGTTATAAGTTATTATGTTTTATTTCATTACCTTTATTATCAAGTTATTATATTTTATAGTATTACCTTATTATAAAGTTACGTTTTATATCATTACCTTTATTATCAAGTTATTATGTTTTATATTATTACCTTAATTATAAAGTTATTATGTTTTATATTCTTACTTTTATTATCAAGTTATTATGTTTTATATTATTACCTTTATTATCAAGTTATTTAGTTTATATTATTACATTTATTATAAAGTTATTATGATTTATATTATTACCTTTATTATCAAGTTATTATGTTTTAAATTATTACCTTATTATAAAGTTATTATATTTTATATTATTTTTTTAATGATCAAGTTATTATGTTTTATATTCTTACCTTAATTATAAAGTTATTATGTTTTATATTATTACCTTTATTATAAAGTCATTATATTTTATATTATTACCTTTATTATCAAGTTATTATATTTTATATTATTACTTTATTATCAAGTTATTATGTTTTATATTATTACCTTAATTATAATGTTATTATGTTTTATATTCTTACCTTAATTATAAAGTTATGTTTTATATTATTACCTTTATTATAAAGTTATTATATTTTATATTATTACCTTATTATCAAGTTATTACATTTTATATTATTACCTTTATTATCAAGTTATTATGTTTTATATTATTACTTTATTATCAAGTTATTATGTTTTATATTCTTACCTTAATTATAAAGTTATTATATTTTATATTATTACTTTTATTATCAAGTTATTATGTTTTATATTCTTACCTTAATTATAAAGTTATTATGTTTTATATTATTACCTTTATTATCAAGTTATTATGTTTTACATTATTACCTTTATTATAAAGTTATTATATTTTATATTATTACCTTTATTATCAAGTTATTATGTTTTATATTCTTACTTTTATTATAAAGTTATTATGTTATATATTATTACCTTATTATGAAGTTATTATGTTTTATATTATTACCTTTATTATCAAGTTATGTTTTATATCATTACCTTTATTATAAAGTTATTATGTTTTATATTACCTTTATTATAAAGTTATTATGTTTTATATTATTACCTTTATTATCAAGTTATTATGTTTTACATTATTACCTTTATTATAAACTTATTATATTTTATATTACCTTTATTATCAATTTATTGTTTTATATTCTTACCTTTATTATAAAGTTATTATGTTATATATTATTACCTTAGTTATAAAGTTATTATGTTTTATATCAATACCTTTATTATCAAGTTATTATATTTTATAGTATTACCTTATTATAAAGTTACGTTTTATATCATTACCTTTATTATCAAGTTATTATGTTTATATTATTACCTTTATTATAAAGTTATGTTTTATATTATTACCTTTATTTTTACATGGAAAAAAAGACTTAAAGGAAAATATAAAAAAGTCCCTACATTAGTGAAGCAATGTTTATAATTACATGGAAAAATAGACTTAAAGGAAAATATAAAAAAAAGTCCCTACATTAGTGAAGCAATGTTTATAATTACATGGAAAAATATACTTAAAGGAAAATATAAAAAAGTCAACAGAGAACTGTATTCATGAAAAACAGATGGCTCTCCACACTACCAATATAACCTAAATACAAACATGTGACAAATTCATGAACCAGTACTGACCAATGCCATGTAAGGCAGACCATCCTACCAAATGCTTACCCAATTATCATGTATATAATATCAATCCAGACATAGCTGACCAAACCATTGTTTTAAAAATGATTGGACAATAAAACGTAACTGTTCAAAGCATTGTTTTAAAAATGATTGAACAATAAAACATAACTGTCCAAAGCATTTTTTAAAAATGATTGGACAATAAAACATAACTGTCCAAAGCATTGTTTTAAAAATGATTGGACAATAAGACATGACTGACCATTGCAAAGTTTAAAAGATGATTGGACAATAAGACATAATTGACCATAGCAAAATTTAAAAAAATGATTGGACAGTAAGACATAAGTGACCAAAGCATTGTTTTAAAAATAACTGGACAGTAAGACATAACTGGCCAAAGCATTGTTTTAAAAATAATTGGACAATAAGACATACAGACATCCACAAGAGCCATATCAGCAACTTTGCAGGCATCCCCCGCATAAACTTCTGACTGCTTCTCCTTAAACTCGATATTGCCAATGTGAAGTATGGCAGCTATTATTCCGTACACTGAAGACACTTCCTGTATAAAACAAAGTTTATTAGGAATATTAATAAGCATGTTATTTTTTATTAGAATCATACAACATTAATATAATGTAAACCGTAAACCTGATTCAGACAAGCAGTCGACCCAGATAACTTTATACCTGCAATTTTTGTATATTTACCTGATTCCAAATAAATCTACTTTGAAAATAAATTTTACAAAACTTCAATTTGAGTATTTTCTAACATAATGACCACTTTTAGAGACTGTATCCATAAAAAAAACAAGGACATTATGCAAAATGATTGTGTGCTAAGATTCCCCCCAATCGATTCTGGAACATAAATAGCGGCCAGATTAATATACTTAGTACATGGATGGATCAATGCAAACATTATCTCTATGGAACATAAATAGCGGCCAGATTTAATTAGTACATGGATGGATCAATCAAACATTATCTCTGTGTTGTGCTACCATGAAGGTAACCTAAAATATTTAGATATGAGTGAACCCCAAACCCCTTTAGCTTGTGTCTAAATGACATGGATTCCCAAACCCCTTTAACTTCTGTCTAAATGACATGGATTCCCTAACCCCTTTAGCTTCTGTCTAAATGACATGGATTCCCAAACCCCTTTAGCTTGTGTCTAAATGACATGGATTCCCAAACCCCTTTAGCTTGTGTCAATATGACATGGATTCCCAAACCCCTTTAACTTGTGTCAACATGGATTCCCAAACCCCTTTAGCTTGTGTCAATATGACATGGATTCCCAAACCCCTTTAGCTTGTGTCTAAATGACAGGGATTCAAAAACCCCTTTAGCTTGTGTCAATATAACATGGATTCCCAAACCCCTTTAACTTGTGTCAATATAACATGGATTCCCAAACCCTTTAGCTTGTGTCAATATAATATGGATTCCCAAACCCCTTTAGCTTGTGTCAATATAACATGGATTCCCTAACCCCTTTAGCTTGTGTCAATATGCCATGGATTCACAAACCCCTTTAACTTGTGTCAATATGACATGGATTCCCAAACCCCTTTAACTTGTGTCAATATAACATGGATTCCCAAACCCCTTTAGCTTGTGTCAATATGACATGGATTCCCAAACCCCTTTAGCTTGTGTCAATATGATATGGATTCCCAAACCCCTTTATGATGCAGATTATTGATAAAGTGTCTTCCAACATAACTGCAAAGTTGTAGCTGAAATAGGGGCCATATTATCATTACCTTAAAATCTTTTGTAAATTGGTGAAAAAAGCCGTGTCTATTCTTTACAAATTTCTGCTTGAAGCTTCTTTCAAAAGTTATGAAATTAAATTTTTGTAAGTTCCATGACAAACAAGTATTATAAATTTGAATGGAAAAATGATGAGAATTAGACTGGATCCTGTGTAGTTTATAACTTTGGTAAATTTCAATGGAAAATGGTGAGAATCAGACTGGATCCTAAGTAGTATTATAACTTTGGCAAGTTTCAGTGGTAACTAATAACATAAGACCTTCTGATAACACACACAATATTGTACTGTAACGAATAACATGAGAGCTTCTGATCACACACTCAATATTGTACTGTAACAAATAACATGAGAGCTTCTGATCACACACACAATATTGTACTGTAACAAATAGCATGAGACCTTCTGATCACACACACAATATTGTCTTGTAACTAATAACATCAGACCTTCTGATCATACATGCAATATTGTCTTGTAACTAATAACATCAGACCTTCTGATCACACACGCAATATTGTATTGTAACTAATAACATGAGACCTTCTGATTACACATGCAATATTGTACCGTAACTAATAACATCAGACCTTCTGATCACACATGCAATATTGTATTGTAACTAATAACATCAGATCTTCTGATCACAAATGCAATATTGTATTGTAACTAATAACATGAGACCTTCTGATCACACATGCAATATTGTATTGTAACTAGTAACATGAGACCTTCTGATCACACACACAGTATTGTATTGTAACTAATAACACGAGACCTTCTGATCACACACACAATATAGTATTGTAACTAATAACATGAGACCTTCTGATCTCACATGCAATATTGTATTGTAACTAATAACATGAGACCTTCTAATCTCACATGCAATATTGTACTGTAACTAGTAACATTAGACCTTCTGATCACACACAATATTGTACTGTAACTAATAGCATGAGACCTTCTGATCACACACACAATATTTTACCGTAACTAATAACATCAGACCTTCTGACCACACACGCAATATTGTACTGTAACTAATAACATGAGACCTTCTGATCACACACACAATATTGTATTGTAACTAATAACATGAGACCTTCTGATTACACACACAATATTGTACCGTAACTAATAACATCAGACCTTCTGATCACACACGCAATATTGTATTGTAAATAATAACATCAGACCTTCTGATCACAAATGCAATATTGTATTGTAACTAATAACATGAGACCTTCTGATCACACACACAATATTGTACTGTAACTAATAACATGAGACCTTCTGATCACACACACAATATTGTATTGTAACTAGTAACACGAGACCTTCTGATAACACACACAATATTGTACTGTAACTAGTAACATGAGACCTTCTGATCACAAACGCAATATTGTACTGTAACTAGTAACATGAGACCTTCTGATCACACACACACACAAGAACGAAAACATGTTAATTGGTACTGTAACTGTTATTACAATAGTATTTGTACATGAGATGTCAAGGTGTGCAAGACAATAAAGAAAATAACAATATCGGTAATGTAACCAAACAAAGTTAGCATGTAATGAAGAATTTTGTTTACCTCTGGCTTGAATCCGATGATATCAAAACAGTGCTGAATGGCCTTAAACTTGCTTCGGTTAACAGATACAGTGCTAATATCTGGAGTCTTGCTTGTGTATTGGGTGATATAACTGAAAATTATATATTGAAAGTTAATTTGTGTAATTTGGGTAATATAGCTGAAAATTATATATTGTAAGTTAATTTGTGTATTGTGTAATATAGCTGAAAATTACATATTGTAAGTTAATTTATGTAATGGGTAATATAGCTGAAAATTATATATAGCAAGTTAATTTGTGTAATGGGTAATATTGTTTAATATTACAAATTGCAAGTTTTAACAACTTTTCTAATTATGGTGAAGAAAGTAAGTGACAAGATTCATGTGAAAATGAAAGTTCTTTATTTGGGTCACTCTGATATTTATTTAGGAACTGTTGAAATATGGTAACAGATGGATGAATGGACAATGGATAACATCAGTACATATAAGGGATGAATGGACAAATTGATGGATAACATCTGTACATATAAGGGATGAATGGACAAATTGATGGATAACATCAGTACATATAAGGGATGAATGGACAAATTGATGGATAACATCAGTACATATAAGGGATGAATGGACAAATTGATGGATAACATCAGTACATATAAGGGATGAATGGACAAATTGATGGATAACATCAGTACATATAAGGGATGAATGGACAAACTGATGGATAACATCAGTACATATAAGGGAAGAATGGACAAATTGATGGATAACATCAATACATATAAGGGATGAATGCACAAATTGATAGTTAACATCAGTACATATAAGGGATGAATGGACAAATTGATGGATAACATTAGTACATATAAGGGATGAATGGACAAATTGATGGATAACATCAATACATATAAGGGATGAATGGACAAATTGATGGATAACATCAGTACATATAAGGGATGAATGGACAAATTGATGGATAACATCAGAACATATAAGGGATGAATGGACAAATTGATGGATAACATCTGTACATATAAGGGATGAATGGACAAATTGATGGATAACATCAGTACATATAAGGGATGAATGGACAAATTGATGGATAACATCAGTACATATAAGGGATGAATGGACAAATTGATGGATAACATCAGTACATATAAGGGATGAATGGACAAATTGATGGATAACATCAGTACATATAAGGGATGAATGGACTAATTGATGGACAACATCAGTACATATAAGGGGCATACACAAACATTTACACAATGCAACCATCACTAATGCCAATGAAAGCGAGACATTCAGTCAAGACAAAAATGCAATGATAAAGTCAATTATTCAACTATCATTTAGATGAAATTTCAATTAGTAATAACATCTTTATATTTAATTAGCATTGTACATGTTTACTCACCTGTATTTGTGTCTGTCCTTCAGGTGATACACCTGGTTTTTGTCATCTGTACTCAAACCATCATGCACGTAGTAAAAAATGTGGAAATTTTGTTCTCCACTGTAAAGAAAATAAAAATGATCTTACTGAATATATTATTAAATTTAACCAACAGCTCTTAAGCTTACTCCTAAAAATAATATTCCTGCTCTCTGATTGGCTAAAAGTTAGGTCGGATTTAAAATTGACCAATCAAATGTCAAGACTTAATTAAAGCATTGGGGAATACTTTGTCTTAACCTTGTTAGGGCTGTTCCAGTAAAATATACATGGGACCCAGGGAAGGCACTTCTAAAGTGGGGTACTCACCAATAGATGCAATTTACAATTTACAATTTTCAAAACTTATTAACCTATGGTGCCATGCTTACATGGCAGGAGGTAGTAATCTACAGCTGAGTTTTGTAGCATCAAGGTCATGAATGATACACTAAAGTGGGTATTTATTATAGAAAGGTTGACAGATGTTGACTTACAATGACACCAAATCAACTGGATCTGTTAGTTGCACTACAAAATACTGAGAGAACAACCTGTTTTGGACCTTTTTTTTTTTTTTTCTCACTCGAAATTTGTTCGTGGTTGGCATCTGATCTTGTGTTCAGATTTTAGACATTGTGGCCTCAGAACTAAGGCTGACCAGTCTGAAGTGCACACAGACAGATGAATGCATTCAAAAAGTAGAATAAGGTGGTCACTTATAATATAGAGTGGTCTCCATATGAAATAATGGGTCCAACTTTTCCTCTTCTGCTCATACGCGAGCAAAATAACCGATGGAAAACAATGTTTCTAACACAACTAGGCATTACCCGGTATGCTAAATATAAAATCACTTGGAAGTTGATGTATTAGGATATAATCAAAACAGCCTAAAAATCTGTTTCCTACTCGCATTTTATGTGAAAATGAAAAATACCAAAAGGTGTTAATGAATAAATATGAACTCTGTGCCATCAAAGTACCTCAGTATATTATTTTTTAAAAATCTGCTTTTCCTGGGTATGTTTTAATGGAAAAGCCCATACATGATTCTTTATTCAAGTGTCTTTAATCATTTACCTCATGTAGGAATTGTTGGACGCATCTAACAAATTTTCATGGAAGCACCCCTCCATCTGATTTTCATACAAATTATCTGTAGGGAATTGTTTGGATGTTTACAGTAAACATCAGTCATTTTTATATAATTTACTAAGTAACACCTTCGTGGAAAGTTCTATAGGCACTGAGATAAAGTATAGGCATTGAGATAAACTATAGGCATTGAGATAAACTACAGGCATTGAGATAAACTAAAGGTATTGTGTCTTGCAATGTGATTGCTATTTAAGATCTAATTGTAACCTGCTATTAAAAGTAACCGAGTTGGATTCTTCACTCTTCATAAAAGAGGCCAATAAGTAACCGAGTTGGATTCTCCACTCTTCATAAAAGAGGCCAATAATGTTTGTTCAGTTGAGCTTGGAATTTTTTTAGAATTTTGAGTATAAAGGCTTCAACAAGTCATATGATATTGATGTAGAAACATATGTTTGATAATTTATCAAATTCTGATGATTTTGCCATGGAGATATTGACAACAGAGGCTGAAATAGGTCAGCTATGGTTGGTCACCAAACACCACTAACTTGACTGTGAATAAAATTTTTCAAAATTTTAAATAAAAAATTCTTCCATGAAAAATAATTGACATCCATATGAACTCTGATTTTACAATTAAACTAGTCTAACACAGTAAATGTGTATCAAAAAAGATAAAATGGTAAAAAAAATCTTAACATATACTAACTAAAAATTCACTTAAACACAATTTCAAATTAAAATTTTAAAATTGACTTTAACACAATTTCTAATGAAAATTTTAACATTCACTTTAATACAATTTCTAAAAAAAATTTTAAAATTCAATTTAACACAATTTCTAACAAAAAATTAAAAAATTCACTTTAACACAATTTCAAATGAAAATTTTAAAACTGACTTGAACACAATTTCTAATAAAAATTGTAAAATTGACTTTAATACAATTTCAAATGAAAATTTTAAAATTGACTTTAACACAATTTCTAATAAAAATTTTAAAATCCATTTTAACACAATTTCAAATGAAAATTTTAAAATTGACTTTAACACAATTTCAAATGAAAATTTTAAAATTGACTTTAACACAATTTCTAATGAAAATTGACTTTAACACAATTTCTAATGAAAATTTATAAAATCACTTTAACACGATTTCAAATGAAAATTTTAAAATTCACTTGAACACAATTTCAAATGAAAATTTTAAAATTGACTTTAACAAAATTTCAAATGAAAATGTTAAAATTCAATTGTGCTGATGTGTTACTTTTTATTTCATTACTGGTATGATATGCGGCAACTCAAGTCCAGCTCACATATGTACACCTCTTTACTTGATCATTATGTTCAATTACTGCCAATTTCAATTAATGGCAATTTCAATTAATGGTAATTCATATAATGCTAATTTCAATTATTGCCATTTTCAATTAATGATAATTTCAATTAATGCTAATTTCAATTATTGCCAATTTCAATCATTTGCCAATTTCAATTAATGATAATATCAATTAATGCCAATTTAAATTAATCTAATTTGAAATATTGCCAATTTAAAAAATTGCCAGTTTCAATTTAAGCCATAACCTCAGGAATGCATTTATGGTGTAAATCAAGCATGACCTGTAAACCTACATTTCCCAATCTCCAACTAATTTTGACAAATAAAACTACATTATCTCTATATCTTCAATATCCAATGCCAATCCCCAGCCCTTTCAACAATAGAAAACTAAATAAAATAAACTTTAAAACCAATGTGCACATCGGTACTGCATGCTTAATTACATAACATTAGGTTTATAATCGGTACTGCATACTTACTTACATACCATTAGGTTTATAATCGGTACTGCATACTTACATACCATTATGTTTATAATCATTACTGCATGCTTAATTACATATTAGGTTTATAATTGGTACTGCATACTTACATACATACCTTTAGGTTTATAATCGGTACTGCATGCCTAATTACATACTGTTAGGTTTATAATCGGTACTGCATACTTACTTACATACCATTAGGTTTATAATCAGTACTGCATACTTACTTACATACCATTAGGTTTATAATCAGTACTGCATGCTTAATTACATACCATTAGGTTTATAATCAGTACTGCATGCTTAATTACATACCATTAGGTTCATAATCAGTACTGCATGCTTAATTACATACCTTTAGGTTTATAATCAGTACTGCATGCTTAATTACATTCCATTAGGTTTATAATCGTACTGCATGATTAATCACATACCATTAGGTTAATCAGTACTGCATACTTAATTACATACCATTAGGTTTATAATCAGCACTGCATGCTTAATTAAATACCATTAGGTTTATAATCGGTACTGCATGCTTAATTACATACAATTAGGTTTATAATCGGTACTGCATACTTAATTACATACCATTAGGTTTATAATCAGTACTGAATACTTAATTACATACCATTAGGTTTATAATCAGTACTGCATACTTAATTACATACCATTAGGTTTATAATCAGTACTGCATACTTAACTACATACCATTAGGTTTATAATCAGTACTGCATGCTTAATTACATACCATTAGGTTTATAATCAGTACTGCATGCTTAATTACATACCATTAGGTTTATAATCAGTACTGCATGCTTAATTACATACCATTAGGTTTATAATCAGTACTGCATGCTTAATTACATTCCATTAGGTTTATAATCAGTACTGCATACTTAATTACATACCATTAGGTTTATAATCAGTACTGCATGCTTAATTACATACCATTAGGTTAATAATCAGTACAGCATACTTAATTACATTCCATTAGGTTTATAATCGGCACTGCATGCCTAATTACATACCATTAGGTTTATAATTGGCACTGCATGCCTAATTACATACCATTAGGTTTATAATCGGCACTGCATACTTAATTACATCCCATTTGGTTTATAATCAGTACTGCATACTTAATTACATACCATTAGGTTTATAATCAGTACTGCATACTTAACTACATACCATTAGGTTTATAATCAGTACTGCATACTTAATTACATACCATTAGGTTTATAGTCTATGTCTTAACCAGTAGCAGAAGAAATTTTGTTACAACCACAAGTGTAGCAACAGGTATTATGGATCTGTAAATGTAATAACAGGTATTATGGATATGTAATGTAATAACAGGCATTATAGATATGTAATGTAATAACAGGTATGATGGATTTGTAATGTAATAACAGGTATACACATGCAATAATTGTGCGTGTGTGTGTGTGATTAGGATTTTTAATGTAGCTTTCACAATTTTTCAGTCTATATCGCTATGATGTCTGCAGTGAGGCAGTTTATAGGGATGTCTACAACTGGGGGATCATGTCGTAGCCATAAATGTAATAAGCATACACATGCAGTACTTGTTATAGCACATGCAGCTATAATTATAAATTTTAACTATTTATTGTTAATTTCATATAACATCCATATATTAAATGTGAAAATACCTCATTACTATGCGATGTTTTATGTTGTTATTTTTCTTTGCTCAGGCGTATAAACTGTGTACTTCGGACGCAACGGTCACACCACAGCCCTCATTAGCTTATTTGTATTCATGCGCCACATGTAAACATTGAAGCATGCACACTTTTAAAGAATCCTTTTTACTTTAAATGATCATATTGAGTGAGAAAAATAATCTACGTTGGGGTTTGGACCGAGACAATGAAATCCCAGCCGTGGGGTTACATTATACATCTCCCCACTCAAACAAACCTCGTGAGGAGACAAATAATATAACTCCTAGGCTGGGATTTCATTGTCTCGGTCCAAACCCCAACATAGATTATATATATATATATATATATATATATATATATATAAATATATATATATATATATATATATATATATAACCATAAATGTAATAAGCATACACATGCAATAATTGTTATAACACATGCAGCCATGCATCATGTATCACATGCAACTGTAAGTGTAATAACATAAGTGTCATAACATAAGTGTAATAACATAAGTGTAATAACATAAGTGTAATAATATGTATACAAATGTAAACAATCTTGTTCACATAATGAAAGCCATTGACTTATGTACTGTTTACTCACGTGGCTTGTGATATAACACGTGACTTTTCCAAGAGATATTCTGTAATCTTGGCTGGAAATGAAACAAAGACAAATTTAACAATTCTATTCCTTATTTCACAGTACAAACTCTAACTGATGTACTTTAAAATAACATTTCACAGTACAAAGTGTAACTGATGTACTTTAACATTTCACAGACAAAGTCTAACTGATGTACTTTAACATTTCACAACACAAAGTCTAACTGGTGTGCTTTCTAACTTGTTTTATTATGTAATAACTAACTGATTATTATTAATAGTGACAACTGTACTTTTTAGCCTATTGTTTGGTAAATGGTGTAGTTACTAACCAATTTCTTAGTATAGTGACTGGTGTACTTACTGACCAATTTCTTAGTACAGTGACTGGTGTACTTACTAACCAATTTCTTAGTATAGTGACTGGTGTACTTACTAACCAATTTCTTAGTACAGTGACTGGTGTACTTACTAACCAATTTCTTAGTATAGTGACTGGTGTACTTACTGACCAATTTCTTAGTATATTGACTGGTGTACTTACTAACCAATTTCTTAGTACAGTGACTGGTGTACTTACTAACCAATTTCTTAGTATATTGACTGGTGTACTTACTAACCAATTTCTTAGTATAGTGACTGGTGTACTTACTAACCAATTTCTTAGTATAGAGACTGGTGTACTTACTTTCTTAGTATAGTGACTGGTGTACTTACTAACTAGGGGCCCTGAGTGGCCGAGTGGTCTAAAGCGCTGTCTGTTACGGACCACTGCCACCTCACCTCTGTCTGCGTGTGTTCGAGTCTAAGATTCGGCAAATGTAGTTATGTGAGAAAGCTTGCCAGTAGCTTCTCGTGGGTCGGTGGTTCTTTCCGGGGTTTGTCCGGTTTCTTCCTCCACCATTAATACTGGCCGCCATGTATAGCCTATATTGTGCTGAAAAATGGCGTTAAACCATAAAAAACAAAACAAAACAAAACTTACTAACCAGTTTTTTAGTATAGTGACTGGTGTACTTTGAAACCCATTACTTAGTATACTAAAAGGATTTTCTAAACAATTTCTTAGTGCACTGAAAAATTGGTGTGTTTTATTGTCATGCTCCACTAAAATGCCTCATAGTGTATTGTTATATCATGCTCCACTCCGCATTAAGATGTGTATGTGTATGATTTGGATTTTTAACACTATTTTAGGCATATGTCTGCAGTGTGACAGCTTATAGTGATGTCTAGCATCGGGGCATCATCCTGCAGATATGTAGCTTGATGTCCCACCCAGTTACATTATCCTGACCGCAGACTGATTGTGAATATATTCCACTCCCAACTAAAATCTCCAATAGTGTATTGTAATGTTGTGATCCACTCTGCATTACAATGTGTGTGTGTGTGTCTGTGTGTGTCTGTCCGTGTGTGTCTGTCTGTATGTTTGTGTGTGTTTATTTGTGTATTATTTGGATTTTTAACATAGCTTTAACATTATTTTAGTCATGCATCTGCAGTGTGACAGCTTAGAGTAATGAAATCATGCTGCCGACATGTAGCATGATATCCCATCCAGTTACATTATCCTGATACCAGGCCGACCAGTCCTAACACTATGGTTAATGCTGAAACCAGTCCTAACATTGCAGTTAATGCTGAGACCAGTCCTAACACTGCAGTTAATGCTGAGTCCAGTCCTAACACTATAGTTAATGCTGAAACCAGTCCTAACATTGCAGTTAATGCTGAGACCAGTCCTAACACTGCAGTTAATGCTGAGACCAGTTCTAACACTGCAGTTAATGCTGAATCGAGTCATAACACTGCAGTTAATGCTGAGACCAGTCCTAACACTGTACTTAATGCTGAAACCAGTCCTAACACTGCAGTTAATGCTGAGTCCAGTCCTGACACTGTAGTTAATGCTGAGACCAGTCCTAACACTGTAGTTAATGCTGAAACCAGTTCTAATACTGTAGTTAATGCTGAGACCAGTCCTAACATTGCAGTTAATGCTGATACCAGTCTAACCCTGTAGTCAATGCTGAGGCCAGTCCTGACACTGTAGTCAATGCTGAGGCCAGTACTGACACTGTAGTTAATGCTGAGGCCAGTCCTAACACTGTAGTTAATGCTGAGGCCAGTCCTGACACTGTAATTAATGCTGAGGCCAGTCCTGACACTGTAGTTAATGCTGAGACCAGTCTAACACTGTAGTTAATACTGAGACAAGTCCTAACACTGTAGTTAATGCTGAGACCAGTCTAACACTGTAGTTAATGCTGAGACAAGTCCTAACACTGTAGTTAATGCTGAGGCCAGTCCTAACATTGCAGTTAATGCTGAGGCCAGTCCTGACACTGTAGTTAATGCTGAGATCACTTGTACCATCTTTACAAGTCTTTGGTAAGACTTTGCTGGGATTCAAACCTACTATCTCCTGCATCAAGGCAGATGCTTCAACCACTTAGGCCACTCCCCATTTAAAAGTCACATAGTGTGTTGTGTTGTTTTGTCATGCTTCATTCACCATTAAGATGTCACAAAGTGTGTGTGCATGTATCTATAATCAGATTTGATTTGTATACATGAAAAAGCTGAGGTCATTTAGATGTCACAAAGTGTTGTCTGTGCATGTGTATATATATCATACATATAAAAGAAGAGGTCAACACAATCATAGATTTGATCATAAGCATCTTCATATTCAAGTTAAAATTCCAATAAGAAATATGTCATTAGTAATATAGAACATTGATATTCCTATCAAAGTTAACATATAGAACATAGATATTCCTATCAAAGTTAACATATAGAACATTGATATTCCTATCAAAGTTAACATATAGAACATTGATATTCCTATCAAAGTTCACATATAGAACATTGATATTCCTATCAAAGTTAACATAAATAACATTGATATTCCTATCAAAGTTAACATATACAGTGGGACCCCGCTATAACCCGCCCTGCTATAACCCGAATTCGGATATAACCCGGTCGTGGCATGGCTCCCGAAATTTCGGTTAATTTATTTTAGGTATTTTTCTCAAAGACCAAAAAAAAAAAAAAAAAAAAATTAAGTATGAAAAAAAAAAGTTAAAAGTTTAATTATCATTCTCATATTCGTCTAAACAGTGCGAAAAAGAACATGTAGAAAATGTATTATCAAAATTTCTTCTAGTTTTGTGCCAAAATAAACGTCGGAAATACGAACCAATTGCTGGGCCTACTGAGAATTTTGATCTTTGTTTATTGTTGAAAAATTACAGCTCATAAGTATCAATATTATAATTACTGATTCCTGAGTAATGAAGCCATCGTGTCTACTTTGTGTTTGTCTTGAATGCATTCTGAATACAATTGTTGCTCTAATAATCTCCGATATATGTTCTCTTAATTTCATACACAACTAAGCAATAGCCAATGCGGGGGTTGATAAAAGATTCTCACCAGAATGTATAAATCAATCAATTTAAGTACATTCTTTATCATCAAAGTGAACTACCGAGGTTAAAATACAGCCAGTTCTGCCTGCTGTATTAGAGTACATCAAAAGAACATGACGCAATAGCTGGGCGGCAAGTTCAAACGACTTTGACTAGCAGCTTGGGTGGGAAAATGTGCTGAAATTTACAATGACTGAATTCAGAGACCGAAAGATCCTGAAATGTACATGTAGTTATTCTATGAATACATTTTAGCTTCCATTATTTAATATACGGACATGTACTATTTCATCATTCATTACGTACACCCATTACGTAATTTTTTTTAATTTTCTTTTCATTGAATTCAGTCATATAATGATCTGTGACAAAATTATTGAATATTTTACATCCTTGTGTGAATATTTTCGATGGAAATATTTGTATAATGGATTCAGTGTATGTTACAAGATTCGCTGGTGAGTACATGGTGTTGATACTCTTTTCATGAAATAGATTATACATGTATATATACATTAGACACGTGTATGTACCAATGCATGGTTCTCTGAATAAAGATATATATTAGATCTGCAATTTCTGTTACCACAGCAAATGTTTTTCTCATTTAATATTTATTGATCAAAAATGGTAATTGTGCCATGCATTTTCGCACCCGTCTTTATGTACCCCGAAAGCCCCACCCCCCGCAATTAAATCCAAAAATGAGTTGGTATTGTACATGGTTGCTTATAACACGGTTCGGTTCATATCCCGGTCAGATTCTATGGCTCCCAACTACCGTGTTATAGCGGGGTCCCACTGTAGAACATTGATATTCCTATCAAAGTTAACATATAGAACATTGATATTCCTATCAAAGTTAACATATAGAACATTGATATTCCTATCAAAGTTAACATATAGAACATTGATATTCCTATCAAAGTTTGTAATA
Organism: Unio delphinus; assembly: GCA_029339505.1. Taxonomy (NCBI): domain Eukaryota; kingdom Metazoa; phylum Mollusca; class Bivalvia; order Unionida; family Unionidae; genus Unio; species Unio delphinus. The sequence continues at coordinate 1,545,033 of JAQISU010000059.1, read as the reverse complement.
TAGAACATTGATCTTCCTATCAAAGTTAACATATAGAACATTGATATTCCTATCAAAGTTCACATAGAAAACATTGATATTCCTATCAAAGTTCACATATAGAACATTGATATTCCTATCAAAGTTCACATATAAAACATTGATATTCCTATGAAAGTTCACATATAGAACATTGATATTCCTATCAAAGTTCACATATAGAACATTAATATTCCTATCAAAGTTCACATACCTCCCACGACTGTGCCATTAGCAGTGTAGAACATTTCTAAATATTTTCCAAATCGACTAGAATTGTCATTGATTACAGTCTTGGCATTGCCAAAAGCTTCCATCAAAGGGTTAACCTGAAGAAGGCGTTCTTCCAGTGTCCTGTTTGGGGCCTACAAGTCAGAGGAAAATAACCATAAACCAATTTACTCAAAAACCTTAACATCAAGCAATGTGGATCAAATTTATCATAACTCTATTTTGGTAATTTCTATGATCAACAAAAATCGACTAGAATTGTCATTGATTACAGTCTTGGCATTGCCAAAAGCTTCCATCAAAGGGTTAACCTGAAGAAGGTGTTCTTCCAGTGTCCTGTTTGGGGCCTACAAGTCAGAGGAAAATAACCATAAACCAATTTACTCAAAAACCTTAACATCAAGCAATGTGGGTCAAATTTATCATAACTCTATTTTGGTAATTTCTATGATCAACAAAAATACTGTTTTCAACTCTAATCACTATTTCCTTTTCTAATTACATTCTGCATGAATAACACATGTTACCAGAGTCACTAAGTGATTATATGTGGGTTATTCCTATTGCTAATATGAGCAATAAAATAGTCCGTGTAACGTGGGACATTTGTGAATGTGAACCAAACAATACTCTGTCACATGGGACATTTTTGAATGTGACCCATAAAATACTCCATGTCACATGGGACATTTGTGAATGTGAACCAAAAAATACTCCATCTAACATGGGGCATTACAATCTGTTACAAAACATTGTAATTGAATGAACTGGTATACACGTAACACACAAGCCATCCAATATGTGCCACGGCAGTTTTCAAATTAAAATTCACAACCATTAATAAACTGTGCTGATTGGATTAAAATAGGATAATATTTAACAAATACTTAGTCTAGTAATTATATTACATGAACCATTTAACCAGGTAAACATTTGATATGCACTTAGTTTAGTAATTATATTACATGTACTATTTTACCATGTTAATATTTAACATGTACTTATCTAATAATTACATTACATGTACTTTTTAACCAGGTTAATAATTAACATGTACTTAGTCTAGTAATTATATTACATGTACTATTTAATAATAATTAACATTTATGTACTATTTATGTTAATATTTAACATGTACTTAGTCTAGTAATTATATTACATGTACTATTTAATAATAATTAACATGTACTTAGTCTAGTAATTACATTACATATACTATTTAACCATGTTGATATTTAACATGTACTTGTCTAGTAATTACATGTACTATTTAACCAGGTTAACATTTAACATGTACTTAGTCTAATAATTATATTACATGTTCTATTTAATATAATCCATTAAAACATGAATCACTGTTACTCTATTTTTTAAAAATAAATAATCCATAAGTTTTGGTAATCTATCAATAATGCAAGCATATTAACATGAATACATTCAAAAACAAATTAGCACACAGACAGACAGGCAGATAAAAAGTATTAAGATAAGCCAGATTTATGTCGTCTTATGCACTTTACATTTCCTAGACAAAATTTATAATTGTGTCTCTTGCATTAATGTCTTACCTTTTCTAGACAAAATATCTAATTGTGTCTCATGGTATAATGTTTTACATTTCCTAGACAAAATTTCTAATTGTCTCGGTATAACGTCTTACCTTTCCTATACAAAATATCTAATTGTATCTCTTGGTATAATGTCTTACATTTCCTAGACAAAATATTTAATTGTGTCTCTTTTATTAATGTCTTACCTTTCCTAGACAAAATATCTAATTGTGTCTCTTGGTATAATGTCTTACCTTTCCTAGAAGTGTTAACTGTTGGACTAGGAAATTAGCACTCTCCGTCTTTCCTGCTCCGGACTCCCCACTTATCACAATGCACTGTAAGAACAAATTATCACAATACACTAAGAACAGATTATCACAATGCAATTCAAGTCCCCACTTATCAAAATGCACTGTAAGAACAAATTATCACAATCCACTGCAAGTCCTCAAATATCACAATACACTGTAAGAAAAAATTATAAGTTTCTATTGCATGTATCTAATATTTTGGGTGAAAGAGTTGTAACTAAGAAAATTAGCACTCAAACAAATTCTGACCCTTAGGCTAACTTCCTCATTCCTGTAAAGTCTTGATCCAACAGTTTGCTAATTTAGTCCCATTCCTCTGAAGCTCTGACCTCAGGGGTGGCTAATTTTGACCAAACTGACCTTTAGGGTGGCTAATTTTGACCAATCGGAATTTTGGAGTGGCTAATTTTGACCAAACTGACCATTAGGGTAGCTAATTTTGACCAATCGGAATTTTGGAGTGGCTAATTTTGACCAATCGGAATTTCGGAGTGGCTAATTTTGACCAAACTGACCATTAGGGTGGCTAATTTTGACCAATCGGAACTTTGGAGTGGCTAATTTTGACCAAACTGACCTTTAGGGTGGCTAATTTTGACCAAACTGACCATTAGGGTGGCTAATTTTGACCAATCGGAACTTTGGAGTGGCTAATTTTGACCAATCTGACCATTAGGGTGGCTAATTTTGACCAATCGGAACTTTGGAGTGGCTAATTTTGACCAAACTGACCTTTAGGGTGGCTAATTTTGACCAAACTGACCATTAGGGTGGCTAATTTTTGACCAATCAGAACTTTGAGGTGGCTAATTTTGACCAATCGGAACTTTGGAGTGGTTAATTTTGACCAATCTGACATTTCGGTAGCTACCTGCAATCTCACACAAATTCTGACTGACAGGATGACTAATTTCCAAAATATTCTGGATGTGGCATAGTGGTGTCAGTGGTCACTTGTGACCATGTTGATATGGACTGACCATATTAGAGTGTCCTTATCTTAGTGTTGATGGACAGAATCTTAACAGACCATACTAAAGTGTCTTACTGGTATCATACTATTGATGGATTTAGTCTACACAGACAATGCAAAACTGTCCTAGTGGTGTAGTTAGATGTCATACTATTGATGGATTTAGTCTACACAGACAATGCAATACTGTCCTAGTGGTGTAGTTAGATGTCATACTATTGATGGATTTAGTCTACACAGCCAATGCAATACTGTCCTAGTGGTGTAGTTAGATGTCGTACTATTGATCTAGTCTAAAGAGACAAATAATATTATATTATCCTAATGGTGTAGTGTTGTCATACTATGGTGTACTAGTGGTGTAGTGTTGTCATAGTGGTGTAGTGAATTGTCATACTTCGGATGGATTTAGTCTATCCCTTTACTTCCAAGTTTGCAATATAGTCAGTTATGGGTCACACAGTGCAAGGTGCTAAAAAAATGAACACTCGTTACCTATTCCACTCAATATACTTATACCTGCCTGTTAAATTTATAGCAATGAAGTATATCTTAAGTTGAATGTTAAATTTATAACAATGAAGTATATTTTAAGTTGAATGTTAAATTTATAACAATGAAGTATATTTTAAGTTGAATGTTAAATTTATAGCAATGTAGAATATCTTAAGTTGAATGTTAAATTTATAGCAATGTAGAATATCTTAAGTTGAATGTTAAATTTATAACAATGTAGCATATCTTAAGTTCAATTTTAACAAGTTTACCTTTCCAGTACACATGTTATCTATATAAAGATTTAAGGTAAAATGTATGTTTTATAGTTGTGTAATTGTTTTTCATGGAATATTTTTGTATAAACCAAAAGTTCTGTGAGAACTCGTTCACATTTAAGCCAGTGAAGCAGCATGACCAACTGTAGCCAACATTTCCAAACCTCAAAATCTGCCAGCATTTCTAAATCACTAAATCATCTGAATTTGATCAATTATCATAAATCAATGTCACCTACAATATCTGAAAATATATCTAACATAGATATATCTAATATATCATAATTCTAATCACCTAACACAAAAGAATACTTAACAAAATCGACTGCCTCCATTTTGAAGAGTGGTGAATCCAGTCCAGATGCTTTAAATAGCAGATAATGACTAGAACTTAAACAGCAATCACATGATGTGACATAATGGCCATTTACCTCAATGCCTGTAGTATATAATATACGGTATATTCCCCCAAAAGGGGGTGCAATCAAAATCACCTCAAAATGGAAGATGGTTCTGGTAGGCATCCAAACATGCCTCCATGCAAATGGTGTATAAACATGCCTCCATGCAAATGGTACAGAGGTGTATAAACATGCCTCCATGCAAATGGTACAGAGGTGTATAAACATGCCAACATACAATGGTACAGAAGTGTCTAAACCATGCTTGCAATCTAATTGAGTAGAGGGGTCCAATAGTACTTCCTTGAGAATGGGGAAGAGGCATCCAAAGAAGCTTATAAGAGGAAAAAGGTAAAACAATAATACTGCCCTAGTGGTACATGTTTGTTCTACTGTTGATAGATTTATACATAAAATACAATAGTGCCCTAGTGGTACAGGGGTGTTCTACTGTTGATAGATTTATACATAAAATACAATAGTGCCCTGGTGGTACAGGGGTGTTCTACTGTTGATAGATTTATACATAAAATACAATAGTGCCCTAGTGGTACATGTTTGTTCTACTGTTGATAGATTTATACATAAAATACAATAGTGCCCTAGTGGTACAGGGGTGTTCTACTGTTGATAGATTTATACATAAAATACAATAGTGCCCTAGTGGTACAGGGGTGTTCTACTGTTGATAGATTTATACATAAAATACAATAGTGCCCTAGTGGTACACGTGTGTTCTACTGTTGATAGATTTAATCTATACATAAAATACAATAGTGCTCTAGTGGTACAGGGGTGTTCTACTGTTGATAGATTTAATCTATACATAAAATACAATACTGCCCTAGTGGTACATGTGTGTTCTACTGTTGATAGATTTAATCTATACATAAAATACAATAGTGCCCTAGGGGTACAGGGGTGTTCTGCTGTTGATAGATTTAATCTATACATAAAATACAATAGTGCCCTGGTGATACAGGGGTGTTTACTGTTGATAGATTTATACATAAATACAATACTGCCCTAGTGGTACAGGGGTGTTCTACTTTTGATAGATTTATACATAAAATACAATAGTGCCCTAGTGGTACAGGGGTGTACTACTGTTGATAGATTTATACATAAAATACAATACCTGATGTTTTTTGTTATGCATCATCATTTGATACGCCTGGTCAGCCACAGCAAAGATGTGAGGAGGATTATCTCGATTGGCAGCATTCATGTACATCTTGGCTTGCTAAGGTGAGAAAATAATTATAATAACAATAACATAAATAAGAATATAATTGTGTTTTATTACTATTTTTAACAAGAAAGAATAATCTATATTCATTAAACCACCACAATGATTGCAACGAAAGACATGAATGTGTTAAATATTCCATATACAGGAAATTAATATTTACAAATATTTAGATTTACGAATCTAAAAGGCATATAAATTTGGCTTCTGAAGGTGTGTGAAGGGTTATTTCCCTTGGTAGCACATTTGCTTCAGCAAGAAAAAACATAATAATAATAATACTGTGTATTCGCTTTTTTCAAGAGATAATTGGTTGCCAAGCTAGTGCAGGTCTAAATCTTAAACAGCAGAGAATAAAATTGTTTTCTAAAATTAACTATGGAATCAATGCTTGTAGTAGGCAGAAAATAAAGTTGTTTTCAAAAATAAACTATGGAATCAATGTTTGTAGTGAATAACATTTACCTGTTCTCCATAGATAGGAAGAGGTGCAAATGGGTTAACTGCTAGCAGGATGTCTCCAATATAAGTGTATATGGTACCTTGGTCATATCTACTGTTTAACTGTGTGACAATTGCTTCCTGCAAAAGGAAAAATAAATTTATATCAATAGACTGCAACTTTAGTCATGAAAATGTCCAATGCCTTCCCATCAACTTTCCGTTACATCAACTTACCTTTACATCAACTTTCCTTTCCATCAACTTTCCGTTACATTACTGGCAGTACTGATCCCTTTTCTCAAAAAGACTCTGACTTTAAACAAACAATTGATCTCACATACTATTGGCCTTCCACATACAATGTATCTCATATATACTAATGGTCTTTGGCATACAATTTATCTCACATATACTAATAACCTTAGCCATAAAATGTATCTCTCATGTTCTAACAGCCTTAGAGATAAAATTTATCATAAATATTATAATGGCCTAAGACATTCAGTGTATGTTAAATATAATCTTAGATTTATGAACACAACTTTATTCTCATATCAGTGCTGTCTGACATAATTTATATCTCTCATACATTGGTTTTAGACATATAATTTATCTCTCACATACTTTGGTTTTAGACATAATTGATCTCTCACATACTTTGGTTTTAGACATATAATTTATCTCTCACATACTGTGGTTTTAGACATAATTTATCTCTAACATACTTTGGTTTTAGACATATAATTTATCTCTCACATACTTTGGTTTTAGACATAATTTATCTCTCACATACTTTGGTTTTAGACATAATTTATCTCTCACATACTTTGGTTTTAGACATATAATTTATCTCTCACATACTTTGGTTTTAGACATAATTAATCTCTCACATGCTTTGGTTTTAGACATAATTATCTCTCACATGCTTTGGTTTTAGACATATATTTTATCTCTAACATGCTTTGGTTTTAGACATAATTTATCTCTCACATACTTTGGTTTTAGACATAATTTATCTCTCACAACCTTTGGTTTTAGACATATAATTTATCTCTCACATGCTTTGGTTTTAGACATATAATTTATCTCTAACATGCTTTGGTTTTAGACATTTTATCTCTAATATGCTTTGGTTTTAGACATAATTTATCTCTCACATACTTTGGTTTTAGACATAATTTATCTCTCACATACTTTGGTTTTAGACATAATTTATCTCTCACATGCTTTGGTTTTAGTCATATAATTTATCTCTCACATACTTTGGTTTTAGACATACAATTAACCTTACATGTACTTTGGTTTTAGACATACAATTAACCTTACATGTACTTTGGTTTTAGACATACAATTTATATCACATGTATTTTGGTTTTAGACATAGAATTTACCTTAGATGTACTTTGATTTTAGACATGTAATTTAGCTTACATGTACTTTAGTTTTAGACATACAATTTACCTTATATATACTTTTTAGACATATAATTTACCTTACATGTACTTTGGTTTTAGACATAATTTACCTTACATGTACTTTGGTTTTACACATACAATTAACCTTACATGAACTTTCGTTTTAGACATGTAATTTACCTTACATGTACTTTGGTTTTAGACATGTAATTTACCAAACATGTACTTTGGTTTTAGACATATAATTTACCTTAGATGTACTTTGGTTTAGGACATATTATTTATAACATATGCACTATTGGTTTTAAGATATGCAAATATCTCTCTTGTACTACTGGATTGTGACATACAATTGATCTCTTATGTACTACTGTATTTAGACATACAACTGATCTCATATCCATTACTGTATTTAGAAATACCATTGATCTCATATGTACTACTGTATTTATACATACAATTGATCTCATATGTACTACTGTATTTAGAAATACCCTTGATCTCATATGTACTACAGTATTTAGATATACAATTGATCTCACATGTACTACTGTATTTAGACATACAATTGATCTCATATGTACTATCGTATTTATACATACAATTAATCTCATATGTACTACTTTATTTAGAAATACCCTTGATCTCATATGAAATACTGTATTACTGCTCCACACAATAATCGGACCTTGGGGCATGATGTGTATATTTGGGTGAGGTCAAGAAGTCAGATACCACTTGTAAGGTTATGATAAGTACTTAGACTTACTGACCTCACCCAAAGCCAGAACTATGGATTACAAGTGGTATTTGACTTCTTGACCTCACCCAAAGCCAGAACTATGGATTACAAGTGGTATCTGACTTCTTGACCTCAGCCAAAGCCAGAACTATGGATTACAAGTGGCATTTGACTTCTTGACCTCACCCAAAGCCAGAACTATGGATTACAAGTGGCATTTGACTTCCTGACCTCACCCAAAGCCAGAACTATGGATTACAAGTGGTATCTGACTTCCTGACCTCACTCAAAGCCAGAAGTATGGATTACAAGTGGTATTTGACTTCTTGACCTCACCCAAAGCCAGAACTATGGATTACAAGTGGTATTTGACTTCTTGACCTCAGCCAAAGCCAGAACTAAAGATTAAGAGTGGTATTTGTCTTCTTCACCTCACCCAAAGCCAGAACTATGGATTACAAGTGGCATTTGACTTCTTGACCTCACCCAAAGCCAGAACTATGGATTAAGAGTGGTATTTGACTTCCTGACCTCACCCAAAGCCAGAACTATGGATTATGAGTGGTATTTGACTTCTTGACCTCACTCAAAGCCAGAACTATGGATTACAAGTGGTATCTGACTTCTTGACCTCATCCAAAGCCAGAACTATGGATTACAAATGGCATTTGACTTCCTGACCTCACCTAAAGCCAAAACTATGAATTACAATTAGCATTTGACTTCTTGACCTCACCCAAATCCAGAACTATGGATTACAAGTGGTATTTGACTTCCTGACCTCACCCAAAGCCAGAACTAAGGATTAAGAGTGGTATTTGACTTCTTGACCTCACCCAAATCCAGAACTATGGATTACAAGTGGTATTTGACTTCTTGACCTCACTCGAAGCCAGAACTAATGATTAAGAGTGGTATTTGACTTCTTGACCTCACCCAAAGCCAGAACTATGGATTTCAAGTGGTATTTGACTTCTTGACCTCACCCAAAGCCAGAACTATGGATTACAAGTGGCATTTGACTTCTTGACCTCACCCAAATCCAGAACTATGGATTAAAAGTGGTATTTGACTTCTTGACCTCACCCAAAGCCAGAACTATGGATTACAAGTGGTATTTGACTTCTTGACCTCACCCAAAGCCAGAACTATGGATTAAGAGTGGTATTTGACTTCTTGACCTCACCCAAAGCCAGAACTATGGATTACAAGTGGTATTTGACTTCTTGACCTCACCCAAAGCCAGAACTATGGATTACAAGTGGTATTTGACTTCTTGACCTCACCCAAAGCCAGAACTATGGATTACAAGTGGCATTTGACTTCTTGACCTCATCCAAATCCAGAACTATGGATTACAAGTGGTATTTGACTTCCTGACCTCACCCAAAGCCAGAACTATGGATTAAGAGTGGTATTGTACTTCCGGACCCCAGTGGTAATCGACGTCCTGACATCATACCATGCCAGAACTATGGATTAGGTGTGGTATTACCTGACCTCGCCCAAAGTCAGAAAGGGGCTATCATGAAAATTGTTACATTCCAAACAAGACATTGTTACATTCCAAACTTGACTTCATCCAAAGCCAGAACTATGGGTCAGAAGTGTTACTTGACATCCCGACTACAGAGAGAATGGTAAGATATAACACAAAAACATCAACCATAACGTGTGTGCCCTTTTAAACTCGTCTCTGTAGTACAGAGTTTGTCATAATGTTAAATTCCAATATGAAATGTTTTAATAAAGTGGCTATAATGGAAACTGTTGCATTCCAAACATGAAGTGCTTTGATAATGGGGTCATAGAAATTCCAAACATAAAGTGCTTTGATAATGGGGTCATAGAAATTCCAAACATAAAGTGCTTTGATAATGGGGTCATAGAAATTCCAAACATGAAGTGTTTTTATAATGGGGTCATGGAAATTCCAAACATGAAGTGCTTTGATAATGGGGTCATAGAAATTCCAAACATGAAGTGCTTTGATAATGGGGTCATAGAAATTCTAAACATAAAGTGCTTTGATAAAGGAGTCATAGAAATTCCAAACATGAAGTGCCTTGATAATGGGATCATGGAAATTCCAAACATGAAGTGCTTTGATAATGGGGTCCTTGAAATTCCAAACATAAAGTGCCTTGATAATGGGGTCATAGAAATTCCAAACATGATGTGCCTTGATAATGGGGTCATAGAAATTCTAAACATGAAGTGCTTTGATAATGGGGTCATAGAAATTCCAAACATAAAGTGCTTTGATAATGGGGTCATGGAAATTCCAAACATGAAGTGCTTTGATAATGGGGTCATAGAAATTCCAAATATAAAGTGCCTTGAACAATGGGCTATGGAAATTGTTGCATTCTAAACATGAAGTGCTTTGATCAAGGGGTTATTGAAATTGTTAAATTCCAAATATGATGAGCCTTGAACAATGGGTCATGGATATACAAGTAAAGAAACACAAGAGTCTTTCTAAGACAGTAAACTACTGGCCAAAAGATTATCTAAGAATTCAATATAAAATAATTTTTGTTCCCTAATTACTGAAAATGTAACCCATCTCTGATATTCTTCAGTAAAAATAAGATTTTCAAAATAGTTGCTATCCCAACCAAGTAATACCAAATTAAATATAAAATATGTACTAGCAGCTACCTCACTTGGCATTATGAGGTTAGAATTAGGACTGGTCATATCAGGATAATGTGAATGGGTCGGACACAATGCCACATCTATGTGGCATTATGAGGTTAGAATTAGGACTGGTCATATCAGGATAATGTGAATGGGTGGGACACAATGCCACATCTCTGTGGCATTATGAGGTTAGAATTAGGACTGGTCATATCAGGATAATGTGAATGGGTGGGACACAATGCCACATCTCTGTGGCATGATGCCCCAGTGACATCACTAGTAACTTCAACACTGCAGACATCATGGCAATTTGACTCAAATTGTTAAAGCTACATTAAAAATCAAAATCATACACTCAAACCTCATGTTTTTATATAATATGCCTTTCTGTTTGGGTGGAATCATAACAAGATTTCAACATGGCTGCCACATCAGTAGGTATAGGGTAACAGGCTGCCATATCAATAGGTATAGGGTAACAGGCTGCCACATCAGTAGGTATAGGGTAACAGGCTGCCACATCAATAGGTATGTGGTAATAGACTGCCATATCAATAGGTATGTGGTAACAGGCTGCCATATCAATAGGTATGTGGTAATAGACTGCCATATCAATAGGTATAGGGTAACATGCTGCCATATCAATAGGTATAGGGTAACAGGCTGCCATATCAATAGGTATAGGGTAGCAGGCTGCTATATCAATAGATATATCTTACCAGGCTGCCATATCAATAGGTATGTGGTAACTGGCTGCCACATCAATAGGTATATGGTAATAGGCTGCCATATCAATAGGTATGTGGTAACAGACTGCCATATCAATAGGTATGTGGTAACAGGCTGCCATATCAATAAGTATGTGGTAATAGACTGCCATATCAATAGGTATAGGGTAACAGGCTGCCATATCAATAGGTATAGGGTAACAGGCTGCCATATCAATAGGTATAGGGTAACAGGCTGCCATATCAATAGGTATGTGGTAATGGACTGCCATATCAATAGGTATAGGGTAACAGGCTGCCATATCAACATGTATAGGGTAACAGGCTGCCATATCAATAGGTATAGGGTAACAGGCTGCCATATCAATAGGTATAGGGTAAAAGGCTGCCATATCAATAGATATATATTACCAGGCTGCCATATCAATAGGTATAAGGTAATAGGCTGCCATATCAATAGGTATAGGATAAAAGGCTGCCATATCAATAGGTATAGGGTAACAGGCTGCCATATCAATAGGTATAGGGTAAAAGGATGCCATATCAATAGGTATAGGGTAACAGGCTGCCACATCAATAGGTATAGGGTAACAGGCTGCCATATCAATAGGTATAGGGTAAAAGGCTGCCATATCAATAGGTATAGGGTAACAGGCTGCCACATCAATAGGTATAGGGTAACAGGCTGCCATATCAATAGGTATAGTGTAAAAGGCTAGCTCAATGGAAAAGGTCAACTCAAAAAATAATCTAGCACATCAGTATACTATCTATATCATTGTTGATATCTAGCACATCAGTATACTATTTATATCATTGTTGATATCTAGCACATCAGTATACTATTTATATCATTGTTGATATCTAGCACATCAGTATACTATTTATATCATTGTTGATATCTAGCACATCAGTATACTATTTATATCATTGTTGATAATCTAGCACATCAGTATACTATTTATATCATTGTTGATATCTAGCACATCAGTATACTATTTATATCATTGTTGATATCTAGCACATCAGTATACTATTTATATCATTGTTGATATCTAGCACATCAGTATACTATTTATATCATTGTTGATATCTAGCACATCAGTATACTATTTATATCATTGTTGATATCTAGCACATCAGTATACTATTTATATCATTGTTGATAATCTAGCACATCAGTATACTATTTATATCATTGTTGATATCTAGCACATCAGTATACTATTTATATCATTGTTGATAATCTAGCACATCAGTATACTATTTATATCATTGTTGATATCTAGCACATCAGTATACTATTTATATCACTGTTGATATCTAGCACATCAGTATACTATTTATATCATTGTTGATAATCTAGCACATCAGTATACTATTTATATCATTGTTGATAATCTAGCACATCAGTATACTATTTATATCATTGTTGATATCTAGCACATCAGTATACTATTTATATCATTGTTGATATCTAGCACATCAGTATACTATTTATATCATTGTTGATATCTAGCACATCAGTATACTATTTATATCACTGTTGATATCTAGCACATCAGTATACTATTTATATCATTGTTGATATCTAGCACATCAGTATACTATTTATATCATTGTTGATATCTAGCACATCAGTATACTATTTATATCATTGTTGATAATCTAGCACATCAGTATACTATTTATATCATTGTTGATAATCTAGCACATCAGTATACTATTTATATCATTGTTGATATCTAGCACATCAGTATACTATTTATATCATTGTTGATATCTAGCACATCAGTATACTATTTATATCATTGTTGATATCTAGCACATCAGTATACTATTTATATCACTGTTGATATCTAGCACATCAGTATACTATTTATATCATTGTTGATAATCTAGCACATCAGTATACTATTTATATCATTGTTGATAATCTAGCACATCAGTATACTATTTATATCATTGTTGATATCTAGCACATCAGTATACTATTTATATCATTGTTGATATCTAGCACATCAGTATACTATTTATATCATTGTTGATAATCTAGCACATCAGTATACTATTTATATCATTGTTGATATCTAGCACATCAGTATACTATTTATATCATTGTTGATAATCTAGCACATCAGTATACTATTTATATCATTGTTGATAATCTAGCACATCAGTATACTATTTATATCATTGTTGATAATCTAGCACATCAGTATACTATTTATATCATTGTTGATAATCTAGCACATCAGTATACTATTTATATCATTGTTGATAATCTAGCACATCAGTATACTATTTATATCATTGTTGATAATCTAGCACATCAGTATACTATTTATATCATTGTTGATAATCTAGCACATCAGTATACTATTTATATCATTGTTGATATCTAGCACATCAGTATACTATTTATATCATTGTTGATATCTAGCACATCAGTATACTATTTATATCATTGTTGATATCTAGCACATCAGTTTACTATTTATATCATTGTTGATAAATTTCTTACATTGTGCAGTTAAGTATAAACAAGGTGCATAGCTACTACTGAAATGGATGGATGATCCAAATAGAGTGTGATTGCAAATGAAATATCAAAAGAGAAGTAACAGAAATTCTGGAAAAATAAACATAACTGGTTGACCAACGAGAGTGTGATTGCAAATAAAATATCAAGAGATTTTGTTTATTTGTTTGATTAGTAATTTTAACGTAACTTTTAAAAAAAATCAGTCATATTGCTACAATGTCTACAGTGAGGCAGTTTATAGTGACATCTAGCACTGGGGCATCATGCCGCAGACATGTAGCATGATGTCCCACCCAGTCACATTATCCTGACACCAAGCTGACCAGTCCTAACACTAACCTCTTAATGCTGAGTATCAAGTGAAGCAACTGTTAGTACCGTTTTTGTAAGTCTTTGGTATGACTCAGCCATGGATTGAATCCACAACTTCCTACTTCTGCCACTAGGTCACCGTAGTGGTTCAAAATATCAAGAGAAGAAAAGTATCAGAAATGCTGGCAATCAAGAGAAGAAAAGTATCAGAAATGCTGGCAAAAAAACACAACCCAGGTTGACCAAGGAGAGGATGTAATGTCACTTTTGCACTAAATAATCAGATAAATATGAACATGCATAAAGCATTTCATAAAGTTTGTTGGTGAAATGCAGCAATTTTTGTTTTTCATTGATCTTATAGATCAAAAATGCTGACGTAGAAACTGAACTGGTTTTAGGTTTGATTTTAGGCAGGATCTGTGAAATTTAGGCAGAATTGGTGAAATTCAGGCAAGATCATTGAAAATTAGGCAGGATTGGTGAAATTCAGGCAAGATCATTGAAAATTAGGCAGGATTGGTGAAATTCAGGCAAGATCATTGAAAATTAGGCAGGAATGGTGAAATTCAGGCAAGATCATTGAAAATTAGGCAGGATTGGTGAAATTCAGGCAAGATCAGTCAAATTTAGGCAGAAATAGTGAAATTTAGGCAAAATCATTGAAATTTAGGCAGGATCTGTGAAATTTAGGCAAGATCATTGAAAATTAGGCAGGATCAGTGAAATTTTGACAGGATCAGTCAAATTTAGGCAGAAATAGTGAAATTTAGGCAAAATCATTGAAATTTAGGCAGGATCTGTGAAATTTAGGCAAGATCATTGAAAATTAGGCAGGATCAGTGAAATTTTGACAGGATCAGTCAAATTTAGGCAGAAATAGTGAAATTTAGGCAAAATCATTGAAATTTAGGCAAGATCATTGAAAATTAGGCAGGATTGGTGAAATTTAGGTAGAATCACTTTTAAGGCACGATCTGTGAAATTCAGACAGGATCAGTTAAATTTAGACAAGATTAGTTAAATTTTGACAGGATCAGTTAAATTTAGACAAGATTAGTTTAATTTTGACAGGATCAGTTAAATTTTGACAGGATTAGTTAAATTTTGACAGGATCTATTAATTTTGATAGGATCTGTGAAATTTAAACTGGATTTGTCAAAATCTAATATCAGTTATTATGTGGATTAGAGGGAGAAAAAGAATCTACTTATCTCTGCTTCTGACATCAAGTAATTAACAAAGGGAAAACTGCAAAATTTCTCATGTATTCTGTCCTTAAAATAATCAATAACAATATTTCCTTGTTTCTCTGTACCTCATCTAACACTTCCAGCATTGCCAGATCATCCACAGTCTGCAAGGGCTCCTTGCGAGATTTCCTATGTGACTTCAGTTGGCCCTGTTTTGTGGTGACATCAGGCTCATGGATTATTCTCTCCATTCTGGCAGTGAGTGCTATTAACTTTTCTTTTAACTGAAAGGTTATAATTGGGAAATTAGCATTCCAATAACTGCACCCTACTACACTGAGAAATCTCCCATCTATGTAATATCCAATAAACTATACCCTACTACACTGAGAAATCTCCCATCTATGTAATATCCAATAAACTACACCCTACCACACTGAGAAATCTCCCATCTATGTAATATCCAATAAACTACACCCTACCACACTGAGAAATCTCCTGACACTATAGTCATGTTAACACTATAGTCATGGTAACACTAGGGCCTAACCGGAAATCGCCTCGGACATTCACTACGACCGAATATCCAGTTATTTGGTACTAATTGGAAAGATTCGCCTCGGCAAATAATACACGCACGAATGGTTATAAGTAAAATAATTCAATAAATATCGAACTATTAAAAAAAACTTTTTTAATACATAATAATTTTAGTTAATAATAAAAAAAAAATCATTTTATAGGTGATATATACAGTATACGGTACACGAAAAGTTTAAGCTTCGCATACGATAATGAAACAAATGGTACTCGGTGAAAATTATCTACTCGGTTAGGCCCTAGTTAACACTATACTCATGATAAAACCATAATCATGTTAACACTGTAGTCATGTTAACACTATTGTCATGGTAACACTATAGTCATGTTAGAACTCTAGTCATTATAGTCATTGTAACACTGTAGTCATGGTAACACTGTAGTCATGCAAACATTAGTCATGTTAACACTATAGTAATGGTAACACTATAGTCATGTTAACACTATAGTCATGGTAACACTAGGGCCTAACCGGAAATCGCCTCGGACATTCACTACGACCGAATATCCAGTTATTTGGTACTAATTGGAAAGATTCGCCTCGGCAAATAATACACACACGAATGGTTATAAGTAAAATAATTCAAAAAAAATATCGAACTGTTAAAAAAAACTTTTTTAATACATAATAATTTTAGTTAATAATAAAAAAAAATCATTTTATAGGTGATATATACAGTATACGGTACACGAAAAGTTTAAGCTTTGCATACGATAATGAAACAAATGGTACTCGGTGAAAATTATCTACTCGGTTAGGCCCTAGTTAACACTATACTCATGATAAAACCATAATCATGTTAACACTGTAGTCATGTTAACACTATTGTCATGGTAACACTATAGTCATGTTAAAACTCTAGTCATTATAGTCATTGTAACACTGTAGTCATGGTAACACTGTAGTCATGCAAACATTGGTCATGTTAACACTATAGTAATGGTAACACTATAGTCATGGAAACACTGTAGTCATGTAAACACTATCATCATGATATTCATGCAAACACTGTAGTCATGTTAACACTATAGTCATGTTAACACTATAGTCATGGTAACACTGTAGTCATGGTAACACTATAGTCATGTTGACATTGTAGTCATGTTAACATTGAAGTCATGCAAACACTGTAGACATGTTAACATTATAGCCTTTATAGTCATGCAAACACTTTAGTCTTGATAACACTGTAGTCATGATAACACTGTAGTCATGTAGTCATGTTAACACTGTAGCCATGTTAACACTGAAGTCATGTTAACACTGAAGTCATGCAAACACTGTAGTCATGTTAACACTATAGTCATGATAACATTATAGCCATGCAAACACTAGAGTCATGCAAACACTGTAGTCAAGAAACCATGATAGTCATGCAAACTTTCTAGTCATGTTAACACTATAGTCATGATAACACTATAGTCAAGGTAACACTGTAGTCATGGTAACACTATAGTCATGTTAACACTATAGTCATGCGAACACTGCAGTCATGTTAACAATGTAGTCATGTAATCATGATAGTCATGCAAACACTGTAGTCATGTTAACACTATAGTCATGTTAACACTGTAGTCATGCAAACACTATAGTCATGTTAACACTGTAGTCATTATAGTCATGCAAACACTGTAGTCATGTAATCATGTCAACACTGTAGTCATGTTAACATTGAAGTCATGCAAACACTGTAGTCATGTTAACACTATAGTCATGTTAACACTATAGTCATGCAAACACTAGAGTCATGCAAACACTGTAGTCATGTCAAAATTAGTTATGAAACCATGATAGTCATGCAAACACTCTAGTCATGTGACAACTATAGTCATGATAACATTATGGTCAAGGTAACACTGTAGTCATGTAATCATGATAGTCATGCAAACACTGTAGTCATGTTAACACTATAGTCATGGTAACACTATAGTCATGTTAACACTATAGTCATTACAGTCATGCAAACACTGTAGTCATGTTAACACTGTAGTCATAATAGTCATGCAAACACTGTTGTCATGTTAACACTATAGTCATGGTAACACTGTATTCATGGTAACACTATAGTCATGGTAACACTGTAGTCATGTTAACACTATAGTCATATTAACACTATAGTCATGTTAACACTGTAGTCATGTTAACACTGTAGTCATGTTAACACTATAGTCATGTTAACACTGTAGTCATGTTAACATTGTAGTCATGAAACACTATAGTGATGTTAACACTATAGTCATATAATCATGATAGTCATGCAAACAATGTAGTCAAGTTAACACTATAGTCATGTTAACACTGTAGTCATGCAAACATTGTAGTCATGTTAAATAGTCATATATTTAAATTGGATGTGGTAGAATGAAAGGTTCTAGTTTTGTGGTACTGCCACTTACATGTGGTGTGTCTTCTGGGACTTGTTTAATGAATGGTGGTTCTTGTTGTTGTTGAGTTTAATGCCATTTTTCAGCAAATGATAAGCTATACACGGAAGCCAGGTGGAGGAAGATCCCACAGAAAGGACCACCAATCTACGAGAAGCTACTAGCAAGCTTTCTCAAACAACTACATTAGCTGACTCTTAGACTCGAACCCATGCAGACAGAGGTGAGATGGCAGTGATCCGTAATGGAAAATGCTCTATACCACTCGGCCACTCAGAACCCTTGTTTAATGAATGGATGCTACTTACATGTGATGTGTCTTGAAGGACTTGTTTAATGAATGGATGCCACTTACATGTGATGTGTCTTGAGGGACTTGTTTAATGAATGGATGCTACTTACATGTGTCTTGAGGGACTTGTTTAATGAATGGATGCTACTTACATGTGATGTGTCTTAGACTTGTTTAACGAATGGCTGCTACTTACATGTGATGTGTCTTAGACTTGTTTAATGAATGGATGATACTTACATGTGATGTGTCTTAGACTTGTTTAATGAATGGATGCTACTTACATGTGTCTTGAGGGACTTGTTTAATGAATGGATGCTACTTACATGTGATGTGTCTTAGACTTGTTTAACGAATGGCTGCTACTTACATGTGATGTGTCTTTGACTTGTTTAATAAATGGATGCTACTTACATGTGATGTGTCTTAGACTTGTTTAACGAATGGCTGCTACTTACATGTGATGTGTCTTAGACTTGTTTAATGAATGGATGCTACTTACATGTGATGTGTCTTGAGGGACTTGTTTAATGAACGGATGCTACTTACATGTGATGTGTCTTGAGGGACTTGTTTAATGAACGGATGCTACTTACATGTGATGTGTCTTGAAGGACTTGTTTGATGAATGGATGCTACTTAACATGTGATGTGTCTTAGACTTGTTTAATGAATGGATGCTACTTACATGTGATGTGTCTTAGACTTGTTTAATGAATGGATGATACTTACATGTGATGTGTCTTAGACTTGTTTAATGAATGGATGCTACTTACATGTGATGTGTCTTGAAGGACTTGTTTGATGAATGGATGCTACTTACATGTGATGTGTCTTGAGGGACTTGTTTAATGAACGGATGCTCAAGTAACTCCCAGGAGAAGGGTCGAGCTTCAAAGTCTTTTATGAGGCATCTGAAAAAGACAAACAATAAGAGTACACGGAAATAATGCAAGACCAAAACAGTGCACTGAAATGAAACACAAAAATAACACTGAAACAGCAAGACAAACAATACAGTACATTGACAAAATGACAAAAGCAAGTCAATATATTGAAATAATGCAAGAAAAACTACACAGTAAATGGACAAAAGCAGGTCAATTCTTCTTCTTCTCCGCCATATCTCTGCACAATTTCTATTGCACATCATCGACGTGGGCTCTTGCATGTGTTGACAACAAACACCATTCTTCTCTCTCCTGTGCAGTCCTCATTATAACTTGCTTCTCCACGTCGTATCTAGCCAGTGCTGATTTCATCCATGTCGTTCTCGGACGCCTACTTTCGCCTTTCCTTCTTCTCTACCGTTCAGTACAATATTCGCTATCCTGTTCTTATCCATCCTTATCACGTGTCCTAGCAATTGGTGTTGTCTCTCGTGCACTTTTTGCACGATTGTCTCTGTCTGACTAAGAGCCTTTCTGATGTCTTCATTTCTCATCCTGTCCATAATGTGAACTCCTAGAATCTTTCTAAGCGCCGTCATCTCAAACACAAGTAGATTCCTCTCCTCAGCGTTTCTAAGTGTCCAAGCTTCGCACCCGTACAGGGCAATTGGGACTATAAGAGCTCGGTATAGCCTCATTTTTGTCTCACTGTTGACATACTTGTTTTTCCAGATGTTGTCCAACTCACTCATCACTTTCAAGGCTGTGGCTGTACGTATTTCGATGTCCTTCGCGTTTCTGCAATCTTCAGTTAAGGTAGTCCCAAGGTAATTAAAACTGTCCACATGCTGTAGTTTCTTTCCTCTAAGCAAAAGTCCATTCTCAATTCTCCTTTTTACTATTCCCGCATCTTTGGTACTCACTAGCAGCCATTCTGTCTTGGTCTCACTAATTTCTTGTCCATACTTTGCGCTGATCTCATACACTTTGTCCAGAAGGATTTGAGCTTGTCCGAGCAGTTCAGCCAGTAGACCAATGTCGTCGGCAAAACGTAAGTTGTTAATTGTTCTGCCACTAATGCATGTCCCAACGTCTTCTAGGTCATCGAGTGCCTCTCGCATAATATGTTCAAGGTAGATGTTAAATAGATCTGGAGATAAAATGCAGCCTTGTTGCACTCCAATCAATTGCTGAAACCATTCCGTCACATCGTTTCCAACTCTGATAGCGCTTTGCGTTCTCTTGTACAAATTTTCAATGAGACTCATCAGCTTTGGATGTATGCCATAATGGTGTAGTACCCTCCACAAGCCTTGGTGCCATACACGATCAAAGGCTTTCTTGAAGTCTATGAAAATCAAGTACAATTCCTTGTCCTGCAACGCGAGGTACTTCTCTGCTATCAATCGCAGTGAGAAAATTTGTTCAATTGTGCCTCTTCCTGGTCTGAAACCGGCTTGCTCTTCTGATATCTGCGCTTCAATTGTATTCTTCATTCAGCTACTGATTATTTCCAATATGATCTTACTTGCGTGACAAATGACGCTAATCGTTCGGTAATTCTCACATTTGGTAGTGTCCCCTATCTTCGCGATGGTGACTATAAGAGACTTTGTCCAAAGTGTTGGGAATTCTTCAGTATCCCAAATCTTGTTGCAGATCTTGTGCAATATTTGTACAACTGTTTGTCCACCTCCCTTTATCAGTTCTCCTTCAATGCCATCAATTCCAGGAGCTTTATGCAGCTTGATCTTTGCAATAGCTTTCCACACTTCACTTTCAAGGAGATTCGGTTCAAGATCATCCCTCTTACAGTTTGGCCAAAGTTGTCCGAGTACGCTCTCGTCTGTTTCTATATTTGCGTTGTATAGGCTCTTACCATACCTGTGCCATCTTTGGAGAATGTCTGAATCTTTTGTGAGTAGGTTCCCATCCTTGTCTCTAATGTTTCCATGCCTATCCTTCAGTTTCACACCTTTCTTGAGCGTTTTGATGCCCGTCGCCAGGTTGAGTACCTCGTCACTGATCCATGAATCTTTCTTGTACCTCTTGAAACCAATCACTACTTCAGCTGCCTCCTTTATCGTATGGTTAACAATTTCGAGTGCTTCATCTAGGCTTTCCTTTTTGATCATGTTGCCGAGTGCTTCAAAGTGATTCTTGATCGCTATCTCATATGGGCAGTGGGCAGATGTTCACATTTGCACGGGATATAGACGACCCCGCCCTCCACGAGTCCCCTGATGCCTTGCAGGTTATGTTTTGGATAACCAAAGGCTAGCCCAGTTTAGACGGGGAGTGATTGGCGCCGGTTAAATAACTGATCTAGCTCACTAGTTGTGAGTAGGGTGCGGTAATGCCCTTGGTAGTTAAAAGCTATCCAAAACGGTGAAGGAGTCTCAAGGAGACCAACGGCGTATACCAATGCTAGAGAACTAGCTAGCAAGGAGAGGTTGGGTGGAGCCGCCTCATGAAAGAACCACAGGAAACAAGCATGAGAGGACAAACTAACATAAAAGAATGCCAGCTGGGCGGTCACCTGGACAAACAAGCGCCCCGTTGTAGGTCTAGAGCAACCCTGGGATCTACTCCGAGAAGTGGGTAACAGGGAAGGAACAGAGGAAAGGAGAGACTAATTGATGTGAAGCATGGTGTGTCAATCGGCACATGGAATGTGAGGATACTCTGGAAAGAAGGAAGCCTAGAACTTTTTGTCAACAGAATGAATGACTGGTTTAAATGGGACGTAATTGGTTTAGCAGAGGTGCGAAGAATTGGTCAAGGAATAGTGGAATGTGATGGCCAGACATTATTGTACTCTGGAGAAGAGAAGAAACGTCAAGGAGGTGTAGGCTTGCTTTTATCGAAGATGGCATCCAGAAACCTAGTCGTTTGGAATCCGATATCATCAAGGCTGATCAGCGCTAGGTTTATTGGTCAAGGACACAACATCACTATCATCCAAGCGTACGCACCGACTACAGACTATAATGATGAGGTAGTCGATGAATTCTACAAGACGTTGCAACATGCAATTGACAGCGTACCAAAAAGGGACATCAAGGTCATAATGGGCGACTTCAATGCACAGGTTGGAACAGACAACACCACATGGAATGGAGTATTGGGATGCTATGGCTATGGATCAATGAACGAAAGAGGTGAATGACTACTCCAATTCGGCAGGCTGAACAAACTGAACATCATGAACACCTGGTTCCAACATAAGCCTTCAAGGAAATGGACTTGGACATCACCCGGTGATCAAATGCGGCAGATGATCGACTATATCATGATTGACCGAAGATGGGAGGAGCTGCATCAACAACGCACGCAGTTACCCAAGTGCAATAAACAGTGCCAAACGTGGTGAATGATCACAATCTTGTGATGGCAAACTTCAGAATAAGATTCAATGTTCAAAAAAGGACACATACAAAGAAGGTGGACATTGAAAGGCTGCGTATTCCTGAAGTCAAGCAGGTCAATAAATTGAAATAATGCAAGACAAACAAAAGAGTACACAGACAAAAGCAAGTCAATATATTGAATAATGCAAGACAAACAATACAATACACTGAGAAAAGCAAATCAATACATTCAAATAATGCAAGACAAACACTATAGTACACTGACAAAAGCAAATCAATACATTTAAATAATGCAAGACAAACACTATAGTACACTGACAAAAGCATATCAATACATTTAAATAATGCAAGACAAACAAAACAGTACACTGACAAAAGCAAATCAATAAATTTAAATAATGTAAGACAAACAAAACAGTACACTGACAAAAGCAAATCAATACATTCAAATAATGCAAGACAAACAAAACAGTACACTGACAAAAGCATATGAATACATTTAAATAATGCAAGACAAACAAAACCGTACACTGACAAAAGCAAATCAATACATTCAAATAATGCCAGACAAACAAAACAGTACACTGACAAAAGCATATGAATACATTTAAATAATGCAAGACAAACAAAACCGTACACTGACAAAAGCAAATCAATACATTCAAATAATGCAAGACAAACAAAACAGTACACTGACAAAAGCAAATCAATACATTTAAATAATGCAAGACAAACAATCACTTGAAAACTTTGATATCTCAAGCATGAAACAACTAAACTACTTGTGAATATTCAAATGACATGCACAGTCTAAAACATTATATGTGACCCTGCAAATCTCAAACAGTGCCAAAAACTTGTGCCTAAATTGTATACCTGCGTAAACACACGTTTTTAGCTTTCTTGAAAACCTAGAGTACGTAGCAATAAATCAGATAATGCTGATAATCCTGAAAAAAATCATGACATGCAAACAGGAAGGAGAGTGAACTAATAAATTTACTAAGCTGTGATGTCATCTCATTGTATATTTGCCTTGTATGTTCCTTTTCTTTCATGCTTACAGATTGACAGGTTTCTTATACTGACTCTAATTTAACCTATCCTAGTGTCAAGTTAAAATCTTATATCACTCAGCTCCCATGTCAGAAATGAGAAAAACTTATTGAACCCTTTCCTTATTAAGGTTGTCCAAAAATAAATATATGTATGATATATAAATATAATTAAAAATGAATGTATGTATTATAACTAAATTAAAAATAAATGTATGTATGATATATAAATATAATTAAAAATAAATGTATGTATGATATATAAATATCATTAAAAATAAAAGTATGTATGATATACAAATATAATTAAAAATAAATGTATGTATGATATATAAATATCATTAAAAATGAATGTATGTATTATAACTAAATTAAAAATAAATGTATGTATGATATATAAATATAATTAAAAATAAATGTATGTATGATATATAAATATAATTAAAAATAAATGTGTGTATTATAACTAAATATAATTAAAAATAAATGTATGTATAATATATACATATAATTAAAAATAAATGTATGTATTATAACTAAATATAATTAAAAATAAATGTATGTATTAAAATAAATGTATGTATTAAATATAAATATATATATATATATGTGTATATATATATATATATATATATATATATATATATATATATATATATATATATATATATATATATATATATATATATATATATATAATTAAAATGAAATGTACACATAATATATCAAAATAATTTTTAAAAAATTATTTTTATATATAAATATCATTAAAAATAAATTGATGTACATGTATTATATATAAATATAATTAAAAATAAATTGATGTATTATATATATATATATATATATATATATATATATATATATATATATATATATATATATATATATATATATATATATATGATAAATATAATTAAAAATAAATTTATGTATTATATATAAATATAAATAAAAATACATTTATGTATTATATATAAATATAATTAAAGATGATGTTCTTAATTTCAAAGGAATATCCATTTCCTGTTTTATTTTTTATTTTCGTATACTGGGATCAAACTACAAGTCTGAATCAGACATCTTTATTTTATCATACAGTGGACATTCACTGCTGGACCCCCTGGTATACTTTCATTCATTCACAATGCAGGAAAGATGTGATTGACCCATCAAATTTGGTCCCTCCCTCTAATACACCTTAGTATACAATCTTTTAAGAAATGAGGGTGAGGTGCCAAGGATATATTCAATTTGGACCCTCACTCTAAAGCCCATTGAGGGCAAGGGCCATTAATATATTCAGTTTGGACCCTAACTTTAAAGCCCATTGAGGGTGAGAGCCATTTATATATTCAATTTGGACCCTCAATCTAAAACCCATTGAGGGTGAGGTGCCATGGTTATATTCAATTTAGGTCCTCAATCTATATCCCATTGAGGGTGAGGTGCCAAGGGATATATTCAATTTCGACCCTCAATCTAAAGCCCATTGAGGGTGAGAGCCATTTATATATTCAATTCAGACCCTCAATCTAAAGTCCATTGAGGGTGAAAGCAATTTATATATTCAATTTGGACCCTCAATCTATAAAGCCCATTGAGGGTGAGGTGCCAAGGATATATTCAATTTGGACCCTAACTCTAAACCCATTGAGGGTGAGGTGCAAAGGGATATATTCAATTTGGACCCTTAATCTATAGCCCATTGAGGGTGAGGTGCCAAGGGATACATTCAATTTGGACCCTCACTGTAAAGCTGACAGTTAGGTGCCCATTGGATCTTTTGAAATTAATTTCTCTTGAAAGCCCCTTAGCATACATTTTTTTTTTAAAAATGAGGATGAGGTTCCATGGATCTATGAAATTTTTTCTCTCTCATTAAGGTCCCTTAACATCTTCTTTTGATAATGACAGTAGAAGGTAATGGAATTCATTAATTTATTTTAAAAATGTCTCAGGTCTGGTAGAAAATGAACTTGATTTTGTACAAGATTAAGTCCAATATGCATTTATCTATAGCAAATAATGAAATTAAGTTTTTAAGAACACAAACAGCAAACGATGCAAATTAATATAAACATAACAACTAGACTAACCAAAAGCCAATATACCTTACAATATATGTAACCAAAAGCCAATATACCATACAATATATGTAACCAAAAGCCAATATACCATACAATATATGTAACCAAAAGTCAATATACCATACAATATATATATATATATATAACCAAAAGCCAATATACCTTACAATATATGTAACCAAAAGCCAATATACCATACAATATATGTAACCAAAAGCCAATATACCATACAATATATGTTACCAAAAGTCAATATACCTTACAATATATGTAACCAAAAGTCAATATACCATACAATATATGTAACCAAAAGCCAATATACCTTACAATATATGTAACCAAAAGCCAATATACCAAACAATATATGTAACCAAAAGCCAATATACCTTACAATATATGTAACCAAAAGCCAATATACCTTACAATATATATAACCAAAAGCCAATATACCATACGATATATGTAACCAAAAGCCAATATACCTTACAATATATGTAACCAAAAGTCAATATACCATACAATATATATATAACCAAAAGCCAATATACCTTACAATATATGTAACCAAAAGTCAATATACCATACAATATATGTAACCAAAAGCCAATATACCATACAATATATGTAACCAAAAGCCAATATAACATACAATATATGTAACCAAAAGCCAATATACCTTACAATATATGTAACCAAAAGTCAATATACCATACAATATATGTAACCAAAAGCCAATATACCAAACAATATATGTAACCAAAAGCCAATATACCTTACAATATATGTAACCAAAAGCCAATATACCATACAATATATATATAACCAAAAGCCAATATACCATACAATATATGTAACCAAAAGTCAATATACCAAACAATATATGTAACCAAAAGCCAATATACCATACAATATATGTAACCAAAAGCCAATATACCTTACAATATATGTAACCAAAAGCCAATATACCTTACAATATATGTAACCAAAAGTCAATATACCATACAATATATGTAACCAAAAGTCAATATACCTTACAATATATGTAACATTAGGAAAATTTTCAGTAATACTTCTCATGACAATTTTAAACCTCAACTAACAAAACTTCGAGTGATCATATGTAATAAAACAACCTAAATGCAAATTCACGTGTTAATAACAAACACCATCAAACATCATCAATCCAGGGCTACATACCTGTCAAAAACAGGTCCACACAAATGCCTCTGTCACATTTTCACACAAAAAATTGTAATACATTATATTGACTGATGATAAGAAAACCTATTGACTGCCACTTTAAACTATCTTTTTCACTTGAAGGAATTCTAATGTTTATTAAATAAATTTAGACTCCCTGACATCATGAATAGTTTATAAAGCATCATTTGTTTGGTTTACGTTTTATTTTCCACCATTATGATTTGAACAGAGAGCAGGCTAAAATTTGCAAAATCAAAACCTGATAAAGACCATAATTATTCCCAAAGAGGAATAGAGACAGATGCCATACAAAAACAAATAAAGCAAAGATAAAGAAATTGATTTTTCCCTCCAAGGAAGACAGACAAATGGCATACAATAGCCAATCAAACACAAGGACATTAATTATTCTCAAAAAGACAGACAAATGGCATACAACAGCCAATTAAACACAAGGACATTAATTATTCTCAAAAAGACAGACAAATGGCATACAACAGCCAATTAAACACAGGTAAGAACATTAATTATTCTCAAAAAGACAGACAAATGGCATACAATAGCCAATCAAACACAAGGACATTAATTATTCTCAAAAAGACAGACAAATGGCATACAACAGCCAATTAAACACAAGGACATTAATTATTCTCAAAAAGACAGACAAATGGCATACAACAGCCAATTAAACACAGGTAAGAACATTAATTATTCTCAAAAAGACAGACAAATGGCATACAACAGCCAATTAAACACAGGTAAGAACATTAATTATTCTCAAAAAGACAGACAAATGGCATACAATAGCCAATCAAACACAAGGACATTAATTATTCTCAAAAAGACAAACAAATGGCATACAACTGCCAATTAAACACAGGTAAGGACATTAATTATTCTCAAAAAGACAGACAAATGGCATACAATAGCCAATTAAACACAGGTAAGAACATTAATTTTTCTCAAAAAGACAGACAAACGGCATACAATAGCCAATTAAACACAAAGACATTAATTATTCTGAAAAAGACAGACAAATGGCATACAACAGCCAATTAAACACAGGTAAGAACATTAATTATTCTCAAAAAGACAGACAAATGGCATACAATAGCCAATCAAACACAAGGACATTAATTATTCTCAAAAAGACAGACAAATGGCATACAACTGCCAATTAAATTCAGGTAAGGACATTAATTATTCTCAAAAAGACAGACAAATGGCATACAATAGCCAATTAAACACAGGTAAGAACATTAATTTTTCTCAAAAAGACAGACAAACGGCATACAATAGCCAATTAAACACAAAGACATTAATTATTCTGAAAAAGACAGACAAATGGCATACAATAGCCAATTAAACACAGGTAAGAACATTAATTATTCTCAAAAAGACAGACAAACGGCATACAATAGCCAATTATACACAGGTTACAACATTCATTATTCTCAAAAAGATAGACAAATGGCATACAATAGCCAATTAAACACAGGTAAGAACATTAATTATTCTCAAAAAGACAGACAAATGGCATACAATAGCCAATTAAACACAGGTAAGAACATTAATTATCCACATATAGACTTTCTTTATTTCCAGATACACTTACATACTTTACAACAAGAAATCAAGTTCAAGTAAGAACCTTCATTATTTCCTTTGTTAGGAATATATACAAGGCTAGCATACAATGTGTGGTGTGATTTGGATTTTTAATGTAGCTTTAACAATTTTTTAAAGTCATATTGCTACAATGTGTGTGATTTTGAATGTAGCTTTAATAATTTTTTAAAGTCATATTGCTACAATGTGTGGAGTATGGCAATTTACAGTGATGTCTACCACTGAGGCATCATGTCACAGACATGTAGTATGATGTCCGATCCACTCAGATTATCCTGATACCATGCAGACTGACCAGTCCTAACACTAACCTCTTAATGCTGAGTGCTGAGCAAGGCATTTGTTAGTACCACAGTCTGGTATGATAAGGTAGGGATTCAAACCCATGACCTCCTGCATCTGAGGCAGATGCTCTGACCAGTAGAGCAGTTGCTAACATACAATGAAAAATTCAAGTACAGATAAGGACCTTCATTTGTTCCATTGAGGGTGACATGTACATGGCTGGCATACAATGAAACTCAAGTACAGATAAGGGTCTTCATTTTTTTCCATTGAGGGTGACATGTACATGGTTGGCATACAATGAAAAATTCAAGTACAGGTAAGGGGCTTAATTATTCCAACAGTGAGAGATGGACATGTGCCATACAATAAGAAATAAAATACAGGTAAGGATGTTAATTATTTCCAGATGGACATAAATACATGCTTTATGACAAGAAATCAAGTCCATGTAAAGACCTTCATTTTTTTTCCATTGAGTGGGACATGTACATGGCTGGTATATAAGGAAAGTTCAAGTACAGGTAAGGGTTTTAATTATTCCCACAGTGGGAGATGGACACATCATTCAATAATAAATCAAGTACAGGTAAGGATGTTAATTATTCCCAATGAGAGATGGACATATAGCATACAATAATAAATCAAATACAGGTAAGGATGTTAATTACTCCTAATGAGAGATAGACACATAGCATACAATAATAAATCAAATACAGGTAAGGATGTTAATTATTCCCAATGAGAGATGGGCACATAGCATACAATAATAAATCAAATAAAGGTAAGGATGTTAATTATTCCCAATGAGAGATGGGCACATAGCATACAATAATAAATCAAATACAGGTAAGGATGTTAATTATTCCCAATAAGAGATGGACACATAGCATACAATAATAAATCAAGTACAGGTAAGGATGTTAATTATTCCCAATGAGAGACATAGTCACATAGCATGCCTGATCATTATGAAACTTCCCTGAATCACAAATTAACTTTGGTCAAACAAATATGGAGAAATAAAATCCCCCTGGACCTATCAATAATTTTCATATATCGACATAAATTTACCTGAAAGCTGGTTGATTAGTATGTAAAAAGCATAATATAAAGTAAGTACAATCAATGAATAGGAACCATCTTGACCAAATCTACTTACTGTTAATATAAAGTAAGTACAATCAATGAATAGGAACCATCTTGACCAAATCTACTTACTGTTAATATACAGTAAGTACAATCAATGAATAGAAACCATCTTGACCAAATCTACTTACTGTTAATATAAAGTAAGTACAATCAATGAATAGAAACCATCTTGACCAAATCTACTTACTGTTAATATAAAGTAAGTACAATCAATGAATAGGAACCATCTTGACCAAATCTACTTACTGTTAATATAAAGTAAGTACAATCAATGAATAGAAACCATCTTGACCAAATCTACTTACTGTTAATATAAAGTAAGTACAATCAATGAATAGAAACCATCTTGACCAAATCTACTTACTGTTAATATAAAGTAAGTACAATCAATGAATAGGAACCATCTTGACCAAATCTACTTACTGTTAATATAAAGTAAGTACAATCAATGAATAGGAACCATCTTGACCAAATCTACTTACTGTTAATATAAAGTAAGTACAATCAATGAATAGGAACCATCTTGACCAAATCTACTTACTGTTAATATAAAGTAAGTACAATCAATGAATAGGAACCATCTTGACCAAATCTACTTACTGTTAATATAAAGTAAGTACAATCAATGAATAGGAACCATCTTGACCAAATCTACTTACTGTTAATATACAGTAAGTACAATCAATGAATAGGAACCATCTTGACCAAATCTACTTACTGTTAATATACAGTAAGTACAATCAATGAATAGGAACCATCTTGACCAAATCTACTTACTTTCCCTGGACCTATCAATAATCTTCAAAGTTATTGCAGTTAAAGATAAAATTTACCTGAAATTTGGTTGATTACTATGTAAAAAACATATTATATAGTAACTACAATCAATGAATAGAAACCATCTTGACCAAATCTACTTACTGTTAATATAAAGTAAGTACAATCAATGAATAGAAACCATCTTGACCAAATCTACTTACTGTTACCTCCTAGGAATATAACCACCAAGATTACACAAATCAATACATAAAAATATAAATCCAGATACTGTTAAATGCAGGTGGACTATCCCAGTAGGTAAAAACACACCTATGTTAGTCTACACCCACACTGTACTTGAATCACACTCAAAGGATCTGACACTGTATTATAAAGCTGGTTCACGTCCAAAAATAATAATGGCTAATGTGATATCTGCTACCCAGTAACAAGGGAATTCTATCCTTATCTCTATATAAAATATGACAGGTGAAAAAATAATGTTTGTGTTACCCAGATAACATTAAACATCATATTAGAAGCCAGGTAAATTTAAAACTGGATTCAAAATGATAAACTATTGTCAATTACATTCTCAGTGAAATCTGTTAAGGTATTATCATTTATACAGCTTACCCATTAAAAATGAAATTGTATCAGTTAGTAGTTTTATAGAAATTATAACAAGGTGCTTGATTTTGGGCACAAATTTCTTCATGAATAGAAGCCTAGTTTGGAATTGTTGAAATGTGGAATAGTATGATGGGCATTGAGAGTTAAGTCCCTTGCACTGAGGTAACAGCTGATTCAGGCTAGTCTACAGAGACTTAATAATAATAATAATAATAATAATAATAATAATAATAATAATATTAATAATAATAATAATAATAATAAAAATAATAATAATAATAATAATAATAATAATAATATTAATATTAATAATAATAAAAAGGACTTTGTATAGTGCCTAATCTTTTGAAGCTCTAAGCGCTTTACACTATTCAATAATGATATGACTACACTACAGAACAACAAATGACAAAAACAATGAAATTGGAAAACATGATCTAATTTTAATGTGCAAATAGTTCCACGTTGCCGGGCCCTGGTGTGCAAAATGAACGTTGTCCATATGACTTTGTTTTCACCTTGGGAACAATGAGTATACGATTATCGGAAGAAGAGCATAAGGATTTGGCTTGTGTATACACATGGGTGAGGCCGGATAGGTATGTTGAACAGGAGTCTGTCACTGAAACATAGCACAGAGAACAAATTTTGTGTTTGATTCTGTATCGAATCTATAGCCAGTGTAGGGTACAGAGCAGTGGTGAGGTGTGTTCTGATCGAGGTACTCTAAAGATGATCTGTGCAGCTGTGTTTTGAACTTTTTGAAGTTTCTGGAGTAAATTTTGTGATGAACCAGACAGAATTGAGTTACAATAGTCTAGTCTTAAAAGTATAAATGAACAAACAAGTGTTTTAGTGGCATCAACTGAAAGATATTTATGAATGGAACTGATGTGTCTCAATTCAAAATATGCAGCCTTGCATATGTTCATGACATGTCGGTGCAATGTGAGAGTACTGTCTAGAGTAACACCTAGGTTTCATACTGACTGAGAATTTAATGTTGGTGATGCTGATATTTATTGTCTGAGGAAACGGATGTGAATGAGAAAGTCTTTGTGTTGTGATCAGAATAGCCTCAGTTTTATCATCATTCATCTGTAGCTTGTTACATGTCATCAATGATTTCACATCAGAAATGCACTTCTCTACTCCATGGATGGTAGCATCAACTTCAGTTGGGTGGCTAGACTTGTATATTTGGGTGTCATCAGCATACAATTGGTGTGACACTGGGTGATGATCTATGAAACTTGAGAGCGGCTGAGTGTACAGAATGAAGAGAACAGGTCCATGAACAGATCCCTGGGCTGGAGTGTATTCAATTTGCAGATATAATTTGTGTCCTGTTGACTAAGTAGAACTTGAACCACTGTAAGGCTATATTCTGAATGCCAAATACATGCTGGAGATGGTGAAGTAATATATCATGGTCTATTGTGTCAAATGCTGCAGATAAATCCAGGAGAGTGAGGACTGTCATCTTTCCATTATCCATAGCAGAAAGAATGTTAACAAGTGTAGGCTAACTCTATGAATTCAACATTTTACAAAGTGTACAAATGGTCAATACATAGAGATGGTCAATACATAGTGATGGTCAATACATAGAGATGGC
Organism: Unio delphinus; assembly: GCA_029339505.1. Classification (NCBI taxonomy): domain Eukaryota; kingdom Metazoa; phylum Mollusca; class Bivalvia; order Unionida; family Unionidae; genus Unio; species Unio delphinus. Next base: position 1,511,536 of record JAQISU010000059.1, on the reverse strand, counting down.
CAATACATAGTGATGGTCAATATGTAGAGATGATCAATATGTAGAGATCATCCGTACATAGAGATGGTCCATATTACCACAATTGATTACTCATGATGATACACTACCATCAAAGTCTGATCAGCGTAGTCTGAAAACAAAGTCTGATCAGTGTAGGGTCAAAACAAATCTGATCAGTGTAGTCTGAAAACAAAGTCTGATCAGTGTAGGGTCAAAACAAATCTGATCAGTGTAGTCTGAAAACAGTCTGATCAGTGTAGGCTCAAAGCAAATCTGATCAATGTAGTATGAAATGAAAGTCTGATCAGTGTAGGGTCAAAACAAAGTCTGATCAGCATAGTCTCAAAACAAAGTCTGATCAGCATAGTCTCAAAACAAAGTCTGATCAGCATAGTCTCAAAACAAAGTCTGATCAGTGTATTCTGAAAACAAAGTCTCTTCAGTGTAGGGTTTAAATACATTTGATCATCATTATAAGGTTGAAACAAAGTGTGATCAGTATAAGGTCAAATATAAAGCCTGATCAGTGCAGGGTCAAAACAAAGTCTGGTCAGTGTAATCTGAAAACAAAGTCTGATCAGTGTAATGTCAAAACAAATTCTGATCAGTGTGGGGTCAAAACAAAGTCTGATCAGTGTGGGGTCAAAACAAATTCTGATCAGTGTGGGGTCAAAACAAAGTCTAGTCAGTGTAATCTGAAAACAAAATCTGATCAGTGTAGCGTTTAAATGCATTTGATCAGTAAAGGGTCAAAACAAATCTGATCAGTATAGGATCAAAACAAAGTCTGATCAGTGTAAGATCAAAATAAGTCTGATCAGTGAAGTCTGAAAACAAAGTCTGATCAGTGTAGTCTGAAAACAAATATGATCAGTGTAGGGTCAAAACAAATCTGATCAGTGTATGGTTTAAATACATTTGATCAGTGTAGGGTCAAAAAAATGCTTGATTAGTGTAGGTTCAAAACAAAGTTTGATCAGTGTGGGGTCAAAGTAAAGTTTGATCAGTATGGGGTCAAAGTAAAGTTTTATCAGTGTGGGGTCAAAGTAAAGATTGAACAGTGTGGGGTCAAAGTAAAGTTTGATCAGTGTAGGGTCAAAATAAAGTTTGATCAGTATGGGGTCAAAGTAAAGTTTGATCAGTGTGGGGTCAAAGTAAAGTTTGATCAGTGTGGGGTCAAAGTAAAGTTTGATCAGTGTGGGGTCAAAGTAAAGTTTTATCAGTGTGGGGTCAAAGTAAAGTTTGATCAGTGTGGGGTCAAAGTAAAGTTTGATCAGTGTGGGGTCAAAATAAAGTTTTAAGTATAGAAACTAGGCTGGCTCACAAGGTACAACATATTTGGAACTTGACATTGACAATTTTGATTAGGCAATGTGTAGTTTATCAAGATTTTATTTCATTGTGATTATAGCTATAGTTTTTATTCATTTTATTTCATTGGGATAATAGCTATAGTTTTTCAAGGTTTCATTTCATTCTGATAATAGCTACAGTTTTTCAAGGTTTCATTTCATTGTGATAATAGCTATAGTTTTTCAAGGTTTCATTTCATTGTGATTATAGCTATAGTTTTTCAAGGTTTCATTGTGATAATAGCTATAGTTTTTCAAGGTTTCATTTCATTGTGATTATAGCTATAATTTTTCAAGGTTTCATTTTGTTTTGATTATAGCTATAGTTTTTCAAGGTTTCATTTCATTGTGATAATAGCTATAGTTTTTCAAGGTTTCATTGTGATTATAGCTATAATTTTTCAAGGTTTCATTTTGTTTTGATTATAGCTATATTTTATCAAGGTTTCATTTCATTGTGATTATAGCTATAGTTTTTCAAGGTTTCTTTTCATTGTGATAATAGCTATAGTTTTTCAAGGTTTCATTTCATTGTGCTAATAGCTTTAGTTTTTAAAGGTTTCATTTCATTGTGATTATAGCTATATTTTATCAAGGTTTCATTTCATTGTGATTATAGCTATAGTTTTTCAAGGTTTCATTTCATTGTGCTAATAGCTTTAGTTTTTAAAGGTTTCATTTCATTGTGATTATAGATGATAGTTTTTCAAGGTTTCATTGTGATAATAGCTATACGGAAGGGGCCTGACAATTCTATGTTCTTGGGCAGGGGCCAGACAATTCTAAGTTCTTGGGCAGTGGCCTGACAGTTCTATGTTCTTGGGCAGGGTCCAGAGTCAAGACAAGTTTTGATTCTTGAAATTCTGTCTGCCAATAGCTGGAAAAATATCTTGCCTGGATTTATAGCAAAATAACAGCATATTAAATCCATTACAATATCTATAAAAAAAATATCTTAGGATAAAAGTAAATAAGGTAACTTGACTCAAAAGAGAATTGCATCCCAAAATTTGAATGACTAGAGTCCTGTGGTACATGTTTCTTAATTGCTGTATAACTTACAATCTAAGATTGGAAAAAAATTATTTGATTAAGTTTACACTATAGCCAACGCCCTGTGAAAGTCATTTCTTGATAAAACAGAAAGTAATGACACAACAGCTAATCTATTGATATAATAGGCGGGGAAACTTTTATTGAGATGCCAACACCTGGACAAGATGTTTATCAAAGAAACCAGTAAAAAGTAAACACGCTTACTCAACAAATGAAAAAATAATTAGTGGACTTGAAAAAGCATGTAATCTTGAAACATAAAACAAGTTTTCTCCTAAAGATCTTAGGATGATTTGCACTCTTACAAAAGAATACATTCTTAACACAGTCTTACAAAGGAATGTATTCTTAACACTGTGGTAGACTGGTAGACCGTTAATATGGCAAAGAAGTATGGCTTATGCTTGTTAGTAACTATCATAGCATGATGCGATATTCTTAACCAGAACAGATTTATCATCTATGATGATTTCTATGATGTCATATATGATGATTTATTTGATGTCATCTATGATGACTTTTGTGATGTCATCTATGATGACTTATTTGATGTCATCTATCATGACTTTTGTCAGGCCATCTATTATGACTTTGTGATGTCATGACATAAAATGATTTTTATATCGGCTATCATCACTTTTGTGATATCATGTACAATGAATTTTGCAATGTCATCTATGATGACTTTAGGGATGTCATGACATACAATGACTTTTGTATCACCTACCATCACTTTTGTGATATCATGTACAATGACATTTGCAATGTCATCTATGATGACTTTTGTGATACCATACTTTAAGACATTCTGGGATCACTCTAGTACAGTGAAAATCTGAAGCCTTGCTGGAAATCACAACCCATTAGAAATTACACAGCACCACAGGCCAGAGGTCAAGTCTGAAACCTTAATGAAAATATAAAACCAATTTAGAAGTCCCACATCACCATAAACATGTGATCAAGTCTATTTAGCTGTTATGGGGTTAATTTCACTTGTGTATTATAAAATTATAAAAGGCAGCCAGTATAACTGGTGGTAGAAGGACCCAGGAAAATCCAGGTAAGACCCACTGACCCACGGTAAGCAACTGACCCACGGTAAGCAACTGACCCATGGTAAGCGACTGGCTAGCTTTTACATACACACTAACTGAGCTCAAGATTCAAACCCATGTGGACAGAGGTGTGATTACAGTGATCAGTAAAGAAGAGTGCTTTTGACCACATGGCTACCCTGGGTCAAGTCTGAAACCACAGCAATTTTGACCACATGGCCACCCAGGATACCTGGGTCAAGTCTGAAACCTTAGTGCTTTAGACCACATGGCCACCCATGCAGTTTATAGTGATGTCTAACACTGGGACATCATGCTGCAGACATGTCACATGATATTCCACCCAGTCACATTGTCCTGACACCAGGCCAACCATTCCTAACACTAACCTTTTAATGCTGAGAGTTAAACGAGACAGCTGTTAGTACCAATTTTGTAAGTCTTTGGTATGAACCAGCTGGGGATCAAACCCACGACCTCCCAATTCCACAGCGGACACTCTAACCACTATGCCCCAGGTTGGTTTTCATGCTGAATACCGGTGTCGCTGTAAAGACTGACTTTTCATCATGAATACCCAAGTCACTTTAAAAAACTGACTTTTAACGCTTATGAAATTTACATTATGACTGAAGGTCTGATATAAAAACTGCAAAAAATTGATTGATAGTTGATAGATTGATTGATAGAAAATTGACGGTATGAGCTCTCTCTCCATCAAAGCATTTGTATCTCCTGGCTTCAGGGGTTAGGGTTCCAAGCCTGTGGTACATTTGCTATCAACGTTTCTACATCAAGCTATTCTGGCCTTGAAATGTCAGTTCACCTAATCTGAAGGGAAATACCACAAATTTTGATCATATGGAGAGATAATTTGACTCAGAGTGGTTATATCCATTGAGACAGCTTGATGGCAAAAAGAATATAACTGTTAGCAAACTTGTTTGAATTTGCTGTGTGAAAATATTCCATGAATGTTTTATTCAATTCTTTTCTAAGAGATACAATAAGAGAATGGCTGTATTTTCATTTGACATGTACATTTGACATGTACATTTGACGTGTACATTTACTTAGATACAGAGAGTATATACTGGTATTTGCTTTGATACTCATTATAAACAGAATTGTCAATATCTCACAAGTTAAGTCCACTTCTTTTGATCCTGTTTAAATAATTCTACTGCAATAATTTAGGATATCAATAATCTTTATCCTTTTATTTTCTGGAATGTACCTACTAATGTCTTTATATGCATGGCATCGTACAGACCCTGCATGCAGGACATCATACAGACACTGCAGTTCATCATACAGACCCTGCATGGCACCATACTGACCCTGCATGGCATCATACAGACCCTGCATGGCATCATACAGACCCTAGCAAAAATTTCTCTGAAATGTCCTTATTTCAACTACAAAATAATATTTCACCAAATTTTACCAACAATTCTAAAAATATAAATGTTATTTTGTGATTATGATTTCAATCAAAAATTTCAAATAGAATTTCTTGAAAGTTAATGCCAAAATATCAGTGAAATCACACAGATTTGTTTTAGAAATTACAGTATTTAGTATGGTACAGTTGATGGTATGTATTTGGGTTACAGTATTTAGTATGGTACAGTTAATGGTATGTATTTGGATTACAGTATTTAGTATGGTACAGTTAATGGTATGTATTTGGGTTACAGTATTTAGTATGGTACAGTTAATGGAATGTATTTGGGTTACAGTATTTAGTATGGTACAGTTAATGGTATGTATTTGGGTTACAGTATTTAGTATGGTACAGTTAATGGTATGTATTTGGGTTACAGTATTTAGTATGGTACAGTTAATGGTATGTATTTGGGTTACATTATTTAGTATGGTAGAGTTAATGGTATATATTTGGAATACAGTATTTAGTATGGTACAGTTAATGGTATGTATTTGGGTTGCAGTATTTAGTATGGTACAATTATGGGTATGTATTTGGGTTGCAGTATTTAGTACGGTACAGTTACAGTATTTAGTATGGTACAGTTAATGGTATGTATTTGGGTTGCAGTATTTAGTACGGTACAGTTACAGTATTTAGTATGGTACAGTTAATGGTATGTATTTGGGTTACAGTATTTAGTATGGTACAGTTAATGGTATGTATTTGGGTTACAGTATTTAGTATGGTACAGTTAATGGTATGTATTTGGGTTACAGTATTTAGTATGGTACAGTTAATGGTATGTATTTGGATTACAGTATTTAGTATGGTACAGTTAATGGTATGTATTTGGGTTACAGTATTTAGTACGGTACAGTTAATGGTATGTATTTGGGATACAGTATTTAGTACGGTACAGTTAATGGTATGTATTTGGGTTGCAGTATTTAGTATGGTACAATTAATGGTATGTATTTTGGTTACAGTATTTAGTATGGTACAGTTAATGGTATGTATTTGGGATACAGTATTTAGTACGGTACAGTTAATGGTATGTATTTGGGTTGCAGTATTTAGTATGGTACAATTAATGGTATGTATTTTGGTTACAGTATTTAGTATGGTACAGTTAATGGTATGTATTTGGGTTGCAGTATTTAGTATGGTACAGTTACATTATTTAGCACGGTACAGTTAATGGTATGTATTTGGGTTACAGTATTTAGTATGGTACAGTTAATGGTATGTATTTGGGTTACAGTATTTAGTACAGTACAGTTAATGGTATGTATTTGGGTTGCAGTATTTAGTATGGTCAATCTTTTAGTATGTATTTGGCAGTAATAATGGTGGAGGAAGAACCTGGAAAAAAAACCTGGAAAGAACCAGCAACCCATGAGAAGCTACTGGCAAGCTTTCTCACATTCTCACATAGGCCGAATCTGAGACTTGAACCCAGGCAGACGGAGGTGATAAGGCAGTAATCCATAACAGAGAGCACTTTGAACCACTTGGCCACTCGTGACTCCTTGTATTTGGGTTACAGTATCTAGTACAGTGTAGCTAATGGTATGTGTTAGGTTACATCATCTAGTATAGTTGAGCTAATTGTATGTATTTAGGTTACAGTATCTAGTACAGTCTAGTTAATGATATGTATTTAGGTTACAGTATCTAGTACAGTCCAGCTAATGGTATGTATTTAGGTTACAGTATCTAGTATAGTCCATCTAATAGTAGGTATTTAGGTTACATCATCTAGTACAGTATAGCTAATGGTATGTATTTAGGTTACAGTATCTAGTACAGTCTAGTTAATGATATGTATTTAGGTTACAGTATCTAGTACAGTCCAGCTAATGGTATGTATTTAGGTTACAGTATCTAGTACAGTCTAACTAATGGTATGTATTTAGGTTACAGTATCTAGTACAGTCTAGCTAAAGGTATGTATTTAGGTTACATCATGTAGTACAGTCCAGCTAATGACATGTATATAGGTTACAGTATCTAGTACAGTCTAGTTAATGGTATGTATTTGGGTTACAGTACCTAGTATAGTCCAGCTAATGGTATGTATTTAGGTTACAGTATCTAGTACAGTCCAGCTAATGGTATGTATTTAGGTTACAGTATCTAGTATAGTCTAGCTAATGGTATGTATTTAGGTTACAGTATCTAGTACAGTCCAGCTAATGGTATGTATTTAGGTTACAGTATCTAATGGAATGTATTTGGGTTACATTATTTTGTAGGGTCCAGCTACAAAAAACTGACACTGGTCTACCACTCCACAATGTACCAGGAGATATGGGTCTATTTTGTTTTTTCTACAGATTATACTGCTTAAAATCCCTACAGAACCAGATCTGTAGGCATTACATGCATTTGTCTCCAGCTAATTACGATACTTGTATATGCATGTCTTTAATAAAATATATGATTTGAATAGTCATTTTTAAGAAACTTAAAATAGGTTACATATACATGTCTTTAATATAGAAAAAGCCATGATTTGCATAGTCATTTTAAAGAAACTTACTGATCCAACAGCCAATAAAAAAAATATGCAAACATTTATCAAGTTCTATAAGTGCTTTGGTTTTACAGGGTTTAAAAAAACTCTTGGGCCCTGAATCAAGTGTCTACATGAATACTGTATACTATCTACCAAATATTCAACACACGGATTCCAGGTGTTTACAAGAATACTGTATCCTATCCACCAAATAATCAACACAAGGATTCCATGTGTCTACAAGAATACTCTATCCTATCTACCAAATATTCAACACAAGGATTCCATGTGTCTACAAGAATACTGTATCCTATCTACCAAAAAATCAACACAAGGATTCCATGTGTCTACAAGAATACTGTATCCTATCTACCAAATATTCAACACAATAATTCCATGTGCCTACAAGAATACTGGATCCTATCCACCAAATAATCAAGACAAGGATTCCATGTGTCTACAAGAATACTGGATCCTATCTACCAAATAATCAAGACAAGGATTCCATGTTTCTACAAGAATACTGTATCCTATCTACCAAAAAATCAAGACAAGGATTCCATGTGCCTACAAGAATACTGTATCCTATCTACCGAAAAATCAAGACAAGGATTCCATGTGCCTACAAGAATACTGTATCCTATCTACCAAATAATCAACACAAGGATTCCATGTGTCTACAAGAATACTGTATCCTATCTACCAAATATTCAAAACAAGGATTCCATGTGTCTACAAGAATAATGTATCCTATCTACCAAATATTCAACACAAGGATTCCATGTGTCTACAAGAATACTGTATCCTATCTACCAAAAATTCAACACAAGGATTCCATGTGTCTACAAGAATACTGTATCCTATCTACCAAATATTCAACACAATAATTCCATGTGCCTACAAGAATACTGGATCCTATCTACCAAATAATCAAGACAAGGATTCCATGTGTCTACAAGAATACTGGATCCTATCTACCAAATAATCAACACAAGGATTCCATGTTTCTACAAGAATACTGTATCCTATCTACCAAAAAATCAAGACAAGGATTCCATGTGCCTACAAGAATACTGTATCCTATCTACCAAATAATCAACACAAGGATTCCATGTGTCTACAAGAATACTGTATCCTATCTACCAAATATTCAACACAAGGATTCCATGTGTCTACAAGAATACTGTATCCTATCTACCAAATAATAAAGACAAGGATTCCATGTGTCTACAAGATTACTGTATCCTATCTACCAAATAATCAAGACAAGGATTCCATGTGTCTACAAGAATACTGGATCTTATCTACCAAATAATCAAGACAAGGATTCCATGTGTCTACAAGAATACTGGATCCTATCTACCAAATAATCAACACAAGGACTCCATGTCTCTACAAGAATACTGTATCCTATCTACCAAATATTCAACACAATAATTATATGTGTCTACAAGAATACTGGATCCTATCTACCAAATATTCAACGCAAGGATTCCATGTGTCTACAAGAATACTGTATCCTATCTACCAAATAATCAAGACAAGGCTTCCATGTGTCTACAAGAATACTGTATCCTATCTACCAAATAATCAACACTAGGCTTCCATGTGTCTAGAAGAATACTAAATCCTATCTACCAAAAAATCAACACTAGGCTTCCATGTGTCTACTAAAATGCAGTTGTGTTACTAATTTTTTGTTGTTGTTGGGATACCATATTATATGGAAATTATAACTTGCACACAGATGGAAGGAGATGCCTACGATCTTAAATAAATGGTGATACTCAAAATACTGACAGAAGAAATGACTTGGATGAATTATGATACCTGAAATACTGACAGAAGAAATGACTTGGATGAATTATGATACCTGAAATACTGACAGAAGAAATGACTTGGATGAATTATGATACCTGAAATACTGACAGAAGAAATGACTTGGATGAATTATGATACCTGAAATACTGACAGAAGAAATGACTTGGATGAATTATAATACCTGAAATACTGACAGAAGAATTGACTTAGATGAATGATGATACCTGAAATACTGACAGAAGAAATGACTTGGATGAATTATGATACTCGAAATACTGACAGAAGAATTGACTTGGATGAATGATGATACCTGAAATACTGACAGAAGAAATGACTTGGATGAATTATAATACCTGAAATACTGACAGAAGAATTGACTTGGATGAATGATGATACCTGAAATACTGACAGAAGAAATGACTTGGATGAATTATGATACTCGAAATACTGACAGAAGAATTGACTTGGATGAATGATGATACCTGAAATACTGACAGAAGAAATGACTTGGATGAATTATAATACATGTACTTGAAATACTGACATAAGAAATGACTTGGATGAATTATGATACCTGAAATACTGACAGAAGAATTGAATTGGATGAATTATGATACCTGAAATACTGACAGAAGAAATTATTAATGTGCCCTTGGATAAATCATGATATTTAAAATACTGACAGACAAAATGACATCCATGACTTGGATAAATGGTGATACCCAAGATACTGACAGAAGCAAATTATCACCTGACAGATTTTGAAAACATGGAGAAAAATAATGCAATACAGACAATAAAATTAAAATATTCAGAATATTCACAAGTTTAAATTAGTTTGTGTTTTTACTAAATAACAAATTTTAAATATTTCACACTGAAGAAATTGGAAACAATCTATTTGTAAACTGAACTACTTAGAATCAGACCTACCTTGTAGGTAATCAGCATTTAGCAATCACTTGCCTGAAACAGTTTTCTTAAAATTCCATTAACTGGGATATATGGAAAAACTGAACATCAACAACAAAGATCCATCTTGAATGCCCAGTTTTTCTTAATAGAGGTGGCTTCTGAAGACAGGTTGACTTTCAACATGAAACGCTTTAAACAGTCATGTGATAAATTGTCCTTGTCATTAAATTTTGAAATAAGAAGATACAGTGTCACAAAACCGTTACTTTCGTGGCTGAAGATCATAAAAGAAATTCTGCAGGAAGTCTCTTTCTTCAAAGTACCTCATTAAATTTATCAGTATGGCAATTAATGGTCCACAATTAGTAACCAGTCTTGTTTATGGTCGTTGTTTTCAGGAAGTCCATCAACCTGACTTTTTATACTTATCATTATAGATTGATTATTTAGGAATGTTTCTTTAAGAAAAACAAATGATAAAAGTAATTCTTGAATCCTAAGTGGTCAAATTTGAATTATATATCAAAATGTAAGACACAGACTTTTTATCCAACAAGATGTCTCAATAAATATTTGGTACAAAATGGCAAATAGAAAATGTTTGACAAGGAACCATTAGTAAATATTTGCCAAAATGTGTTATCAATGGTGGACTGGCTTGCTATCAAACAAGATTAATGTCAAAAACCAATGGCCAGCTTTGGTAAATGTGGGAAATGGGTTTATCCTTGAACAAGTATGGACTATGGAATATAAATACTGAAATACTATTTTCAACAGCGCATTATATAAAGTCCTTTGATTACAAATGAATAAGCTCTGAGTACAATGAACAGGTCATGGACCCATTTTTTTGTATCACAAAACTAAAATCTGTGAGATCCACATTTTTGTATAAGAAATCAAAATGTGTGAGATCCAATTTTTGTATCACAACAAACTAAAATCTGTGAGATCCACTTTTTTTATCACAAACTAAAATCTGAGATCCATTTCTTGTATCAGAAACTAAAATCTGTGACATCCACTATTTTATCACAAACTATAATCTGTGGAGGGGGCCCCAAGTGGCAGAGTGGTTTAAAGCACTATCCGTTAAAAATCACTGTCATCTCACCTCTGTCTGCATGGGTTTGAGTCTAAGATTCTGCCAATGTGGGTATGTGAGAAAGCTTGCAAGTAGCATCTCATGGGTCAGTGTTTTTTTCCGAGGATTTTCCCAGATTCTTCCTCCACCATTAATACTGGCAGAGACCGTGAATTTCTATTAATAGTGTACATAAAAGACAATCTGTATCAACACTGATTTGACTGAGACCACAGATTTATTTTATATTAATAGTGGAGCACTAACAGGACATAAAAGCAATTCTGTATCAACACTGATTTGACTGAGACCATGGATTTCTATTAATAGTAGACATAAAAGCCATTCTGTATCAACACTGATTTGACTGAGACCATGGATTTCTATTAATAGTAGACATAAAAGCCATTCTGTATCAACACTGATTTGACTGAGATTTCTATTAATAGTGGACATAAAAGCCATTCTGTATCAACACTGATTTGGCTGAGATTTCTATTAATAGTAGACATAAAAGCCATTCTGTATCAACACTGATTTGACTGAGATTTCTATTTATAGTAGACATAAAAGCCATTCTGTATCAACACTGATTTGACTGAGATTTCTATTAATAGTTGATATAAAAGCCATTCTGTATCAACACTGATTTGACTGAGATTTCTATTAATAGTAGACATAAAAGCCATTCTGTATCAACACTGATTTGACTGAGATTTCTATTAATAGTGGATATAAAAGCCATTCTGTATCAACACTGATTTGACTGAGATTTCTATTAATAGTTAATATAAAGGCCATTCTGTATCAACACTGATTTGACTGAGACCATGGATTTCTATTAATTATAAGTAGACATAAAAGCCATTCTGTATCAAAACTGATTTGACTGAGACCATGGATTTCTATTAATCATAAGTAGACATAAAAGTCATTCTGTATCAACACTGATTTGACTGAGACCATGGATTTCTATTAATAGTGGATATAAAAGCCATTCTGTATCAACACTGATTTGACTGAGACCATGGATTTCTATTAATCATAAGTAGACATAAAAGCCATTCTGTATCAACACTGATTTGACTGAGACCATGGATTTCTATTAATAGTGGATATAAAAGCCATTCTGTATCAACACTGATTTGACTGAGACCACGGATTTCTATTAATAGTGGACATAAAAGCCATTCTGTATCAACACTGATTTGACTGAGATTTCTATTAATAGTGGATATAAAAGCCATTCTGTATCAACACTGATTTGACTGAGACCACGGATTTCTATTAATAATAGAGCCGTGGAAGATAAATGTTTGGTGATTTATTGGCTAGGGAGATTATGTTGAGTCAAACAAAAGCTATGGTGTCACTGGATAGTTTTGCTATTGAACAACTCCCTAATATTGGTAGAAGGCATGAGCCTATTATCACAATCCTAGCATTTTTCAGTTCATACATGTGCTAAATCTGTAATGTGGTTTAGATTTACTTTGACCTAGGCTTGGAAACTGGCTGACTTGTTGGTGACTGCCTGTCACAGTTAGACTAACACTGGGGATCAAATGCGTAACTTGGGCTTCAAATGAGCTGCAGACTTGGCTTGCATATTTACACATGTCTACTACAGAGGTAAATAACTATAAAAATTTTGATGGTTGATGGGTGATGAAAAGTATGCTAATTTGTTACAGTACTATAGTGAACTTTATTCATGTATAAGGCATATACTGATTCTTTAAGCTGTCTCGTCACAGGAAAATATTCAAAATACTCCATTTCTGCAAATAATGAGTGAACGTAAAAAGGAGGGGTTGATGGCTGTGCTGATTCAGTATAAAAAGCCACTAGTTTCATAAGGAATTAACTATAATACCTTGGTCAGAATCTTACAAGCATCATTTCAACAAAAATCATCAGTTTTATTTGTATCTTTAATGTAATATTATTATCATTTTTCTGCTATAGCTCATTGTTGGACAAAAATTTGCCCCAAAAAATGTCCAGTGAGACCTTAATAAAACAAAAATCATTAGTAGCCTCCCTTAATTGCCATAATTTTCATCTCTTCCTGGTTTCTACAATTAATGGAATGTCTGTTTTGCATTTTATATTTCTCTTCCTGGTTTCTATAATTTATAGAATGTCTGTTTTGCATTTATATCTCTCTTCCTGGTTTCTATAATTTATAGAATGTCTGTTTTGCATTTTATATTTCCCTTCCTGGTTTCTACAATTAATAGAATGTTTGTTTTGCATTTTATATTTCTCTTCCTGGTTTCTACAATTTATAGAATGTCTGTTTTGCATTTTATATTTCTCTTTCTGGTTTCTACAATTTATAGAATGTCTGTTTTGCATTTATATTTCTCATCCTGGTTTCTATAATTTATAGAATGTCTGTTTTGCATTTATATTTCTCTTCCTGGTTTCTATAATTTATAGAATGTCTGTTTTGCATTTTATATTTCTCTTCCTGGTTTCTACAATTAATAGAATGTCTGTTTTGCATTTTATATTTCTCTTCCTGGTTTCTACAATTTATAGAATGTCTGTTTTGCATTTTATATTGCTCTTTCGGGTTTCTGCAATTGATAGAATGTCTGTTTTCCATTTATATTTTTCTTCCTGGTTTCTATAATTTATAGAATGTCTGTTTTGCATTTATATTTCTCTTCCTGGTTTCTATCATTAATAGAATGTCGGTTTTCCATTTATATTTCTCTTCCTGGTTTCTTTAATTTATAGAATGTCTGTTTTGCGTTTACATTTCTCTTCCTGGTTTCTACAATTAATAGAATGTCTGTTTTGCCTTCCTGGTTTCTACAATTTATAGAATGTCTGTTTTGCATTTTATATTTCTCTTCCTGGTTTCTACAATATATAGAATGTTTTGCATTTTATATTTCTCTTCCTGGTTTCTACAATATATAGAATGTCTGTTTTGCATTTTATATTTCTCTTTCTGGTTTCTACAATATATAGAATGTTTTGCATTTTATATTTCTCTTCCTGGTTTCTACAATATATAGAATGTCTGTTTTGCATTTTATATTTCTCTTCCTGGTTTCTACAATATATAGAATGTTTTGCATTTTATATTTCTCTTCCTGGTTTCTACAATATATAGAATGTCTGTTTTGCATTTTATATTTCTCTTTCTGGTTTCTACAATTTATACAATGTCTGTTTTGCATTTTATATTTCCCTTCCTGGTTTCTACAATTTATAGAATGTCTGTTTTGCATTTTATATTTCCCTTCCTGGTTTCTACAATTTATAGAATGTCTGTTTTGCCTTCCTGGTTTCTACAATTAATAGAATGTCTGTTTTACATTTTATATTTCTCTTTCTGGTTTCATCAATTTATAGAATGTCTGTTTTGCATTTAATATTTCTCTTTCTGGTTTCTACAATTTATAGAATGTTTGTTTTGCATTTTATATTTCCCTTCCTGGTTTCTACAATTAATAGAATGTCAGTTTTGCATTTTATATTTCTCTTCCTGGTTTCTACAATTAATAGAATGTCTGTAATTCATTTTATATTTCTCTTTCTGGTTTCTACAATTAATAGAATGTCTGTTTTGCATTTTATATTTCCCTTCCTGGTTTCTACAATTAATAGAATGTCTGTTTTGCATTTTATATTTCTCTTTCTGGTTTCTACAATTTATAGAATGTCTGTTTTGCATTTTATATTTCTCTTCCTGGTTTCTACAATTTATAGAATGTCTGTTTTGCATTTTATATTTTTCATCCTGGTTTCTACAATTTATAGAATGTCTGTTTTGCATTTTATATTTCTTCCTGGTTTCTACAATTTATAGAATGTCTGTTTTGCATTTTATATTTCTCTTCCTGGTTTCTGCAGTATATAGAATGTCTGTTTTGCATTTTATATTTCTCTTCCTGGTTTCTACAATATATAGAATGGCTGTTTTGCATTTTATATTTCTCTTTCTGGTTTCTACAATATATAGAATGTCTGTTTTGCATTTTATATTTCTCTTCCTGGTTTCTACAATATATAGAATGTCTGTTTTGCATTTTATATTTCTCTTCCTGGTTTCTACAATATATAGAATGTCTGTTTTGCATTTTATATTTCTTCCTGGTTTCTACAATATATAGAATGTCTGTTTTGCATTTTATATTTCTCTTCCTGGTTTCTACAATATATAGAATGGCTGTTTTGCATTTATATTTCTCTTCCTGGTTTCTACAGTATATAGCATCTCTGTTTTGCATTTTATGTTTCTCTTCCTGGTTTCTACAGTATATAGAATGTCTGTTTTGCAAACCATTATGGTCCTTTCTTATTATCTTACTTACTGTAATTTTATGTATAAATTTATATATTTTGCAACTTTTATAAGTACCTAGCATTTTATACTTATTGTTCATTCATATATTTGTTTATTCTTCATTCATATATTTGTTTGTTCTTCATTCATATATTTGTTTATTCTTCATTTATATATTTGTTTATTCTTCATTCATATATCTGTTTATTATTCATTCATTTTTTTGTGTATATCTACTCTTTGTTCTATAAGCTTATTATTATTTTTTGTATATCTACTCTTTGTTCTATAAGCTTATTATTATTTTTTTGTATATCTACTCTTTGTTCTATAAGCTTATTATTATTTTTTGTATATCTACTCTTTGTTCTATAAGCTTATTATAATTTTTTTGTATATCTACTCTTTGTTCTATAAGCTTATTATTTTGTATATCTACTCTTTGTTCTATAAGCTTATTATTATTTTTGTATATCTACTCTTTGTTTTATAAGCTTATTATTTTTGTATATCTACTCTTTGTTCTATAAGCTTATTATTTTTGTATATCTACTCTTTGTTCTATAAGCTTATTATTTTTGTATATCTACTCTTTGTTCTATAAGCTTATTATTTTGTATATCTACTCTTTGTTCTATAAGCTTATTATTATTTTTGTATATCTACTCTTTGTTCTATAAGCTTATTATTATTTTGTATATCTACTCTTTCTTCTATAAGCTTATTATTTTGTATATCTACTCTTTGTTCTATAAGCTTATTATTACTTTTTTGTATATCTACTCTTTGTTCTATAAGCTTATTATTATTTTTTTGTATATCTAATCTTTGTTCTATAAGCTTATTATTATTTTTGTGTATATCTACTCTTTGTTCTATAAGCTTATTATTATTTTTTTGTATATCTACTCTTTGTTCTATAAGCTTATTATTAATTTGTGTATATCTACTCTTTGTTCTATAAGCTTATTATTTTCGTATATCTACTTTTTGTTCTATAAGCTTATTATTTTTGTGTATATTTACTCTTTGTTCTATAAGCTTATTATTTTGTATATCTACTCTTTGTTCTATAAGCTTATCATTATTTTTTTGTATATCTACTCTTTGTTCTATAAGCTTATTATTATTTTTTTGTATATCTAATCTTTGTTCTATAAGCTTATTATTATTTTTGTGTATATCTACTCTTTGTTCTATAAGCTTATTATTATTTTTTTGTATATCTACTCTTTGTTCTAAAAGCTTATTATTAATTTGTGTATATCTACTCTTTGTTCTATAAGCTTATTATTTTTGTATATCTACTTTTTGTTCTATTAGCTTATTATTTTGTATATCTACTCTTTGTTCTATAAGCTTATTATTTTGTATATCTACTCTTTGTTCTATAAGCTTATTATTATTATTTTGTATATCTACTCTTTGTTCTATAAGCTTATTATTATTTTTTGTATATCTACTCTTTGTTATATAAGCTTATTATTTTGTATATCTACTCTTTGTTCTATAAGCTTATTATTATTTTTTGTATATCTACTCTTTGTTCTATAAGCTTATTATTATTTTTGTGTATATCTACTCTTTGTTCTATAAGCTTATTATTTTGTATATCTACTCTTTGTTCTATAAGCTTATTATTATTTTTTGTATATCTACTCTTTGTTCTATAAGCTCATTATTATTTTTGTGTATATCTACTCTTTGTTCTATAAGCTTATTATTTTGTATATCTACTCTTTGTTCTATAAGCTTATTATTTTTGTGTATATCTACTCTTTGTTCTATAAGCTTATTATTTTGTATATCTACTCTTTGTTCTATAAGCTTATTATTTTGTATATCTACTCTTTGTTCTATAAGCTTATTATTTTCTATATCTACTCTTTGTTCTATAAGCTTATTATTATTTTTTGTATATCTACTCTTTGTTCTATAAGCTTATTATTTTGTATATCTACTCTTTGTTCTATAAGCTTATTATTTTTGTATATCTACTTTTTGTTCTATAAGCTTATTATTTTTGTGTATATTTACTCTTTGTTCTATAAGCTTATTATTATTTTTGTGTATATCTACTCTTTGTTCTATAAGCTTATTATTTTGTATATCTACTCTTTGTTCTATAAGCTTATTATTATTTTTTTGTATATCTGCTCTTTGTTCTATAAGCTTATTATTATTTTTTGTATATCTACTCTTTGTTCTATAAGCTTATTATTTTGTATATCTACTCTTTGTTCTATAAGCTTATTATTTTGTATATCTACTCTTTGTTCTATAAGCTTATTATTATTTTTTGTATATCTACTCTTTGTTCTATAAGCTTATTATTATTTTTGTGTATATCTACTCTTAGTTCTATAAGCTTATTATTTTGTATATCTACTCTTTGTTCTATAAGCTTATTATTTTGTATATCTACTCTTTGTTCTATAAGCTTATTATTATTTTTTGTATATCTACTCTTTGTTCTATAAGCTTATTATTTTGTATATCTACTCTTTGTTCTATAAGCTTATTATTATTTTTTGTATATTTACTCTTTGTTCTATAAGCTTATTATTATTTTTGTGTATATCTACTCTTTGTTCTATAAGCTTATTATTTTGTATATCTACTCTTTGTTCTATAAGCTTATTATTATTTTTTTGTATATCTACTTTTTGTTCTATAAGCTTATTATTATTTTTGTGTACATCTACTCTTTGTTCTATAAGCTTATTATTTTGTATATCTACTCTTTGTTCTATAAGCTTATTATTATTTTTTTGTATATCTACTCTTTGTTCTATAAGCTTATTATTATTTTTTGTATATCTACTCTTTGTTCTATAAGCTTATTATTTTGTATATCTACTCTTTGTTCTATAAGCTTATTATTTTGTATATCTACTCTTTGTTCTATCAGCTTATTATTGTTTTTTGTATATCTACTCTTTGTTCTATAAGCTTATTATTATTTTTGTGTATATCTACTCTTTGTTCTATAAGCTTATTATTTTGTATATCTACTCTTTGTTCTATAACCTTATTATTATTTTTTGTATATCTACTCTTTGTTCTACAAGCTTATTATTATTTTTGTGTATATCTACTCTTTGTTCTATAAGCTTATTATTTTGTATATCTACTCTTTGTTCTATAAGCTTATTATTATTTTTTGTATATCGACTCTTTGTTCTATAAGCTTATTATTATTTTTGTGTATATCTACTCTTTGTTCTATAAGCGTATTATTTTGTATATCTACTCTTTGTTCTATAAGCTTATTATTTTGTATATCTACTCTTTGTTCTATAAGCTTTTTATTATTTTTTGTATATCTACTCTTTGTTCTATAAGCTTATTATTTTGTATATCTACTCTTTGTTCTATAAGCTTATTATTATTTTTTGTATATTTACTCTTTGTTCTATAAGCTTATTATTATTTTTGTGTATATCTACTCTTTGTTCTATAAGCTTATTATTTTGTATATCTACTCTTTGTTCTATAAGCTTATTATTATTTTTTTGTATATCTACTCTTTGTTATATAAGCTTATTATTATTTTTTGTATATCTACTCTTTGTTCTATAAGCTTATTATTTTGTATATCTACTCTTTGTTCTATAAGCTTATTATTATTTTTTGTATATCTACTCTTTGTTCTATAAGCTTATTATTATTTTTGTGTATATCTACTCTTTGTTCTATAAGCTTATTATTTTGTATATCTACTCTTTGTTCTATAAGCTTATTATTATTTTTTGTATATCTACTCTTTGTTCTATAAGCTTATTATTTTGTATATCTACTCTTTGTTCTATAAGCTTATTATTATTTTTTGTATATCTACTCTTTGTTCTATAAGCTTATTATTATTTTTGTGTATATCTACTCTTTGTTCTATAAGCTTATTATTTTGTATATCTACTCATTGTTCTATAAGCTTATTATTTTGTATATCTACTCTTTGTTCTATAAGCTTATTTTTTTGTATATCTACTCTTTGTTCTATAAGCTTATTATTAGTTTTGTGTATATCTACTCTTTGTTCTATAAGCTTATAATTTTGTATATCTACTCTTTGTTCTATAAGCTTATTATTATTTTTGTGTATATCTACTCTTTGTTCTATAAGCTTATTATTTTGTATATCTACTCTTTGTTCTATAAGCTTATTATTATTTTTTTGTATATCTACTCTTTGTTCTATAAGCTTATTATTATTTTTTGTATATCTACTCTTTGTTCTATAAGCTTATTATTTTGTATATCTACTCTTTGTTCTATAAGCTTATTATTTTGTATATCTACTCTTTGTTCTATAAGCTTATTATTGTTTTTTGTATATCTACTCTTTGTTCTATAAGCTTATTATTATTTTTGTGTATATCTACTCTTTGTTCTATAAGCTTATTATTTTGTATATCTACTCTTTGTTCTATAACCTTATTATTATTTTTTGTATATCTACTCTTTGTTCTACAAGCTTATTATTATTTTTGTGTATATCTACTCTTTGTTCTATAAGCTTATTATTTTGTATATCTACTCTTTGTTCTATAAGCTTATTATTATTTTTTGTATATCGACTCTTTGTTCTATAAGCTTATTATTATTTTTGTGTATATCTACTCTTTGTTCTATAAGCGTATTATTTTGTATATCTACTCTTTGTTCTATAAGCTTATTATTTTGTATATCTACTCTTTGTTCTATAAGCTTATTATTATTTTTTGTATATCTACTCTTTGTTCTATAAGCTTATTATTTTGTATATCTACTCTTTGTTCTATAAGCTTATTATTATTTTTTGTATATTTACTCTTTGTTCTATAAGCTTATTATTATTTTTGTGTATATCTACTCTTTGTTCTATAAGCTTATTATTTTGTATATCTACTCTTTGTTCTATAAGCTTATTATTATTTTTTTGTATATCTACTCTTTGTTCTATAAGCTTATTATTATTTTTTGTATATCTACTCTTTGTTCTATAAGCTTATTATTTTGTATATCTACTCTTTGTTCTATAAGCTTATTATTATTTTTTGTATATCTACTCTTTGTTCTATAAGCTTATTATTATTTTTGTGTATATCTACTCTTTGTTCTATAAGCTTACTATTTTGTATATCTACTCTTTGTTCTATAAGCTTATTATTATTTTTTGTATATCTACTCTTTGTTCTATAAGCTTATTATTTTGTATATCTACTCTTTGTTCTATAAGCTTATTATTATTTTTTGTATATCTACTCTTTGTTCTATAAGCTTATTATTATTTTTGTGTATATCTACTCTTTGTTCTATAAGCTTATTATTTTGTATATCTACTCTTTGTTCTATAAGCTTATTATTTTGTATATCTACTCTTTGTTCTATAAGCTTATTTTTTTGTATATCTACTCTTTGTTCTATAAGCTTATTATTAGTTTTGTGTATATCTACTCTTTGTTCTATAAGCTTATAATTTTGTATATCTACTCTTTGTTCTATAAGCTTATTATTATTTTTGTGTATATCTACTCTTTGTTCTATAAGCTTATTATTTTGTATATCTACTCTTTGTTCTATAAGCTTATAATTTTGTATATCTACTCTTTGTTCTATAAGCTTATTATTATTTTTTGTATATCTACTCTTTGTTCTATAAGCTTATTATTTTGTATATCTACTCTTTGTTCTATAAGCTTATTATTTTGTATATCTACTCTTTGTTCTATAAGCTTATTTTTTTGTATATCTACTCTTTGTTCTATAAGCTTATTATTATTTTTTGTATATCTACTCTTTGTTCTATAAGCTTATTATTTTGTATATCTACTCTTTGTTCTATAAGCTTATTATTTTGTATATCTGCTCTTTGTTCTATAAGCTTATTATTATTTTTTGTATATCTACTCTTTGTTCTATAAGCTTATTATTTTGTATATCTACTGTTTGTTCTATAAGCTTATTATTTTTTTTTTGTATATCTACTCTTTGTTCTATAAGCTTATTATTTTGTATATCTACTCTTTGTTCTATAAGCTTATTATTATTTTTTGTATATCTACTCTTTGTTCTATAAGCTTATTATTTTGTATATCTACTCTTTGTTCTATAAGCTTATTATTTTGTATATCTACTCTTTGTTCTATAAGCTTATTATTATTTTTTTGTATATCTACTCTTTGTTCTATAAGCTTATTATTTTGTATATCTACTCTTTGTTCTATAAGCTTATTATTTTGTATATCTACTCTTTGTTCTATAAGCTTATTATTATTTTTTTGTATATCTACTCTTTGTTCTATAAGCTTATTATTTTGTATATCTACTCTTTGTTCTATAAGCTTATTATTATTTTTTTGTATATCTACTCTTTGTTCTATAAGCTTATTATTTTGTATATCTACTCTTTGTTCTATAAGCTTATTATTATTTTTTTGTATATCTACTCTTTGTTCTATAAGCTTATTATTTTGTATATCTACTCTTTGTTCTATAAGCTTATTATTACTTTTTTGTATATCTACTCTTTGTTCTATAAGCTTATTATTTTGTATATCTACTCTTTGTTCTATAAGCTTATTATTATTATTTTGTATATCTACTTTTTGTTCTATAAGCTTATTATTATTTTTTTGTATATCTACTCTTTGTTCTATAAGCTTATTATTTTGTATATCTACTCTTCGTTCTATAAGCTTATTATTTTTGTATATCTACTCTTTGTTCTATAAGCTTATTATTTTGTATATCTACTCTTTGTTCTATAAGCTTATTATTATTTTTTTGTATATCAACTCTTTGTTCTATAAGCTTATTATTTTGTATATCTACTCTTTGTTCTATAAGCTTATTATTATTTTTTTGTATATCTACTCTTTGTTCTATAAGCTTATTATTTTGTATATCTACTCTTTGTTCTATAAGCTTATTATTATTTTTTTGTATATCTACTCTTTGTTCTATAAGCTTATTATTTTGTATATCTACTCTTTGTTCTATAAGCTTATTATTTTGTATATCTACTCTTTGTTCTATAAGCTTATTATTTTGTATATCTACTCTTTGTTCTATAAGCTTATTATTTTGTATATCTACTCTTTGTTCTATAACCTTATTATTATTATTTTGTATATCTACTCTTTGTTCTATAAGCTTATTATTTTGTATATCTACTCTTTGTTCTATAAGCTTATTATTATTATTTTGTATATCTACTCTTTGTTCTATAAGCTTATTATTATTTTTTGTATATCTACTCTTTGTTCTATAAGCTTATTATTATTTTTTGTATATCTACTCTTTGTTCTGTAAGCTTATTATTTTGTATATCTACTCTTTGTTCTATAAGCTTATTATTATTTTTTTGTATATCTACTCTTTGGTCTATAAGCTTATTATTATTTTTTTGTATATCTACTCTTTGCTCTATAAGCTTATTATTTTGTATATCTACTCTTTGTTGTATAAGCTTATTATTTTGTATATCTACTCTTTTTTCTATAAGTTTATTATTATTATTTTGTATATCTACTCTTTGTTCTATAAGCTTATTATTATTTTTTGTATATCTACTCTTTGTTCTATAAGCTTATTATTTTGTATATCTACTCTTTGTTCTATAAGCTTATTATTTTGTATATCTACTCTTTGTTCTATAAGCTTATTATTTTGTATATCTACTCTTTGTTCTATAAGCTTATTATTTTTTTTTGTATATCTACTCTTTGTTCTATAAGCTTATTATTATTTTGTATATCTACTCTTTGTTCTATAAGCTTATTATTTTGTATATCTACTCTTTGTTCTATAAGCTTATTATTTTGTATATCTACTCTTTGTTCAATAAGCTTATTATTTTGTATATCTACTCTTTGTTCTATAAGCTTATTATTATTTTTTTGTATATCTACTCTTTGTTCTATAAGCTTATTATTTTCTATATCTACTCTTTGTTCTATAAGCTTATTATTTTGTATATCTACTCTTTGTTCTATAAGCTTATTATTTTGTATATCTACTCTTTGTTCTATAAGCTTATTATTATTTTTTTGTATATCTACTCTTTGTTCTATAAGCTTATTATTTTGTATATCTACTCTTTGTTCTATAAGCTTATTATTTTGTATATCTACTCTTTGTTCTATAAGCTTATTATTTTGTATATCTACTCTTTGTTCTATAAGCTTATTATTATTAATTTGTATATCTACTCTTTGTTCTATAAGCTTATTATTATTTTTTGTATATCTACTCTCTGTTCTATAAGCTTATTATTTTGTATATCTACTCTTTGTTCTATAAGCTTATTATTATTTTTTTGTATATCTACTCTTTGTTCTATAAGCTTATTATTATTTTTTGTATATCTACTCTTTGTTCTATAAGCTTATTATTATTTTTTGTATATCTACTCTTTGTTCTATAAGCTTATTATTATTTTTTGTATATCTACTCTTTGTTCTATAAGCTTATTATTTTGTATATCTACTCTTTGTTCTATAAGCTTATTATTATTTTTTGTATATCTACTCTTTGTTCTATAAGCTTATTATTATTTTTTTGTATATCTACTCTTTGTTCTATAAGCTTATTATTATTTTTTGTATATCTACTCTTTGTTCTATAAGCTTATTATTATTTTTTTTTATATCTACTCTTTGTTCTATAAGCTTATTATTATTTTTTGTATATCTACTCTTTGTTCTATAAGCTTATTATTATTTTTTGTATATCTACTCTTTGTTCTATAAGCTTATTATTATGTTTTGTATATCTACTCTTTGTTCTATAAGCTTATTATTATTTTTTGTATATCTACTCTTTGTTCTATAAGCTTATTATTTTGTATATCTACTCTTTGTTCTATAAGCTTATTATTTTGTATATCTACTCTTTGTTCTATAAGCTTATTTTTTTGTATATCTACTCTTTGTTCTATAAGCTTATTATTAGTTTTGTGTATATCTACTCTTTGTTCTATAAGCTTATAATTTTGTATATCTACTCTTTGTTCTATAAGCTTATTATTATTTTTGTGTATATCTACTCTTTGTTCTATAAGCTTATTATTTTGTATATCTACTCTTTGTTCTATAAGCTTATAATTTTGTATATCTACTCTTTGTTCTATAAGCTTATTATTATTTTTTGTATATCTACTCTTTGTTCTATAAGCTTATTATTTTGTATATCTACTCTTTGTTCTATAAGCTTATTATTTTGTATATCTACTCTTTGTTCTATAAGCTTATTTTTTTGTATATCTACTCTTTGTTCTATAAGCTTATTATTATTTTTTGTATATCTACTCTTTGTTCTATAAGCTTATTATTTTGTATATCTACTCTTTGTTCTATAAGCTTATTATTTTGTATATCTGCTCTTTGTTCTATAAGCTTATTATTATTTTTTGTATATCTACTCTTTGTTCTATAAGCTTATTATTTTGTATATCTACTGTTTGTTCTATAAGCTTATTATTATTTTTTTGTATATCTACTCTTTGTTCTATAAGCTTATTATTTTGTATATCTACTCTTTGTTCTATAAGCTTATTATTATTTTTTTGTATATCTACTCTTTGTTCTATAAGCTTATTATTTTGTATATCTACTCTTTGTTCTATAAGCTTATTATTTTGTATATCTACTCTTTGTTCTATAAGCTTATTATTATTTTTTTGTATATCTACTCTTTGTTCTATAAGCTTATTATTTTGTATATCTACTCTTTGTTCTATAAGCTTATTATTTTGTATATCTACTCTTTGTTCTATAAGCTTATTATTATTTTTTTGTATATCTACTCTTTGTTCTATAAGCTTATTATTTTGTATATCTACTCTTTGTTCTATAAGCTTATTATTATTTTTTTGTATATCTACTCTTTGTTCTATAAGCTTATTATTTTGTATATCTACTCTTTGTTCTATAAGCTTATTATTATTTTTTTGTATATCTACTCTTTGTTCTATAAGCTTATTATTTTGTATATCTACTCTTTGTTCTATAAGCTTATTATTACTTTTTTGTATATCTACTCTTTGTTCTATAAGCTTATTATTTTGTATATCTACTCTTTGTTCTATAAGCTTATTATTATTATTTTGTATATCTACTCTTTGTTCTATAAGCTTATTATTATTTTTTTGTATATCTACTCTATGTTCTATAAGCTTATTATTTTGTATATCTACTCTTTGTTCTATAAGCTTATTATTTTTGTATATCTACTCTTTGTTCTATAAGCTTATTATTTTGTATATCTACTCTTTGTTCTATAAGCTTATTATTATTTTTTTGTATATCAACTCTTTGTTCTATAAGCTTATTATTTTGTATATCTACTCTTTGTTCTATAAGCTTATTATTATTTTTTTGTATATCTACTCTTTGTTCTATAAGCTTATTATTTTGTATATCTACTCTTTGTTCTATAAGCTTATTATTATTTTTTTGTATATCTACTCTTTGTTCTATAAGCTTATTATTTTGTATATCTACTCTTTGTTCTATAAGCTTATTATTTTGTATATCTACTCTTTGTTCTATAAGCTTATTATTTTGTATATCTACTCTTTGTTCTATAAGCTTATTATTTTGTATATCTACTCTTTGTTCTATAACCTTATTATTATTATTTTGTATATCTACTCTTTGTTCTATAAGCTTATTATTATTTTTTTGTATATCTACTCTTTGTTCTATAAGCTTATTATTTTGTATATCTACTCTTTGTTCTATAAGCTTATTATTATTATTTTGTATATCTACTCTTTGTTCTATAAGCTTATTATTATTTTTTGTATATCTACTCTTTGTTCTGTAAGCTTATTATTTTGTATATCTACTCTTTGTTCTATAAGCTTATTATTATTTTTTTGTATATCTACTCTTTGGTCTATAAGCTTATTATTATTTTTTTGTATATCTACTCTTTGTTCTATAAGCTTATTATTTTGTATATCTACTCTTTGTTGTATAAGCTTATTATTTTGTATATCTACTCTTTTTTCTATAAGTTTATTATTATTATTTTGTATATCTACTCTTTGTTCTATAAGCTTATTATTATTTTTTGTATATCTACTCTTTGTTCTATAAGCTTATTATTTTGTATATCTACTCTTTGTTCTATAAGCTTATTATTTTGTATATCTACTCTTTGTTCTATAAGCTTATTATTTTGTATATCTACTCTTTGTTCTATAAGCTTATTATTTTTTTTTGTATATCTACTCTTTGTTCTATAAGCTTATTATTATTTTGTATATCTACTCTTTGTTCTATAAGCTTATTATTTTGTATATCTACTCTTTGTTCTATAAGCTTATTATTTTGTATATCTACTCTTTGTTCAATAAGCTTATTATTTTGTATATCTACTCTTTGTTCTATAAGCTTATTATTATTTTTTTGTATATCTACTCTTTGTTCTATAAGCTTATTATTTTCTATATCTACTCTTTGTTCTATAAGCTTATTATTTTGTATATCTACTCTTTGTTCTATAAGCTTATTATTTTGTATATCTACTCTTTGTTCTATAAGCTTATTATTATTTTTTTGTATATCTACTCTTTGTTCTATAAGCTTATTATTTTGTATATCTACTCTTTGTTCTATAAGCTTATTATTTTGTATATCTACTCTTTGTTCTATAAGCTTATTATTTTGTATATCTACTCTTTGTTCTATAAGCTTATTATTATTAATTTGTATATCTACTCTTTGTTCTATAAGCTTATTATTATTTTTTGTATATCTACTCTCTGTTCTATAAGCTTATTATTTTGTATATCTACTCTTTGTTCTATAAGCTTATTATTATTTTTTTGTATATCTACTCTTTGTTCTATAAGCTTATTATTATTTTTTGTATATCTACTCTTTGTTCTATAAGCTTATTATTATTTTTTGTATATCTACTCTTTGTTCTATAAGCTTATTATTATTTTTTGTATATCTACTCTTTGTTCTATAAGCTTATTATTTTGTATATCTACTCTTTGTTCTATAAGCTTATTATTATTTTTTGTATATCTACTCTTTGTTCTATAAGCTTATTATTATTTTTTTGTATATCTACTCTTTGTTCTATAAGCTTATTATTATTTTTTGTATATCTACTCTTTGTTCTATAAGCTTATTATTATTTTTTTGTATATCTACTCTTTGTTCTATAAGCTTATTATTATTTTTTGTATATCTACTCTTTGTTCTATAAGCTTATTATTATTTTTTGTATATCTACTCTTTGTTCTATAAGCTTATTATTATGTTTTGTATATCTACTCTTTGTTCTATAAGCTTATTATTATTTTTTGTATATCTACTCTTTGTTCTATAAGCTTATTATTTTGTATATCTACTCTTTGTTCTATAAGCTTATTATTATTTTTTTGTATATCTACTCTTTGTTCTATAAGCTTATTTTTTGTATATCTACTCTTTGTTCTATAAGCTTATTATTTTGTATATCTACTCTTTGTTCTATAAGCTTATTATTATTATTTTGTATATCTACTCTTTGTTCTATAAGCTGATTATTATTTTTTTGTATATCTACTCTTTGTTCTATAAGCTTATTATTATTTTTGTATATCTACTCTTTGTTCTATAAGCTTATTATTATTATTTTGTATATCTACTCTTTGTTCTATAAGCTTATTATTTTGTATATCTACTCTTTGTTCTATAAGCTTATTATTTTGTATATATACTCTTTGTTCTATAAGCTTATTATTATTATTTTGTATATCTACTCTTTGTTCTATAAGCTTATTATTTTGTATATCTACTCTTTGTTCTATAAGCTTATTATTATTTTTTGTATATCTACTCTTTGTTCTATAAGCTTATTATTTTGTATATCTACTCTTTGTTCTATAAGCTTATTATTTTGTATATCTACTCTTTGTTCTATAAGCTTATTATTTTGTATATCTACTCTTTGTTCTATAAGCTTATTATTTTTTTTTGTATATCTACTCTTTGTTCTATAAGCTTATTATTATTTTGTATATCTACTCTTTGTTCTATAAGCTTATTATTTTGTATAACTACTCTTTGTTCTATAAGCTTATTATTTTGTATATCTACTCTTTGTTCAATAAGCTTATTATTTTGGTTTTCTACTCTTTGTTCTATAAGCTTATTATTATTATTTTGTATATCTACTCTTTGTTCTATAAGCTTATTATTTTGTATATCTACTCTTTGTTCTATAAGCTTATTATTATTTTGTATATCTACTCTTTGTTCTATAAGCTTATTATTATTATTTTGTATATCTACTCTTTGTTCTATAAGCTTATTATTATTTTGTATATCTACTCTTTGTTCTATAAGCTTATTATTTTGTATATCTACTCTTTGTTCTATAAGCTTATTATTTTGTATATCTACTCTTTGTTCTATAAGCTTATTGTTTTGTATATCTACTCTTTGTTCTATAAGCTTATTATTTTGTATATCTACTCTTTGTTCTATAAGCTTATTATTTTGTATATCTACTCTTTGTTCTATAAGCTTATTATTTTGTATATCTACTCTTTGTTCTATAAGCTTATTATTTTGTATATCTACTCTTTGTTCTATAAGCTTATTATTATTAATTTGTATATCTACTCTTTATTCTATAAGCTTATTATTATTTTTTGTATATCTACTCTTTGTTCTATAAGCTTATTATTTTGTATATCTACTCTTTGTTCTATAAGCTTATTATTATTTTTTTGTATATCTACTCTTTGTTCTATAAGCTTATTATTATTTTTTGTATATCTACTCTTTGTTCTATAAGCTTATTATTATTTTTTGTATATCTACTCTTTGTTCTATAAGCTTATTATTATTTTTTGTATATCTACTCTTTGTTCTATAAGCTTATTATTTTGTATATCTACTCTTTGTTCTATAAGCTTATTATTATTTTTTGTATATCTACTCTTTGTTCTATAAGCTTATTATTATTTTTTTTTATATCTACTCTTTGTTCTATAAGCTTATTATTATTTTTTGTATACCTACTCTTTGTTCTATAAGCTTATTATTATTTTTTTGTATATCTACTCTTTGTTCTATAAGCTTATTATTTTGTATATCTACTCTTTGTTCTATAAGCTTATTATTATTTTTTGTATATTTACTCTTTGTTCTATAAGTTTATTATTTTTTGTATATCTACTCTTTGTTCTATAAGCTTATTATTATTTTTTTGTATATCTACTCTTTGTTCTATAAGCTTATTTTTTTGTATATCTACTCTTTGTTCTATAAGCTTATTATTATTTTTTTGTATATCTACTCTTTGTTCTATAAGCTTATTATTTTTGTATATCTACTCTTTGTTCTATAACCTTATTATTTTGTATATCTACTCTTTGTTCTATAAGCTTATTATTATTTTTTTGTATATCTACTCTTTGTTCTATAAGCTTATTATTTTTGTATATCTACTCTTTGTTCTATAAGCTTATTATTTTGTATATTTACTCTTTGTTCTATAAGCTTATTATTATTTTTTTGTATATCTACTCTTTGTTCTATAAGCTTATTATTATTTTTTTGTATATCTACTCTTTGTTCTATAAGCTTATTATTATTATTTTGTATATCTACTCTTTGTTCTATAAGCTTATTATTTTGTATATCTACTCTTTGTTCTATAAGCTTATTATTTTTTGAATATCTACTCTTCGTTCTATAAGCTTATTATTATTTTTTGTATATCTACTCTTTGTTCTATAAGCTTATTATTATTTTTTTGTATATCTACTCTTTGTTCTATAAGCTTATTATTTTGTATATCTACTCTTTGTTCTATAAGCTTATTATTATTTTTTGTATATTTACTCTTTGTTCTATAAGCTTATTATTTTTTATATATCTACTCTTTGTTCTATAAGCTTATTATTATTTTTTGTATATCTACTCTTTGTTCTATAAGCTTATTATTATTTTTTGTATATCTACTCTTTGTTCTATAAGCTTATTATTATTTTTTTGTATATCTACTCTTTGTTCTATAAGCTTATAATTTTGTATATCTACTCTTTGTTCTATAAGCTTATTATTATTTTTTGTATATCTACTCTTTGTTCTATAAGCTTATTATTATTCTTTTGTATATCTACTTTGTTCTATAAGCTTATTATTTGTATATCTACTCTTTGTTCTATAAGCTTATTATTATTTTTTGTATATTTACTCTTTGTTCTATAAGCTTATTATTTTTTGTATATCTACTCTTTGTTCTATAAGCTTATTATTTTGTATATCTACTCTTTGTTCTATAAGCTTATTATTATTTTTTTGTATATCTACTCTTTGTTCTATAAGCTTATTATTATTTTTTTGTATATCTACTCTTTGTTCTATATTTTTTGTATATCTACTCTTTGTTCTATAAGCTTATTATTTTGTATATCTACTCTTTGTTCTATAAGCTTATTATTATTTTTTTGTATATCTACTCTTTGTTCTATATTTTTTGTATATCTACTCTTTGTTCTATAAGCTTATTATTTTGTATATCTACTCTTTGTTTTATAAGCTTATTATTATTTTTTTGTATATCTACTCTTTGTTCTATAAGCTTATTATTTTGTATATCTACTCTTTGTTCTATAAGTTTATTATTATTTTTTGTATATTTACTCTTTGTTCTATAAGCTTATTATTATTATTTTGTATATCTACTCTTTGTTCTATAAGCTTATTATTTTGTATATCTACTCTTTGTTCTATAAGCTTATTATTTTGTATATCTACTCTTTGTTCTATAAGCTTATTATTATTTTTTGTATATCTACTCTTTGTTCTATAAGCTTATTATTATTTTATATATCTACTCTTTGTTCTATAAGCTTATTATTATTTTTTGTATATCTACTCTTTGTTCTATAAGCTTATTATTTTGTATATCTACTCTTTGTTCTATAAGCTTATTATTATTTTTTGTATATCTACTCTTTGTTCTATAAGCTTATTATTATTTTGTATATCTACTCTTTGTTCTATAAGCTTATTATTATTTTTTGTATATCTACTCTTTGTTCTATAAGCTTATTATTTTGTATATTTACTCTTTGTTCTATAAGCTTATTATTATTTTTTTGTATATCTACTCTTTGTTCTATAAGCTTATTATTATTTTTTGTATATCTACTCTTTGTTCTATAAGCTTATTATTATTTTTTTGTATATCTACTCTTTGTTCTGTAAGCTTATTATTTTTGTATATCTACTCTTTGTTCTATAAGCTTATTATTATTTTTTGTATATCTACTCTTTGTTCTATAAGCTTATTATTTTGTATATCTACTCTTTGTTCTATAAGCTTATTATTATTTTTTTGTATATCTACTCTTTGTTCTATAAGCTTATTATTATTTTTTTGTATATCTACTCTTTGTTCTATAAGCTTATTATTATTTTTTTTGTATATCTACTCTTTGTTCTATAAGCTTATTATTATTTTTTTTTTCATAGTGAATTCCTTTTAATTATAAGACTAGTTGCAAGAAATCAAAAAAAAAATAATGAATTAGCTTGTGTCAGCAAATTTTATAATTATTTAGAAGAAAGAAAACATCAGAACAACCATGAGGCAAATAGTTATGATTAAATTTACGAAGCCATTGTGGATTAATTATTTAGAAGAAAGAAAACATAAGAACAATCATGAGGCAAATAGTTATGATTAAATTTACGAAGCCATAGTGGATTAATTTCTGAAAATTATTTAGTTTTTGAGCCATGAACTAATTTAGAATGTTTTAAACAATAATGTTAATAGACATTATAAAGATTGTATCTGTCAACATTGTCCTGTAAAAGTTGTTAGTAAAAAAATACATGCATTATAAAGAATACAAGTACGTATGGAATGTTTAGAAATAGATACACAGGATTACCTTTTTGGACATTTTAATATTTATTTGCTCTAAGCTTTACAGAATGTTTACTTATTGTCTGACAGCACTACATTCCAATACAGTTACCTTTTATTATAGGATGGTAGCCTAAGTTACTATATATATATAATAAAAAAAGAAATTAATAATGAACTTTATCAGTTTCAAATTGAAAGGAGATTACATGTACATTGTAATCAACCTTTCTGTTGTATAACATGTACAAGTTTCTATTTGACTGCAAGTTAATGTAGCCATGGAAACATAGTCTTGAGCTAACTATATTTATTGTAACTTGGACAGCATGCTAACAAGGTTTTCCATAGGTTTAACCATAAGAGGCTTTTATCAGGCATGAGTTCATAATGTGTCACATATAGGCCTAATTTGTAAACTGCCACATCAGCTTAATTTGTAAACTGCCACATCAGCCTAATTTGTAAACTGTCACATCAGCCTTATTTGTAAACTGTCACATCAACCTAATTTGTAAACTGTCACATCAGCCTAATTTGTAATCTGTCACATTGGTCTAATTTGTAAACTGTCACATCAGATTAATTTGTAAACTGTCACTTCAGCCTGATTTGTAAATTGTCACATCAGCCTAATTTGTAAACTGTCACATCAGCCTAATTTGTAAACTGTCACATCAGCCTAATTTGTAAACTGTCACATTGGTCTAATTTGTAAACTGTCACATTGGTCTAATTTGTAAACTGTCACATCAGATTAATTTGCAAACTGTCACTTCAGCCTAATTTGTAAACTGTCACATCAGCCTAATTTGTAAACTGTTA
This sequence comes from Unio delphinus, assembly GCA_029339505.1. Taxonomy (NCBI): domain Eukaryota; kingdom Metazoa; phylum Mollusca; class Bivalvia; order Unionida; family Unionidae; genus Unio; species Unio delphinus. The sequence continues at coordinate 1,478,288 of JAQISU010000059.1, read as the reverse complement.
CATCAGCCTAATTTGTAAACTGTCACATTGGTCTAATTTGTAAACTGTCACATTGGTCCAATTTGTAAACTGTCACATTGGTCTAATTTGTAAACTGTCACATTGGTCTAATTTGTAAACTGTCACAAAGGTCTAATTTGTAAACTGTCACATCAGCCTAATTTGTAAACTGTCATATCAGCCTTATTTGTAAACTGTCACATCAGCCTAATTTGTAAACTGTCACATCAGCCTAATTTGTAAACTGTCACATCAGCCTAATTTGTAAACTGTCACATCAGCCTATTTTGTAAACTGTCACATTGGTCTAATTTGTAAACTGTCACATCAGATTAATTTGTAAACTGTCACATCAGCCTAATTTGTAAACTGTCACATCAGCCTAATTTGTAAACTGTTACATCAGCCTAATTTGTAAACTGTCACATCAGCCTAATTTGTAAACTGTCATATCAGCCTAATTTGTAAACTGTCATATCAGCCTAATTTGTAAACTGTCACATCAGCCTAATTTGTAAACTGTCACATCAGCCTAATTTGTAAACTGTCACATCAGCCTAATTTGTAAACTGTCATATCAGCCTAATTTGTAAACTGTCACATCGGCCTAATTTGTATACTGTCACATCAGCCTAATTTGTAAACTGTCACATCGGCCTAATTTGTAAACTGTCATATCAGCCTAATTTGTAAACCGTCACATCAGCCTAATTTGTAAACTGTCACATCAGCCTAATTTGTAAACTATCACATCGGCCTAATTTGTAAACTGTCAAATTGGCCTAATTTGTAAACTGTCATATAAGCCTAATTTGTAAACTGCCACATCAGCCTAATTTGTAAACTGTCACATCGGTATAATTTGTAAACTGTCACATTGGTCTAATTTGTAAACTGTCACATTGGTCTAATTTGTAAACTGTCACAAAGGTCTAATTTGTCAACTGTCATATCAGCCTAATTTGTAAACTGTTACATCAGCCTAATTTGTAAACTGTCACATCAGCCTAATTTGTAAACTGTCACATCAGCCTAATTTGTAAACCGTCACATCAGCCTAATTTGTAAACTGTCATATCAGCCTAATTTGTAAACCGTCACATCAGCCTAATTTGTAAACTGTCATATCAGCCTAATTTGTAAACTGTCACATCGGCCTAATTTGTAAACTGTCATATTGGCCTAATTTGTAAACTGTCAAATTGGCCTAATTTGTAAACTGTCACATCAGCCTAATTTGTAAACTGTCACATCGGCCTAATTTGTAAACTGTCATATCAGCCTAATTAGTAAACTGTCAAATTGGCCTAATTTGTAAACTGTCATATATGCCTAATTTGTAAACTGTCACATCAGCCTAATTTGTTAACTGTCACATCAGCCTAATTTGTAAACTGTCACATCGGCCTAATTTGTAAACTGTCATATCGGCCTAATTTGTAAACTGTCAAATTGGCCTAATTTGTAAACTGTCACATCAGCCTAATTTGTAAACTGCCACATCAGCCTAATTTGTAAACTGTCATATCAGCCTAATTTGTAAACTGTCACATCGGCCTAATTTGTAAACTGTCATATCAGCCTAATTTGTAAACTGTCACATTGGCCTAATTTGTAAACTGTCATATCAGCCTAATTTGTAAACTGTCATATCAGCCTAATTTGTAAACTGTCACATTGGCCTAATTTGTAAACTGTCATATCAGCCTAATTTGTAAACTGTCACAAAGGTCTAATTTGTCAACTGTCATATCAGCCTAATTTGTAAACTGCCACATCAGCCTAATTTGTAAACTGTCATATCAGCCTAATTTGTAAACTGTCACATCGGCCTAATTTGTAAACTGTCATATCAGCCTAATTTGTAAACTGTCAAATTGGCCTAATTTGTAAACTGTCATATCAGCCTAATTTGTAAACTGTCATATCAGCCTAATTTGTAAACTGTCACATCGGCCTAATTTGTAAACTGTCACATCAGCCTAATTTGTAAACTGTCATATCAGCCTAATTTGTAAACTGTCATATCAGCCTAATTTGTAAACTGTCACATCGGCCTAATTTGTAAACTGTCACATCAGCCTAATTTGTAAACTGTCACATCGGCCTAATTTGTAAACTGTCATATCAGCCTAATTTGTAAACCGTCACATCAGCCTAATTTGTAAACTGTCACATCAGCCTAATTTGTAAACTATCACATCGGCCTAATTTGTAAACTGTCATATCAGCCTAATTTGCAAACTGTCAAATTGGCCTAATTTGTAAACTGTCATATAAGCTTAATTTGTAAACTGCCACATCAGCCTAATTTGTAAACTGTCACATCGGTCTAATTTGTAAACTGTCACATTGGTCTAATTTCTAAGCTGTCACATTGGTCTAATTTGTAAACTGTCACAAAGGTCTAATTTGTCAACTGTCATATCAGCCTAATTTGTAAACTGTTACATCGGCCTAATTTGTAAACTGTCATATCGGCCTAATTTGTAAACTGTCAAATTGGCCTAATTTGTAAACTGTCACATCAGCCTAATTTGTAAACTGCCACATCAGCCTAATTTGTAAACTGTCATATCAGCCTAATTTGTAAACTGTCACATCGGCCTAATTTGTAAACTGTCATATCAGCCTAATTTGTAAACTGTCAAATTGGCCTAATTTGTAAACTGTCATATCAGCCTAATTTGTAAACTGTCATATCAGCCTAATTTGTAAACTGTCACATTGGTCTAATTTGTAAACTGTCACATCGGTCTAATTTGTAAACTCTCACATCGGTCTTATTTGTAAACTGTCATATCAGCCTAATTTGTAAACTGTCACATTGGCCTAATCTGTAAACTGTCATATCTGCCTAATTTGTAAACTGTCACATTGACCTAATTTGTAAACTGTCATATCAGCCTAATTTGTAAACTGTCACATGAGCCTAATTTGTAAACTGTCACATTGGCCTAATTTGTAAACTGTCACATCGGCCTAATTTGTAAACTGTCACTTAGGCCCAATTTGTAAACTGCCATATCAATGAGTTGGATAATTTCCTGTGTTCACATTTTGTGATCTTGGCATTTAATTCCAAAAATTTGTTCACTCTGTACATTTGCAGGTTATAACATGCTTTCCATATGTCTGTAGGATCTAATGCTGTCTTTATAAGGATGGCCATTTCAAGTGTTGTAACTTGGCATAGAACTTGGAACATACCTACACAAAGCTAGTGATCTGATTGTTTTATAACTTTGTATCCAAGTAGAAAAATGCAAATGTTCTCTCCCACAAAATATATAAATGAATCAGTGAATATACTGCAATACATTATTAATGAAAAGTGGCTATATAAGTGGGGGTGGGTGGGACTTAAAAAAGTGGCCCTATAGGCAAGGGGGTAGGTCATTTTAATATTACTGGTATTTAAGCTTTCAGAACACATCATGTGTGTGTGTGTGTGTGTGTGTGTGTGTGTGTGGGTGTGTATGTGTGGAAGTGTGTATGTAAGGTAAAAGCGAACAAGTGTTGTTAGATAACTAGATATACAAACAAGAGAAATGGAACACAAGATACAGATAAATATTACTATGCAGGTCTTATATAAAACAGATTTGATAAATAATAACAGAAATGCATAGATTTTATCAAAGTCACAAATTGTCTAGAGCTATGATATATGGACACCGTTGTAATTGCATGCAAACATTACTTTAAAGAAGACATGACCCATAAACTACTGTTAGCTAATGAATTTCAAAGCTGATTGCTTCAGATGTTATATGTCAGGTGATTATCTCAAACTGCTGAGATGTAAAATCCATGATTTACTGAGTGGATCTGATGCTGGCATTTACAGGTAAAAACCAGCATCAGTAAACAGGTGTGTAATTACCTGTCATAATATTCAAATACTGGGATGATGTTATTTTAAAACATAAACACTCAAGAAAATGATTAGTATTTTAGATTTCCAATCACTACAGCAGGGTTGCCTCAGTTACAGAGTGCGATTTAGAAATAAAACACAAATACTTAAAATCAGGATTAATTAGTTAATTCCTGTAACTTAAAGTGTTGATTAATTTAAATTTACAGTTTGCAATGTGACCAGCTTTTCAACTTTTATTATCAACAATAAAATAATATTGAATCTCTTGGTGTGCATGTCATTTGCATTATGCCTCTGAATACAACATAACTCTCCGCAATGAACATTTTTATGAGACACATGGAATATGAAGGGAAAGAAATATAAATAACTCTCCACAATGAACATTTTCATGAGACACAATGAACATTTTCATGAGACACACGGAATATGAAAGGAAAGTAATATAAAATTTTACTTCTCAAGCAAAACTTTTCTTGGACTTGTAAACTATGGATTTTTCTCGCAGTATCTGCATTTAAAAATACTGTAAAGTCAATAAACAAATTTTGTTGTAAAAGTTTTATTGAAAAAATAAAAACTAATAAGGAAACAAACTAAAAAGTCTCTGAACTGAAATAATGATGCAGCTGTGATACATACAGTACAAGAGGCAAAGATTGGCTGTAGATAACTCACCTGGCTGAATGGTATACCATATATAGTACAAGAGACAAAGGTAGAATAACTCGGCTATCTGAATGGTATGTATGGTACAAGAGACAAAGGTGTGATAACTCACCTATCTGCATGGTATGTATGGTACAAGAGACAAAGGTGTGATAACTCACCTATCTGAATGGTATGTATGATACAAGAGACAAAGGTGTGATAACTCACCTATCTGAATGGTATGTATGGTACAAGAGACAAAGGTGTGATAACACCTATCTGAATGGTATGTATGATACAAGAGACAAAGGTGTGATAACTCACCTATCTGAATGGTATATATGGTACAAGAGACAAAGGTGGGATAACTCACCTATCTGAATGGTATGTATGGTACAAGAGACAAAGGTGGGATAACTCACCTGGCTGAATGGTATTTATGGTATCAATGATAAATATCATGATTTGCATTAAAAGACAGATATGTATTTACAGAAACAAGAGACAAAGGTGGACCTAACACTGCTCACATGCCTTATGTCTGCCTAATATCACATATTCAAGAATAATTTTCATTAAAGTCTGGGTCAGAAGGATGCTTTCTCTAGACTGGTTCAGTTTTGTGGCTTCTATGCCATTTTAGAACATGTGTTAGGCTTAGTACATGTCAGCCAGTATCTTTGTTGGATGAATACAATAGCAACACTGACCTCTGACCTTTGGAAGCTGTGGCAAGCTTTCATACATATCTACATTGTCTGAGCCAACAGTGAAAGCCAAATGGACAAGGGTGAGATGTGATTAATCTCTAAAGCCATGTGGACATGGGTGAGATTGATTGATCTCTAAAGCCAAGAGTGAAAGCCAATGTGGACAGAGGTGAGATGTGATTATCTCTAAAGCAATATGGACAAAGGTGAGATGTGATTGATCTCTAAAGCCATTTGGACAAGAGTGAGATGTGATTGATCTTTAAAGCCAAGACTGAAAGCCATTTGGACAAGGTTACAATGTGATTGATATATAATGCCATGTGGACAAAGGTGAGATGTTATTGATCTCTAAAGCCAAGAGTCGAAATTATGTGGACATGGGTGATATGATATTTGTTTGTTGTAGAACTGTTGAGTGAGTTATGATAAGTCATTTTGAGGTCTTTCTTTTTTTAAATTTAGAAATGATGACCCTTAAAAAATTTAACAGAAACAACATTCCCTCCTTTATGTTGGGGTTGCTTGAAGTGTAGAAGTATGCCTCCTACAAGCTACATTTGTTGATTATAAATAACTCTTAGGTGCTGAAAATAATCCTTTTTTCATCTGGTAAATATATCACAAATTCATAATGTAGCATGACTTACATGTACCTGCATAATTACCCACAGATACATCATGTATCATGACACCTGCATAAGTACTAACAAATACATCATGTATCATGATATTAAGTACTAACAAATACATCATGTATCATCATATTAAGTATCAACAGATACATCATGTATCATGACACCTGCCTAAGTACTAACAAATACATTATGTATCATGACATTAGGTACTAACAAATACATCATGTATCATATTAAGTATCAACAGATACATCATGTATCATGACACCTGCCTATGTACTAACAAATACATCATGTATCATGACATTAGGTACTAACAAATACATCATGTATCATATTAAGTATCAACAGATACATCATGTATCATGATATTAAGTATTAACAGATACATTGTGCATCATGTTAAGTATCAACAGACATCTAATGGAACATGACATACATGTACCTGCATAAGTACACACTGGTACATAATGTATCTAATTACCAACCTGTACATCATATAGGGCCCATATATACATGATGTATCATGACATGAATGTAACTACATAAATACACAGACATATAATGTATCATGACATGAATGTAACTACAAAAATACCCGGACATATAATGTATCATGACATGAATGTAACTACATAAATACCCAGACATATAATGTATCATGACATGAATATAACTACATAAATACCCAGACATATAATGTATCATGACATGAATGTAACTACAAAAATATCCAGACATATAATGTATCATGACATGAATGTAACTGCATAAATACAGAGACATATAATGTATTATGACATGAATGTAACTACAAAAATATCCAGACATATAATGTATCATGACATGAATGTAACTACACAAGTACCTAGAGCAGTATTGTAACAGATCACTGTATATGGTTGATCTCTTTACATTTACATGCATGGGTTAGGAACACTTCAATTTTTTTTTATCCCAATAAGATAACATGTATAAAAGCTATGCTGATTGTAAAAAGAAACTGAGCATGTGGCACACAGAAGGACTGTTACTATGGCCAGGCTAGAGTGCATAAACAATCTTATCAAATACCTAAAGATAAGTACCTCAAAACACAGTTGACAAAACTGATATTTTGTATGCAATTTACTATCTTAAATAACATATTAACTTTTCATTACATTTCCCTTAATGGTCATGTCAAATTTCAGAGTTTAATTTAAAATCATATTCAAGACTTAAATAATATGGAGTTAAATTTTCAACTTACTTTCTTAATACATCAAGAAATCAAATCATAAATATCAGACAACAATAAATTTCCAAATATCAAACAAATTTCCTTTTCTTCTTCCTTGTTGATGCAAAATGCAAAGTAAATATTTGCTTCAATCCCCAATCCGGACTTTAAATCAAAGATTAGTTTTTTAATTTAAAACATTCTTGTCATTTTCTTGGCAAGGTTTATGGTTTGCATTTTGGATCCCTAACAATAAAACATGTCACTTCATGTCAAAGCATATTAAACTGTCACCGTGATGGAGTCAGGATATTGACATATGAATTGTTTTAGCTTGAGAATAATCTGTCCTCCAAATTAGGAAGGAAATCAATAAAGGGGAACTTTTGAAAATATATTACTACAAAAATAAAATCAATTTACTTCAATATAAAATTTACTATGGCTGTGACCGTAATCTCAAGGTCAAAGGGACATCCATGTGTGTTGTAGAACCGGTAAATATAAACCGGTGACACTAGTTTAACCTTTATACAGCAAAACATGTCTTTAGAGACCAACTGTTTTGAGAGACCAGAATTTCCATGCACAGACCAATTGATAATATAGTGCTACAACCTGTCATAAGAGAACAGGTTCTATGGTAACACATATTTGTATGCCTGTGACTTTACCCCAAAGTGAAAGAGGAAAGCAATCATGTCCAAGAACAAACTGCCTTAGGACTCATCCCAAGTATGACGAAAATTCATCAAGTGGAAACATATGATTTTGTGTTTTGTGGGTTTTAATGCCATTAAGTGGATCAGGAAACATATGATTTTGTGTTTTATGGGTTTTAATGCCATTTCAAAGCAGCTTATAGGGCTCTACATGGTGGTCAGGACAAGGAAGGAAGAAGCTGAGAAGACCCTGGGATGACTACCAGCAAGGATACTCATATTGACTGAGCTGAGACTCAAACTCACTGTGACAGCAGTGAACTATGTGATTTATTGTAAAGGCAAGCTCCTTCGACCACTAGACCATCAGGGATCTTTACAATATATAAGCAAATTGACAACTTTAATAAAACCCTTAACAAACTGTTGAGAATACCATTACGACAGATTCCATACAATGCAACCTCACTTACCAGAATCCACATCACATTTCATACAATGCAACCTCACTTACCAGAATCCACATCACATTTCATACAATGCAACCTCACTTACCAGAATCCACATCACATTTCATACAATGCAACCTCACTTACCAGAATCCACATCACATTTCATACAATGTAACCTTTCATACCAGAATCCATATCACATTTCACATTATGAAAACTCTCTTACCAGAATCCATATCAAATTTCATATTATGAAAACTCTCTTACCTGGCAATTCCATAGAAGGTTCCATTCAATGAATATATATATCAATATAGGTCAATATATTAAAACCCGATGCATGTTAAACATTTAAAGGATATAAAGAAAAGAAAAATGTGTACTTGGCTTACTATGGGGGGTGGGGGGCCTGGGGGGGATAAGTGGTCTCAACCACATGTCTTGATCAAAAGATTTGTCAGCATGAAAACAAGGTGAGCGATGACATTACAATCCAATGACTTATCAGGCCATCTGCACAGGCAGAAAAAGGTTTAATATCAATGGTAAATTCAATCTAGCTTATGGAAAAGGAAAATATAAAAAAATTGGGTTTGCACAACTAGAACTAAGATTATCATATAAAAACTATATAAATATAAATATAAATATATGTATATATATATATATATATATATATATATATATATATATATATATATATATATATACACACACACATATATATATATACACACACATATATATTTATACACACACATATATATATATACACATATATATATAAACTACATATCTTCTTTCAGATTTAGTGACTTTAATCTCTAAACTTTAGTCCCAAAACCTGACAGGCAAACTATTCACATTATTTGGTTTAAATCAAAATGTTATTGAAGACACAATTTGCTTCTTTCTGTCAAATAGACCTTGAACCTTTCAAGATCAAAAATGATAAGCTTCATTCTTAGCTATCCCAAACATTTGGTATGGATTTGTTTTGAAGAACAAATGCAGACATGCCTAACAAGACTGTTCTAGAACGCCATTCAATATTTCCCCCAAAGTTAGACAAGTACATCATCCAGGTCCAGCTCACTGCCATGATAATTAAATTGTCAATCTTAGATATTTACACATTTGGCAACGGTTTGTCCAATTTTCAATCGATAATTTTGAAAAGGTAAATCAACTTGGTAATTCTAACAGTCAAACTGTCTTTAAGGGATTTATGCCTTTCCAGACAGTCAGAAAACACATGGATGGATAATGTCTTCTGGTTGCCCACAAATATCAGTTAAGCATGAACACAACTGTTTTTGACAAACACATCTAGAAATAACTTAAAAGAAAAACTAAATAGAAACAATTGAATCAAGATCACCCTAGTTTTAAGCCTTGTTTGTGTCTAGTCTATAATACAATGAACCCCAAAATAAATTATTTTAATTTTTAAAAATGTACTCTCTAATGTTAGTTTAACCCCAAAATAATGTTTTATTGTCTGTTTTTCTGATGTCAAAGTCATTGAGCTGGGTGGAACTTGTAATTAATAATTTTAAAAACAGAATGTTTAAAAAAAGCAAGAATGATGTTTTATATTTCATCGCCTATTGTATTAAGCATGTATTTTACATGTTTGCATCAACATCAACAACATCAGCAACATCACTGATCAAAATTCCATCTTCAGAAACAAGTAGAACTTTAAAGCTATCTAAAAAATATTTTTTTAATATTTGTTATCATTTTTTTGATTCATTTAAATAAATGTAGTATAACCAGACTAAAGGTATTAACATTTTCTGGAGTGAATTTCCTTTTACATGAATAAGTTCTCAAGCCAATTTTAAATAGATTTTCTTAATTTACTCCATTAAAACACATAGAACCTAAAATACATATATCAATATTATCTATTGCTGTAAAATTTCTGCAACTAGCTATTTAACATTTTTACGACTAACAAAAATCAATTTTAAAAAACATACCAATGAAATTGAAACACATTTCTTTGCAAATTACAGGATAACAAATTAGGATTTCAAATGATATAAATCATATCCTGTAAGGTAAATTACCTCCAATAATGGATTACAAACAAATTGGAGCTCAATAGCTTCTCGCTGTAACTGTAAAGATTAAAGAATTCAAAATACCCCTGTAAAGTATAAAGAATCCAAGATACCCCTGTAAAGTATAAAGAATCCAATATACCCCTGTAAAGTATAAAGAATCCAAGATACCCCTGTAAAGTATAAAGAATCCAAGATAGCCCTGTAAAGTTTAAAGAATCCAACATACCCCTGTAACATTTAAAGAATCCAAGATATTACTGTAAAGTTTAAAGAATCCAAGAGACCACTGTAACATTTAAAGAATCCAATATACCACTGTAAAGTTTAAAGAATCCAAGATATCACTGTAAAGGTTAAAGACTCCAAGATATCACTGTAAAGTTTAAAGACTCCAAGATACCACTGTAAAGTATAAAGAATCCAAAATACCACTGTAACGTTTAAAGACTCCAAGATATCACTGTAAAGTTTAAAGAATCCAAGATATCACTGTAAAGTTTAAAGAATCCAAGATATCACTGTAAAGTTTAAAGACTCCAAGATATCACTGTAAAGTTTAAAGACTCCAAGATATCACTGTAAAGTTTAAAGAATCCAATATACCACTGTAAAGTATAAAGAATCCAATATACCACTGTAAAGTTTAAAGAATCCAAGATATTACTGTAAAGTTTAAAGAATCCAAGATATCCCTCTAAAGTTTAAAGAATCCAAGATATCTCTCTAAAGTATAAAGACTCCAATATACCATTGTAAAGTTTAAAGACTCCAAGATATTACTGTAAAGTTTGAAGAATCCAAGATAGCCCTGTAAAGTTTAAAGAATCCAACATACCCCTGTAAAGTATAAAGAATCCAATATACCCCTGTAAAGTTTAAAGAATCCAAGATACCAGTGTAACATTTAAAGAATCCATGATACCCCTGTAAATTATAACGACTTCAAAATACCCCTGTAAAGTTTAAAGACTCCAAGATATCACTGTAAAGTTTAAAGAATCCAAGATACCACAGTAAACTTTAAAGAATCCAAGATACCACTGTAACGTTTAAAGAATCCAAGATACCACTGTAAACTTTAAAGAATCCAAGAGACCACTGTGAAGTTTAAAGAATCCAAGATACCACTGTAAAGTTTAAAGAATCCAAGATACCCCTGTAAAGTATAAAGAATCCAAAATACCCCTGTAAAGTTTAAAGAATCCAAGAGACCACTGTGAAGTTTAAAGAATCCAAGAGACCACTGTGAAGTTTAAAGAATCCAAGATACCACTGTAAAGTTTAAAGAATCCAAAATACCCCTGTAAAGTTTAAAAAATCCAAGAGACCACTGTGAAGTTTAAAGAATCCAAGAGACCACTGTAAAGTATAAAGAATCCAAGATACCCCTGTAAAGTATAAAGACTCCAAGATACCACTGTAAAGTTTAAAGACTCCAAGATACCACTGTAAAGTTTAAAGAATCCAAGATACCACTGTAACGTTTAAAGTCTCCAAGATATCCATATAAAGTATAAAAATCCAAGATACCCCTGTAAAGTTTGAAGAATCCAAGATACCACTGTAACGTTTAAAGTCTCCAAGATATCCATATAAAGTATAAAAATCCAAGATACCCCTGTAAAGTTTAAAGAATCCAAGATACCCTTGTAAAGTTTAAAGAATCCAAGATACCCCTGTAAAGTTTAAAGAATCCAATATACTACTGTAAAGTTTAAAGACTCCAAGATATCACTGTAAAGTTTAAAGACTCGAAGATACCACTGTAAAGTTTAAAGAATCCAAGATACCACTGTAAAGTTTAAAGAATCCAAGATATCACTGTAAAGTATAAAGAATCCAAGATACCAATGTAAAGTTTAAAGAATCCAAGATACCATTGTAAAGTTTAAAGAATCCAAGATACCACTGTAAAGTTTAAAGAATCCAAGATATCACTGTAAAGTTTAAAGAATCCATGATACCACTGTAAAGTTTAAAGAATCCAAGATATCACTGTAAAGTTTAAAGAATCCAAGATATCACTGTAAAGTTTAAAGAATCCAAGATACCACTGTAAAGTTTAAAGAATCCAAGATATCACTGTAAAGTTTAAAGAATCCATGATACCACTGTAAAGTTTAAAGAATCCAAGATATCCCTCTAAAGTTAATCTGGATCCATGATGACATAGCAAATATAATAACAAACCAATATTTGGATTTTGGTGCAATAATCACATTCCATAATTTTTTTAATTTTTTTCTGCAAGTCCAAATAATAAGAGTAATTTTCATAAGACTCCAGGTCAAATTGTGATCGTTGGCAGGTCTGCAAATGTAATGGACGTAAAACCCTTTTAATTCTGACATTGACCTTGACCCCAAAATTGAAAGGATTCTTTTATACCCACAGGTATCCATATTGCTTGCCTATCATGTGTAACAATTTAAAACGCACAAAGGAAATGTTCACTGATTGAGTCATTCAATGTAACAATTTAAAACGCACGAAGGAAATGTTCACTGATTGAGTCATTCAATGTAACAATTTAAAACGCACGAAGGAAATGTTCACTGATTGAGTCATTCAATGTAACAAGTTATGTTCACTGAAAGATTGGGTGATTGAATAAACTGATTATTGACAGACTGAAAAAATGCATACAAAGTTAACTCACAGATTGAGTCATGGCATAAAAAAATCAATTGTCAGATTGAGTCAAAGCATAAAAATTTACTTCAATTGATTCAAAGCATAAAAATTTACTTCACCAATTGATTCAAAGCATAAAAAGTTACTTGCCAAATTGAGTTAAATCAAAAAAGTTAATTGACCAATTGAGTCAAAGCATAAAAAGTTAATTGACCAATTGAGTCAAAGCATAAAAAGTTAATTGACCAATTGAGTCAAATCATAAAAAGGTAATTGACCAATTGAGTCAAAACATAAAAAGTTACTTGCCAAATTGAGTTAAATCAAAAAAGTTAATTGACCAACTGAGTCAAATCATAAAAAGTTAATTGACCAATTGAGTCAAATCATAAAAAGTTAATTGACCAATTGAGTCAGATCATAAAAAGTTAACTGACCAATTGAGTCAAATCATAAAAAGTTAACTGACCAATTGAGTCAAATCCTAAAAAGTTAATTGACCAATTGAGTCAAATCCTAAAAAGTTAATTGACCAATTGAGTCAAATCATAAAAAGTTAATTGACCAATTGAGTCAAAATCATAAAAAGTTAATTGACCAATTGAGTTAAATCATAAAAAGTTAATTGACCAATTGAGTCAAATCATAAAAAGTTAATTGACCAATTGAGTCAAATCATAAAAAGTTAATTGACCAATTGAGTCAAATCATAAAAAGTTAATTGACCAATTGAGTCAAATCATAAAAAGTTAATTGAGTGCTATAGCAACATTTATTCTACTAATAAGTTAATGCTTAAAAATGACAGAATTAAATTTATAGACTGCACATGTTAACTGAACAGTGTTGTTGTAGGGTTTAATACCATTTTTAAGCACACGATAGGCTATACATGGTGGCCAGAATTATTGGTGGAGGAAGAACCCGGGAAAACCCCTGGAAAGAACCACCAACCAACGGGAAGCTACAGGCAAACTTTCTCACATAACTACATTAGCCGAATCGTAGACTCAAACCCACACAGACAGAGGTGAGATGGCAGTGATTCATAACAGATAGCGCTTTAGACCACTCGGCCACTCTGGGTCACTTTAATTTTAATATGAAGATTCTTATGATCAAATCTATGTAACTAATTATGCAATGTACAGATTTCATAAATATTTATTAACGCTCACAATCTACACAACATATAGAAATGTGTTCACAGGAGAACAGATCTAATAATAAACATTAACTGAACAAATGGCTAGACGGACACAGGCCAACATTATATGACCCTATCGATTGGAACTATCCCCACTTGGTGACTGAGGCAGATGATCGATGGATGGACTTCAAAGAATATTAGATGTAAATGATGACTTGATCGATGGATGGACTTCAAAGAATATTAGATGTAAATGATGACTTGATCGATGGATGGACTTCAAAGAATATTAGATGTAAATGATGACTTGATCGATGGATGGACTTCAAAGAATATTAGATGTAAATGATGACTTGATCGATGGATGGACTTCAAAGAATATTAGATGTAAATGATGACTTGATCGATGGATGGACTTCAAAGAATATTAGATGTAAAAGATGACTTGATCGATGTACTTGCAGTGTTCAAAGATCTTTTCTTTACTTGCTTAGGGCTTGTGACTTAAATAAACTCATAAGCCCTTATTGAAATTCCACAAGCCCAGACTACAATCTCCATCTTTTTTAATATTGTCACACAACATTGCAATAGCTAAAACTTAAACATAAATTCAATCGATGTTCAAAGGTGTTAGAAGATAATGCAAGTGTCATTAGTGTTGTCAATACAACCACTGGGGAAGGGATGGTGTTTGAACTTCTCTGCTGGATTCTCTGAGTGGACAGTGGTCAGAACTGAGCTGACCTATGCTGATGTGTTGTTTTCAGTATGTACAAAGAATAGCGCACCCCATTTTAACTTAGTTTTTGCTAGCTTTTCACCAAGCAAAACTTTGTCAACCAAGAGTTCTGAAATTGTTTTCTTTTGCTTTGCCGATAGCTAATTGCTTTCTAAATCAGAATCAAAAATGAATTACACTGAACACTTCCAACAATGGAAATGGTCATCCAATTTACTTATGCATCAATATCGGACTTAAAAGAAATGATGCCGCTATTCAAGATCTTGTCAAAAATATATATATGCATATGGCTTAAACATTCTCATTCAAGGCAATATGTAATAACTTGTAATAACTTTTGTTCTTGTACATGCAGCTAGCATTGTTCCACTTCCTGATTCTACTCAGTAATCAGTACTATGGGCTCACCCACTACAGCCTTTAGACACCACTGACATGCTATTGTCTGTCAGTTAACTAATACACGAAATGGTGGACAGATTAACTACTTAACAATGGGCTCACCCACTACAGCCTTTAAACAACACTAACCCCACTACAGCCTTTAGACACCATTAACTTGCTATTGTCTGTAAGTTAACTAATACATGAAATGGTGGTTTATATTTGACCTCTTTGCCGTTACTTAAACTTGTCACAGGATAGTTTTACATCAGATCCAGTCATGACTATTAATACATGTAATGGACATATACTGAAAGTGGTCAAGTTTTTCTTTTCCTTTTATTTTCCCTCCTCTTTTTAAGAAAATTGCTGGAAATTGTGTGGGTTTGAAAAACAACTGAGTCAGGGGGTTTGGAAATACAACATTGTATTTTTAGCATGACATGCATTGCTTCAGTTTGATTTGGGGTTTGGAAATACAACATTGTATTTTTAGCATGAAATGCCTTGCTTCTCTTTGATTCAGATCAAATCTCAAGTTCATGTAGCACATCTGGTTTAGATTGCCAGGTATGTCAGCATCTTCAAAACACATTTACACATTTCATTAACATGACCCAAATTTCTTCAGGCAAATTATAATTTTTTTTACTAGTCTAACAGGCACCTGACTTAGAATACAGGATGGGCCTGGTCTAAAACTGGGCATTGGCCCTGGGCATTGGGTTATTGCATATTTTAGCACTGGATGGAGAGAAAAGGGTAAGACTACATGCCCTTATTAATGAAAGGACATAAAAACAAGAAAAACCAAAACACTTAAAGCATTATACAAAATAAATGTATACACTTAAGCATTATATAAAATAAATTTATACACTTAAGCATTATAAAAAAGGGTCAACTTACTGAGCTATAAAATCTTTAAATGTTGCTGACCACTTCTCTGGGCTTTTTAGCTTTGGTGGAGGATTCCTAAAATAAATTTAAAAAATAACATAAAAGTAAGGAAACAGGGTTGTTAAATCAAAGCCAGATATAAGTAACCATGGCAAATTATGTAACCATGGCAAACTATGAAAGATCCCAGTGAATCATTTAGTTGTGTTTTGTAAAGCTGATAAGATTATACTTTTACCTGCCTTGCATATTTTCTTATAGCTGATTGAATTCTATTTTTTATCACCCTATCCCCATCAAACTATTTCAAATTGCCCATCAGACTGTTTCCTATTGCCCATCAGACTGTATTTCTTACAGCTGATTCATCTATTTTATCACCCAATGGATTGTTTTTCTGATTGCCCATCAAACTGTATTTCTTATATCTGATTGAACCTTAAAAAAATGCCCAATGGATTGTTTTTCAAATTGTCTATCAGACTGTATTTTTTATAGCTGATTGATTTCTTTTTAAAACACCCAATGGATTGTTTCTCTGATTGCCCATCAGATTGTAGTTTTAAATATTGTATCTCATTGAATTCAAGTTATTTAACATAATGCAGGTCCTGTGGCTTATGAATTTATGAAAATCTCCATAGCAACTCTCTAACATGACATACATAACTTGACGGTAAAAATCTTCATTCATGATGTATCGTATTTAATAACAACTCTCTAACATGACATACATAACTTGATGGTAAAAATCTCCATTCATGATATATCGTATTTAATAATATCTCTCTAACATGACATACATCACCAGACGGTAAAAATCTCACTTCATGATATATCGTATTTAATAATATCTCTCTAACATGATATACATCACTTGACGGTAACAATCTCCATTCATTATATATCGTATTTAATAATATCTCTCTAACATGACATACAATGCTTGAACATACATAATTAATTAAGTAATACTTAATTAATAATTAATACAAGCCTGATTAGACACAACCAATTCAAATATACCAGTACCAGCCAGACTAGAGAAAACCAATTCAAATATACCAGTACAAGCCAAACTAGACACAACCCATTCAAATATACCAGTACAAGCCAGACTGGACAAAACCCATTAAAATATACCAGTACAAGCAAGACTAGAAAAAACCCATTCAAATATACCAGTACAAGCCAGACTGGATAAAACCATTCAAATAGACCAGTACAAGCCAGAATAGACATAACCAATTCAAATATACCAGTACAAGCCAGACTAGACACAACCAATTCAAATATAACAGTACAAGCCAGACTAGAAAAAACCAATTCAAATATACCAGTACAAGCCAGACTAGATAAAATCAATTCAAATATACCAATACAAGCCAAACTAGACAAAACCCATTCAAATATACCAGTACAAGCAAGACCAGACACACCCAATTCAAAGATACCAGTACAAGCCAGATTAGACACAACCAATTCAAATATACCAGTGCAAGCCAGACTAGAAAAACCCAATTCAAATATACCAGTGCAAGCCAGACTGGAAAAAACCATTCAAATATACCAGTACAAGCAAGACTAGACACAACCAATTCAAATATACCAGTACAAGCCAGACTAGACAAAACCCATTCAAATATACCAGTATAAGCCAGACAAGACAAAACCCATTCAAATATACCTGTACAAGCCAGACTAGACACAACCAATTCAAATATACCAATACATGTCTAACTGGATAAAGTTCATTCCAACATACCAGTACATGTCTAACTGGATAAAATCCATTCTAACATACCAATACATGTCTAACTGGTTATAACCTATTCAAACGTACCAGCACATCCCTAACTGGACAAAACCAATTCAAATATACCATGACAAGCTGGACTGGATAAAACCCATTAAAACATACCAATACATGTCTAACTGGATAAAACCCATTCTAATATGATACCAATACATGTCTAACTGGATAAAACTCAAGGATAAAACCCATTCCAACATACCAGTACATCCCTAACTGGATAAAACCCATTCTAATATACCAATACAAGTCTAACTGGATAAAACCCATGGATAAAACCCATTCCAACATACCAATACATGCCTAATTGGATTAACAAATTCAAACATACCAGTACATGTCTAACTGGATCAAACCCATTCCAACATAACTGTACATGTCTAACTGGATACAACCGATTCCAACATACCAGTAAATGTCTAAATGGATCAAACCCATTCCAACATAACAGTACATGTCTAACACTGGATACAACCGATCCCAACATACCAGTAAATGTCTAACTGGTTCAAATCCATTCCAACATACCAGTACATGTCTAACTGGATACAACCGATTCCAACATACCAGTAAATGTCTAAATGGATCAAACCCATTCCAACATAACAGTACATGTCTAACTGGTTCAAATCCATTCCAACATACCAGTACATGTCTAACTGGATAAAATCCATTCTAACATACCAATACATGTCTAACTGGATAAAATCCATTCTAACATACCAGTACATGTCTAACTGGATAGAACCGATTCTAACATACCAGTAAATGTCTAAATGGATCAAACCCATTCCAACATAACTGTACATGTCTAACTGGATCAAACCCATTCCAACATAACAGTACATGTCTAACACTGGATACAACCGATCCCAACATACCAGTAAATGTCTAACTGGATCAAACCTGTTCCGACATACCAGTACATGTATCGTATTTAATAACATCTCTCTAACATGACATATATCGCTTAAACATACACAATTAATTAGGTGCCTGACTTTACAGAATAATAAATTAAGGCTCATCAGATGGTATTTCTTATTGCCCATAGGACTGTATTTCTTATTGCCCACAGGACTGTATTTCTTACTGCCCATAGGACTGTATTTCATATTTCCCAAAGGACTATATTTCTTACGGCCCATCAAACTGTATATTTTACTGCCAATAGGACTGTATGTCTTATTGCGCATAGAAATGTATATTTTATTGCCCATAGAACTGTATTTCTCATTGCCCATCAAACTGTATATTTTATTGCCCATAGGACTGTACTTCTTACTGCTCATCAAACAGTGTATTTTATTGCCCATAGAACTGTATTTCTCATTGCCCATCAAACTGTATTTTTTATTGCCCATAGAACTGTATTTCTTACGGCCCATCAAACTGTATATTTACTGCCCATAGGACTGTATTTCTTATTGCCTAGATGACTGTATTTCTTACTGCCCATTAAATTATACATCTTATTTCCCATAGGACTATGTTTTTTAATACTGCTTATCATTTCTTATAACAAATTTGACTGTACTTACTCCTGCCAAAGGGACTTTATTTCTTATAGCCCATTAAACTTCTTATTGTTTTTAATTTTTTTTTTATTGCTTTTTCCAACTTATTTATTTAAGCAGATCAGAGTGTATTTTTTAGTGGATATTTATACAGGTCAAACCCATTCAAATATACCAGTACAAGCCAAACTAGACACAACCAATTCAAATATACCAATACATGTCTAACTGGATAAAACCCATTCCAACATACCAGTACATGTCTAACTGGATAAAATCCATTCTAACATACCAATACATGTCTAACTGGATAAAATCCATTCTAACATAGCAATACATGTCTAACTGGATAAAATCCATTCTAACATACCAATACATGTCTAACTGGATAAAATCCATTCTAACATACCAGTAATGTCTAACTGGATAAAACCCATTCTAATATACCAACACATGTCTAACTAGATAAAACCTAACTGGTTATAACCTATTCAAACATACCAGCACATCCCTAACTGTATAAAACCAATTCAAATATACCATGACAAGCTGGACTGGATAAAACCCATTAAAACATACCAATACATGTCTAACTGGACAAAACCCATTCTAATATGATACCTATACATGTCTAACTGGATAAAACCCATGGATAAAACCCATTCCAACATACCAGTACATCCCTAACTGGATAAAACCCATTCTAATATACCAATACATGCCTAATTTGATTAACAAATTCAAACATATCAGTACATCCCTAACTGGATTAAACCTATTCCAACATACCAGTACATCCCTAACTGGATAAAACCCATTCTAATATACCAATACATGCCTAATTTGATTAACAAATTCAAACATATCAGTACTTCCCTAACTGGATTAAACCCATTCCAACATACCAGGCCTAATTGGATAAAACCAATTCCAACATACCAGTAAATGTCTAACTGGATCAAACCAATTCCAACATACCAGTACATGTCTAACTGGATACAACCCATTCCAACATACCAGTACATGTCTAACTGGATAAAACCGATTCAAACATACAAGTAAATGTCTAACTGGATCAAATCCATTCCAACATACCAATACATGTCTAACTGGATACAACAGATTTCAACATACCAGTAAATGTCTAACTGGATCAAACCCATTCCAACATACCAGTACATGTCTAACTGGATCAAATCCATTCCAACATACTAGTACATTTCTAACTGGATACAACTGATTTCAACATACCAGTAAATGTCTAACTGGATCAAACCCATTCCAACATGCCAGTAAATGTCTAACTGGATCAAACACGTTCCAACATACCAGTACATGTCTAACTGGATAAAACTCATTCATTCAATCGGCCATACATGGTGGACAGTAATAATGGTGAAGGAAGAACCCGGGAAACCCCTTGGAAAGAACCAACAACCCAAGAGAATCTACAGGCAAGATTTCTCACATATACACATTGGCCAAATCCGAGACTTGAACCCACGCAGACAGATGAAATGGCAGTGATCTGTAACGAATTGCACTTTAGACCACTCAGCCACTTGTGACCCCCCAGCATACCAGTATGTCCCTAACTGGATAACTCCCATTCAATCATACAGTGCAAACATAACTGGATAAAACCCATTCAAACATACCAGGCCATCCCTAACTTGATAAAACATATTCCAGCTTACCAATACATGTCTAACAGGATGAAACCTATTCCAAAAAATACCAGTACATGTCTAGCTGGATAAAACCCATTCTAACATACCAGTAAATGAGTAATTCAATACAACCAATATAAAACATACCTGTACATGCCTAACTTAATTTATACGTCAATATAAAACATACCTGTACATGCCTAACTTAATTTATACGTCAATATACATTTGATGTATACAACAATGTAAATTAGTGTGATTGTAAAATTCCATAGCACAACAGCGTACCTTTCTTTGATTGTAAAACTGCCTACCTGTCTGAAATCCAAAACTGTCTGAAATCCAAAACATTTTGTGATGGGAAATATTGAGTTACCTTGGAATTCTAAACAGGGCTCTCATTGGATGTTTATCAGCCAATGGTGGCTCGCCTTCAGCCATCTCTATTGCTGTTATTCCCAAAGACCAAACATCACAGCGTATATCATATTTGTACTCGAACTGTCTCTCGCAAGCAATTACCTGTCAGATAAAGTTAAGGTAAATAAGTGACAAAAATGGTATTATATTCTAAACAAATTAAAAAGTAATCACTTAGATAAAAATCACCATTCATATTTTTTTATAAAACTGAACAAAGATTCCAAATCTAATTAATTTGCATTATATGAAATATATATGTTATAGCATTGACATTTTTATTTCAATTATATATATATATATATATATATATATATATATATATATATATATATATATATATATATATATATATATATATATATATATATATATATAACTGTACAAATAAAATGAATGTTCCATGGAGACTTTTCAATCATAATAACCAAGAGATCTGTCCCATGTATACATAAATGTATTCTATATAAACTATACTACAAGTCATATATTCTTCCAATAAACTATACAAGTCATATATTCTTCCAACAATGGATTACTGTTCTAATGTAGATAATTAAAAGCAGTCTGTACAATGTATTAATTACAAGTAGCCTGTACAATGTATTAATTACAAGCAACCTGTACAATGTATTAATTACAAGCAGCCTGTACAATGTATTAATTACAAAGCATCCTGTACAATGAATTATTTACAAGCAGTCTGTACAATGTATTAATTACAAAAAGCCTGTACAATGTATTAATTACAAGCAGTCTGTACAATGTATTAATTACAAGCAGCCTGTACAATGTATTAATTACAAGCAGTCTGTAAAATGTACAAGCAACCTGTACAATGTATTTAATTACGAACAGCCTGTACAATGTATTTAATTACAAACAGGCTGTACAATGCATTAATTAAAAGCAGTCTGTACCATGTATTAATTACAAGCAATCTGTACAATGTATTAAAGCAATTTCCAACTATTTCCCCAAAACCTATTTTATTAAGTATTTGTTGAAAAAATAATTAAGAATTAGTGTAGCATATGACTGGAATTACAATGCAGACAACATACAAGAAAAGTGCATGACTTTTTAGAATTACAATGCAGACAACATACAAGAAAAGTGCATGACTATTTAGAATTACAATGCAGACAACAGACAAGAAAAGTGAATGACTGTTTAGAATTACTATGCAGACAACAGATAAGAACAACACATAACTTTAGAATTACTATGCAGACAACATATAAGAACAACACATAACTTTAGAATTACTACAGACAACATACAAGAACAACACATAACTTATAACTAATATGCATACAACAGATAAGAACAACACATAACTGGTTAGAATTACAATGACGACAACAGACATAACTGTCTGAATTATAATGCAAACAACAGACATAACTGTTTGAAGTATAATGCAAACAACAGACAACAACAGACAAAACTGTTTGAAGTACAATGCAGACAACAGACAACAACAGGCATAACTGTTTGAAGTACAATACAGATCACAGTAGCACAATTCTTCCAAAAGCATTCACCACTACAAAGTCTGGACAATCTTTCTCAAGATTTACATTATGAGAGAAAACTTAAATTTTGTAGGGGTAATCAAAATACATAAGATTTACATTATGAGAGAAAACATAAATTGTTATGGGGTAATCAAAATACATAAGATTTACATTATGAGAGAAAACTTAAATTTTGTAGGGGTAATCAAAATACATAAGATTTACATTATGAGAGAAAACATAAATTGTTATGGGGTAATCAAAATACACAAGATTTGCATTATGAGAGAAAACTTAAATTATTTAGGGGTAATCAAAATACACAAGATATACATTATGAGAGAAAACTTAAATTTTGTAGGGGTAATCAAAATACATAAGATTTACATTATGAGAGAAAACATAAATTGTTATGGGGTAATCAAAATACATAAGATTTACATTATGAGAGAAAACCTGAATTGTTATGGGGTAATCAAAATACACAAGATTTACATTATGAGAGAAAACATAAATTGTTATGGGGTAATCAAAATACATAAGATTTACATTATGAGAGAAAACATAAATTGTTATGGGGTAATCAAAATGCATAAGATTTACATTATGAGAGAAAACTTGAATCTTGTAGGGGTAATCAAAATACACAAGATTTACATTATGAGAGAAAACTTGAATTTTGTGGGGGTAATCAAAATACATAAGATTTACATTATGAGAGAAAACATAAATTGTTATGGGGTAATAAAAATGCATAAGATTTACATTATGAGAGAAAACATAAATTGTTATGGGGTAATCAAAATGCATAAGATTTACATTATGAGAGAAAACTTGAATTTTGTAGGGGTAATCAAAATACACAAGATTTACATTATGAGAGAAAACTTGAATTTTGTAGGGGTAATCAAAATACACAAGATTTACATTATGAGAGAAAACTTGAATTTTGTGGGGTAATCAAAATACATAAGATTTACATTATGAGAGAAAACATAAATTGTTATGGGGTAATCAAAATACATAAGATTTACATTATGAGAGAAAACATAAATTGTTATGGGGTAATCAAAATACATAAGATTTACATTATGAGAGAAAACCTAAATTTTGTAGGGGTAATCAAAATACATAAGATTTACATTATGAGAGAAAACATAAATTGTTATGGGGTAATCAAAATACATAAGATTTACATTATGAGACAAAACTTGAATTTTGTGGGGGTAATCAAAATACACAAGATTTACATTATGAGAGAAAACTTTAATTGCTATGGGGTAATCAAAATACACAAGATTTGCATTATGAGAGAAAACTTAAATTATTTAGGGGTAATCAAAATACACAAGATATACATTATGAGAGAAAACTTAAATTTTGTAGGAGTAATCAAATTACACAAGATATACATTATGAGAGAAAACTTAAATTGTTATGGGTAATCAAAATACATGAGATTTGCATGGGGAGAAAAAAGAACAGTTTAATTGTTTGTTTGATTAGGATTTTTAATATAGCTTTAACAGTTTTTCAGTCATATCGCTAAGATGTCAGCAGTGTGGAGTTTATAGTGATGTCTAGCACTGGGGCATTATAGTCCTTACATTAACTCTTAATGCTGAGTGCCAATCAAAGCAGCTTTTAGTACCGTTTTTTGAAAATCTTTGGTATGACTTGGTTAAGGATCTAACCCATGACCTCCCGCTTCTGTGGACGATGCTCTAACCACTAGGCCACCAGAGCGGTTGAAAAAAGTACAGGAAAAATTAAATGAAGCCTATGAAAAAACTATAGTTTAAAATAGCTGAAGCCCATTTAAAAAACAGCATAATATAACTTAAGTATGAAGAATCCAAAGAACACATGGACCACATAACATACCTCTGGTGCCATCCAGAATGGGGTCCCGACTGAGGTCTTCCTCTTTCCCAGTGTGCTATCCACATGAGATGATATACCTAGAAAATTTCCAAAATGTATTTATTTACAAGTCCTGTAGAATAAGTTGCTAATGTACTTATTTATAAGTCCTGTAGAATAAGTTGTTAATGTATTTATTGATAAGTCCTGTAGAATAAGTTGTTAATGTATTTATTTATAAGTCCTGTAGAATAAGTTGTTAATGTATTTATTGATAAGTCCTGTAGAATAAGTTGTTAATGTATTTATTTATAAGTCCTGTAGAATAAGTTGTTAATGTATTTATTTATAAGTCCTGTAGAATAAGTTATTATAATGTATTTATTTATAAGTCCTGTAGAATAAGTTGTTAATGTATTTATTTATAAGTCCTGTAGAATAAGTTGTTAATGTATTTATTTATAAGTCCTGTAGAATAAGTTGCTAATGTACTTATTTATAAGTCCTGTAGAATAAGTTGTTAATGTATTTATTGATAAGTCCTGTAGAATAAGTTGTTAATGTATTTATTTATAAGTCCTGTAGAATAAGTTGTTAATGTATTTATTTATAAGTCCTGTAGAATAAGTTGCTAATGTACTTATTTATAAGTCCTGTAGAATAAGTTGTTAATGTATTTATTTATAAGTCCTGTAGAATAAGTTGTTAATGTATTTATTTATAAGTCCTGTAGAATAAGTTGCTAATGTACTTATTTATAAGTCCTGTAGAATAAGTTGTTAATGTATTTATTGATAAGTCCTGTAGAATAAGTTGTTAATGTATTTATTTATAAGTCCTGTAGAATAAGTTGTTAATCTACTTATTTATAAATCCTGTTGAATAAGTTGTTAATGTATTTATTTATAAGTCCTGTAGAATAAGTTGTTAATGTACTTATTTATAAGTCCTGTAGAATAAGTTGTTAATGTACTTATTTATAAGTCCTGTAGAATAAGTTATTATAATGTATTTATTTATAAATCCTGTAGAATAAGTTGTTAATGTATTTATTGATAAGTCCTGTAGAATAAGTTGGTAATGTATTTATTGATAAGTCCAGTAGAATAAGTTGTTAATGTATTTATTGATAAGTCCTGCTGAATAAGTTGTTAATGTATTTATTGAGATGTCCTGTAGAATAAGTTGTTAATGATACACATGGTTATGTCTTACATGGCCTCAGACCATGAAATCGCATCACAAAAAATATTAAAATTATGCCTTTTAAAATCAGTGAGACAGTCAGCTAATTTCTAGGACCTAAACTTATTGTAATTTTACTCTTCTGCATTATGCATTCATAATCATCATTTTTTTTCTCATCCTTTTCTTTTTATTCCTGAAAGAGCATTGTTCCTGTAAAAGTTGCTGTTGTAAGGTTTAAAGTCAAATCCGAGATTGTACCTATAAAAATACTGATTTACCTAATTATGAGATTTACCTGTAAAAATATTGATTCACCTAATTATGAGATTTACCTGTAAAATACTGATTTACCTAATTATGAGATTTACCTGTAAAAATACTGGTTCACCTAATTATGAGATTTACCTGTAAAAATACTGATTTACCTAATTGTGAGATTTACCTGTAAAAATACTGATTTACCTAATGAGATTTACCTGTAAAAATACTGATTCACCTATTTATGAGATTTACCTGTAAAAATACTGATTTACCTAATTATGAGATTTACCTGTAAAAATACTGATTCACCTAATTATGAGATTTACCTGTAAAAATACTGATTTACCTAATTATGAGATTTACCTGTAAAAATACTGATTTACCTAAGATTTACCTGTAAAAATACTGATTTACCTAATTATGTAAAAATACTGATTTACCTAATTATGTAAAAATACTGATTCACCTAATTATGAGATTGTACCTGTAAAAATACTGATTTACCTGTAAAATTATCGATTTACCTAATTATGCCTAAATTAATCACCTAACATAATGATAGCGGTGCATAAAAGCTGGGTCTGTATGACCTACTTCTGGTTGTAGTGAGTGGAAAAATCTAAAGATACAGAATGAAACAATTAAATGCTTGACTATGCAACTAATTGTCATTAATTTTCAGAATTTATTCTTCAAAATACAAATAATGAAAATCTTTCTTTTAGTAATATTAAGCCTTACTTCAAAAAAGAATAAACTCAAAAAACATCTATAATTGTTCATGCATATTTGTCAATCACAGCAAAGTGCCAAAACTTGACATGGATAAAATCTTTGAAAGTTCACTTTCATAGGTAATGCCCTTGTCACACATGTAATTTGTAGGTACAATCCTTGTCACACAGGTACTTCATAGGTAAATCAAATGTCACACATATACTTGAAAAGTAAAACCATTTACACATGTACTTTGTAGGTAAAACCATTGTCACACATGTACTTTGTAGGTAAAACCATTGTCACACATGTACTTTGTAGGTAAAACACTCAACACACATGTACTTCATAAATAAACCCCTTGTCAAAAATGTGCTTCATAAGTAAAACCTGTCACACTTGTACATCATACCATATATACTTGTGTATATACTCCAAAAGATTTAGGAAAACAATAAGGCCTGGAAGAAGGGGGGCCGGCTTATCTGCGGGTCAAGGTCCAAGTCTGAAATTTATAATGCTTTTCCCCCTCGCTTTCCAGTATTTATTGTTTCCGTCGATCGCCGAATATGAGATCACATGCCTAATGACGCCACATGGCTGATAAGATTTGTCCTGTCGTGAAGTAAAACAAATATTTTTTTTCTAACATAAATGGTAGGATAATGAATGAAAAACATGTTTTAAAGTACTTGACGTCTATTTGACATATGTGCATCCACCAGAAAATACAGTCATACGTGTTATCTGAACCATGGAAATATGTGTATTTTCTAAAAGAACTGCCATATTAGTAATCTCTAGTCAAGTATTTAACCCTCAGCTATTCATTAATCATTAAATTCTATGGTTTCGTACAAATGCACGCTAGCTTATTTCTGTGTAAAGATGAAAAGATTATATGTAAAAAAAAAAAAGAATTATAATACTGAAGGTCTATATGACAAACATTTTGATCGAGAGTAGAAATACATGTACGATAGTCGTAAAGGAACAGTAACGAGAGCCTCCATAGGGGTTTGTTGCGCAAACGCTTGGGAAGGTTAAACAACAGTGCAATAGGAGTCAGCGTAAATAATTGTAAAACAATATAATTTGTTGGATTTCTTTGATAGGTGTTTTAGAAGTAATAGGCAGAAACAGTTTATACGCTTCTATTATTTATGTTTTTGTAAAGCAAAGTGGTTTGTTAGCGGTATAGTGTTGTACAATAGCTACCATATGCTTAATCTGTGGTAAATGCCTCGGGGATAATAAATTTGTTTTGTTGCACAATGCCAATGACTTTACTAATACATGTCGACTCTCAGATGTAGTGTTTGCTGAGATATGGTAGTGGACATGGTTTCTGTTCAAAGTTATAAACTGTCACAATACTTGAATAATGTCCACACTGAAATCAATCATATTTTGATCAATTGAATAACATATTACTGGTACTTTATAAAAACAAAACAAAAAAACAACAATGATAAATAATTATCAAATACAAATTGATAACCAACCACACATGGAAATAATTACAGGATAAAGGTATATAAATAGTACCCTACCACTATAAGAAATTATTTCAGTTTAATCTCTCTAGAAGTTTATATTCAATTCAATCAGATAAAATGAATACTATTAGAAATAAAAGAAAGCATTCTGCTTATAATGAGGCATTCAAACTTAACGTTATTGAATATGCAGAAGCAAATAACAACTGTGCTGCAGCACGCACTTTTTTGTGAACGAGAAGCAAGTACGGGGATGGCGGCAATTTGTCTATGTGCTATACAGATTATAAATATAAGTTGGCAGATTCAAAATTTGTTGCATCTGCTGGCTGGTGCTCTCATTTTGTGAACCAAACTATCGGATGACCATGAGACCATGATGACATTGACAACGTATATGACGAAATCACGCCCGTAACAGAAGCCAAGTTTAGTGAACTGTTTGGCGAGTCTGATACAGAGCCCGATTTTGAGAGATTCTAAAAGTGATTGAACTTTTATAATTCATGATTTTTGAATGAGGATTAATTAAATTTCCATTAAGACTTAACATTTTAGAATTGTATTTATTTCAACATATAAATTAGCTTTTTTACTTTCATTTTATTTAATATAGTGATTTGCCTAAATAAACATATTCAAACTCACTTTGGGCATCTTGTGATGTACCGGTAGTCTAAAAATTATGGGTCGGCTTATCCGCGAGTCATGCACTTATTTTATAACAGTTTTACCAATTCAGTTTGGGGGCGTTGGATTATACGTGAACAGGTCTATACGCGAGTATATACAGTAAGTAAAACCTGTCACACATGTACATCTTCGGTAAAACCCATCACACATATACGTAATAAATAAAGCTTAATAGGTGAGAAAAATAGCACACATAATTTCAACTGTGCCTCATGATGAAACAGCTGAATTTCATATCACATTAAAAAAAATACCATTAGAATGTTAACATCCCTGTCACACCCATGCTTCAAAACTAAGAAATTGACAGACTCTGAAAACATCCAAATGAATGACTTGTCTGATGAAAAAAGTGAAACAAAACTCGTATGTGCTTTATCAGTACAAAAAAGATGACATGAAGATCTCAAAGCAGGGAATACCGTTAGAACGATAAAACCCGTCTAACATATTCTTTACATGTGAAAACAAAAAGTTGACCTGAATATTACAAGGAAAGAACCTTTATACAAGTAACTATGACTCCAATTTCAACTTGCTTCAAAGGTGAGGAAAAAACGGACTTGGAATCTTATCTGAAAATAACGCCATTAAGGTAACACCTATGTCTCACATGTGATTCAAAGGTTAAAAATATATCTTACCAAAATCCACGAGCTTGATGTTTCCTTCTTCTGTTATAAGAATGTTGTGACCTTTAATATCTCTATGGACAATGTGATTCTTGTGAAGAAAATGTAACACCTGTAGAAAGAAAGTCACGTTTTTTAAGCAATGTAGAAATAAACTGATATTTTAGTTTAATATGTAAAAATAATAATGATATGTTGTTGTTGTAGGGTTTAACGCCATTTTTAAGCACACGATAGGCTATATATGGTGGCTAGTATTACTGGTTGAGGAAGAACCCGGGAAAACCCCCAGAAAGAACCTCCGAACCATAAGAAGCTACTGGCAAGCTTTTTCACATAACTACATTAGCCGAATAGTAAACTCGAACCCACGCAGACAGAGGTGAGATGGCAGTGATCTGTAACGGAGAGCGCTTTAGACCACTCGGCCACTCGGGGCCCAAAATAATAATAATAATAATAATAATAAAATAATAATAATAATAATTAGGACGTTGTATAACACCGAATCTTTAGAAGCTCTAAGTGCTTTACAACATCTATAATGATATGACTACACACACAAATCACAATAAAATTAGAAAACATTATAAAGAAATAAAAATAAAAATAGCAATGTACAAAATCTAGTCATGGTGGTCATAGAGATGTCACCACATAATGATTACACAGGTCTACAGCAAAAACGCTTCTGAAATAAATGTAGTCAAACTAAACTCTTTGTGGGTGACTAAGAAAGAAAATGATGCTTAAAACTGTTGATTGGCTCTAGTTTTAAGATGTGATACTGATTGGCTCTAGATTTAAGATGTGATGCTGCGTCTCTATATATAGCTGTTGATTGCCTCTAGTTTTAAGATGTGATGCTGGGTCTCTATATATAGCTGTTGATTGGCTCAAGTGTTAAGATGTGATACTGGGTCTCTATATATAGCTGTTGATTGGCTCTAGTTTTAAGATGTGATACTGATTGGCTCTAGTTTTAAGACGTGATACTGATTGGCTCTAGTTTTAAGATGTGATACTGGGTCTCTATATATAGCTGTTGATTGGCT
Organism: Unio delphinus; assembly: GCA_029339505.1. Classification (NCBI taxonomy): domain Eukaryota; kingdom Metazoa; phylum Mollusca; class Bivalvia; order Unionida; family Unionidae; genus Unio; species Unio delphinus. Next base: position 1,447,334 of record JAQISU010000059.1, on the reverse strand, counting down.
CTAGTTTTAAGATGTGATACTGATTGGCTCTAGTTTTAAGATGTGATACTGATTGGCTCTAGTTTTAAGATGTGATACTGATTGGCTCTAGTTTTAAGATGTGATACTGGGTCTCTATATATAGCTGTTGATTGGCTCTAGTTTTAAGATGTGATACTGGGTCTCTATATATAGCTGTTGATTGGCTCTAGTTTTAAGATGTGATACTGATTGGCTCTAGTTTTAAGATGTGATACTGATTGGCTCTAGTTTTAAGATGTGATACTGACTGGCTCTAGTTTTAAGATGTGATACTGACTGGCTCTAGTTTTAAGATGTGATACTGGGTCTCTATATATAGCTGTTGATTGCCTCTAGTTTTAAGATGTGATACTGATTGGCTCTAGTTTTAAGATGTGATACTGATTGGCTCTAGTTTTAAGATGTGATAATGGGTGTCTATATATAGCTGTTGATTGGCTCTAGTTTTAAGATGTGATACTGGGTCTCTATATATAGCTTTCGATTGGCTTTAGATTTAAGATGTGATGCTGGGTCTAAATATATAGATGTTGATTGGCTCTAGTGTTAAGATGTGATACTGGGTCTCTATATATAGCTGTTGATTGGCTCTAGTGTTAAGATGTGATACTGGGTCTCTATATATAGCTGTTGATTGGCTCTAGTGTTAAGATGTGATACTGGGTCTCTATATATAGCTGATGGTTGGCTCTAGTGTTAAGATGTGATTCTTGATCTCTATATATAGCTGTTGATTGGCTCTAGTTTTAAGATGTGATACTGGGTCTCTATATAGCTGATGGTTGGCTCTAGTGTTAAGATGTGATACTGGGTCTCTATATATAGCTGTTGATTGGCTCTACTTTTAAGATGTGATACTGGGTCTCTATATATAGCTGTTGATTGGCTCTAGTTTCAAGATGTGATACTGGGTCTCTATATATAGCTGTTGATTGGCTCTAGTTTTAAGATGTGATACTGGGTCTCTATATATAGCTGTTGATTGGCTTTAGTTTTAAGATGTGATACTGATTGGCTCTAGTTTTAAGATGTGACACTGGGTCTCTATATATAGCTGTTGATTGGTTCTAGTGTTAAGATGTGATACTGGGTCTCTATATATATAGCTGTTGATCGGCTCTAGTTTTAAGATGTGATACTGGGTCTCTATATATAGCTGTTGATCGGCTTTAGTTTTAAGATGTGATACTGATTGGCTCTAGTTTTAAGATGTGATACTGATTGGCTCTAGTTTTAAGATGTGATACTGGGTCTCTATATACAGCTGTTGATTGGCTCTAGTTTTAAGATGTGATACTGGGTCTCTATATATAGCTTTCGATTGGCTTTAGATTTAAGATGTGATGCTGGGTCTAAATATATAAATGTTGATTGGCTCTAGTGTTAAGATGTGATACTGGGTCTCTATATATAGCTGTTGATTGGCTCTAGTGTTAAGATGTGATACTGGGTCTCTATATATAGCTGTTGATTGGCTCTAGTGTTAAGATGTGATACTGGGTCTCTATATATAGCTGATGGTTGGCTCTAGTGTTAAGATGTGATTCTGGATCTCTATATATAGCTGTTGATTGGCTCTAGTTTTAAGATGTGATACTGGGTCTCTATATAGCTGATGGTTGGCTCTAGTGTTAAGATGTGATACTGGGTCTCTATATATAGCTGTTGATTGGCTCTAGTTTTAAGATGTGATGCTGGGTCTCTATATATAGCTGTTGATTGGCTCTAGTGTTAAGATGTGATACTGGGTCTCTATATATAGCTGTTGATTGGCTCTAGTTTTATGATGTGATACTGGGTCTCTATATATAGCTGTTGATTGGCTCTAGTTTTAAGATGTGATACTGGGTCTCTATATATAGCTGTTGATTGGCTCTCGTGTTAAGATGTGATACTGGGTATCTATATATAGCTGTTGATTGGCTCTAGTTTTAAGATGTGATACTGGGTCTCTATATATAGCTGTTGATTGGCTCTAGTTTTAAGATGTGATAATGGGTCTCTATATATAGCGGTTTATTGGCTCTAGTTTTAAGATGTGATACTGGGTCTCTATATATAGCTGTTTATTGGCTCTAGTTTTAAGATGTGATGCTGCGTCTATATATATAGCTGTTTATTGGCTCTAGTTTTAAGATGTGATACTGGGTATCTATATATACCTGTTGATTGGCTCTAGTTTTAAGATGTGATACTGTATATCTATATATAGCTGTTGATTGGCTCTAGTTTTAAGATGTGATACTGGGTATCTATATATAGCTGTTGATTGGCTCTAGTTTTAAGATGTGATGCTGGGTATCTATATATAGTTGTTTATTGGTTCCAGTGTTAAGATGTGATGCTGGGTCTCTATATATAGCTGTTGATTGACTCTAGTGTTAAAATGTGATACTGGGTATCTATATATAGCTGTTGATTGGCTCTAGTGTTAAAATGTGATACTGGTTCTCTATATATAGCTGTTGATTGGCTCTAGTTTTAAGATGTGATACTGGGTATCTATATATAGCTGTTGATTGGCTCTAGTTTTAAGATGTGATGCTGGGTCTCTATATATTGCTGTTGATTGGCTCTAGTTTTATGATGTGATACTGGGTCTCTATATATAGCTGTTGATTGGTTCTAGTTTTAAGATGTGATACTGGGTCTCTATATATAGTTGTTTATTGGTTCTAGTTTTAAGATGTGATACTGGGTCTCTATATATAGTTGTTTATTGGTTCTAGTTTTAAGATGTGATACTGGGTCACTATATATAGCTGTTGATTGGCTCTAGTGTTAAGATGTGATACTGGGTCTCTATATATAGCTGATGGTTGGCTCTAGTGTTAAGATGTGATACTGGGTCTCTATATATAGCTGATGGTTGGCTCTAGTGTTAAGATGTGATACTGGGTCTCTATATATAGCTGTTGATTGGCTCTAGTGTTAAGATGTGATACTGGGTCTCTATATATAGCTGTTGATTGGCTCTAGTGTTAAGATGTGATACTGGGTCTCTATATATAACTATTGATTGGCTCTAGTTTTAAGATGTGATACTGGGTCTCTATATATAGCTGATGGTTGGCTCTAGTGCTAAGATGTGATGCTGGGTCTCTATATATAGCTGTTGATTGGTTCTAGTGTTAAGATGTGATGCTGGGTCTCTATATATAGCTGTTGATTGGCTTTAAATTTAAGATGTGTTGCTGGGTCTCTATATATAGCTGATGGTTGGCTCTAGTGCTAAGATTTGATGCTGGGTCTCTATATATAGCTGTTGATTGGTTCTAGTGTTAAGATGTGATGCTGGGTCTCTATATATAGCTGTTGATTGGCTCTAGATTTAAGATGTGATGCTGGGTCTCTATATATAGCTGTTGATTGGCTCTAGTGTTAAGATGTGATGCTGGGTCTCTATATATAGGTGATGGTTGGCTCTATTGTTAAGATGTGATACTGGGTCTAAATATATTTAGTTTTTGATTGGCTCTAGATTTAAGATGCGATGCTGGGTCTAAATATATTTAGTTTTTGATTGGCTCTAGATTTAAGATGTGATGCTGGGTCTCTATATATAGCTGTTGATTGGTTGTAGTGTTAAGATGTGATGCTGGGTCTCTATATATAGCTGTTGATTGGCTTTATATTTAAGATGTGTTGCTGGGTCTGTATATATAGCTGATGATTGGCTCTAGTTTTAAGATGTGATGCTGGGTCTCTATATATAGCTGATGGTTGGCTCTAGTGTTAAGATGTGATACTGGGTCTCTATATATAGCTGTTGATTGGCTCTAGTTTTAAGATGTGATACTGGGTCTCTATTTATAGCTGTTGATTGGCTCTAGTTTTAAGATGTGATACTGGGTCTCTATATATAGCTGATGGTTGGCTCTAGTGTTAAGATGTAATACTGGGTCTCTATATATAGCTGATGGTTGGCTCTAGTGTTAAGATGTGATACTGGGTCTCTATATATAGCTGTTGATTGGCTCTAGTTTTAAGATGTGATACTGGGTCTCTATATATTGCTGATGGTTGGCTCTAGTGTTAAGATGTGATGCTGGGTCTTTATATATAGCTGTTGATTGGTTCTAGTGTTAAGATATGATGCTGGGTCTCTATATATAGCTGTTGATTGGCTTTAGATTTAAGATTAAAAACAGCCTAATCAAACAAACAAACCAACCTTCAATGTTTCCTTAAGGACATGGGCAATGAGGACTTCACCCATGGACTCATTCTGGTCAATAAGAACTTTGCTCAGGTCTGTAACTGAACCCCTATTGCACAGCTGAAAAATAGAACAAAGAATTAATTTACTCATCATAATTTGTACTTTGTACAATTTTGAATTTTGTAAATACATTAAATACTTTTATTACACAGTGAGATGAATTAATTTATTATCTTAATCCACAAGGATTTCAATCATACAATGTTGGTTCACCTTTTTACTTTTTTTCAGTAAAAGGTGCATGGCCTATATCTTACAAACAATGAATATGAGTCTATGAATTAAATTAGCTTTTTAATGGCATATGACTCACCTACAGTGAATAAGAGTCTATCAATTAAATTAGCTTTTTAATGGCCTATGACTCACCTACAGTGAATAAGAGTATATCAATTAAATTAGCTATTTAATGGCCTATGACTTGCATACAGTGAATAAGAGTCTATCAATTAAATTAGCTCTTTAATTCTATGACTCACCTACAGTGAATAGGAGTCTATCAATCAAATGAGCCTTTTTATGGTCTATATCTCACAGTGATCAGGAGTCAAACAATCAAATGAGCTTTTAATGGTCTTTATCTCACCTATAGTGTTTAGGAGTCTATCAAACAAATGATCTTGTTTAATAGCCTATATCTCAAATACAGTAAAACAATCAAATGAGCTTTTTAATGGGCTTTATCTCAAATACAGTGTATAGGAGTCAAACAAATCAAATGAGCTTTTTAATGGGTTATATCTCATATACAGTGAATAGGAGTCTATCAAAATGAGCTTTAATCTCACCTACAGTGTACACAAGTCTATCAATTAAATTAGCTTTTTAATGATATATATATATCTCACCTACAGTGTATTATACAAGGAGTTTATCAAAAAAATGAGTTTATGAGACAGAATTAGTCTGACGAGTAATGCTAAATAGCAATACTGTGTTTTATGATGAGACAGTTACAGTCTGACAGACTAATGCTAAATCTCAATACTGTGTTTTATGATGAGACAGTTACAGTCTCACTGACTAATGCTAAATCTGAATACTGTGTTTTATGATGAGACAGTTGCAGTCTGACAGACTAATGCTAAATCTCAATACTGTGTTTTATGATGAGACAGTTACAGTCTGACAGACTAATACTAAATCTGAATACTGTGTTTTATGATGAGACAGAGTTAGTTTGACAGACTAATGCTAAATCTGAATACTGTGTTTTATGATGAGACAGAGTTATAGTCTGATGACTAATGCTAAATATCAATACTGTGTTTTATGATGAGACAGTTACAGTCTGACAGACTAATGCTAAATCTGAATACAGTGTTTTATGATGAGACAGTTCCAGTCTGACAGACTAATGCTAAATCTGAATACTGTGTTTTATGATGAGACAGAGTTAGTTTGACAGACTAATGCTAAATCTGAATACTGTGTTTTATGATGAGACAGAGCTATAGTCTGATGACTAATGCTAAATATCAATACTGTGTTTTATGATGAGACAGAGTTACAGTCTGACAGACTAATGCTAAATCTGAATACTGTGTTTTATGATGAGACAGAGTTATAGTCTGACAGACTAATGCTAAATCTGAATACTGTGTTTTATGATGAGACAGTTACAGTCTGACAGACTAATGCTAAATCTGAATACTGTGTTTTATGATGAGACAGTTGCAGTCTGACAGACTAATGCTAAATCTCAATACTGTGTTTTATGATGAGACAGTTACAGTCTGACAGACTAATACTAAATCTGAATACTGTGTTTTATGATGAGACAGAGTTAGTTTGACAGACTAATGCTAAATCTGAATACTGTGTTTTATGATGAGACAGAGTTATAGTCTGATGACTAATGCTAAATATCAATACTGTGTTTTATGATGAGACAGTTACAGTCTGACAGACTAATGCTAAATCTGAATACAGTGTTTTATGATGAGACAGTTCCAGTCTGACAGACTAATGCTAAATCTGAATACTGTGTTTTATGATGAGACAGAGTTAGTTTGACAGACTAATTCTAAATCTGAATACTGTGTTTTATGATGAGACAGAGCTATAGTCTGATGACTAATGCTAAATATCAATACTGTGTTTTATGATGAGACAGAGTTACAGTCTGACAGACTAATGCTAAATCTGAATACTGTGTTTTATGATGAGACAGAGTTATAGTCTGACAGACTAATGCTAAATCTGAATACTGTGTTTTATGATGAGACAGTTACAGTCTGACAGACTAATGCTAAATCTGAATACTGTGTTTTATGATGAGACAGTTACAGTCTGACAGACTAATGCTAAATCTGAATACTGTGTTTAATGATGAAACAGAGTTACAGTCTGACAGACTAATGCTCAATCTGAATACTATGTTTTATGATGAGACAGTTACAGTCTGACAGACTAATGCTACATCTGAATACTGTGTTTTATGATGAGACAGAGTTACAATCTGACAGACTAATGCTAAATCTGAATACTGTGTTTTATGATGAAACAGAGTTACAGTCTGACAGACTAATGCTACATCTGAATACTGTGTTTTATGATGAGACAGTTACAGTCTGACAGACTAATGCTAAATCTGAATACTGTGTTTTATGATGAGACAGAGTTATAGTCTGACAGGCTAATGCTAAATCTGAATACTGTGTTTTATGATGAGACAGAGTTACAGTCTGACAGACTAATGCTAAATCTGAATACTGTGTTTTATGATGAGACAGAGTTATAGTCTGACAAGTAATGCTAAAAAGCAATACTGTGTTTTATGATGAGACAGTTACAGTCTGACAGACTAATGCTAAATCTGAATACTGTGTTTTATGATGAGACAGTTACAGTCTGACAGACTAATGCTAAATCTCAAAATTGTGTTTTATGATGAGACCGAGTTAATGTCTGATAGACTAATGCTAAATCTCAATACTGTGTTTTATGATGAGACAGAGTTACAGTCTGACAGACTAATGCTAAATCTGAATACTGTGTTTTATGATGAGACAGAGTTACAGTCTGACGAGTAATGCTAAATCTCAATACTGTGTTTTATGATGAGAAAGAGTTAGTTTGACAGACTAATGCTAAATCTGAATACTGTGTTTTATGATGAGACAGAGTTACAGTCTGACAGACTAATGCTAAATCTGAATACTGTGTTTTATGATGAGACAGAGTTACAGTCTGACAGACTAATGCTAAATCTGAATACTGTGTTTTATGATGAGACAGAGTTAATGTCTGACAGACTAATGCTAAATCTCAATACTGTGTTTATGATGAGACAGAGTTACAGTCTGACAGACTAATGCTAAATCTGAATACTGTGTTTTATGATGAGACAGAGTTACAGTCTGACAGACTAATGCTAAATCTGAATACTGTGTTTTATGATGAGACAGAGTTATAGTCTGACAGACTATTGCTAAATCTCAATACTGTGTTTTATGATGAGACAGAGTTAGTCTGACAGACTAATGCTAAATCTCAATACTGTGTTTTATGATGAGACAGAGTTACAGTCTGACAGACTAATGCTAAATCTCAATACTGTGTTTTATGATGAGACAGAGTTACAGTCTGACAGACTAATGCTAAATCTGAATACTGTGTTTTATGATGAGACAGAGTTAATATCTGACAGACTAATGCTAAATCTCAATACTGTGTTTATGATGAGACAGAGTTACAGTCTGACAGACTAATGCTAAATCTGAATACTGTGTTTTATGATGAGACAGAGTTACAGTCTGACAGACTAATGCTAAATCTGAATACTGTGTTTTATGATGAGACAGAGTTAATGTCTGACAGACTAATGCTAAATCTCAATACTGTGTTTATGATGAGACAGAGTTAATGTCTGACAGACTAATGCTAAATCTCAATACTGTGTTTTATGATGAGACAGAGTTAGTCTGACAGACTAATGCTAAATCTCAATACTGTGTTTTATGATGAGACAGAGTTACAGTCTGACAGACTAATGCTAAATCTGAATACTGTGTTTTATGATGAGACAGAGTTACAGTCTGACAGACTAATGCTAAATCTGAATAATGTGTTTTATGATGAGACAGAGTTAATGTCTGACAGACTAATGTATCATTAGACTGTCTTACATAGTATAGCAAGATACACAGTATACACTCAACCACAAAATGGCAAAGAAATATAATATATACCAAACACCTGCATATCTGGAACAGTAACCATTATAAAGTACATACCAACCACAGTATACACTCAACCACAAATTGGCAGGAATTATAATATATACCAAACACCTGCATATCTATAACAGTAACCATTATACAGTACATACCAGCCATATAATGCATTAATTGTTTTCTGTTTAAAAAGAACACCACATTAGAATAGGGAACACATGCACATGGTGTTATAACAAAGCATTTTGTAATGGTGAAAGTTGTACCTAGTGTTATAAAAAACACATTATAATGGGATTAGCCCTGTACATACTGTTATAACAAAGCACATTGTAATGGGAATGGCCCTGTACATGTTATAACAAAGCACATTATAATGGAAATAGCCCTGTACATGTTGTTTTAACACAGAACATTATAATGGGAATAGCCATGTACATGGTGTTATAACAAAGCATATTATAATGGAAATAGCCCTGTACATATTATGACAAAGCCCAATGAAATGGAAATAGCTCTGTACATGGTGTTATAACAAAGCATATTATAATGGAAATAGCCCTGTATATGCTGTTATAACATAGCACATTATAATGGAAATATCCCTGTACATGTTATAACAAAGCCCATTATAATGGGAATAGCCCTGTGCATGGTGTTAAAACAAAGCATATTATAATGGGAATAGCCCTGTACATGGTGTTATAACAAAGCATTTTGTAATGGGGAAAGTTGTACCTAGTGTTATAACAAAACACATTATAATGGGAATAGCCCTGTACATGGTGTTATAACAAAGCACATTATAATGGGAATAGCCCTGTACATACGGTTATAACAAAGCACATTATAATGGGAATAGCCCTGTACATGGTGCTAAAACAAAGAACATTATAATGGAAATAGCCCTGTACATGGTGCTATAACAAAACACATTATAATGGGAATAGCCCTCTACATGGTGTTATAACAAAGAACATTTTATTGTGGAGACCTGCACATTGCATACATTGTTGGAATGAGAATCTTAGATGAAAAAAGAGCTTTAAGGCGCATAAGATTTAAGGCAGGTAGCCACAGTGCAAACACAAACCAGAAACATAAGATTTAAGGCAGGTAGCCACAGTGCAAACACAAACCAGAAACATAAGATTTAAGGCAGGTAGCCACAGTGCAAACACAAACCAGAAACATAAGATTTAAGGCAGGTAGCCACAGTGCAAACACAAACCAGAAACATAAGATTTAAGGCAGGTAGCCACAGTGCAAACACAAACCAGAAACATAAGATTTAAGGCAGGTAGCCACAGAGCAAACACAAACCAGAAACATAAGATTTAAGGCAGGTAGCCACAGTGCAAACACAAACCAGAAACGTAAGATTTAAGGCAGGTAGCCACAGTGCAAACACAAACCAGAAACATAAGATTTAAGGCAGGTAGCCACAGTGCAAACACAAACCAGAAACATAAGATTTAAGGCAGGTAGCCACAGTGCAAACACAAACCAGAAACATAAGATTTAAGGCAGGTAGCCACAGTGCAAACACAAACCAGAAACATAAGATTTAAGGCAGGTAGCCACAGTGCAAACACAAACCAGAAACATAAGATTTAAGGCAGGTAGCCCCAGTTCAAACCCAAACCAGAAACATAAGATTTAAGGCTGGTAGCCACAGTTCAAACCCAAACCAGAAACATAAGATTTAAGGCAGGTAGCCACAGTTCAAACCCAAAACAGCAACATAAGATTTATTGCAGGTAGCCACAGTTCAAACCCAAACCAGAAACATAAGATTTAAGGCAGGTAGCCACAGTTTAAACCCAAACCAAAAACATAAGATTTAAGACAGGTAGCTACAGTTCAAACCCAAAACAGAAACATAAGATTTAAGGCAGGTAGCCACAGTTCAAACCCAAACCAGGAACATAAGATTTAAGGCAGATAGCCACAGTTCAAACCCAAACCAGAAACATAAGATTTAAGGCAGGTAGCCACAGTTCAAACCCAAAACAGCAACATAAGATTTAAGGCAGGTATCCACAGATCAAACCCAAACCAGAAACATAAGATTTAAGACAGGTAGCCACAGTTTAAACCCGAACCAAAAACATAAGATTTAAGACAGGTAGCCACAGTTCAAACCCAAAACAGAAACATAAGATTTAAGGCAGGTAGCCACAGTTCAAACCCAAACCAGAAACATAAGATTTAAGACAGATAGCCACAGTTCAAACCCAAACCAGAAACATAAGATTTAAGGCAGGTAGCCACAGTTCAAACCCAAAACAGCAACATAAGATTTAAGGCAGATAGCCATAGTTCAAACCCAAACCAGAAACATAAGATTTAAGGCAGGTAGCCACAGTTCAAACCCAAACCAGAAACATAAGATTTAAGGCAGGTAGCCACAGTGCAAACACAAACCAAAAACATAAGATTTAAGGCAGGTAGCCACAGTGCAAACACAAACCAGAAACATAAGATTTAAGGCAGGTAGCCACAGTGCAAACACAAACCAGAAACATAAGATTTAAGGCAGGTAGCCACAGTGCAAACACAAACCAGAAACATAAGATTTAAGGCAGGTAGCCACAGTGCAAACACAAACCAGAAACATAAGATTTAAGGCAGGTAGCCACAGTGCAAACACAAACCAGAAACATAAGATTTAAGGCAGGTAGCCACAGTGCAAACACAAACCAGAAACATAAGATTTAAGGCAGGTAGCCCCAGTTCAAACCCAAACCAGAAACATAAGATTTAAGGCTGGTAGCCACAGTTCAAACCCAAAACAGAAACATAAGATTTAAGGCAGGTAGCCACAGTTCAAACCCAAAACAGCAACATAAGATTTATTGCAGGTAGCCACAGTTCAAACCCAAACCAGAAACATAAGATTTAAGGCAGGTAGCCACAGTTTAAACCCAAACCAAAAACATAAGATTTAAGACAGGTAGCTACAGTTCAAACCCAAAACAGAAACATAAGATTTAAGGCAGGTAGCCACAGTTCAAACCCAAACCAGAAACATAAGATTTAAGGCAGATAGCCACAGTTCAAACCCAAACCAGAAACATAAGATTTAAGGCAGGTAGCCACAGTTCAAACCCAAAACAGCAACATAAGATTTAAGGCAGGTATCCACAGATCAAACCCAAACCAGAAACATAAGATTTAAGACAGGTAGCCACAGTTTAAACCTGAACCAAAAACATAAGATTTAAGACAGGTAGCCACAGTTCAAACCCAAAACAGAAACATAAGATTTAAGGCAGGTAGCCACAGTTCAAACCCAAACCAGAAACATAAGATTTAAGACAGATAGCCACAGTTCAAACCCAAACCAGAAACATAAGATTTAAGGCAGGTAGCCACAGTTCAAACCCAAAACAGCAACATAAGATTTAAGGCAGATAGCCACAGTTCAAACCCAAACCAGAAACATAAGATTTAAGGCAGGTAGCCACAGTTCAAACCCAAACCAGAAACATAAGATTTAAGGCAGGTAGCCACAGTTCAAACCCAAGCCAGAAACATAGGATATAAGGCAGGTAGCCCCAGTTCAAACCCAAAACAGCAACATAAGATTTAAGGCAGCTAGCCACAGTTCAAACGCAAACCAGAAACATAAGATTTAAGGCAGGTAGCCACAGTTCAAACCCAAAACAGAAACATAAGATTTAAGGCAGGTAGCCACAGTTCAAACCCAAACCAAAAACATAAGATTTAAGGCAGCTAGCCACAGTTCAAACCCAAACCAGAAACATAAGATTTAAGGCAGGTAGCCACAGTTCAAACCCAAACCAGAAACATAGGATATAAGGCAGGTAGCCCCAGTTCAAACCCAAAACAGCAACATAAGATTTAAGGAAGGTAGCCACAGTTCAAACCCAAACCAGAAACATAAGATTTAAGGCAGGTAGCCACAGTTCAAACCCAAAACAGCAACATAAGATTTAATGCAGGTAGCCACAGTTCAAACTCAAACCAAAAACATAAGATTTAAGGCAGGTAGCCACAGTTCAAACTCAAACCTCTGATAGGAGAGTAACAAACAATAAGTCTAGGGATCACTGTGGATTGTCCAAAATGCGGAACTACAATGTACACCATATGAGTTTCCACTGACGTAGTGAAATAACAGTAATGAAGAAAAATGTAACTAACCTCCATTACAATCCAGACTTGGTCCTCAGTCCCCATGTCCCCTTTTTTCAAACAAAGGTCATAAAAATTAGGCATGTTCGGATGGTCGTTACAATCATGCAGTATGGTGTACTCTTCTTCTATTTCTTCAATGACTTCATGAATAGACTCCAGTACTTTCACTGCTGCCGAATGACCTATGAAACATAAGTAGTATTAAAAACTCAGATTAAAACATTCTGTACTCATTTGGAGCATTGTACAAGGGTACTTAAAGTATTGTACATGTATGATTGAGTTTTCTCTAGAGTATTATAGTATTTACTTCCTTTACTTGTCACTGATCACACATGTCACTTGATCACATTTGTGTCACTGATCAGTCTTGTGTCACTGATTAGACTTGTGTGGCTGATTATACTTGTCACTTCTCAGTCATGTCAGATGTGTCCTTATGACCTAAATTCTGTATTTCAGACATGTCATGCAGAATTAGGCATCTGTGCTTAGCAACTGTGATACAAATTATACAGGTATAATATGTATCCCTGTATATATATATGGATGGACATCATTATTTAAAGTGCAGACATACTTACATAGGGATGGTCAATATCACACTTTGAAATGGGGAGATATATATGGGCAGTATCACACATTGAAAGTGGGAACCAATATATGTATGGAAGGACAGTATCACACTTTGAAAATGGAAACAAAATCTATGTATGGATGGACAGTACAACACTTTAAAAATGGAAACAAAATCTATGTATGGATGGACAGTACAACACTTTAAAATTGGAAAAAAAATCTATGTATGGATCGACAGTACAACACTTTGAAATAGGGAACAAAATCTGTGTATGGATGGACAATACAACACTTTGAAAAAGGGAACAAAATCTATGTATGGATGGACAGTATCACACTTTGAAAATGGGAACAAAATCTATGTATGGATGGCCAGCATCACACTTTGAAAATGGGAACAAAATCTATGTATGGATGGCCAGTATCACACTTTGAAAATGGGAACAAAATCTATGTATGGATGGCCAGCATCACACTTTGAAAATGGGAAAAAAATCTATGTATGGATGGCCAGTATCACACTTTGAAAATGGGAACAAAATCTATGTATGGATGGCCAGCATCACACTTTGAAAATGGGAACAAAATCTATGTATGGATGGACAGTACAACACTTTAAAAATGGGAACAAAATCTATGTATGGATGGCCAGTATCACACTTTGAAAATGGAAACAAAATCTATATATGGATGGACAGTACAACACTTTAAAAATGAGAACAAAATCTATGTATGGATGGACAGTACAACACTTTAAAATTGGAAAAAAAATCTATGTATGGATGGCACGGTTTCACACTTTGAAAAAGGGAACAAAATCTATGTATGGATGGACAGTATCACACTATGAAAATGGGAACAAAATCTATGTATGGATGGCCAGCATCACACTTTGAAAATGGGAACAAAATCTATGTATGGATGGCCAGTATCACACTTTGAAAATGGGAACAAAATCTATGTATGGATGGCCAGCATCACACTTTGAAAATGGGAAAAAAATCTATGTATGGATGGCCAGTATCACACTTTGAAAATGGGAACAAAATCTATGTATGGATGGCCAGCATCACACTTTGAAAATGGGAACAAAATCTATGTATGGATGGCCAGTATCACACTTTGAAAATGGAAACAAAATCTATATATGGATGGCCAGTATCACACTTTGAAAATGGGGACATACTTAAGTAGAGATGGACAGTATCACATTTACCCATAGGGGTAAGTGTTACATTTGTATTTTATTTGATTTGTGAAGCATATTCAGCTTTTAATGTCATATCGTGAAATGATGCCTTTACTACTATGCAGACTTTAAACATTTGTTACATGCTGCTATAGATTTTAATTCCATACTTGATATTACTACCAGTTTGGTTTCATTATAGCTGTCTGCAGCTGTCCGTATATGTCTTTGCTCATGGTGGATTTATTAAAGGTGGGGTGGGCCAATACAAGTGTGCTAACATAATTCAGGAGAACTGTGTGCTGTCTGTACATATGTGTACAATTTTAACCATCTATGAGTCTATACTGATATGCAAGAAGATGTAACCATCAAGGCCATACAAAGACAAAACCATGATGTAACTATCAAAGCCATACAAACACAAAACCATGATGTAACTATCAAGGCCATACAAAGACAAAACCATGATGTAACCATCAAGGTCATACAAAGACAAAACAATGATGTAAACATCAAGGCCATACAAAGACAAAACCATTATGTAACTATCAAGGCCATACAAAGACAAAACCATGATGTAACCATCAAAGCCATACAAAGACAAAATCATGAAGTAGCCATCAAAGCCATACAAAGACAAAACCATGAAGTAACTATCAAGGCCATACAAAGACAAAACCATGATGTAACTATCAAGGCCATACAAAGACAAAACCATGATGTAACTATCAAGGTCATACAAAGACAAAACCATGATGTAACTATCAAGGCCATACAAACACAAAACCATGATGTAACTATCAAGGTAATACAAAGACAAAACCATGATGTAACCATCAAGGCCATACAAAGACAAAACCATGATGTAACTATCAAGGCCATACAAAGACAAAACCATGATGTAACTATCAAGGCCATACAAAGACAAAACCATGATGTAACTATCAAGGTCATACAAAGACAAAACCATGATGTAACTATCAAGGCCATACAAAGACAAAACCATGATGTAACTATCAAGGTCATACAAAGACAAAACCATGATGTAACCATCAAGGCCATACAAAGACAAAACCATGATGTAACCATCAAGGTCATACAAAGACAAAACCATGATGTAACTATCAAGGCCATACAAAGATAAAACCATGATGTAACTATCAAGGCCATACAAAGACAAAACCATGATGTAACTATCAAGGTCATACAAAGACAAAACCATGATGTAACTATCAAGGCCATACAAAGACAAAACCATGATGTAACTATCAAGGAAACACAAAGACAAAACCATGATGTATTCATCAAGGCCATACAAACACGAAACCATGATGTAACTATCAAGGTCATACAAAGACAAAACCGCGAATTAACCATCAAAGCCATACAAAGACAAAACAATGATGTAACCATCAAGGCCATACAAAGAATAAACCATGATGTAACTATCAAGGCCATACAAAGACAAAACCATGATGTAACCATCAAGGTCATACAAAGACAAAACCATGATGTAACTATCAAGGCCATACAAAGACAAAACCATGAAGTAACTATCAAGGCCATACAAAGACTAACCATCAAAGTCATACAAAGACAAAACCATGATGTAATCATCAAGGCCATACAAAGATAAAACCTTTAATTTGTAAACTTGAGGGCAAGGTGGATCCATGAAGGGTGTGATACAAGTTTGGGATGACCCAAGAATCTGTGATACCTATGTGGTTTGTCAGTGGTCACATTTGCAAGATTTTACAAATATTTATGAATCAAATGGCTGTGTAAATGACTGAGTCATATGTTTGTTTAAAATGATTGTTGTTTCAGTTTGAGTACAATTTGGGTCATTTTAATTACAGAAGATTATTTGAATCTTTTATTTTTATTCCATGAGATTATCTGAATCTCACTTTGATTGTAACAAATTACATGAGATTATCTGAATCTCACTTTGATTGTAAGAAATTACATGATGTTATCTGAATCTCACTTTCATTGTACAAAATTACGCGAGATTTTATGAATCTTAGTCATACATTTGTATCATTATTGTTTTGCTATTTGTGAATGTTTGGAAAGAGTAACTGAATGAGATGTATGTTTTAGAGTGTGAAAGAATCACTGTATTTGTAGTATATTTATGGTTTTACTAACCGATTGTGTTGTGTTGATATTGTTATTATAGGGTTTAATGCCATTTTTCAGCACATGATAGGCTTATACATGGTGGCCAGTATTACTGGTGGAGGGAGAACCTGGGAAAACAAACGGAAAGAATCACCAACCCACGAGAAGCTATTGACCAGCTTTCTCACATACCCACATTGGCCGAATCTGAGACTCGAACCATGCAGACAGAGGTGAGATGGCAATGATCCATATCGGAGAGCATTTTAGACCACTCGGGGCCCCTTATTGTATTGTCATTTGATCCAAGCATTTTTTCAGTTCTATCCTGTTACAGTGTATGTGATTTGGACTCCAGTGTGGCAGTTTATAGTGATGTCTAAAACTGAGACATCATGCATGTCTGCAGCATGATGTCCCACCCAGTCATTTTATAATGACACCAATCTATCAGTCCTAACGCTAACCTCTTAATGCTGAGCACCAAGCAAGGCAGCTGTTAGTACCATTTTTATAAGTCTTTGGTATGAATCGGCTGGGGATCAGAACCACGACCTCCCACGTCTAAAGCTAATGCTCTAACCAATAAATGGGTACATATTTATGTGTGGATGGGTAGTATCACACTTTAAAAGTGTAGACATACTTATGTGCATGGCTAGGTAGTATCACACCTTGAAAGTGGGGACATGGCTGGGTAGTATCATACTTTGAAAGTGGGAACATGGATGGGTAGCATCACACTTTGAAAGTGAGGACAAAATTATGTATGGATGGGTAGTATCACAATTTGAAAGTCAGGGCATAATTATGTATGGATGGGTAATATCACAATTTGAAAGTGAGGGCATAATTATGTATGGATGGGTAATATCACAATTTGAAAGCGAGGACATAATTATGTATGGATGGGTAATATCACACTTTGAAAGTGAGGGCATAATTATGTATGGATGGGTAATATCACAATTTGAAAGTGAGGACATAATTATGTATGGATGGGTAGTATCACACTTTGAAAGTGAGGACATAATTATGTATGGATGGGTAATATCACAATTTGAAAGTGAGGACATAATTATGTATGGATGGGTAATATCACACTTTGAAAGTGAGGACATAATTATGTATGGATGGGTAGTATCACACTTTGAAAGTGAGGACATAATTATGTATGGATGGGTAATATCACAATTTGAAAGTGAGGACATAATTATATCTGGATGGGTAGTATCACACTTTGAAAGTGAAGACATAATTATGTATGGATGGGTAGCATCACAATTTGAAAGTCAGGGAATAATTATGTATGGATGGGTAATATCACAATTTGAAAGTGAGGACATAATTATGTTTGGATGGGTAGTATCACAATTTGAAAGTGAGGGCATAATTATGTATGGATGGGTAGTATCACACTTTGAAAGTGAGGGCATAATTATGTATGGATGGGTAATATCACAATTTGAAAGTGAGGACATAATTATGTATGGATGGGTAGTATCACACTTTGAAAGTGAGGGCATAATTATGTATGGATGGGTAGTATCACAATTTGAAAGTGAGGGCATAATTATGTATGGATGGGTAGTATCACACTTTGAAAGTGAGGACATAATTATGTATGGATGGGTAGTATCACACTTTGAAAGTGGGGGATGGCATGGTTTGAAAGTAGTAAATACATTTAATGAAATAAAATATATCACAATCTGCTGGCACATCGTACGATGGCACATCTGAGTCTGGATGCTGGCAGAACATGTGACAGTGCATATGTGTGTGATCTGCTGGCAGATCATGTGATGTGACAAAGCATCTTTGTCTAGGCTGCTCGCTGATCATGTGACAGTGCATATGTGTCATCTGCTGGCAGATCGTGTGATGTGACAGAATCTTTGTCTAGGCTGCTGGCAGATCAAGTGACAGTGCTTATGTGTGTGATCTGCTGGCATGTCATACAACAAAATATCTGATTCAAAGTTATTGCTATTGTCAGTACAATTATTAGTACAAGTAAAATTGATACCTGTGTCCTTGTTTGCATCTGATTCTAAGTTATTGTTAGTACAATTATTAGTACAGGTAAAATTGATACCTGTGTCCTTGTTTGCATCTGATTCTAAGTTATTGTTATTACAATTATTAGTACAAGTAAAATTGATACCTGTGTCCTTGTTTGCATCTGATTCTAAGTTATTGTTAGTACAATTATTAGTACAAGTAAAATTGATACCTGTGTGCTTGTTTCTGGCAGAGTAAACCTCTCCATATGTCCCCTCTCCAATGAGGTCCTGTAATTCCCATGATTCTTCTGGGTCCCTGAGTTCAGCAAACTTTATCTTTTTGCTGTATTTTTCATACATTCGGAACATGTCCGTCATCTTGCTTCCTTATCTAGGAATCCTCCTACATCTGAAGAAAGGAGATAATATATGGTTAACGCAAACAATCATATGTTTCTTTTCTGATGCTGGTTTCCTTAAAAATCTGATGCAAGGAGAGTGACAATGTTGTTGCTGTTTTGGGTTAGGCATATCAGCACATGATAGGCTAATTAAAAATCTAATGCAAGGAGAGTGATACTGTTGTTGCTGTTTTGGGTTAGGCATATCAGCACATGATAGGCTACTTAAAAATGTGATGCAAGGAGAGTGACGCTGTTGTTATGGTTTTGGGTTAGGCATATCAGCACATGATAGGCTACTTAAAAATCTGATGCAAGGAGAATGACACTGTTGTTGTTGATTTGGGTTAGGCATATCTGCACATCATTGGCTACTTAAAAATGTGATGCAAGGAGAGTGACACTGTTGTTGCTGTTTTGGGTTAGTCAGCACATGATAGGCTACTTAAAAATCTGATGCAAGGAGAATGACACTGTTGTTGCTGTTTTGGGTTAGACATATTCAGCACATGATAGGCTACTTGAGACGGCCAGTATAACTGCTAAAGGAAGAGCCAGGGAAAACCCCAGTAAGAAATAACAACCCAAGTGAAACTTCTGGCAAGTTTTCTCACATACCAAGAATGATATATACAGGTACACATCTTTATTTGATCAAATATGTTGGAAATACTGTTTAAATTTTATTAATTTTTTTTATAAAGTTTAAAACATGAATTTAAAAACATCCTTATGAAATTGTTATAGTTTCCATTTCTCAAACATATACTGCAGACTATGGAAATAATAATAATAATAATAATAACAACAACAACAACAACAACAATAATAATAATAATTGTGATGATCATGGTAATGATAATAATAATAATAATAATAATAATAATAATAATAATAATAATAATTGTGATGCTCATGGTAATGATAATAATAATGATGATGATGATGATAATGATATAATAATAATAATAATAATAATAATAATAATAATAATAATAATAATAATGATATAATAATGATAATAATAATCATAATGAGGACTTTGCATATATCACCTAATCCTATGAAGCTCTACAAAATTTACAACATATATAATGATATGACTACCAAAAAAACAATTCCATAAAATTAGAAAATAAAACAAAAATGGTGAAATTATTTAAGTTAGGAAGCTTTATTTATTTATTTTAAGCTTGTTCTTGTAGTCTAAAAAGGGTGAATTTTAAGAGCACTCTTGATAGGAATCACTGTGTCTCTGTGTCTAATTTCCTTGAAGTACATTTATAAGATAACAACATACTTGCCTAGAAGTAAATTAATAACATAACATCATACAGTCCTTGTAGTACATTTATATCATAACAGCATGCAGACACTAGTAAATTTATAACATAATATCATACTGGCATTGATGTACATTTACAAAGCATACAGACCTTGGATTATGTTTATAACATAACAGCATAGGCTGAGCACACTGGGGCCTTGAAGTACACTTATATAATAACAGCAAACAGACCATGGCATACACTTATAACATAACAGGATATTAGCCATGGAAAATATTCCTAATATAAAAACAGTCTAAAGCTTTAGAGTATATTCCTAACATAACAACATAAAGGCCTTGGGGTATGTTTATAAAATAACAACATAAAGGCCTTGGGGTATGTTTATAAAATAACAACATAAAGGCCTTGGGGTATGTTCATAAAATAACAACATACAGGCCTTGGAGTATATTGGTAACAAAACATATTATACTCATAGGTCTTGAAGAATATTTGTAGCATAACAAAACAAACAGACATTGAAGTACATTTGCAATATGAAATCATACAGGCCTTGGAGTATGTTTGTAACATAACAGAATATATACAGGTTTTGGAGAATATCTGTAACAAACTATATGGGGCCTGTATTACCAGTATATTTATAACTAAATAACATATAACTCTTCAAGTATCCCTGTAATATACATGTAAGAGTATATGGATATTCTGGTGGCTTTTGTAACATAAGAGGATACAGGCCTTTGGGCATCTATGTAGCAAAATAATATCTAGGCCTTAAGGTATCTTTGTAACATAAGAGGATACAGGCCTTTGGACATCTATGTAACAAAAGTACATCTGGACCTTAAGGTATCTTTGTAACATAAGAAGGTACAGGATTTAGGCACCTATATAACAAAAGAACATCTGGGCTTTAAGGTATCTGTCTAACAAAAAAGGATACAGGCCTTTGGGCATCTATGTAACACATGAACATCTAGGCCTTTTGGTATCTTTGTAACATAATAAGGTACCGACCGTAGAGCATCTATGTAACAAAAGAACATCTGGGCCTTCAGGTATCTTTGTAACATAAGAAGGTACAGGCTTTTGGGCATCTATGTAAAGAGAAAACCTGGCCTTAAGGTATCTTTGTAAAATAAGAGAATACACGCCTTTGGACATCTATGTAACAAAAGGACATCTGGACCTTAAGGTATCTTTGTAACATAACAGGATACAGACTTTTGGACATCTATGTAACAAAAGAACATCTGGACCTTAAGGTATCTTTGTAACATAAGAGGATAAAGGCCTTTGGATATCTATGTAACAAAAGTACATCTGGACATTAAGGTATCTTTGTAACATAAGAAGGTACAGGATTTAGGCACCTATATAACAAAAGAACATCTGGGCTTTAAGGTATCTTTGTAAAATAAGAGATTACAGGCCTTTGGACATCTATGTAACAAAAGAACATCTGGACCTTAATGTATCTTTGTAACATAAGAAGGTACAGGCCTTTGGGCATCTATGTACTAAAATAACATAATGGGCCTTAAGGTATTTTTGTAACATAAGAGGATACAGGCCTTTGGGAATCTATGTAACAAAAGAAAATATGGGCCTTCAAGTATATTTGTAACATAAGAGGATACATGCCTTTAGGTATCTATGTAACAAAGGAAATATAGGCCTTATTGTATCTTTGAAACATAGGAGGATACATGCCTTTGGGCATCTATGTAACAAAAGAAAATATGGGCCTTCAAGTATATTTGTAACATAAGAGGATACATGCCTTTGGGCATCTGTGTAACAAAAGAGCATCTGGACCTTAAGGTATCATTGCATTAAAACAGCTAAACATTCAAATCATATTTAAAAAATATGGACCTTTAAAGCAGGGATTGAACTAACCACTAATCCTTAAACCCATGGCTAGTGATTTTACAAGGGAACACTAAAACCAGCAAATTATTTCATATTTAACTTTACACTAAATTGTTCAAAAAGAAAACTCAAAGGCACACAAGTTGTTCAGTGAGAATAAAATGTAATTATGTAAAACACACCGAGTTCACACTTCTACTCATGTGCCTAGATTACACATTGTACAAGAATTTATACCTTTGCTCATGTACCTAGATTCACTGATATCTTGTACTAGAAATATATATTCTCTAACCCAAACAATCCTTCCACCTGTCTGATAAAAAAATTGTCAATGTATACATAATACATACATCAGCAGACAAGTGAACTCGCACTTTCCAGTGGCCACCTGTACATAAGTATACATAATTTATATTATACTGATTGCTGCAAATCTCAGCTAAGATGTATTAAGTCTAAATCAATAAGTGAATTAAGATAAGGTTTCTGACACATACCCAGTTTTTTCAAACATACAGGCTCAAGTCCAGTTTCTTGTTAGCGATCTAAATTTATGTAATAATGTATGCATTCATGATTTTTCTACCACTTTCAAAGAAAATCATAGGGGTTTAGGAATTGCGATGGGGGGATATGAATTGGGAATGTATTCATGTTAAATGTTAAAATTGGTGACAAGGAAATGCGAATGTATTCATGTTAAATGTTAAAATTGGGGACTAGGAAATGGGAATGTATTCATGTTAAATGTTAAAATTGGGGACTAGGAAATGGGAATGTATTCATGCTAAATGGTAAAACTGGGGTCTAGGAATTGGGAATGTACTCATATTAAATGCCAAAAATGGGGTCTAGGAATTGAAATGGGGGTCTAGGAATTGGGAATGTACGTAAAATGGTAAAACTGGTTTATTTGATGCAAAATTATCATCACACACAACAGCACAAAGAAAATATTTTTGAACATTGAGATAGTTCAATAGCCCAAGGTACATGCTAGTGGGCAATTTAGGTGACATAGCCCAAGATCTAAATGGGGGGGGGGCAATGCAGGTGGCATAGCCCAAGATCTAAATAGGGGCCAATGCAGGTGACATAGCCCAAGATCTAAATAGGGGTCAATGGAGGTAACATAGCACAAGATCTAAATAGAAGGCAATGCAGGTGACATATAACCTAAGATCTAAATAGGGGGAAATGCAGGTGACATAGTCCAAGATCTAAAAAGAAGGCAATGCAGGTGACATAGTCCAAGATCTAAATAGGGGTCAATGGAGGTAACATAGCCCAAGATCTAAATAGGGGGCAATGCAGGTGACATTGTCCAAGATCTAAATAGGGGGCAATTTATGTGACATAGCCCAAGATCCAAAGGGGGGCAGGGGCAATGCAAGTGACATAGCCCAAGATCTAAATGGGGGCAATTAGGTGACATAGCCCAAGATCCAAATGGGGGGGGGGGGGGGAATGCAGGTGACATAGTCCAAGATCTAAATGAGGGGCAATGCAGGTAACATAGCCCAAGATCCAAAGGGGGAAGGCAATGCAAGTGACATAGCCCAGGATCTAAATGGGGGGCAATGCAGGTGACATTGCCCAAGATCTAAATGAGGGGCAATGCAGGTAACATAGCCCAAGATCCAAATGGAGGGCAATGCAGGTGACATAGCCCAAGATCCAAATTAGGGGGGCCAATGCAGGTGACATAGCCTAAGATCTAAATCCAATGCTGGTCACATAGTCCAAGATCCAAGCTGTAAGCAATTAAGAAGAAATAGTGCTCAATCAGTCTGTAATTGTAATTGTGCATTTATAAGCTAAAAGTTTGTTTTGTATTATATATGCACTGTTGGGATTGTCATTAAATCTATGGAAGGTGAAATAAACTTCTGTACAATTGTGAATGCCTTCTGTACAATTTTATTTAAATTTTGTGAATGCCTTCTGTACAATTTTATTTAAATTTTGTGATTGCCTTCTGTACAATTTTATTTGAATTTTGTGAATGCCATCTGTACAATTTTATTTAAATTTTGTGAATGCCTTCGGTACAATTTTATTTAAATTTTGTGAATGCCTTCTGTACAATTTTATTTAAATTTTGTGAATGCCTTCTGTACAGTTTTATTTAAATACTGTGAATGCCTTCTGTACAATTTTTTCCAAATTTTGTGAATGCCTTCTGTACAATTTTATTTAAATTTTGTGAATGCCTTCTGTACATTTTTTTTCAAATTTTGTGAATGCCTTCTGTACAATTTTAATTCAAATTTTGTGAATGCCTTCTGTACAATTTTATTAAAATTTTGTGAATGCCTTCTGTACAATTTTGTGGATTCTTTCTTGAAAAATAGAATAATACACATGAACAAACTGACCTCCTCCATGCCTTCAAAAACAAGAATATAACCACCAGTAATTTTGTAATTCTTACTGACTTTCAAGCATTTAACAGGAAAATAACACTCAAAGCAGATTGAAAAAAATCAATGATAGCTTTCCATCTCAGAGACAACTTAATTAAGTAGGATAAAATTAAACTGCTTTTAGTGCCTAATTATCAGAGTGCTATCATAATTGTAATTAACAGAATGGATTAATATGGGTTAATTGGGTGAGATGTCCAGGCGTAAGGGGTCATCAGGAAAAGCATCAATCAAATGAGAGTAGTTTGGAAAAAATTTGGAACACTTTAGAAATCTGCCCTATTCTTGTTGAGAGTAGCTTAGAATAAATTACGAACACTTTAGAAATCTGCCCTATTCTTGTTGAGTTTTTGGTCCATACATGTAATAAAAGCATCATTTGAAAACACTGCATCCATACATGTAATTAAGCATCATTTAAAGACTGGTTAATTTCACACTTATGAAAAACTGCATCCATACATGTAATTAAGCACAGACTGAAGACTGGTAAATTAACCATATATAAAAAACTGCATTCATACATGTAATTAACCATAGACTGAAGACTGAAACATTTCCCATTTATGGAAAACTGCATTCATACATGTAATTAACCATAGACTGAAGACTGAAACATTTCCCATTTATGGAAAACTGCATTCATACATGTAATTAAGCATAGACTAAATACTAGTAAATTACCCCTTTATGGAAAACTGCATCTATACAAGTAATTAACCATAGACTGAAGAAATATGATGATTTCTCTTAAACATCCCGTTACAAATTGAATCTCATAATTACATGAAAGAAGATGATAAAAGTTTCTCCTTACCATCCTGTTACATGAAAGATGACTATAAAGGTTTCATCTAAATCTAATGTGTCCCAGAGTAAAAGTGATGATTACATTGAAGATGACGATAAAGGTTTCTCCTAAACTCTGTCCCAGAGTAAAAGTAATGATTACATTGAAGATGACGATAAAGGTTTCTCCTAAACCCTGTTCCAGAGTAAAAGTGATGATTACATTGAAGATGACGATAAAGGTTTCTCCTAAACCTAATGTGTCTACCCAAACATAACTAGTTCATGAAGGATAAAAGTCAGTTTTTCAACTAACTCTATTGTCCCTGCCCAATGTCCAATCAATTATGGCATGATAAAAAGACATCCCTACACCCTGCCCAAACCAAATGTGGGCTGACACAAAGACATCCCTTCACCTTGTCCAAACCAAATGTGAGATAATAAAAAGTTATCTTTCACCTTGCACTAACCAAATGTGGGCTGACACAAAAACATCCCTACACCTTGTCCAAACCAAATGCAGGAATAAAAAAATTAACTTGATGACTTCAAGAAAGATTAAAATTCACCTACAGTTTTCACCTTAACTTACTGTACCTGCCTAAAATGAATGAGGAATCACTTGAAAATAAAGATATACATACATACATACATATATATATATATATATAGAGAGAGAGAGAGAGAGAGAGAGAGAGAGAGAGAGAGAGAGATGGATGATTCTGCATGTCACGATTCTTAGCCATTCTTTCTGCTTTAAGTTCTGAAACCATCTTTTACAACTAAGTAAAGAATAGAAGCAAAAGTGAAATATTCTAAAGAGAAGTAAAGTATAACGGGCAAACAAATTAAAGAGAATTTGTGAGAATCTTATCTTTTCCATCAAGCTTGTATCCAGAGCCGCTCGTTACAAATGAAACTACGACAACAAATAGAAGAACAGGTGAAGTGGACTGGGGGTGGGGTTCAAAGGCGCTCGTTACAAATGAAAGTAATAAAGCAAGTAGCAGAACATGTGAAGTGGACTGGGGGTGGGGTCCAAACACTGTAACATGATTTGTTTTAAATTGGTCTTTCTCTTCAAGATAAATGTACTGTCAGTAGGAAAATGATAACATGATAAAATGATAAGATTCACTCCGCGTCTGCCAGTCAATAGAATGAGAGAGCTCTGAAATTACTTTTGCCATATTTACCGACGAAAATGAGTGCCGTTCATATACAACATTTATTTAATTTGTAACCAGTCTGTGTGGAGTGTCATTCTGTTTAACACTATTTTGCCTACCTCAAATCTTCTGTTTTTCTCTCGGTACTTCTTGCTTCCGATATATCACACCATTAAAGAGCTGTCAAAGTTGTGTGAAAGTAAGTATCACACCTGTTTGGATTTATAATCAATCAGCCCCTCCTTGTTGTCGTCTAAATTTCTTCCAGGATGTGCTCTGGCAAGCGACATCTGGTGGACAGGTAAAGTACAATAAGACGGCTTAGACGGTACTACTTGTAAGGGGATGTAACCATTATTTTATTGCTTTCAAGTGTGTGTGTGTGTGTGTCAGTGGCGTAGCGAGGTGGGGGTGGGGACGCAGATGGGGCATTCGCTCCGGGCGCCGGTGGCTAGGGGGTGCCAAATGGGACGCAAAGTATTAAGATAACTGCGCAACAGAGGCAGCCGGGGGCGCAAATTGGGGTGTTTTGCCCTGGGCGCCAAATATCCTCCCTACGCCACTGTTGTGTGTGTGATTTCATTTTTAACGTAGCTTTAACAATTTTAAGACATATTGCTACGCTGTCTGCAATGTAACCGTCTATAGTGATGTCTAGCACTGAGGCATCATGCCGCATACATGTAAGTCTATCCCACCCAGTCACATCATCATATAATCCGAGTTTCTTCTGACCCTTACCACCTTTTTTTTTAAATTTGGACATTCAACATATATCATAAAAATGGGGTGGCAAGGGTCAGAGGAAGCTCGGACTAATTATCCTGACACCAGGCTGACCAGTCCTAACACTAACTTCTTAATGGTGAGCGCCAAACGAGGCAGCTGTTAGTACCAATTTTTTTTAAGTCTTTGGTATGACTCGGCCGGGATTCAAACGTGACCTCCAACTGCCGAGGCGGACGCTTTAACCACTAGGCTAACAGGGCAATGTGGCATTCAAGTTGGGCCGAATCAGAAGCGCGTGTTTTCCCAAGACAGATATTAGGGAAATTGGGGTAATTTATTTGAATCCAAGTCAGATATCAGGGGCATAGGGATACTTTATTTGAATGAACTCTGATATCAGGAAAATAGGGATAATTTATTTGAATGAAAGTCAGATATCAGGAAAATAGGGATAATATATTTGAATGAAAGTCAGATATCAGGAAAATAGGGATAATATATTTGAATGAAAGTCAGATATCAGGAAAATAGGGATAATATATTTGAATGAAAATCAGATATCAGGAAAATAGGGATAATATATTTGAATGAAAGTCAGATATCAGGGACATAGGGATAATATATTTGAATGAAAGTCAGATATCAGGAAAATAGGGATAACATATTTGAATGAAAATCAGATATCAGGGACAGAGGGATAATATATTTGAATGAAAGTCAGATATCAGGAAAATAGGGATAATATATTTGAATGAAAGTCAGATATCATGGACATAGGGATAATATATTTGAATGAAAGTCAGATATCAGGGACATAGGGATAATATATTTGAATGAAAGTCAGATATCAGGGACATAGGGATAACTTATTTTGGATGAAAGTCAGATATCACGGACATAGGGATAATTTATTTTGGATGAAAGTCAGATATCACGGACATAGGGATAATTTATTTTGGATGAAAGTCGGATATGAGGGACATAGGGATAATTTGTTTTGGATGAAAGTCAGATATCAGGGAAATAGGGATAATTTATTTTGAATGAAAGTCAAATATCAGGGACATAGGGATAATTTATTTTGAATGAAAGTCAGATATCAAGGAAATAGTTTGAATGTATCTGCATGCAAATGCAAATTTGACAACACAAAATATGCAAACTGTCCCACTTCATTCTTTTATTGGGAAATGTGTACGAGATAATATCGTATTTATCACACATGTGAGTATCGTATAACATTAAATATATAACACATGTAAGCATAGTACACCAGTAAATATATAATAAATGTGAGTTTAGTACACCAGTAAATCTATAACACATGTGCGTATCGTATAACAGTCAATATATAACACATGTGAGTATCGTATAACAGTAAATATATAACACATGTGAGTATAGTAAAACAGTAAATATATAACACATGTGAGCATAGTAAAACAGTAAATCTATAACACGTGAGTATCGTATAACAGTCAATATGTAACACATGTGAGTATAGTAAAACAGTAAATATATAACACATGTGAGTATAGTAAAACAGTACATATATAACACATGTGAGTATAGTATAACATTAAATATATAACACATGTGAGTATAGTAAAACAGTACATATATAACACATGTGAGTATAGTATAACAGTAAATCTATAGCATATGTGAGTATAGTATAACAGTAAATATATAACACATGTGAGTAAATATATAACACATGTGAGTATAGTATAACAGCACATATATAACACATGTGAGTATAGTATAACAGTAAATATATAACACATGTGAGTATAGTATAACAGTACATATAACACACGTGAGTATAGTATAACAGTAAATATATAGCACATGTGAGTATGGTATAACAGTAAATATATAACACATGTGAGTATTGTATAACAGTAAATATATAACATGTGAGTATGGTATAACAGTAAATATATAACACATGTGAGTATGGTATAACAGTAAATATATAACACATGTGAGTATAGTATAACAGTAAATATATAACACATGTGAGTATGGTATAACAGTAAATATATAACACATGTGAGTATGGTATAACAGTAAATATATAACACACGTGTGTATAGTATAATAGTAAATCTATAACACATGTGAGTATAGTATAACAGTAAATATATAACACACGTGTATATAGTATAACATTAAATATATAACACATGTGAGTATAATATAACAGTAAATCTATAACACATGTGAGTATAGTATAAAATTAAATATATAACACATGTGAGTATAGTATAACAGTAAATATATAACACATGTGAGTATAGTATAACATTAAATATATAACACATGTGAGTATAGTATAAAATTAAATATATAACACATGTGAGTATAGTATAACAGTAAATATATAACACATGTGAGTATAGTATAACATTAAATATATAACACATGTGAGTATGGTATAACATTAAATATATAACACATGTGAGTATAGTATAACAGTAAATATATAACACGTGTGTATATTATGACATTAAATATATAACACACGTGAGTATAGTATAACAGTAAATCTATAACACATGTGAGTATAGTATAACAGTACATATATAACACACGTGAGTATAGTATAACAGTAAATCTATAACACATGTGAGTATAGTTTAACAGTAAATATATAACACACGTGTGTATAGTATAACAGTAAATATATAACACACGTGAGTATAGTATAACATTAAATATATAACACACGTGAGTAAAGTATAACAGTAAATATATAACACATGTGAGTATAGTATAACAGTAAATATATAACACATGTGAGTATAGTATAACAGTAAATATATAACACATGTGAGTATAGTATAACAGTACATATATAACACACGTAAGTATAATATAACATTAAATATATAACACATGTGAGTATAGTATAACATCTTAAACGATGACACATTAAGGACAAAGGGTACTGCCTATGTTAAAAGTTAATAAGGTTGTAGGAATACCTGGAATTTACCATTAATCTGACATGTTGAAATACACAGGGACAAGATGGGAATGCCTTATTGATATGTACATAATTTACCATTAATCTGACATGTTGAAATACACAGGGACAAGATGGGAATGCCTTATTAATATGTACATAATTTACCATTAATCTGACACGTTGAAATACACAGGGACAAGATGGGAATGCCTTATTAATATGTACATAATTTTAACATTGCGTGTGATTAAAATAACAAAGTAGTCCTCCGTTTTTTATGGAATTACGGGGACAAGGGAAAATCCCATGGTAAATCGGACACACGTTTCATTTTTAAGTTTCTGAGGACCATTGCTATTTTGCTATATATTTCGAATATATTATACGACAGTGGGTTACGATGTGGCGTGTTTTAAAACTGCAGTATTGTGAAATGTGCCAAACAAAAACAACAACAAAAACAAAAAACAAACAAAAACCTACAAAACAACATGGATACGAATGTTTCGTGTCGAAGGAATTTAACATTCTCGGTGTACATAAATTGTAAACAACAATACGATCCGCAGTAGTTCGAAACTTCGAATGATGTGAGGACAGCGTCTTTCAGTATCTTCAATTTTCCAAGGAGGCCATCTTTTTTTTTTTTTTTGGAGAGGTCTTCTTTCCTCTGATCTTCTCAGACCATTTAAAGGAAAGGCTCTCCCTTTTTATATAAGTGTGTGCTATATTATTTCTTTTTATTCATTATATGCTTGTACTATATATATATATATATATATATATATATATATATATATATATATATATATATATATATATATATATATTTAAATTTTACATCAGGCATTCGTCAAAGTGCAGTTCTTTTTGTCTTTCTATTTGCTCTTTCCTGTCACTTCTTCTTTTTTGTCCTTCTTTGTTTCCTTCCTTCTATATAGATTTCCTCTGCTGACTTTTCTTCCACTATCGTTTCATCATTATAAAGATAATCCCATCTTTCTTGGTCGTCTCTTTTTCTTTCGCTTGGTGACTTCTCTTTTATGTCCATTTGCTCAGCGTAATTATATAGTTTTTCTCTATGTCCATTATTTATTGTATCTTCTATAGCTCTTAAGGGTTGTTTTTTCAGTCATTTGTACTATTTTTTTGTTTCTCTTGTTCCTGTGGTATATTTGTGTTTTCGTTGCTGTTTCTTTTTCTGTCCAGTATCCGTTTCTTTTTCAGTTGTTTTGTTGTTTGTTGTTTGTTGTTGTTCTTCTTCTTCCTTTTGGTTCCCTTGTATTTTCTGTATGTTGTCTTGTTGTTCTGTTATTTGTTTCCATCTTTCTTGCAGCATCTCCAGAATGTACTTTCATCAACAGGCACTCGACACGAGCTTGATGTATATAGTGTCCTATGACAGAATGGATGATGTGGGTAATCTAAGGTATTCGTGTCACTCTGTATAAATGGATCATGTGGGTAATCTAAGGTATTCGTGTCACTCTGTATGAATGGATCATGTGGGTAATCTAAGGTATTCGTGTCACTCTGTATGATTTTTTTCGCATTCAGGTTATTGTTGTTGTGTTTTTTCCTCAACAGCAAGCTCGCGTCGAGTACCTGTGTTTTCATTAGCATTTTTCTCTGTTCTTGCGGTAAATGTAACTGTCGACAACTATATTGCAAGATAAGCAGATCTATATAATATATCAGTATTAGGTTTCAGGCAGAGCATAAATGAGTTAAACTTGTTATTAAAGCCATGAAGCGTAGAAACTACTTTTCAAACGAAGACAAAACCTTTATATAGCTCACAATAGCTGTCTCTGAACTGTAGATATTGCGGTGGTTTATTTTATCCTCTTCATTCTTTGCATTAGTTGTCCCTTTACTCTAGCTTTATGCGAACTGTAGGTATTGCTGGTTTTTCTTGTTTTAATTTAGCCATCCTTGAGCTGTAGATATTGTGGGTTTTGATAGCATACATGTGTTTACACCCCACACCATCCGTTATTGCTACAAAGATTTAAAAAAAAACAAAAACAAAAGACCATAATATTAAACTTCACAGCATACAACTGCTACTTCTGCAACAAAATAGAGCAACAGTAGATGAGGTGATGGTAGTAGTAGTGGTGATCTGATGATGGCAGTTAGCACTAATATTAGTACCCTATTTCGGAGAAGCCTTCTAATGACGTGATGGTAGTAGTAGTAGTAGTTGTGATCTACTGGTGTTAGTTTGTTGAACATGCCGCACTTGTTATCGGTAAAATCTTGTTGTCGGAGTGTGTGTCGATGTGTGTTTGTGTGTGTGTGTGTGTGTGTGTGTGTGTGTGTGTGTGTGTGTGAACTGCTTGTCAAATACTTTTACATTAAAGGGAAATAATTTATAGAAACTTTTATTTTATTTGGAAGAGTTATGTCACGAGGAAGACGTCAAGGAGTCACGGTACTAATTCAAATCCCATAGTAAACATATGGAAATACCATCATTTTCAAAATTCAATTACTTAAAATGTATGGGTGCTAATAATCAGACCTAGTTTCTCTCCATGCACAACTATCATTGATGCAAGCTTTAGTGTGATACATTCATTATCGAGTAATCCTAAGTTCAGCCTGTATAAATACTAAAATTGCATCAATAGAATATTGTCTATTTAAAAAAAAATTACATATAGGATAAGCTCTCAAAAGATATTTTTACTAAAGTTTTAATTTTAATTATTAACCAAATACGGACTACAAAACCGGAATATACTCTATTATTTCTTAGACTGGTTCACAGTTCTTCCATATAAGTATTACCGCGTGTCCTCCAGATACTGTGCCTGGATGTAAGTTTTCTTTAAAAAGCTTAAGATTGGTAAGTAAGTCATTTGAAATCTGACATGTATACTTTTATGCTGTGTCCTAATCAGAACTTGATAAATAATAACTATTGATAAAAAAAGAAAAGCACTGAAGCCAGTCTATAACAGTCTATGGCCCAATCAGATCTCGATATATAATTACGATCGGTTCAAAAGAAAAGCACTGAAGCCAGTCTATAACAGTCTGTGGCCCAATCAGAACTCGATAAATAATTACGATCGGTACAAAAGAAAAGAAGCACTGAATACAGTCTATAACAGTATGTGGACATAGACCACAATTAATTTTACTATATGTTCTCTACATATATTTCTCAGTACTGACCTTTCCACAGTGTGACAATCAATACAAATCATATGTTAATCTAAAATACCTCCAAAGATGACTTCACGGTAAAAATCTTGTTAGGGGTTGATCGGCATTTGTTTGAGCTGCAGCACTGTAAACATACCAGCATGTAAACAGAACACATATTTCACTTCCGGATCATCACCAAGGCCTTATTACTCCATTTGCACTGTCGCCAAATTACACACTGACAACCACTCTCTCTGCTCATATTCTCAAGAATAAACAATTACCTTTAAATCCCTACCAAATATGGATCAATATAACTCTTCTATCACCACCAAAATGAGAGAGGAAAAAAGGTTCTAAAAAAAAACTGGAACTACATTCGTTGGGTACTGAACTGGAAGTATTAATTGTGGTGCGATTCCATGTGGCCCAATCACAACTCGATAAATAATTATGATCGATACAAAAGAAAAGCACTGAAGCCAGTCTATAACAGTCACTCAAAGAGCCTAAAATTATTTTGGTAGTTAGTGGATAAGTGTAAATTGATAGAAGGTTTAAATGTGTATTTTGGCATTAGTGGATCTATGAACATTGATACAGGGTTGAAATGTTGACGTTATTCAAATGGAGGGTTTCTTGCTTGAAACGAAGAATGTTGTAGAGACCAAAACAAATAATTTTATTTTTACTATCAAAACGCGTTTGTTTACTTTTCTTTGAGATTTATTGCATACAACGGCTAAAAGTATAATCATGCCAACATTTATCAACATTAAAATCTATAGTTTGTTGCATGTCAGGACTGTTCAAGATGCAGATCCAGGAAAGTCACTGTAGTCTGAAAAGTAGGTCAACGTGACCGAGTTATACAGTGATGTTTAAAACTGGTCTTGACGGAATCAACATTATATTAAAAGCAGATTTGAAAAAGCAATATAGTTCGACCTATATTTGTTTGTCACTGCAACCTACGAATTTTAGAATCCCGTGATAGACATAAAACGTGGTACAGCAAAACATGATGGCTTGATGTTGTCACTTGGAACCTTCATGGACCAAACTGTAATGGCTATAATCGGGTGTCATGTCAATATAACATTCATGGACCTAGCTGTAATGGCTATAATCAGGTGTCATGTCAATATAACATTCATGGACCTATTTCTAATGTCAAGGATCGGGTCGATATAAACCTGATTCTCATATTTGTATTGCCATGACTCAGGTACCAGGTCAACATAACCTTTATGGACCTAGCTGTAATGTCAAGTCTCAGGTCTCAGGTCAATATAAACTTCATGAACCTATTTTTAATGCCACGTCTCGGGACTCAGTTTAATATGACTTCCACAGACCTGTATAGAAGGGCAGGTTTCAGGTTTCAGGCCAATATACGTTGTTGTGTGTCGAAACTGTCAAAAAGAAACTGTTGTTAAAAATCAGCGAACGAAATGCGTAATCTTATTTTAATACGGAATAATAGTTTGTAAATGTGCATTTAACTTTTTAATTTCCTTAACAAACTTTATTTCTATATATAGTTTAGACTTGTCTATAACTTATGACCTTGACCTCCTCGAGAATATGGACAAGATAAAGGTTACGTTTTCTTCTTGTAGATACATACCTGCACTTTCTTCTTGTAAATATATGTCTGCGCTTTTTTCTTGTAGATATATGCCTGCGCTTTCTTGTAATAGATATATGTCTGCGCTTTCTTCTAGTAGATATATGTCTGTGCTTTATTCTTGTAGATATATGTCTGCGCTTTCTTCTTGTAGATATATGTCTGTGCTTTCTTCTTGTAGATATATGTCTGTGCTTTCTTCTTGTAGGTATATGGCTGCGCTTTCTTCTTGTAGATATATGTCTGTACTTTTTTCTTGTAGATATATGTCTGTGCTTTCTTCTTGTAGATATATGGCTGCGCTTTCTTCTTGTGGATATGTCTGCGCTTTCTTCTTGTATATATATGTCTTTGGATTTAGTTGTAGATATATGTCTGTGGTTTTTGTTGTAGATATATGTCTGTTTTTTTTGTTGTAGATATATATCTGTGTTTTTATTGTAGATATATGCCTGTGGTTCTTGTTATAGATATATGACTGTGGTTCTTGCTGCAGATATATGTCTGTGTTTTTATTGTAGATATATGTCTGTGGGTTTTGTTGTAGATATATGTCTGTGGTTCTTGTTGTAGATATATGACTGTGGTTCTTGTTGTAGATATATGTCTGTGTTTTTCTTGTAGATATATGTATGTGGTTTTGTTGTAGATATATGCATGTGGGTTTTGTTGCAGATATCTGTTTGTGGTACCACTGTACCAATTGTTTTTCCATTTACATTAATATTAATGTTCAGTGACGTAACTATACTTTCTATCCTACTCCAGCTGGGGGAGGGGATCAGTGATAGAGCTACTAACAAAACTCTGCAACAAGATATGGCAGGCATGCGAATGGCCAACACAGTGGAACCAGTCACTGATTATAACACTCCCCCAAAAAGGCAATCTCCACCTGTGCCAAAATTACAGAACTATCCGTTTGATCAACCATGCTAGTAAGGTAATGCTGAAAATCATCTTGAACAGACTGAACCCACAAACAGAAGAAATAAGCGCTTAAGCACAGGCAGGGTTCTGGAGTTGAAGAAGCACAACAGAACAATATTCAATGTTAGGGTTCTGTGTGAAAAAGTATCACAACATCACAACATCAACCAGACATCTATCATGTGTTCATAGATTTCCAAAAGGCTTCTGATAGAGTGTGGCATGAGTATTTGTGGGCCACAATGAAGACGTACAACATGGGTCAACAGTTGACCAATACCATCAAACAGCTGTACACCAAGACTACCAGTGCAGTAACTGCTCAAGGTTATGCGGGGGACTGATTCAAGACAACAGTTCGAGTACTGCAAGACTGTCTCCTGTTACCCACGCTTTTCAACATCTACGTAGAACGCATCATGAGCGAAGCCATGGAAAACCACTGTGGGACAGTCAGCATGGAATGGCACCAACCTACGCTTTGCGGACGACATTGTTGGGCTGGCAGGCAGTGAAGATGGGCTTGCCACCTTAGTGAAGAACCTGGATGAAATATCATCCAGATTTTACATGGAGATAATTGCCGACAAGACAAAGCTGATGGCAAATAGTGTCAAACAAATCTCAAACAAGATTAAAGTCAGAGGACAGGAACTGGAAACTGTGGGCAGATTCAAATATCTTGGTTTCATAATCACTGAAGAGGGATCGAGAGCAGAAATTTTGTCACGATCAGCACAAATAATATCAGCTATGTCAAAGCTAAGACCCATCTGGAAAGATAATAATATCTGTCTGAAAACTAAAATCAGACTATTGAGAGCACTAGTCATCTCAGTCTTTTTGTATTCATATAAGGCATGGACCATGGCAGCATAATTACAACGAACAATCCAGGCACTTGAAATGTGATGCTACAGAACCATCCATTGCATCTCTTACATGGATCACATGACAAATGAAGAAGTGCATAACACCATCAGGCACAAAATAGGCCAATATGAAGACCTCGTCACCACTGTCAAAAATATATAGCTGAAATGGTATGACCATGACACTAGAGCCAACAGTCTATCCAAAACAGTACTGTAGGGTAGTGTCCAAGGTAGCAGAAGGAGAGGAAGACAGAGAACAAAGTGGACTGACAACATTATATAATGGACCAGGACATGTTTTATGGAGACACAGGCATTGGCACATGATGAGGACAAGTGGAGGGAACTGGGCAGATGTTCAGCAGCACTGTGCCTCAATGACCACACTAGGTCAAGAGACTGATGATGATGATGATGATGATGTACTTCATAACCTGATACAATGCACGTGTTAGAGTAAACACTAAGTCAAACAGAACAAGAATTTGTCTATACAATGTCGGATTCATAAACTATATCCGGGGTATATGTTTTATCTCCGGGAATGCAATAATACAGTTTTGGATTTAAATATTTAAATACCGGAATTGCTGCTAAAAGTCACTCATTGTTTTACAAAATAAGTTGTATACCTTTTTTAACAAGAGCATACTCTTCAATGATTGATACATTTAATGGTTGTTATATGCATGTTCTAGTCACAAAAAATGGTGGAGAACAATTTGTTTGTCTAGGATACAAGCTAATGTTTCTCGAGTTCTATGTAACTTTTAATTGGTAGTTTTGTACATGACATGATACAGCTAGACTTTTGCTGTCAATATTTTGCAGCCTACTCCTCGTGTCAGCATTGCGTTAGAGTGATAACTCCATCCACTTGCATTCAATAACCCATGAAGCCCATTACCCCGACACCATGGCAACAGGAATACAGAAATAACTTGTCTGGGACCTGGTCAATGTTGGGAATTTGCCAATTAGAGACAGTAAGTAATTATGATGCATATAAAATCCCATTTGCCTTTAATAATCCATTGATATATATATATATATATATATATATATATATATATATATATATATATATATATATATATATATATATATATACTTTCTTTTTGTCTTTTTTGATAAGTAGCCTATTATTTACATGTCACATGGTTGAATAATCGCCCTATCCCGTCCCATCGTCAACCACGGTTTGTGTCCGTCACAATGGTCAGGTCACACATAATCTTATGCAATGATGATTTATTTAGTATTCAAATTACACATGTATATTATTTTTGTGTAGATGTGTTTAAACGTTCATAGTATATATTATTTTAATGTTCATATCACGTCAATTTATAAGTTACTGTATTTTACTATAAATACACATATGTAAATTTACTATGTACAATAAAAATGACAACCACTACGACCATTGCAATTTTTTAGCGTTAAATTTTGATCAATAGAATTAGTATGATTTATTAAAGTCATACATTTAATTAATTCAATTATTATTAATGTATTAATTCTTACACACTGCAAATGTACAAGTTATTATATATTTAAAATAATTAAATAAGTTTAATATTTTTGTGTACATGTGTAATAATGTTTGAATCACTGTATCTCCAAAACTTACGAGAGTCCCTTCTACATTTATATTGTCGTCTGCACAAATAAGAAAATCGTCATAGACATTAGTGTCACATTTGTGTCACATCAGTGAGTGGATAGTCCCGATTCATCGACTCCATGACGGAAAACTGCTGTCCACGTCACATAGAAAAGAGTCAAAACTACAAGACATGACAATTTGCGTCCTTCATGAGGACAGTATTGTAAAAATGATGTCCATTGACTATACAGACATGTCACGTGTTTTTAAAACGAGCATCAGTTTACATCTACAGGAAGTATTGAATGAATACCATAGTGTTGTCCGATTTAAGTATAATATTGTTGTCAATGGTGAAAAAGATTACACGACGTACTGGTGCATTGTATTACTTAATGACGGACATGTTAACATAATTCACCAGATTTGTAAATGGGGCTGGAAGAGCCACGTGACAACAAAAGACAACATTATATGTCGTGTCAGGCTGGTCGTTTCTCCCCTGATACTGGTGTCTATGGATTTGACATTTTGAATCCCAGCCGCTGTAAATATACATGGACATACAAATATCAACGTCTGCAAAGTTCGACACCAATCGTTATAAATGAAGACGGGAATATGTTTTTAGGTAATGGACTCCATGATGACTGTATTCATCAACTTACAGCTTCTTGTCAACTTGTCGCCATTTTCACTCAGGGAATTCAATATAGTTTCTTGCCATGTTCTGCTTCTGGGACCATGGACGATTGTATGTAACATGCTTTATTGGGCTACTTACCAACACCTATGACGGGTCAACCAGTCAAGTTCGAATCCAAGGAGCAAACACGAAGGATTTCTCGGTGAAAATGGGCGTCCGTCAGGGATACGTGCTCTCACCTAGCCTCTTTAACATCGTGGTCGATTGTGTCATGCGCAAGGTAATCCTGGGACGTAGAGGGATCACGTTTGGTGCAGGGTTCGATGAACATGCCACAGATCTAATATTTGCGGACGATAGTGCATTTCTCACTGAGGACGAAGCCGAAGCAACAGAAATTCTG
This sequence comes from Unio delphinus, assembly GCA_029339505.1. NCBI lineage: Eukaryota > Metazoa > Mollusca > Bivalvia > Unionida > Unionidae > Unio > Unio delphinus. Next base: position 1,407,926 of record JAQISU010000059.1, on the reverse strand, counting down.
CAAGAAATCGCCGATGAAGCCGCCAGATTTGGGTTAAAGATCAACACCGCCAAAACAGTTGTGATGACATCGGACAACACCCCAGTGACCGTCTGCCTTAACGGAGTCTATCTTCAGCAAGTAGAGGAATTTAAATAACTGGGGTTCATAATCCGAAGCAGATCAATAGCGGCCTCCACCGACATCTCGTCATCGGCTGGGACTGGCAACGTCTGCCTTTGGGTCACTAGCTTGGTGCATATGGAGAAAAAAGGCCCTCTCGGTGATGACCAAAGTGCGTCTACACCGCACTCTCATCCTCCCAATACTCCTATATGGGCAGAGACGTGGGTCCTCCTAGACGCGGAACTCAAAAAGCTGGAGGTATTTCAAATGCGCTGCCTCAGACGAATACTGGGAGTAAACATTATGGACAGAATCCCAAACGTGGAAATCCGGGCCCGATGATCTCACCAACCGACAGTGGAATCACTGATTAGACGTGCTAGGCTTCGCTGGTTTGGCCATGTCTGCCGAATGGAAGAGAGGCGTCTACCGTATCAAGCCCTGTGGCGCACCAGACCGGAAACCAGGAAGGTCTCAAGAAATGCACCTAAGAAAACCTGGATCCAACAAGCGGAAAAAGACCTGGCGAATTATGACATCACCTCGGCACATGCCAGAGAAAATGCCACGCGGGACCGAAAAAATGGTGGAAAGAAATAATTGACTTCATCTGCACGGGCATTTTTCGAGCAGCACCCACAGTCTCCTATCCACTGCGACCACGCTGATTGGATGGAAACTACGGGATCAAATTGAAATTGATTGTATCAAGGTAATTTATTTTTCTTATATTTTTCTGACCCAAAACAACTTTTATTGACGTCATAAATAAAATTACAAACTTCATTTACTGACATTTCGCTAAGATTTCAATTTAAGTTTAGAAAAGAAAATGTCAACATCAGTTTCGTCATGCATAGTTTTCATGCTGGCATTAAGTTATATACATATATATATATATATATATATATATATATATATATATATATATATATATATATATATATATATATATATATATATATATATATATATATATATTCTATTTGTTGTTATAAAAATTTTATATTATCTTCAACTCCATATTGTTAAGTGATCTACATTCTTTGCACTATTTATTTATAATATATTTATATATGTTAAAAAATGACACAATTTGTAAAAGCACAATTTATCAACAAATAAAGAACTCTGACAATTGGTAAACATTTTATCCACCAGGTGTTGCTTTCTTGTTATGTGCACGTATTTCTGGACACGGTTTGAAAATCATTTGCCAAAATCTACATAATATTTTTTTTTACCCATGTCTACAAATGTTCCCATTACAAATGAATTTACATTTATCAAGTTAGAATTATACAAAAATACAACCATCCTGAAAAAAATAATAACAAAAAATAAGAACGTTGATGTGAGTATTATCGATTAAATAAACTGATTTTAAAACCAAAGGGTAGATGTTGTCAAGAATCGGATGCTCTCTGTCATTTTCCGACTTCAGCAACGGGTTTCCCGTTTTCAAGCAAAATTTCCAATTGACCTACAGACATTTTCATAGAATGTATCTGCTAATTTGGCAAAATAAAGACAAGTTTTCTAGATATTTCAGGACAAAATATTCGATTACAGGAGATCATATTTAATTGATGTCATCGACCCTTACATACAATAATGGGCTTCATTAGATCCATTACATGTAGCTTTCATGTAGCTAGCGTAGGTCACTGTCATTTCTTTTTATAATTCACTGAACATGCACATGGTAGATCAAGTATAGTACACCCGTAAGGAGAGCGATACGAGTTCAGCGATGGATTTTGTTTAAGCAGCAGAAGGGGCGAACCGGACAACATTTTTAGACAAGTTTTCACTGAAATCACGCTTAAAAACAATGAAACCAGTGACATCAGGCCCCCCAATGTGTATGTGAATCATGGATTAGGTCCCAAAAAAAAATATGAAAAAATCAATGAAATTAATGAAATCCTCCATCGATTTTTTTGGGAAAAGGGACTACAACGTCGTTGTCACTCACTAGAACTTTCAGTTGGGGTTAACCGAATATTTGATCCAGTCCGATACTATATCGTGTTCGAGGGTCATGTAAATTTATTGTTACAAATCCGTGTGGGGCAGACTGAGCATGACTAAAGAAATTTCTAAATTGATTGAAGTCCATATCAGAACACCATGTCTGCCAAATATTTCGTAGCGTATGTGTATCAACGCCGTTGAATACAGCAAGCATATTACAATTATCGCGAATCACTTTTGGTATTTGTGTGTAGCGTTGAGTGACATAGATCACGTCCGTGTTTTTATGCCTGCCTCGGGAAAATATTCTAGCAGGATTTTTTTGATTATCTAACATGACATCGTCGTATACAACTAAATTGTTGATACTTCCATCGAGGTCATTCACGGATGGCGCCTCGTCAATATCGGTTATAAATTCAATAACATCCTCGCCAGCAATCTCTGAAGCGTTTTCATTAAAATCTTTTAGCACTTCATAGCATCGTTGGTCGTCTACGCTAGGGGCAATTAAATACAACTTATCCCACTTCATCCATCTCATTATTAAATTGAGCAACAATTGCGTTTTACCGGATCCAGATGGTCCGATTATAATTGCGCGGATAGAGTTTGGTAGCGCTGCATGATGCTTCACTGGTTCTCTTGTTTTAGTTGCTGAAAAATCAATTATATTCATATCTCTATACATAAATTATGGATCTATATTGCGTGAAGTGTAAGGCGCGTACTGGCACAGATGACTTGACGACGATTACAACTAAAAATAACCGATCAGCGCTTTCTGGTAAATGCGTACAATGTAGTACAAAGAAATTTAGATTTGTTTCTAAACCCAAGGAACCCAAGGAACCTTTAAAAAAAAACGAGGAGGTGATATCGCTGCCAAATTAGCAAAACTCCCTGGAACCCCATGGGCAAAATACCCCGGAGAAAAACACCTTCCAGGGTATAGTTATTGTGGACCGGGAACAAGACTTGATATCAGACTCAATGATCAAAATCAGCCCCGACCCGGTGAGGAACCAATAAACGCTATTGATAAGGCCTGTCACCTTCATGATGTTGCTTATAAAAGCAGCAATTTGCAACACAGGCATATAGCAGATGTGAAATTAATTCATGCGTTGAATTCTATCACTGATAAATCCTTCAAAGAAAAATTGGCTTCATTTTTGATAAAATCGGCTATGAAAAGTAAATTGATGTTAGGTGCTGGTAATTAATAACAACATGGAATCTATTTATTATTCCCCAAGAGGATACTGGAAGGGTAACGCTGCAATCAGTAAACTCGCTAGTGCTGCAAAAGTGAAAAAAAACCACTGCGGCTCATTGGTTATCCAAACAGGCACTATGGCAAATTTATCTACCACCGCCTAAACAAATTCAATTCTCGCATTTTGATGTAACCGGACCCAATGAAGTTCATCAGGCTGATATATTATTTCTGCCACATGATCGTGGTTACAAATATGCGTTAACTGTAGTTGATATTGCAAGTCGATACAAAGAAGCAGAACCGTTAAAAACAAAATCGGCCACTGAAGTGGCTTCTGCATTTGAAAGGATTTATCGAAGGAGTCCTCTGCACTGGCCAAATCTGTTACAAGTTGATCCGGGCAAGGAATTTCAGGGTGCAGTGTTATCTACAATGAAATATCACAATGTCGCTATCAGACGAGGGCATACTGCACTGCATCGTGATCAGGCCATTGTAGAACGATTTAATCGGATTCTTGCTGAACGGTTATTTGGATATCAATACGCAAAAGAATTCATCCAAGAAAAAAGATCCCGTGAATGGGTTAAGAGATTACCAGGTGTAGTTACCGCACTGAATAACGAGATTACTAGAACCATGAACATGAAACCTATCAACGCGATTAAAAAGAAGTCAATACCTGAAAAACCACAAAAAGATTTTAGCGTTTCCCAACCAATTCTTGGTAGTAATGTCATTGTGAGGTATTTATATGAACCAGGAGAGCTTGAAGGAGGCAGAAAAAGGGCTACTGATCCTATTTGGAGTGTTACTGCACATAAGATATCTAGTATAACACGATCAACTGGTAGACCTCCAATCTATAAACTGGATTCAACTGCCCCTCAACGGGGTTTTACTAGACAACAATTACAAGTGATACCTGAGGATACTCAATTACCACCGCATGGGCTTAACTAGCACCCTTGCGTCTATTGCACTCAAGACAAGTCAACATCACATTATTTCTGACATGACCGAGATTGTTATTTTTTCTGTCTACGGTGAATTGGCGAGGATCCTTATCCGAATACTGCCAACGCATTATACAATTGCAACTTGCGCAGTGATTATTCTGTTGTTTCTTCAAAGTGATTATTAATTCAGCATCAATATCAAATTCTCGTTGTTTTTTTTTGTCCTGTTGTTTGTAACCGGAGAGTTTTTTATCAATAATATCATTATCGTCACCAATGATTTCATCATCGCAAATGATTTCATCATCGAAGACAATTCTTCGAAGTTGATTTATTTTTCGTACTCTAGACACTGCGAGATAGACTAAATTTGACCATTCTATGCGATTATCTACCATCCAAACAATTGTATCCGATATAGTCAATCCCTGTGAAGAGTGTATTGTTGTTGCATAACCTAGCGTCCATGGGGATTTATTAGCACGCAATGCATCTTCAACGACATTGATATCAACCAGCACAATATCATTTAATACGAGAATCTGCTTTTCACTCTGTCCTGGAATATCAACTTCAATGTTCTGTTTTCGTGTATCCGATGGCCTATAACATAACGGTACTGGAAGTGTTGCAAATTTTTGTTTATGCAATTCAAATAACTTCATCTGAAGTGTGTCCCTGACTATTTTTCTACTTGCAATGATTAAATCATTTGGTCTCCACGCTTCCCAAAACTCATTCATGGGAGTTTCCGAAATTATTTCACGGGCTATTTCACACTGGATTCTATCCGGTTGTAATCTAATTAATTTCTTAAACTCTTTTAATTTTTCATCAAGTGATCTATGATCAGTATCAATTTCTTCATAATAGTCTACAAAACCCTTTAGCCATTCATGTGGAGATGCACCGACAAATGGTGGTGGTTGGCCGTGATCCCCGCACATGACGACTTTTGTATTCTTCAATAACAACCACTCAAGAAATATTTTTAAGACATCTGCTGACACTGTGTCTATTTCATCCCACATGATGAATTCAGGAATAAATTTCTCTCCCATGCGCTCAGGAGTCCATTTATCTCCCTTCCATCGGAAAAAGCTGTGATAAGTGCAAGCATTTACCCCTCTCTGTATCATTTCTCTTGCAAGTCTATGAGTTGGTGTTAGCACAATCATTTTTGTGAAATCCGTAGGATTTTTCCCACGGAATAACTCAATTGCCCGGGTTGTTTTTCCTGACCCACCACAGCCGTTTAAATAAACTGTTTTATACAGGCATATTGGATCAGAAATCGGTGGTGCACTAGAAAATTCTGAACACTGATTGCTTTCTAAGTAATTATTTTCAATGGTAACATCTGCTGATGGAATATAATCATGAATCATTTCTTTCTTAATTCTCCATGATCCCCATTTCTCGTTGCCAGTAGCCTTAAAATCAACCATTTTGCTATTTATGTAAAATGAGTCAGTAGCAACTCTAACTGCGGTGGTAGGAAATTTATTGATCATTGAAAACAGATTGATAGAAGCATAACCGAGCATAGAAGCTCTTAAGTGTGTGTACTGCGGATGGTATCCATCATTGTAGGTAACAATTGTACCCAATTTGGTTCCATCGGACAGAAATGCGTCCTTACGATTGACATATAAGCCCTTATTCGTTAGATCCGCGATTACAAAATCGTATTCAGCGTTGTCTATAATCAATCGTGAAGAATATTTCGTATTATCATCTTTGCCACCCTGGGTAAATTTACCGATTATTCTTCGTCCAAGATTTTTTGCTTCATTGTTTCTGATTTCAAATAACTGTTGGGACCAATCCATGATTTGTTGTTCATTAAAATCAGGAAACAGTTTTCGCTCTTCGCTAATTATTTTTTCTAGATCAGGTTGGGGTAACCAGACTGATTTCTGTGCTCGATAGGATATAATTGCTTCACTGACAATTAATGATTTTAACATCTTACAATCAAGCATATACCGTAATAGCACTATTGGCATCCAGTGTTTTTCAGACATGTGTTTACCAATCCAAAGATAACTACACGGATGAAGTCCTGTAGCCATTTCAAATGATACTACACAAGCGAATCCGGTTAAATCAAAATCAGGAAGTGGTACATTAATAGCAACACGGGTCATTTCGTGTGTAGGGTGTCCAAATCGTTTGAAATATTTCTCACACTCTCCATACCCAAGAAAACTTCCTGGATAACACGCAATCATATCAACGGAAATAACGGTATCAGCGGTGTATTTTGTGTTCCATAATCCGCCGTGGCTGTATTCAAGACAGGACAATTTGACATCTGATAAAAACTCACTTCGTGTTGGTTTCCACGCGTTTTTCTTTCTAACAAAATGTGCTGCAATGGATGGTACTGTGAAACAGTTTGCTAATAATTGATCGTTGTCTTCTCCGTCCCCAGAAAACTCACTAGCTAGTTGTTTCATTTGATTCTGCAGCTCTTCAGTACGGTATAATTCTCCGTTAGGCCTTACAAACTGATCAAATTTGCATTCTTCGTCTGAATTACTATGAAATAGCCACATTGACACGGGATCGTTTTTACTCAAATGGTAAATAGCATCAAATAATTTCTGTTCTGAAAAAAACTCTTCGGTTTGGGATAGATATTTTACGGTTCTATCCCGTGGGAATATTGTTACTGCAGATGACCACGCGTGCGCGTTATGATCAATAATTTCAATGGGGTTTCCTTTTTTTGATTGATATTTCGGTTCTTTTAATACTTCACCGGTGATTGTCCTTACCGATATTGGAAATCTTAATGATGTTTCTAATTTAGTTATATCCTGAATTGTTGCCCCATGCTCTTTTACCGTGAACTCCCACTCGGTTATATTTTTTCGTCTTAGATCAGTGAGTTTATTTCCCCGGGACGCATTTGTGAAGTGTTCTATTATTCGTTCTGCTACACAATTGAGCCCTGTCGAATATTTCATGGGTGCTAGTTTTGAAATATCAGGTTTTTCATTGAGCGGATAGATCCCGTAAACAACTGCTGTGACAGGATAAGATCTTTCGTAGTAGGGTTTATCAATTCCAGTCAAAATTCCCGGTTTTGAATCCTGATTCACGGTGACAGTTTTTTTGCCCCTGAGAATGGGTTCAAATTTATCCCTAATAATCCATTTGTCATCCTCACGGATAAGGAATTTTATTCGAAAAATATTTCCTTCTTTCCCAAGACGTGAAATGATCACTGCTGCTTTTTCATCATTCATGGTAGCGTCAACAACACCATCAATTCGAAATGTTGACCAACAATAAGATGCTCCATCACGCTTGAATTCATTAAAACAGTCTCTGATGGGTTTATCAAGAATTTTATTCTTGGGTGTATTAGAAACTACATCAAGATTGAATTGAGCATCCTTCCATGGTGATCTCATGTTTCCGTCTCTTGGACGTTTGTTACGTTTTTTGGGTCTATCGATATTAAATCTAGGATTGATTTTCAATAATCTCTTAAACTCTTTCATGTTTCCGTCTCTTGGACGTTTGTTACGCTTTTTGGGTCTATCGAGATTAAATCTAGGATTGATTTTTAATAATCTCTTAAACTCTTTCATGTTTCCGTCTCTTGGACGTTTGTTACGTTTGTTTCCGTCTATTGGACGTTTTTTGGGTCTATCGAGATTAAATCTAGGATTGATTTTTAATAATCTCTTAAACTCTTTCATGTTTCCGTCTCTTGGACGTTTTTGACGTTTTTTTGGTCTATCGAGATTAAATCTAGGATTGATTTTCAATAATCTCTTGAACTCTCTATCAGCATTGAATTTAGCATTTTTCGAAGTCAATCTCTTGAACTCCTTCATGCTATACATAAAACAAACATTTAAATGAAAGTTTTATGTATAATGAATCACTGCAAATGGTTCATGATGGGAAATGTAACCCCGTGTAACAAATCATGCAGAAAAAATGAGTACTGTAGGTATCATATGCAAAGTTTTCGACGTGGAAGTCTTGGTCCGTTACCCTGTATTCGATGTGGGGTTGGGGTCAAGGGAAGATCACAATTGTGTATTGATTGTGGTGGTAAGCGATATAGGGAATTGAAGCGTTATTATGATAAAAGAATAAAAAATGGACAATCCATCAGAAATTATGACCCTGAAAAAGTCTTTGACCCTGACAACATCAAGGATAAAATCATAAGAACTCCGCAAGACTATATCGAAAGATTTTCCAGTGATGTAATTATTGAACCAAACACTGAATTAGACAAACAATAGAATAGTATATATGAACCAAGAATTCAGACCACATCCAGTGATTACAAAATATGAAGCATCCAGTGATGGTACTGTCAGAAACCGTAGACTGAAAAAACCAGTTGGTTTTGTGAATAATCACGGGTACTTGATGTTTACTGTTGGCGGAGGAAAAGAAAAGAAAACTTATCTCAATCATCGTTTCGCATTTGAATGTTTTAATGGATTGATAAAAGATGGTTTTGTTATCGATCACAAGGATTCTAATCCGAAAAACAATTCTTTATCCAATCTGCAAGCTATCACACAGAGTGAGAATTTGAAAAGAGGGGAGACTGGCACTTGCAAAACGGTTGGGAAGAGACCTGTGACATCTTTGAATACAACAACTAATGAAGAAATGATTTTTCAATCAATGAATGAAGCCGGTAAGTATTTCAATATTTGTCGATCTTCAGTACGAAGAGTTGCAGAGGGGATTTATCGATCGGCTATTTCAAAAAAGACGGGACAGAAAATTCGATTTAGTTATGTCTAATGCGTCATAATTTCCAATTAGAGATATGTCATTCTTATAGAATAATGAATTCTGAAAACATGAATAGCATCATAGTTGAAATAGCAAAATTGAAAAATCAGGATATCACACTATCAGATGGGTTAAATCCTGATCAAATTGTGTCTGATTTTCAGGATATTGAATACGGGGTTAGCACTAACAAATATATGCTACCCAAGAAGTATGCACTCATCAAAAGAATTCAGAATTCTATTAAAGACTCTCTTTCATTTTCCAGTGACATCAGTGTGTTCGTCCCGTTGTATGCTATCGTAGAGGGAATACGAAAAGAATTGGGGTACGAATACGAATTGAAAAAAGAAGTCAACTCTAAAATTAGAAACCTACGAGCATTAATTCAAGAAAATGAACAATTTTGATTGCCCGACCATTGATTGCCCGACCATTTTATCATCGACCCTCATTTTTTTTAGCCGACCCTCAAGGGGATGTCAAAAATAGAATGAGGAAACTATGGTATTAATTATTTTATATACAATTTCCACACTTTCCTCATCATTGATAGAAGCTGTTATAGGATGAAATAACGCTTCCATGACTGTGTTAAAAAATCATCCGACATGTCAAAATAGAATGGAGCAACTGTCAGTATTATTTATTTTATATACAATTATGACACTTGCTCCATCATTGATAGAAGGTGTCTCACGATGAAATAACGCTTCCATGACTGTGTTAAAAAATCATCCGACATGTAACAAAAGTGGGAAAAGTGTTTTACAATTGAAAAATGGTTTCTGATTTCAAATAATGGTCAATGAGGCATTAACAACCCGATTGGCTCGTGAACGACTGGATGCAATCAGGAGATTTATACCAATTCGAGATTCTGTCAGGAATAAACTGCAACAACGACAGAGTTTACAAACTGATTTTGCTCTGGGGTCTGAAGAATTGTTTAAACCAGTAACCACAGCAACGAAAGGGGTAGAGCGTGCTATACTGGGAGATGGTCCCGAGACGGGAAAATCTGTTATTGGTGAACTTGAAAAAATAGCAGCGAAAACTGAACAAACAAAACAAATGGAATCAAAGAGAACAGTAGATGATTTACGCATGAGATTTAACGAAGAAGGGTTAGCAGCAATTGATGAGACTGATCCAACAGAAATTCCTACGCTTGTTGTTACTTCTTATGAAAACAGAAAAAAAATGTTGAAACCAGAACATCATAAGTTTGTTAAGAATTTCACTCACTGGGCTGATATATTCTACAAAATCAAAACTGGAAAAAGTCAAAAAAAGACAAATAGTGCATCATACATTGAATATATCAGGATGGTGGATCACGTGTATAATCAATATGAAGAACTAAAATAACGAAAATTGCAAAGAAAGCGAGAGCAACCTGCAAAGAAAATATCTTTCTCTCCTAAAAAACAACAACTACCACCTGATGATGATGATGATGATGATGATGATGATTTTTTACAAGAAACGGATGTAGAAAAACTAGATGAAGCAGCTGGTTATAGCGGAAGTGGACTGCAAGATTCCAGTGGACCACTAAGTGGAGTATGTCCTGATAGTGTTATCAATGATATATCACGATTAGATGTTCTTGTAGGAGGGTTCCGAGCTGGAAATAACTCTCCAGAAATAATTAATGAAGCAGCTGATATCTGTAGACGGTTATTTGCCGGCGGTATCATGGATATCAAAACATATCGAGATTTCATTGACGAGTTAGCAAATGGGTATCATAGTGATTAAATAACAATTGAAAACACTATTGTTTTTATAATAATGATCGTACACTACAATCATGATAAACCAACCCTCGTCTATGTAGTTAATTCACGGTTTCCAGTTTATAAGGCATACTATGGAGATGGCCTCGGCAATACCATTTTAGGATTCTTTTCAAGAATGGCCCCAAAAGTGATGCCGTTAGCTAAACAGTTATCAATGAAAGCCATTGATGTTATTCGTGATAAGGGTATTAGTACTGTTGGAGATCTTGCCGGGAAAGCGTTTTCAACTGCGAAGGATAAAATAACATCATTAGTGAGGCGAAAAAAGAAACCGTTACCGTCTACAGAAGAAATGCCTGCAAGTGTTAGTAAAATTATAAATAACGCAGTAGATGAAAAACTAGCGTCGATGGTAAATCAAGGGGACCAAAGCAATATTGCAAACATGATAGCAGGAAGTGGCTTTAGAAAACTACGTCGATGAAATCCTACGGATTTTCACGCTAGCGTTTTTCACGATGAAAATCACGATTTAGACTCTGATAAATAGAATAAAATGTTCAAAAGGTCACCTGATCCAGCATTTGATATGGATGCCCCAGTTGGCAAGAATGATTCTGTACGCGATTTTCAATTTTATTCTTATCATGCAGTACAACCAGATCTCCGATCGCGAATTGAACTTCAAGTTCATGATACCAGTAAATACTTTTTGCCTTGTGAAGCGTTTATTGAAGTAGAAGGAGAACTTGTAACAAATGATGCTGCACATAATGATCCACCATATGACATTAACTCAAATGTCCGAGTTGGTTTTGTTAATAACGGCATCATGGCGTTATTTGAAAGCGCTAGATATCTCATTGATGGAAAAGAAATTGAATCCATTGACCGTGAAGTTGATATGGCCACAACAATCATAGGGTTAGCGAGATATTCTGATGATTATACAAGATCAGCGGGTCCATCTATGATGTTTGCAAAGGATACCTCTGATAACGCTGATCACCTTCAATTCATTAAAGTGTTAACAGCACAGGGTACTGCAGAAGGCAATCAACAAGAAGCAGCTAATCCAGAACGTCGAACTAGACCCGGAGCTGCGTTTGATATTCTCGGAGGCGTTAATGGTAATCTCAATTTAGGATTTGCAACACGCGTAGCAACGTTGCATGGTCAGCGTCGACGATTTTCATGTGCGATTCCACTGCATCATATATTTGGATTCTGTAGAAACGTCCGAAAAGTTATTTATGGAGCCAAACACACAATAGCGCTTGTACGAAAGGGTACTGATGATGATGCAATCTGGCGTAATGCTGGGGTAGCTCCCGGTAAAGTCATTTTAACAAAACTATCATTATGGATGCCAGTGTTAACTCCATCAATCACAGAAGAACAGCGACTACTATCATTTATGGACCAAGGAGGAAAGTCGTTGTTGAGTTGGTTATCAGTTACTACGGATATTAAACTGGGTAATGTTGATGGTACATTCACATGGCACCTGGCATCAAAACAAGGGGTTTCAGCTCCACGTCATATATTTATTGCGTTACAGAATGCTGCGCGAGTTGGTAATCAAGAACGAAGTCATATGATATTTGATCAGTTAGGTGTTAATGAAGTCTCGCTGAGAATAAACGGACAGCAGGAACCATCCGAGGATATACAACTTGATTACGGTCAGAATCATATTGCACGTGTCTATCATAACCTGTTGTCATTTATGGCACGTGATCAAAATGTGGATACCGGTTTGCAAATATCACAATTGGATTTTAAAAGCCTCTATCCGATTTATTACTTTTCATTGGAACATCTTGATTTGATGAGACAATCTGTCGTTGATATACACTTTAGAGCCCGTGTAACCCGTCCGATTGGTCCAGCAGCAGTTGCTGGGGTACATCCTATCCTTATCCCGAATTATAGAGCGGTTGCTGTCATTCTCAGTGATAAATCAATGCTACTTGAAGGTGTTGGAGGAAGAATGAGAGTGGTAGATGCCCCAGTAGAAAACATGTAATTGAAAATCCGAAGGATATTTCCATTGAATCGTTTTACGATTTAGAATCAATCTATTATGTATAATGTCATATAGTGTTATTAGTGTTACGTTAACTCCTGGTCAAATAAAAAAATTGCAATCAGAATCGGCTAAAAAATGTGGAACCACAATCACGTTGAAACCTAATCAAATGACTGGTGGTGCAAATAAATTATCGCTGACAACTCGTCAAGTGAAACATTTCAATGATGCTTTCAAGGATAAAAAAGGTGTTCAGATTACTCTTTCTGCGGCTGCTATCAAAAATATGATTAAAACAGGCGGTATATTTCCATTGTTAGCTGCAATACCAGCATTGATTGCGGCAGCAGCCCCAGCGGTGGCTAAAGCGGCTGCGTTAGGAGCCGTTGGTACTGCAGCAGGAATGGCGTTGAAAAAGGCAGCTGGACAAGGATATAAAAAAAAGAGACGATCCGTTCAAGGATTGGGTCTAAGACTACCAGGAACCAAGTATTCATGGTACAGCGGAAAGGGTCTAAGACTACCAGGAACCCCGTATTCATGGTACAGCGGGAGATCCGTTCACGGATCAGGCCTGAGACTACCAGGAACGGTTTATTAATTCAGAAATCTTCGATTTCCGAACCTATGGTTCCCAAATCTTCGATGGTTCCAATGTTCAATTTTGATTTAATGGATGCTGCTAAAAAACTAGTGATTAAAAATTTCAGAGGTGTTTTTATGAAAGATCAATTACCACATCAACCAAACAAAACTGAAACAGGTATTATTAATCTCGATAACAGCACCGGACCTGGTACTCACTGGGTTGCATACGCTATTGATCCACGTGGGATTGTCTATTTTGATTCATATGGATTAGCCCCGCCAAAAGAGTTTATGCGTTATATAAAAACCCTTCCAATGAAGACTTGGTATTCTACGCTACCAACACAACAAATCAATGACCCACCAATATGCGGCAGTGAAGTATTAAATGTCCTTGACGCTATTTCTAACTCCTTGGGTAACCCAAGGGGGAAACCACCTCATATTGTCGTAAATGACTACACCAGCAATCGCGTTTTAGAGAGAGAAAGAGTTTTACAATAACATGATTGATATTTGGGGGAGATCTTTGAAACCCAAACCCGATGGCACTGCAACCCCTGATTCTATCAAGGATATAACAAAAAAAATTAAAGATGAAATAGCTGAGACGTTGAATTTAGAAAGTGTTGAACCCAATGAAATAGTTGTATTTCAAGATCGCCAGGGTAAATTGAAATCTAGTAATATTTCTCTGGATGATATTTTAGTTAAACAACAAAACGCAATCGAGAACACCGTTGCGTTATTTTCCGATCAGGGTAAATTGAAATCTAGTAATATCTCTCTGGATGATATTTTAGTTAAACAACAAAACGCAATCGAGAACACCGTTGCGCTATTTTCCGATCAGGGTAAACTCAAACCGGGTGTACTCGTTTCGACGATTACAGATCGATTAAAAATTCTCAACGATGAGTTAAACAATTCTGTGGTTGTACTAGCAACACTTGAATCTAGAATTGAAGAACACATAAAACAGTTTATATCATTTCGTAGAAATATCATTGATAAATTTATTGGAACCCCGTTAGATAAAATTGAACTAAAACTCCCTGATATTAAAAAATCCATCGATGAGACGAAAACTTTCATCGAAGACATCAAAGGGGATGCAACGAGGATGATAACAGCCATTGAAAAAACAAAAATTCCTCATGAGAAAACCAACAACTTAGTATACACGATCCAACACGGATCAATTGAGTGGACACCTATAAACAACAAATTAGATATCACTGCAACCGTTAAGGGTATTTATCGATTAACACTAGTAACACCATTGTCTCAATTTAATATATCATCGTCGAGTTCATCCGGGGTCAACAATACGATTTCAACGATCATCGACAAGGGTACAACTGAAAAGTTCACTATAACAACTACTGATAAAAATTTGATTAGGGTTTCAGTAACCTGGTATGTGGAATTCGTAGCGGATTTAAGTAAATCGTAATTGAAAACGATAGCGTATTTAAAATAAAAATGATTTCATCATCGCAATATCGCTATGATCAGGTCAGAGAGTATCAAACTAGACTCAAAACCTTGTCTGAGGAGTATGCAATGAAAATTAAAAAATATCGCAGGAGAATTACCGCAATTGATGTTACTGTGTATTCAGTGAGTGGTGTAATCACCGGAGCCGGTATTATACTGTCTTCAGTGACAATGATGGCTCCGATAGCTGTTCCAATTTGCATTTCTGCGGCAACAACAATCGCTGGAATTATTTCAATAATCACAAAAAAAAATATCCTCATGCAGCCAACGGAAACTACAAGACTACATAATTCAATTTCATGTTGTGTCCACTGCATACTCGCAATTATCCTCATTGATATCGTCATCGCTCGATGATACAATTATATCAGAGAGTGAGTTTTCAGCGATGGTAGATATATATGATTCTGCGATGTCAAAATTAGAAATACAAAAACATGAGTATAATAAAAATGACAACACAGATGGAATTACTTCAACAAATAGTGGAGAACACGAACCCAGTACAAACAAGCATGATCTCAATAACCTCAACGAATCCAGAATTCAGTGTGAATTTCCCCTCTCCGGTCCCAGTGAAGGAGATAGCGCTAGCAAAATTACGAGTATACCACAGTTGGCCAAATATTAGGTCAAAATCATTTGGTGGTCAACAACCCAATAATTCACTGGTATTTGCAAATAAGAATAAACCCGACGGTACCCCAGACTGGAATGTTGTTTCCATACCAACCGGATCATATCAAATTGAACAAATCAATGATGAATTCGCGCGTAGAATAAAATCGATTACTGGAGTAGAGTCAAAAATAGCTATAACAGTTCATGTGCCGACACTATCATCTGCCATTGAAATAAGCACAGAAGGATACGTCGTAGATATCTATCAGAGTTCTATTAGAACCGTACTAGGATGGCCTGAATTACCACCCGGTGGAAAAACCGTTAAATTACCAGAACCACAAAAAACTGATTATATCACCGACAGGACAAAATCTGATAATCCAGTAAAGAGTTATAGAGATTATGACAAATTGAATTTTTTCACTGAAAAGATAGATAAGGGAGGGGAGAAATACTACATAACTCGACAGGATAAAATCACTGAAAACTTCACAGCGTTCAATAACGATATTTCGTTGTTGTTAATATCCCTTAAATCCGGCTCTCTCACCCGAGATGAATTTATCAGCGTCATAGAAACATTTAACAGAATCCTCAGTGACATTTATATATTTCATTCACTAATTATACGAGAGGTAGCCCTTGCCAGACACCCTAACACGAAGATAGAATTTACGACAAAATATCATATAAGCGTAGAAAATATTTCCGAATTCAATCTACCAGGATATAATCTCTTAGAACTACAAAAATCTCTCAGTGATGCCATCGATGAAGGTTTCAAAAAAATCCATGATACGTGGAAAAAAACAACATCACCGGAAACAACTATCCTGACACACAATAATGGCCCAGATGGTGGTGGCAGGCATATTGCTCCGTTCAATGTGAATATTTCAACGGTGATTGCGCTCAATTTAGTATGTGATGTGATCGAAGGAAGCTATCAAATAAATTTAGAACGATCAAATCAAGCTCAGCAAGGATATATTTTGTATTCATTTGCACCAACAGCCCCTCCAGGGTTTTTAATAATTGAGTCCGCGGTGAATCCAGTCTATATGCGATGTCATAATAATTCATTAACCAGAATTAATTTCAAACTCACTGACCAATCTAATAATCTGATTGATTTACAAGAGGAGGTTTTACAAATTAGTCTGTTTGTAAAATCGTAGTGATTTTCGTCGTAGTGATTTACATGACCCTCGAACACGATATCGTATCGGACTGGATCAAATATTCGGTTAACCCCAACTGAAAGTTTTAGCAGCAGAAGGGGTGAGTGACAACGACGTTGTAGTCCCTTTTTCCCAAAAAATCGATGGAGGATTTCATTAATTTCATTGATTTTTTCATATTTTTTTTTGGGACCTAATCCATGATTCACATACACATTGGGGGGCGTGATGTCACTGGTTTCATTGTTTTTAAGCGTGATTTCAGTGAAAACTTGTCTAAAAATGTTGTCCGGTTCGCCCCTTCTGCTGCTGTTTAAATTACAAACTTTTATTTAAATTTTCAATAAAGTATTTTTTCTGACGATAATTTTACAAATGTGACATTTTGGTTGGAAATAATCATTATTTTTGCATATATTTATAGCCTTAAGTCTGAAATTTGGAATACTGTTCTAAAAAAAAATTTAACTTCTCCAGCATCCAACGCAATTCCTACAGTATTCCAAATTTCAACGGCTTTGCAGCAAATGCATAACAATTTCGTTAGTTATAGAATTTTAAGATACACATAGCTAATGCTGTAATTTCAGTATTTCAAGTAGAACTTAAATCTCTTATTATTTTTAAATAAACGATTTTTTAAACCTCAAATATTTCATCTAGCATCCACTTTCATAGTTTGAAATATTTATATATGTGACAGTTAGTTCCTGTTCTTTGAGATTTGTTTGCAAATCTCAGTTGTGTAAATGTACAAGAGTTTGCCTTGACGTCATGATCCATTGCAATTAAAAACCTCCGTTTAAGTGATTATTTGTGACATTTTCTCACCACCTATCGTCCAACGTTCCCTGTAATAGTATTCCTGTGTGCTCGGAATTTTGAAACTACTATGCGGCACAAAAAAATGAGCGCGCGCCGCACGCGCGTAGCTGAGAGGAAATGTTCTAAGTAATCGTGTGTGATTATTGAATGAGTCCAATTTCTCTTCACATGCCACACTTTTGCTAATATTATTTGTACGTGGTCGTTGAATGCATTTATTTTCTCTTCACATACTACGCTTTTACAAATATACATTGTGTGATTATTGAGTGAGAAAAAAAAATTTCTCCTCATATCACACCTATTCAATTCATTAAATGTACGTGTGATCATTCAATGTATCTATTTATCTTCAAATATCACACTTATTTTGGCTGAAACTTTCGATCCGATGAACTTACCACCACCATCACCACCACATCCACGCCTATTCAATTCATGAATTGTATGCGATCATTGAATGTATATATTTATCTTCAAATATCACACTTTCTTAAATTCATTAATTGTACGTATGATCATTGAATGTATATATTTAACTTCAAATATCACACTTTCTTAAATTCATTAATTGTACGTGTGATCATTGAATGTATATATTTATCTTCAAATATCACACTTTCTTAAATTCATTAATTGTACGTGTGATCATTCAATGAATCTATTTATCTTCAAATATCACACTTTCTTAAATTAATGAATTGTACGTGTGATCATTGAATGTATATATTTAACTTCAAATATCACACTTTCTTAAATTCATTAATTGTACGTATGATCATTGAATGTATATATTTAACTTCAAATATCACACTTTCTTAAATTCATTAAATGTACGTGTGATCATTGAAAGTATATATTTATCTTCAAATATCACACTCTTTGTGGCTGAAACGCTCAATCTGATGAACTTACCACCACGACCACATCGAACTTCAAGTAGTCGTCAGTTCGGGTTCCGTCCAAGGGAAACAACTCCTTTTTCTTTCGAGATAGTCATAGTAAGCTAGTCTCCCTTGATAAACTGCAGTCCTTGTAATACAAGTCAATTTTATTTACTATAATCCTCAGTGATTAAAGTTAATTTCTGCCCAAGAGTGTGTATTATAAAAATTAAGACAATCTTCTCAATTGTAAACCCACCCAAGACTGTGTATTATATGAATAAAGACAACCTTCTCTATAGTAACCCCCTTCCAAGATTTTGTATTATATGAATAAATACAACCTTCTCAAAAGAAAACCCCTTCCAAGATTGTGTATTATATAAATAAAGACAACCTTCTCAATAGTAACCCCCTTCCAAGATTGTGTATTATATGAATAAATACAACCTTCTCAATAGTAAACCCCTTCCAAGATTGTGTATTATATGAATAAAGACAACCTTCTCAATAGTAAACCCATTCCAAGATTGTGTATTATATGAATAAAGACAACCTTCTCAATAGTAAACCCCTTCCAAGATTTTGTATTATATGAATAAAGACAACCTTCTCAATAGTAACCCCCTTCTAAGATTGTGTATTATATGAATAAAGACAACCTTCTCAATAGTAACCCCCTTCCAAGATTGTGTATTATATGAATAAAGACAACCTTCTCTATAGTAACCCCCTTCCAAGATTGTGTATTATATGAATAAAGACAACCTTCTCAAAAGTAAACCCCTTCCAAGATTGTGTATTATATGAATAAAGACAACCTTCTCTATAGTAAACCCCTTCCAAGATTGTGTATTATATGAATAAAGACAACCTTCTCAAAAGTAAACCCCTTCCAAGATTGTGTATTATATGAATAAAGACAACCTTCTCAATAGTAAACCCCTTCCAAGATTGTGTATTATATGAATAAAGACAACCTTCTCAATAGTAAACCCCTTCCAAGATTTTGTATTATATGAATAAAGACAACCTTCTCAATAGTAACCCCCTTCCAAGATTTTGTATTATATGAATAAAGACAACCTTCTCAATAGTAAACCCATTCCAAGATTTTGTATTATATGAATAAAGACAACCTTCTCAATAGTAAACCCCTTCCAAGATTTTGTATTATATGAATAAAGACAACCTTCTCAATAGTAACCCCCTTCCAAGATTGTGTATTATATGAATAAAGACAACCTTCTCAATAGTAAACCCCTTTCCAAGATTTTGTATTATATGAATAAAGACAACCTTCTCTATAGTAAACCCATTCCAAGATTGTGTATTATATGAATAAAGACAACCTTCTCTATAGTAAACCCCTTCCAAGATTTTGCATTATATAAATAAAGACAACCTTCTCAATAGTAAACCCCTTCCAAGATTGTGTATTATATGAATAAAGACAACCTTCTCAATAGTAAACCCATTCCAAGATTGTGTATTATATAAATAAAGACAACCTTCTCAATAGTAAACCCCTTCCAAGATTGTGTATTATATGAAAAAAGACAACCTTCTCAATAGTAACCCCTTTCCAAGATTTTGTATTATATGAATAAAGACAACCTTCTCTATAGTAAACCCATTCCAAGATTGTGTATTATATGAATAAAGACAACCTTCTCTATAGTAAACCCCTTCCAAGATTTTGTATTATATAAATAAAGACAACCTTCTCAATAGTAAACACCTTCCAAGATTGTGTATTATATGAATAAAGACAACCTTCTCAATAGTAACCCCATTCCAAGATTGTGTATTATATGAATAAAGACAACCTTCTCAATAGTAAACCCATTCCAAGATTTTGTATTATATGAATAAAGACAACCTTCTCTATAGTAACCCCCTTCCAAGATTGTGTATTATATGAATAAAGACAACCTTCTCAATAGTAAACCCATTCCAAGATTGTGTATTATATGAATAAAGACAACCTTCTCTATAGTAACCCCCTTCCAAGATTGTGTATTATATAAATAAAGACAACCTTCTCAATAGTAACCCCCTTCCAAGATTGTGTATTATATGAATAAAGACAACCTTCTCAATAGTAAACCCCTTCCAAGATTTTGTATTATATGAATAAAGACAACCTTCTCAATAGTAACCCCCTTCCAAGATTGTGTATTATATGAATAAAGACAACCTTCTCAATAGTAAACCCCTTCCAAGATTTTGTATTATATGAATAAAGACAACCTTCTCAATAGTAAACCCCTTCCAAGATTTTGTATTATATGAATAAAGACAACCTTCTCAATAGTAACCCCATTCCAAGATTGTGTATTATATGAATAAAGACAACCTTCTCAATAGTAGCCCCCTTCCAAGATTTTGTATTATATGAATAAAGACAACCTTCTCAAAAGTAAACCCCTTCCAAGATTGTGTATTATATGAATAAAGACAACCTTCTCAATAGTAACCCCCTTCCAAGATTTTGTATTATATGAATAAAGACAACCTTCTCAATAGTAACCCCATTCCAAGATTGTGTATTATATGAATAAAGACAACCTTCTCAATAGTAACCCCTCCCAAGATTGTGTATTATATGAATAAAGACAACCTTCTCAATAGTAACCCCCTTCCAAGATTGTGTATTATATGAATAAAGACAACCTTCTCAATAGTAAACCCCTTCCAAGATTTTGTATTATATGAATAAAGACAACCTTCTCAATAGTAACCCCCTTCCAAGATTGTGTATTATATGAATAAAGACAACCTTCTCAATAGTAAACCCCTTCCAAGATTTTGTATTATATGAATAAAGACAACCTTCTCAATAGTAACCCCATTCCAAGATTGTGTATTATATGAATAAAGACAACCTTCTCAATAGTAAACCCCTTCCAAGATTTTGTATTATATGAATAAAGACAACCTTCTCAATAGTAACCCCCTTCCAAGATTTTGTATTATAAGAATAAAGACAACCTTCTCAATAGTAACCCCATTCCAAGATTGTGTATTATATGAATAAAGACAACCTTCTCAATAGTAAACCCCTTCCAAGATTTTGTATTATATGAATAAAGACAACCGTCTCAATAGTAACCCCATTCCAAGATTGTGTATTATATGAATAAAGACAACCTTCTCAATAGTAAACCCCTTCCAAGATTTTGTATTATATGAATAAAGACAACCTTCTCAATAGTAACCCCCTTCCAAGATTGTGTATTATATGAATAAAGACAACCTTCTCAATAGTAAACCCCTTCCAAGATTTTGTATTATATGAATAAAGACAACCTTCTCAATAGTAAACCCCTTCCAAGATTTTGTATTATATGAATAAAGACAACCTTCTCAATAGGAACCCCATTCCAAGATTGTGTATTATATGAATAAAGACAACCTTCTCAATAGTAACCCCTTCCAAGATTTTGTATTACATGAATAAAGACAGCCTTCTCAATAGTAACCCCCTTCCAAGATTGTGTATTATATGAATAAAGACAACCTTCTCAATAGTAAACCCCTTCCAAGATTTTGTATTATATGAATAAAGACAACCTTCTCAAAAGTAAACCCCTTCCATGATTGTGTATTATATGAATAAAAACAACCTTCTCTATAGTAACCCCCTTCCAAGATTGTGTATTATATGAATAAAGACAACCTTCTCAATAGTAAACCCCTTCCAAGATTGTGTATTATATGAATACACATATTCATATATGTGAATTACTATATATATAAAATCTTGGAAGGGGTTTACTATTGAGAAGGTTGTCTTTATTCATATAATACAACCTTCTCAATAGTAATCCCCTTCCAAGATTGTGTATTATATGAACAAAGACAACCTTCTCAATAGTAACCCCCTTCCAAGATTTTGTATTATATGAATAAATACAACCTTCTCAATAATAACCCCCTTCCAAGATTGTGTATTATATGAATAAAGACAACCTTCTCTATAGTAACCCCTTTCCAAGATTTTGTATTATATGAATAAAGACAACCTTCTCAATAGTAAACCCCATTCCAAGATTGTGTATTATATGAATAAAGACAACCTTCTCAATAGTAAACCCCTTCCAAGATTTTGTATTATATGAATAAAGACAACCTTCTCAATAGTAAACCCCTTCCAAGATTGTGTATTATATGAATAAAGACAACCTTCTCTATAGTAACCCCCTTCCAGGATTGTGTATTATATGAATAAAGACAACCTTCTCAATAGTAAACCCCTTCCAAGATTGTGTATTATATGAATAAAGACAACCTTCTCAATAGTAATCCCCTTCCAAGATTGTGTATTATATGAACAAAGACAACCTTCTCAATAGTAAACCCCTTCCAAGATTTTGTATTATATGAACAAAGACAACCTTCTCAATAGTAAACCCCTTCCAAGATTTTGTATTATATGAATAAAGACAACCTTCTCAATAGTAACCCCATTCCAAGATTGTGTATTATATGAATAAAGACAACCTTCTCAATAGTAAACCCCTTCCAAGATTTTGTATTATATGAATAAAGACAACCTTCTCAATAGTAACCCCCTTCCAAGATTGTGTATTATATGAATAAAGACAACCTTCTCAATAGTAAACCCCTTCCAAGATTTTGTATTATATGAATAAAGACAACCTTCTCAATAGTAAACCCCTTCCAAGATTTTGTATTATATGAATAAAGACAACCTTCTCAATAGTAACCCCATTCCAAGATTGTGTATTATATGAATAAAGACAACCTTCTCAATAGTAACCCCCTTCCAAGATTTTGTATTATATGAATAAAGACAACCTTCTCAATAGTAAACCCCTTCCAAGATTTTGTATTATATGAATAAAGACAACCTTCTCAATAGTAACCCCCTTCCAAGATTGTGTATTATATGAATAAAGACAACCTTCTCAATAGTAAACCCCTTCCAAGATTTTGTATTATATGAATAAAGACAACCTTCTCAATAGTAACCCCATTCCAAGATTGTGTATTATATGAATAAAGACAACCTTCTCAATAGTAAACCCCTTCCAAGATTTTGTATTATATGAATAAAGACAACCTTCTCAATAGTAAACCCCTTCCAAGATTTTGTATTATAAGAATAAAGACAACCTTCTCAATAGTAACCCCATTCCAAGATTGTGTATTATATGAATAAAGACAACCTTCTCAATAGTAAACCCCTTCCAAGATTTTGTATTATATGAATAAAGACATCCGTCTCAATAGTAACCCCATTCCAAGATTGTGTATTATATGAATAAAGACAACCTTCTCAATAGTAAACCCCTTCCAAGATTTTGTATTATATGAATAAAGACAACCTTCTCAATAGTAACCCCCTTCCAAGATTGTGTATTATATGAATAAAGACAACCTTCTCAATAGTAAACCCCTTCCAAGATTTTGTATTATATGAATAAAGACAACCTTCTCAATAGTAAACCCCTTCCAAGATTTTGTATTATATGAATAAAGACAACCTTCTCAATAGGAACCCCATTCCAAGATTGTGTATTATATGAATAAAGACAACCTTCTCAATAGTAGCCCCCTTCCAAGATTTTGTATTACATGAATAAAGACAGCCTTCTCAATAGTAACCCCCTTCCAAGATTGTGTATTATATGAATAAAGACAACCTTCTCAATAGTAAACCCCTTCCAAGATTTTGTATTATATGAATAAAGACAACCTTCTCAAAAGTAAACCCCTTCCAAGATTGTGTATTATATGAATAAAAACAACCTTCTCTATAGTAACCCCCTTCCAGGATTGTGTATTATATGAATAAAGACAACCTTCTCAATAGTAAACCCCTTCCAAGATTGTGTATTATATGAATAAAGACAACCTTCTCAATAGTAATCCCCTTCCAAGATTGTGTATTATATGAACAAAGACAACCTTCTCAATAGTAACCCCCTTCCAAGATTTTGTATTATATGAATAAAGACAACCTTCTCAATAATAACCCCCTTCCAAGATTGTGTATTATATGAATAAAGACAACCTTCTCTATAGTAACCCCCTTCCAAGATTTTGTATTATATGAATCAAGACAACCTTCTCAATAGTAACCCCATTCCAAGATTGTGTATTATATGAATAAAGACAACCTTCTCAATAGTAAACCCCTTCCAAGATTTTGTATTATATGAATAAAGACAACCTTCTCAATAGTAAACCCCTTCCAAGATTGTGTATTATATGAATAAAGACAACCTTCTCTATAGTAACCCCCTTCCAGGATTGTGTATTATATGAATAAAGACAACCTTCTCAATAGTAAACCCCTTCCAAGATTGTGTATTATATGAATAAAGACAACCTTCTCAATAGTAATCCCCTTCCAAGATTGTGTATTATATGAACAAAGACAACCTTCTCAATAGTAAACCCCTTCCAAGATTTTGTATTATATGAATAAAGACAACCTTCTCAATAGTAAACCCCTTCCAAGATTTTGTATTATATGAATAAAGACAACCTTCTCAATTGTAACCCCATTCCAAGATTGTGTATTATATGAATAAAGACAACCTTCTCAATAGTAAACCCCTTCCAAGATTTTGTATTATATGAATAAAGACAACCTTCTCAATAGTAACCCCCTTCCAAGATTGTGTATTATATGAGTAAAGACAACCTTCTCAATAGTAAACCCCTTCCAAGATTTTGTATTATATGAATAAAGACAACCTTCTCAATAGTAAACCCCTTCCAAGATTTTGTATTATATGAATAAAGACAACCTTCTCAATAGTAACCCCATTCCAAGATTGTGTATTATATGAATAAAGACAACCTTCTCAATAGTAACCCCCTTCCAAGATTGTGTATTATATGAATAAAGACAACCTTCTCAATAGTAAACCCCTTCCAAGATTTTGTATTATATGAATAAAGACAACCTTCTCAATAGTAACCCCATTCCAAGATTGTGTATTATATGAATAAAGACAACCTTCTCAATAGTAAACCCCTTCCAAGATTTTGTATTATATGAATAAAGACAACCTTCTCAATAGTAAACCCCTTCCAAGATTTTGTATTATAAGAATAAAGACAACCTTCTCAATAGTAACCCCATTCCAAGATTGTGTATTATATGAATAAAGACAAAACCATCCGATTATAACAACATGACAACACTGAGACGGCTGGCAATGCATTAACAGTAAAATAGAGAACATGTATATTTTTGCTTGTATAATGACATAGGTTTTTTAAAATGCACATTTCTTCATAAATATACTTTAAAAATTATTAATATGATAACACTTTGTGCTCTTATGAAATTGTTTTCTATGGTTCCTGATTAGACCTTTCCTAAGTGCTGCTCTTTCAGTGATTGTATTAAAGGTTATGATAAGAGGAAACTTCTATATGTATCATACCATTTTTAACAGCCATTTTTCCTTTTGAAATGTTTATATTTAAAATGATTAATTTCATAAGAATTAAAAGCAATTGAAACTTGGTTATTGCTGTCCATACAAACGCAACACGAGATATCCAAAGTGGAGGTTAACAAAATACATCTAAGAAAGATAATTACAAACAATTTTGAGTTGTGTCCCATTTTTAGTGTCAGTTCAAATATGGTTTCATTTATTCTAATGGTCACTATGGGAACAGTTGTTTGCAAAATGTTTTCTCGTTGGTGAGATGTGCCAGATCTGGCCCATGAAGCGTATATGGTATTTTCACACAGAATAAATTGGAAAATCAATCTCACTGTTCACATGAAGTCATTTGGGGTACTTTCATAAACATATTAGATGAACTTCATGTTCATTGTACACGTGAATAAGGGTCACTCATTTTGTTTCTTCATTCCAGCTCTGATTTGACATTAAAATGTCTGTATTCACCTTTCCAAAGTTTATTTCCATGACAGTCCCCAACCTGGAAAATTGATGACACTAGATACCGCATTTTAACACTACCATCAATGATACTCTGAAAATCAGATATAATCAGTGATGGAACTCGAGAGCAGATGTTACCATCATGTAACTTGAGATTGAATATACTATGTCTGGTTGTGTCTTGAATGTTATTATTCTTCGGGCAACCCAGGTCTTACATTATGAAAGTTATTACTACAGAAATTTAGTGTTAGCTGTGGTCATTATTTACTGTGTTATAAATATACACAACATTTTTTTGACACAGAATATAAAAAGACAGGAGGTTATTAGTTTTAGCACAATATTCGTTTTCTCTATGTATATCTGAAATAATAGTCAAAGAGCTGATGCCTAATAACAAGACCAATAACATCAACAACAATACTAAATAAAAGTAAACGGAATTAATAATATAATAATATTAAAAATATAAAAGTAATAATGTAATACGATATACAGGGTCTTTTATTGGAACAGGTTATGGTGGTAATCGGAGGTAATTTTGTGATTTATCTTTTCCTTCAGATTGTTAATTTTTTTCAACATCAAGCTCTCATTGAGTATCTGTGTATCATATATGGTACAGTTTACATGCAATTAGAGGACTGTGTCAGATTTTAAATGTAAATGAGTTAATTCAGTGAAATCCAGTGTTGAAATATACAGTAGTAAATGCTATGGAATGAATTTGTCAATTACAGTTGAGTAATGCTTTTTGTAGTTTCTTTTAAACGCCTGTCTCAATCTAATTATATCACGACAACTGAATTTATTGGTGCTGACTCCAGGATTGTATCACAAAGCATTGCTCTTTTGTACATTAAGTTTTGCCATAGTTTACCAATGAGTTCTTCTGTTTGACATCTAGGTTGATAATGGGCAGTCAAGTGTTGAGACAGAAACTCCTCCACGTGGACCAAGCCCTGAGGACACGGAAGATGAGAAACAAGGTAAGAGCGATAGTACAAAATTGTCCCATTTATAGGATTCAATGAAGTTAGGTTCATCACCATCATTGTGTGTGATAGTGTGAGAATTATAGAGGTCTACCTAAATTAGGAACATTTATGTGACATTGTAATTGACCAAAAATGAGGGCAAAGTGGGAATACAGTGGTGTATATATGATGTACTAGACAGCCATCATTTCATTGTACTTCTTTGCATGTTTCTTATTCTAGTTTATATATCTAAGTACATAATGTATATTTCATATTGAGATATATTATTGGGAGAAAAATGATATAACCACAATGGTGGTTCCACTGGTATTATCCCAGTGGTGATATCACATTTGGAACTAGGTGTTGTTTATTTTTGCTGTTAGAAAAATATCTTTCCTTGCACATGTTCTTCAGACCTGCATTGCAGTACTTGTATATTTCATTAATTCCTCTAAAATATATCTACCCTTTTACTCTCTCTCCCCATCAGAATAAATGGATCTTACAAATGTGTCAAGACTGTTGACCTTCTAGGACACACATTTATGTAATCAATATAAAGGTACCACCAATAATGCAATGTCAGATAACACAAAGCAGTTTTCAATGTTCTAATAATTAGTTTTTCACAACAATCATTCCAATTTTCAGTGATTGAACATACATGACCATGTCATGGGGTGTGATTGGTTACGTATAATAATAATAAATACTATTATGTATACCACCCCTTTTGATACTCGGTATCTAGGAGTTGACCGCCCTTGATATAATTACCCCGGTGCGAGTAAATATAAGTGGGTAAACGTATAGATGGAAATATATATAGAGATCTGAACAGATATATTGAACAAACAAAAATGAACCCCCGTACAGATAAACAAACAATTTAATCAACTATATAAAGAAACAGAAAATTCCTTACATTAGGAATATACTCTGGTTTTAGAAATAGAACTTTCACCGAATTACAAGAAAATGCAAAAAGATTTAAATAAACTAGCAGATTCATCATAGGATCGAGTGAAACAATTGAAGTCAACGCCTTGTACGATTTCATAACCTGCTAGCCCCCAGTTTGTTCGGCTTCCTCTGTAGCTCTTCAAAATTTTGGATCCCAGGATGATACTTTCTACCATCTCTCTCAGGATACTCTCGAAATACATTTAAAAATTAGTACGAGGCAGAGTTGCGTCACAGAATTATACGTCTCACTGCACTTTCTTCTATTTTTTTTTTCAGCATACGTCAGGGTAACGTCACATCATATGTCCTAAACGCTTTTTTCTCCCTTTCAAATGAATATAAAATAGACAACCTAAATGTTATATATGATACTGGGGGGGGGGGGGGGGGGCTTGCATTACTCCTGCTTGGTATCATATATTACTATCAGTAGTAAACGTATGATAAGGCTATTAATCGACTACTGATGTCCTAAAATGACCCTAATTAGTCAAATGGCTAATTCGTTATGCCTTGACCTTACACATTAACTCACCAGACTTGGGGTTCTGCCAGCCTCAATTTACACAGCAAATAAATGGAATAGAACCTAATTCTTATGCAAACAAGATGATAGGGCCCTGATGGGCAGAGTGGTCTAAAGCACTTTCCGTTATGGATCACTGCCATCTCACTTGTCTGCGTGGGTTTGAGTCTAAGATGCAGCTAATGTACTTATGTGAGAAACCTTGCCAGTAGCTTCTCGTGGGTTGGTGGTTCTTTCTTGTTTTTTTCCCATTTTCTTCCGCCAGCAATAATGGCCGCCATGTATAGCCTATCGTGTGCTGAAAAATGGCGTTAAACCCTACAACTACTACAATGCAAACAAGACGACAAATTCAAACAATTCCTCAAACTTATATAAAGATTAATGTAAGACTTCCCATGCATAATTCAACATCGCTAAAATTCAAAAGCACATTATTAAAGGTATGTATTAAACAAAATTCATGCAAATACATATATATTGAGCAAAGCATTATATATATATCGCATCAAAAAATTCCATGGAATTGTCACGCTACAGTTCAGCGGATTCCTTGGACCACACTTTTGTATGAGTGAATTTCTTAACATATCCTACAGAGTCTCAACTGGTTATTTTCTCTTGCAGAAAAAAGAACTTAGACTAATTACAATTCTCGATGAGACAATATCAAATCTAGATATTTTTGGGTGTGAACACCACCCCACCACCTTTTCTTTTGACGTAACCAATCATAAACAAATATCTGGCCGCCCTTTTTCTTCAGAGGCGCCGAAGTTGGGCCAGCTTGATCTTGTAGTTTGAGTAACATAATTTCTGCGTTTTCTCAATTTTGACAACTTTACCATGAAAATGAAGTTTACCGTATCCCTAATAGTCCGTCTGGCTACTGGATAAACAAATGCTTAATTAGGAACAAAATTCGCCCTCTAAAGGACCTTACTGAACACTGTAGTATGGTGATATGATATGCGCTTGTCTCCATAAATCTAATTAATGGATCTCTGTTCTCAACTAATGTATTCTTGTTTGATCACTACCGTATTTTGGTGTGTATAACGCGCACTTTTTTAACCTAATTTTCTTATCTTAAGTCGGGGGTGCGCGTTGTATACAAGAACTAAAAAAAAAAGATTTTTTCCAGGTCGATCTGAAGAGGATGAATGCACTATAGCCGGCTACATGTATCACATTCACTACTTGTGAAATATTAAATCCATTGTACATTGCATTGTAACTAAAATGTTTACCGGTACTAGCCGTATTAAAGAAATAAATAATGCTTACAAATAGTCTTGTTCTTTGATTGCTTATGTTAATAAACTGGTTTCATTTCATATCACTGTGTCAAGTTTTGTTCTGTTCCTCGGCTGAAAATACATGTACATAACGACTGGCAACTTGTTCAAAAGCTGTGCAAAGTGCCGCATTGGAGCGGAACAAATACCACTGTGTGGATTACCGTACTTGTTCCGTAAATGTTCAGTACCGTATTCCATAACTGTTGATCTAATCGAATTTTTCTTTATTTATTATTGGTTGAATTGAAATATAATATGCGTAGAATTCAACTAGTGTTAATGTTCTCATCAGAGCATCTGTAGGGGACATATTTTTTGCGACTACGGGTTCTTTCTTACGGGAACACTGATACGTTGTGGAAGAAAATAATCAATGTATGAAGTCGGAAAACATTTTTTCCGCTTTGGAAAATAAGCTTGTTACTTAGTTTTTTTTCTCATCTTAAATCATAGTATTTGAGATATCTTTGCGATTATACGGTGATCAATGGCTTCAGTGCTTCATTAACTCGGTGTGGTCTTTTCACGGTAATCGGTGCCAGGTAAGCTTTGATGCACTCAACATAGTTACAATGCTTTGTCTCGGTGAGCAGTATTTAATTGATTCAGGACATACAGGTACTTTTCGAAAGTGATGACGACGAAGAGGAATTTGAGGGATTTGATGCAATAGATTGCGTCAACTAGACGAACCTTTAAAGGGCCAACAATAAATCGGAAAGATACAATATCAATATTGCCACTTTTTCATTCACTATCTAAAATGACCAACTGTTGTTGCACTATGAAAACGGAGCGAAATACCGGTAGTCACAATTTTAAAATGCATTATATCACATGCGCGTTATATGGCAGAACTACGTTTTTCCCACTTATTTTGGGTCGAAAACTGGGGTGCGCGTAATACATTGGTGCGCGTTATACACACCAAAATACGGTATGCCAAAAAATTGCCCCTTCACAGACCTATTGCTATTTGATATTTATACTCTGTCAGGCATATAATATTACTGTTAAATTATATAACAAATGGTGCACTTTTTTAAATAAAAACTCGTATTTACATTTAGTACTACAATTTATTAAGTAATTTTTTTTGTCTTCACAATGATGATCCATTGATTAGTGTAGATTACTCACCAAGAATTAAACGAGAAATCAAAATTGGGGTTCAGCATCTGTTACTCAAATAGACTGCTAGCCTGCCAACACAACATAATTTACCACCAAACAAAATATGTTGCAATAAACAAATATGGCAGCCAAAATCCTTAACATTTCAACTTACAATCATAAAAATCTACCGCTTATGATTTGATAATCTGAAACCTGTTGGAGTATTCTGTCATGTTGCCACAGAACCCCTACTCCAAAAGTCTCTGACCTATTTATTGCTAAAAAACAATCAATCATACAGAAATGCACAGTTTGAAGCATTATAATGTAGAGTCAAAGTTGGTGAAAGTTACAGTCAATAAATTATTCTAGCATTTTGGAGCTTTTCATTCATGTAGTAATGTAATCATTATTAGCATTGACACATAAGTGAGAAATTAAAAATTTTGAAGATCTCTCTCTCTCTCCAAACCAAAATGCATCCTTGCCGCAAGCTTGCGATAAGCTAATATGATGTTTATAAGCTAACATCATTTGGACCTGAATACAGGTGTACGTTTGGGTGTTTGTAAAAAAAAATATGTTTTTTAATTAAAATAAATAATAACAATTTCTTTGGAATTTTTAGTTTAGAACGTGCATTCAGTTCTATTTTGATAGAATGTATCGCATGTATATAGGAATACAGCTCTACAATACGATTGGTTCATTTGAAATCAAGGCTACCATGCATGTCTTAATCCGCCATATTTGATTTCGCAAATTGTTACAGTTCTCGAAGTATCTCATCTTTGTAATGTTCAGCTTCTAATCATGTTAAATAGAAAAGAGGAATGTTCAGAATTTTATCCAGGAAAAAGAGAAAGAAACAACTGGAAGAACAATTGTGCTGTCTTCTGTAGATTTATGAAGCCATATGGTAACAGAGAAAACTTGACGTTTTGCAAATTGTGTTAAGTGATTTCGCCATCAGGCATGAAGGCGCACGAAAAAGCTAATAAACATCAGGTTCTTGCTTCATCACACACAACTCAGCCTGAACTTGCGACATATATAAATACCAGAGAGAACCTTCCTCATTCAGTTACTTGTGTTGCTGGTGAGTTATTTTGCACATTTTCCAAACATTAAAATCACAAAGGATAACTCGTATGCTTTTGTTTTGAAACATTTTACAAAGGAATTAGGGGGAGAGCCCTTGTAGCTGTCTTAACGAAGCTAGCTTGAGTGAAGTTATCAACAATAAATGTACTACAGCTCGCAGGGCATTAAGTCCAATTGATGTCGTGCACTGCACTTGTTTGTTGTTACTTTTATAATGCTCAATGTTATTTTAATTGTGATTTTTCCACAAAGTTGAAGTTAATTAGCCTTATATTTGCAAAACATGACATCTACTCTAGAGTTACTGACAGACCATGACACAAAAAGTTTGAATAAACTTAAAAAAGGTTTTAAAAATGTGTGGAAATAGGAATGGCCTGAGTGCATGGAAAGTTAATGCAAATGTACCTGGTCAGTTCATAAGAAAACTGAACGCTAGAGGACTTGCATCTTGTGATCTTTGCAATAAAGAATTGAACTACGCCATTTGCAGTTGGAAGAATTGGGAGCATAAAACGATGAAACCTACAACACAGTACAGGACATACCCACCCCTTAATATTTTCAAGCTTGTGTAAGCTAGCAAAAATAAACTTGCTGCAATGATCAAATACAAGCTTGCTGCAAGCTTGCAAAAATAAGCTTGCACAAGCTTGCAGAAATAAGCTTTCAAAAATAAGCATGTGCAAGCTTGCTGCAAACTTTAAAACAAGCTTGCAATTTTGGTTTGGGTCTCTCACTCACTCACTCATACATCCTGCCTGGGTGTGTGATTTCATGAACAGTGCAAAATTGTTATGAATTTACGCACTTGCATATCATTGATGTGTGAGAACTCCAGCAAAGTGGTTTTCAGTCTTGCATATGAAAATGTTTCCTTTGTAGTATAACATTTTTTTCCAACCATAAACCTTTAAAGTTTAAACATTTGAGGTTTTTGTCTTGATATGACCAGGGCCTAAAATAGCAGTGGTCCAAGATCTGGGAGCTGCATTTGTCCTAGTCAGACTGAAGAGATTAATAAGCATAAGTTTCTCTTACCTCTGACCTTTCCAAATAATAGAAATTATAATTAATCTTCTGCAGCATAATAATTGTTTTTAAGCAAAGCATACATATCTGTAAACACCAAATTCAGTACAAAGGCATAGTTTTGTGTGAGTGTGTGTTGGATTTGTAACATAGCTTTAACAATTCTTCAGCCATATCACTACCTTGTTTTAAGTATGGCAGTTTATTGTGATGTCTAGCACTGGGGCATGTTCATAATGCAGACATATAACTTCAGGTTCCACCCAGTCCCATTATCCTGACACCAGATCAACCAGTCCTAGCAAAACACCTCCTATTACTGAGTTACAAGAAAGGCACCTGTTAGTAACATTTGTTAATTAAGGTCTTTGGAATTACTCTGCCAGGCTTCGAAACTAGGACCTTACATATCCGTAACCATTTATGTCAAAGGAGCAGTTTATTTGTGACGTAGTTTAGCCCTTCTAAAGGTGTTTTAATTGTGTATCTGTTGTTTAAGAATAATGTGTTTCTTGCTTGTTTGTATTTATAGTAAATACCACATTGAAACTCAACGTTGTGGTGGTTTTGCTAAAGCTGGGATGATACTATTTTGTTGCAGGACACCATACAGATTTAAAAGTCCCAATTAGCGATGAAGGAAACCAA
The DNA here is from genome assembly GCA_029339505.1 of Unio delphinus. Lineage (NCBI taxonomy): Eukaryota > Metazoa > Mollusca > Bivalvia > Unionida > Unionidae > Unio > Unio delphinus. The sequence continues at coordinate 1,373,916 of JAQISU010000059.1, read as the reverse complement.
TCAGTCATTGAGGGGACATCCACACAGATAGGACAGGAAATTGTAAGTACTCCATATCTGATTCTTGCATCATATCACAGTTTAGCATATTGTGCCTCGTTAATTAAATTTCAGTTAGATATGTTCCACAGCACACAATTCGCAACATGTGATATTGATTGACGATATACATGCTGATGTAATTCAGTCAGATTTACCATTAAATTGTGATCAATTGTACAGTAGAAGTGAAAAGATATGGTGGGATGATTTTATTTTTTCAGTTCTATGGTTTTGAACCAAAATTTATAAATAAGAGATTGAACATGATTGTAACTCACTTTGCTGGTTTTATACAATCTATTGATGGTTTAAATTGTATGCTGGTTTTCTAACATTGCTTGATGGTTTGGATTTTATGCTGGTTTTTTAACATTGTTTGATGGTTTGGATTTATGTTTGGTTTTCTATCATTGTGTGATGGCTTAACATTGTATACAGATTTGCTCTCATTAATTGATTGTTTGAAATAAATTCTGGTTTTATGTCATTGTTTGATGGCTTGAAATTTATGATGTTTTTATATCATTTTTTATGGCTTGAAATTGCTGCTGATTTTCCATCATTGTTTCATGATTTGAAATGTATCCTGATTTTCCATCATTGTTTCATGATTTGAAATGTATCCTGATTTTCTCACATTGTTTGATGCCTTGAAATGTATCTTGTATTTCTGTCATTGTATGATGGCTTCAAATATATGCAATTTTTCTATCATTATTTGATGGCTTGAAATTTATGCTGGTTTTCTCATGTTTTGATGGTTTGAAATTTTTGTTGGTGTTCTCACATTGTTTAATGTTTTCAAATGTATGCTAGTTTTTGCTTCTGATCAGCTAACCATTGCTAAATTTCAGCCTAAAAGTAATTTGTTGAAAGCTGATGTAGATATGACTTCATTGTGCTCATATAACTGTATGTCTATCATATAAACATTATTGCAGATTGTCAGTTGTCAATCAAATATTGCACTGTTGCTTACTAAATTGATGTTTTCCAAACAGATGTGACATTTTAGCACAGTCAGCCTTTCTGAGAAGTTCAACAAGCTTAATTACTCTTTTAACCAATACAATAGGTAAACAAGCGAGGTTGAGTAATTACATGAAGTCTGTATAATGACTGAAGTCGTGAAGTCAAGAGACTGGAGTCAGATGATAGGGAATAATAATAATAATAATGATAATAATAATAATAATAATACTTTATTGTAATTTAGGTTGACTCATTAGTGAATGCAGTTTTTTTAAACAAGTTGGTGACTGTCATGTTACAATTTGATGAATGAAATGACTATATTGTTTACATTTTATATCCTTGATATAGTTGTTTTCAAATTGGTAGACGGAAACAAACAAATGGACAGGAGTGCTTGTGAATCATATAAAATAAGTATGGATGAAAATACTGAAATAGTTATTTATAGTACAATTAATACTGATGATAATAGTAAACGTATGTTATGATGGTATCAATGTTAATATTCTCCTCGATTCCACCAGGATGTATTAAGTTAAACAAGTATACAAGCGCTAACATCCACGCGTATTTGATATGCATAAAGGGCTATTGATAATGTACATTCAAGTACAGGTAGGTAGGGTGATCGTACATTCAATATGATAAAATGACAGAAAATTATGGCAATAGTGGTGTTCATATATTTCACTTAGTTATCTTAAAACATTCAGTGAATGTACGAACACCGGATAATTTAAACATAGCCATTTTTGGTTTGTAAAGAAAATAGATTTTTCTCAGTCCTAAACAGTCATTTCTGGTTTGGTATTTCTGACAAATAGTAGGTATGCCTGCACTGGCCATAGTCAGCTTTTTATTACGAAGATAATGATACAATAATTGTACATTTTATGTAATAATAATAATGACGTAATTTGCCGTCATAAACGTGATGAACAGTATGGAATGTTTCCGTACCTTTTTATATATTATGCTGTCATGTGTTATTATACAACCTTGCTGTACAAGTATGTATTGCACAACAACTGTTAAGTTAGTTTTTTATACTTTATCAATTATTTATTCTTAACTAGCTTGGTATCGTTTTAACGAATTCAAGACAAAATGTAAGACTTTCATCTAACAGTAGATGTTGACTAGTCACATTAAGATTATCTCATGTATATAAAATATGTACTGTTACAGTGAGTTATGATTGTAAGGTGTACAAATCATCATCATCATCATCATCATCATCATCATCATCATTCATTTTGATTATCCAGGCCTTTTATTAATCCTCTAATGAGGGTAGGATTGGCTGTTTTGTCGTGAGAGTATTCAAAGCTTTCTTCCATACTCTACGGTCCTGTGGATTTATTTCGCTCAGCCCCAACATCTTTCTGTCTCTTTTTGTCAACTCTTCCCATGTTAGCTTAGGTCTGCCTGGAGCTTGACTTTCAGTAATTTTGAGGGAACGGACCTTGGATATCCACCCTTTACTACGCTCAACATGGCCCAGCCATCACATCCTATTTGATTGGATAATGTCAGAAATATTTCTGATGTTGAGCTGGGTGAGGAGAGACTCAAATGGGACATTCGCCTTGGGATTTACAAGGCAGATCCATTGTATCATGGCTTTATCATTGCGATGTATCTTCCTGAGAGTTGTAGTAGTGACAGTCCAGGTTTCAGAGCTGTATAACAGCTTAGGTCTGATGTAAGTTGAGTAAAGACGACCCATTGTAACGTGCATCAAATGCCTGCCTATTCGTCAGGATTGGGAGAAGCTCTCTAAACTTATTCCAAGCAGACTTGCACCACGTTGTTGATGCCAGTTCACATCCTTCTCCGGTCGATATGGTGTCTCCTATATAGTCGGCTACGACATCAAGGTTTTCTTCACCTACAGTTACTTCTGTCACAGGCCTTCCATCAATAGGTCGAGCGAGTCCACTACATCTGGGACACTTGTAGCTTGGATCAGGTTTGAGAGGTCCATTGATTTCACTACATTTCTTGTGAACCCCATGTGAACAGTTGATGCAAAAGATTGAGTTTCTACCTGTGCCTTTTAGGCAGACAGTACAGGGATACTTTCCTGAGTTTTTCAGTGTTTCCCTGTTCAGGCCAGAAATCATTACCTTGGTTTTACCCATGTTGACCCTGAGACCTTTTTCTTCCACGCCCTTCTTCCATTTTGTCACATGTTCAACCAGAGCCTAGAGTGTGGAGTCAACGACTGCTAGATCATCAGCATACAGGAGCTCGTATGGGCAGCTTGTTCGAAAGTGAATTGACAGTGCTTCCAGAACAACGATAAACAATAACGGGCTCAATACCGATCCTTGATGAACACATACATTGACATTGAACTCATCACTGTAGCCATCACCAACACGAACACGGCTTCTAGCATTAGAGTACATGGACTGTACAGTTTTAACAAGCCATTCTTTAACGCCTAATTTACGCATCGCCCACCATATGACATTCCTTGGAACTCGGTCGAACGCATTCTCAAGATCTATGAAGGCCATGTATAAGGGCTTGTTAACTGCGATGTGTTTTTCTTGCATTTGTCATAAGATGTATATGGCATCAACAGTTCCTCTTCCTGGCATGAAACCGAACTGCATGTCACTGCTTTTGTTTGTTTAGGATTTTTAACGTAGCTTTAACAATTTTTCAGTCATATCGCTACGATGTCTGCAGTGAGGCAGTTTATAGTGATGTCTACCACTGGGGCATCATGCCGCAGACATGTAGCATGATGTCCCGCCCAGTCACATTATCCTGACACCAGGCTGACCAGTCCTAACACTAACCTCTTAATGCTGAACGTCAAGCGAGGCAGCTGTTAGTACCATTTTTGTAAGTCTTTGGTATGACTCGGCCGGGGATTGAACCCACGACCTCCCGCTTCCGCGGCGGACGCTCTAACCACTAGGCCACTGGAGCGGTTTGATGTGCTTGTTGTGTGATCAATTGCTCTATAACTCTCTCAAATACTTTCATTATCTGGTCCATCATCTTTAGGCCTCTGTAGTTGCTCCTGTCCAGTGCGTCGCCTTTGCCCTTGTATAGACTGACTATGTAGCTTTCCTCCCACTGAATTGGAATATGTCCATCACGAATGATAGCTTCAAAGAGATCGCGTATGAGTGCTACACCACTCATGCCAGTAGGCTTCAACATCTCTTCTACTATGCCAGATGGGCCTGCAGCTTTATCCATCGCCATCTTGCTGATTGCTTTTTCAATCATCACAGTAGTGATTGGAATACTTGGGCCCTCAACAGGAGGCTCATTCGTGAGGTCATTCGGGTTCCATGGGAATTCAACATTCAGCAGCCTATCATAGTGCTGTTTCCAAGCATTTTCTCTGGACTCCTCATCCAGACAGAGCTCACCCTCGAATAAATAAATTACAAAACAGAGCTGAAACCAATTGTTTTAAAAACCCTCAACAAATAATTGACAATTATTTCCCATAGCACAAATAATTAAGTCCCAAATAATCCTAAAGGTTATATCACAAGTTCTTATGTATAAAGTACCAAATAAATCCCAGTGGTGTACTACCAAGTTTCAATTGAATGTGTTGACTTATTTACATCTCAAATTTGATAATATGCAAATAATTGGAATTTGGTACACTGATAATTCTTGATGTAATACAGTAATATAAATCAAAAAGGTCCTTGAATGAATTCAGAATAATTTCGAAATAAAAAATTATTCCAAGAAGTATTAATGACCAGTTTGATATTGCCGTGAATAATTTAGATAAATAAATCCGCCGAAATTAAAAATTGAATATACAGCAATAAGCCGGATGCCATGATGTGACTTTAGATTTTCAGGCAGGAATTAGTAATTTGGAAGTAAACATCATAATATAATGCTGACACACAATAATAGAGTAAAGATGTGGATCAGTTTCCTTTTTAAAACATTTAAAATTGTCAGCAAGGTTAGGAATTTCTAAATGAGAAACTAAACTAGACTCAAGATTCAAATAAATATGTTTACCTTCATTAAATGATCTGGATATTTAATGTATAAAATTATTAGCTATGTTTTACGTTGTTTACAAAATAAATGTCTCTACTTTGGCTATTCGCCCTCCTAATTTAAATCTAATGGAAAGCCGTGCAAGCTGCAAGGGTACCAGTCAGCAGTACATTTTAAATATGTGACTTTTGATAAGAGGAGTCCTTTGTCCATACAGGAAGTAGAGGCTCACGCTATTAGAGTTGTTTAATGCACTCAATTTTACCAAACATTGCCATCTCACCTGTGTGCATAGGTTTGGGTCTCAAGCAGTGTTATATGTGATAAACTTCTCACTAGATTCCCTTCTGTAGGTGGCTGATGCCAGGGTTTTTTCTGGGTTCTTCCTCTGCTAGTTATCATAGGATGAAAAATGATTTTAAACCTTACAGCTACAACTTAAGGAAATGCAGGTATCTTGTTCTCATTTACACAATATATGACAAATGTGACCAAATAAAGCCCGTAGAAACTTACATGCATCAAGCAATTTATTCAAGTGTATTAAATACGAGACATGTACGAAGATTTGTAAGATAACACATTTATAGTAAGTTTTTGTCAAAATTAAATATAAGGCATGCATTTACATTTGTAAGATAAACATTTACAGTAAGATTTTGTCAAAATTAAATATACGGCATGTGTGTACATTTATAAGGCATGCCTGTACATTTGTTAAATTAAGAAGAGGAACATTGTTTCCACATGTATATTTTGTGAAATTATTACATATTCTATTAAAAATCATGACGTAACAAATTACAGAATTTTAAAAAATTCAAACAATAGAAAAAGTGATATAAGTCTAAATTATTTTTTCACCCTTGTCTACAGCCGATTGAACAGAGTGTTGAGGAAGAATTAAACCAGGCAGGAATTAAGATGTCCACAGAGGAGCGGGATTTGTTTATTAAATTTCAGATTCAAATTGGCACAGATATTTACTTCAGGTAAAAAATTGCATTACTTCTTTACTATTTTCACCTATAGCAAAACTACAGTTCGTTTTACCCAATCTAATTAAAATCAGATCTCCACATTTGTATGTAAATATCTGATAGTAACTACTTAGGATTCATATTCTGGTGACCTATGGTATTGCCACAATTGCTAATTTTACAAGCTAATCAGATGATGTCTTATATCTTTGCATTTGGGAGACTGAGCAGCATGGATGAAGATCATCGATATGTGCCAAATGATTTGATTCACTTTCAAATTTCTGAAAGCTGCAATTCCACTGGCTGATTCAAAGGTCACCATAACACGATCCCTAAGCAGTCACTGTCAGATCTTTATGTAAAACAGTGGATATCTAATTTTAATTTAAATGCTTTTAACTTTGGGTCCAAGATAATTTTTAAATTGAGAATAAAGATGATAATTAAAGGCATTTATTTACAGGCATTACACATAGTAGTAAATGAATTAATTTAGAGGTATTAGAGATAAATGCAGGCATTATGCATTACAGATAATTACTTGCATTTAGTTTTATAATGGACATGTATAGAAGGATATATATTTCAAATATGAGATAAAGGATGATTTGTTTCCCTTATTTCTTTGAGGACATCCTTTGTAATTGATGCATTCTTTAAACCATTACTAGTATTAATAAAAATAACCTAAACTACTTTGGGTAGGAGTTTTTACACTTATTGCTACAAGGGTAATCTCTAACCACAATATGTTTAAACTGTGGAATATATTGCATTTTTTCCAAGTGGCTTTATACAACAATCAAAATGCTTGAACTTGAATTGATCAAACACAAGACAATCAGCAGTGAATATTAGAATTCCCTTTACATTCGTCACCCTATTATTAATTTTGTTTCTGCCATTAAAACATTCTTATCCTGCATGACTGCCCCAGTGGCCTAAGTGGTTAGAGCACCCATGTCCAAGGCTTTTTAATTTTCATTCTTGTATACTAGAAAACTTGAGCATGCCCATATAGAAACATTGTACTGTATTTGGATTCTTGTCAAGTGTGTCTTGTATCTCTGAAAAGCAGTGAGTGAAAGTAAAATTACAGAAAACCCAGTTCATTAAAGTGATCAGAATCACCATGGAAATATTGCTGATTAAATGTAAGATTTGCTGTAGTGAACATTGAGATTCGGTCTACCGAAATTCAAAGATAATACTGAAATGCTTATGGGGGCAGATGGAGTAATGCGCATACATTGTCAGTATTAAGTAGTGTTGATTATGTGCAAATGTGAGCCATCTTATTATTCTGGTCCTATAACATTGACACCCTACTGTGAGTATATCACTAGCATCCTCTGAGCTCAGCCTCTTTAAGGCTCCCTAAGAGCCTTATCCCCCCCCCCTGCGGCAGTACATTTGGGTTGAACGTTTTGCATATACACCAATACCATCCATCAAGCCAGAATCAGTATTGACTGCATCAATTAGATTACAAGAAACCTTTTATAACAAATAGATACAAATACTATGCCTGAGCTATGTAGTGCATGAAAAATGAGTACATACAATTCTGTATACAGCAGTGAACTCCTGAGTATTCAAATATAATGCTTTGACATCAAATACACATTTCACTGATACACCCTCATGAAAAAAATTCTGAAAATGAGGGGTCACAGTTGCAAATTGATTATTATAGCCCATCTATGTTGACAAAATACCTGGATGATAGCAATAGTATCCCCCTTTGGGTGTTATCAGCACCATCTTGGATAGAACAAGCATAACCCCAGCTAGAGTATGAGCAGCACGGTCATGGAGTGGTAATGTGCCACACCCAGTTTAGGGCAGGTGGGAGTTATATTAGAGTTAGATGCCTTTTAATTGGAAACAAAAGTGGTGCTTTCTTTATTTCAGAATGACTTGTAGAATAAGGGAGCTATAATATCATGTTTACTTACAGCATAATGTATTTTAATTTTCAGTAAGGGTCCACATAGGTTAATTGATAGCCAGGAAACCCTCAAAGCTACTGAGACATTTATTGAACAGAGCCATCCTGATATGAAGGAAAAATGGCATGAGTACAAAAGTCAGGGAAAACTTACACCTGAACTGATAGGTTTGTAGTTTCTATCTCATTTTACGTATATTTCGTATTCTTTCTTCAACATGTAATATATTTACATTAGTTTAATGTGGTTTGAATTTTCTGATATGATAATGTTGATGATGATTGGATCTCATTATAGGTGATGGGATAGATTCATATTGGCAATGTAGAAGTCCTCATTAATTCACATTACAGTGTAGTGTTTGCTAGCCTATATTTTGTAACCAAAGATTCAAGGAAATAAGTATTGCCAATGGGTCATTGGCTTGATTCTTGTGTAATCATTAACTTGTTCAATCTCTGTTTTGCTATCTTGACTGTAATATACTAAGATTGAGTTGAGACTTAATATAAACTCATTCATGCCTATCATTAATCTCTGAAATCAAATTTTGATAAATTTTATATGGATTACTCTTGTTATACATTATAAATAAAATAAATTTAATGCAATCATCAGTTCTGTTTGACAATTTTTGTATCATCTCTATTCAATGTCTTAAAAATTATTTTAGAATATTAAAATGGTGATAGCTGTATAAGAGGAGCATATGAGTACAATATGTCATGGACATACCATTTGTTTCCTTATTTTCTATTTTTTAGCAACTATATAATAGATTTGCAAAAAAGCAGACAGGTATTACCAATATAAAACTTTGCCTCTCAGATTTATTATATTGATAGGGCAGTTGGATAGTAGACCAGTCTGTAGTTTTTAACATAGTTGCACCAAATGTTAAGTGTAACTGACTTTACAGTCTGATTTACGGCTGTTATATACTGAAAATGAGCAGACCAATCATCTCAAACTTAAAAATATGTCAGATTTCAAAAAGGACAAATCATCATGGCTTTACAAACAGTAAAATAAAAGTAGAATAGTAATATAAAAAGAATTCAGACTGGATAATGGACTATATATCCTTCACATTAGTCTAATAATGCATGGTACAAAAATTTATATGTATTAAATTAGTTTAATAATATATGATAAAATATAATATCCATTATATTAATCTAATAATGCACAGCATAAATTAATATCCATAACATTGGTCTAATACTGCATGGTACAAAATTATTATCCATTACATTAGTCTAAAAATGCATGGTACAAAATTAATATCCATTACATTAGTCTAATAATGCATGGTACAAAGTAATATCCATTATATTAGTCTAATATTGCATGGTGTAAATTAATATTCATTACATTAGTCTAATAATATGTGGTACAAATTAATACCCATTACATTAGTCTAATACTGCATGGTACAAATTAATATCCATTACATTAGTCTAATATTGCACAGAACAAATTAACATCTATTATATTAGTCTAATAATGCATGGTACAAATTAATATCCATTATTTTAGTCTAATAATGCATGGTACAAAGTAATATCCATTACATTAGTCTAATATTGCACAGAACAAATTAACATCTATTATAATTAATATTCATAACAGTGGTCTAATAGTGCATGGTACAAAATTAATATCCATTACATTAGTCTAATAATGTATGGTACAAATTAATATCCATTACATTAGTCTAACAACGCATGGTACAAAGTAATATCCATTATATTAGTCTAATAATGCATGGTACAAATTAATATCCATTATTTTAGTCTAATAATGCATGGTACAAAGTAATATCCATTAAATTAGTCTAATAATGCATGGTACAAATTAATATCCATTAAATTAGTCTAATAATGCATGGCATAAAGTAATATCCATTACATTAGTCTAATAATGCATGGTACAAATTAATATCCATTACATTAGTCTAATAATGCATGGTACAAATTAATATCCATTACATTAGTCTAATAATGCATGGTACAAATTAATATCCATTACATTAGTCTAATAATGCATGGTACAAAATTAATATCCATTACATTAGTCTAATAATGCATGGTACAAAGTAATATCCATTACATTAGTCTAATATTGCATGGTACAAATTAATATCCATTACATTAGTCTAATAATATGTGGTACAAATTAATACCCATTACATTAGTCTAATACTGCATGGTACAAATTAATATCCATTACATTGGTCTAATATTGCACAGAACAAATTAACATCTATTATAATTAATATCCATAACAGTGGTCTAATAGTGCATGGTACAAAATTAATATCCATTACATTAGTCTAATAATGTATGGTACAAATTAATATCCATTACATTAGTCTAATAATGCATGGTACAAAGTAATATCCATTATATTAGTCTAATAATGCATGGTACAAATTAATATCCATTATTTTAGTCTAATAATGCATGGTACAAAGTAATATCCATTAAATTAGTCTAATAATGCATGGTACAAATTAATATCCATTACATTAGTCTAATAATGCATGGTACAAAGTAATATCCATTACATTAGTCTAATAATGCATGGTACAAAGTAATATCCATTAAATTAGTCTAATAATGCATGGTACAAATTAATATCTTTTTTTATTAGTGTAATATTGCACAGTACAAATTAACATCTATTTTATTAGTCTAATAATGCATGGTTGAAATTAATATCCCTTATTTTAGTCTAAAGATTTGCCTTAGGTCCAAAAAGTTTTGTGACAATGGAAACATAATAATAACTTGTTGGGAAAAATCTGATTTGGAACAATAATTAATTTGTGATATTAAGTAAATAAGGGACATGAGTGGATAAATAAATGATACTATTTGTGTGTGTGTGTTTAACATTAAAGGTGACAATTTAGTAATCTTTCATATAATATAGTTTTCATATTCTTCAGAATGATTATTTTTCAAAAGTATCCCCATTAGTTTCCAGCTTTACAAGCTTTTATTGTATCCAAACCATTTCTTTTCTAGATGTAATCTTTGCAGAAAAAAGGAATCAAGAACTACATGAAAATAAAGATTACTTCCTGAATAAGATGGAGCAATTAAACATCGTTGTCAAGGCAAGGGCCTTCAATGAAAATGGAGTAAAGGTCAGTTTATGATATTCTAATTTCACCTTGTTTATGTGTGCAAAATGTCACCTGTTGTCAAGAGCCCACATTGTGAAATGTAAGATGACAACTAAGGAAACTGCAATTTCATGAATAAAAGTTGCTCAGGTTTATAAAAACAGTTGAACATTAATATAGATGCAAACAATTAATAGTACAAGTAAATTAAATTCTAACTATATTATAATTTAAAGGTTGTGGCAATTTGCAGTAAGATCAACTGCCAAGATTATGTCTGATCTGAAACCACTGGTGAATGAATAGTCGTGTAATCACAGAATTGTTCATTTTCTATACCTATCTGATAACATTAAGTAAAAATCTCTTGTAACAAATGTATCATTCACCAAAAATTGTACTATTATTGTTGTATACCATGCACCATGCCAACCATTTTTTAAAATCTGATCTCACTTCAGTTCATTAGATATCATGTATAATAAATACATTCATTTAATATCATGCTTAAGGAATATATCCTTCATTTATTCAATATTGTACTTAATGAATCTGTCCTTTATTCATTTAATACCTTCCTTAAGGAATATGCCATTCATTCATTTCATTTCGAGCCTAAGGAATCAGTCATTCATTTCATTTACTATCATGCTATAGGAATCTGTCCTTCATTCATTGAATATCATGCATAAGGAATCTGTCCTTAATTCAGTCAATATCGTGCATAAGGAATCCGTCCTTCATTCATTTAACATTATTCTTAAGGAATCTGTCCTTCATTCATTTAATATCATGCATAAGGAATCTGTCCTTAATTCAGTCAATATCGTGCATAAGGAATCCGTCCTTCATTCATTTAATATCATGCATAAGGAATCTGTCCTTCATTCATTTAATATCATGCATAAGGAATCTGTCCTTAATTCAGTCAATATCGTGCATAAGGAATCCGTCCTTCATTCATTTAACATTATTCTTAAGGAATCTGTCCTTCATTCATTCAATATCATGCATGAGGAATATGTTCTTCATTCATTTAAAATCATGCCTAAGGAATGTGTCCTTCATTCATTTAATATCATGCATAAGGAATCTGTCCTTAATTCAGTCAATATCGTGCATAAGGAATCCGTCCTTCATTCATTTAACATTATTCTTAAGGAATCTGTCCTTCATTCATTTAATATCATGCATAAGGAATCTGTCCTTAATTCAGTCAATATCGTGCATAAGGAATCCGTCCTTCATGCATTTAACATAATTCTTAAGGAATCTGTCCTTCATTCATTCAATATCATGCATGAGGAATATGTTCTTCATTCATTTAAAATCATGCATAAGGAATGTGTCCTTCATTCATATAATATTATGCATAAGGAATCTGTCCTTAATTCAGTCAATATCGTGCATAAGGAATCCGTCCTTCATTCATTTAATATCATGCATACGGAATCTGTCCTTCATTCATTTAATATCATGCATAAGGAATCTGTCCTTAATTCAGTCAATATCGTGCATAAGGAATCTGTCCTTAATTCAGTCAATATCGTGCATAAGGAATCCGTCCTTCATTCATTTAATTTCATGCATACGGAATCTGTCCTTCATTCATTTAATATCATGTGTAAGGAATATGTCCCTCATTTGTTTAAAATCATGCATAAGGAATCTGTCCTTCGTATGTTTAATATCATACATAAGGAATGTCCCTCAATTGTTTAAAGCAGCAGAGAGGGTGTATCGGACAACATTTTTAGACAAGTATTCACTGAAATCACGCTTAAAATCAATGAAACCAATGACATCAGACCCCAAAGTCAATGACATCAGGTCCCAAATATGTGTGTGTTTCATGGATTAGGTCCAAAAAAAAATTATGAAAAAATCAATGAAATTAATGAAATCAAAAACTTTTCAACTATTACATTTTTTGGGAAAAAGGGACTACAACGTCGTTGTCACTCACCCTCTCTGCTGCTATGGGTTAACCGAATATTTGATCCAGTCCGATACGATATCGTGTTCGAGGGTCATGTAAATTTATTGTTACAAATCCGTGTGGGGTAGACTGAGCATGACTAAAGAAATTTCTAAATTGATTGAAGTCCATATCAGAACACCATGTCTGCCAAATATTTCGTAGCGTATGTGTATCAACGCCGTTGAATACAGCAAGCATATTACAGTTATCTCTAATCACTTTTGGAATCTGAGTGTAGCGTTGAGTGACATAGATCACATCAGTGTTTTTATGCCTGCCTCGGGAAAATATTCTAGCAGGATTTTTTTGATTATCTAACATGACATCGTCGTATACAACTAAATTGTTGATACTTCCATCGAGGTCTTCTACTGATGGCGCCTCGTCAATATCGGTTATAAATTCAATAACATCCTCGCCGGCAATCTCTGAAGCGTTTTCATTAAAATCTTTTAGCACTTCATAGCATCGTTGGTCGTCTACGCTAGGGGCAATTAAATACAATTTATCCCACTTCATCCATCTCATTATTAAATTGAGCAACAATTGCGTTTTACCGGATCCAGATGGTCCGATTATAATTGCGCGGATAGAGTTTGGTAGCGCTGCATGATGCTTCACTGGTTCTCTTGTTTTAGTCGCTGAAAAATCAATTATATTCATATCTCTATACATAAATTATGGATCTATATTGCGTGAAGTGTAAGGCGCGTACTGGCACAGATGACTTGACGACGATTACAACTAAAAATAACCGATCAGCGCTTTCTGGTAAATGCGTACAGTGTAGTACAAAGAAATTTAGATTTGTTTCTAAACCCAAGGAACCCAAGGAACCCAAGGAACCTTTAAAAAAGAACGAGGAGGTGATATCGCTGCCAAATTAGCAAAACTCCCTGGAACCCCATGGGCAAAATACCCCGGAGAAAAACACCTTCCAGGGTATAGTTATTGTGGACCGGGAACAAGACTTGATATCAGACTCAATGATCAAAATCAGCCCCGACTCGGTGAGGAACCAATAAACGCTATTGATAAGGCCTGTCACCTTCATGATGTTGCTTATAAAAGCAGCAATTTGCAACACAGGCATCTAGCAGATGTGAAATTAATTCATGCGTTGAATTCTATCACTGATAAATCCTTCAAAGAAAAATTGGCTTCATTTTTGATAAAATCGGCTATGAAAAGTAAATTGATGTTAGGTGCTGGTAATTAATAGCAACATGGAATCTATGTATTATTCCCCAAGAGGATACTGGAGGGGTAACGCTGCAATCAGTAAACTCGCTAGCGCCGCAAAAGTGAAAAAAAACCACTGCGGCTCATTGGTTATCCAAACAGGCACTATGGCAAATTTATCTACCACCGCCTAAACAAATTCAATTCTCGCATTTTGATGTAACCGGACCCAATGAAGTTCATCAGGCTGATCTATTATTTCTGCCACATGATCGTGGTTACAAATATGCGTTAACTGTAGTTGATATTGCAAGTCGATACAAAGAAGCAGAACCGTTAAAAACAAAATCGGCCACTGAAGTCGCTTCTGCATTTGAAAGGATTTATGGAAGGAGCCCTCTGCACTGGCCAAATCTGTTACAAGTTGACCCGGGCAAGGAATTTCAGGGTGCAGTGTTATCTACAATGAAATATCACAATGTCGCTATCAGACGAGGGCATACTGCACTGCATCGTGGTCAGGCCATTGTAGAACGATTTAATCGGATTCTTGCTGAACGGTTATTTGGATATCAATACGCAAAAGAATTCATCCAAGAAAAAAGATCCCGTGAATGGGTTAAGAGATTACCAGGTGTAGTTACCGCACTGAATAACGAGATTACTAGAACCATCAACATGAAACCTATCAACGCGATTAAAAAGAAGTCGATACCTGAAAAACCACAAAAGGATTTTAGCGTTTCCCAACCAATTCTTGGTAGTAATGTCATTGTGAGGTATTTATATGAACCAGGAGAGCTTGAGGGTGGTACAAAAAGGGCTACTGATCCTATTTGGAGTGTCACTACGCATAAGATATCTAGTATAACACGATCTACGGGTAGACCTCCAATCTATAAACTGGATTCAACTGCCCCTCAGCGTGGGTTTACTAGACAACAACTACAAGTAATTCCTGACGATACTCAATTGCCACCGCATGGTCTTAACTAGCACCCTTGCGTCTATTGCACTCAAGACAAGTCAACATCACATTATTTCTGACATGACCGAGATTGTTATTTTTTCTGTCTACGGTGAATTGGCGAGGATCCTTATCCGAATACTGCCAACGCATTATACAATTGCAACTCGCGCAGTGATTATTCTGTTGTTTCTTCAAAGTGATTATTAATTCAGCATCAATATCAAATTCTCGTTGTTTTTTTTTGTCCTGTTGTTTGTAACCGGAGAGTTTTTTATCAATAATATCATTATCATCGCCAATGATTTCATTATCGCCACCAATGATTTCATCATCTCCACTGGCTTCGCCAACGACAATTCTTCGAAGTTGATTTATTTTTCGTACTCTAGACACTGCGAGATAGACTAAATTCGACCATTCTATGCGATTATCTACCATCCAAAGAGTTGTATCCGATATAGTCAATCCTTGTGAAGAGTGTATTGTTGCTGCGTATCCTAGCGTCCACGGGGATTTATTAGCACGCAATGCATCTTCAACAACATTGATATCAACCAGCACAATATCATTTAATACTAAATTCTGTTTTTCACTTTGTCCTGGAATATCAACTTCGATGTTCTGTTTTCGTGTATCCGATGGCCTATAACAAAGAGGCACTGGAAGTGTTGCAAATTTTTGTTTATGTAATTCAAATAACTTCATCTGAAGTGTGTCTCTGACTATTTTTCTACTTGCAATGATTAAATCGTTTGGTCTCCACATTTCCCAAAACTCATTCATGGGAGTTTCCGAAATTATTTCACGGGTTATTTCACACTGGATTCTATCCGGTTGTAATCTAATTAGTTTCTTCAATTCTTTTAATTCATTATCAAGTGATCTGTGATCGGTATCAATTTCTTCATAATAGTCTACAAAACCCTTTAGCCATTCATGGGGGGATGCACCGACAAATGGTGGTGGTTGCCCGTGATCACCGCACATGACGACTTTTGTATTCTTCAATAACAACCACTCAAGAAATATTTTTAAGACATCTTCTGACACTGTGTCTATTTCATCCCACATGATGAATTCAGGAATAAATTTCTCTCCTATGCGCTCAGGAGTCCATTTATCTCCCTTCCATCGGAAAAAGCTGTGATAAGTGCAAGCATTTACCCCTCTCTGTATCATCTCTCTGGCGAGTCTATGAGTTGGTGTTAGCACAATCATGTTAGAAACGCTAGCGTTTCCACGACGGAATAACTCAATTGCCCGGGTTGTTTTTCCTGACCCACCACAGCCGTTTAAATAAACTGTTTTATACAGGCATATTGGATCAGAAATCGGTGGTGCACTAGAAAATTCTGAACACTGATTGCTTTCTAAGTAATTATTTTCAATGGTAACATCTGCTGATTGAATATAATCATGAATCATTTCTTTCTTAATTCTCCATGATCCCCATTTCTCGTTGCCAGTAGCCTTAAAATCAGCCATTTTGCTATTTATGTAAAATGAATCAGTAGCAACTCTAACTGCGGTGGTAGGAAATCTATTGATCATTGAAAACAGATTGATAGAAGCATAACCAAGCATAGAAGCTCTCAAATGTGTGTACTGCGGATGGTATCCATCAGTGTAAGTAACAATTGTACCCAATTTGGTTCCATCGGACATAAATGCGTCCTTACGATTGACATATAGGCCCTTATTCGTTAAATCCGCCATTACAAAATCGTATTCAGCGTTGTCTATAATCAATCGTGAAGAATATTTCGTATTATCATCTTTGCCACCTTGGGTAAATTTACCGATTATTCTTCGTCCAAGATTTTTTGCTTCATTGTTTCTGATTTCAAATAACTGTCTGGACCAATCCATGATTTGTTGTTCATTAAAATCAGGAAACAGTTTTCGCTCTTCGCTAATTATTTTTTCTAGATCAGGTTGTGGTAACCAGACTGATTTCTGTGCTCGATAGGATATAATTGCTTCACTGACAATTAATGATTTTAACATCTTACAATCAAGCATATATCTCAATAGCACTATTGGCATCCAGTGTTTTTCAGACATGTGTTTACCAATCCAAAGATAACTACACGGATGAAGTCCTTCAGCCATTTCAAATGATACCACACAAGCGAATCCGGTTAAATCAAAATCAGGAAGTGGTCCATTAATAGCAACACGGGTCATTTCGTGTGTAGGGTGTCCAAATCGTTTGAAATATTTCTCGCATTCTCCATACCCAAGAAAACTTCCTGGATAACACGCAATCATATCAACTGAAATAACGGAATCAGAGGTGTATTTTGTGTTCCATAATCCGCCGTGGCTGTATTCAAGACAGGACAATTTGACATCTGATAAAAACTCACTTCGTGTTGGTTTCCACGCGTTTTTCTTTCTAGCAAAATGTGCTGCAATGGATGGTACTGTGAAACAGTTTGCTAATAATTGATCGTCTTCTTCTCCGTCCTCAGAAAACTCACTAGCTAGTTGTTTCATTTGATTCTGCAGTTCTTCAGTACGGTATAATTCTCCGTTGGGTCTTACAAACTGATCAAAATCTGCATTCTTCGTCTGAATTACTATGAAATAGCCACGCTGACACAGGATCGTTTTTACTCAAATGGTAAATAGCATCAAATAATTTCTGCTCGGTAAAACATTCTTCAGGTCCCAACCCTGCTGGGGATAGATATTTTACGGTTCTATCCCGTGGAAATATTGTTACTGCAGATGACCACGCGTGCGCGTTATGATCAATAATTTCAATGGGGGTTCCTTTTGATTGATATTTCGATTCGTATAATACTTCACCGGTGATTGTTCTTACCGATATTGGAAATCTCAATGATGTTTCTAATTTGGCTATATCCTGAATTGTTGCCCCATGCTCTTTCACCGTGAACTCCCACTCGGTTATTTTTTTTCGTCTTAGATCAGTGAGTTTATTCCCCCGGGACGCATTTGTGAAGTGTTCTATTATTCGTGTTGCTACACAATTGAGCCCTGTCGAATATTTCATGGGTGCTAGTTTTGAAATATCAGGTTTTTCATTGAGCGGATAGATCCCGTAAACAACTGCTGTGACAGGATAAGATCTTTCGTAATAGGGTTTATCAATTCCAGTCAAAATTCCCGGTTTGGAATCCTGATTCAGGGTGATAGTTTTTTTGCCCTTGAGAATGGGTTCAAATTTATCCTTAATAATCCATTTGCCATTCTCACGGATAACGAATTTGATTCGGAAAAAATGACTTTTTTCCCCAATACGTGAAATGATCACTGCTGCTTTTTCATCATTCATGGTAGCGTCAACAACACCATCAATTCGAAATGTTGACCAGCAATAAGATGCTCCATCACGCTTGAATTCATTAAAACAGTCTCTGATGGGTTTATCAAGAATTTTATTCTTGGGTGTATTAGAAACTATATCAAGATTGAATTGAGCATCCTTCCATGATGATCTCATGTTTCCGTCTCTTGGACGTTTGTTACGTTTTTTGGGTCTATCGCGATTAAATCTAGGATTGATTTTCAATAATCTCTTAAACTCTTTCATGTTTCCGTCTCTTGGACGTTTGTTTCCGTCTATTGGACGTTTTTTGGGTCTATCGAGATTAAATCTAGGATTGATTTTTAATAATCTCTTAAACTCTTTCATGTTTCCGTCTCTTGGACGTTTTTGACGTTTTTTTGGTCTATCGAGATTAAATCTAGGATTGATTTTCAATAATCTCTTGAACTCTCTATCAGCATTGAATTTAGCATTTGTCGAAGTCAATCTCTTGAACTCCTTCATGCTATATACAAAACAAACATTTAAATGAAAGTTTTATGTATAATGAACCAATGCAAATGGCTCATGATGGGAAATGTAACCCCGTGTAACAAATCATGCAGAAAAAATGAATACTGTAGGTATCATATGCAAAGTTTTCGACGTGGAAGTCTTGGTCCGTTACGCTGTATTCGATGTGGGGTTGGGGTTAAGGGAAGATCACAATTGTGTAGTGATTGTGGTGGTAAGCGATATAGGGAATTGAAGCGTTATTATGATAAAAGAATAAAAAATGGACAATCTATCAGAAATTATGACCCTGAAAAGGCCCTTGACCCTGACAACATCAAGGATAAAATCATAAGAACCCCGCAAGACTATATCGAAAGATTTTCCAGTGATGTAATTATTGAACCAAACACTGAATTAGACAAACAATAGAATAGTATATATGGACCAAGAATTCAGACCACATCCAGTGATTACAAAATATGAAGCATCCAGTGATGGTACTGTCAGAAACCGTAGACTAAAGAAACCGGTCGGTGTTGTGAATAATCAAGGGTATTTGAAGTTTACTGTTGGCGGGGAAAAAGAAACGAAAAATTATCTCATTCATCGTTTCGTATTTGAATGTTTTAATGGATTGATCAAAGATGGTTTTGTTATTTATCACAAGGATTCTAATCCAAAGAATAATTCTGTATCCAATCTGCAGGCTATCACACTGAGTGAGAATTCCAAACGAGGAAGAGCTGGCACTTGCAAAACGGTTGGGAAGAGACCTGTGACATCTTTGAATACAACAACTAATGAAGAAAAAATATTTCAATCATTATGTGAAGCCGGTAAATTTTTCGATATTTGTAGACCGTCAGTACGAAAAGTTGCAGAGGGGATTTATCGATCGGCTATTTCAAAAAAGACGGGACAAAAAGTTCAATTTAGTTATGTCTAATGCGTCATAATTTCCAATTAGAGATATGTCATACTTATAGAATAATGAATTCTGAAAACATGAATAGCATCATAGTTGAAATAGCAAAATTGAAAAATCAGGATATCAAACTATCAGATGGATTAAATCCTGACCAAATTGTGTCTGATTTTCAGGATATAGAATACGGGGTTAGCACTAACAAATATATGCTACCCAAGAAATATGCACTCATCAAAAAAATTCAGAATTCTATTAAAGACTCTCTTTCATTTTCCAGTGACATCAGTGTGTTCGTCCCGTTGTATACTATCGTAGAGGGAATACGAAAAGAATTAGGTAACGAATACGAATTGAAAAAAGAAGTCAACTCTAAAATTAGAAACCTACGAGCATTAATTCAAGAAAATGAACAATTTTGATTGCCCGACCCGTATCATTTTTTGATTGCCCGACCATTATCATTCCGACCCTCATTTTTTTTAGCCGACCCTCAAGGGAGATGTCAAAAATCGATGGAGGATGTGTCAGATTGGTCAAAACTAGAATGTTGAAACTATCAGTATTATTTTATTTATATACAATTTTGATACTTTCAACATCACTGATAGAGCTGTCAAAACAATCAAATAACACTTCCATGACCGTATCAAAAATCATCCGACATGTAACAAAAGTGAGGAAACTGTGGTATTAATTATTTTATATACAATTTCCACACTTTCCTCATCAATGATAGAAGCTGTTATAGAATGAAATAACACTTCCATGACCGTGTTAAAAATCATCCGACATGTCACTGATGTCAAAAAGGGAGTTGCACGATGGTGTTAGGTCGGTATTGAAAAAGTGTTTTACAATTGAAAAATGGTTTCTGATTTCAAATAATGGTCAATGAAGCATTAACAACCCGATTGGCTCGTGAACGACTGGATGCAATCAGGAGATTTGTACCAATTCGCGACTCTGTAAGAAATAAACTGCAACAACGACAGAGTTTACAAACTGATTTTGCTCTGGGGTCTGAAGAATTGTTTAAACCAGTAACCACAGCAACGAAGGGGGTAGAGCGTGCTTTACTGGGAGATGGTCCCGAGACGGGAAAATCTGTTATTGGTGAACTTGAAAAACTAGCAGCGAAAACTGAACAAACTGAAAAAACTGATCCGAAAAAAACGACTGTTTCTCTGTTGAATAAATTTACTGATCATGCTAAAATAGAAATAAAAAAACCTAGTTTATTGAAATCAAAGGATTATCAAGCCTTTGGTAATTTTGCTGCTCAAAGCTATAATTCAAAGAAAGATTTTTTAAAGGACGAGTATAAAAATGATAGAATATCAAGTAATGATTGGTTCGATAATTTGTATAAACTAAATAAAGGGATTGGTCGTTTGAATAAGGATGAGATAGGATACAAGGAATTTCAAAGGGGGATTAGTAATTATAAAAGAGAACAAATAGAAGAACGACAACGAGAAATAGAAGAACGGCAAGAACTAAAACGTCAAACACCAACACGTAGACAAACAAGAAGACAAAAAAAACAACAACTACCACCTGATGATGATGATGATGATGATTATTTACAAACTACGGATTTAGAAAAACTAGATGAAGCAGCTGGTTATAGCGGAAGTGGATTAGGAAATCCAAGGATTGGAAACATTTGTCCTGATAGTGTTATCAATGATATATCACGATTAGATGTTCTCATCGGAGGAAAACGAGCTGGAAATAACTCTCCAGAAATAATTAATGAAGCAGCTGATATCTGTAGACGGTTATTTGCCGGCGGTATCATGGATATCAAAACCTATCGAGATTTCATTGACGAGTTAGCAAATGGGTATCATAGCGATTAAATAACAATTGAAAACACTATTGTTTTTATAATAATGATCATCCATTACAATCATGATAAACCAACCCCAGTCTATGTAGTTAATTCACGGTTTCCAGTTTATAGAGCATACTACGGAGATGGCCTCGGCAATACCATTTTAGGATTCTTTTCAAGAATGGCTCCAAAAGTGATGCCGTTAGCTAAACAGTTATCAATGAAAGCCATTGATGTTATTCGTGATAAGGGTATTAGTACTGTTGGAAATCTTGCCGGGAAAGCATTTTCAACTGCGAAGGATAAAATAACATCATTAGTGGGGCGAAAAAAGAAACCGTTACCGTCTACAGAAGAAATGCCTGCAAGTGTTAGTAAAATTATAAATAACGCAGTAGATGAAAAATTAGCGTCGATGGTAAATCAAGGAGACCAAAGCAATATTGCAAACATGATAGCGGGAAGTGGCCTTAAAAAACTACGTCGATGAAAATGGAAAAATCGTTTACGATTTCACTATTTAGACTCTGATAAATAGAATAAAATGTTCAAAAAATCATCTGATCCGGCGTTTGATATAGACGCCCCAGTTGGCAAGGATGATTCTGTACGCGATTATCAATATTACGCCTATCATGCCATAGACTCAACTAGTCGAGCAAGAATTGATCTTCAAGTCCATGATACCAGTAAATACTTTTTGCCCTGTGAAGCATTTATTGAAGTAGAAGGAGAAATTGTAACAGCTGCTGATACTCGTGGTGCACCAGCACCGTATCCAGCTGGTACTCAAGTCGGTTTTGTCAATAATGGTATTATGGCGCTATTTGAGAGTGCTAGATATCTCATTGATGGAAAAGAAATTGAGTCCATAGATCGTGATGTTGATGTGGCCACAACAATCATAGGGTTAGCGAGATATTCTGATGATTATACAAGATCAGCAGGACCCTCTATGATGTTTGCAAAAGATGGTAAGAATACCGCTGGAGGAAATCCATTTGTTGTAAGACGACCAAAAAAACGTGATAATAGTGATTCTGATGTCGAGAATATGATTATAAACAACGATGCTAATTTCAATCTAGGAGCTGCAACACGAAACGCAATGTTGCAAGGAGAACGTAAATCATTTTCATGCGCGATTCCACTGCATCACATATTTGGATTCTGTAGAAACGTCAGAAAAGTTATCTACGGGGCGAAGCATACAGTATCGCTTGTACGAAAGGGTGATGATAACGACGCAATTTGGAGGATTCCAGCAGATGCTGCAAATCCCAATGCTGATGCCGGTAAAGTCAATTTAACAAAAATATCATTGTGGATGCCAGTGTTGACTCCAGCAATCACCGCAGAACAACGACTACTATCATTTATGGACCAAGGAGGAAAGTCGTTGTTGAGTTGGCTAACCGTGAGTACAGATGTGAAGCAATCAAATATCAACGGGTTATTCACTTGGAACCTAGCATCAAAACAAGGCGTTTCTGCGCCACGTCATATATTTATTGCGTTCCAAGATAACACACGAGTTGGCAATCAAATCTTCAGTCATATGATATTTGATCAATTAGGTGTGAAAGACGTCTCACTGAGAATAAACGGCCAGCAGGAACCATCTGAGGATATACAACTTAATTACACAGAAAATCATATTGCACGAGTTTATCATCGTCTGTTGTCATTTATGGCACGCGATCAAAATGTCGATACTGGTTTGCAAATATCACAATTTGATTTTAAGAATCTGTATCCGATCTACTACTTCTCACTGGAACATCTCGATTTGACAAGACAGTCAGTTGTTGATATACACTTTAGAGCTAATGTGACTCGTCCTGTTGGTCCTCCTGCTATTACTGATTATAGAGCGGTTGCTGTCATTCTCAGTGATAAATCAATGCTACTCGAAGGTGTTGGTGGAAGAATGAGAGTGGTAGATGCCCCAGTAGAAAATCTTTGAACGATTTTTCATTGAATTAGAATCAATCAATTATATATAATGTCATATAGTGTTATTAGTGTTGCGTTAACTCCTGGTCAAATCAAAAAATTGCAATCAAAATCGGCTAAAAAATGTGGAACCACAATCACGTTGAAACCTAATCAAATGACTGGTGGTGAAAATAAATTATCGCTGACAACTCGTCAGGTGAAACATTTCAATGATGCTTTCAAGGATAAAAAGGGAGTTCAGATTACTCTCTCTGCGGCTGCTATTAAAAATATGATGAAAACAGGCGGTATATTTCCATTGTTAGCTGCAATACCAGCATTGATTGCAGCAGCAGCCCCAGCGGTGGCTAAAGCAGCGGCGTTAGGAGCCGTTGGTACTGCAGCAGGAATGGCACTAAAAAAGGCAGCTGGACAAGGATATAAAAAAAAAGAGACGATCCGTTCAAGGATTGGGTCTAAGACTACCAGGAACCCCGTATTCTTGGTACAGCGGAAAAGGTCTAAGACTACCAGGAACGGTTTATTAATTCAGAAATCTTCAATTTCCGAACCTATGGTTCCCAAATCTTCGATGGTTCCAATGTCCAATTTTGATTTAATGGATGCGGCTAAACAACTAGTGATTAAAAATTTCAGAGGTGTTTTTATGAAAGATCAATTACCACATCAACCAAACAAAACTGAAACAGGTATTATTAATCTCGATAACAGCACCGGACCTGGAACTCACTGGGTTGCATACGCTATTGATCCACGTGGGATTGTCTATTTTGATTCATATGGATTAGCCCCACCAAAAGAGTTTATGCGGTATATAAAAACCCTTCCAATGAAGACTTGGTATTCTACGCTACCAACACAACAAATCAATGACCCACCAATATGCGGCAGTGAAGTATTAAATGTCCTTGACGCTATTTCTAACTCCTTGGGTAACCCAAGGGGAAAACCACCACATATTGTCGTAAATGACTACACTAGTAATCGCTTTTTAGAGAGAGATATATAAAATATCATGATTGATATTTGGGGAAGACCTCTGAAACCCAAACCCGATGACACTGCAACCTCTGATTCTATCAAGGATATACAAAAAAAAATTAAAGATGAAATCGCTGAGACGTTGAACTTAACAAGTGTTGACCCGAATGAAATAGTTGTATTTCAAGACAAACAGGGTAAATTGAAATCCAGTAATATTTCTCTGGATGATATTTTGGTTAAACAACAAAACGCAATCGAGAACACAGTTGCGCTATTTTCCGATCAGGGTAAACTCAAACCGGGTGTACTTTTTTCGACGATTACAGATCGATTTACAAACCACGATAAAGAATTTGAAGATCATTTAAAAAACTACAATAGTTTCCGTAGAAATGTCGTTCAAAAGTTCTTTGGATCTCCGATTGTAGTTACACCATCTATCGCTGAAATTAAAACGTTTGTTGATGATCAAAAGGTTATCAACGAAGCAACAAAAACAACAACCGACGCCATTGATAAATTTATTGGAAACCCGTTAGATAAAATTGAACTAAAACTCCCTGATATTAAAAAATCCATTGATGAGACGAAAACTTCCATCGAAGGCATCAAAGGTGATCTTTCGAGGATGATAACAGCCATTGAAAAAACAAAAATTCCTCATGAGAAAACCAACAACTTAGTATACACAATCCAACATGGATCATTTGAGTGGACACCTACAAACAACACATTAGATATCACTGCAACCGTCAAGGGTATTTATCGATTAACACTAGTAACACCATCGTCTCAATTTAATATTTCATCGTCCAGTTCATCTGGGGTCAATAATACGATTTCAACGATCATCGACAAGAATACAACTGAAAAGTTCACAATCAAATCTACTGATAAACATTTGGTTAGGGTCTCAACAACGTGGTATGTGGAATTCGTAGCGAATTTAAGTAAATCGTAATTGAAAACGCTAGCATATTTAAAATAAAAATGATTTCATCATCTCAATATCGCTATGATCAGGTCAGAGAGTATCAAACTAGACTCAAAACCTTGTCTGAGGAGTATGAATTGAAAATTAAAAAATATCGCAGGAGAATTACCGCAATTGATGTTACTGTGTACGCTGTGAGTGGTGTAATCACCGGAGCCGGTATTATACTGTCTTCAGTGACAATGATGGCCCCGATAGCTGTTCCAATTTGCATTTCTGCGGCAACAACAATCGCTGGAATTATTTCAATAATCACAAAAAAAATATCCTCATGCAGCCAACGGAAACTACAAGACTACATAATTCAATTTCATGTTGTGTCCACTGCATACTCGCAATTATCCTCATTGATATCATCATCGCTCGATGATACAATTATATCAGAGAGTGAGTTTTCAGCGATGGTAGATATATATGATTCTGCGATGTCAAAATTAGAAATACATCATGAATATAATAACAATGACAACACAGATGGAATTACTTCAACAAATAGTGGAGAACACAAAACCAGTACAAACAAGCATGATCTCAATAACCTCAACGAATCCAGAATTCAGTGTGAATTTCCCCTCTCCGGTCCCAGTGAAGGAGATAGCGCTAGCAAAATTACGAGTATACCACAGTTGGCCAAATATTAGGTCAAAATCATTTGGTGGTCAACAACCGAATAATTCCCTGGTATTTGCAAATAAGAATAAACCCGACGGTACCCCAGACTGGAATGTTGTTTCCATACCAACCGGATCATATCAAATTGAACAAATCAATAATGAATTCGCGCGTAGAATAAAATCGATTACTGGAGTAGAGTCAAAAATCGCTATAACAGTTCATGAACCAACACTATCATCTGCCATTGAAATAAACTCAGAAGAATACGTCGTAGATATCTATCAAAGCTCAATAAGAACCGTACTAGGATGGCCTGAATTACCACCAAAGGGGGGAACCGTTGATTTACCAGAACCTCAAAAAACCGATTATATCACAGACAGGATAAAATCTGATAATCCAGTAAAGAGTTATATAGATTACAGTATTGCTAGCATCTTTTTTGCTCTTGGCACTATAGATAAGGGAGGGAAATATCTTTTTGTTAACGAACTTAAAATCGCTGAAAATTTCACAGCAATGAATAATGATTTTTCACTGTTGTTAATACCCCTTAAATCCAGCTCTCTTACCCGAGATGAATTTATCAGTGTCGTAAAAACATGTAACAAAATCATCAATGACATGGAAACATTTAATTCACAAATTATTCAAGAGATATTAGGTGACAGTAATCCTACAACAAGAACAATTTTTGCAGGAGGCAAGAGCATCCCCGTCAAGGATATACCCACAGTCAAACTACCAGGATATAACGTACCAGAACTACAAAAATCTCTCAGTGATGCCATCGATATTGGTTTTAAAATAATTCATGATACGTGGAAAAAAGCAACATCACCGGAAATAAAAATCCTGACCCATAATAATGACCCAGATGGTGGTGGCAGGCATATCGCTCCGTTCAATGTGAATATTTCAACGGTGATTGCGCTCAATTTAGTATGTGATGTGATCGAAGGAAGCTATCAAATAAATTTAGAACGATCAAATCAAGCTCAGCAAGGATATATTTTGTATTCATTTGCACCAACAGCTCCTCCAGGGTTTTTAATAATTGAGTCCCCGGTGAATCCAGTCTATATGCGATGTCATAATAATTCATTAACCAGAATTAATTTCAAACTCACTGACCAGTCTAATAATCTGATTGATTTACAAGAGGAGGTTTTACAAATTAGTCTGTTTGTGAAATCCTAAGGGGATTTTCGTCGTAGTGATTTACATGACCCTCGAACACGATATCGTATCGGACTGGATCAAATATTCGGTTAACCCATAGCAGCAGAGAGGGTGAGTGACAACGACGTTGTAGTCCCTTTTTCCCAAAAAATGTAATAGTTGAAAAGTTTTTGATTTCATTAATTTCATTGATTTTTTCATAATTTTTTTTTGGACCTAATCCATGAAACACACACATATTTGGGACCTGATGTCATTGACTTTGGGGTCTGATGTCATTGGTTTCATTGATTTTAAGCGTGATTTCAGTGAAAACTTGTCTAAAAATGTTGTCCGATACACCCTCTCTGCTGCTTTTAATATCAAGCATAAGGAGTGGCGCCGAGTGGCGGAGGTTCTAAAGTGCTCTGTTATGGATCACTGCCATTTCACCTCTGTCTGCGTCGGTTTGAGTCTAAGATTTGGCAAATGTAGTTATGTGAGAAAGCTTTCCAGTAGCTTCTCGTGGGTCAGTGGTTCTTTCCAGAGTTTTTCCAGGGTTCTTCCTCCACCAATAATACTGGCTGCCATACATGGCCTATTGTGTGCTGAAATAATGGCGTTAAACCCTACAACAACATCATGCATAAGGAATCTGATTTTCATTCATCAGATATCCTGCTTATGGAATCTGTCCTTCATTCATTTATTTTCATGCTTAAGAAATCTATCTTTCATTCATTTACTATAATGCTTAAGGAATATCTCCTTCATTCATTTAATATCATACATACTGAATCTCTCCTTCATTCATTTAATATCATGCACAAGAAATCTGCCCCTTCATTCATTTAATATCATATATAAGGAATATGTCATTAATTTATTTAATATCATGCATAAGGAATGTCATTCATTCATTTACTATCAAGCATATGGAATCCGTCCTTCATCAATTTACTATCATGCCTAAGGAATCTGTCCTTCATTCATTTAATATCATGCATAAGGAATCTTTCTTTCATTCATTTAATATAATGCTTAAGTAATCTCCATACTTTATTTAATATAATGCATAAGGAATATGTCCTTCATTCATTTAATAAAGTGCTTAAGGAATTTGTTCTTCATTCATTTAATATCATGCTTAATGAATCTTTCCTTTATTCATTTAATGTCAAGCATAAGGAAACTGTCCATCATTCATTTAATATCATGCATAAGTAATCTGTCCTTCATTCATTTAATATCATGCATAAGGAATCTGTCCATCATTCATTTAATATCATGCATAAGGAATCTGTCCATTATTCATTTAATATCATGCATAAGGAATCTGTCCTTCATTCATTTAATATCATGCATAAGAAATATGTCCTTCATTCATGTAATACGTTGCATTAGGAATCTGTACTTTATTCATTTAATGTTATGCATAAGAAATATGTTCTTTATTCATTTAGTGTCATGCATAAGAAATCGGTCCTTCATTCATTTAATATCATTGTTGCAGAATAGAAACCGAGTGGATTTTTGATTAACTGAATAACTCAAGCACAATATGTGAAAGTTGGAAATTTATGAACTTAATTAGTAAACAAAAATATATGAAGTATACATATTTTGACTCACTCGCTCTAAACATATGATTGATCCAATCACTCTATACAAACGGTGACACATTGAAAATAAATCAAAAGTATCATATCAATCTGAAATACAGATTCAAGATACCTCGTTTCAAATAATAGTATGCACTGTAAGATATTCACACAATTTCACGCATGGACTATGATTAAGATTAAAAAATCTCAAGGTATTCAAATACGTTTCAAATGTTCTGTACTGTAAGCGAGATTCAAATCTCCTGGAATACAGCAAAGATTCAAAATAATCTCATGTAAATGAAAATATACCTAATGGAAACAACAAATGGAACAAAGATGATTCTTTACCCTTGTACAGTAAAGTAATTTCCGGCAAAATAATTTGTTCCGTCGCTTAATGGAAAAAAGCATTTGTTCACCCTAGACAATGTTGTATGCATGCACAATGAAAAACCGTCAAATATTTCTAATGCATAACCCAATTATTGTTGGTCTAATTCTTTGACAATCATGCAAAAGGAATCTGTCATTCATTCCTTTGATATCATGCATAAGGAATCTGTTCTTCATTCAGTATCATGCAAAATGAATCTGTCATACATTCCTTTAATATCATGTTTAAGGAATCTGTCCTTCATTCATTTAGTATCGTGCTTAAGGAAATTTTCTTCATTCCTTTAATATCGTGCTTAAAGGAATATGTACATTAATTTAATATTGTGCATAAGGAATCAGTACTTCATTCATTTAATAACAAGATTAAGGAATATGTCCTTCATTCTTTTAATATCATGCATGATGAATCTGTTATTCATTTCTTTAATATCATGCATGATGAATCTGTCTTTTATTCCATTAGTATCATGCATAAGGAATCGGCTCTCCAATCCAGTAAATATCCTTAATATGGCATCTGCCCTTTATTCAGCTCTTTTGATGTTGTGTATGAGGAAGGAGTGTGCATTTCATTCTGTTCATTGTAACTTGTGCGTTCGTGTATATCTATATCTATAAAATTGGAAAACATACAAATGCTGAAAATATTTAATGTAGGAAAGTCTTCAAGTTTGTTGTTGCAGTCAGAAAAGGTGAGTTTTAAGAGCACTCTTGAAAGAGATCACTGTGTCTTTGTGTCTAATTTCAATGTGCAATTCATTCCACATTGCCCCCTGTGGGTTCGGGGTTGAATAATTGGTCTGACGTGCCTCACTGCATGTCGTAAGAGGCGACTAAGTAAAGGTAACCTGTTTTCCATGGGTTGTGACCCGTGTCGGGGGAGGAAAGGATTTTTGTAATTACTACACACTACTTTGGCCTCTATTTCTACTAGACGGGTGGTCGAGATGTGCCCAGTCTCAACAAATCGGCTAGTCATGCCAAGCCCTAGATGGTCATTATTTACTTGCTCACCTTCTCTATCTATCTTGTATATCTTGATACAACTGTTGCCCCGACGTTATATCCCTTTACCTTTCACTTTCCCAAGTTTTAAGGCAGTGGCTCAACTGGTCATTTGGGAGGTAATTTCACCAAACCCAAAAGGAAACTTCATGGTTCAATCCCATGTAATTTTATATAACGAGTATAGCATCTGTCTGTCCCTGGCACTTGATAAGTGTCCCCTTGTTGGGCTCCATGATGGTTGGGGAGCATGGGTGCTGAAATTTTAACTAATAACCATGGAAATTTTAAAATACAACATTAAAAACAAATGTACCAATCCACTATCTGATTCTGACGAAGAACCATGTGGTGTGGAAACATTTCCATGCTTCATGGTTATTCAATCGTAGGATGACTCAATGACATTGTTTCTTGCTGCACTGTCTCCATTTGTTATTGGAAAACCATTGCGGGATCCATTTGCACACCAAAAATTGTCAAAAAACTCAAATCGGGTTGTCTTCTTCTTGAGTGTGAGCGAAAGGGTCAAACAGATAATATCATGAAAATGAAAACCTTTTTAGATATTCCAGTGAGCTCGTTCACCCACACTACACTAAACTCGTCCAAAGGCATAATGCGCTGTCGTGACTTGGCTGGAGTCACAGACACATAAATCATCAAGGGGATGAAACATGAAGGTGTCACTGCAGTACGTAGAATACATATTAAACGTAATAACAATATGCAGGGCACCAACAAATTTGTACTCACCTTTAATAAACCAGCAGTGCCCAAAGTTGTCAAGGTTGGGGTTTTGCAGGTAAAGTTTGAGATATACATACCAAACCCTTTCGATGCTATAAGTGTCAAAAATACGACCCATCACAAAGACTGATGTTCCAAAGTAAAAATATGTGGCCGATGCGAAGAACATTCTCATCAGGAATCTGATTGTAGAGCAACTCCACATTGTGTCTACTGTGGCAAGGAACATCACGCCAATTCCAAGGATTGTGATACTTGGAAACAGGAGAAGGAAATTCAGAGGGTGAAGTTTACATCCAACATTCCCTACCCAGAGGCTAGAAAAAATTGTCCAAGTAAAACATACCTTCCTGGCCCATCCTTCTCCACTGTCATGAAACACAATCCGAAAATGATGAAGGACGCACAAACACAGACAGATAAGTCAGATTCAAGAAGAAGTGCCAATATCCACCATTACTAGCTGCAGAAAAAAAAATCAACCCAAAATACATTAAATAAGAACCCACCACCAAAATCACCAAGAAATAAACACAACGCACAAACAAATAAGTAGCCAAAGGGGTCAGATGACCCCATTAAAACT
This sequence comes from Unio delphinus, assembly GCA_029339505.1. Lineage (NCBI taxonomy): Eukaryota > Metazoa > Mollusca > Bivalvia > Unionida > Unionidae > Unio > Unio delphinus. The sequence continues at coordinate 1,342,081 of JAQISU010000059.1, read as the reverse complement.
TTTCAACACATTTGGAGACTTTGAGTGCATGAATGCAGAAGAAACTGCTCCATGTACTCAAAAATGCTCCAAACCTACTAAAACCAAATATATTCCGATACTTCCTCCGGACAAATAACAACACAAATTTCCTCCGTGAATAGTCTAACCTAGCTCCAGAATCTCCAGCATAACTTTATGATGATGAAGGCCATCATACATCAGAGCTGTCCATGGCCTAAACTTAACTACAATGATATTCTTCTGCTTTTAAATGAACACGATCCTGCAGTACTTTGTTTACAGGAAACATTCCTGAAAGAGACAGATAAAATTACATTTATCTCACCGTGCTAATTATGTTGTGGATGAAAGTAAGCTGTCCAAACTTTTTCTTGACTTATAATAAGATCACGACGTTGAGTATTTATTTGCCGAATTAGTTAAAATTATTAAACAGATTAGAGCACTTTATTGAAGCAGCCTAGCTGTGTAAAGTGGCCATTCTTGCTGAGAAAGGATATGTTATATCTGTCCACATGTCTTCAAGTCTTGGATTTGGAAATGTGGGTACATGAGAAAACATGCTAATAGCTTCCTTTTGGTCATTTATTCTTTCCAGGGCTTTCTCTTGTTCTTCCTTTGCCATTTTTATTTTCTGCCATATATAGCCTATATATTACGCTGACAAATGGCCTTAACCTCCCAAAAGGCAACACCTTTATTTCAATGGTACCTTGTTAGATCACAAGGTAAAGATAGTAAAATCCACAACTGAAAAACCATCGAGTTATTAATTTGATTTCTTTATGCAAATTACTCCATCTGGCCCCAAAGGTTTGATTATATTATTATATTTTACTCCATTGATTTTTTCTAAATTATACATAGGCAGCTAAATTCTGTATGCAGTATCAAATAATCATTGTTATAAGTAAGTATCATTATTTGTATTGTCACTATTATGAGTGGTATTAGTATTAGTATTATTATTATTAGTATTATATTTTAGCATTATTATTTATTAATATTATTGCCATTTATTGTTGTCATTATTATTATTGGCATTATTATTACCATTATTATCGTTTTTATTATTATTATTATTATTATTATTATTATTATTATTATTATTATTATTATTCGACATTAATTTATTCATCAAAATTACCAGCTTGAATTACTGATACTACAATATTATAGACATTATATGAATCAGTCCATACAATGCGGCAATGTTTATTTAACAATTAGACATTTAGAACAAAATATGTATTGTCTAAGCCTTAATTAAACAGTAAAAACAGATGTTATTCAGAACGTCTAAACTTCTATCATCCTTCTACACACATTTCATTGCTATTGAAAATAAAACTGGATAGTGTTAACAACACACATTTCATTGCTATAAAAAAATAAAACTGGATAGTGTTAACAACACACATTTCATTGCTATAGAAAATAAAACTGGATAGTGTTAACAACTAGTCGTTATTATTATTCAACTCGTGTCCCGATTCAGAGCAATAAAATTAGTTGATAAGCTAACCTTTCTTATCATTTGATTCATGTTTGAGGACCTAAGTAAATAAATCTGTATCATCTGACTGGACTGAATATGCACACCGACTAAGTTATTTACTTTTAATTTAGTAAGTCTACTTTTTCAAAAATTAAATCATTTTACTGTACAGTTGTGTGGCTTACATTTTCTGGCGTATGACAGTTGAATTGTTTGAAAATAAAGCTACTGTAGTTAATATATATATATATATATATATATATATATATATATATATATATATATATATATATATATATATATATATATATATATATAATTGTAGGAGGATAACTACTTCTTTACCCCCTGTATGCTTCATAAAGAATCTCCAAGAGAAGTTATCGCAACCGAAACAGATGCCCGTATGGTGAGCACATCCGTCCTGTGCTGGGTCATTAAAGGAACGTCTATGCTGCTTGAAATCTTCCAAAAGCTTATTGCAGCCTGTTTAGCTCGATGGCCGGTTGCCAAGAGGAAGAACACATCAGAAAGTCTAATTTTCCAAAATTGCACTGTTTTTGACCTTGATCCTGTTCATAGATTAGTTTTGCACTGCGATAACCATGCTGTTTTTGCAAGAATTACAAGAATGGGTATTGATCACGCCAATGCAAAGATGTGCACTAGAGTTAGAAAGTTCATTACTCTGAATCTCTCACATCAGGACCCGAACTTAAAATATCAACTGTGTGTACAGACAATCGAATCTCAAGATATCCCTGGAAATATTGTTTCCTGTTTCTCACCACCTTTTGAGATGTGGTTTGTTGATGAGGTAAATTGTTTTCGGTATTACTCAATGGAGGGAAATACTAGTATTGTCATTTTGTGAGGGTACTGTTATTTTTTTAAATATGCTTAAGCATAAAATTGCCAAGGTCAAAGGTGAGATTACTCCTCCCCAACCGATAACACTATAATATAAGAAACGTTATCAGTGAAGAAAGCAATACTAGATTTGGTAAATTGCAAGAAATCATGTAACATGATATGACATTGGTATGTGTCAATAGCTCATTTGGATACAGTTTGATGATGGTTGATGGATGGAAAAAATAACAGAGTCTGGAGTAACTCTATGGTATTATAAAATAAATCCTGTATAAAAACTATTATTATTGAAAAATGTATTATGTAATGTACTAAATACTAGAATCACTTCAAGTCATTTGACTTCCACTGGGAATTTTTGAGAGTGTTTCTTGATTATAGTAAAACTTTGGGACAATCCACACAGTAGCATTGCATATTTTATTAAAATAACATGTGATTTCTTTAATATATTCTTTTATAAATTTTGAGCTTAATGTACAGTAGCCTGGATTAAATATCAGTGCTTTAGTTAAGTCGTGAATAGTTGGAACAGGTCTTCATTTCCAAATTTAATTAAGAAACATCAAAAAACGTTTTCAATGACAAATTGTCCAAAAGCTTTGATCAAACTTAGAATGTGGACTATAAGTTCAGGATGAAATCCATCTGTAATGTATTGGTCCAATTTACATTTTCAATTTGGATATCTACTCCAATATTTATGAGTATTATTGCATATTTCAAATTACAAGAACAATGTTAACAATTATAAGAACAATGTTAACGATTATAAAAACAATGTTAACAATTATAAGAACAATGTTAAAAATTACAAGAACATTGTTAAAAATTATAAGAAAAATGTTAAAAATTAAGATATTACATATATTAGACCATTGCTATCCTAGTGATGTATTAATTCTCATTCTCATTGTTCATAGTCAACACAATACATTTGTTGTCTCTTTTTTTGACACTATATCTGTCTTGCATTTTCCCAAGTCTGCACAATACAAGTTTTGGTTTGGAAAACTAGATACCATGAGCAATCTGTCATTGTATCATATAATGTTATTGGTATTATTCCCATCTATTTAAATAATCACCCATCGACCTACAAATGGGGAATGGGCTGAAAGGTTATTGAAAAGAATGTTTACTCATATGCTTACATTAAAAACAAGTGTATTTCTCATTTAATCTTATACGCTTTTGATTTTCTGATTCTTCAGTAAAAACAATATTATATGCAAGTAACACTGTGCTCTGTCTTGTGGTTTATGCTGGCCTTAATTATTTTTAGGTACATGATCCTGCTGCACCAATAACGCGAGAGCACATGAATCATGCTCGACTCTGTGTCGCAATAGTAGCCATTTGTGGAAACGCCATGAGAACCATTTTAGAAGCCAATCCTCCTGCACCACATACAGCCATCGAACATGCAATACTAGCCAACAAAACTAAACTAATAAGCAGGACACAGGACGGATCCGGAAAATCGCAAAAGGCTCTTCTGAACACGGATCAGTGTAAAATGGTCTTCTCAGATCCCAAGCGTCGGTATATGGCTTTGATTGATCAGTTTGATATTTCATTGTTATATACTCTGATAAAAAATATCAGTAGGGTTAAACCTCCATCAACGGATTGGGGAGTTGCTCCAAATGATAGGCCAAGGGACAAGTCTCTTGGAGCAAATGTGGAGAGAATTCATTTATATAGGAATGAGATATGTGGTCACTCTGTGGATGGACAGATTAGCCAACCAAAATTTGACGACTACTGGAAAAAGATTGATTCAGTGCTTCGTGACATTGATTTAATTGTTGGTCAGGCATTCAGCCAAGAGTTAGAGATGCAAAGGAGACAGGTGATCTCCGTCTATGAAGCCTGCTAACTGCATGAGTAAAAAATTGAAGTATGAGCAAAAACGTAAGTACAGTGTACAAACAATATCATTATAGAACATGAAAATGATATCTCATGACATTTAGATAGGGAAATGGGACAGAGATGGTTTGGTCGTTATTAATATTCACTCTGTTGTTAAGCTTATATTTTGTGTGTCTTCATACTCGATGTTAATTATTGCAGTTTCATAGAAACATTTAGTAGTAAATTCATGGCCATTATTAATGCGAGACAGGATAGTATCACCAGATTTGTTTTCAAATATACTCCCTGGCACGCAAATTGAGTGTATAATAGATTATTCATCCATATTTATGTCATCTACATTTCTTTGATGTCTGTGGATTGGATGGTCTTCGAAATGGTTCTATGGTACAGATGCAATAAATGAAAGTATATGTGATCAAGTTTATATATGAGGAACTTAGTTATAGCTTCAAGTGCTGCTGAAACATTTTATTAAAGTTTTGGTTGGAAAACTGGATAACAAATGATCACTCTGTCCTTGTATGATATAATGTTATAAGTATTATTTTAAATACAGATTGGCAAAGGGTACTTTAGCTAAGTTGTTGTGCCTAAGTGATATGCAACAGGCAGTTTGTTTTTTTGTTATACTAATTGGATGCATCCCATACAATGTGTTAATGCTGTATAATTTTCTTTTCAGGTTTGAACCATCAGAGATTCCTTCCATGTAGAAAAAGATAGCTTGTTTGGATCCCTGACATCGAAAGAGAATGCGCAATCCCATGTCCAGTGTCACAAACCAATTTATAGTGGAGATGTGCAATACAATTCAAGTGTAGGCTATGGAGAAATACAATACAATTGTAGTGTTAAATATGGAGAAATACAATAAAATTACATGCTGACTACGGAGAAATACAACACAATTAATTACATGTTGACTTTGGAGAAATACAATACAATTAATTATATGTTGAGTATGGAGAAATTCAGTACAATTATATTGTTAAATATGGAGAAATAATACAATCATGACAGTGTTCAATATGGAGAAGCAATATAACTATATGTTCACTATGGAAAAATACAATACAATTATAGTGTTAAATATGGAGAAACAATACAATTATATTATTGACTGGAAAAAACACTAGAAAATTATAGTGTAGACTAAATAAATCTAAGACATGAATTGTGTAGACTTGGGGGAAATACAAGACAGGTATAATGTCAACTATGGAGAAACACAAGATATTAATTGTGTTGGCAAGGGCAATGACTCTTGTTTTGCAGTGTTTTGATGGCTTTTTCTTGTTTGTGTGTGTCGAAAATAGTGAAGATTGTTAACGAATAAAAGATTACATTCAAAATACTAAGCTATGTAGATGTAAAGATTTCATTAGTTGTCAGTTTTCATCATTTTAAAAATATGTTTCAAAATCTTTGAGGTTTAGAAATGCTCTTCTCAAGAGTGCAATATTATATCAATATTATGTCAATATTATAGCAATATTATATAAATATTATACCAATATTATATCAATATTATATCAATATTATGTCAATATTATATCAATATTATATCAATATTATGTCAATATTATATCAATACTATATCAATATTATATCAATATTATGTCAATATTATGTCAATATTATATCAATAGTATATCAATAGTATATCAATATTATACCAATATTATATCAATATTATACCAATATTATGCCAATATTATATCAATAGTATATCAATATTATATAAATAGTATATCAATATTATACCAATATTATATCAATATTATATCAATATTATACCAATATTATATCAATATTATGTCAATATTATATCAATATTATGTCAATAGTATATCAATATTATATCAATAGTATATCAATATTATACCAATATTATATCAATATTATACCAATATTATATCAATATTATATCAATATTATGTCAATATTATACCAATATTATGTCAATATTATACCAATATTATATCAACTTAAATGTTTATTCACGGTGATGTGCAGACAGAAAAACATTCCAAAAGACTGGAGTGTCATTTGTACCAAGTACGGGATTGTAACAGGAATTGGCCTGAATGGATGCCTGGATTAAATGACAACCCTGTGTGATGAAAGATGAACGTTTTTGAAATATAGTCATAAATATATGTATATTCTCTACAACATATACACTGTTATTCTTTCAAGCTCTAAACATGTGACTCATTCAATTACTTCTTCTTGACACAGATTGACAGAGTGCTCTAAAGTGCTCTCCGCTACTGATCACTGCCATCTCACCTCTAAGGGGGTTCGAATTGCAGATTTGGGTATGCGAGATAGCATGGCAGTAGCTTATCATGAGTCGGTTGATCTTAGCCATGTTTTTTCTGGGTTATTCATCTACCATTAATACTGACCGCCATGTATAATAGCCTATCGTGTGCTGAAGGCAGTAAGTACAACAACAACAATTACATCTGTTGATAGTGAATGAATTTGCGACTTGCGAAACTGTATGCCATACAGAAAATATTCATACAGTCTTTAAAAAATTGGGGAGGGTGATGTGATATTATATATTTAAAAAAATATATGCTGTAAATCTAAGATGTTATTAAGATTAAAATGATCGCAAGCAAATAGATTATCTCAATTGTACAAAATGAACAAGACTGAAACACAACATATGTTCCATGTATTCAATTGAAACAAACGAGATACATTGTTAAAAACATATAACTATTGTATCAAACATGACTCGTATAGTCATTTGTACAGCACATACAATTGATAACCACATGACTCATTTAAATACTTGTCAATGAAACTTTTGACCTGCTTCACGTGTATATGGATATACCTCACTTCTGAATTCTTGGTTTAGCCCACACTTGTGTTGAAAACACACCCTTCATGGATTCATCATGCATTCAAGTTTATATCAATGCTTCCACACAGCTAATATAAAACCAATCTGGTTAAAATATATAAACACATACTACTCAACTCTTAATAGCAGTTTGTAACAGTTGAAAAGTTCATAAAGTCAACATTTCACACTACGTCATTAAAACTGAATATACTTCACATATTTGCAAAAACAATGTAACATTTACCCGTATGGCTGTATAAGGAAATGGAGAGCATACACTCCTTGACAAGAACACAAAAGACCAATGTGTCGATTAGAACAGAAACTTAACATAACTCTACAGTAAACTCAGTATTAGTAAGGGTAAAATACTAGTGCATACCGTGCTTTAAGTGTCCCTCGCTGCAATCTTAGATTAGATGCACACTAGCTCAGTCACAAAAACAATTTATCCACTCTAGATAATGTTGTATGCACATATGACGAAAACTATGAAAGTGTTTCAAGGTGACAGCTTTTACATATACCCAAATTCACCAAATACAAGACTTGTACTAACGTGAATAGAGGTGAAACCAGCAACTCGTGTTTTGTTAGGCCTAATAGACAATGTGGCAAAAAACTTTGCTTTCCACTACGCACTGAAAGTTCTTGTTCCAAGTTGACTTTGGTAATATGTATGTGATTGAATTTACCTACCCACTAAAATCTCTTGTTCCAAGTTGATTTCCAGTATATTTATGTTATTTAATTTACCTATGCACTAGCACCTTATGTTCCAAGTTGATTTTGATTATATTTATGTTATTCAATTTACCTACCCGTTGAAATCTCATGTTCCAAGTTGATTTTGATTATATTTCTGTCATGGAATTTACCTACCTATTGAAAGCTCGTGTTCCAAGTTGATTTTGATTATATTTATGGTATTTAATAATGGGACTACTTATGACCACCTGGGCGCTTCTCATTGCACTAATTATAATTATAGAATGCTGCTATACAGATTGGCTGCTTGGTCTGCACCAAATAATACAGCCTCTCACCAATATTTTGCATTGTATTTTCTCAGCATGGAATAGAATACAAGATATCAAATCAAATAAAATATTGAAAATAAGTTGAAGTTTGAGATTCATAATGGAAAAACCCACTAAATTTATTAGTCAATGTGGCAAATCCAAAATATTCACTGCTGTGTTGTTCATTTCCTACCAGCAGTCGACTTGTTCCAGGACTATAAAATGCAAAAAACAAAACAAAACGAAACAGTTTCATTATTTTTTGTAATAGGGTCATATTTTGGTTAGTTGACTTTTTCCTAATTGAAGCTTTTGTTTTCTTGAGTCATATATTAAGAACTGTTTGTAGCAAAAACATGTTCATTTAATTTTTCAAATGAAAAACCAAAAAATGAAGAGGTGAGTCTGGCCAGACAAAAAACTGATACTTGATTTCATTGACGCAGATAAATACATTACAAACAGTGTAGATAGTAGTTCACATAGCACTTAACATGTATTATGTCAATATACTTTGAATCCCAAAGTATAATTTATAATTTTATTACGTTCTCCAAGGACAATGTGGGTATGTGAGAAATCTTGTCAGTAGCTTATTGTGTGTAGCACCCCATGTGTTTCAGTATTTTTTCTTGAGGATATTCCTCCATTAGTTATATTGGCAGCCATGTATAGCCTATCTTGTGCTGCAAATAGCATTTAAACCCTACAACAACAATAACAACAACAGCTGTTTCCCAAATGCCAAAAGTAAAATAAAAGCCAACGGTTGTTATAATAAGAGAACAGTTTAGGAAATATTCTTCATATCAAAGGTATAATAATTGAGAAGACAAGATAGAGGATTTTACAAAACCACTACATAAAAGACTTAGAGGATAAAAGCAATTTTGAGAAAGAAGCTGTTTTGATGTAGTACAAGTTGCTAGGGCAACAATAAGCAAACCATTTAGAGACTAACATGCATGACAGTAATACCAAGCACACAAGGAAAAAAACCCATCATCATTATTCAATGTTATGATGAATATTATCAGTCGATTTTGATTTCTTAAGACATAGCATATAAAAATAGAAGAATGGACATGGGGAAGTAACTTACAAAATGATACCAACATATAGAGTAATGATTAACTGGTAAAATGTCATTTAAAATAGTGGAGCATATTAATTTATATTCAATGTTCTGAAGAATATTATGAAATCATTTTGGATTCCTTAAGTTATTACAAATACCACAGAGGAAAGTAATGTAAAAGTAAAACAATGATTAAGAGATACAATTTCATTTTAAAGAATGAAGCAGATACAATATGTGCACAAATAACATTTATAACCAAATAATTAAAATGTTATTTATTATGAGAGGCAGGTGTCTTCTCATGATTAATAACAATTTAACCCAATGAAAAAAATACCTTTTTAAAACACTCATAATTGTTATGTCTGTTCTGGAGAAAGTTTATGCCGCTTGGTACAAATAACAAAAATTAACCTTAGAATGTGATCTTCTAAAGAACATATCCCATGTGTGAGTGGCATCTACATGAGAAACAATCAGAAGTCTAATGCACTAACGCATGTTTTCCAGAACAGAAACACAGTTGTACGCAGGAATATAAGAAACAATTTTGCAATGGACTTGAGCTAGTATTGTATTGGAGAGTTTAATGCTGCCTTTCATAAGCACTGTCATGGCACTTCCATGAAAATGAAGGTCATTTCAAAAGTACTGTGATGACAATGAAAGTCATTTGAAAAGTAGTGATGACATTTCCATGACAATGAAGGTCATTTGAGAATTATTGTGATGACACGTCCATGCCAATGAAAGTCATTTCAAAAGTAGTGATGACACTTCCATGACAATGAAGGTCATTTCAAAAGTAGTGATGATAATTCCATGACAATCAAGGTCATTTCAAAAGTAATGTAATGACACTTCCATGAAAATGAAAGTCATTTCAAAAGTACTGTGATGACACTTCCATGACAATAAAGGTCATTTTGAAAGAAGTGATGACACTTCCATGAAAATGAAAGTCATTTCAAAAGTAATGTAATGAGACTTGCATGAAAAAGAAGGTCATTTCGAAAGTACTGTGATGACACTTCCAGGACAATGAAAGTCGTTTCAAAAGTTATGTATGACACTTCCATGAGAGTGAAGGTCATTTCAAAAGTAGTGATGACACTTCCATGACAATGATGATCATTTCAAAAGTAGTGATGACACTTCCATGACAATGATGATCATTTCAAATATTTCAAAAGGACTGTGAGGACAATGAATGCCATTTCAAAAGTAATGTGGTGACACGTCGAGGATAATGAAGTTCCTTTCAAAAGTATTGTCTTGACACTTCCATGACAATGATGATCATTTCAAATGTAGTGATGACACTTCCATGACAATGAAGGTCATTTGAGAAATACTGTGATGACACTTCCATGACAATGAAGGTCCTTTCAAAAGTAGTGATGACAATGAAGGTCATTTCAAAAGTACTGTGATGACACTTCCATGACAATGATGGTCATTTCAAAAGTAGTGAGGACAATGAAGGCCATTTCAAAAGTACTGTAATGACACTTTCATGGCAATGAAAGTCATTAAAAAAGTACCCTGATGACACGTTCATGACCATGAAGGTCATTACAAAAGTAAATATCTCGATATGGCTTTGACAAAACGCAATGCCGGTGTTTGAGTTCGTTCCTGAATGGACTCTTATGTGTGTGGTTATGTATAAGTTAAAATATAGATTTTAACTTTAATATGTAGCATAGAAAAACAATATATTTTCTCCATAAATCCTGATATTCGTAGTTCACAATTAAATATTATAAAAGTAAATTGCTTGATACCACTCTGACGAAACAACATGTAAGGATTTCAAAGGCTGATGCATGGACCATTTAATATCACATTTCAGAGCAGACAATCCAATGTACACACACACACACACACACACACACACACACACACACTCACACATATATATACACACATATAATGAGGACTTTGTGTAGCACCTAATATTTAGAAGCGATAAGTGCTTTACAACATTTATCAGAAAACACTTATAACATAATAATATCATTACCAACAAAACATTAAAAAAATACCATGAAATATGGTACGAATCATTATTAGGTCTTTAAGTTTGTTCTTGCATATAGGATCACCCTTGTCTTTCGCTCTAAGTTCAGTTGGCAATTTATTCCAAAAATGGACCATTTAATATCATATTTCAGAGTAGACAATCCAATGTACACACACACACACTCGCACACTCACACACACACACACACACACACACACACACACACACATATATATATATATATATATATATATATATATATATATATATATATATATATATATATATATATATATATACACACACACACACACACACACATAATGAGGACTGTGTGTAGCACCTAATATTTAGAAGCGCTAAGTGCTTTACAACATTTATTAGAAAACACGTGTAACATAATAATATCATTACCAACAAACACCATGACTTTTAAAAAGAACATAAAACATGCTGATAATATTTATGGTACGAAACATTATTAGGTCTTTAAGTTCGTTATTGCATATGGGATCACCGTGTCATTGGCTCTAGGTTCAGTTTGCAATTTATTCCACGTTGTTGGCCCTGGTATGCAAAAGAACCTTGTCCATATGACTTCGTAGATGGATGTTGGAAGATATAAGGGTTTCTGTTCCGTCTTATCAAATGTTTGGTTACTAAACGTGTCCGAGATATTTGTTCATCCGAGATATATGTTCATATGAAACGGAGACTTTCTTTCACCAAGGTGTTAAGATATTGACCAAATAAACTTTGTGAGCCAAGGGATAGTCGTCAGCTAAGTTTCAATATTTTGTTCAATAAGGTGGCTCTAGACAGCACTATGGTCGCAATTCTTGAAGTCTTCAAATAATTTTTTCTATCATTTCAGAGCAGTGATATCGAAAGCGCCTAATCAGTCGTATTTGGACACAAAGTTTTTGTTAACTGGGACGCAGAAAAGCACATCTTCAGGATTCCTCCGTACTCACCGATTTGATGCACGGCAAATGCAAGGGTAAGCACGTGTTGAGTTGGAAAGTGTTATCTCAATTAATCGTTTTATCAGTGCTGATATTTACAATGAGAAAATTCAGTCACTGAAAGACGCCCAGATCATTTATATGGTGTCATTATTAGAGAACATTTGAAGAACAATCCAATAGCTTTACAGAAAGTGCAAAGACCTGACTTGGTGCTGTGTCGTGAGAAAATGTGCTGATACTTAAAATAATGAAATTCATATACAGAAAGACCCAGTGGAAAGAGTACATCAAATAAACAACGATAACTTTCATTATTGAGATACAGACTTGCTAATCGAACCCAATATAATATTATCCCCAAATTCTTTTCAACCAGACATTTTACTAATTACTTTTTATTTCTTGCTTTGGTACAAAAGATTCACCAAATTATAATAATTTACACTTTCAAACTTTAGCAATTTATCTTTTTCAAGAACTCTAATCTTTACTGGTTATGATTTAAAATAAAATTATCAACTTTAAGATGATTAGTTTGAACTCTCGGGATTTATTATATGTTTCTCAAATATGTGAAACTAATATACATGTGGGTAATACAATATACAAACTTAAATTTCAAAAACAATATAACGGTTCCTAGAATCTTTCTAGAGAAATTCATATCCTTTAGATAAAATCCACAATTTTCTGTTTTGAGTCTAACGTCTTGAGCTAAACAAGAAAAACAGAAAAATCGATGACGATTTTATAAAATTCATCAAATAAGTTATTTTCCTAAAATAAAATTTCTTAGTAAGCAACAGAATAATAAGAACTTACTCTATCATGATATAAATTCAGAGATTTGTCATTGCGAGCACCAGTAAAATATAATTAGATATTATACCATATTAGACAAAATATATTTTAATTGTACTGTTACGGACTGAAGCTCATATTAAATTTCCCAATGAATCCAATATATATATATATATATATATATATATATATATATATATATATATATATATATATATATATATATATATATATATATATATATATATATATATATATATATACAGAGAGACAGACAGACAGAGATTCTATAATATATTATATTATGTTAATTCCAAAGGATATGAATAATGTTTAATTTGCTAATGTGGAATTTTACATTTTGGCTTAATCAATGGCACACACATCACTCGAACCAATTTACTTCAAAAAACACGACTTTCTCCAACTACATTTGTCCCCATAATGACTGTGGATATAAACATTTTCAAATATGTTTTTGTTTGACAGCTTAGGAACACAATTAACATAGTATGATACATCATCTTTATAGTAATGTTTGCAAGGGAGGCATGCAAGACGTTTGTGTTGCAAGCGATATAATTTAAAATGAGAAATATTATAACACTGTTCTTGGGAGTCAATCTTGTATTACAATAGGTATAATAATTTACAAATATTCAATAATAACATATATTACAAATGATATAATAATTTACAAATATACGACAATGGCATATATTACAATGGATATAATAAATTACTAATATACAACAGTAACATTTATTACAATGAATATATAATTTACAAAAATACGACAATGGCAGCAGATAACTAGCAGTTGTGCTTGTAGATCATATATGTAAGATGTTAGTAAGGTTTTGTGAAACCATATTGGTAAGGTGTTGTGTAACGATGTTATTTAGGTGTTGTGCAACAATGTTTGTAATGTATTGTCTAACTATGTTAGCAAGGTGTTGTATAATGATGTTACTAAGGTGTTATGTAACGATGTTAGTACGGTGTTGTCTGTGTTAGTAAGGTTTTTTGTAACGATGTTAGTAAGGTGTTGTATAACGATGATAGTACAGTGTTGAAAAGCGAAGTCAGTAATGTGTTGTGTAACGATGTTAATAAGATGTTGTGTAACTATTTTAGTAAGGTGTTGTGTAACAATATTAGCAAAGTGTAGTGTAACGATGTTAGTAAGATATTGTGTAACGATGTTACTAATACGTTGTCTATGTTATTAATGTGTTGTCTAACTATGTTAGTAAGGTGTTGCATAACGATGGTAGTAATGTGTTGTGTAACGATGCTAGAAAGATATTGTGTAACTAAGGTGTTGTGCAACGAAGTTAGTGAGATGGTGTGTGTGACTATGTTAGTGAGATGTTGTGTGACGATGTTTGTTATGTATTGTCTATTTGGGTTTGTGATGTGTTGTGTAACTGTGTTAGTAAGGTTTTGTATAACGATGTAAGTAAGATATCGTGTAACGATGTTAGTAAGGTGCTGTGTAACGATGATGGTAAAATGTTTTTTAACGATGTAAGTAAGATGTTGTGCGATGATGTGTAAATGGCGTTGTGTAACATTTTTTATGAGGTGTTGTCTAACGATGTTAGTAAGGTGATGTGGAACTTTTCAAGGATCAGCTAATCTCAAGCTGTAACAAAATGTTATAAAGCGTTTGTATGAATAAGTCCTATTCAATGACAAAACGTGTCCAGGCTTAGTAATGGGATGATCAAGTCATGTTCAATAACAAGACTCGTCCAGCAATAGGAATGGTATTATCAAAGCAAAGTTCTTGTTGACTATTTATTTTTCAGGCTGGACGAAATGGCTGTCATATATAGTGTCATGACTTTCACTCATCAACCGTGTTTTTTAAGAATGTTCAAATGAATGATATAATTTGTTTTATTCCTACCCTAAACTCAAACGAATGTATTAAGAAGACTAGAGTCAAATTCAAATACAACAAAACTAATTGATCTGGTGTTATTACGGCAGTAAATTGGACAAACAATTACGATTAAAGGTTATGTGTTAACTTTAAATAATTAACTGCATTTAGTATAACTATGCTAATTTATTTTATTAGCTGAAGTCTGAAAAATAACAACATTAACTTTGTTTTGCAACAGTGTCTGATACAATTGATTCTCAAACTGTCTTAGCCATTTCACACAGACCCTACTTAGTTTTCCAATGCCGGTAAAAGCGTTACATTATGCGGGGAATGAAGAGCGTGAGAGAGAGAGAGAGAGAGAGAGAGAGAGAGAGAGAGAGAGAGAGAGAGAGAGAGAGAGAGAGAGAGAGAGAGAGAGAGAGAGAGAGAGATTCAGTCATATGACTGCTTAAAGGTTGTTGTTGTAGATTTCAACGCTATTTATCAGACAAGATAATATATTCATTGCGGCTAGTATAACTGGCGGCTGAAGAACTCTGGAAAAACCCGGTAAGAACCACCAACCCTCAAGAAGCTACTGGCAAGATATTTCACATACCCACATTAGCTAAGATTTTTCACATTCCCACATTAGATAAGCCTAAGAATCGAACCCACGCTGGCAGGTGAGATGGTAGTGATCGCGTTAGATCTCTTGGCCACTTGAGGCCCCTACTTTAAGTTACTGGTACGCATTGGTAGTAGTCACTGAAGACATTCTACACTTTAAGGCTTAGGTCATCAACTGGGACAGTTACCAGCACAAAATTAGTCCTTAAGCAGCAGAGAGGGTGAGCCGGACAACATTTTTAGACAAGTTTTCACTGAAATCACGCTTAAAAACAATGAAACCAATGACATCAGGCCCCAATGTGTGTGTGAATCATGGATTAGGTCCCCAAAAAAATATGAAAAAATCAATGAAATTAATGAAATCCTCCATCGATTTTTTGGGAAAAAGGGACTACAACGTCGTTGTCACTCACCCTCTCCGCTGCTAGAACTTTCAGTTGGGGTTAACCGAATATTTGATCCAGTCCGATACGATATCGTGTCCGAGGATCATGTAGATTTATTGTTGCGAATCCGTACGGGGTTGACTGAGCATGACTAAAGAAATCTCGAAATTGATTGAAGTCCATATCAGAACACCATGTCTGCCAAATATTTCGTAGTGTATGTGTATCAACTCCATTAAACACACACAACACATTACAATTATCGCGAATCACTTTTGGTATTTGTGTGTACCGTTGAGTGACATAGATCACGTCCGTGTTTTTATGCCTGCCTCGGGAAAATATTCTAGCAGTTTTTTTTTGTTTATCTAACATTACATCGTCGTATACAACTAAATTGTTGATACTTCCATCGAGGTCTTCTACTGATGGCGCCTCGTCAATATCGGTTATAAATTCAATAATATCCTCGCCGGCAATCTCTGAAGCGTTTTCATTAAAATCTTTTAGCACTTCATAGCATCGTTGGTCATCTACGCTAGGGGCAACTAAATACAACTTATCCCACTTCATCCATCTCATTATTAAATTGAGCAACAATTGCGTTTTACCGGATCCAGATGGCCCGATTATAATTGCGCGGATAGAGTTTGGTAGCGCTGCATGATGCTTCACTGGTTCTCTTGTTTTAGTCGCTGAAAAATCAATTATATTCATATCTCTATACATAAATTATGGATCTATATTGCGTGAAGTGTAAGGCGCGTACTGGCACAGATGACTTGACGACGATTACAACTAAAAATAACCGATCAGCACTTTCTGGTAAATGCGTACAGTGTAGTACAAAGAAATTTAGATTTGTTTCTAAACCCAAGGAACCCAAGGAACCTTTAAAAAAAAAACGAGGAGGTGATATCGCTGCCAAATTAGCAAAACTCCCTGGAACCCCATGGGCAAAATACCCCGGAGAAAAACACCTTCCAGGGTATAGTTATTGTGGACCGGGAACAAGACTTGATATCAGACTCAATGATCAAAATCAGCCCCGACCCGGTGAGGAACCAATAAACGCTATTGATAAGGCCTGTCACCTTCATGATGTTGCTTATAAAAGCAGCACTTTGCAACACAGGCATCTAGCAGATGTGAAATTAATTCATGCGTTAAATGCTATTCCTGATAAATCCCTTAAAGAAAAATTGGCTTCATTTTTGATAAAATCGGCAATGAAAAGCAAATTGATGTTAGGTGCTGGTAATTAATAGCAACATGGAATCTATTTATTATTCCCCAAGAGGATACTGGAAGGGTAACGCTGCAATCAGTAAACTCGCTAGCGCCGCAAAAGTGAAAAAAAAACCACTGCGGCTCATTGGTTATCCAAACAGGCACTATGGCAAATTTATCTACCACCGCCTAAACAAATTCAATTCTCGCATTTTGATGTAACCGGACCCAATGAAGTTCATCAGGCTGATCTATTATTTCTGCCACATGATCGTGGTTACAAATACGCATTAACCGTAGTTGATATTGCAAGTCGATACAAAGAAGCAGAATCGTTAAAAACAAAATCGGCCACTGAAGTGGCTTCTGCATTTGAAAGGATTTATCGAAGGAGTCCTCTGCACTGGCCAAATCTATTACAAGTTGATCCTGGCAAGGAATTTCAGGGTGCAGTGTTATCTACAATGAAATATCACAATGTCGCTATCAGACGAGGGCATACTGCACTGCATCGTGATCAGGCCATTGTAGAACGATTTAATCGGATTCTTGCTGAACGGTTATTTGGATATCAATATGCAAAAGAATTCATCCAAGAAAAAAGATCCCGTGAATGGGTTAAGAGATTACCAGGTGTAGTTACCGCACTGAATAACGAGATTACTAGAACCATCAACATGAAACCTATCAACGCGATTAAAAAGAAGTCGATACCTGGAAAACCACAAAAAGATTTCAAAGAACCAATTCTTGGTAGTAATGTCATTGTGAGGTACTTATACGAACCAGGAGAGCTTGAAGGGGATAGAAAAAGGGCTACTGATCCTATTTGGAGCGTCACTACGCATAAGATATCTAGTATAACACGATCTACGGGTAGACCTCCAATCTATAAACTGGATTCAACTGCCCCTCAACGGGGTTTTACTAGACAACAATTACAAGTGATACCCGAGGATACTCAATTGCCACCCCATGGTCTTAACTAGCACCCTTGCGTCTATTGCACTCAAGACAAGTCAACATCACATTATTTCTGACATGACCGAGATTGTTATTTTTTCTGTCAACGGTGAATTGGCGAGGATCCTTATCCGAATACTGCCAACGCATTATACAATTGCAACTCGCGCAGTGATTATTCTGTTGTTTCTTCAAAGTGATTATTAGTTCAGCATCAATATCAAATTCTCGTTGTTTTTTTTTGTCCTGTTGTTTGTAACCGGAGAGTTTTTTATTAATAATATCATCTATTGTGGTGTCATTATCATCGCCAATGATTTCATCATCGCCACCAATGATTTCATCATCGCCTGACTCTGTCAGGACAATTCTTCGAAGCTGATTTATTTTTCGTACTCTGGATACTGAAAGATAGACTAAATTCGACCATTCTATGCGATTATCTACCATCCAAACAATTGTATCCGATATAGTCAATCCCTGTGAAGAGTGTATTGTTGCTGCATAACCTAGCGTCCATGGGGATTTATTAGCACGCAATGCATCTTCAACGACATTGATATCAACCAGCACAATATCATTTAATACGAGAATCTGCTTTTCACTCTGTCCTGGAATATCAACTTCGATGTTCTGTTTTCGTGTATCCGATGGCCTATAACATAACGGTACTGGAAGTGTTGCAAATTTTTGTTTATGCAATTCAAATAACTTCATCTGAAGTGTGTCCCTGACTATTTTTCTACTTGCAATGATCAAATCGTTTGGTCTCCACATTTCCCAGAAATCATTCATGGGAGTTTCCGAAATTATTTCACGGGCTATTTCACACTGGATTCTATCCGGTTGTAATCTAATTAGTTTCTTCAATTCTTTTAATTCATTATCAAGTGATCTATGATCAGTATCAATTTCTTCATAATAGTCTACAAAACCCTTTAGCCATTCATGGGGAGATGCACCGACAAATGGTGGTGGTTGGCCGTGATCACCGCACATGACGACTTTTGTATTCTTCAATAACAACCACTCAAGAAATATTTTTAAGACATCTTCTGACACTGTGTCTATTTCATCCCACATGATGAATTCAGGAATAAATTTCTCTCCCATTCGATCAGGAGTCCATTTATCTCCCTTCCATCGGAAAAAGCTGTGATAAGTGCAAGCATTTACCCCTCTCTGTATCATTTCTCTTGCAAGTCTGTGAGTCGGTGTTAGTACAATCATTTTTGTGAAATCCGTAGGATTTTTCCCACGGAATAACTCAATTACCCGGGTTGTTTTTCCTGACCCGCCACAACCGTTTAAATAAACTGTTTTATATCTACAGATTGGATCAGAAATCGGTGGTGCACTAGAAAATTCTGAACACTGATTGCTTTCTAAGTAATTATTTTCAATGGTAACATCTGCTGATTGAATATAATCATGAATCATTTCTTTCTTAATTCTCCATGTTCCCCATTTCTCGTTGCCAGTAGCCTTAAAATCAGCCATTTTGCTATTTATGTAAAATGAATCAGTGGCAACTCTAACTGCGGTGGTAGGAAATCTGATCATTGAAAACAGATTGATAGAAGCATAACCGAGCATAGAAGCTCTTAAGTGTGTGTACTGCGGATGGTATCCATCATTGTAGGTAACAATTGTACCCAATTTGGTTCCATCGGACATAAATGCGTCCTTACGATTGACATATAAGCCCTTATTCGTTAAATCCGTGATTACAAAATCGTATTCAGCATTGTCTATAATCAATCGTGAAGAATATTTCGTATTATCATCTTTGCCACCTTGGGTAAATTTACCGATTATTCTTCGTCCAAGATTTTTTGCTTCATTGTTTCTGATTTCAAATAACTGTTGGGACCAATCCATGATTTGTTGTTCATTAAAATCAGGAAACAGTTTTCGCTCTTCGCTAATTATTTTTTCTAGATCAGGTTGGGGTAACCAGACTGATTTCTGTGCTCGATAGGATATAATTGCTTCACTGACAATTAATGATTTTAACATCTTACAATCAAGCATATACCGTAATAACACTATTGGCATCCAGTGTTTTTCAGACATGTGTTTACCAATCCAAAGATAACTACACGGATGAAGTCCTTCAGCCATTTCAAATGATACTACACAAGCGAATCCGGTTAAATCAAAATCAGGAAGTGGTCCATTAATAGCAACACGGGTCATTTCGTGTGTGGGGTGTCCAAATCGTTTGAAATATTTCTCACACTCTCCATACCCAAGAAAACTTCCTGGATAACACGCAATCATATCAACGGAAATAACGGTATCAGCGGTGTATTTTGTGTTCCATAATCCGCCGTGGCTGTATTCAAGACAGGACAATTTGACATCTGATAAAAACTCACTTCGTGTTGGTTTCCACGCGTTTTTCTTTCTAGCAAAATGTGCTGCAATGGATGGTACTGTGAAACAGTTTGCTAATAATTGATCGTTGTCTTCTCCGTCCCCAGAAAACTCACTAGCTAGTTGTTTCATTTGATTCTGCAGCTCTTCAGTACGGTATAATTCTCCGTTAGGCCTTACAAACTGATCAAATTTGCATTCTTCGTCTGAAGTACTATGAAATAGCCACACTGACACAGGATCGTTTTTACTCAAATGGTAAATAGCATCAAATAATTTCTGCTCTGAAAAAAACTCTTCGGTTTGGGATAGATATTTTACGGTTCTATCCCGTGGAAATATTGTTACTGCAGATGACCACGCATGTTCGTTATGATCAATAATTTCAATGGGGTTTCCTTTTTTTGATTGATATTTCGGTTCTTTTAATACTTCACCGGTGATTGTCCTTACCGATATTGGAAATCTCAATGATGTTTCTAATTTGGTTATATCCTGAATTGTTGTTCCATGCTCTTTTACCGTGAACTCCCACTCGGTTATTTTTTTTCGTCTTAGATCAGTTAGTTTATTTCCCCGGGACGCATTTGTGAAGTGTTCTATTATTCGTTCTGCTACACAATTTAGCCCTGTCGAATATTTCATGGGTGCTAGTTTTGAAATATCAGGTTTTTCATTGAGCGGATAGATCCCGTAAACAACTGCTGTGACAGGATAAGATCTTTCGTAGTAGGGTTTATCAATTCCAGTCAAAATTCCCGGTTTTGAATCCTGATTCACGGTGACAGTTTTTTTGCCCCTGAGAATGGGTTCAAATTTATCCCTAATAATCCATTTGCCATCCTCACGGATAATGAATTTGATTCGGAAAAAATGACTTTTTTCCCCAATACGTGAAATGATCACTGCTGCTTTTTCATCATTCATGGTAGCGTCAACAACGCCATCAATTCGAAATGTTGACCAACAATAAGATGCTCCATCACGCTTGAATTCATTAAAACAGTCTCTGATGGGTTTATCAAGAATTTTATTCTTGGGTGTATTAGAAACTATATCAAGATTGAATTGAGCATCCTTCCATGGTGATCTCATGTTTCCGTCTCTTGGACGTTTGTTACGTTTTTTGGGTCTATCGCGATTAAATCTAGGATTGATTTTCAATAATCTCTTAAACTCTTTCATATTTCCGTCTATTGGGCGTTTTGGACGTTTTTTGGGTCTATCGAGATTAAATCTAGGATTGATTTTTAATAATCTCTTAAACTCTTTCATGTTTCCGTCTCTTGGACGTTTGTTACGTTTGTTTCCGTCTATTGGACGTTTTTTTGGTCTATCGAGATTAAATCTAGGATTGATTTTTAATAATCTCTTAAACTCCTTCATATTTCCGTCTATTGGACGTTTTTTGGGTCTATCGAGATTAAATCTAGGATTGATTTTCAATAATCTCTTGAACTCTCTATCGGTATTGAATTTAGCATTTTTCGAAGTCAATCTCTTGAACTTCATCATGCTATACATAAAACAAGTATTTAAATGAAAGTTTTATATATATGAACCAATGCAAATGGCTCATGATGGGAAATGTAACCCCGTGTAACAAATCATGCAGAAAAAATGAATACTGTTGGTATCATAGGCAAAGTTTTCGACGTGGAAGTCTTGGTCCGTTACCCTGTATTCGATGTGGGGTTGGAGTCAAGGGAAGATCACAATTGTGTATTGATTGTGGTGGTAAGCGATATAGGGAATTGAAGCGTTATTATGATAAAAGAATAAAAAATGGACAATCCATCAGAAATTATGACCCTGAAAAAGTCTTTGACCCTGACAACATCAAGGATAAAATCATAAGAACCCCGCAAGACTACATCGAAAGATTTTCCAGTGATGTAATTATTGAACCAAACACTGAATTAGACAAACAATAGAATAGTATATATGAACCAAGAATTCAGACCACACCCAGTGATTACAAATTATGAAGCATCCAGTGATGGTGTTGTAAGACACTGTAGAATGAAGAAACCGGTCGGTTTTGTGAGTAATCAAGGGTATTTGAGGTTTACTGTTGGAAAGAAAACTTATCACAATCATCGTTTCGTATTTGAATGTTTTAATGGATTGATCAAAGATGATTTTGTTATTTATCGCAAGGATTCTAATCCAAAGAATAATTCTGTATCAAATCTGCAGGCTATCACACTGAGTGAGAATTCCAGACAAGGAAAGACTGGCACTTGCAAAACGGTTGGGAAGAGACCTGTGACATCTTTGAATACAACAACTAATGAAGAAATGATTTTTCAATCAATGAATGAAGCCGGAAAATATTTCAATATCTGTCCGACTTCTGTACAAAAAGTTGCAGGGGGGATTTATCGATCGGCTATTTCAAAAAAGAACGGACAGAAAGTTCAATTTAGTTATGTATAATGCGTCATATTTTTCAATTAGAGATATGTCATTCTTATAGAATAATGAATTCTGAAAACATGAATAGCATCATAGTTGAAATAGCAAAATTGAAAAATCAGGATATCAAACTATCAGATGGATTAAATCCTGATCAAATCAAGTCGGATTTTCAGGATATAGAATACGGGGTTAGCACTAACAAATATATGCTACCCAAGAAATATGCACTCATCAAAAGAATTCAGAATTCTTTTAGAGACTCTCTTGCATTTTCCAGTGACATCAGTGTGTTCGTTCCGTTGTATACTATCGTAGAGGGAATACGAAAAGAATTGGGGTACGAATACGAATTGAAAAAAGAAGTCAACTCTAAAATTAGAAACCTACGAGCATTAATTCAAGAAAATTGATTACCCGACCCTTATCATTTTTGATTGCCCGACTCTTTATCATTTTTTGATTGCCCGATCATTTATCATTTTTTTTTAGCCGACCCTCAACGGGAATGTCAAAGTGGCGAAAGTCACAGTATTATTTATTTTATATACAATTATGTGACTTTCGCCATCAATGATAGAGCCGTTAAAACAATCAAATAACACTTCCACGGTGGTATCAAAAATCATCCGACATGTCATTGATGTCAAAATAGAATGGAGCAAGTGTCAGTATTATTTATTTTATATACAATTATGACACTTGCTCCATCATTGATAGAAGATGTCTCACGAAGAAATAACACTTCCATGACTGTGTTAAAAAATCATCCGACATGTAACAAAAGTGGGAAAAAGTGTTTTACAATTGAAAAATGGTTTCTGATTTCAAATAATGGTCAATGAAGCATTAACAACCCGATTGGCTCGTGAACGACTGGATGCAATTAAGAGATTTGTACCAATTCGTGACTCTGTAAGAAATAAACTGCAACAACGACAGAGTTTACAAACTGATTTTGCTCTGGGGTCTGAAGAGTTGTTTAAACCAGTAACCACAGCAACGAAAGGGGTAGAGCGTGCTTTACTGGGAGATGTTCCCGAGACGGGAAAATCTGTTATTGGTGAACTCGAAAAAATAGCAGCGAAAACTGAACAAACAAAACAAATGGAATCAAAAAGAACAGTAGATGGTTTACGCGTGAGATTTAACGAGGAAGGGTTAGCAGAAATTGATAAGACTGATCCAGCAGAAATTCCTGCGCTTGTTGTTACGTCTTATGAAAACAGAAAAAAATGGTTGAAACCAGAACATCATAAGTTTGTTAAGAATTTCGCTCATTGGGCTGATATATTCTACAAAATCAAAACTAAAAAAAGTAAAATTAAGACAGATAGTGCATCATACATCGAATATATCGATGCGGTAAGTCTAGTGTATAATCAATACGAAGAGTTTAAACAACCAAGATTGCAAAGAAAGCGACAGCAGCCTGCAAAGAAAATATCTTTCTCTCCTAAAAAACAACAACTACCACCTGATGATGATGATGATGATGATGATGATGATGATTATTTACAAGAAACGGGTTTAGAAAAACTAGATGAAGCAACTGGTTATAGCGGAAGTGGACTGCAAAATACAAGGATTGGAAACACTTGTCCTGATAGTGTTATCAATGATATATCACGATTAGATGTTCTTGTAGGAGGATTCCGAGCTGGAAATAACACTCCAGAAATAATTAATGAAGCAGCTGATATCTGTAGACGGTTATTTGCCGGCGGTATCATGGATATCAAAACATATCGAGATTTCATTGACGAGTTAGCAAATGGGTATCATAGTGATTAAATAACAATTGAAAACACTATTGTTTTTATAATAATGATCGTACATTACAATCATGATAAACCAACCCTCGTCTATGTAGTTAATTCACGGTTTCCAGTTTATAAGGCATACTATGGAGATGGCCTCGGCAATACCATTTTAGGATTCTTTTCAAGAATGGCCCCAAAAGTGATGCCGTTAGCTAAACAGTTATCAATGAAAGCCATTGATGTTATTCGTGATAAGGGTATTGGTGCTGTTGGAGATCTTGCCGGGAAGGCGTTTTCAACTGCGAAGGATAAAATAACATCATTAGTGAGACGAAAAAAGAAACCGTTACCGTCTACAGAAGAAATGCCTGCAAGTGTTAGTAAAGTAATAAATAACGCAGTAGATGAAAAACTAGCGTCGATGGTAAATCAAGGGGACCAAAGCAATATTGCAAACATGATAGCGGGAAGTGGCTTTAAAAAACCACGTCGATGAAATCCTATGGATTTTCACGCTAGCGTTTTTCACGATGAAAATCACGATTTAGACTCTGATAAATAGAATAAAATGTTCAAAAGGTCACCTGATCCAGCATTTGATATGGATGCCCCAGTGCGTAAAGATGATTCTGTACGCGATTTTCAATTTTATTCTTATCACGCAATACAACCCGATCTCCGATCACGAATTGAACTTCAAGTTCATGATACCAGTAAATACTTTTTGCCTTGTGAAGCGTTTATTGAAGTAGAAGGAGAACTTGTAACAAATGATGCTGCACATAATGATCCACCATATGACATTAACTCAAATGTCCGAGTTGGTTTTGTTAATAACGGCATAATGGCGTTATTTGAAAGCGCTAGATATCTCATTGATGGAAAAGAAATTGAATCCATTGACCGTGAAGTTGATATGGCCACAACAATCATAGGGTTAGCGAGATATTCTGATGATTATACAAGATCAGCGGGTCCATCTATGATGATTGCAAAGGATACCTCTGATAACGCTGATCACCTTCAATTCATTAAAGTGTTAACACCACAAGTCACTTCAGTTGCTAATCAAGGGGAAGCAGCTAATCCAGAACGTCGAACTAGACCCGGAGCTGAGTTTGATATTCTCGGAGGCGTTAATGGTAATCTCAATTTAGGATTTGCAACACGCGTAGCAATGTTGCATGGGCAGCGTCGACGATTTTCATGTGCAATTCCACTGCATCACATATTTGGATTCTGTAGAAACGTCCGAAAAGTTATTTATGGAGCCAAACACACAATAGCACTCGTGAGAAAGGGTACTGATGATGATGCAATCTGGCGTAATGCTGGGGTTGCTGCCGGTAAAGTTATTTTAACAAAACTATCATTGTGGATGCCAGTGTTAACTCCATCAATCACCGAAGAACAACGACTACTATCATTTATGGACCAAGGAGGAAAGTCGTTGTTAAGTTGGTTATCAGTGACCACGGATATTAAACAAGACAGTGTTGATGGTACATTCACATGGCACCTGGCATCAAAACAAGGTGTTTCAGCTCCACGTCATATATTCGTAGCGTTACAGAATAATGCGCGAGTTGGTAATCAAGAACGAAGTCATATGATATTTGATCAGTTAGGTGTTAATGAAGTCTCGCTGAGAATAAACGGACAGCAGGAACCATCCGAGGATATACAACTTGATTACGGTCAGAATCATATTGCACGCGTGTATCATAACCTGTTGTCATTTATGGCACGTGATCTAAATGTGGATACCGGTTTGCAAATATCACAATATGATTTTAAAAATCTGTATCCGATCTATTACTTCTCACTGGAACATCTCGATTTGACAAGACAGTCAGTTGTTGATATACACTTTAGAGAACGTGTAACCCGTCCGACTGGTCCACCAGTTGGTGGGGTACCTCCTATCCTTATCCCGAATTATAGAGCGGTTGCTGTCATTCTCAGTGATAAATCAATGTTACTTGAAGGTGTTGGAGGAAGAATGAGAGTGGTAGATGCCCCAGTAGAAAACATGTAATTGAAAATCCGAAGGATTTTTCCATTAGAATCAATCTATTATGTATAATGTCATATAGTGTTATTAGTGTTGCGTTAACTCCTGGTCAAATAAAAAAATTGCAATCAGAATCGGCTAAAAAATGTGGAACCACAATCACGTTGAAACCTAATCAAATGACTGGTGGTGCAAATAAATTATCGCTGACAACTCGTCAAATAAAACATTTCAATGATGCACTTGCAGCCAAAAAAGGTGTTCAGATTACTCTTTCTGCGGCTGCTATAAAAAATATGATTAAAACAGGCGGTATATTCCCGTTGTTAGCTGCAATACCAGCATTGATTGCAGGAGCAGCCCCAGCGGTGGCTAAAGCAGCGGCGTTAGGAGCCGTTGGTACTGCAGCAGGAATGGCACTTAAGAAGGCAACTGGGAAGGGATATAAAAAAAGGGACGATCCGTTCACGGATTGGGTCTAAGACTACCAGGAACCCCGTATTCATGGTACAGCGGAAAGGGTCTAAGACTACCAGGAACCCCGTATTCATGGTACAGCGGGAGATCCGTTCACGGATCAGGCCTGAGGCTACCAGGAACGATTTATTAATTGAGGAGTCTATGGTTCCCATGTCCAATTTTGATTTAATGGATGCGGCTAAAAAACTAGTGATTATTTCAGAGGTGTTTTTATGAAAGATCAATTACCACATCAACCAAACAAAACTGAAACAGGTATTATTAATCTCGATAACAGCACCGGACCTGGAACTCACTGGGTTGCATACGCTATTGATCCACGTGGGATTGTCTATTTTGATTCATATGGATTAGCCCCACCAAAAGAGTTTATGCGTTACATAAAACAATTTCCAATGAAGACTTGGTATTCTACGCTACCAACATAACAAATCAATGACCCACCAATATGCGGCAGTAAAGTATTAAATGTCCTTGATGCTATTTCAGCATCTAGAAAACCACCTCATATTGTCGTAAATGACTACACCAGCAATCGCTTTTTAGAGAGAGAAAGAGTTTTACAATAACATGATTGATATTTGGGGGAGATCTTTGAAACCCAAACCCGATGGCTCTGCACCACCTGATTCTATCAGGGATATAACAAAAAAATTAAAGATGAAATCGCTGAGACGTTGAATTTAACAAATGGCGACCCGAACGAAATAGTTGTATTTCAGGACAAACAGGGTAAATTGAAATCTAGTAATATTTCTCTGGATGATATTTTAGTTAAACAACAAAACGCAATCGAGAACACCGTTGCGTTATTTTCCGATCAGGGTAAATTGAAATCTAGTAATATTTCTCTGGATGATATTTTGATACGGCAGCGCGACGCCGCTGAAAACTCTATTGCGCTGTATCCCAACGACGGACGACTTAAACCAGGCGCACTTGTGTCTACGATCACAGACGCGATTGCCACCCACAACAAGATGATTATCACCAACAACCGCATGATTGCCGACAACGACAACAAGATTACCACCCAAGACAACAAGATTACCACCCAAGACAACAAGATTACCACCCACAGCCGTGAGCTGGATGATCATATACGAGGTTATAATGCTTTTCGTAGAAATATCATTGATAAATTTATTGGAACCCCGTTAGATAAAATTGAAATAAAACTCCCTGATATTAAAAAATCCATCGATGAGACGAAAAACTTCATCGAAGCCGTCAAAGGTGATTTTTCGAGGATGATAACAATCATTGAAAAAACAAAAATTCCTCATGAGAAAACCAACAACGTGGTATACACAATCCAACACGGATCATTTGAGTGGACACCTACAAACAACAAATTAGATATCACTGCAACCGTTAAAGGTATTTATCGATTAACACTAGTAACACCATTAACTAAATTTAATATATCATCGTCGAGTTCATCCGGGGTCAATAATACGATTTTAACGATCATCGACAAGGATACAACTGAAAAGTTCACTATAACATATACTGATAAAAGTTTGACTAAGGCTTCAGTAACCTGGTATGTGGAATTCGTAGCGGATTTAAGTAAATAAATTGAAAGGATTTCACAATTGAAAACGCTAGCGTTGTTAAAATAAAAAATGATTTCATCATCGCAATATCGCTATGATCAGGTCAGAGAATATCAAACTAGACTCAAAACCCTGTCTGAGGAGTATGCAATGAAAATTAAAAAATATCGCAGGAGAATTACCGCAATTGATGTTACTGTGTATTCAGTGAGTGGTGTAATCACCGGAGCCGGTATTATACTGTCTTCAGTGACAATGATGGCCCCGATAGCTGTTCCAATTTGCATTTCTGCGGCAACAACAATCGCTGGAATTATTTCAATAATCACAAAAAAAATATCCTCATGCAGCCAACGGAAACTACAAGACTACATAATTCAATTTCATGTTGTGTCTACTGCATACTCGCAATTATCCTCATTGATATCGTCATCGCTCGATGATACAATTATATCAGAGAGTGAGTTTTCAGCAATGGTAGATATATATGATTCTGCGATGTCAAAATTAGAAATACATCTTGAATATAATAACAATGACAACACAGATGGAATTACTTCAACAAATAGTGGAGAACACGAACCCAGTACAAACAAGCATGATCTCAATAACCTCAACGAATCCAGAATTCAGTGTGAATTTCCCCTCTCCGGTCCCAGTGAAGGAGATAGCGCTAGCAAAATTACGAGTATACCACAGTTGGCCAAATATTAGGTCAAAATCATTTGGTGGTCAACAACCCAATAATTCCCTGGTATTTGCAAATAAGAATAAACCCGACGGTACCCCAGACTGGAATGTTGTTTCCATACCAACCGGATCATACCAAATTGAACAAATCAATAATGAATTCGCGCGTAGAATAAAATCGATTACTGGAAAAGAATCAAAAATAGCTATAACAGTTCATGAGCCAACACTATCATCTGCCATTGAAATAAGCACAGAGGGTTATGTCGTAGATATCTATCAAAGTTCTATAAGAACCGTACTAGGATGGCCTGAAATCCCACCAGGGGGGAAAACCGTTGATTTACCAGAACCTCAAAAAACCGATTATATCACCGACAGAATAAAACCTGATAATCCAATAAAAAACTATAGCGATTATGACAAATTGAATTTTTTCACTGAATTAGATGAGGGAGGGGAGATATACTACATAACTCGACAGGATAAAATCACTGAAAATTTCACAGCGTTCAATAACGATATTTCACTGTTGTTAATATCCCTTAAATCCGGTACTCTCACCCGAGATGAATTTATCAGCGTCATAGAAACATGTAACAGAATCCTCAGTGACATGGAAACATTTCATTCACTAATCATACGAGAGGTATCCATTGCCAACACTAACACGAAAATAAAATTTGCGATGAAATATATAAGCTTAAAAAATACGTCCGAATTCCATCTACCAGGATATAATATCTTAGAACTACAAAAATCTCTCAGTGATGCCATCGATGTTGGTTTTAAAATAATTCATGATACGTGGAAAAAAACAGCATCACCGGAAATAAAAAAAATCCTGACCCATAATAATGACCCAGATGGTGGTGGCAGGCATATCGCTCCGTTCAACGTGAATATTTCATCGGTGATTGCGCTCAATTTAGTATGTGATGTTATTGAAGGAAGCTATCAAATTAATCTCGAACGATCAAATCAAGCTCAGCAAGGATATATTTTGTATTCATTTGCACCAATAGCTCCTCCAGGGTTTTTAATAATTGAGTCCCCGGTGAATCCAGTCTATATGCGATGTCATAATAATTCATTAACCAGAATTAATTTCAAACTCACTGACCAGTCTAATAATCTGATTGATTTACAAGATGAGGTTTTACAAATTAGTCTATTTGTGAAATCGTAGTGATTTTCGTCGTAGTGATTTACATGACCCTCGAACACGATATCGTATCGGACTGGATCAAATATTCGGTTAACCCCAACTGAAAGTTCTAGCAGCGGAGAGGGTGAGTGACAACGACGTTGTAGTCCCTTTTTCCCAAAAAAATCGATGGAGGATTTCATTAGTTTCATTGATTTTTTTCATAATTTTTTTTTGATCCTAATCCATGATTCACACACACATTGGGGCCTGATGTCATTGGTTTCATTGTTTTTAAGCGTGATTTCAGTGAAAACTTGTCTAAAAATGTTGTCCGGCTCACCCTCTCTGCTGCTCCTTAATATACATGTTTGCTTCTGTTTTACATTTATAAAATTATAAATGAAAACCAATTTCTTAAATTCATCACCTAGTTGTTGTTTTATCATTGTAAGAAAGACATTAAGTGACAATTCATATAATTGACATTACCCAGACGTCGGTGCCATATTTCTTACAACCATGAACACGTTAGACCCCTGTATTCAGTTGTTACAAAATGACGTAAGTAAATGATCTTTAAAGACACAAATGTGTATTTCACTCTCTTGGTAATTCATATTTCCTTACGTAATATTACATACTGATCTTGGTATGCATACATCCTTACGTAATATTACATACTGATCTTGGTATGCATACTTCCTTACGTAATAATACATACTGATATACTTCCTTACGTAATAATACATACTGATCTTGGTATGCATACTTCCTTACGTAATATTACATACTGATCTTGGTATGCATACTTCCTTACGTAATATTACATACTGATCTTGGTATGCATACTTCCTTACGTAATATTACATACTGATCTTGGTATGCATACTTCCTTACGTAATAATACATACTGATCTTGGTATGTAAACTTCCTTACGTAATATTACATACTGATCTTGGTATGCATACTTCCTTACGTAATAATACATACTGATCTTGGTATGCATACTTCCTTACGTAATAATACATACTGATCTTGGCATGCATACTTCCTTACGTAATATTACATACTGATCTTGGTATGCATACTTCCTTACGTAATAATACATACTGATCGACGATGACCTTTATGACCTTTGTTACCTTTAATGCAGTCTAAGAGAACATTTAAAAAGGGACATGCAAGAATGACGCAACAACTTCAAATACCCTCCATATCTCTGAAAAATAATCTTGGCAAAAGTCACTTAAAATTGTTTCCTATCTTTCGAATATAGATTTTTGCAAACACTTCCTGAAATGAATATAGTATGGTTTTAAAGTCTAAAAAATCCTAAAGGGGCATACAGATATGCTGCAACAACGTGGAGTTACCGTTACCACCGTAACTGTTACTTATATTTCTTTGGGTCAATATTAACAACACCTGTGAAAAACAAGTCTATAGAGCAACATTAAAATTAATACATTTAATAGGATTTCAACTTATTTCATTTTATAGTTATGTAATACCTTGATTTCATTAAAAACTAAGTAGACTAAAATCAGGTCTTGCTAATTTACAATCTTTTGACAACGTTTGAAATTGAAAATGAAATTGAAATTTTAATTAAAATTTAATTTTAATTTAAATTGAAAATCTGATACATAGTCTAGATGAATAAGTTATGGTTGAGCAAAGGTTGTCATTTGTCCATATATAACATGTCTGAAAACTAGTTAAAAAAGATTGAAATCTAAAATGAAAATTAACTCGGTTCTTAGCAACGTTAGGAAATGTTCAAAACTATCCCAACAGTTCCCCGCATCAAAGCAAGTTTTGCACCTTGTAACGAGATCTTTCTAAAGCTGTTGAAAACTCCATATATAAAACTATACCTATGATCAGATGAAAAGCCAAAACATAAATAAAAACTATCATACGAATTTTTCTTTATATGTTTAGATCTCGTTTGCCTAAAAGTTTTACTTCTTGTCAATGTGCACATTATGATCAACAAGTATTTGTTACTTTACTTAGTTAAGGTATTTACAATGTCCACCATTATTCTGCTAAATGGTTCATAAAATGCAGAAAATGATTGCAGGTGAACCTAAAGTATCTTCTGATTTAGTTTCCTTGTGATCTTCAGTATTTAGAAACTATATTTGTAATTCTTGGCCAATACAAATAATTCAAGATCTTGTGTTAAGTCTTGTTGACTTTGCTGGAAAACTCAGGACAAATGCTATTCAAACTCACTTTTTTCGACTGCAAGAACAAACTTAGAGACCTAATAAATAACGTTTCCTACATTAAATATTTTCAGCATTTTGTATGTTTTCAAATTTCCCGGTGTTTTGATTCTTGTAGTAATATCGTTATAGATGTTGTAAAGCGCTTATATGTTCTTAAGATTAGGAGCTATACAAAGTCCTCATTATTATTATTATTATTATTATTATTATTATTATTATTATTATTATTATTATTATTATTGATGACTTCTAATTGAACAGGAAATTGAGTTTCATGGGCTAGACTTAGAATATTCCTTTGATGTGACTTAGAAATACATATATGATATCTCCTGGACCACGTGTTGCCAGCGTCTACCTAAGGCGGTCTCCGTTGTATCATAAGGACTCCAGTTCTACAATGTAACACGCAAATACTAATGATGTGACGTTAGTTTTCCAAATAACGTACTCAAGCAAATAGGAAAATATTGAGATCTTGTTTCTGTTAGACAATTAGTGATTTTTATTTGTTTTCCTGATTAGAATAAAGAGTCAGAATATTCAAAGTAGCATGGCTGTGATCCATCCCAGTTGAATGAACAATCCCACTTGAATGATCAATCCCACGTGAGTGATCAATCCCACTAGAATGAACAACCCTACTTGAGTGATCAATTCCACTTGAATGATCAATCCCACTTGAATAATCAATCACACTTGTGTGATAAATTCCACTTGAATGATCAATCCCAGCTGAGTGATCAATACAATAACTGACCGCATCAAAAGACTGACCAATAAATATATAATCTCTTTGCTACAGATATAGTAATGTCACAAGTAGGATATATCAGACATATTAGTCTTAATGGGATTGATTTTGTGATCCAAAGCCAATAAGCCAATTCATTTAAACCACATCGTATATCCACTCCACCTTGGCCAATGGCTAGAGCAGCAGAGAGGGTGAATCCTACAACATTTTTTGTTTTTATTTTTGATTATACCCCCTCCAAATAACACTAGACCCTTCTCGCGAAAAATGACAGTGAACATGGGATTCGCATTCGCGAATCACAAACTGTCGCAACGTCGTTGTCACTCACCCTCTCTGCTGCTATGGGTTAACCGAATATTTTATCAAGTCCGATACGATATCGTGTCCTAGGGTCTGCTAAATTTATTGTCACAAATCCGTGTGGTTTTGACTGAGCGTGACTAAAGAAATTTCTAAACTGATTATGATTCATATCACCGCTGCACCAAGTTTGATGAATATTTCGTAGCGTATGAGTATCAACGCCGTTAAATACACACAACACATTGCAATTATCTCTGATCACTTTTGGTATTTGTGTGTACCGTTGAGTGACATAGATCACATCAGTGTTTTTATGCCTACCTCGGGAAAATATTCTAGCAGGATTTTTTTGATTATCTAACATGATATCATCGTATACCACTAAATTGTTAATACTTCCATCAATAGCATCAATGCTCGGGGCTTCCTCTATATCAGTAATAAACTCAATAAAATCTTCATCGATTTGAAATTCTTTTGCTTTCTCGTTAAAATCCTTTAGCACTTCATAGCATCGCTGATCGTCTACACTCGGGGCTATTAAATACAATTTGTTCCATTTCATCCATCTCGTTATCAAATTAAGTAGCAGTTGTGTCTTTCCGCTTCCAGATGGTCCGATTATAATCATTCTAATTGAATTCGGCAACATTTCATGATGTTTAATAGGTTCCCGTCGTCGGGTAGCTGAATAATCAATTATATTCATGCCGTTATATATAAATTATGGATCTATATTGTGTGAAGTGTAAAAAACGTACTGGCACAGATGACTTGACGACGATTACAACTAAAAATAACCGATCAGCGCTTTCTGGTAAATGCGTACAATGTAGTACAAAGAAATTTAGATTTGTTTCTAAACCCAAGGAACTCAAGGAACCTTTAAAAAAAAACGAGGAGGTGATATCGCAGCCAAGCTAACTAAACTCCCTGGAACCCCATGGGCAAAATACCCTGGAGAAAAGCACCTTCCAGGATATAGCTACTGTGGACCGGGAACAAGACTTGATATCAGACTCAATGATCAAAATCAGCCCCGACCCGGTGAGGAACCAATAAACGCTATTGATAAGGCCTGTCACCTTCATGATGTATCTTATAAAAGCAGTAATCTGCAGCACAGGCATCTAGCAGATGTGAAATTAATTCATGCGTTAAATGCTATTTCTGATAAATCTTTCAAAGAAAAATTGGCTTCCTTTTTGATAAAATCGGCTATGAAAAGTAAATTGATGTTAGGGGCTGGTAATTAATAACAACATGGAGTCTATTTATTATTCCCCAAGAGGATACTGGAGGGGTAAATCAGCAATCCATAAACTCGCTAGCGCTGCGAAAGTGAAAAAAACCACTGCGGCTCATTGGTTATCCAAACAGGCACTATGGCAAATTTATCTACCACCGCCTAAACAAATCAATTTCTCGCATTTTGATGTGACCGGACCCAATGAAGTTCATCAGGCTGATCTATTATTTCTGCCACATGATCGTGGTTACAAATACGCATTAACCGTAGTTGATATTGCAAGTCGATACAAAGAAGCAGAACCGTTAAAAACAAAATCAGCCACTGAAGTGGCTTCTGCATTTGAAAGGATTTATCGAAGGAGTCCTCTGCACTGGCCAAATCTGTTACAAGTTGACCCGGGCAAGGAATTTCAGGGTGCAGTGTTATCTACAATGAAATATCACAATGTCGCTATCAGACGAGGGCATACTGCACTGCATCGTGATCAGGCCATTGTAGAACGATTTAATAAAACCCTTGCTGAGCGGTTATTTGGATATCAATACGCAAAAGAATTCATCCAAGAAAAAAGATCCCGTGAATGGGTTAAAAGGTTACCAGCTGTGATTACTGCACTGAATAACGAGATTACTAGAACCATCAACATGAAACCTATCAATGCGATTAAAAAGAAGTCAATACCTGAAATGGAAATTCAAAAAGATTTTAGCGTTTCCCAACCAATTCTTGGTAGTAATGTCATTGTGAGGTACTTATACGAACCAGGAGAGCTAGAAGGTGGCACAAAAAGGGCTACTGATCCTATTTGGAGCGTCACTACGCATAAGATATCTAGTATAACACGATCTACGGGTAGACTTCCAATCTATAAACTGGATTCAACTGCCCCTCAACGGGGTTTTACTAGACAACAATTACAAGTGATACCTGAGGATACTCAATTACCACCGCATGGGCTTAACTAGCACCCTTGCGTCTATTGCACTCAAGACAAGTCAACATCACATTATTTCTGACATGACCGAGATTGTTATTTTTTCTGTCAACGGTGAATTGGCGAGGATCCTTATCCGAATACTGCCAACGCATTATACAATTGCAACTCGCGCAGTGATTATTCTGTTGTTGCTTCAGAGTAATTATTAATTCAGCATCAATATCAAATTCTCGTTGTTTTTTTTTGTCTTGTTGTTTGTAACCGGAGAGTTTTTTTATCAATAATATCATCTATTGTGGTGTCATTATCATTGCTAATGATTTCATCATCGAAGACAATTCTTCGAAGTTGATTTATTTTTCGTACTCTAGACACTGCGAGATAGACTAAATTCGACCATTCTATGCGATTATCTACTATCCAAACAATTGTATCCGATATAGTCAATCCCTGTGAAGAGTGTATTGTTGCTGCATAACCTAGCGTCCATGGGGATTTATTAGCACGCAATGCATCTTCAACGACATTGATATCAACCAGCACAATATCATTTAATACGAGAATCTTCTTTTCACGCCCTGACTCTGTCAGGCCTGGAATATCAATTTCGATGTTCTGTTTTCGTGTATCCGATGGCCTATAACATAACGGTACTGGAAGTGTTGCAAATTTTTGTTTATGCAATTCAAATAACTTCATCTGAAGTGTGTCCCTGACTATTTTTCTACTTGCAATGATTAAATCATTTGGTCTCCACGCTTCCCAAAACTCATTCATGGGAGTTTCCGAAATTATTTCACGGGCTATTTCACACTGGATTTTATCCGGTTGTAATCTAATTAGTTTCTTAAATTCTTTTAATTCATTATCAAGTGATCTATGATCGGTATCAATTTCTTCATAATAGTCTACAAAACCCTTTAGCCATTCATGGGGAGATGCACCGACAAATGGCGGTGGTTGCCCGTGATCACCGCACATGACGATTTTTGTATTCTTCAATAACAACCACTCAAGAAATATTTTTAAGACATCTTCTGACACTGTGTCTTTTTCATCCCAAAACATGATTTCAGGAATAAATTTCTCTCCCATGCGCTCAGGAGTCCATTTATCTCCCTTCCATCGGAAAAAGCTGTGATAAGTGCAAGCATTTACCCCTCTCTGTATCATTTCTCTTGCAAGTCTATGAGTTGGTGTTAGCACAATCATGTTTGATTTCCCACGATATAACTCAATTGCCCGGGTTGTTTTTCCTGACCCGCCACAGCCGTTTAAATAAACTGTTTTATATCTACAGATTGGATCAGAAATCGGTGGTGCACTAGAAAATTCTGAACACTGATTGCTTTCTAAGTAATTATTTTCAATGGTAACATCTGCTGATGGAATATAATCATGAAGCATTTCCTTCTTAATTCTCCATGACCCCCAATTCTCGTTGCCAGTAGCCTTAAAATCAGCCATTTTGCTATTTATGTAAAATGAGTCAGTAGCAACTCTAACTGCGGTGGTAGGAAATCTATTGATCATTGAAAATAAATTAATAGAAGCATAACCAAGCATAGAAGCTCTCAAATATGTGTACTGCGGATGGTATCCATCAGTGTAAGTAACAATTGTACCCAATTTGGTTCCATCGGACATAAATGCGTCCTTACGATTGACATATAAGCCCCTATTCGTTAAATCTTTGATTACAAAATCGTATTCAGCATTGTCTATAATCAATCGTGAAGAATATCTCGTATTATCATCTTTGCCACCTTGGGTAAATTTACCGATTATTCTTCGTCCAAGATCTTTTGCTTCATTGTTTCTGATTTCAAATAACTGTCTGGACCAATCCATGATTTGTTGTTCATTAAAATCAGGAAACAGTTTTCGCTCTTCGCTAATTATTTTTTCTAGATCAGGTTGTGGTAACCAGACTGATTTCTGTGCTCGATAGGATATAATTGCTTCACTGACAATTAATGATTTTAACATCTTACAATCAAGCATATACCGTAATAACACTATTGGCATCCAGTGTTTTTCAGACATGTGTTTACCAATCCAAAGATAACTACACGGATGAAGTCCTTCAGCCATTTCAAATGATACTACACAAGCGAATCCGGTTAAATCGAAATGTGGCAGTGGTCCATTAATAGCAACACGGGTCATTTCGTGTGTAGGGTGTCCAAATCGTTTGAAATATTTCTCACACTCTCCATACCCAAGAAAACTTCCTGGATAACATGCAATCATATCAACTGAAATAACGGTATCAGCGGTGTATTTTGTGTTCCATAATCCTCCATGGCTGTATTCAAGACAGGACAATTTGACATCTGATAAGAACTCACTTCGGGTTGGTTTCCACGCGTTTTTCTTCCTAGCAAAATGTGCTACAACTGATGGAAGTGTAAAACAGTTTGCTAATAATTGATCGTTGTCTTCCCCCCCAGAACTCTGGGGAGAAAATTCACTAGCTAGTTGTTTCATTTGATTATGCAGCTCTTCAGTACGGTACAATTCTCCGTTGGGCCTTACAAACTGATCAAATCTACATTCTTCGTCTGAAGTACTTTGAAATAGCCACACTGACACAGAATCGTTTTTACTCAAATGGTAAATAGCATCAAATAATTTCTGCTCTGAAAAAAACTCTTCGGTTCCAAACAGATATTTTACGGTTCTATCCCGTGGGAATATTGTTACTGCAGATGACCACGCGTGTTCGTTTTAAAACGATTATATTCTTTTTTTTTAGTGCTTTATGCAAATATTCTGTCTCATTTTAATACTGTGAAGCACCATTAACAAGTAATTCAAGAAAATAAAATAACACACTCTGTGGATTGACGCTGCTGTATTAGTCATCTTATATACTAAATGAAAGGTTTAAAGCTGGGGCTTTCAAGGCCAATTCGACCAGTCAAAAAATAACCCACGCCATTGACACGTGTGCGTGGTTGACTTTTACTCAATCATGCAACCGGGTTTAATTTCATGGGTTGCTTTGATTGGTCGAATTGGCCTTTGAAAATCAGCCCCGTCGTTTCATGTTTGTGATGTCTGTGCCGTCCCATCATCATTACATCATCATTGAATTATAATCCATCCTTAATTAAGTTAATTAAGTATATGTATACCTACAATCTGAATGGAGATATATACGGTATTTGTGCTGTCCTTAATTAAGTTAATTAAGTATATGTATACCTACAATTTGCCACAACACTCGAGTGGAAATATATACGGTATTTGTGCTGTCCTTAATTAAGTATATGTTGTGACCTCACCCCAAGCATATCTTCTGGGCGGTCTAAGATGGCGTTTGCCACGTTAGGCCTCCCTTCCGGAGATGTATGTTTCGGGTTTCCTTTGGGCTTACTTGGATGTGAAGGCAACCAAGGAGTTCCAAAGATGTGTTGTCGTATATATGTAACCTCTAGGTCATTTCACGTAAACATACCCTCTTGTGATTCTAACCCGTTATTTGACGAGTTAGATTCACTCTTAGGGGAATATGTTTCCGGTGAATGTAAATATAAATGACCTAAAATAAATAACATCCATGGATGTAATTAGCTCTCCATCACATTTGGGTAGCCCCGTATGGTGTTCAAAAATGAATTACCGGCCAAATAGTGTCAAATCGAGATCGAAGAAATCTCAGAAAAAAAATGGAAATACTCATAGAAAGAACCCTATGAAAGACACAGTGGCCTATATCAAGGGGGCCAAATGACTGATAACCGCTCATCATGGTTGTTATTTATTTTTGTCTGCATTTATATTTATATATACAGACTGAATTTTTAAAAAAGATATTTATATATACAGACTGAATTTTTAAAAAAGATATTTATATATACAGACTGAATTTTAAAAAAGATAGTTATATATACAGACTGAATTTTTAAAAATATTAACGGCTCTTTTATTTTTGAAAAATGAATTAGAAATATGTATTATCATATATGAATTCTGAAATTATGAATAGCATCATAGTTGAAATTGGAAAATTGAAAAATCAGAATATTAAATTGTCAGATGGGTTAAATCCTGATCAAATCAAGTCGGATTTTCAGGATATAGAATACGGAGTTAGCACTAACAAGTATATGTTACCAAAGAAATATGCACTCATCAAAAAAATTCAAAATTCTATTCGAGACTCTCTTGCATTTTCCAGTGAAGTAGATGTGTTTGTTCCGTTATATACTATCATGGAAGGAATACGAAAAGAATTGGGTAACGAATATGAATTGAAAAAGGAAGTTAATTCTAAAATTAGAAACTTACGAGCGTTAATTCAAGAAAATGAACTATTTTGATTGACCAACCCTCAAAAGATTTTGTCAGACAGTAAAATCTCCTTGAGATTTTCATTTTTTTTTTGTCATTTTTTGATTGAATCAGTGAAAATATTTCACACTGCGAAAATAAAAATATTTCACAGCAATAAAAAATTGGACCGTTAAGGATGGAATCATCGATGGGAAAAATTGTTTTACAATTGAAAAATGGTTTCTGATTTCAAATAATGGTCAATGAAGCATTAACAACCCGATTGGCTCGTGAACGACTGGATGCAATTAAGAAATTTATACCAATTCGTGACTCTGTAAGAAATAAACTGCAACAACGACAGAGTTTACAAACTGATTTTGCTCTGGGGTCAGAAGAGTTGTTTAAACCAGTAACCACAGCAACGAAGGGGGTAGAGCGTGCTTTACTGGGAGATGGTCCCGAGACGGGAAAATCTGTTATTGGTGAACTTGAAAAACTAGCAGCGAAAACTGAACAAACTGAAAAAACTGATCCGAAAAAAACGACTGTTTCTCTGTTGAATAAATTTACTGATCATGCTAAAATATTAATAAAAAAACCTAGTTTATTGAAATCAAAGGATTATGAAGCCTTTGGTAATTTTGCTGCTCAAAGTTATAATTCAAAAAAAGATTTTTTAAAGGACGAGTATAAAAATGATAGAATATCAAGTAATGATTGGTTCGATTATTTGTATAAACTAAATAAAGGGATTGGTCGTTTGAATAAGGATGAGATAGGATACAAGGAATTTAAAAAGGGAATTAGTAATTATAAAAGAGAACAAATAGAAGAGCGACAACGAGAAATAGAAGAACGGCAAGAACTAAAACGTCAAACACCAACACGTAGACAAACAAGAAGACAAAAAAAACAACAACTACCACCTGATGATGATGATGATTTAGAAGAACGACGTCAAACACCAACACGGAGACAAAAAAAACAACAACTACCACCTGATGATGATGATGATGATTATTTACAAGAAACGGGTTTAGAAAAACTAGATGAAGCAGCTGGTTATAGCGGAAGTGGACTGCAAAATCCAAGAATTGGAAACACTTGTCCTGATAGTGTTATCAATGATATATCACGATTAGATGTTCTTGTAGGAGGATTCCGAGCTGGAAATAACTCTCCAGAAATAATTAATGAAGCAGCTGATATCTGTAGACGGTTATTTGCCGGCGGTATCATGGATATCAAAACATATCGAGATTTCATTGACAAGTTAGCAAATGGGTATCATAGTGATTAAATAACAATTGAAAACACTATTGTTTTTATAATAATGATCATCCATTACAATCATGATAAACCAACCCTCGTCTATGTAGTTAATTCACGGTTTCCAGTTTATAAAGCATACTATGGAGATGGCCTCGGCAATACCATTTTAGGATTCTTTTCAAGAATGGCCCCAAAAGTGATGCCGTTAGCTAAACAATTATCAATGAAAGCCATTGATGTTATTCGTGATAAGGGTATTAGTACTGTTGGAGATCTTGCCGGGAAAGCGTTTTCAACTGCGAAGGATAAAATAACATCATTAGTGAGGCGAAAAAAGAAACCGTTACCGTCTACAGAAGAAATGCCTGCAAGTGTTAGTAAAATTATAAATAACGCAGTAGATGAAAAACTAGCGTCGATGGTAAATCAAGGAGACCAAAGCAATATTGCAAATATGATAGCGGGAAGTGGCTTTAGAAAACTACGTCGATGAAATCCTACGGGTTTTCACGCTAGCGTTTTTCACGATGAAAATGGAAAATCGTTTACGATTTTACTATTTAGACTCTGATAAATAGAATAAAATGTTCAAAAGGTCACCTGATCCAGCATTTGATATGGATGCCCCAGTTGGCAAGAATGATTCTGTACGCGATTTTCAATTTTATTCTTATCACGCAGTACAACCAGATCTCCGATCGCGAATTGAACTTCAAGTTCATGATACCAGTAAATATTTTCTACCGTGTGAGGCATTTATTGAAGTAGAAGGAGAACTTGTAACAAATGTTGCAGCTGATACCCCATATGACAATAACTCAAATGTCCGAGTTGGTTTTGTTAATAACGGCATCATGGCGTTATTTGAAAGCGCTAGATATCTCATTGATGGAAAAGAAATTGAATCCATTGACCGTGAAGTTGATATGGCCACAACAATCATAGGGTTAGCAAGATATTCTGATGATTATTCAAGATCAGCGGGTCCATCTATGATGTTTGCAAAGGATACCTCTGATAACGCTGATCACCTTCAATTCATTAAAGTGTTAACACCCGTTGGTACTGCAGATGGCAATCAACAAGAAGCAGCTAATCCAGAACGTCGAACTAGACCCGGAGCTGCGTTTGATATTCTCGGAGGCGTTAATGGTAATCTCAATTTAGGATTTGCAACACGCGTAGCAATGTTGCATGGGCAGCGTCGACGATTTTCATGTGCGATTCCACTACATCACATATTTGGATTCTGTAGAAACGTCCGAAAAGTTATTTATGGAGCCAAACACACAATAGCACTCGTGAGAAAGGGTACTGATGATGATGCAATCTGGCGTAATGCTGGGGTTGCTCCCGGTAAAGTCATTTTAACAAAACTATCATTGTGGATGCCAGTGTTAACTCCATCAATCACAGAAGAACAGCGACTACTATCATTTATGGATCAAGGAGGAAAGTCGTTGTTGAGTTGGTTATCAGTGACTACGGATATTAAACTGGGTAATGTTGATGGTACATTCACATGGCACCTGGCATCAAAACAAGGGGTTTCAGCTCCACGTCATATATTTATTGCGTTACAGAATACTGCGCGAGTTGGTAATCAAGAACGAAGTCATATGATATTTGATCAGTTAGGTGTTAATGAAGTCTCGCTGAGAATAAACGGACAGCAGGAACCATCCGAGGATATACAACTTGATTACGGTCAGAATCATATTGCACGTGTCTATCATAACCTGTTGTCATTTATGGCACGTGATCTAAATGTGGATACCGGTTTGCAAATATCACAATTGGATTTTAAAAGCCTCTATCCGATTTATTACTTTTCATTGGAACATCTTGATTTGATGAGACAATCTGTCGTTGATATACACTTTAGAGCCCGTGTAACCCGTCCGATTGGTCCAGTAGTTGCTGGGGTACCTCCTATCCTTATCCCGAATTATAGAGCGGTTGCTGTCATTCTCAGTGATAAATCAATGCTACTTGAAGGTGTTGGAGGAAGAATGAGGGTGGTAGATGCCCCAGTAGAAAACATGTAATTGAAAATCCGAAGGATATTTCCATTGAATCGTTTTACGATTTAGAATCAATCTATTATGTATAATGTCATATAGTGTTATTAGTGTTACGTTAACTCCTGGTCAAATAAAAAAATTGCAATCAGAATCGGCTAAAAAATGTGGAACCACAATCACGTTGAAACCTAATCAAATGACTGGTGGTGCAAATAAATTATCGCTGACAACTCGTCAAGTGAAACATTTCAATGATGCTTTCAAGGATAAAAAAGGTGTTCAGATTACTCTTTCTGCGGCTGCTATTAAAAATATGATGAAAACGGGTGGTATATTTCCGTTGTTAGCTGCAATACCAGCATTGATTGCAGCAGCAGCCCCAGCGGTGGCTAAAGCAGCGGCGTTAGGAGCCGTTGGTACTGCAGCAGGAATGGCGTTGAAAAAGGCAGCTGGACAAGGATATAAAAAAAAGAGACGATCCGTTCACGGATTGGGTCTAAGACTACCAGGAACCCCGTATTCATGGTACAGCGGAAAGGGTCTAAGACTACCAGGAACCCCGTATTCATGGTACAGCGGGAGATCCGTTCACGGATCAGGCCTGAGACTACCAGGAACGATTTATTAATTCAGAAATCTTCAATTTCCGAACCTATGGTTCCCAAATCTTCGATGGTTCCCATGTCCAATTTTGATTTAATGGATGCGGCTAA
Organism: Unio delphinus; assembly: GCA_029339505.1. NCBI lineage: Eukaryota > Metazoa > Mollusca > Bivalvia > Unionida > Unionidae > Unio > Unio delphinus. The sequence continues at coordinate 1,297,735 of JAQISU010000059.1, read as the reverse complement.
AAAACTAGTGATTAAAAATTTCAGAGGTGTTTTTATGAAAGATCAATTACCACATCAACCAAACAAAACTGAAACAGGTATTATTAATCTCGACAACAGCACCGGACCTGGAACTCACTGGGTTGCATACGCTATTGATCCACGTGGGATTGTCTATTTTGATTCATATGGATTAGCCCCACCAAAAGAGTTTATGCGTTACATAAAACAATTTCCAATGAAGACTTGGTATTCTACGCTACCAACACAACAAATCAATGACCCACCAATATGCGGCAGTGAAGTATTAAATGTCCTTGACGCTATTTCTAGCTCCTTGGGTAACCCAAGGGGAAAACCACCTCATATTGTCGTAAATGACTACACCAGCAATCGCTTTTTAGAGAGAGAAAGAGTTTTACAATAACATGATTGATATTTGGGGGAGATCTTTGAAACCCAAACCCGATGACACTGCAACCCCTGATTCTATCAAGGATATAACAAAAAAAATTAAAGATGAAATCGCTGAGACGTTGAACTTAACAAATGTTGATCCTAATGAAATAGTTGTATTTCAGGACAAACAGGGTAAATTGAAATCTAGTAATATCTCTCTGGATGATATTTTGGTTAAACAACTAAACGCAATCAAGAACACCGTTGCGCTATTTTCCGATCAGGGTAAATTGAAAACCAGTAATATTTCTCTGGATGATATTTTAGTTAAACAACAAAACGCAATCGAGAACACCGTTGCGTTATTTTCCGATCAGGGTAAATTGAAAACCAGTAATATTTCTCTGGATGATATTTTGGTTAAACAACAAAACGCAATCGAGAACACCGTTGCGTTATTTTCCGATCAGGGTAAATTGAAAACCAGTAATATTTCTCTGGATGATATTTTGGTTAAACAACAAAACGCAATCGAGGATACTATCGCGTTATTTTCCGATCAGGGTAAATTGAAAACCAGTAATATTTATCTCGATGATATTTTGGTTAAACAACAAAACGCAATCGAGGATACTATCGCGTTATTTTCCGATCAGGGTAAACTCAAACCGGGTGTACTTTTTTCGACGATTACAGATCGATTTAAAACTCTCAACGATTCTGCGTTAGAACTAGCAACACTTCAATCTAAAACCGAAGAACACATAAAACAGTTTACCGCATTTCGTAGAAATATTGATAAATTTATTGGAACTACATTCGATAAAATTGAACTAAAACTCCCTGATATTAAAAAATCCATCGATGAGACGAAAACTTCCATCGAAGACATCAAAGGTGATCTTTCGAGGATGATAACAGCCATTGAAAAAACAAAAATTCCTCATGAGAAAACCAACAACGTAGTATACACGATCCAACACGGATCATTTGAGTGGACACCTACAAACAACAAATTAGATATCACTGCAACCGTTAAGGGTATTTATCGATTAACACTAGTAACACCATTGTCTCAATTTAATATATCATCGTCCAGTTCATCCGGGGTCAATAATACGATTTCAACGATCATCGACAAGAATACAACTGAAAAGTTTACAATCACATCTACTGATAAAAATTTGGTTAGGGTCTCAACAACGTGGTATGTGGAATTCGTAGCGAATTTAAGTAAATAAATTGAAAGGATTTCACAATTGAAAACGCTAGCGTTGTTAAAATAAAAAATGATTTCATCATCGCAATATCGCTATGATCAAGTCAGAGAATATCAAACTAGACTCAAAACCCTGTCTGAGGAGTATGCAATGAAAATTAAAAAATATCGCAGGAGAATTACCGCAATTGATGTTACTGTGTATTCAGTGAGTGGTGTAATCACCGGAGCCGGTATTATACTGTCTTCAGTGACAATGATGGCTCCGATAGCTGTTCCAATTTGCATTTCTGCGGCAACAACAATCGCTGGAATTATTTCAATAATCACAAAAAAAATATCCTCATGCAGCCAACGGAAACTACAAGACTACATAATTCAATTTCATGTTGTGTCCACTGCATACTCGCAATTATCCTCATTGATATCGTCATCGCTCGATGATACAATTATATCAGAGAGTGAGTTTTCAGCGATGGTAGATATATATGATTCTGCGATGTCAAAATTAGAAATACAAAAACATGAGTATAATAACAATGACAACACAGATGGAATTACTTCAACAAATAGTGGAGAACACAAACCCAGTACAAACAAGCATGATCTCAATAACCTCAACGAATCCAGAATTCAGTGTGAATTTCCCCTCTCCGGTCCCAGTGAAGGAGATAGCGCTAGCAAAATTACGAGTATACCACAGTTGGCCAAATATTAGGTCAAAATCATTTGGTGGTCAACAACCGAATAATTCCCTGGTATTTGCAAATAAGAATAAACCCGACGGAACCCCAGACTGGAATGTTGTTTCCATACCAACCGGATCATACCAAATCGAACAAATCAATAATGAATTCGCGCGTAGAATAAAATCGATTACTGGAGTAGAGTCAAAAATAGCTATAACAGTTCATGAACCAACACTATCATCTGCCATTGAAATAAGCACAGAGGGTTATGTCGTAGATATCTATCAAAGCTCAATAAGAACCGTACTAGGATGGCCTGAATTAATACCCCGGGAAGAAACCGTTGATTTACCAGAACCACAAAAATCTGATTATGTCACAGACAGGATAAAATCTGATAATCCAATAAAGAGTTATAAAGATCACACGTATAATAGAGATTTTTTTACTCCCATTGACGATATAGATAGAAAAAGGAAATTTCTTATTACTAACGAACTTAAAATCGCTGAAAATTTCACAGCAATGAATAATGATTTTTCACTGTTGTTAATACCTCTTAAATCCGGCTCTCTCGCCCGAGATGAATTTATCAGCGTCGTAGAAACATGCAATAAAATTATCAACGATATGGAAAAATTTAATTTGAAAATTATTCAGGATATATTAGATGACAGTTATCCTGAAACAAGAACAAGATTTGCAACAGACTATAATATCCGCGTTGAAGATATCCCCACATTCAAACTACCAGAATATAACGTACCAGAACTAAAAAAACTTCTCAGTGACACCATCGATGTTGGTTTTAAAATAATTCATGATGCGTGGAAAAAAACAACATCACCGGAAATAAAAACCCTCAAACACAATAATGACCCAGATGGTGGTGGCAGGCATATTGCTCCGTTCAACGTGAATATTTCATCGGTGATTGCGCTCAATTTAGTATGCGATGTGATCGAAGGAAGCTATCAAATTAATCTAGAACGATCAAATCAAGCTCAGCAAGGATATATTTTGTATTCATTTGCACCAACAGCTCCTCCAGGGTTTTTAATAATTGAGTCCCCGGTGAATCCAGTCTATATGCGATGTCATAATAATTCATTAACCAGAATTAATTTCAAACTCACTGACCAGTCTAATAATCTGATTGATTTACAAGATGAGGTTTTACAAATTAGTCTATTTGTGAAATCATAAATGATTTTCGTCCTAAGGACTTGATAAAATATTCGGTTAACCCATAGCAGCAGAGAGGGTGAGTGACAACGACGTTGCGACAGTTTGTGATTCGCGAATGCGAATCCCATGTTCACTGTCATTTTTCGCGAGAAGGGTCTAGTGTTATTTGGAGGGGGTATAATCAAAAATAAAAACAAAAAATGTTGTAGGATTCACCCTCTCTGCTGCTGCTAGTAATAAGTGAATACCCTCGATGGGTAAAAGTAACACTGTTCTTACTGTCACTGGTCCTGAGACTATGTCAAATGACAGATGTACGCAATGGAGAAAAAAACATTAACAAGTCGCACTCTACGCCAAAAAGAAAGAAAGAAAAAAAACTCATTTCATAAAATGAAGATTATTCTACACAAATATCAGAAGCAATCAGAAAATGGGTGCTCGTATATGTATTTCTGATAATGTTTTGCCAGATTGTGATATAAGGTGCATGTGTAAGATTGAGAATTTATTTGCCAAAACCTTTCCAAGGGGAACACTTGTTGACAAAACAAGATCTGTGAGTCAAAGATTTGTAGCAGAATTTTCTAAGTTCTACAATACATCACTTTTTCACTTAATCTGAGCAGTTTGTATATTATAATCTTGATCAACATGTTTTACTGAAAAAAACCACCTATTAAATATTTTTTCTTTCTTTAAAATCTCCATTTTGGACACAGGTCATTCAATACTTGATTTAATAGTTCCGAAACCGTTGTCGATATGCCACAAGTACCAAAGTATACCCCTTGAATATGTATTCGTTCATCACGTCACAATTAACGCTTTGTTGAATCGACAGCAAATTATAGACTTCATGAGCTTTGCCTGGAAGTCGAATTTTGTCAAATAAAGCACCCTTTATTCTTTCAAATATTCAGCAATTATCAATGTAATTAACGCTTAGTTTAAAATACAGTTTGTGGATCAATCTTCATTTGAAACACCGATGCACCACTGGGTGGCTAGTTTTTTTTCTTCCACCCAGGCCTGGTTCGAGCTCAGGATCCATACATACAAGACTGGGATCAGCTTCTGGAGATTACGAAATCAACAGGCCCGGCCCGGATTGTATAACTTGGGCTTATACAATTTTCACCCGGCGGATGCTTCTAAGAAAAGCTTGGCACACACACACACACACACACACAAACACACACACACACAAACTGATCACCTGAATGGTTTCTCTCCAGTATGCATCTTCAAGTGCAGTTTTCTGATCTCAGTGAAATATGGTCACATACCTCGCATTGTTGTTTATCCTGTATGAAGTCACATTTGCACCATTAGTTTTCCACTGTAATCAAAACATTCCATCACATGCTTCACACTTTATTTACAAAACACATTGATGAATAAAAAGACAATATAATATTTGAAATGTTTAATATTCTTTTAAAATATGTTAATCTATCAGAAAGAGAAACTGTAAATCAATAAAAAAAACATTCATATTGGGTTGTAAATCATATATTGACCAACATTTCACATTTGTGGTTTTAATCGATTACACATTTTATGACAATTTCCACTGTTATGTTTTTTCCAGCATGTATTCTCATGTTCAGTTTCAAACGTTTAATTATAGCAAACCTTTTTTTCTCAATAAGTTTATTTTTAAAATTTCACCTATCCTAAACCTTTTTTACACACCCCACACTGATATGGTTTTTCTCTAGTAAGTATCCTTATATGCAATTTTCAATCTCCACTCTTGTTATTCATTTTATCATTCACTTTTCATTTAATTGGTTTCTCTCCAGTATGAATCGCCATGTGCCGTTTGAAATCTCCACTATAACTGAACATTTTATGACACACTGCACACTGATACGGTTTTTCTCCTATATGAATCCTTATGTTTCCACTTCTACTAAATGCAGTATCACACATTTCAAACTTGAATAAATTTTCGTCAATATGAAATATCATGTGCATTTTTAAATCTCATCTTTGATTAAATGTTTTCTTACATACATCACACTTACATTTTTTCTCAGAATTTACGTTCTCTCTTAAACTTCCACTTTCAGTAAACATTTTATCACACACTGCACACTTAAAAGTTATATGGTTTTTATCCAGGATGAATCCTCAAGTGACGTTTAAAATGTCCAATGTGTGTAAAACTTTTATCGCATACTTCACACTTAAACCTTTTTTTTTTCTCCAGGCTGCATCCTAACATGCCGCTTAAAGCGTCCACTGTCATGTTCTATTTGATCACACATTTCACACGTAATTTTTTTCTCTCACCAGTATCTGTGGTGCTGGAACAGTCTCGAAACAGAATGCACAGAACGGATTTGGATCAAAACGGACAGGTACCAAACTGGCCCGCGACCAAAACGGACTAGTGCTTAAAAGGCCCGGTCCGAAAAGGCCCATTTATGTATAACTGTCATTTGTTGACAGTACCTGCTGTGGTCGATAGGCGGTTGGTTAAGTGACGCTCAGTGCCCTAAGAGGAGGCTCAACTGAGGCTAAGAGTGTGTGGATTTTTGTATAGCAAATTCCACTCAATGCTGTCGGAGCTCCTCAGGTTCTCGAACCTTCCATATGAAGTATTCTTTCTTCTCTGAGAGAGTCGCTGGAGACGAGTCTGGTTTAGTGGACGGCAGCTATGTTGAATTTTAGTATGGTGAGCTCTCTGTCAACGATTGCCGTTTTCCTGGAGTCATCTACCTCCCTTGTTTCATTAGAGATGAATGTCCACATAGTAAATGAGTTCAAGCTTGCAAATCTAAGAGCCGAAGTCTTTTATGTTGATTTCTTGACTGTTTGGTCTTGTGACTATATTCCGTCTGCATATCATGCTGAGCAATACACTGATATCGCTGTACCATCTGGAGCAGGCAGACGTTGGCGGGCCAACACCTTACTGATCGGCTCAAGGTGGGCTGTAGTCCGCCAGTGGGTCACAATGATCCCTCCCAATGTCGAAGCTGACCAGTGGATCCCTTCCAAATACATGTCGGGTGGGATTTATAACCAGTAGACTGACAGCTTGTTGTTACCTCACTCAAGAGTGAGTCTAGAGTGGCATACTCATGGTACAAACCTTCGCATTGATTAATGTGATACGCAGCTTCCGAAACGTCAAGACCCCCTTCCCTCTCATAATGAGCCTGTCGAGATACATGCTTTTTATTGCCTAATAATGTTATCTCTATATTATTATGCTAGTTTCTGCTTGAAGTACCTTTTTTGGACGTTGTTGTTGTAGTTTGCGAACTATTTTTCCCATGGGGATGTGTTTTTTTTTAAGAGTTTTCGTAAGCGGGATATCACAGTTTTTGAGTGCCAAGTAAGTGGCGTGGGTGTTTGGCTGGGTGGGAAGTCGTGCTGCATATTTCAATATGAGTTCCTACTGCCTTAGATGTAACGGCAGTTCTGCAGTTAAGATTTGTAGTTCCGACGTTGATGTTGATGACAGTGCGCCAGTGCCAATCAGTAGGGCTTTCCTTTGAATTTGTCTAATTTATTTAGTTGACTTTTGGGTGCCGTATGGTATATTTGGCACCCATAGTCAAGTTTGGATCTTATTAGTGCCCTATATAGTGTGATGATAGTTTCCTGATTTGCACCCCACTTAGTTCCTTTGAAGTTTCTTAATAAGTTTAAATCCTGGTTACACTTACGTACTTTTTCATCGATGTGGTGTGCCCATATTCGATGTTAATCATAATACATACCCAGAAATGGGGCGACGTTTACAAATTTTATTATTTGATTTTGTATGGTAAGTTTGGGGTATACTGGTTTGTATATTTTGCGTGGGGTAAATAGTATAGCTACAGTTTTTTGGTGCGATAGTTTGAAGCCCCATTTGTCTGCCCATTGGCCTATATTATCCAAGCTGGTTTGTAGCTCAGCTATGATTGTGTGGTGGGGGTTGCCTGCTCTCCATAGTCCACTATCGTCTGCGAATTGCGATAATCCTATTTGGGTTGTTGCCAGGTTGTGATCTAGGTCATTTATCATTATGCTCAAGAGGGTGGTGCTCAGTGCACTCCCTTTAGGGGTTCCATTTTCAAGGGTGTATTCTTCTGAGTAAGTTGCCCCTACCCTAGTTATAATTTTGAAGTCTGTTAAGAAGTTCTCTATGAATTTGTACATTCGTTCCGTAACGCAATAGTGATTTAGTTTGGCTATCAGTCCTTTGGTCCATACGAGATCGAATGCATTCTCAAGATCTAAAAATACCCAAATTAAGTTTCTATCTGCTTTTCTGGAGTTGTTTAATGCCAGTTTTATAGCGGTTTCTAATCTTATGGGCTGATCAGTAGTGGATTGTTTTTGTTTCTTAATCCACATTGATTTTCTGATATTAATTTCTTGCTTTCGAGATGGTGTTTTAGTCGACTAGCTATTATGGTTTCCATTATCTTGCACATATTCTTTGTGATTGAGATGGGTCTATATGAATTGATGTCATTACGGTCTTTATTTGGTTTTAATATGGGAATAGCTATGGCAGTTTTCCATTTTTTTTATGTAGCATTCCTTTTTCCCAGATTTTATTTAGTAGTTTTGATTTGGAAATAACTATATTTGTTGGTATGTTCTTATATATAATGTATCCTATTTGATCTTCCCCAGGTGATGTTTCTTTTTTGGTTTTAAGTACCTGGTCCCATTCATAAGTGGTTATGTCTTTATTTAACCTTGATTTCTTGGGACCCAGGTCCTGGAAAATTTCCTTATATTTATCTTCTACTATTCTTATATGATTTTGAAATTCCACAATGTGGTTTTTATTACTGCTCATGCTTTGGAAATGCTGGGCTAGCATGTCAGCTTTTTCTTTGGTATTATTAGCATGTTTGATGTTCAGGGTGTTATGAGTGTTTTTCCCCCTAATTGCTATAATTTTATCCCACACTTGTTTTGAGCTAGTTTTGTAATTTATGGCACTGCAGTATTTCTGCTAAGTTGATTCTTTAGACTGCTTGATCAGGTTTTGTAATTGTGTATTGAGGTTTTTGTATTCGGTTAGGAATATGGTGTTACCTGATCTTTTAAATTTGTTTAGTGCTCTTATCTTTTCTTGTCTAGTTTGTTTAATTTCTTGATTCCATCATGGTACTGGTACTTTTCTGGGGGTACAATTTGTTTTGGGTATGCTGGTGATGGCTACTTTATTTATGATCGTATTTAGGTTGTCGTAGTAAATATCAATATCATTTGATTCGATTAGTTAGGTATCAATATTTATTAATATATATTAATATTTTAAAAATTTTCTCAGTCTGTTTTATTATCATTCCACCTGGGGATTTTGGTGTTAGAGTCGAGCTCTACTACTTGCATATGTAGGGTGACAATTACCGGGAAGTGGTCACAACTCATGGGGTTTGTTTGATCCACTTCCCAGTGCGTCACTTGAGCCAAATGTGGCGAGCAGAAGGTGAGGTCAAGGACAGACATGGTGCCATCTACCGGATTTAATTGGGTTTTGGCACCGTCATTTAGTATCGTCAGGTTAGATTTAGAGGCTCATGCCTCCACTCACCTTCCCCTATTGTCCGCCTCTTCACCCCCCCCCCCACTGCTTACTATGTGCATTGAAGTCCCCACAGATGATCATAAGCTGGGCCTTTTTGTGTATAATTATTTCCTCTAGCGCTAATTCATGTTTTATTTTTGTTTTCTCTCCAGAGTCATAAATATTGAATAATTGCAGTTCACATTTTCTTGTTTTTACTAATAGTGATTGTATTTCTATTAGTGAACTGCCTGTATCCCTAGGTTTTATGGGGATTTCGGTTGTATTTGATATGGTGTTATTTATATATGGCTAATCAGCTCCCCCCCCCCCGACCTTCCCGCCTATGTTGGAACTAGCCCGGGGAGTAGCCTTGTATGGTTGGCAATGGTTTCGAGCTTTTAGAGATTTTTTTTCTTGAATGCAGATAATGGACCCCTCGTCCAAGCATTTCTGAAGGATTAGGGGCATTATTTTTCGTAAAGCCTTCAGCATCACATGTATACATAGCATGTTACTCTGTCATTGCCGGAAACGGTGCTCTTCAGAAAAAGAACACATTTTTGTCTGACATGTGATGTCACCTGAGGTAGCCAATATAAACAAGCCAACCGCACGAGATTTCTCATAGTTTAAAGAGAAGTGTTTTGTTGTCTGAATAAGACAGGGAGGGGAAAACCTCATTGTGATGAAATCTCAACTTGTAACAAAATGGGTGGGTGTATACATGCTCAGCCTCTGGTTTTACTCCAATAATGCCCCTCATCCTTCACAAATGCTTGGATGAGGGGTCCATTATTTTTTGTAAAGCCGTCAGCATCACATGTACACTAAGCATTTTTAAAGATTGACAACAAAACGTTTGCTAAAACATCAATAGTAAAAGTAAGCCTATTTCTGTTAAGTTGTAAATCATAAACTTAAATTATTTGCTTAAATAACTGCTTCAGCAAAACCCATACTATTAATCTGAATATCCCTTAGATAAAATTTTTGAAAAAGTCTTTACTGATGCCCAGTCTGCTATTTTTAACATAGTGTGCAAGGAACAGCCTTGCCTGAAAGCAGTTGACGCTGCATCAGTTCTGTAAGAATGCGTGTTAAATTTAGAAGTATCAATTCCTGATTGCTCTAAAACCATTTTTAACCATCTTGCAATAGTACTAGATGTCACCGCTCAATAGGAAAAATACGATACTTGAGTAGATTTCCAAAGAGTTTTAGTTTTGTCAAGATAAGGCAGCAAGGTATGCATAGCACAAAGCTTTTCATCATCATAATGTAATAGTTCCAACTGGAATTTCTTACCTTGGTTTGAAGTGTTTAACAGAACTGAAAAATTGAATACTATTTTATTTGTCATACAAGTTATGTTATGTAAATTCAAAGATTTTAGAGTTTGTGCTCTTGGAGCTGTAGATAATGCAATAAGAGCAACGAGGTTCATTGTTAATAACCTTAAATATACAGTTTCCAAAGGAAAAATGCTACACAGGTAATTTAAGACAATGTTTACATCCCAAGTATCAATATATCTTAGTTTTGTTAGACTTTTGTTAAACAGTCCCTTCAAGTATCTATTGATCAACAATGGATTGACACACCATGCATTCTCAAACATTCTCAAAGTCTTGTGAGTATTGACAACACTATATGACTTACTTAAAGAAATAAACGTTACCTCACAGACACAAAAGGGATTAATTTTCCTGATTTTATACCAGAAACACTATATTTTCCATGCCAAGTTATATTGTTTAGTTGTCCCTGATCTCCATGAAATAATAATGATGTCCACAGCTGTTATTGGAAGTCCTTGGTTTTGGAGCAATCTCCACGGTCAAAGATAGGGTCCTCCCTAGAGGATGAGTTTGACCATTGTGTGGAAGACTCAGTATATGTTTGTGTCTTGGAAGTTTAATTGGAAGAGAAATCAAAAATGAAATGAATAAAGGAAACCAGGATTGTGATGTCCAATGTGGAACAATTAAGAGTGCTTTACTAACCTTATCGGCACTAATTTTATTAAATATTTTCCCAACAGGATTAAAAGGGGGAAAATATGAGGGGTTAAACCATGCCAGGAGAATGAAAAAAAACATTAGTTTTAAATGCACCTGGTTCTGGGAAACATGAAGTGTACTTCTTCAACAGACAGTTTATGCTAGATGCAAAAATATCTATGTCTGGAACAATGGTCTGTCCACACACTCTTTAAAAGATTTATTTCTTTAGCATCCATTCAGTGGAGTCAGAAAAGTTCCTTGAAAGATAATCTGCCTGTACATTATCTTTGCTTGCAATATGGACTGTACATATGAAAATTTCCCTTTCTAAACACTATTCCCAAATCTGTTTAGCTAGCTGATCCATTCAAATTTATGCCTGTGGCGTTTTGCCCGACCCAAAATTAAATTAGAAACATGTATAATCAAAGTAATTCGGACAAACCTCTGTTTAATGTTAAACATGACCGCCGGCTAACACTAACGCTTATGTAAGTTTGACGTAGCTAGGGTGGGAAGCCCGACCAAGGCCGTCAGAAGTGCAAGTATCACCTTGGTGTGGAAGCGCTTGTGCAGATCAAAGAAGTTGAGCGAAGGAGTGGACGTGCCTTATCTTCTTGATCCGCAGACTGACAGCCAGGTTGAAATGGTTGCTTAGTCGATTGGACAGGGCCACAGCGCTACCCAATCAGAATCGAGATAGGGACTCTGAGATAGGGACGGGACTCTGATTTGGGCTAAGTATGATATTCCTAAACCTGCCAGCAAGATTTCGTTCGCTATAGTTCGTTAGAGAGATTGCCAGAAGATAGCAACTCCGATCAGTCATGCGTTATTGGCGGAGAGAAACACCTTAGGACAGGATTATAAGTGTAGCTTCTAAAGGAAGCTCCGAGGGACAGAACAGTGATAGTGGTCCCAGTAGTCTCCGATAGAATGACGGAAGAAAATAGTAAGAAGCAGAGATGTCGGGAGAGGTGTTGTCCTGGAGGAGTGGGAGGAACGCAATAAAGTAATGAGCAGAACCAAACGCTAGGGGAAAATCGATCTCACACTGAAAATCACGAGATGAAGTAGGCTGTCACTTGGAGGACGAGTGATTGAGTTTATCATTTAAAATTATCGACTTTATTAAATTGTTATTATTTTTAATTTCATCTTCGTGTTCTATATAATTTAACCCTCGGCAGTGCTGACTGGGGGTGCAGAGCTGTACATCTATTTCGTCATTAATTTAACTTTATAACTTCACGAGCAAGGGTGGAATTTCCATAATATTTCAATTAATATATTGGAAGTAACCCACCCAACCTTTGCTAATGCTACAATGCTTGTCACAGAATTAGGCGAAAATTGAATTTATATTTCTTCTTGAATTACAAACTAATTTCACCATTTTTTTTGTTTCGTCGTACATGCGTTACCTGGGGTGAATAAGTGGTTTTTTCCAAGGTAAGTGGCGTGTAACGATTTGCATGTGTCTGACTTCGAATCACATGAAGTCCGGAACATTAGAATCACGGGGTGCACGATAATTTTGCCGTAAATTGTGCTCACCTATTTGAGGATATATATATATATATAAGCAGAATGTTTCTGATAATAATTACGAGTCCAAAAGTATCGTATCACAGGAAAGATCGCTCGTCATTCTATCTCCAGCCAAAGGGGTGAGTGTTAAATTTATATTTCGTTTTATTGTGAATCTTATTCCGTTTATCATTTCATGTAATGATGCCTTTATTACCATGCAGATTTAAAACGTGGAATATTTGGAATTACTAGTCACTATTAGACTTTAAATGCAATAGCGTAATCTAAGGTTTAGATTATTTTTAGAGACAACTTTTATTAGTCTGGTTTCTTTATTGTAGCTGATAACGTCTCTGATATCGTAGCTGATTTGTTGCGGAACATCTCTGATATGGTAGCGGAACGTCTCTGATATTGTAGCGTAGCATCTCTTAAATTGTTGCTGATTGTAGCTGAACGTCTCTGAACGTATCTGATTGAAGCTGAACGTCTCTGAACGTATCTGAATTGTAGCTGAATGTGATTAATTGTGCCATTTGATTGTGAGATCAAATTGAGGTATTTGACTGTCTGTCTGTCGGATTGTCTGTCCGTCTACATCCGTCTTGATGTTTAAATATCCGGAAATCTAGAAGTCTGAGTGTCGGAGCTGTCTAGAGGTGTAAACATCCGGGTGGCATCTAGGTATTTGGGAACGTTGGTTCTAGTAGATGTTGTATGCTGTCTGTACGTATAACTGTGGTGGATCCGTGAAGGGCAAACGGCCGATAAAAGTATTGGTCAACCTTAGGTATTCGGGGAAACTGGGCGGCGATTCAACAGGTGGTGAATCGTACGGTTATACAGGGTCGAGACACATGTGTGTGTTGCAATTGTAGTACAATTGAATATATTGTTATATTTACATAGTTACTTCAAATATCAGTAGTATTTCAAAGGGATTACATGAATCTCAATAAAAGTTAGCAACTTGATTAAATACATGTATATGTTCGTGCTAGTTGTCGCAATCCATACATGCGATAGTATAGTTTGATGTTTTGTATTTGTTATCGCAATTTATACTTGCGGTAATATAACTTTTGTAAAGGTTCCTTGGATCTGTGTATAGTCCAAGAGATTCCTTTGTATCTGTGTTTTATTTTGTATTAAATTTATTCATGTATTGTGAAAGGTTGTGAGTGTAATTGTGGGTTGAACGCATGAGTTATTGTGTTGATACATAATTATTTTTCATTAATAATTTATTTCATAAACTTATATTTTCTTTCACATATTGTGTTTGTGTTGTTCATTTGATCCACCATCCACTCGGACTTGTTTTGTTGCCATAACTGGATTGCGCTTTGCCACTTCCTGAACTCGAATTACAATAGAATTTTAATTGTTTCGTCTCTAGTTTTCTGTTTTGTTGTGGCTTCACAATTCTTTTCCCTCATGAGGATCTCGCCTCAGCTTCACAAAAGGGTACAATATCCTCAGGCCCAAAACCCGAAGATTCTGAGTCGGCTACGAGGTCAGTAATTGAGAGGACTTCGCCTTCTTCAGTAGCAATTACGACTAAATAAAAATAAACTATAACAAATAGAACATATAGCTTGGACTATATCCTAAGTTGGCTACGACAAACCTAGACACTTGCTTATTACTTATCATTTTGTACTTACCGCTCGGCTACAACACCAGAATAAATATGAGAAATCTCGTGCAGGTGGCTTGTTTATATAGGCTACGTCGGGTGACAACACATGTCAGACAAAAAGTGTTCTGTTCTTTGAAGAGCGCCATTTCCACCAATGAGAGAGTAACATGCTATGTTTACATGTGATGCTGAAGGCTTTACGAAAACAAATTTCAGGTTTATGCATTTAGTTAATTATTTTGAATTTATGTTCATTGATGTTACCTGACAATCCTCTAGCATTCCATTGCCATATGATAATGTTCCATTTTGGTGTATTATCCATTTGTATTGGGTTCGTTAACTGTGTATTGGTTTTCTATTTGGGGTTTATGTTCGATTTGCTGGATACTTAGGTTTATGGTTTTTGAGTTTGGGTCCAGCTCTCTAACTAGTTTGTTCAGAGAAGTAAAGACTTCCCTCAATAGCTTTTCTGGTTTAGTCTCCTTGATTTGCCTTTGTTTCCTTTAGTTTTTGGTTTTGGGGTTTTACGTTTTGTTTTCCCTCGCCTGTCATTGTTCAGCCCTGTTTTACCTAACTGATTTTCCTCTGTTTTGTTGATATATTGCTTGATATATTGCTTGACCTGTTTATAGGATACGTATTTCTCATTCATTAATGTTATGATTAGTTTTTTCTTTTATTGCTGCAGGTCACTTTGGTGATTGTGGTTGGTGGGGATCCTTGCAGTTAGTGCACTGTGGGGTTATTCTTTTCACTGCCCTTTATGTTCACCTCCACACTTTTTACATTCAACTGTGTGTTTGCATTTGGTTGTATTCCCCCAGTGTTGGCAGCCTGAGCATAACATAGTTTTGTTCATATAGGGTTAAATCCTGTAGCGTGTGTTGGTACTGCCTATCTTAATTAAGGTTGACAGAGGGGTTGGGGTTTCCAAGATTGTAATATTGGTTTCCAGTTTCCTTGTGTCCTTTAATTTATAAGCTTTCGCTACATTATTGCCCCCTTCTATGAGTTTGGTGTTTAGGGTGTCCGTATCCATTTGCCCTAGTTTTTACTATTAGTTTCAGGACTGATTTGTATTTAAGGGGCTGAGGGAGGTGTGTCTTACTTGTTTTGCCCTGCTTAGTGGTTGTTATGGGGGTGGGTGAAGAACATGTTTCTTATGTTTCTCCACACAGACATTAATGTTACATATCCTATTGATTTCTAAAATGCCTGCACTGGGCTATTTGCGCTGCAGTGTATTATCACATAGCTTGTGTTTGTTCTTATGATTTTGCACTGACCCGGATGTATTCTGCCTAGTGCCCTAGCAATACTGTCAGTTGTCAAGTTTAGGAAATTTTTGCTGCTTTTATATATACTGTTAATTCTGGCTTGTGGTAACTATTGGCCTTTTTATACCTTCCCTGGAATACATGGCTTGGTGCAAGTCCATTATTCTTTTTAGTTTTGATGGGTCCCTTCTCCTTTCCATTTTCGTCCCAAGTGCTTGGGGCGTTAATTGGGTTGGTGGGTTGGGGTTTCCTTTTCGGGAGACGGATATATTAAATCCGCATCTGTTAGAGATTTAGATGGCCCTGGTCTTTGGCTACAATGAAATTTGGTTTTGGATTTCGTTTTTTGTTCTAACCCTTTCCCCTTCCCCTTTCCGTTACTTGTGCTTATAGAGGTTTTAGTGGGGTTGGGGTTTTGGGGTACTCAGCTATCAGTACATTTACCTTTTGATGGTTTGCTGCCTACAGTCATTGTTATAGGATTTTCCTGTGTTCCAGCTGTGCCATTTTATGTTGGTTTCATGTCATTATTTTATAGTTTGAAATGTATGCTGGTTTTCTACAACCTTGTGATGGTTTGAATTGTATGCTGGTTTTATGTCATTATTTTATATTTTGAAATGTATGCTTGTTTTCTACAATATTTTGATGGTTTGAATTTTATGCTGGTTTTCTATCATTGTTTTAGAGTTTGAAATGTATGCTTGTTTCCTACAATATTTTGATGGTTTTAGTTGTATGCTGGTTTTCTATCATTGTTTTAGAGTTTGAAATGTGTGCTGGTTTTCTACAATCTATTGATGGTTTGAAATGTATGCTGCTTTTTATTTTTATTTTATGGTTTGAATTTGATGCGAATTTTTTACAATCTTTTGATGGTTTGAACTGTTTGCTGATTTTCTGTCATTGTTTTATAATTTGAAATGTATGCTGGTTTTCTACAATATTTTGATGGTTTGAATTGTATGCTGGTTTTCAATCATTGTTTTATAGTTTGAAATGTATGCTGGTTTTTATCTTTATTTTATGGTTTAAAATAGATGCTGATTTTCTATCATTGTTTGATGGTTTGAATTTATGGTTTTCTCTCATTTTTATGGCTTGAAATTGATGCTGATTTTTGTATCATTGTTTTATTATTTGAATTTAATGCTGATTTTCTCTCATTGTTTAATGTTTTAAAATTTATGCTGGTTTTGTTTCTGATGATCTTAATATTGCTATATTTCAGGATGAAAGCAATGTAGGAATTTGTTTAACGCTGATGTATATTTGACTTCATTTTACTATAATGACCATATAATTACCACTCAACATTATTGCAGATTGTCAGTTGTCAAGCAACTATTGCACTATTGCTTACTAAATTGTTGTTTTTCAAAAAGACTTGACATTTTAACACAGTCAGCCTTACCGAAAAGTTCAACTAAAGTATAATTCGCTCTTTTAACCAGTAAAATAGGTAAAAAACCTTGGTTTATTAATTACGTGAAGTCTGAAAAATGACTGAAATTGAGTAGTTAAGAGACTGGAGTCACGTGTTATGGAATAATAATAATAATAATAATAATAATAATAATAATAATAATAATAATAATACATAATAACAATTAATAATAATAATAATTGATCATAAAAAAATTAATAATAATAATAATAATAATAATAATAATAATTAATAATATTAATAAATAATAATAGTAATACTACTAATATCGTAAATATTAATAATAATGATAATAATTAATAGTAATAATATAGTAATTGATAATAAAAATTAAAAATAATAATAATAATAATAATAATAATAATAATAATAATAATAATAATAATAATAATTGATTCTACTACTACTAATAATAATAATAATGACTATGCTTTTTATTGAGGGTGACTCATAGCCATTTTTGTTTTATAAAGAAAATTGATTTTTTCCCCGTCCCAAACAATCATTACTGGTTGATATTTTTGACAAATCATAGGGATGCCTGCTCTGGCCATAATAAAATTATTGTGAAGAAGATAATGATACAATAATTGTAAATTTTATGTAATAATAATAATGACGTCATTTGCATTCATTAACGTTATAATCATACACCCAATATGTTATAAAAATGGTATCACAAGTCTTAATGTATAATGTACCAAATAAATCCCAGTGATGTACTACTAAATTTTAATTGAATGTGTAAACAGCTCAAATTTAAAACTGTGCCAATACTTGGAATTTGGCACACTGATAATTCTTGATGTAACACAGTAATATAAATATAAAAGATGATTGAAGGAATTCAGAATAATATCCACGCTAAAAGTTATTCCAAAAAGCATTAATGACCAGTTGGATATTGCTGTGAATAATTTAGATGAACAAATCAACCGAAATTAAAATTGAATATACAACAATAAGCCGGATGTCATGATGCGACTTTTAAGGTAGAAATTAGTAATTTGGAAGTACACATAATAATATAATGCGGACACACAATAATAAAGCAAACAAGTGGGTCAGTTACCTTTCTAAAACTTTGAAAATTGTCAACAAGTTTAGGAATTTCTAAGGGATAGACTAAACTGGACTCAGCAACAAATAAATATGTTTACTTTCATTAAATGATCTGGATATTTAATTTATAGTTATATAAAAATATTAGCAATGTTTTACGTTCTTTGCAAAATAAATGTCTCTATTTTGGAAACTCACCCTCCAAATCTAAATTTAATGAAAGGCCATGCAAGTTGTAATGGTACCAGACAGCACTACATTTTAAATATATGACTTTTGATATAAGGAGTCCTTTGTCCTTACAGGAAGTAGAGGCTTGAGCTGGCCGAGTGATATAATGCACTCACTTTTAAAAAACATTGCCATCTCACCTATGTGCATAGGTTTGGGTCTCAAGCACAATATTGTATTTGACAAACCTCTCAATAGATTTCTTTCCGTCGGTGGCTGATACCAGGGTTGTTCTGGGTTCTTCCTCTGATAGTTATCATGGGCTGGAATATGGTTTTAAACACTACATCTACAATTTGAAAAAAATGCATGCTTTTTTTCTCATTTACACTATAAGTGACAAATGTAACCAAAAATTTAAAGTCTATCAAATACGAGGCATGTATGTAGATTTGTCACACAAAACATTTACAGCAAGTCTTTTTCAAATTAAATATAAGCAATGTATTTAGATGTGTAAGATAACACATTTACAGTAAGTCTTTTTCAAATTAAATATAAGCCATGTATGTAGATTAGTAAGAACTAAGATAACCCATTTACAGTAAGTCTTTGTCAAATTAAATATGTCATGCACGTCGATTTGTAAGATAACACATTTACAGTAAGTCTTTGTCAAATTAAATATAAGGCATGCATGTAGATTTGTAAGATAACACATTTATTATAAGTCTTTGTCAAATTAAATATAAGGCATGCATGTAGATTTGTAAGATAACACATTTACAGTAAGTCTTTGTCAAATTAAATATAATGCATGTATGTACATTTCTTACATTAAAAAGAGGAACATTGTTTCAACATGTATAAATTGTGATATTATTACATATGCTATTGAAGATCATGACATAACAAATTACAGAATTTAAAAGAAAATATCAAACAAAACAAAGACCGATATAAGTCTGAATTATTTTTTCACCCTTGTCTACAGCCGATTGAGCAGAGTGTTGAGGAAAACTTAAACCAGGCAGGAATTAAGATGTCCACAGAGCATCGGGATTTGTTTATGAAATTTCAGAATGAAATTGGCACAGATATTTACTTTAGGTAAGAAATAGCATTGTTTCTTTACTTTCACTCCCTTAACAAAACAACAATTCTTTATATTCAGTCTAATTAAAATCGGATCTTCACATTTGTATGTAAAAATCTGACAACAAGCACTTAGGGGTCATATTCCGGTGACCTGTTGTATTACCACAATTGTTGATTTTACAAGCCAATTAGATGAAGTCTTATATCTTTGCATTTGGGAGACTGAGCAGCATGGATGAAGATATTCAAAGTACGACGCATGATTTGAATCACTATAAAATTTATGGAAGCTGCATTTCCATTGGTTGTTTAAAAGGTAATCAGAACATGATCCCTAAGCAGTCACTGTCAGACCTTTATGTAAGACAGTGGAGATCTAATTTTAATTTGAATGCTTTTCACTTTGGGTCCAAGATAATTTTTAAATTGAGAATGAAGATGATAATTAAAGGCATGTATTTACATGCATTACACATTTATTTAGTTGGATGCTGGACATGTATAGAAGGATATATATTTATATTATGAGAAAAAGGATGATTTTTTTTCCTTCTTTCATTGAGGATATCCTTTGTAAATGTATGCATTATTTAAACAATTAATATTGCTAAAAGAACATAAAATATTTTGGGTAGGAGTTTTACACTTATTGCTACGAGGGTAATCTGTAACCGCCCTATGTGGAAACTGGAATATATTCAATTTGTTCCAAGTGGCTTTATGTTTCGTCAACTGCAGCAATCAAAATGCTTGAATTTGAATTGATCGGACATAAAAATTAACAGTGAATATAATAATTCTTTATGTTTGTCAAGTGTTGTAAAGTTCCACCCTATTATTAATTTTGCTCCTGCCATTGAAACATTCTTATCCTGCATGACTGCCCCAGTGGCCTTAGTGGTTATAGTACAAATGTCTGAAGCGGAAGGTTGCAGTTTTGAACCCATGACCATTAATTCTAAAGAATTACAAAACATAGTGCTATTATCTCCGTTGCAGGGAACTCAGCATAACATTACAAGGTTAATGCTGGAACTGGTTATCCTGGTGTCAGGATAATGTCGGTGGGTGGACACAATGCTACATGTCTGCTGCTTGATGTACCAGTGATATATATCACTACAAACTGCTGCACGATGTCCTAGTGATATACATCACTTTAAACTGCTGCCTGATGTTCCAGCGATAGGCATTACTTTAAACTGCTGCCTGATGCCCCATTGATAGACATCACTATAAACTTCTGTCTGATGTCCCAGTGATAAACATAACTTTAAATTTCTGCCTGATGTCTCAGTGAAATACATGACTATAAACTTCTGCCTGATGTTCCAGCGATAGGCATCAAAGGAGGCATTCATCCTGCACAGAATCACAATGACGGATTCTTTCTTTCCATACTTCTAAATGACAAACAAGTACTACTGGCAAACTATCACATTGTGAACATTGATGTGTCCTGATACCTTATTGTTTTTTTTTTCAGTACTAAAAAAGGTGAACATGTCCATATAGGAATATTGTAAAGTTTTTGGATTCTTATTATATGTTTTCTTTTATCTCTGAAAAGCAGTGAGTGAAAGTGAGTGAAAGTAAAAATACAGAAAACCCAGTTCTTTACAGTGATCAGAATCACCAAGAAAACATTGCTGATTAAATGTAAGATTTGTTGTAATGTACATTGAGTTTCAGTCAGCAGAAATTCAAAATTAATACTGAAATGCATTTGGGGACAGATGGAGTAATGTGCGTAAAGAAATCAAAATAATAACTGATTTTGTAGTTGAGGATTTTACTATCTTTCCTTTGTGTTAAAACAAGTTAGCATTGATTCCTATTGTTTCCATGCACACTGTCAGTATTAAATAGTGTTGAGTATGTGCATATGTGAGCCTACTTATTCCCCTGCAGACTGGTCCAATAGCTTGGACACCCTACTGTGATTATATCAACAGTTTACATTGAGCTCAGCCTCTTTCATGATCCCTAGAGAGCCTCATTCTGTCCCCCCCCCCCCCCCCCGCCGACCATTTGGGTTTAACGTTTTGCATCTACACCAATACTATCTATCGAGAGAGAGTCAGTATTGACTGCCGCAACTGGATTACAAGAAACCTTTCATTGCGCAACCCTACATCACAATTATTTAAAACTACACTTAATGATCTATGTAGTACATGAGAAATAAGTAAGTTTAATTCTGTATGCAGCAGTGAACTCCCGAGTACATTTTTGTTCAAATATAATGCTTTGACATCAAGTACACACCTTTCACTGATACATTCTCGTTATTTAAAACCTGAAAATAATTCTGAAAATGAGGGGTCATAATTGCAAATTGATTCTTATAGGTCATCTAAGTTAACACAATAGCTAAATGATAGCAACAGTATTCCCATTAGGGTCTTATCAGCATCATCTTGAATACAGCAAGCATGACCCAAGCTACGATATGAGTAGCACTCTCACAGAGTGTTAATGTACCACACCCAGTTAGGGCAGGTGAGAGTTATATTAGAGTTAGATGAATTTTAATCGGCAACACAAATGGTGCTTTATCTTTTTCAGAATGACTTGTAGAATAAGGAAGCTATAATATCATGTTTACTTACAGCATAATGTATTTTAATTTTCAGTGAGGGTCCACATAGGTTAATTGATGGCCAGGAAACCCTCAAGGCTACTGAGAGACATTCATTGAGCAGAGTCGTCCTGATGTGAAGGACAAATGGCTTGAGTACAAAAGTCAAGGCAAACTTACTCCTGATCTGATAGGTACGTAGTTTCTATCTAATTTTACGAACATTCCTCATTCTTTCTTCAACATGTAATATATTTACATTAGTTTAATGTGGTTTGAATTTTCTGATATGATAATGTTGATAATGTTTGGATCTCATTTCAGGTGATTGGATAGATTCCCATTGGTTATGTATAAGTCCTAATTAATTCACGTTACACATAGTGTGGTGTTTGCTAGCCTATATTTTGTAACCAATGCTCCATGGAAATAAGTTTTGTAAATAGTTTGATACTTTAGTATTCATTAACTCGCTCAATCTCAGGTTTGATATTTTCTCTGGAATATATTAGGGGTGTGCTGTCAGACCTAATATAAACTCACTCCTGCCAAACAGTATGCTCTTAGATCAAAGTATGCTAAATATTAGATGGATTACTCTTGCTTTGTACATTATACATAAAGTAAATGTAATGCAATCAACAGTTTGACAATTGTATTATCATCTCTACTCAATGTCTTATAAATCTGAGATTATTAAAATGATGATAGCTGTATAAGAGGAATATATAAATAGACGATGTCATGGACATATCATTTGTTTCCTTTTTTTCTATTTTTTAGCAACTGTATATGATATATTTGCAAGAAAGCCTCTCCGATTTATTATATTGATAGAGCAGTTAGATACCAGTATGTAGTATTTAATAAAATTAACGTTATCATCATTCTTTTTATATTAAAACTGTTTATGACAACTTAATACATATGGTATTCATTTATGTAATGGCTCCAGGTTGTGTCCCTAATTGATGTTATCTAAAAGGTCCATGTCACAGGTAAATATAGGTTGTACTAACACATGCATCATGATCTTGATTCGGTCATCTCTGTCTTTAGTCCATGAGAATCTTATTCGAAAATACAGTTCAAAGTTTTATCTACGTCAACCTGTCAGATAATGCATAGTATTTCATGTTATTGTTCCAAACATTATATTCCAAACAATATTTTATGGAAGCTTTATGTTAATTGGCACTGAAGACAAAAAGATTTGTTTCAGAAAATCTAATTTGAAACAGAAATTCATTTAAAATTCTCAATCTATCCAAGATTTTTTACAAGGCTCTGTATAGATCAATACATGCAATTTTTTAAATATATTTTGTAGACAAAATATGTAAATTAATTTTACTCCGCCTTCCGTGTCATTGATATTCATGTAAGCATGATTCAGTAAACTTTGCATTATAAACAAGCACTGAGGCACCAATTAAGTTATATAAATTGTATTTATCATGACAATAAACAAGCACTGAGGCACCGATTAAATTATATAAATTGTATTTATCATGACAATAAACAAGCACTGAGGCACCGATTAAGTTATATAAATTGTATTTATCATGACAATAAACAAGCACTGAGGCACCGATTAAATTATATAAATTGTATTTATCATGACAATAAACAAGCACTGAGGCAACGATTAAGTTATATAAATTGTATTTATCATGACAATAAACAAGCACTGAGGCACCGATTAAGTTATATAAATTGTATTTATCATGACAATAAACAAGCACTGAGGCACCAATTAAGTTATATAAATTGTATTTATCATGACAATAAACAAGCACTGAGGCACCGATTAAGTTATATAAATTGTATTTATCATGACAATAAACAAGCACTGAGGTACCGATTAAGTTATATAAATTGTATTTATCATGACAATAAACAAGCACTGAGGTACTGATTAAGTTTGAGATGAATTATATTTATCATGAACATAGAATGAAAGTCAATGATGTAGGAGTCACTGAGCATATACGTTTTCCTAATTCGTTAAAATAATTGGTTTCAAAACTATCTAACAATACATGTGTTATTCGAACTATTCGTGTGGATCTAAAATTATGTTACGTCTTCTTCAGATGTCATCTATGCAAAGGAGAGGAATCCAGAACTACATGACAAAAGGATGAAATATTGGGACAGATGGAAGATTTTAACATCATTATAAAGGCAAGGTTGTTTGATGAAAATGGTGTGAAGGTCAGTTAATAACAAAATATTATGTTGTATTTGCAAATATTGTCAGACTCCAAATCGTAAAACATATGACTTGTTTTAAAACCAATACTGCCGCATAATGAAAACAAGTTTTGAAAAAGATTCAAACTGGTTGAAAAATAATAAAAATGCAAACAAATTGTAAAGCATACATTAATTTATCATAAACTAAAAAAAAAAGTCTTTAAATTTTGTAATATCTTTACTGCCAAATTGCTTTATCATCTGAGATTGCTGAAAAGGATATTTATGAAAGTTTTTATTTCCTTACATCATTAATGATTAAATCATTATGACCCATATTTTGATGCTAAGTGACATAGGTAGCAGTTTGTAAAATTAAATTTATTATAGATATTTGTCCCAGGGTCATTCTGTATTGTGTATGAATGTTTATTTGGCAAAACTTTGTTATGCATTAATGCTTCCTTGACATTAAATCTGGTTAAAGTAGTACATTTTGGCAGAGAATTCATAAAAAGTGATAATTCATGTGTTGTTTTAATTATTTTATTTATCCAAATTCCTATTAAGGCCATATAAAAGTGCCAAAAGAAAAATAATTCTAGACATAGTCCCAAGAGTAGTGACTTAAAAAAATTGACAAGCCCTGACTGAAATTCCAATATCCTTTACTACAATTAGCACATGCCCGCAATAGTTACAGTTCGAATATAAATTCAATGGGGATAAAAAGGTTCGAAGAATATCAATATCATCAGTTTGTATCACTAGCAGCAAGTTACAATTGCGAATACTTAATTACTTCACTGTATTTGTGTATATTTGTCAATACTTGTCTCGTAAATTTCATTTTGCACCCTAGTAACTACTCCATTTATTAATTCATACTAACTACATTATCTGTCACTCAGTATGTGTGAAAACCACCAAATATGGTCATATATCATGTCTCAATCGAACATATGTGACAGCTCTTGTGTTCAATGACTAGATGTGTTCAAATTGTGACCAAAGTATTCCAGAACATATTCTATGAAAACAAATTTAAAGAGTCTTTCCGTCTTCGTGATTGTGAATTTATACGGTTGATGAATAACACCTGGCAGGACTTAACACCTTGCAGGACTTCATTGGCACGGTTGCTGTATCACTCACTAGGGCTAGCATAGTCCTGGTGTTCAAACTTCTAATGCTGAATTATCTGAGTTAATCCTGGACAGAGCCACGTTAACGTTTGTCGATTGCAGTATGTGCAAATAATTGGGTACGCCCATTTTTCTTTTGGCTGATGTGTTTCACAAAGTAAAACTCCATCAACTAAGAGTTCTGACAATTAAGTTTGGCATTTGCTGAATACTTCTTAAATCAACTTCAGAAATGAGATCCACTTCAACACGATTCCTACATCTGAAATATTCATGTTTTGCATTTTAAATATGCAATAGTCTGATTTCAATGAAATAGTACCGCTGTTCACAAACATTTTAAAAATATGATACATATGGCTTTAACATTCTCATTCAATTTAATGATATCTAATTAATTGTCTTGTTCTTGTACAAACATCTTTCATCTTTTTGATTTACGTAAAATGGGTTGTTCTACTTCCTGATCCTACCTATGCGAATTAGCATTATGGACTTACCAACAACAGCCATCTAAACATCTCAATTAGCTGTTTCCACCCATTTAAGTAAGATGTGAAATGGTCCTTTGTACATTTGTACTTCTTTGCCATTTTTTGCCACTATGCTCCAGTGATAGTTTTACATCAGCTCCAATCATGACTGTTTACAGTTTATGCATACTACATCTAAGAGGTATATGCAGAAAGCGGTGTTTTTCGTCTCTTTTTTAAGATTAGAGAAAGGGGCGTTTCCTGGAAACACAACAGTGTCAGGAAGTTTTGTAATACGCAATCATATATTTAGCATGATGCACTATAATTCAGTGTAATTAAAATCAAATCTCAATTTAACATAGGAGAGTGGTGATCGGATTCGGATTGTTAATTTTATGGCAGGTATGTCAACATGTTGAAAATATATTTAGGCATTTCATCAGGATGATTTTAAGCTTTATGAGGCAGTATAGTAATAAGTAGAGAAAACCATTAAACACATTTGACTCATCCTGGCATGACAAGCTTTAGAATTCATGCAAATCATACAGATCTGCATTAGTTAAGATTGTTATGGTTAACATAAAAAAATATAAAGTGCCTCTGGACCGATGCTATGATATGCAATTAGGCGGCGTATGCACTAATCCGGCGTTCATGTTATGGCGTGTATCTGGTGCAGCATGCATACTGATACCCATTATTTCTCCGAAACAAACCCCCATTTGGCCTAGTTCATTTAAATGTGACGCGATTTGCTCTGGTATCATATGGAGATCAGTGTTGTCGTAGATCGAAGAGCAGACTTGTGGTCAGCGCTCAAGTCTTAATCTATCGAATTTAATTACCAGACTCGATTAGGTTCTTAACGAGTGCGATAAGAGTTTGTGTTAAACCTAAAGCGTGCTAAAGCCGACGACCAAGCTTGATTAATTATTATGGTTATATAGTATCGCACCTCCTGGTGATCAACAGAGAATCAGAGCTAATGCCATCTTGGTAATATTTATGGTTATCTACTTTAGCGCCTCCTGGTGACCAATGGAGATCTAATAGCTGTGATGCCGATATTAATAGACCTCATTAATCAGTGATGGGAATCGGTTAGAAATTCATAATCGATTTATTATCATTTTCAAAGGCACATTGTGAACAATGCAGTTATCTGAAGCAACTTAACACATAATAATGCATGTTTGGACCAGAAAAATGTATGCAATAATGCGAAATATAAAGATAAACGATATGCAATTGTACAACATTGATATCCATTGGAAACAATATTAACAAATCGGGACCGACACAAAACTATGCAATAAAGCGGAATATGCAGTTAAACGATATACGCATATCTGGAGCCGACTGCGTATATATACATAATTTTTGTATATAATGAATGACTGAGCTAAAAAGGATGAGATCTTGTTTTTGTTTCATCATTTCTGCACTAGTTACATATACATCCTTCCGATTTCATATCAAGAACGATATGTACAGTTTCAAACATTAGTAATATATGAGAACATCTGCTATTTATCTGCCTGAATGATGATTGTGTAAGTCATCACATGTTCTCGTTAAGTATAGCTTTTGATTGTGGACTGAATTAGGATCCATGTTTTGACCTATGGACTAAAAACACAAAGGTTTCAAAATAGCAATGTCTACTACAGATGCACAACAATGATTGACTTTAGCTTACAATGACAAACATATGTACTGTAGTATTATTTGATAGATATATGGTCGGAAATAACTATGATTGACTTTAGCATACAAAGACTAACATTAGTACAGTAGCATTATTTGATAGATATATGGTCAGAAATAACAATAATTGACTTTAGCTTACAAAGACTAACATATGTGCAGTAGTATTATTTGATAGATATAAGGTCAGAAATAACTATGATTGACTTTAGCTTACAAAGACTAACATTAGTACAGTAGCATTATTTGATAGATATATGGTCAGAAATAACAATGATTGACTTTAGCTTACAAAGACTAACATTAGTAGAGTAGCATTATTTGATAGATATATGGTCAGAAATAACAATGATTGACTTTAGCTTACAAAGACTAACATATGTACAGTAGTATTATTTGATAGATATATGGTCAGAAATAACAATGATTGACTTTAGCTTACAAAGACTAACAATAGTACAGTAGCATTATTTGATACATATAAGGTCAGAAATAACAATGATTGACTTTAGTTTACAAAAACTAAAGTATGTACAGTAGCATTATTTGATAGATATATGGTGAGTAATAACAATGATTGACTTTAGCTTACAAAGACTAACATATGTACAGTAGCATTATTTGATAGATATATGGTCAGAAATAACAATGATTGACTTTAGCATACAAAAACTAACATATGTACAGTAGTATTATTTGATAGATATATGGTCAGAAATAACAATGATTGACTTTATCTTACAAAGATTAACATTAGTACAGTAGCATTATTTGAGAGATATATGGTCAGAAATAACTATGATTGAATTTAGGTTACAAAAAAATAACATATGTACAGTAGTATTATTTGATAGATATATGGTCAGAAATAACAATGATTGACTTTAGCTTACAAAGACTATCATATGTACAGTAGTATTATTTGATAGATAGATGGTCAGAAATAACAATGATTGACTTTAGCATACAAAGACTAACATTAGTACAGTTGCATTATTTGATAGATATATGGTCAGAAATAACAATGATTGACTTTAGCTTCCAAAAACTAACATATGTACAGTAGCATAATTTGATAGATAAATGGTCAGAAATAACAATGATTGACTTTAGCTTACAAAGACTAAAATATGTACAGTAGCATTATTTAACAGATAAATGGTCAGAAATAACTATGATTAACTTTAGCTTACAAAGACTAACACATCTACAGTAGCATTATTTGATAGATATATAGTCAGAAATAACTATGATTGACTTAAGCTTACAAAGACTAACATATGTACAGTAGTATTATTTGATAGATATATGGTCAGAAATAACAATGATTGACTTTAGCTTACAAAAACTAACACATGTATAGTATTATTAGTTGATAGATATATTGTTAGAAATAACAAGGATTGGGTTTAGCTTAAAAATACTAACATAGGTACAGTAGTATTATTTGATAGATGTATGGTCAGAAATAACAATGATTGACTTTAGCTTGCAAAGACTAACATATGTACAGTAGCATTATTTGATAGATATATGGTCAGAAATAACAATGATTGACTTTAGCTTACAAAGACTAACATATGTACAGTAACATAATTTGATAGATATATGGTCAGAAATAACTATGATTGACTTTAGCTTACAAAGACTAACATTAGTACAGTAGCATAATTAGATAGATATATGGTCAGACATAACAATGATTGACTTAAGCTTACAAAGGCTAACATATGTACAGTGTTATTATTTGATATATATATATGGTAGAATTAACTATGATTGACTTTAGCTTACAAAGACTAACATTAGTAGAGTAGCTTTATTTGATAGATATATGATCAGAAATAACTATGATTGACTTTAGCTTACAAAGACTAACATATGTACAGAAGTATTATTTGATAGATATATGGTCAGAAATAACAATGATTGACTTTAGCTTACAAAGACTAACAATAGTACAGTAGCATAATTTGATAGATATATGGTCAGAAATAACAATGATTGACTTTAGCTTACAAAAACTAATGTATGTACAGTAGCATTATTTGATAGATATATGGTCAGAAATAACAATGATTGACTTTAGCTAACAAAGACTATCATATGTACAGTAGTATTATTTGATAGATATATGGTCAGAAATAACAATGATTGACTTTAGCATACAAAGACTAACATATGTACAGTAGTATTATTTGATAGATATATGGTCAGAAATAACAATGATTGACTTTACCTTGCAAAGACTAACATATGTACAGTAGTATTTTTTGACAGATGTATGGTCAGAAATAACAATGACTTACTTTAGATTACAAAGACTATCATATGTACAGAAGTATTATTTGATAGATATATGGTCAGAAATAACAATGATTGACTTTAGCTTAGAAAGACTAACATTAGTACAGTAGCATTATTTGATAGATATATGGTCAGAAGTAACAATGATTGACTTTAGCTTACAAAAAACTAACATATGTACAGTGGCATTATTTGATAGATATAAGGTCAGAAATAACAATGATTGACTTTAGCTTACAAAGACTAACATCTGTACAGTATAATTATTTGATCGATATATGGTCAGAAATAACTATGATTAACTTTAGCTTACAAAGACTAACATATATACAGTACTATTATTAGCTTACAACGACTAACATATGTACAGTACTATTATTTGATAGATATATGGTAAGAAAAAACAATGATTGACTTTAGCTTACAAAGACTAACACATGTACAGTATTATTATTTGATAGATATATTGTCAGAAAAAACAAGGATTGACTTTAGCTTAAAAAGACTAACATATGTGCAGTAGTATTATTTGATAGATGTATGGTCAGAAATAACAATGATTGACTTTAGCTTACAAAGACTAACATATGTACAGTAGCTTTATTTGATAGATATATGGTCAGAAATAACTATGATTGACTTTAGCTTACAAAGACTAACACATGTACAGTATTATTATTTGATAGATAAATTGTCAGAAATAACTATGATTAACTTTAGCTTACAAAGACTAACATATGTATAGTACTATTATTTGATAAATATATGGTCAGAAATAACAATGATTGACTTAAGCTTACAAAGACTAACATATGTACAGTAGCATTATTTGATAGATAAATGGTCAGAAATAACTATGATTAACTTTAGCTTACAAAGACTAACACATGTACAGTAGCATTATTTGATAGATATATGGTCAGAAATAACTATGATTGACTTTAGCTTACAAAGACTAACATATGTACAGTAGTATTATTTGATAGATATATGGTCAGCAATAACAATGATTGACTTTAGCTTACAAAGACTAACACATGTAAGGTATTATTATTTGATAGATATATTGTCACAAATAACAAGGATTGACTTTAACTTAAAAAGACTAACATAGGTACAGTAGTATTATTTTGATAGATAAATGGTCAGAAATAACAATGATTGACTTTAGCTTACAAAAACTAAAGTATGTACAGTAGCATTATGTGATAGATATATGGTCAGAAATAACAAGGATTGACTTTAGCTTACAAAGACTATCATATGTACAGTAGTATTATTTGATAGATATATGGTCAGAAATAACAATGATTGACTTTAGCATACAAAGACTAACATATGTACAGTAGTATTATTTGATAGATATATGGTCAGAAATAACAATGATTGACTTTACCTTACAAAGACTAACATATGTACAGTAACATAATTTGATAGAAATATGGTCAGAACTAACTATGATTGTCTTTAGCTTACAAAGACTAACATTAGTACAGTAGCATAATTAGATAGATGTATGGTCAGACATAACAATGATTGACTTTAGCTTGCAAAGACTAACATATGTACAGTGTTATTGTTTGATATATATATGGTAGAATTAACTATGATTGACTTTAGCTTACAAAGACTAACATATGTACAGTAGTATTATTTGATAGATATATGGTCAGAAATAACAATGATTGAGTTTAGCTTACAAAGACTAACAATAGTACAGTAGCATTATTTGATGGATATATGGTCAGAAATAACAATGATTGACTTTAGCTTACAAAAACTAATATATGTACAGTAGCATTATTTGATAGATATATGGTCAGAAATAACAAGGATTGACATTAGCTTACAAAGACTATCATATGTACAGTAGTATTATTTGATAGATATATGGTCAGAAATAACAATGATTGACTTTAGCATACAAAGACTAACATATGTACGGTAGTATTATTTGATAGATATATGGTCAGAAAAATAACAATGATTGACTTTACCTTACAAAGACTAACATATGTACAGTAGTATTATTTGATAGATGTATGGTCAGAAATAACAATGATTGACTTTAGCTTACAAAGACTAACATATGTACAGTAGTATTATTTGATAGATATATGGTCAGAAATAACAATGATTGACTTTAGCTTACAAAGACTATCATATGTACAGTAGTATTATTTGATAGATATATGGTCAGAAATAACAATGATTGACTTTAGCTTACAAAGACTAACATTAGTACAGTAGCATTATTTGATAGATATATGGTCAGAAATAACAATGATTGACTTTAGCTTACAAAGACTAAAATATGTACAGTACTATTATTTGATAGATATATGGTCAGAAATAACAATGATTGACTTTAGCTTACAAAGACTAACACATGTACAGCATTATGTTTTGATAGATATATCGTCTGAAATAACAAGGATTGACTTTAGCTTAAAAAGACTAACATATGTGCAGTAGTATTATTTGATAGATGTATGGTCAGAAATAACAAGGATTGACTGTAGCTTACAGAGACTGACATATGTACAGTAGCATTATTTGATAGATACATGGTCAGAAATAACAATGATTGGCTTTAGCTTACAAAGACTAGCATATGTACAGTAGCATAATTTGATAGATATATGGTCAGAAATAACAAGGATTGACTTTAGCTTACAAAGACTAGCATATGTACAGTAGTATTATTTGATAGATATATGGTCAGAAATAACTATGACTTTAGCTTACAAAGACAAACATATGTACAGTAGCATAATTAGATAGAGATATGGTCAGACATAACAATGATTGACTTAAGCTTACAAAGACTAACATATGTACAGTGTTATTATTTGATATATATATGGTAGAATTAACTATGATTGACTTTAGATTACAAAGACTAACATTAGTAGAGTAGAATTATTTGATAGATATATGGTCAGAAATAACTATGATTGACTTTAGCTTACAGAGAATAACATATGTACAATAGTATTATTTGATAGATATATGGTCAGAAATAACAATGATTGACTTTCACTTAAAAAAATTTACATTAGTACAGTAGCATTATTTGATAGATATATGGTCAGATATAACAATGATTGACTTTAGCTTACAAAGTAAACACATGTACAGTAGTATTATTTGATAGATATAAGGTCAGAAATAACTATGATTGACTTTAGCTTACAAAGACGAACATATGTACAGTAGCATTATTTGATAGATATAAGGTCAGAAATAGCAATGATTGACTTTAGCTTACAAAGACTAACATATGTACAGTAGTATTATTTGATAGATATATGGTCAGAAACAACAATGATTGATTTAGTTTAAAAAGACTAACACATGTACAGTATTATTATTTCATAGATATATTGTCTAAAATAACAATGATTGACTTTAGCTTACAAAGACTAACATATGTACCGTAACATAATTTGATATAGATATGGACAGAAATAACTATGATTGACTTTAGCTTACAAAGACTAACATTAGTACAGTAGCATAATTATATAGATATATGGACAGACATAACAATGATTTACTTTAGATTACAAAGACTAACATATGTACAGTGTTATTATGTGATATATATATATATGGTAGAATTAACTATGATTGACTTTAGCTTACAAAGACTAACATTAGTAGAGTAGCATTATTTGATAGATATATGGTCAGAAATAACTATGATTGACTTTAGCTTACAAAGACTAACATATGTACAGTAGTATTATTTGATAGATATATGGTCAGAAAAAACAATGATTGACTTTAGCTTACAAAGACTAACATATGTACAGTAGCATAATTTGATAGATATATGGTCAGAAATAACTATGACTGACTTTAGCTTACAAAGACTAACTTATGTACAGTAGCATAATTAGATAGAGATATGGTCAGACATAACAATGATTGACTTTAGCTTACAAAGACTAACATAAGTACAGTGTTATTATTTGATATATATATGGTAGAATTAACTATGATTGACTTTAGCTTACAAAGACTAACATTAGTAGAGTAGAATTATTTGATAGATATATGGTCAGAAATAACTATGATTGACTTTAGCTTACAGAGAATAACATATGTACAGTAGTATTATTTGATAGATATATGGTCAGAAATAACAATGATTGACTTTAGCTTAAAAAGACTTACATTAGTACAGTAGCATTATTTGATAGATATATGGTCAGATATAACAATGATTGACTTTAGCTTACAAAGTAAACACATGTACAGTAGTATTATTTGATAGATGTAAGGTCAGAAATAACTATGATTGACTTTAGCTTACAAATACTAACATATGTACAGTAGGATTATTTGATAGATATAAGGTCAGAAATAACAATGATTGACTTTAGCTTAGAAAGACTAACATATGTACAGTAGTATTATTTGATAGATATATGGTCAGAAACAACAATGATTGATTTAGCTTACAAAGACTAACACATGTACAGTATTATTATTTCATAGATATATTGTCTGAAATAACAATGATTGACTTTATCTTACAAAGACTAACATATGTACCGTAACATAATTTGATAGACATATGGACAGAAATGACTATGATTGACTTTAGCTTACAAAGACTAACATTAGTACAGTAGCATAATTATATAGATATATGGTCAGACATAACAATGATTGACTTTAGATTACAAAGACTAACATATGTACAGTGTTATTATTTGATATATATATGGTAGAATTAACTATGATTGACTTTAGCTTACAAAGACTAACATTAGTAGAGTAGCATTATTTGATAGATATATGGTCAGAAATAACAATGATTGACTTTAGCTTACAAAGACTAAACTATGTACAGTAGTATTATTTGATAGATATATGGTCAGAAATAACAATGATTGACTTTAGCTTACAAAGACTAACAATAGTACAGTAGCATTATTTGATAGATATATGGTCAGAAATAACAATGATTGACTTTAGCTTACAAAAACTAAAGTATGTACAGTAGCATTATTTGATAGATATATGGTCAGAAATAACAATGATTGACTTTAGCTTACAAAGACTATCATATGTACAGTAGTATTATTTGATAGATATATTGTCAGAAATAACAATGATTGACTTTAGCATTTAAAGACTAACATACGTACAGTAGTATTATTTGATAGATATATGGTCAGAAATAACAATGATTGACTTTAATTACAAAGACTAACATATGTACAGTAGCATTATTTGATAGATGTATGGTCATAAATAACAATGATTGACTTTAGCTTACAAAGACTAACATATGTACAGTAGTATTATTTGATAGATATATGGTCAGAAATAACTATGATTGACTTTATCTTACAAAGACTAACATACGTACAGAAGTATTATTTGATAGATATATGGTCAGAAAT
Organism: Unio delphinus; assembly: GCA_029339505.1. NCBI lineage: Eukaryota > Metazoa > Mollusca > Bivalvia > Unionida > Unionidae > Unio > Unio delphinus. Next base: position 1,262,651 of record JAQISU010000059.1, on the reverse strand, counting down.
AACAATGATTGACTTTAATTACAAAGAGTAACATATGTACAGTAGCATTATTTGATAGATATATGGTCAGAAATAACAATGATTGACTTTAGCTTACAAAACTAAAGTATGTACAGTAGCATTATTTGATAGATATATGGTCAGAAATAACAATGATTGACTTAAGCATACAAAGACTAACATATGTACAGTAGTATTATTTGATAGATATATGGTCAGAAATAACAATGATTGACTTTACCTTACAAAGAGTAACATATGTACAGTAGTATTATTTGATAGATGTATGGTCAGAAATAACAATGATTGACTTTAGCTTACAAAGACTAACATATGTACAGTAGTATTATTTGATAGATATATGGTCAGAAATAACAATGATTGACTTTAGCTTACAAAGACTATCATATGTACAGTAGTATTATTTGATAGATATATGGTCAGAAATAACAATGATTGACTTTGCCTTACAAAGACTAACATATGTACAGTAGTATTATTTAATAGATGTATGGTCAGAAATAACAATGATTGACTTTAGCTTACAAAGACTAACATATGTACAGTAGTATTATTTGATAGATATATGGTCAGAAATAACAATGATTGACTTTAGCTTACAAAGACTATCATATGTACAGTAGTATTATTTGATAGATATATGGTCAGAAATAACAATGATTGACTTTAGCTTACAAAGACTAACATTAGTACAGTAGCAGTATTTGATAGATATATGGTCAGAAATAACAATGATTGACTTTAGCTTACAAAAACTAACATATGTACAGTACTAGTATTTGATACATATATGGTCAGAAATAACAATGATTGACTTTAGCTTACAAAGACTAACACATGTACAGTATTGTTATTTGATAGATATATGGTCAGAAATAACAATGATTGACTTTAGCTTACAAAGACTAACATATGTACAGTAACATAATTTGATAGATATATGGTCAGAAATAACTATGATTGACTTTAGCTTACAAAGACTAACATTAGTACAGTAGCATTATTTGATAGATATATGGTCAGAAATAACAATGATTGACTTTAGCTTACAAAAACTAAAGTATGTACAGTAGCATTATTTGATAGATATATGGTCAGAAATAACAATGATTGACTTTAGCTTACAAAGACTATCATATGTACAGTAGTATTATTTGATAGATATATTGTCAGAAATAACAATGATTGACTTTAGCATTTAAAGACTAACATACGTACAGTAGTATTATTTGATAGATATATGGTCAGAAATAACAATGATTGACTTTAATTACAAAGACTAACATATGTACAGTAGCATTATTTGATAGATGTATGGTCATAAATAACAATGATTGACTTTAGCTTACAAAGACTAACATATGTACAGTAGTATTATTTGATAGATATATGGTCAGAAATAACTATGATTGACTTTATCTTACAAAGACTAACATTAGTAGAGTAGCATTAATTGATAGATATATGGTCAGAAATAACTATGAATGACTTTAGCTTACAAAGACTAACATATGTACAGTAGTATTATTTGATAGATATATGGTCAGAAATAACAATGATTGACTTTAGCTTACAAAACTAAAGTATGTACAGTAGCATTATTTGATAGATATATGGTCAGAAATAACAATGATTGACTTTAGCTTACAAAACTAAAGTATGTACAGTAGCATTATTTGATAGATATATGGTCAGAAATAACAATGATTGACTTAAGCATACAAAGACTAACATATGTACAGTAGTATTATTTGATAGATATATGGTCAGAAATAACAATGATTGACTTTACCTTACAAAGACTAACATATGTACAGTAGTATTATTTGATAGATGTATGGTCAGAAATAACAATGATTGACTTTAGCTTACAAAGACTAACATATGTACAGTAGTATTATTTGATAGATATATGGTCAGAAATAACAATGATTGACTTTAGCTTACAAAGACTATCATATGTACAGTAGTATTATTTGATAGATATATGGTCAGAAATAACAATGATTGACTTTGCCTTACAAAGACTAACATATGTACAGTAGTATTATTTAATAGATGTATGGTCAGAAATAACAATGATTGACTTTAGCTTACAAAGACTAACATATGTACAGTAGTATTATTTGATAGATATATGGTCAGAAATAACAATGATTGACTTTAGCTTACAAAGACTATCATATGTACAGTAGTATTATTTGATAGATATATGGTCAGAAATAACAATGATTGACTTTAGCTTACAAAGACTAACATTAGTACAGTAGCAGTATTTGATAGATATATGGTCAGAAATAACAATGATTGACTTTAGCTTACAAAAACTAACATATGTACAGTACTAGTATTTGATAGATATATGGTCAGAAATAACAATGATTGACTTTAGCTTACAAAGACTAACACATGTACAGTATTGTTATTTGATAGATATATTGTCAGAAATAACAATGATTGACTTTAGCTTAAAATGACTAACATATGTGCAGTAGTATTATTTGATAGATATATGGTCAGAAATAACTATGATTGACTTTAGCTTACAAAGACTAACATATGTACAGTAGTATTATTTGATAGATATATGGTCAGAAATAACAATGATTGACTTTAGCTTACAAAAACTAAAGTTAGTACAGTAGCATTATTTGATAGATATATGGTCAGAAATAACGATGATTGACTTTAGTTTACAAAGACTATCATATGTACAGTAGTATTATTTGATAGATATATGGTCAGAAATAACAATGACTGACTTAAGCATACAAAGACTAACATATGTACAGTAGTATTATTTGATAGATATATGGTCAAAAATAACAATGATTGACTTTACCTTACAAAGACTAACATATGTACAGTATTATTATTTGATAGATGTATGGTCAGAAATAACAATGATTGACTTTAGCTTAAAAAGACTAACATATGTACAGTAGTATTATTTGATAGATATATGGTCAGAAATAACAATGATTGACTTTAGCTTACAAAGACTATCATATGTGCAGTAGTATTATTTGATAGATATATGGTCAGAAATAACAATGATTGACTTTAGCTTACAAAAACTAACATTAGTACAGTAGCATTATTTGATAGATATATGGTCAGAAATAATTATGATTGACTTTAGCTTACAAAAACTAACATATGTACAGTAGCATTATTTGATAGATATATGGTCAGAAATAACAATGATTGACTTTACCTTACAAAGACTAACATATGTACAGTAGTATTATTTGATAGATGTATGGTCAGAAATAACAATGATTGACTTTAGCTTACAAAGACTAACATATGTACAGTAGTATTATTTGATAGATATATGGTCAGAAATAACAATGATTGACTTTAGCTTACAAAGACTATCATATGTACAGAAGTATTATTTGATAGATATATGGTCAGAAATAACAATGATTGACTTTAGCTTACAAAGACTAACACATGTACAGTATTATTATTTGATAGATATATTGTCAGAAGAAACAAGGATTGACTTTAGTTTAAAAAGACTAACATATTTGCAGTAGTATTATTTGATAGCTGTGTGGTCAGAAATAACTATGATTGACTTTATCTTAGAAAGACTAACATTAGTAGAGTAGCATTAATTGATAGATATATGGTCAGAAATAACTATGAATGACTTTAGCTTACAAAGACTAACATATGTACAGTAGTATTATTTGATAGATATATGGTTAGAAATAACAATGATTGACTTTAGCTTACAAAATTAAAGTATGTACAGTAGCATTATTTGATAGATATATGGTCAGAAATAACAATGATTGACTTAAGCATACAAAGACTAACATATGTACAGTAGTATTATTTGATAGAGATATGGTCAGAAATAACAATGATTGACTTTACCTTACAAAGACTAACATATGTACAGTAGTATTATTTGATAGATGTATGGTCAGAAATAACAATGATTGACTTTAGCTTACAAAGACTAACATATGTACAGTAGTATTATTTGATAGATATATGGTCAGACATAACAATGATTGACTTTAGCTTACAAAGACTAACATTAGTACAGTAGCATTATTTGATAGATATATGGTCAGAAATAACAATGATTGACTTTAGCTTACAAAAACTAACATATGTACAGTACTATTATTTGATAGAGATATGGTCAGAAATAACAATGATTGACTTTAGCTTACAAAGACTAACACATGTACAGTATTATTATTTGATAGATATATTGTCAGAAATAACAAGGATTGACTTTAGCTTAAAATGACTAACATATGTGCAGTAGTATTATTTGATAGATATATGGTCAGAAATAACTATGACTGACTTTAGCTTACAAAGACTAACATATGTACAGTAGTATTATTTGATAGATATATGGTCAGAAATAACAATGATTGACTTTAGCTTACAAAAACTAAAGTAAGTACAGTAGCATTATTTGGTAGATATATGGTCAGAAATAACGATGATTGACTTTAGTTTACAGAGACTATCATATGTACAGTAGTATTATTTGATAGATATATGGTCAGAAATAACAATGATTGACTTAAGCATACAAAGACTAACATATGTACAGTAGTATTATTTGATAGATATATGGTCAAAAATAACAATGATTGACTTTACCTTACAAAGACTAACATATGTACAGTAGTATTATTTGATAGATGTATGGTCAGAAATAACAATGATTGACTTTAGCTCACAAAGACTAACATATGTACAGTAGCATAATTTGATAGATATATGGTGAGAAATAACAATGATTGACTTTAGCTTACAAAGACCAACATATGTACAGTAGCATAATTAGATAGATATATGGACAGACATAACAATGATTGACTTTAGCTTCCAAAGACTAACATATGTACAGTGTTATTTTTTGATATATATATATGGTAGAATTAACTATGATTGACTTTAGCTTACAAAGTCTAACATTAGTAGAGTAGCATATTTTGATAGATATATGGTCAGAAATAACTTTGATTGACTTTAGCTTACAAAGAATAACATATGTACAGTAGTATTAATTGATAGATATATGGTCAGAAATAACAATGATTGACTTTAGCTTACAAAGACTAACATTAGTACAGTAGCATTATTTGATAGATATATGGTCAGATATAACAATGATTGACTTTAGCTTACAAAGATAACACATGTATAGTAGTATTATTTGATAGATATAACGTCAGAAAAAACTATGATTGACTTTAGCTTACAAAGACTAACATATGTACAGTAGCATTATTTGATCGATATAAGGTCAGAAGTAACAATGATTGACTTTAGCTAACAAAGACTAACATACGTACAGTACTATTATTTCATAGATATATGGTCAGAAACAACAATGATTGACTTTAGCTTACAAAGACTAACATATGTACAGTAGTTTTATTTGATAGATGTATGGTCAGAAATAACAATGATTGACTTTAGCTTACAAAGACTAACATTAGTACAGTAGCATAAATAGATAGATATATGGTCAGACATAACAATGATTGACTTTACCTTACAAAGACTAACATATGTACAGTAGTATTATTTGATAGATGTATGGTCAGAAATAACAATGATTTACTTTAGCTTACAAAGACTATCATATGTACAGTAGTATTGTTTGATAGATATTTGGTCAGAAATAACAATGATTGACTTTAGCTTACAAAGACTATCATATGTGCAGTAGTATTATTTGATAGATATATGGTTATAAATAACAATGATTGACTTTAGCTTACAAAAACTAACATTAGTACAGTAGCATTATTTGAAAGATATATGGTCAGAAATAACAATGATTGACTTTACCTTACAAAGACTAACATATGTACAGTAGTATTATTTGATAGATGTATGGTCAGAAATAACAATGATTGACTTTAGCTTACAAAGACTATCATATGTACAGTAGTATTATTTGATAGATATATGGTCAGAAATAACTTTGATTGACTTTAGCTTACAAAGACTAACATTAGTACAGTAGCATTATTTGATTGATGTATGGTCATAAATAACAATGATTGACTTTAGCTTACAAAGAGTTTCATATGTACTGTAGTATTATTTGATATATATATGGTCAGAAATAACTATGATTGACTTTAGCTTACAAAGACTAACATTAGTACAGTAGCATTTTTTGATAGATATATGGTCAGATATAACAATGATGGACTTTAGCTTACAAAAACTAACATATTTACAGTAGCATTATTTGATAGATATAAGGTCAGAAATAACAATGATTGACTTTAGCTTACGAAGACTAACATATGTACAGTAGCATTATTTGATGGATATATGGTCAGAAATAATTATGATTGACTTTAGCTTACAAAGACTAACATATGTACAGTACTATTTCTTGATAGATATATGGTCAGAAATAACAATGATTGACTTTAGCTTACAAAGACTAACACATGTACAGTATTATTATTTGTTAGATATATTGTCAGAAATAACAAGGATTGACTTTAGCTTAAAAAGACTAACATATGTGCAGTAGTATTTTTTGATAGATGTATGGTAAGAAATAACAATGATTGACTTTAGCTTACAAAGACTAACATATGTACAGTAGCATAATTTGATAGATATATGGTCAGAAATGTCTATGATTGACTTTAGCATACAAAGACCAACATATGTACAGTAGCATAATTAGATAGATATATGGTCAGACATAACAATGATTGACTTTAGCTTACAAAGACTAACACATGTACAGTAGCATTATTTGATGGATATATGGTCAGAAATAACTATGATTGACTTTAGCTTACAAAAACTAACATTAGTACAGTAGCATTATTTGATAGATATATGGTCAGAAATAACAATGATTGACTTTAGCTTACAAGAACTAACATATGTACGGTAGCATTGTTTGATAGATATAAGGTCAGAAATAACAATGATTGACTTTAGCTTACAAAGACTAACATATGTACAGTAGCATTATTTGATAGATATAAGGTCAGAAATAACTATGATTGACTTTAGCTTACAAAGACTAACACATGTACAGTATTATTATTTGATAGATATATTGTCAGAAATAACAAGGATTGACTTTAGCTTAAAAAGACTAACATATGTGCGGTAGTATTGTTTGATAGATGTATGGTCAGAAATAACAATGATTGACTTTAGCTTACAAAGACTAACATATGTACAGTAGCATAATTTGATAGATATATGGTTATAAATAACTATGATTGACTTTAGCTTACAAAGACTAACATATGTACAGTGTTATTATTTGATATATATATGGTAGAATTAACTATGATTGACTTTAGCTTACAAAGACTAACATTAATAGAGTAGCATTATTTGATAGATATATGGTCAGAAATAACTATGATTGACTACAGCTTGAAAAGACTAACATATGTGCAGTAGTATTGTTTGATAGATGTATGGTCAGAATTAACAAGGATTGACTTTAGCTTACAAAAACTAACGTATGTACAGTAGCATTATTTGATAGATATATGGTCAGAAATAACAATGATTGACTTTAGCTTACAAAGACTAACATATGTACAGTAGCATTATATGATAGATATATGGTCAGAAATAACAATGATTGACTTTAGCTTACAAAGACTAACATATGTACAGTAGCGTTATTTGATAGATATATGGTCAGAAATAACAATGATTAACTTTAGCTTACAAAGACTAACATTAGTACAGTAGCATTATTTGATAAATATAAGGTCAGAAATAACAATGATTGACTTTAGCTTACAAAGACTAAAGTATGTACAGTAGCATTATTTGATAGATATATGGTCAGAAATAACAATGATTGACTTTAGCTTAAAAAGACTACCATATGTACAGTAGTATTGTTTGATAGATATATGGTCAGAAATAACTATGATTGACTTTAGCTTACAAAGACTAACATATGTACATTAGTATTATTTTATATATGTATGGTCAGAAATAACTATGATTGATATTAGGTTACAAAAAACTAACATATGTACAGTAGTATTATTTGATAGATATAAGGTCAGAAATAACTAAGATTGACTTTAGCTTACAAAGACTAACATATGTACAGTAGCAGCATTATTTGATAGATATATGGTCAGAAATAACAATGATTGACTTTATCTTACAAAGACTAACATTAGTACAGTAGTATTATTTGATAGATATATGGTCAAAAATAACAATGATTGACTTTAGCTTAAAAAGACTAAAGTATGTACAGTAGCATTATTTGAAAGATATATGGTCAGAAATAACAATGATTGACTTTAACTTAAAAAGTCTACCATATTTACAGTAGTATTTTTTGATAGATATATGGTCAGAAATAACTATGATTGACTTTAGCTTACAAAGACTAACATTAGTACGGTAGCATTATTTGATAGATATATGGTCAGAAATAACTATGATTGAATTTAGGTTACAAAAAACTAACATATGTACAGTAGCATTTTTTGACAGATATATGGTCAGAAATGACTAAGATTGACTTTAGCTTACAAAGACTAACATATGTACAGTAGCAGCATTATTTGATAGATATATGGTCAGAAATAACAATGACTGACTTTAGCTTAAAAAGACTAACATATGTACATTAGCATTATTTGATAGATATATGGTCAGAAATAACAATGATTGACTTTAGCTTACATAGACTATCATATGTACAGTAGTATTATTTGATAGATATATGGTCAGAAATAACAATGATTGACTTTAGCATACAAAGAATAACATATGTACTGTGGTATTTTTTGATAGATATATGGTCAGAAATAACAATGATTGACTTTAGCTTACAAAGACAAACATATGTTCAGTAGTATTATTTGATAGGTGTATGGTAAGAAATAACAATGATTGACTTTAGCTTACAGAGACTAACATATGTACAGTAGTATTATTTGATAGATATATGGTCAGAAATAACAATGATTGACTTTAGCTTACAAAGACTATCATATGTACAGTAGTATTATTTGATAGATATATGGTCAGAAATAACAACGATTGACTTTAGCTTACAAAGACTTACATTAGTTTTGTAGCATTATTTGATAGATATATGGTCAGAAATAACAATGATTGACTTTAGCTTACAAAAACTAACATATGTACAGTAGTATTATTTGATAGATATATGGTCAGAAATAACTATGATTGACTTTAGCTTACAAAGACTAACATATGTACAGTAGCATTATTTGATAGATATATGGTCAGAAATGAGTATGATTAACTTTAGCTTACAAAGACTAACACATGTACAGTAGCATTATTTGATGGATATATGGTCAGAAATAACTATGATTGAATTTAGCTTACAAAGACTAACATATGTACAGTAGTATTATTTGATAGATATATGGTCAGAAATAACAATGATTGACTTTAGCTTACAAAGACTAACACATGTACAGTATTATTATTTGATAGATATATTGTCTGAAATAACAAGGATTGACTTTAGCTTAAAAAGACTAACATATGTACAGTAGTATTATTTGATAGATGTATTGTCAGAAAAAACAATGATTGACTTTAGCTTACAAAGTCTAACATATGTACAATAGCATTATTTGATAGATATATGGTCAGAAATAACAATGATTGACTTTAGCTTACAAAGAATAACATATAATAATATTCAAATTGGTTGGTATCTTGAAGAACAGATATAGCGCTGTAAAAATGAACCCGTCATCTGGTAATCAAGCAGCTTAACTGAAACCTTACTGAGGAGAACTATATGCAGTAGGTTATGCACACTAAAGATTGAAATATTGTCAAAATTTAATCATAATAAAAAATACAAGAGACATAGCTTTGAAATATTGTCAAAATTTAATCATCATCAAAGACACAAGATATATAGCTTTGAAATACACTAGAACCTGTTTTGAAAGACCACCCCTTCTGCCCAAAAATACAGGTCTCTCAAGATAGGTGGTCTCTTATAATAGTTCATAACACTATATAATGAATAAGTCCGTGCATGGAGTTTCTGGTCTCTCAAAACAGGTGGTCTCTCATATCAGTGGTCTCCCAAGACAGGTTTTACTGTACTGTCAAAATTTAATCATCATCAAAGACACAAGAGATATAGCTTTGAAATATTGTAAAAATTTAATAATCATCCAACACACTACAGACCAGCCTTTTCGCCAAATCAGAATTGTAAGAATGGACTACTGACCAACTAGCCTTGTCTACAAATTTGAACTGTAAGAATGTACTACTGACCAGCCTTGTCAACAAATTTTAACTATAGTAATGGAAAAGAGACCAACCTTGTCAACAAATTCGAATTGTAAAAATGGACTATACCGACCAGTCTTGTCAACAAACTTGAACTGTAAAAATCGGCTACAGACCAGCCTTATCATCAAATTTTAACTTTAATAATGGATTACAGACCATCCTTGTCAACAAACTTGAACTGTTAAAAATGGCTACAGACCAGCCTTATCATCAAATTAGAACTGTAAAAATTGGCTACAGACTAGCCTTGTCATCATATTTGAATTGCAAGAGTGGACTACATACCAGATCGTTAAATCTGAACTGTAAAAATTGACTACAGATCAGCCTTATCATCAAATTTGGACTGTCAGAACTGACTTCACACAAACCTTATTGTCAAATCTGAACTGTAAGAATTGACCACATTATCAAACCTGAACTGTAAGAGTGGACTACAGAGTATGGTCATCATCATATTCATGGAAACATTGTGGCCTATTTCTTCACATCAGATTTTATTGATAATATGTGTGGATGATAGTCTAACAGACTGATGGACGGATGGACAAAACTAAAGGGTATACATCTTTTGCAGCGGAGAAGACTGGCTCTTTTACTTTACTGTGACAGGGGCAGGCATTCTGTTTAGTATTGGTGGGTGAAGATCTGAATAACTCAAAATTGAATCGTTATTATTATTTTTACAATGCTAGAAATCACACCGAATTTTTAAAAACCATATTTTTCTACATTTGCAACAAAGCTTGCAACAGCACATGTTCATAGTTCAAAGATTTGGCACATTCGCTATTACTCCATTATCAGTTCTGAAAATGAAATCATAATAATGATTTACTATAGACATTGCCATAATCAATCCACGCCACAATGTACTTTTAAGAATATATCAGTGTGTCAGCACAGATCAGACCTTTAGAACCCAATATGTATGTAGGATATTGTGCTTGGGTATAACACCATTTCTTAAACATACAATATAGGGTGTACATGGTATCCAGTATAGATGCTGAAGGAAGAACCCATGAAAATCCCTTCATGAACCACCTATCTAATGGATGTAATTTATTAATTCATTACATTGGACGAATTAAACACGTTGACAACAGCAGCCCCAATAAAATATGTTTAATTTAAAAACCAACAGTTTATATTTATAATCATCCAATACACGGGGCATTAGCAAACATTTCCGTCGGACTTAAGTTATATGTAATTGCGATTAGCAATGATAAAGGTGTAATTCAAAATTGGGGTAATTCAAATGATAAAAACATAGCAAAGCAGGAACATCTTCCGAAAAGAGCATTTGGGCTAATATAAAGCCAGAAAGAAAGCAAGGGAAATTTAGCTGGTAAGTTAAAGGCATACAACCTAAGATTTTCGACTTTTTGGTTCTTGCAAATGCATGATATTATGAAAAGTATAGTAGAAATAATGAGTAATTACAGGTCATTCAGTTTCAAAAAATGTACATCTGTAGGTTTAATCAATGAAAATATAACGATTTTCTGTACGGATTGCTAATTAATTATGCAGAAACGGAATTTACCGACCTTCTCCGTAATCGCAGTGTCACATGAAGTCGAGGTAAGCATATGTTCCGCTTTTGAGTAATTATTGCCCTATTCTTCGTCTGTCCTTCTCCTTAGTTCATTATAGAAACCCACAATATATGTATTGCTTATAGATTTCTCATTATATATGATAAATTACAAGAAGTAGGCAAAAAAGTCAATATGATGGAAAATCCGGACAATAAGAGGTTCCTTTAAGGGGCGATTCTTGAAAGTGTTTACTTGTCGTGTTTGTGAGATTGTGTTACGTTGTAAGATAAACCAACTTTAAATGTGATAATTTGTATCATTGTAATCAGAACCACTATTAAAAGTCAGCAGAAGAAGATAATACCACCGGGGGAAATGGCATACTGCTAATAGGCAATTTATTTTATGGATTTAATGGATACCTAAGTACTGGCAACAGACATGTCATTCCAAGCTGTTGTGTATGGCGTATAATGGATAAATAATTTTGGCCGGTACCATTTTGGATTTACTGAAGGAAGACTTGGGTGATCTATTCAATGATATGATGTGTGAATAATGAAATTTATGTTTATTTTAAGTTGTATAAAGCATTTCTTTTTTAGTATGCAATTTTTATTTTGCATGAACAAGTTTTGTTAAAAATTGTTTAAGCTACCTACCCAATAAAGATTGATTATATGTATGGCTATGTTTTGAAAGCAACTGTGAGGAGACTGCTTATTAAAAACATGAATTGAAGTTGACTGGCATTGTCATTGGATGCAAAAGATGTAAACAACAAAAGTACACTGGTGAACATGATTTTAATTGTGCATATACAGTAACACATTAAGTTAAATGATAAATAACGCATAGTCATGAGTTGAGAAAGCAACACTTGTTGCAGTGTTTCATGAATAAAGATTGGCTTGTAAATATCAACAGAACTACAAACACTAGGATACTATTAAATACTAGTTCATCAAAAGCAACATTGAATGCTTATATCACATAATATGTGCATCAACAGCCGTCTTATTACAACTAAATCAAATATACTTGACACCAATTAAATGCATCAAATTTTCAGTTTTTTAAATGTGTTCATTTACCATAGAAATAATTATATCCTTTATATAAATACCCAGATGAATGTACGCAGCTGCATACACTGTAAAACTGTTATATATTATGTAATGTACTAAACTTATATACGTACAAATGTGCATGTACAGACATAACTTTAGTTCAAGAGTACAGTCAGGCATAAAAATGAAGGATATCATCTAAGAATAATTATGGCATATAATATATAGAGATTTTCCGTGTTATTTAGGTTGGGAGGGGTGCTCCCAATATTATTTAAATTATTACAAAAGATCTCTCGGCTTGTTTTTATGAGGAATTGAAGTACTGATAGAGAGATGCAATGCTCAGAGCTCCCAGTCAGTGGTGCCGACAGTTAAATTAATGAATACTGAATATTAATGAATAATGTGAAAGTCAAATAAACAACAATTTAATATCATTAAATAACAGTCATCTCTCAAATGAAACTCAAATTAAAACCCTATCACTCGTCTTTAACTCGACCAAGTTTTGGCCTATTTTATCATCTGACTGTAATTGATTTTCCTCCTGTCCTGTGTTCCTATTCATCTGTATGATCTTTCTCTGGACTTGTAGTCCGATTGCCTCCAGTCCGTCTAATGTCTGCCTCTATTCTTCCTTTCTCTTTGTCTCTCAGAGACATTTTATATGAGAAACTAGTGTACCATTACTATAACAGATTGATTACAGACATCCCATTCCAAAATACTAGACATTTGTATAGAAATTACATTGATGTTTTAGTATCTTGTGCTTGTTTTTTTATACTTTTGACAAAAGTGATTACCATTTACTCAATGCCAAACTTTAGTACATCACCTAAGCAAACTACTGCAGAGAAACAAATATTGAAATTAAGCCCATGCCCTCACCCCCATGTATGTTTCCTATTGCATTTCTTTTAAAATTAGGGTAGCTAGACACACACACACACACACACACACACACACACACACACATACTGATTAGTATATATAATGTACGAAGTACAATGCAAAACTGGCTCAGATATATAATATATCAAATTCAGGAATGCAGGGGTCATGCTACCAGTGTTGATACTAATTAGCCTACACAGACAAACAAACTCTCACACATTCACAGGGGTGTTTTAATTGCTAACTGACCATTAACCCTGTTTGCAACAATATATCACTGCTCAAGTTCATGAAATTGGGCCTACTATACAGTGATGGAAATATGCCCAATTCTGTTTCAAAATTGTAACAGTGTGTATGATTTGGATTTTTAACATACCTTGAACAATTTTTGAGTCATATTGCTATGATGTTTGAAGTGTGGCAGTTTATAGTGATGTCTAGCACTAAGGCATCATGCCGCAGACATGTAGCATGACATCCCACCCAGTTACATTATCCTGACAGTAGGACAACCAGTCCATACACTAACCTCTTAATGCTGAGCACCAAATGAGGCAGCTGTTAATACCATTTTTATGTGTTTGATATGACTTGGCCAGGGATCAAGGACCCCAACCTCTTGCATATGAGGTGGATGCTCTTAACACTAGGCCACTGGAACGGTCAACACCTGTATGTAAATAGTAATTTGTAAACAAATATGGTCGGTGAATATCATTTCTAATTTATTTATTTTTTTAATTAAAAAAAGACAGAAGTTAACAGCATTATTTTCTTTATAAAATCAGTTTAAAACTGTATGTGAACCTTTAATGGCATGTTTAGCGGGAGCAATTAAATCAAGATGAAGAGTATGGATTGAAGTCATTTGCTCCAATGTACATTTTTTTAGTTTTCAAAGTATACTAGAAATCTTTCTGACTGCAATTTTACACAAAACATTTAGAAAATAAAATTATTAAAAAGTACTTTATTATGCAATAATACAGACTTGTAATTACATGATTTTAATCTTGTTACTTCTATAAGATTAAATGATTTACAATGCATAGCCTCTGCTGTGCTTTTTATATACATATACATCATATGGCCAAAATACACTGCATTTACCTCAATCTAAACATACATATAAGACAAGTATAAATGCAATGGGTATGAAAAGTTAGAAAAGGTCTTACATCTTGTTGTTAAAATGCATGTTTTTTTTTTAAAAGCTTTAAGAACATAATCAACAGTGGTCTGAAGATATACTGCCACTTAGAAATCAAACAGATGCTGGACTTAGTCAAAGTCTATATGGGTCCATGGTAGGGAACATTTCTTACCATACAATCACTAGAATAGTCTCTACATAACAATTTGATATCAACAGGTATTACCTGACTAAAAGGCCTAAATCATTTTAACTTAAAATGAGATTTCTGCTTTGTAACAATCTCTTCTGTAGGTGGTGGTGGTATTGGAGCAAGTACATCAGATATTCACCTAGGATCATTTATGTCCAAAACAACTGGCTGGTTCATGCCAATTCTATCATCTAACCTCATTTCAATGTTTTCATATTTATTTCTGGAATATACAGGTACTGTTGATCAGCTTTCTTTGGGTATGCAGACCATCTCTCACTTTTTTGTTGAATGACCTTTGGTATCTGACAAGAAAATGCAAACATTTCACTGACAATGTCATTTTATATTTTTTTAATTCTCAAAAGTCCAAATAAAAACTGCATACAATTACATGTAACAAATCATTTTGCTACAGATGAAAATGTCAAAATAGCAAATCTGTATCTTACCCATATATCATAAAAATGTTTAGATTCTTTACAGAATTTTCTAATTACATTAGACTAATTCTAACCAAAATTGGTTTTTGAAATTTATTTTAAACAATGTCTTCTGTAAAGGATAAAATTGTACCACAAACAGATGGTTTATCAACTTTCAGGTAAAGCATTAATATTTTAACAAAGATGAATTATTACGTTAACAAGAATAAAGTTTATTACCTTATTGTTCCATCTGTGTTTACAATCACATCTCTGTCACTATGATTGTTATAATCAAGAGCTGCCAACAGATCCCTAGCTCTGAAAGTTGATGGCTTATATGAATGTCTTTTGGAGGCATACAATAAAATCAAACTTCTGGAAATTCTCCAGTTCTGCTGTACTTCTGAAACAAAGTAAAATGACTAAATAAATAAATTGATTCAGATGCAGAGAACTATTATCTGTTTCGATGAAAATGCCAATGTACAGTAGCATTATGCAGGCAGAGAATAATCAACTCATTCCACCCATACTATTTTTTTTCCCTTGTCACCTGGGTTTAGGGAGCGCATTTGTGTGCTAATTTTGAATATATTGAAATACATCTGTTTCCAAGAGATTTGATTAGATATACACCTAGGTGTGCTAGAAACATCATTCAGCATAAGGGTAAAAGTGGGAGTTTTTCCTTCTTCTGACCCATCATTTTCCTCCTGGCCACTTTTTACTTCCATCCCCAATTTATCCTACTTTTGCAATTGTTCACCTGTATGTGTATAGCTCAGACCGGTGTGAATTAGATTGCAAGCAAAAAAGTAAAAAGTCCAGAAACAAAATCTGATTCCAACTATGGACATGTGTGCAAAAATCGGGCAAAGCTTGACCCCTCCCTCCCTGTACACATGCATACTTTTTATTTACACACACACACCATCTGCATACATGCGATTGCCCTCCCCATTCTGTAGAACAGCCAATATTTAATCCACACAGAAAAGATCAAGGATTAACAATAATATGTATTTAATGTAACAGATAGTCCACCAAAAAAAGTTTGTCTCTTGTCCACTAAAACTCAAACACCAACTGAACCCAGTCAAGCAGGTTACTTATTAGACAAATTACTATCGAGGTATATGTGTATGTATATTATCAGTAGACCACCCACCCCCATACACAAGCATATGCATTTGGGTAAACCCCCCTTGCCCTCTCCATGTGTATTAAATGGACAAACCATAACTATGGCCTCAGTGTGGTTTGTATTTATAATACAATGTATTCATTTTCTTTCTGTGATAACCAGTATATCTTCATTATTTCAATTATGCATTGATACTATATTTAAGATAAATTGTAAATACACAATTTTTACTTTATTGATAATACACAGAAAAGAAAGCTTTTGTGGGAGCAACTTTCTGTTTCATACACAAATACCATCCACAAATACCAATACAATATTATACATTACTTTTAGTTTAGTTACATATATCATGCATGTATCATAATGTTTTTTTTTAGGATACTTAGCTCAAATATTTCCTTTTATTGTATGTATCACAAATTTATTTGCTAGTATACTTTCTCAAATGGGTTGATAAAACTTTTAGACTTTTCCATCAACTTCAGACAAGACTGAATCCCTTAAAAAAAAATTTTGAAATGTGTAAATACTAATGTTGAACTTGGGAATCTTTAGTTTTGTATCAAAAGAAATTATCATTTATCTTGGTTATTAAGACCTGAATGATAATGCTTCAAGAAATAATAATAATAACTTATTTAAAGGGGTGACTAATTTAGTCAAAGACTATTCTCCCTTGAGGCCCTTTAACTAAAATACATACAGCATGATGAGGAACATATCAATAACAAAAAATAAACATATGCCAACAAACAATTTACAACAAAAATATTATTCTAAATAAAACAAACCAGACTTAAAAAAAATGTACAATCTTTACCAACTGCAAACTATTAAACTAATATAGAATGATACATTTCCAGGTAAATCCTTAGATATGCATCTACCAAAATATTTGCAAACAAGTAAATATTCATAAATTTTTTAAAAAATGTAGTAATACTTACACAGATGCCATATCTGATTATGATGTGGTTATATCAGACACAGCAGGAATTTGTATCCTATGAATTGTTGGCCCAGGTGTAGAAGTTGTGGCCATGTCTTCTGTGACATTTTTCTGATGTTTTCCTTGCACTGCCATTCAATTCATTACCTAATATAGCAAGGGAAAATAAATGTTTTATTAGACACAATAATATTATATACTTTACAAATAATAGTATGCATAATATATACTTAACTGTATTGCATTACTTTCATTTACAGCCATCACCATTTACATTATATATAATTTTTTTATTTATAAACAAAAAAAAAAACAGAAGTGACTGCTTGCCTCTAAAGAAAGTCTTATGGTTGCGTGCGAAAATGATGATCATTAATACCCCTTTGATGGCCTCAAAAATAGCAGCAGTGGTGTACGTACATGCGGTTTTCAGCGATATTATTGCAGGGCTGTGACATTTTATTTCAAGCTAAATGGAATAATGCCAGTTTATATAAAATATGTTATTTTAAGAATTTTGATAAAGAGTTAACAATACAGATATAAAATAGCGGTATAAAAACTTGACTGTTCATTGCAAAATTGAGACTCACCATGACACCAGTATCCAGCAAGAATTTGGCGACCTCTGGATTAGTTTCCAGGCTCAAAGTGGACTTCTTTTTATTCCATCGTTCATGCTGGTCACCAATACATATGCGTGTGCTGCCATAATTTGCCCAAAGAGCTTTTTTCCCCCCCTCCTTTCAGAATCTAAGTTTTGGTTTTCGATCTAGCTGTGAGCACGCCATTATTTTTGTAAACACGTGTTTGCGCATGGCTAAAATTCTTAATCTTTGGGAGAGGTCAACACAGAGGTTACATGAATATAGGCGTGGCAAACAGCGAATTTTCGTCTGCAGACAATAGTTCAGAATCGCGTTTTTTATCACAAAATTTCCGATACTAGCCTGATTTCGGCCTCAGAAACAGCCTGAATCGTAATTATTCATCTAATTAAGTAATCGTGAACTGAAAAAAAAATATATAATTTCATTCGTTTTTACTTAGGTTGTATGCCTTTAAAATATTACCTATTAAAGACCGAATCTGTTTAAGAAAAGATAAATTAATGTACCGGATATCCAATAATAGTACTCCTGAATATTTGCGATCCCTATTCCAGTATAAGCTACCTGGTAATACACCCCACTTGCGATCCATGTCTACCAAACAAAATAAAATTCCCAAACCAAATAAGAAATTATTTATAAAACAGTTTCCAATACTCTTTGGAACTTTGCTCTGGAATAGCAATCCAGTTGAGAATAGAAATGACCTCTCTATTTCCATCTTCTAAACCCAATATATCCAGTGGCTTCTGAGATCCTGATAAAACAAATAAATTCCTTTGTATGAGGGCTTCAAGGTAGATCAGTTCTTAGCTAATTGTGTTACACTATTTAAATAAAATCATTATTATTATTATTATTATTATTATTATTATTATTATTATTATTATTATTATTATTATTAAAAATTATCAGTTTCAGAAGAAACATGTAGCTTAGTATAGAAGGATGAAACTGACACTGTAGCATTAGCTAATCTGGAACAGAAACTTACACATTTTCAGGTACATAATAATAAATAATAATTCTAAAATGTCTTTCTTTTTTATGCATTTTGTAAAGTTTTTACATTTATTTCATAACTTTGTGCTAATATGAGGCTGAGGAAAACTATTAGAAGATCAATAGAAAATATGGGATAGTTATAGTGTTTGTTGCATATATATATATATATATATATATATATATATATATATATATATATATATATATATATATATATATATATATATATATATATATATATTAGAAGGACAACTACTTCTTTGCACCTTGTATGCTTCGTCTGGAATCTCAAGGAGAAGTTGTCGCTCCTGAACAAGATCCTCGTCTGTTGAGCACATCAGTGTTCTGCTGGGTTTTCACAGGAACATTTGTGCCAGCTGCCATCTTTGAAAGACTTCTTGCTGCCTGT
Source organism: Unio delphinus (assembly GCA_029339505.1). Taxonomy (NCBI): domain Eukaryota; kingdom Metazoa; phylum Mollusca; class Bivalvia; order Unionida; family Unionidae; genus Unio; species Unio delphinus. The sequence goes on along the minus strand of JAQISU010000059.1, from coordinate 1,242,901 downwards.
ATAGCTTGCTGGCCAATTGCAAAGAAGGATACATCGAAACATCTAATATCACATGGTTCCACTGTTTTCGAACTTGACCTTACTCATAGATTGACTTTGAATTGTGAGAACAATGCTGTTTTGGCTAGAATAACATGGTCAGTGCTTGATAACATTAAGACCCTTGATGCAAAGTTGTGTACCAGAGTTAGGATGTTCATTTCTCGGAAACTCTCCAAGATTACCGATTCCTTGAAATATAACTTAAAATATGAACTGTGTGTACAGAGCCAAGAATCGCAAGATGTCTCTGAAGATAGCAGGATCCGTTTTTCACCATTTCAAATATGGTTTGAGGATGAGGTAAATTGTTGTCAGCATTACAGAGTGTAGGAAGACTATTATGATTATAGTATTGTATTATCATTACTTTATTAGTCTCATTTAGTACTGTCTCTTTAGCTATTAACGTCCTTGAGTTGTAATCAAGGTAAATATATCCTAATATATAATATTATAAAAAAAAATTTCTAGGGAGAAGACAATAATAAATTTAGTATATCACATGATATCCTGCACCATAATATAATATTGACATGTGGTACTAATCCCGTTCGATCCAAATTAATGATGGTTGTTGGCATCAGATTCCAGAATCGAGAGTTACAGTGTACTATACTAAATTATATCCTCGAAGTTAGCTAATGTGAACCAAAATGTGTCATGGGATGTACTAAAATACTAGAGTCACTTCAGTAAGTAGCACTTGAGCAGGGATTACTAACATTGTTTGCTAGTTAAACTAAAAACAAGGGGTAAATGTACATAGCTTCATTGCTGGGTTAATTATAATGCAAATAATTTCCCTTTTGTATCGAATTATTTAAGCATACTTTATTATAACCTGGATTTACCACTTTAATGTTTGATTTAAGTTTAAAGTATTTAGAACATGTCTTACCATCCTCTTTTTACTAAAGAAACATGTAGTTACTTCTATCATTGGTTTTGAAGTCATGTTTAGTCTACTTTGATTTTATCTCAATATTTGGATCATATGGTCATAAGTGAGCTCATTATATGGAGCTGTCTGTATCATTCATCCATTGTTATCCATCCATTAATTAACAATTGCTTCTCTCTACCCTCGAGTAAATATTTGTGATAATGTTCAGGATCTAACTTTAACCATTAGTTGATCTCATCAAGATCCTGGACAGGATTTATTCTCAATTGGAATCGTACTGTTTAGTAGTGTAATACTGCGTGTGAATGGCTGATTTTGTTGCCACTCTTGGAGTCGTGTTACTGATCTGCTTTGGATCAAACTTGGAATGTAGACTCTTTTAATTAAGTACTTATAGACGCGTTTCTAAAATGATAATTCCATGCTAATTAATGTTAGAATCTTAATCTAGTATGAAGTCTCATCATGAACTCAGAAACAATATGATAAGGAGTGAGATCCACATGAGATCAGAAGAATGTGATAAGGAGCGAGATCCGCATGAGATCAAAATAATTTGAGTATGAGTGTTTTGATAAGGATTGAGATCCACATGAGATCAAAAATGTCTGAGACGGAGTGAGATCCAATTAGATCAGAATAATTTGAAAAAATGAATGAGATCCACATGAGATCAGAAGATTTTGATATGGAGTGAGATTCACATGAGATCAGAAAAATTTGATAAGGTTTGAGATCCAAAATATTTCGTTAGTGAATGATATTGTATCTGATTGAATGAACAGGTTTATACTTGAATGACACACTTATGATGATATTGTTTTAATGAAATTTGAATAATGGTCATAGGTCTTCAAATATTTCAATCATTAGCAAACTAAAGATGTGCATATTAATGATGTATTTTTCATTTGATCGACTGAATTTTCTACTATTATGGAGTGAATAAAAGATATCTGAATTTTATTTAACTTAAAATGCAGGCTTACCTGATCATAATCTCATAATACATGTGATAAGAAATGAGATCGAAAACATATTGATGAAGTGATATTCCACTTTTTATTGGCAGAGCATTTTGCAAGTGTAGTGGTCATATTTCAAGTTTTGTACTAGATTCTACCCTGGTTTGTAATTAGGAAAAGTCCATTCATTCAAATTGGAAGTAAATTAAATCCTGTTTTATTCTTCTAAACGAACATATTAGAAGAATATATTCTTGACACTAATGCAATGATCGGTGCCATTGGATATTTAGCAGTATGCTTAGCCATTGTTGTCACGCATTTTGAAAATCATACTGACCTTCTTCTTTCTTTAGATACATGATCCAGAGTCGCCATTAAGGGTGAGCACATGAATTATGCTCGTCTCTCCATATATAGACATGTACCAAGCAATTTTGGCCAACCAGGCTAAACTGATTGGGGCACGGGGCAGTGCTCTTCTTAACCAAGAACAAATTAACCTAGTTTTTCCAGCTCCCCTTGGTCAGAAAACAGGAACAGTGGAATCTTCGACCTTTCCTTGCTCTACACATTGATACGAAATGTCAGTACAGTTAATGCTCCATCAACAGGGTGGGGAAATGATCCACAACCATCGGATAAAAGTCTCGGAGCTAGTGTAGAACGAATTCGTTCATACCGGAATCACATCAGTGGACATTCCCCAGACGCAAAAATTAGTGACAACAACTTCAATGATTACTGGAAAAAGTTTAAAGATGTGCTAGATGACATTGAAGTTGTCATTAATAGAAAAGTGTACAGTAAGGAGTTAGAAAGGCAAAAGCGACAAGTAATCTCCATATTTGATGCATCTTTGCCACAAGTAAAAATTATGAAAATAGATCAATGGATTTAAAATAAACATGTGTGTTTGGTGTGATGGTATAGCATCTTATAATGATAGATGGAAAAAAATTGATGGTTTCAAATTTAATCACCATATTTGTTAATATGATGTCTAAACTTCAGTGCCTTCTGGATATTTAATAAGGATATTTCACAGTAGGATATCAATATTTAGTGTTCAGTGTCTTCTGGATACTTAATGAGGATACTTAACAGTGGGATATAAATATTTAGTGTGTAGTGCAGGACAGTCAAGTAGGACAGTACTGTATATCAAATGGACTCTTCCTCATATGTAAATAATGTTTCATCGTATCATGAGCACGTACAAATTACAACACACTTTTTAGTAAAAATTACAACACACTTTTTAGTAAAAATTACAACACAGTTTCTAGTGATAATTACAACAGACTTTTTAGTGACAAGAAACTGCATTTGTTTAATTTGTACAACTTCTTTATAAGACTGTTCATTTATCAACTACCTCATAGTAGTCATGTTCTGTTGAATCATAGGCTACTACTATATTTGCTAATTTTATCAGCCAATCAGAGGAATTATTATAAATGTATCAGCCAATTAGAGGAATTATAATAAATTTACTAGCCAGTCAGGAATTATTATAAATGTATCAGCCAATTAGAGGAATTATAATAAATTTACTAGCCAGTAAGAGGAAGTATTATATTGTCAAATTTGTCAGTTTGAGCAGTGTTTGCTGAAAATTAAGACTCATTGGACAATGTGATAACAAAAAATGTGAGAAACAAAAGTTAGACCAAGGGCACATATTCGCATGCATTCTGCATATAAAAGATATGTGTCTCTACTACCAGCCAGACATGGGAATGACAAACAAAATGTGTATTTCGGTGAAGAGGGCACACGATGCTGCCAATCAATGATTTAAGATGACACCTTGAATATATTATTGTACACTGTCTTCTAGTAATGACAACGCAAGACATGTCTTCAGCCTGTTGAATTGTGACATCAAAAAAGCAGCATACATAGGTACGTATATGGGGTCTAAATGATTTAGTCATGTCATATAACCTAATTTCATACAAAACCAAACTATTTAGGTTTGTCTTTTAGTTGTACGAATATCATCTAAACTTCAAGGAGGTTACCTGTATACATTTAGAATAAATAAAAAATAAGTATTTTTGACTGAAAGTTCAATCATATATTTGTATGGGATGAAATATTACTACATCAAAACAACATACAGGTCAACATATACATTAATAGTGCTACAGTGCTACATCGATCCTGATAATTATGTGCAAGCCCATAACAAATATTAGGGTAAGCATCTCACATTGTAGGAGTAACCTGTCTTCTAGCAATTAATAATAATGATATTTCTACTACTACTACTACTACTACTACTACTACTACTACTACTACTACTACTACTACTACTAATAATAATAATAATAAAGTAATAAATCAGTTAAAACTGCATTTTTAGATAAACTCTTTCGTCAGAAGGTGACGTCTCTGCGTTCTTGTTTTTTACCATCACAAGACTGAACACTATACAGGCAATTCAAGAGTACATGGAGAACATGAAATCTTAATATATGTGGTCTTACAGGTAAAATATAAGAATATTAAGAAAAGTAATACAAACGTACCATATTCCAACAAACGAATACGTAACTAAAATGAAACCAATAACTCGTTACTGAAAATCATGCATAACTGAATGATTGCATCTGATTTTAATTTGCAATAACAGTTGTATAATGTATAAGTTTTTGCATAAATTTATTTAAATAATTGAAAGCTTAAACATAAGTCCAGTGTCACAGTCGCATGGTGTATAGCTAGGCATGCTAGTACATGTACATACGTCACTTGTCTATTTTTACAAGACAGCTCAATATCGTTTAGATATCGCCAAGTGCCTAATTTATTTTTGAAAATATAAGTTGCAAAACAAAAGAAAAGAATGAATACAAATGGTATCTGTAGCAGATACAAAACCACAAATGTGAATTGTTACAAGGGGAATGAACTCTTAGGAACATATCTCCTGGCCACATGGCCTCAACATATTCGTACTGTGCATCAATTTCGTTCTTACCAGCCACATGCAACAGAATCTATTTTGTATTTTGAGTACAATGTGAGGTAAAAAACAACAAAGCACGACATACTGTTGATGGTATGATGCAGTACTTGTAGCGTCGTAAGCAACTACTGTTATTATTGATATTTCAGCAGTATACGCATAAAGAGACTCGTGCATGCAAGAAGGATAAATTGGCATACGTTTCATTGAGCAGAGACAAACTGGGTGTATACCTGATGAATGTGGATGAAGTCAATATACTAGTTGTTACTTAGTAAGTAGCGAACTTGTTATTTTTTCTCAAGATGGCTTACCTGATTATTTTTTCCAAACTGAAATATATTAACAATGCACTCTCTCTCTCTCTCTCTCTCTCTCTCTCTCTCTCTCTCTCTCTCTTTCTCTCTCTCTCTCTCTCTATCTCTCTCTCTCTCTCTCGTTATACTTTATGATACTGGTCTCTGTATATCGCCAAAATTAATGAGATTGGTCCCTTTGTAATATTGGTTTCTGTATATGGCCATACTTAATCAAACAACGAGAACCATGCAGAATTAAATGAGAAACACATGTGGTCATGTGACGGGTCATTTCGATGTAAAGAAGTCACAAAAACAGCGTTTGTGTATGGATATACACGAGACAATTATGGTATTGATCATATAAATGGTTAATATTACTGATCAAAATTATGGAGTTCATTTCATTGAAGAAAACAGTAAGCGTTAAATGATGTAGATTTAAAAAATATATATTAGTTGTCATATTCTATTAGTGATATTCTAAACTCATTAATGGGGTTTTTACCCAGTAATGTAGTATTAGATAATTTCTGAAACGTTATAATTTGTTTAGAAGCACGATTACTCCTCTAGTAATCAGCTTAGTTGTACATGATTAACAGATAATCATACTGCTGGTAATTGTAGATACATTGTTTTCAGGGAACCATCCATGAAAAATATGGAAAGGACTTGAGTGATATTTATTTTCAGGGAATTACCCAGCTTGATACTTTATATTAAGCACTTGAGATTATCCAGCCAAGACAAATGTAAAGAGGACCTTAGTGACATTTGTTTTCAGGGACTTATCCAGCTTTCAACTTTATACTTAGCACTTGAGATGTTCAACTTTATACAAAGTACTTGAGATTTTCAACTTTGTACCAAGTACTTGAGATCTTCAACATTGTACCAAGTACTTGAGATTTTGAACTTTATAATAAGTACTCGAGACTATCAACCTTGTACCAGGTACTTGAGATTTTCAACAACTTTGTACCAAGTACTTGAGATTTTCAACTCTGTAGCAAGTACTCGAGATTTTCAACTTGAATTCAGCCTCCTGCTTGTTTGGATTTCTTTCTCTGTTACGTATTGAAGCATTATTTGAAATTGTTATACCTATTAATTTTGGATCAGCTGTTCTTTTTTCTTCAGATCACATAATAAATGCGTTAATAAGGTAACACTATCAGCAACTGAATCAGATAACAACATCACCATCTAAAATGAGTGACAGCACCAACAGCTACATAACTGTAATATCAATACTTTTGGCTGAAGCACGTGCCAGTTGCAATAAATCACAGTGAAAGGGTTGGCAAGGACATAATTCTTCATTATGATAACTATACTTAAAAAGAGACAGTTGAACAATTATGATTTGGGCAGAAGAGATTATATATATGGTATCCATTAGCGAAGGGCACTTGATCATCTCTACTCCTCTTAAACTACTTGGACAGTTACTATAATGCATTGCACCCCAAGGTCTGCTTGTCCTATATGAAACTGGTGACCTTTGGGTATACAATATTCCTCAATGCACATTATTGCAGGTAATATTGATTATATATTTGAACTCCAAAAACAAAAATGAAAATATTTGCTATGCACTTTATAATTTGAGCAAGTTGTATAGGGTGAGGTAGGTGGTTAGATGTATGTTAGAGCCCACTCAGTTTTGAGGATATGTTAGAGCTCATTTAGCTTTTAGGGCAATGTGTCAAAGTCAAAGTCGCTAAAAGTGTATGATGAAAACTAGTTTTCATACAAGAATCTGCCATTTGTAGATATTGTAGGTGGCTACCCTTTGGGTAATAAATCACGTCGGATTCTGGAAGGCCACTTATATAGTGAAGAAAACTGTATATTTTCCTTCTATCGGCCTGTACCTAACATTGTGGGTGACTTTCTCATGGGGTACTGAAGATGGGGAAGATGCCTGTTGAAATGTTACTGTGACTTTTTACATATGACTAGATGCATGTTTTAATGAGTTTGATAACGATATAAGATACAAAATGGGCCTTCATTCATTGTATCATATAAAATCAAGTGCATTGGTTTGATAAAATGCGTGCAAAGTTCATCATCTAGATGTCTTGTGCCTAGATGATTCTTTGATTAATAGCAATAAAATGTGTAAATAATGACATTTACTCTTTTGCTTTTTCAGGCATGATATTTGAGAGGTTGCTATGATAGGATAAGGAGTGCTTGACTGGATCAGAGGTTACTCCCCTTATCAAAATAATAGTCTTGTCTGAATCAGAGGTTATTTCCCTTACCAAATTGTAGTCTTGTCTGAATCAGAGGTTACTGATGTTGTAAAGAGGTGTGTTACTGGATATCTTGTACCAGCCGAGTGGCCTCCAAAATGCGAAATTCTACACAAAGGATGTTTTGTCAGACGTACTTAGGTTCCATCATCGTGTATAATAACATGTCATGAATCTTATTGTACCAAGTCATTAAGATTTATTTATTTCAACAAGATGTCTTCAAAATGAACTTTTAATTAATTTTCCCCATATTAGCTTGAGTATATATATATATATATATATATATATATATATATATATATATATATATATATATATATACATATGCTGTAATGAAAAATTGTTTATTTTAGCACGTTATTTCACCTATGGCAGGTACACAACCCCATGTCCATAAATCTTTTCTGTTCTGCCCTCGAGGTAAATTACTGCCCTCAAGTATTCACAGATAATGCAATCTGGCACTTGGCCGTAAAAGATGAGCACCCCTGATCAATTGCTTTGTATCATTTATATTATTTTCACAAGACATCAGGGGCAGATAAATGTGAATTTTATGTTCACGTTTTATAGCAGTTATGCTCACTGTTTACATTTTCCATCAGATCAAATTAACCTCGCAAACGCAAGACCTCTCATATGTCCGTGCACTTTAAGGAAATCAATACACAACCACATATGTTGATGTACAATCCTAATTGATTACTAATATCATTCTAATATTAACAGTTTTGTTGCAAAAGCAGAGAGAATGTATTGCAAGCATAGAATCCTCAGTATACCCAAGAAGTGTCTATTTATGTTTCCATCAAAAAAAGCTTATGCAATGGTCTTCTCCAGTTTCCATTATCAACGCTTAACATGAGGTTCTTATTCCAATATTACTAGGATAACTGCATGTTTCTATTGCACATCAGTAACATTGGATTATATTATTGGAAATGAATTTGATTGGTTGTACCTAAAATACAGATATATATTTATTGTGCCTATTTAGTGCACATCTTTAACAACATTGCAAACAAAACGATTGTATACCTGAATTAAATTTTCTGAAACAATTGTTGTTGTTAAATTTTTCAAACATTAAATGTTTGTATTCACCGAATAGCTGATTTGTATATTTTGGTATTTAAAATTTATTCCAAATTAAATAAAACAAATTTAGGCTTTTCTCCTGAAGAAGTATATACCATATATTGTTATAATTGTGCACACTTACTAGTACCTTCATTTTATGATGAGCTGCTCATTTTTGAGAGGACACCTATGTGACTGTATCCCATGTAGAGACTATAAGAACATTACATACTAACTCTAGGACACCTTCGTTACCCAAACAATGTTGTACAGAGACTTGTTTATATGCCACTTTGAACGTTTCCATGTGTATTTTATTCCGGTACTTATCCATTTGGCTTTTATGTATTTTTGTATTTCGTGTTGTTCCAATTTAAACATGCATTGAAATAAACGTGTCTTGAAAAAGTATAAAAACCTCATGTCTTGTCTGTTTTTGTGTCAATAGTATCGTACCCTACACTACTATGGCTAATTCTACTATTTCTACTCCTTCCTCCTCGACATTCATAGTCATTGACTAACACTTAGATCATGCTAGTTGGGAAGCCTTGTATCTTCGTCATCCGTTTAACATGTTAATTGTTCGACCGAGCGGTTCAGACAAAACCGAATTTGTCAAACGTTTGATCGAACATAAACATCTTTTGATCGATCGTTCACCTCAACGCATCATGTGGTGTTACAAAGAGTGGCAATCGGCATACAGTCTCTTGCAAGAAAGTCAAGGTGATTCCATTGTGTTCGTTGAAGGTATTCCTAGCGAAGACAATGGGATCGTGTCTGACACTAGTCAAACTCATTTGGTCATTATTGACGGCATGTTAGGAGAAGACGAAGAAGAAATTAAACTATGGTTCACTCGTAATGGACATCATCGTAATGCCAGTGTCATTTACATTACACACAATTTATTTCAACAATGTAAAGCCCATCGTACCATTAGTCTCAATGCTCATTATAAGGTCTTGTTTAAAATTCCTCGAGATAAATCGCAAGTGCAAGTCTTAGCCAAACAGTTAGGAACACCTTGGCTGAGTCATGCGTACGATGATGCCATTCAAACTCCACACGCCTATTTACTCGTAGATTTAAAACCCAACACTCTCGATTATTTGCGATTTCGTACCCATTTTGTTCACGACTGGTGTAATGACGGTAGACGTGTCGTGTACACGTCCTCGTCGTCGACATAACAATATGAACCACTAAAAAATCTGTAAAAACCTCGGTCACTTTGACCTTGTCTCATACATCGTCAACATGACCTCCCTTCAGTCTCATCTACCCATCAAATTGATTCGGGCCTTGTATGGTATGAGTCGCAAATAAAATCCACAAATACGTGTTCACGTCTTAGCAGCCAGTCTCAAAGAAGTCTTACTCTTGTTTACAGTGACAGCACGTCTAATACTGCAAGGCATCATTCACATTCCACATCAAACCAAACGAGTTTTTGACAGAAACAAAGTAGCCTTGACGCAACTGGCTGATCCTCGCATCGACACTCAAAACAAAAAGCAAATCATTTTGAAACCTGGAGGTAGCGGTTCTCTAGGAGGTGTCATCATTCGTTCCCTATTAAAATGGGACCCCAATGCTCCCAAAGATAACCCCAAGAAAAAAATCCAAACGAACATGAAAAAAACACAATGGTGCCAAGACCAAAACACAGAAAAAGAAAAGTCCACATAAAGGAGCTGTCACCCGTAGAAGAGGCACTTCGTCCAGGACGCAACCTTACCTTCGTAAGCCACCACCTGCAACATCAGTGACCGCGTTTCCAGTAGCCTCAGGTTCCTCCACTTCTCCGTTGAGGGTGATGCTAGCCAAATCTAATTTGACACCCGTTCTTCCTAATTTGGTGAAACATTGGAAATCTGCGTCTCCCAAAACGTCTCCTCCACCGGTGACACCATCTTCCACGTTAGCGGCAGTAGCAGCTGCTCACAAAGTGCCTCACCCAAAGTCAAAGTCCAAGAAAAATCTGACATGTTAAAGAGTTTACTGGAATTGTCCAAACATGAACTGTCCAGATTTAGTCCGTTGCGAACCCCTTCACGACGTGTGTTACCTTTTATGAAGTTAATACGAAGGAATGATAATCAGTATAAAATAAATCACTTGAGGACCACGACGTGAATCAGTATTTTCTGTGCTCCTGCTGAACACCCAATGATGCCTCCTCAAAAACGTGCACACCACAACCCTCGGCGTTCTGCTGTTCAAAAAAGAAAATGAAAAAGACAATCTTGTCATCCTACAAAATGCTTCAGAACCAAACATCGACTTCATCCTCTCAAAAGACGTAATCGTTTAAAGAAAAAGAAGAGTCACCAAAATAGGAAGTTACTTTGGTAATTTTGGGAAACACATCGTGACCTTTTTTACGAAGCGCTAGTTCCCCAAAAAGTAGATGAAAAAAGATATGTACCAAGTCTTTGACGTCAGTGGTATTGTGGAACGAACAAGCAAAGATGTTACCTCGCAGAAAACATTCTTATTCACCCCACAAAGGAAAGAAAATGAAAGGACTACCTCCTCGCTAAGCCAAACATCGACACGTTCTTCGCCAAATGGCTCAAAAGAAAATACCTGTCCGTCCAAAGAAAAATATGTTGGCGCAACGCGGAGGACTTTTTGTTCCTAAGAAACTGATGCCACTTATTAAACAAGTGATGGCGCAATAAGAAAACAAGATAAAATGGTGTGTGTTCCAAGTCATTAACGTCAGTGGTATTGTGGAGCGAACAAGCAAAGATGTCACCTCGCAGAAAACATTCTTATTAGCCTCAGAAAGGAAAGAAAAGGAAAGGACTACCTCTTCCTTTAGTCAAACACGGAGACGTGTTGTCCGTCCTGTCCAAAGCCTCTCCGCCCATGCGAAAAAAATTTACAGCCAAACTTCGACACATTTTTCGTCAAATGGTCCAAAAGAAAATACCCGTCCGTTAAAAGGAAAAGATTTTAGGAGGATTAGCGAAAACCGGCATGGGTATATTGCCAGGTTTGGCACAAGGGATGGGACGAGGAATATCCCAAAGTTGATCCTTCCAGAAGATAAAAGGTATCAAAGGAGCACCCCGATCTCAGACGTAACCTTTGGAAGCCCATGGAAGGACGAAAACTGACTTTAGTCCCTTACAAACGATGGATGGAATACCATCGTTGGCAAGAACAACGTATCCCCCATTTACCACCCAATCCTTATTTGACCGAGATGTCCCAATTACAACAGGAATTGCAATCATTGATGCATCGCCACGATTTGTCCGAAACCGAAAAATCGCAAAAGTACGACTCTTGCAACGACTACAACTCTTTCATCGAAAAGCTGTGGAACAAACAGCTATACCCACTTTGACCGATTTGAAGGCTCTAATGCATAGTCCGTGGCTCTCACAATCTACAGCGAACAAAACAGACGTCACCCCGCCATTACCCAAGGAAGAATAACCCCATGATATCTTTCAAACACCCATCGCCACTCCCATTCCGAGTAAGATTGCAGTTTCCTTGTTGACCAATTCCCCTACTCCCAAACGAGAAGAATTCAAAACTTGGGTTAAAAAGATGATGGCCACTCCTTCGGCAGATGTGAAAAAGAAAGAAAGAGAACCAGAAGTGAGAAAAGAAAAGAAGACCAAAGCTATCCCATTACCACCTCCACCACTGCCACCACCACCAGTAACCTCGACGTCGACTCCTATGGCACATCGGAAACGTAAAACCGTTTCCAAACAACCCACATTTCGTCCCACCCAAAGCAGTATCATCGAAGAGTGGGTGACTTATTAACAAAACCATGGAGTCGGTATTAGCCAAAATTTACTACGACCCAGTCCACCCTGCAGGTTACGGAGGCATTCAGAAATTGTATCGTGCTGCAAAAACTTGCCTCAAAAATCTCCGATTACCTGATGGTCAACAATGGTTACAAGTACAAGCCACGTACACTTTATACAAACCCATTCGACGAAACTTTCACAGAAGTCGCACTCAAGTGGAAGGCATCGGTCATCAATGGCAAGCCGATTTAGTCGATGTCTCTTATTTAGCCACCTACAATCACGGTTACAAATATTTGTTTTGTATCATAGACGTCTTTCTAAATTTGCCTGGGTCGTACCATAAACATCCATATCGAGTGGAGAGTTAGTACGAGCTTTGCAACTGGTGTTGAACAAAGTGGTCGTCACCCTCATCGATGGCAAACCGACAAAGGCACCGAATTTCTGAACCAAGCTTTCCAACGAGAATTAAAGAAACGTGACATTATTGTTTCCACCACAGAAAATCCTGAAACCAAAGCCAGCATCGTGGAACGTTTTCAACGTACCTTGAAAGAAAGCATGTGGAAATATTTTACGCATCAACACACTCTCAAGTACATCGACGTCTTGCCGCACTTAGTCCAAGCCTTCAATCAATCTTACCATAGAAGCATTGGACGTACCCCACAAGATGTGACATCTGACAACAAACGAAGTGACTGTTTTTGAGCGTCTGTTTGGTACGTCTCGGAAGATGGCTGTCGCCAAGAAAGGTGGAGAAGTGTTAACCCTGGGAGATTGGGTCCGTACTGGTAAAACCTAACGCACTTTCGACAAAGACTACTTACCCAACTTGACCACCGAATTGTTTCGTGTTACTGAACGAGTGCGTGATCGTCATCCTACCGTCTATAAATTGGAAGGCATGAACGGAGAAGTATTAAAAGGAACGTTTTACTTGTTTCAGTTACAACGTGTCACCAAACGATGACGACGTGCACGACATTGAAAGCATTCTCGAACGAAGAACCATTATAGTAGGAAAACGTCGTGCCAAAGACGTCAAAGTACGTTGGAAAGGATATCCTCCTAGTTTTGATTCTTGGATTGACGCTTCGCAAGTCATCAACTACAAAAATAAGTGACCATCATGCTCTTTAATACAGCTTCATTGATCACAGTGACTACTCCTTCACCCATTTCTTTTCTACAAGATTTACAAAAGCAACCCTTGTGGTTATGGTGTGAAGAACGTGCCCCTAAAACGCAAATAGTCTTTTTCTGTCAAATCTTTGTGGTGTATTGCGTCATCGGTGCAGCCATTGCTAATTTGAGTTTGCAACAAGGAGACAATCAATTGTGGACCATTTTACTCCCAATCCTTCTCTGAAATGCTCTTACAACGGGAACAACAGTAACAATATTGGGAACCTCGCGTCCAACGTCAGTCATTCTCCTAACAGTCACCCTTCCAATGACAATCTTCTTTAAGACACTCGTTTAACCTTGAGTGACTACTCGGATAGAAGAACGTTGGTTTTATGAACAACACTATTAACCAAGTTTACTTAACGTTACCCAGTGACAGTTCCATGGAGGTGTTTACTAACAACACGTTGCGCTGTTACACGGCTAAATTACCTGAAACCATTCATTTGGATCAAGATGCTCATTGGGACGTGGCTTTAGTGGAAATGATACACCCGATACAAATCAAAAACATCGTCGAAAATCAAAACACTTTCAAAGTACTAGTGTATGACGAGCAATTGCAAAAAGCCTTAGACGAACGAGGCATCACTGGCAGTGACATAAAGAAAACAAATGACCCCCAAACTAAAGTGAACACCTATGTGTTCACCATTCAAGCTGCTTATTATTGTGGTAGTCAACATTTAGTTACTACACTTGCTACCAGGTTCAATACTTTGTTTGGCAAAGCCATGGAGAAAGCCAAAAAGTGTTACCTGTGAATACCATCAAGTGGCTTGTCGACTTATGATGAAATTTTCAGAGGATAAAATGATTGCTATTACCTTTTGTCCTGAATTGTATGATATTTTAGGTCGAGACTCAAGGATCGTGGTCAAGAAAAATGAAATACCATCCATAACCACTAACTCGGATTTTGCGAAATATTTTCGATAGGATACACCTCTGTACCGTTACAGCGTGTCATTCCTTTCAAAGTGGACTCTGCCGCCGCCGCTGACGAGGAATGTGGAAATTTCTATCATGTTCAACGCGAATTTGTATATTCTCATGATTTGCCCGTCAGTAAGTCGTATTTCGATAGTGACAACATTACTATAAAATGAGAACTGGGACAAAATATTCCATTTACCAAAAGGAAAGTCACAGTGAAACTCCATTTTCAGAAACGATTCTCGAACAACTGAAAAAGTGATGTATTCTGTGTGCCGAGGAGTCGCTCGACGACGTGGACATGGCTTAGGATATATGTTTAAATCAGCCTTTCGTTGCGTGGTCTCTCTTTTAAAGCCGATGATGACGACACGAGGATTTCACGCCTTAAAAGAGGCCGCATCGACTCAGGGCAAAGATTTTCTCCAAAATTTTCTCATTGACAAACAATACCTTTAAAGAAGCTTTTTTGAGAGCAGTCAAAAATGTCTTGCTTCAAACGGGTAAAGAGATTTTGGGTCGACGAGAGAGTGCTATAAATGTCCTGAACGGTACCGAGTCTGGCATTCTGGCATCCCTGAGAACACAGCAAGGACAAGGCAGAAAGCGTCGACAAAGATACCCTTCCAAACGTTTCCTTACTTTTAAAGCTATAAAGACGAGTCAATAAAGAACCGCTCGAGAGTTAGACATTTTTGATTATTAAAAGTAAAACATAAAGACTGAGAGAAACAAATGATGCACCAAGAATCTTGTGCCTGATCCTAGTCGGAACTGGATCTCTTTGCCATGCCACCCACGTTGATGACCATGCAAGAAGACCAATGGGTCGAATTTCATCCCATCTCCTCTTTGACGGATTCAGCTCCTATCGAGTTTGAAATCAAAGACAACCCAAAGATTACATCGATCTAAACAGCAGTTACTTGTATTTGAAAGTGAAAGTTATTAAAACGGACAACTCCGTTCCTGGAGCCGATGCCCGAGTAGCTACCGACAACAATTTCATGCATTCCTTATTCAGCGATGTGGATTTGTAAATGAATAACAAACTGGTCAACATTAGCATGGATACTTACCCTTACCGAGCGTACCTCG
Organism: Unio delphinus; assembly: GCA_029339505.1. Classification (NCBI taxonomy): domain Eukaryota; kingdom Metazoa; phylum Mollusca; class Bivalvia; order Unionida; family Unionidae; genus Unio; species Unio delphinus. The sequence continues at coordinate 1,227,348 of JAQISU010000059.1, read as the reverse complement.
AAAATTTCTTGACGTACGAAAAAGAAGCCAAGAACACTCATTTAGATGCTTGCTTAGTATGGAAGCCGGATACAGCAGGTGATAATAAGTTTAACGACACGGCCTTGGCCGTAGATGACGATCCTCACAATGTGGGTTTTAACGAGCGTCGAAAGAAAATTCTGCAAGGGCATAGTTTAGAACTGTTCGATCGTTTACATTTGGACTTGTGATTTCAAGAGAAGTATTTGCTGAACGGGGTGGATATTCGCTTGAGACTGAATCGTAGCAGTACTGCTTTCCATTTGATGGCTCATGCCAACTAATACAACACCGTTATCCAAGAAGCCATAGTATACGTGCGTCGCATAGAAGTGTTACTTAAAGTGGGAAATGATATCAGTCACACTCTGAGCAGAACGTCAGCCAAGTATCCGATACGACGCGTGGAAGTAAAAACTTTCACCATTGCCACTGGACTCCGATCTAAGATTGAAGATCATCTGTTCCAAGGACAGTTACCCAAACGTTTATTCATTGGTATCGTCAGCAATGCAACCCTCAACGGTACCCACGACCAACATCCTTTCCAGTTTAAGCACTGCGGAGTATCCAAAATCGAAGTCAGTCGCGCTGGCAAAACTTCGTGTACCCGACCCTTCGAATCCAACTTTGAAGGGATGAACTACTTGAGGACGTACTTGTCGCTGTACGAAGCCACAGGACAGTAAGGAACCAACACCAGTCACGGCATTTCCTACGACAATTATGTAGGAGGTTACACGTTGTGGGGTTTTGATTTCACTCCAGACCAAGGCAGCGACGAGGGACATTTCCACCGTATAAACTCTGGACAACTGCGTGTGGAACTTCAGTTTGCAGATACTCTTCCCGAAACGGCGAATGTCATTCTGTAAGCCGAATTCGATAATACCATATAAATCAACAGTTTGAGAGAAGTCATTCTAGACTATTATACACTATATAAATCTCTTGTCCCTCTTTGAACAGTGGAGAAAAGATGGAAATGGAATGGGAGATTAAAAAGAAAACAGACCCCCTAGGCCAACAAGAAGAAGTAGTGATAATGCAATCCAGATGGCCAGAACAGGAACAACATTTAGTCACCTATTTTGCCAAACACGTAGAGAATACAATGAGATACATGATTAGAAATGATTGCTATGGCTGTCAAATTGATCATCCTAGTTTAATTCAACACGATAAATGTATGATGATGAATCAAGAAGAAAAATTGGACGATTATCTGATCGAAGATTGGAGTCTCATGTCAGAAGAAGCCGTGTGACATCAGTGGTATAAAGACGTGCGTGATCATTCCTCGCCTCAATTGTTTGCTCGAGAAATTGATCGCATCAAAGCTCTCTTGGCCAAGAGTAAGGAGACGAAGCAAAGAAACAGTTACTTGAGAGGCCTTTTCAAGCAAAACGTCTGGATTGAATTGATGACTTTTCATCACCTGTGTGGAAACATACAAAAACAAGGTCACAAAAACATGGATACCTGGGAACTTTATTATCTTTTGAACGTAGTTCGTACACTGCTTCTTGGAATCATGTCGTGTGTGCTAAAGATGAACTACCTCATCGCAAACCTCAAGAGAATCAAGCTTATGTCATCAATACAGATGACAGCAATCTTCCAGGAGCTCACTGGGTAGCTGTCTACTTTCCTGAAGAGGGTTGTGTGGAGTATTTTGATTCGTATTCATTGCTTCCTTTTGAAGACGTTATCATTGACTTTATGAGAAGAAATGCCCAGACGACACGAATCAATAATGTGAAATTACAAGGCACAGATTCGATGGTGTGTGGACAATATTGTGTCTATTTTCTGTATCATCGCAGTCTTGGATGTTTATTAGAAAATTTAGTGACTTCTTTTGATCGCCATTCGTCTCGAAACGATGAAGAAATATATCGATGGTTTTGTGACCATTATCGCTATCTGTTGTCTTTAGCTAGGAAACGTAGTGTACATCAATGGCCCAATGACTTCCAACAGTGGAAATCTCAATTTAATTCACAACGTTGCCAACCATGTCAAAGATAATGTAGTGGTGTTATTGAAGGGAAAAAAAAAGTTTGTTATTTTAAAAAATGTTTTTTTATTTGAAAAAATTGTTTGTTATTTGAAGAAAATATTAATGAATTAAAAATGTTTGGTAGCTGAAAAAAATTGTGTTTTGTGAGTTGTTTGTTATTTGAATAAAAATGTTGTGTTTTGAAACCAATGCGTCTGTCGTTTGTTTTATCTGAAAATTGATAGGGAAAACACCAAATGTAAACTCTGTAGTAGACAAAATTGGAATGTTAGGATGTTAGGAAAAAATATAACTTGAAAGATTGACTCAATTGCACAGATGGCTTACACAATATCGGTAAAGGGTGTCCACTGGCAACAAATGGACTCGATTTGATAAGGCAAGGGCGTGCAAGACGAACGACATCAAATTGCCAGTTCACATATCCTTTTCCTCCTTTTCCGCTGCCGGATTCCAACACCAACACATGACTAGAAGTGGAAACCATTTTTCACTAGTCACCAGTTGGTGCCATTGTACCTCTAGTTCTGCATCTTCCAATTGGATGATAGGGTTGAGTGCGTGGCTGTTCTATTACCACTCACCTAGGTCTTTCATTCAGGTCGATAGCCCTTATAGGGGTGCGACATGACGACCAAATTAAATAGCATACTATGTCTGCATAAACGCCCGTGGGGATGTGGCACCATTCCTTCCTCACGGGAAAAACTAAATCACTACCATATTAATTGGTAGTGTAAAAAAGTGAACAAATGAACCTTCGTGGCCTGTTTCACTTTAAACCAAAAATTCGAATTCAGTCTTACCATCCATTGGTTGACTCATTCTCTTACGAAGATGTGCTCAAGACTAGCCTAGCTGAACGATGCGTCGTATCAGACACAATCTGATGCCAAAGCCTGAAGATATAGAGAATGTTAGACCTCACCAAAGAACTCTTCAGACAGAAAATTCAAAAAGACAAAGAAGAATGGACTGAGAAGTATAAACTTCAGAAGCAGAGAGAGAGAGAGAGAGAGAGAGAGAGAGAACAGCAACAGCAACAGCAACGACAGCAGAAGGAACCAGACAGAAGAGTTGTCGACTGTCGTGTTGACACGAAATAGTTCTCTTTCTCTTTCCGAGGAAGCAAACCCTATCCTGTTGCCAGACGAGGACGCAATCTTAGACGATAAAAGATTGTCATCCCTCCACGTGCACACAAAAAACAGCCCTTTTCAGGGCTACCCAATATTCTCGAATAGAACTAATAATGTGATTTGCTAATGGTATGTGAGGAAGTTAGAAAAAATAGAAGCGAGTCTATAATCACAGTCTCTTTTTACTTTTGTCTGAAGTGCTTCTATAAGCACAACGTATTTTTCAAATTACTTATTAAATTTATAATTCATGTGAGTAAAGTAAAAAAAATGAGCGAGTGTTTCTTTTAAGTCCGCGTGTTTTGGTGATTATAGGGTGTGTTTTCCTGCACGTCCGCGCTTGTGTCATATACAGAAAAACACTAGTCAGTATGGCTACCTATCTTTGGCCAATCAACTCAAAGAAGATGAGTAGACTCAGCAAGCTTAATGAGATTCAGATGCACTGGAGCATGTTAGACGTCTCCTGGACGAGCTGGCTATACAGGCCTTAGAAGAACAGGCCAGAATTAAAGAAGAAGAGAATGAGAGAAAATAGAAAGAAGAGGAGGACAAGAAAGGACCAATGTTGCCTCACCTCATGATGCTTGAAATCTGTAAGGTGAAACCTGAGGTGAGGACGCCTCCACAACCAGAATCAGTTCGCCAACCACAGTCACATCCCCAGGCGCAACAACCACAGCCACAACTTCATCCACGGTTGCGGTATAGAGGAAGACGTGAACAGGCTTTCACTATCCCTCAAACGGAAGATTGGGATAGTGAAGCCACTCAAGCTTCCTCTGCATTCCCAATCATAAGAGTCAATTGGGAGAATGATTGGAGTAGGAGATGTGTGTGCGGGGATAAACCTGGGAGATGGCAGCATTAGCCTGGTGTATTTAGGAGGTTTGTTTTTTAAATAAGCCCTTCTCAGGGCTACCCAATACTTTAGAAAAGAGACTGTTCAAAATTACCAATGGTTATGAGAGATGAGTAGTGTGGTTATAAACACTAACTCTTTTTTGGATGGTAGGTGGTTTGATATTGGACAGTAAATTATGTGGTTTGTTCTGGCTGCTTCCCTATGTGTGTGTGGATGGTAAATGGTGGGATATTGGATAGTAATTTATGTGGTTTGTCTTGGCTGCATCCCGTGTGTGTGGATGGTAGAGTGTGTGATATTGGATAGTAAATTATATGGTTTGATTTGGCTGCTTCCACGTGTGTGTGTGGATGGTAGAGTGTGTGATATTGGATAGTAAATTATGTGGTTTGTTTTGGCTGCTTCCCCTTGTGTGTGGATGGTAGATGGTGTGATATTGGATAGTAAATTATATGGTTTGGTTTGACTGCTTCCCTGTGTGTGGATAGTACATTGTATGGTGTGTGAATAGTATATAATATGAAAAGTGAGTGTAAGGGATGTTTTCCTTCATGTACGTGCTTAAGATATATACTCAAGTGTCGGCGATTAGAACCATTCCACGGAATAACCATAGAAGATGGTGACAGCATCAACTTTATTCAACAATTTAAGACACAGCTATTTCTGGATATCAGACGGAGAATATGTAGTGGAAAAACTACATAATGAATGGAAATTTACTAACAGCCTGGACTATTCAAACAGACTGAAATTAACCAGGGAGCTCTTAGAAGGAATGCTGGAAGAAGAAGTCGAAACGTTACTAGGCTGCATTAACCCACCCTATGTTAGAGTGGGGACATTGAAGAAAGTGATAAATATTATCGAAAACGTAAAGTGCTTTTTGTCATAAAGCAATATAATGTATACTGATAAATGACCAGAAATATACAAAAGCTGTATCATGTATTCATATAGTAGTAAAGGCATAGCCAAAACGAGACTTACGATGCCTACATCTTCTTTGCAGGTGACTCTGTGGCAGTGTGCACATTGCAAAAATGACTTTGAGAATCCCTCCATGTACTGTGTGGAGAGGCATGTGCTGGAAAGACACAGTGGCTTTGGATACCAATGCTCCATGTGCAAAAATGTCTTCCCTAGGTCATGTGCGCGCCATTCATGTAGCAAAAGAGGTCTGACAATAGCTATGGCCCTCATTAGGAGGACGACAATGGAGAGAAGCCCTGAAGTCGAGACCGCGTATGAAGCGTACGCCCAAAACTGTAAGAACAGTGTAATTCCTGTTAAGAGGAGGCTTGCTGAGGTAGGGGTAAGGCAAGAGAAAAAACTTCACAGAGCTCACTTACATATAAGTCAACTCTGGCAAAATGATGATCGATCACCCTCTGCCAAAAGATGCAAGTCATCAACCCCTTTGCAACGGATTACAGTCCTCGAAAAATCGCATCAGACCTTTACAAAAGAGCTAGCATCACCACTCACGCAGCCCAAGGTGAAAAGGGGAGGAAATTTTCAACCTAATCCATGCAATCTACTAGAAACATCCTCCGTCAGGTTACACCATCCAGGACCAGCTTCTGATGCAATCAGCCCTCCAATTCAGGCGGAGGATGCCGTTTCCATACTGGCTGAGCTTAATGATGACTTTGGGAGTGTCCATACTGACAGTCTGTATTCACCCAAAATTAGGACACCAGCCAAGTCACCAAGTGTGGCTTATATACCTACCCCGACCCGAATTCTCAGGGTTTAGCAGATGAAGCTGGCCCAGGATAAGAGAGTCAATGTTGGTGGTCAGACGTTCGAGACATCTGTGTCAACTTTACAGAAGGATCCATCATCTGTTTAGGCATACATGGTCATTCCAGACTCTCCTCTGAAACCGTATAATACCGACAGCGTTTATACGTACTTCATAGATTGTGACCCAAGTCATTTCAGATACATTCTAAATTATCTCAGAAATGGAGGAGGAGACACAACTAATACTTTGCCACACGACCTAAGGTACTTAAGAGAACTAGAAAGAGAAGCCGAATATTACAAGCTACAGCATTTCAGCGTACTTCTGGAGAGGAGACTCGCTATCCCAACCATCCGAAAAGAGGAATAGATTTTATTGGATTGATTGGATTAATTATACTGAATTAAGACAATTATACAAGTCTGTATTAGCTATTGTATCAATTAATGAAGAGATGGTAGGGTTGTATCTATATATATATATATATATATATATATATATATATATATATATATATATATATATATATATATATATATATATATTATATATATATATATATATATATATATATACAGCTAAATGTAATGATCTTTGCTTAAGTAAGTCAACTTTTTTAGTTTGTGACACATTGATTTTGCATGTAAATATTCATCATTGTATCCACTTTGTCATACAACAGTATGATGTATTTTGTTTTCCTCTCACATATTACTGAAGTGTACATTTAACTATTGTTTATTTTTTATTAAGTGTTCTTGACGTTCGGTAGTAACGTCTGTCAAAAGTCGTTGTTGCAATTTTTGTAATTTTTACCGTATGTACCTGCTTATGTGCGTACTCAAACGCTAATTATATTTCAAATATGACCAAAACAGTCTTTAAAACTGTTTCTAGCTCTGATGCTAAATGTTAATTCATCTTTAAATATTAAATATATTTCGGGGTATGTGCCGAAATAATGTGTTCTTAACATTTATGCTGTTCTTGTGAGCTTTGGGGACCAAACGCCTTTAGGAAGGGGGCAGTGTGATGAACATTACCTTCATTACGAATTTACAATGTAATTACTATGCATCATCTCCTAGATGAGATGTGTGCTTTAACTTATGGTAATATGTATAACTTACTTATTTAGGACACGTCTTTCAGCGTTTAGCAAGTTAGTTTTGTTACCTCAATTGTTTATTGGAACACGCTGAGTCATGATGTTTTGACACGATGTGATAGACATATTTGGTATGTATTGTAACCTTGTATGAATAGTTTGTGCATATTTTACATGTTGGTCATAGCAGTACAATGAAAATTACCTCGTATAAATGTATAATTCCACCAGGACATGGTCAAATGAATTCCAATGTTGGGCCGTGTACTCGCCGTCGAAATACGTACTAATCCGCCATTTGCACTCTTTTGGTCAGCGAGCACTATGGAATCTGATGGGCTATTGGTCACATAACATTTTCCCATAAATAGCACCACGTTCATGTAATAGGGGGCTTCACTGTTATCTTGTCCAGCGTTCAGAGCAGACGGAAGCAAAGCATCGAGTGACTTGTACCCATTCAACTATATTATAATGTCTCAAGCTATGTTGGATAAACATAGTCAGGTTGCAATGGTTAGTTTAAATGAAAATTAATATGCTTGCTTGACATTACGGGTAGTTCCAGATGTTATTTATTATTCATGAGGTGATGTCTGCTACCGTATTGATTGATATTATTTCACCTTCGGTGAATTCTCACCACAGTTAATCTATGTAAAGTGAAGGTGAGAGATAATTACGATAAATATAATCCTTGGAATCATACAAATAGTTCCCTCGGAAACTGATATATAAAGTATTAACGCTAATAAACCGTCACTCTGCACCTTCGTTAGAAGGTGACTCACGTTACACCTTCACCTTACAATACTCTTCACCTTCAACACCTGAAGGTTAATACTTCACCTTACTCACCGCCCCACTTAAGCAACTCCATCTTGTACGTCCATAACGTTAATTCTAGGTAATATAAATCATTATAAATATATTCTTAAAGAGGTGGAGAAGGTGCAATTATATTTGAAGCTCCATTGCACCTTCCCCAACGGGAGTCGATCACCTTTGTCTCCCGTGATTCCTTTTTTACATAAGTCTGGTATTAAATCTTAAACGTTTATGTATATGTAAATGTATTGACATTCAATAATTGCATGTTCACCTGCCGTTGTACTTGAGGTAATTTACAAATAAATACTTTTGATGTTGATTCTATACAGTCTTGTATTATTCTTTCTAATCAAGAGCTAGACAGGAGAACCCAAACATATTGTAGCCGGAAACGGTGTTACAGAACCATGCAACAAACAAAAACATACATTAAAATAGGCCACAAGCACGCACCGACACTGAACCATGCCACAAGCACACACAAAATGGAACCGCGCAACAAGCATACGCACATTACACCATGACACAAGCACACACATATATTGATCCATGCCGTAGTCATACACATATAGTAAACCACTCCACAAGCACATACACAATTGAAAAATGCCACAAGCACACGCACAGATATTGAACCACAATTACACATTTAACCATGCCACAATCAAACACTGACATTGACCCACACCAAAATTACAGTTATTGAACCATGGTACAATCAAACACTGACATTGACCCACACCACAATTACAGTTATTGAACCATGCCACAATCAAACACTTACATTGACCCACACCAAAATTACAGTTATTGAACCATGGTACAATCAAACACTGACATTAACCCACACCATAATTACAGTTATTAAACCACGAAACAATCAAACACTGACATTGACCCACACCAAATTTAGACTTATTGAACCATGCCACAATCACACACTGACATTGACCCACGCCATAATTACAGTTATTGAACCATGCCACAATCACACACTGACATTGACCCACACCAAATTTAGACTTATTGAACCATGTCACAATCACACACTTACATTGACCCACACCACAACTACAGCTATTGAACCATGCCACAATCAAACACAGACATTGACCCACACCAAATTTAGACTTATTGAACCATGTCATAATCAAACACTGACATTGACCCACACCACAATTACAGTTATTGAACCATGCCACAATCAAACACTTACATTGACCCACACCAAAATTACAGTTATTGAACCATGGTACAATCAAACACTGACATTAAACCACACCAAATTTACACTTATTGAACCATGCCATAATCAAACACTGACATTGACCCACACCAAATTTAGACTTATTGAACCATGCCACAATCACACACTGACATTGACCCACACCAAATTTACACTTATTGAACCATGCCACAATCAAACACTGACAATGACCCACACCACAATTACAGTTATTGAACCCATGCCACAATCAAACACTGACATTGACCCACACCAAAATTACAGTTATTGAACCATGCCACAATCAAACACTGACATTGACCAACACCACAATTACAGTAATTGAACCATGCCACAGTCAAACACTTACATTGACCCACACCATAATTCCAGTTATTGAACCATGCCACAATCAAACACTGACATTAACCCACACCATAATTACAGTTATTGAACCATGCCACAATCAAACACTGACATTGACCCACACCACAATTACAGTTATTGAACCCATGCCACAATCAAACACTGACATTGACCCACACCAAAATTACAGTTATTGAACCATGGTACAATCAAACCCTGACATTGACCAACACCACAATTACAGTTATTGAACCATGCCACAATCAAACACTTACATTGACCCACACCACAATTACAGTTATTGAACCATGCCAAAATCAAACACTGACATTGACCCACACCATATTTACACTTATTGAACCATGCCACAATCAAACACTGACATTAACCCACACCATAATTACAGTTATTGAACCATGCCAGAATCAAACACTGACATTGACCCACACCAAATTTAGACTTATTGAACCATGTCACAATCACACACTGACATTGATCAACACCACAACTACAGTTATTGAACCATGCCACAATCAAACACTGACATTGACCCACACCAAATTTAGACTTATTGAACCATGTCACAATCACACACTTACATTGACCCACACCACAACTACAGTTATTGAACCATGCCACAATCAAACACTGACATTGACCCACACCAAATTTACACTTATTGAACCATGCCACAATCAAACACTGACAATGACCCACAAAATAATTACAGTTATTGAACCATGCCACAATCACACACTGACAATGATCCACACCAAAATTACAGTTATTGAACCATGCCACAATCACACACTGACATTGACCCACACCATAATTCCAGTTATTGAACCATATCACAATCACACACTGACATGGACCCACACCAAAATTACAGTTATTGAACCATGCCACAATCACACACTGACATTGACCCACACCAAACTTACAGTTATTGAACCATACCACAATCACACACTGACATTGACCCATACCAAAATTACAGTTATTGAACCATGCCACAATCACACACTGACATTGACCCACACCAAAAGTACAGTTATTGAACCATGCCACAATCACACACTGACATTGACCCACACCATAATTCCAGTTATTGAACCATGCCACAATAACACACTGACATTGACCCACACCAAAATTACAGTTATTGAACCATGCCACAATCACACAATGACATTGCACCATGTCCTATGGACATAAAGACATTGAACTATACCACCAGCATATACACACACAGATACTGAACCATGCCCAAACCATACACACACACATTGAACCATGCTATAAGCGCACATACTGAAACATGCCGCAAGTGTAAACAATATTGAACCATAACACAATCACACATTGAACCATGCCATAAACACACACACACACACTGAACCATGCCATAAACACACACACACACACATGCACACACACACACACACACACACTGAACCATATCATAAACACACAGGCATGGAACTACATACACTATCAGTAACCTAGTTATATCCTTCTAGAATTAGTTATTTACAACATCAAGTAGGTGATTGAGTCACTGGATAAGAAGTTAATTGCTAAAATCCGTCTTTGTTAAGTGTTTAGTACATAGTTAGGTTAAAGAGGATGCAGTGTTGAGTGATTTACATGTATAAACCCTCTCATAGTATACAATTATTAAAGGGGAAAAGACGGGGGAAATACATATGTATACAACGACGCAATAAAAATCTCTCTCTCTCTCTCTCTCTCTCTCTCTCTCTCTCTCTCTCTCTCTCTCTCTCTCTCTCTCTCTATATATATATATATATATATATATATATATATATATATATATATATATATATATATATATATATATATATATATATATATATATACTTGAGAACCTTCCAAACACATAGCTTTACATATATATTTTACCTTACATGTTAACTTTTTATTTGTATGTAAATTAAACGTACATATAAAAACATATTTAAAGTAAATTAAAATATATTAAATGGTTAGACCTAACAAAAACACAATATACAATGATTAAATCAATACTGAATATACCTATAACACACAGAGGAATTAACCGCTCCGGTGGCCTATTTGTTCGAGCGTTGGCGGAGATCGTGGGGTCGAACCCCGGCCGAATCATACCAAATTCTTACAAAAATGGTACTAACAGCTGCCTCGCTTGACGCTCAGCATTAAGAGGTTAGTGTTAGGACTGGTCGGCCTGGTGCCAGGATAATGTGACTGGGTAAGATGTTTACGCTATATGCATGCGGCATGATGCCCCAGTGCTAGACGTCACTATAAACTGACTCACGTACCGATATGACTGAAACGTTGTTAAAGCTACGTTAAAAGTCATTATCAAACAAACAAACACACAGGAATTAGACTGATCCTTGGCCAAGATCACTAAAATTAACTGACCATACTAGAGAAACCAGCAACAATGCATAGTCTCTGAGGAGGGATGTGTATGTCATTTTAAATAAAACATGCCTGGAAGGAAAATAAAGGGACCAGCTACATTACCATGTGAGTACGACCCACCATAAAATAAAAAAAAGCAAATAGAAAAGAGAGACCCCAAAACAAAAATAATACATTTTCTTCCAAATTGTGTTCGATTTGTTTTACAGAAAAACACACCTCCACTATGTAGATACAGAAATACATAAATGCCTTTCACATTTTTAGATGGTTTGGGTGGGTGGGGGACACTTCAAAGACCGATAATTTATTATAGCTAAAGGACGAGAAGTGCCTTCAAACAAAAGAGTATACAGTTCACCATTTTAAGAAAAAACAACTTTAATGAACGATCTAGTTGTTGCGGAACGTGATCAGTGGATTATACATGTGGATGATTTTGACTAAAATATCCAATGAAAACTATGGAAAACAAAGGTAATGGAAATAAATTACCGGTAAGAAACAGAAGTTATTTATGTTTGCCTTTAGATTATTTCATTGAAAAATAATTAAAATAGGTTTTTAAACATCAGATGGATGTATATCAGTATGAATTGCACAATAGAAAATGTAAAAGATAATTATAACTTTGAGATAAAGAGGTTAAAGTCTATTCTTTTCAGAAATCAAGTATGTTCTAGAAGCAAGTTATTTATGAATTTGAGGAAAATCAGGCCATCATCCTGGTTCTGGTATTGTGTCCTCATTTTTTGTATCTACAAGGATGTTGTTTACATCAAAATTACTTATTCCATATCTGAATATCAGTCTAAGTGGAATCGAAATATGTTCTGCGGAGAGAATTGTATTTATTTATCTATATTATTTATTAGAATTACGAAATGATCTTAACCGCTCTGGTGGCCTAGTGGTTAGAGCGTCCGCCCTGGAGGTGGGAGGTCGTCGGTTCGATCCCCGGCCGAGTCATACAAAAGACTTACAAAAATAGTACTAAGAGCTGCCTCTCTTGACGCTCAGCATTAAGAGGTTAGTGTTAGAACTGGTCGGCCTGGTGTCAGGATAATGTGACTGGGTGAGACATCATGCTACATGTCTGCGGCTTGATGTCTCAGTGCTAGACATCACTATAAACTGCCTCACTGCAGACATCGTAACGATATGACTGAAAAATTGTTAAAGATACGTTAAAAATCCTAATCAAACAAACAAACAAACAAAATGATCTTTGACATCAGGACTAACTTCCTCTCTTAGAATAAGTGTGAATGAATTTGTGGACATTTTTTAGTCTATCACTGTGATACATCAAGGTTGCTAATAACTCAGCATTATTACAGGTTAATGGCACATATACATACACAACTGGAATTTATTTGGAACACAAATATAATTCTTTCTGCATAGTCTATACTTTTGGACTTATAATACAACTGACTATTTGAGATTTAATTACGATACTGTTATCTGCTTTTTAAATTGTTCACTTTGTGTTATATAGAAATAAATCATTTATTAAATTATTAAAACAGTATAGCTTTTTACTTCTTTTCTGTTACATAGTTTAAGACCACAGACTAATAACAGGAGTTAGTGCCAGCACCGATATTTACCACATATTTACCTCTATGCAGTTTGTGGAATTGGAAGGGTGACAAGAAGCCCGGCTGCACTCTGTCAACATTCAAATTCATGAAAATTTTGTTATTTGGTAATAATTCATCTCTTTTAGAATTAATTACCTTTTGCATCAATCTGTTTCACACTTACTTAATGACGTATTTCAAACTAATGTTTACCTTTTGAAATTAATGCATTATTAAAAGTCATTTCTTAAAGCGAATATTACGCAAATTTTTCTCGAATTCTGGAGAATAGTTTGCATTAATTTCCTAATGAGTTCTATATGATATGAAAATATTACATACTATTCAGTAAAAGAAAAAGCTAAAAGGAAGATACTTCTTCTTAATTGCAGGATATTGCATGCTGAAATAAAATGAAACAGGTAGTTTCTATAGTCTTTATTGCACCTTGCCCAATCAGGACCAAGTCTCTTTGTCTAGCCTCTTTTTCTATTTGAGCATAGCGTTTCTCAGTTTCCGACATACCTCGTGACGCGAACGCCACCGGTCTCAGAGTGCTACCGTACTTCTGCCGTAGCACAGCACCTAGTCCAAATGAAGATGCATCTGCAGATACATGTACAACTATTTTTATATTTGGATCATAATGTGCTAAAGTAGGTGAATATGTCATTTCTTGCTGGATGTCTATAAAAGCTTGTTCTTGATCTAGACCCCAAGTCCACGAGTTTTTACCTTTCAAAAGCTCGCGTAATGGTTTTGATTAAGGCTTACACTACAGTGGCTAGACCAACACATTGTTCTCCACCTTTTTTTATACTGGCGGCGTTTTTAAAAAGAAAAAATTAGTGGAAAACAGTTTGTTGGTCTAGTCTGTGGCATCATGCCCCAGTGCTAGACATCACCATAAACTGTCACACTGCGGACATCGTAGCGATATGATTAACATCGTTAAAGCTACGTTAAAATTACACACACACTGAGCCACCTATGAAACTAACTTGCCAGATATCATAGACCAGTGGACTTAGGTAGATACTATTGCTTGCCACTACGACACATTTCCGTTATTATTTGAATTTTGTTTTTAGATTTGTTATATCTATCAGCCATGTCGTTTGCTCATGTAAACATGCAGAATGAGATATTTATTCATGACGTAACTAGAGTCATTTGAATATCTATTCTAGTATTTGTCTGTACACGCCAATAGCTTGCTAGATAAGGTCAACACTTAATAATATAGCTTGCTGTCATACAATGATTGGTTGGTTGTGTGTATGATACAAGACTTTACTCGCAGACAAGTACAATCATAACAGAGAATACAGTCCGGTTAACGTGGGAAACGTGCATTTTAATGGATTTATCGATATTCTGTAAGTATTTTGTTAGGTTTTTCAATCCGTACGATTTACTTTTATGTAACATGAATTCCTATTGAGTCAATGTATGAAAATGGAATAACGCTGTACTGAATCAGTGAATGTGCAGTCCTGCATTAACTCAAATCAAGGTCACAAAACACTGGGAGTTGTACAGTTAACGATACATCGGTAATTAAATTCACAGTTTTTAAATTTTCAAATATACGTTATTGCTGATGCAGAGAGTTGTACAGTCTCAATGAGTCAGATGTTCACATGCAAAATCACAGTTAACTTACACCTAGGTCATTTAATGCGCATAAAATTATTTACTTTTAGCGAGTGCGATTATAAGGTAAAAATATCACATGCACGTCACTTCCTGTGATTGTGAGATTATTAGGTGTAGATGAAGATTCTTCAGCAGAAATCATAACTGGTATTTACACGGATTGCTAACCTCCATTATTTATGCACTCACCACTAAGACCCCATCTACTTGTCCGAGGTTCCTCTTGACCTCGCCAACCCATGTTTGATATTTTGGCATTCATGTTGGGGTATAGGATCAGAGCGCATTCCCTATCCAAAAGTTGGAATTTGCAGACACCATTTGTTGTTGGCATATGGTAGCCGCTTACTTGCCGGCCCAGCAATCTTGAACGATCTTTCATCGAGATATACCGGCATGAAATCGATAGGAATATGATTTATTTTCTCAAACATCGTGAGCATAGCATTCGTTATATCTTTAATTCGCTGACAGACGAGACGAAAGTACATCGTTGCTGAAATGTGACTTGGATTTTGGCCATTCCCATTCTTAGTCACGTGACTACGCAAATCTCGCAACCTACAGGTCAATGACATCACAGATTATACAATCACGTGATATCGACAATTAACAAATTTCCAAAGTTGTTTTACAAATAATTTGGATACATTATATAGTTGCCACAAAAATAAATGTAGTGCCCACTTTATTCTCAACATATTAAATCTGTGAACAGTGACCAGAAACATGCAATTATCGCAGATGGGTGGAGAAAACTATTTTCAAGAAGTACTGATCATGTGTCATCGATGTTTTTTATCTGTCTCACGTGACTACCACCTTGCCATGCTGTCTATGTAATGTATCTGGTTTTCTTCGAATTGCTGAAACATTTACATTTATTGTACAGCTTTCGGTCGTTGTTTTCGCAATAAATTTTTTGGGAAATGTATGTTTCCTCATTTTTCTAAAACAAAAAAAAATGACATGATTTTCATTTTTATGTTTGATTTGTTTTCCTACAGCAACACAAGAAATGGAGTGTGTTGATATCATGTGACTGGGTGACCTCTGATGTAATTTGCATGTAGGTTTAGAGAGTTATGTAGTCACTTGACTAACAATGCAAATGGCCAGATCCAATTATTTTCAGCAATGACGTACTGTCGTCTAGTGGATTAAAGACATAACAAATGCTATGCTCACGATTTTTGAGAAAATAAATTATATTCCAATTGATTGCATGCAGGACTATCTCGATGAAAGATCGTTCAGGATTGCTTATCCGGCAAGTATTGGGCTAATCCATGCCGACACCAACATGGTGTCGGCGAATGCAACTTTTCTACACCCCAACATGAAAGTCCAAATATCAAAATGAGGTGGCAAGGGTGAGAGGAAATTGGGACTACCCATCTACATTTTTTACTCACACATAACTCCTCAACTACATTGATTACACACACCAGTAACTCTCCATATACACTATGTACACACACACCACTTACTCTCCATCTACATTATGTACATACATCACTAACTGCCATCGAGAGTTTTTAAACACAAGACTAATTACTCATATCCATTGTATTTACATATCCCGATAGCTCATTATCATTATTTTACACCACTAATTAACTCATATGAATAAATTAGTATTTACCCCTATGACTGATTTCCCCATCCATATCATTTACATTATTTACACCACTAATTAACTCATATAATTTATTATTTACCCCTAAGACTTATCTCCACATCCATATCATTTACATTATTTACACCACTAATTAACTCCTATACTTTATTATTTACCCCTAAGACTTATCTCTCCATCCATATCATTTACATCCCCTAACACCAAATTTATTTATATTCTCCATCTACATTATTTGCACCTACCACTAACTCCATACCTACATTATTAACACTAACCAATAACTCCCAAAACACAATGTTTCGTCCAATCATTGCAACTATTAGCTACTCTAACATGGCACAATATCATTAAGATCACACAATACCTCTAAGATCATAAACAGCTCTAAGATCACACAAAACCACAGAGATCCCACAATACTTCTAAGATGGCACAATATCACTAAGATAGCACAACACCTCGAAGATGTCACAAAAGCATATAGATCACGAAATACCTCTAAGATCACAAACACCTCTAAGATGGTACAATATCACTAGGATCATACAACACCTCTAAGATCACACAAAACTTCTGAGATCCCACATCACCTCTAAGATGGCACAATATCACTAAGATAACACAAGATGCCACACGAACAATTAGATCACACAACACCTCTAATATCACACAAGACCAGTAAGAGCACTCAACGCCTCTACGATGGCACAATATCACTAAGATTAAACAACACCTCACACAAAACCCCTAAAATCACACAACACCTATATTATCACACAATACCAATAAGACCACATAAAACAATTAAGATCAAACAACACCTCCAAAATAGCACAATATCACAAAGACCACACAACACCTATAAGACCACAAAAATAACTAAGATAACACAACACCTCTAAGATGGCATAACAACACTAAGATCACCCAACACCTATAAAACCACAAATAACAACTAAGATCACACAACACCTCTGGGATAATACAAAACCACTAAGGTGGCTAGGGAATTTATGGATGATTAAATTGTGCGTGTAAAACAGAGTGAATCATGTATTTGCTGCTTTGATAAACTCTTTACACACCAAAATGTTGATGTGATTTCATATTTTTACATATTTGATTTTACAAGCATTTATTTGTACAATAATTCATAAAGTATATATTACTTATGTATACCTATCTATATTTGTGCAGCCCAGTCGTCATGTCAGCATTGTGTTACATTGAAAACTCATTTTCACTTGGAGCCAATAACCTTGAAGCACATTCATATAAAAAAGTAAAATGTCCAAAGGAGGAGAGGAAAAAGTTGGTTACAGTCTTGTCAATGTTGGGACTTTGAAACTAGAAGAACGTAAGTGATTTATAAGTTATAAGTGAATATTTTCATACTCTGCATACTTAGCAGGTAATCTTACCACTGCAATGCTAGATTATATACCTATTTTTTTTTTACCGAGCTTAAAAAATTATTTAGCTTCATGTATAGTTTTAAAAAGTTGCCCTGTGGAGGGATATTTAAGAAAAGGGTCAAATTTCTATGTTTTCTTTTTCTCTTACGGACGATGTTCAGACTACCTTTCTTGGGATGATCTTTATCTAGAAGCTGTTCTTACGGATTATAGATATTATGAACACAAAGAAGACTAGTAACGATGACGACGATTTTGTTGATGATAGAGCATCCCAAGACAGATGTGTTGTTTGTCTCTGGCACAAAGTCGATTCAATAAAATATTGTTTCTTTTAATACAGAGTTTATACACATGCGTTCCTAAAGATTGGAAATTAAACGTCACAAAAATAAAACTTTGTATGTATTCAGCTGACGAACATTTAAACAGAAAGGTCCCCTTTTGTTTCATATTTGAGTAGAATTACGTTGAGGAATAATGTAGCCTTCTAGTTAAATTATCCAAGAACATTGCTTTGCAAGATCATGCGTAAAATAAATCTGGTCATCCAAATTCCGTTTAATTCAGTCTAAACTCAATTTCGTTTTCATGAATCTCAAACTTTTATTGTTATTCATATTTTTGAAAAATGTATCACAAGAATGCATGAGAGCACCACAAGACCGCGTTGATCGTGTAATTATATAAGGTGCCGTTTTATTATTGTATGCCATAAAATACATTCGGTGTATGATTTACATAGTCTTGTGTATGATAGCATAACTTCAAATTCGTTTTATTATTATTTCTTTCAACTTATTGTTTTATAAAATTAAATGCGTGATATATTACATTTGTCTAATGAGTGATTTTACATTCCTTCCGAATTGAGTGAAATGCGTTGGATATAGGCGATATTTCCAAATATTAAACAGAGAATTCAAGGGTGAAGAATACAATCGTTTGAGAAATTCTTACATACTAACATAACATAATTAGGGTTTATGATAAATTGGAATATATATTAATTTTACTACATATTCAGTTTATTGATATAATAAATTTAAATGATATCACAAGATAAAGATAATATTATAAAATAAGGAAAAAATATAAAATGACGGCTCATATTACAAGGTTTATTAAAGTACGATGACCAAAATATTTAGATTTATATTTGAACATTATAAACACGCTATTATTTTGATCTGCGTTGAAATTAAAGGATCAGTAATCGCCATATCCACCCCACCGTCAACGAGGATGATTATCTAGTACATGTACAAGAATACGCTTTTAATTTGACATATAAGGTTAAATAATTTCCCATCCACTTAACCGCCAATCATTGTTTGCATCACATAGTGGATCGTGCAATCCGATGTTCATAAACGCGCTTAACACTCTGACCAGCCTGTTTGAAGTCGGTTGAACCATTAGAGCAAGAAGTTTATTGTCAGGACGTCAGAGTCCTGTGATGGGACATTATCTCTCTCTCTCTCTCTCTCTCTCTCTCTCTCTCTCTCTCTCTCTCTCTCTCTCTCTCTCTCACACACACACACACACACACACACACACAATAAATTATTAATTCATAGGCTCGGCATAAAATAATTATATATATATATATAAATATATATATATATATCGGTGTATTTTTTTTTATCTATCCCGGCTGATAGCCTTCGTTATCTTCAAAGAATTAAACTCACGTGGCCATTGGTTGGAAAGAAATTATATTTTTTCGGTCCATATTTGTGTTATAAAAGATTACTCAGTTAATATTCCTGCTTCAAAGAAAAAGAAAAAAAATGAATCTTACTGGCAAGTAATAGACAAAAGTCAAATATCAACTTCGGTGCAATTATAAACATTGAATCTCTCAGGCATTAGATTGATCTTTCTAAAAGGAGGAAGTTCTATTGACGGCTGTACACACCTATTGAAAACCCATGCATTATATATTGAAAAAGATCGTCTTTTATTCAAAGAAGCAAACTGGTTTCAAAATTATGAGATAAGGAAGTAATATTTCGATATATATCGACAAGTTATTTTTGAAAATAATGATATTGTTTGATTTTATACATAATAATTCAATTGGACAATATATGTCGTTATTTCGATTTATTATTTCTTTAATAACATAATCACTTAAATTGTACCGTAGTTTTACAAACATATCGATAAGTAAGATTTTTTTGTATGCATAAGAAAAGAATCCGCGTCTGTTATCCTCAGTCGAGATTTACGGTACTGCTGTTTTACAGCGTTTTCCTAATATAATGCAAAGTAAATCCGTAGATGTTTCAACAGTTGTAAACAGACGATGATTACGTGTGCTTATTTCGCGCAGACTGCTCTACCGGAAATCGTAGCTTCTCTTTTTGTCGATCGGTTTTATCATCTAATTTATTTAGGTAATTAGGGGATTAATATTGACTGATCTATAGATAAGCTCTTTACTGGAGACTGTCAAAGAAATGAAACAACAAACATAATTATGTAGTGATATTCACAGAATGGTCAGCAATGTGGCAGGCAAACGAACAAGTATCGTCCCAAACTTCAGCACCATATCTGTAAAGTCAAAGACTTATATTTAAAAAAACAAAAACAAATTATAATTATTTTTTGCTCTTTCTATATTACGGTTTTTAAATATAGCCTCCCTCTTCTCCCCTTTTCCCCGTTCGCGTGGCCAACGCTAATATTATGTTAAACAACTTTTCATTCTCTGATGGCATTCGTCATGTTAAATGTTTTATATTTGCGAGAATTATTTTTTGACTATTAATGCAATTTTAAAGAAAATTAATTTTTTTTAAGAAATACTGTTATAGCTGTAAATTAGCCAAGTGATTGAGGTGTTATTGTTTTGTTAAATGGAAGTTAAGGTGACCGTTTGATTTATCGTGCGATCATGTTTTATTTATAGTTGTACTCGTTAAAATCGACAGCCATTAACGTTATTCTGTTTGCAAAACCGATAGTCCATCCATCATTTTCTCGTTTTTAGGAAAATCCATTTTTTGGTTTAAAAAAATTGTTTTCCCCATTATTTTGGTGTATAGCCCTGTTTTGTGCACATTTATCGATAATGGGATGCAGATATTTATTCGATATCTTTCCAGCAAAATGACAGGATGTAAGGATGGACTCCATATCTTAATTTGTCTTGTCCATTTTTGGAGGACTATACGAGTAATACACTCGCACGAATGCACATACAAAACCTGATTAAAAATGAGGGACAATGGCGGTTTCCACACAGAACCTGTTAACACACTATTGTTGTTCTCTTCATTTTACTAAAATACTGTCCAGAACTATAATAGTGTGATTACTGGGTCTGTGTGATGTCTGCTATAAATCTCTTCTGTAATAGGAATAAAATAAAGACGCCATTACGACGGTTGTAATGGTCATTTATTTAGTATTTAATTATACATGTATAGTATATTTATGTAGATATATCAACGTTGTTTATATTATGCCTTATATTAATGTGAATATCACGTAAATGTACAAGTTATTTCATATTTTAATATAATTAAATAAGTTTAATATTTTTGTGTAGATGTGTATTAATGTTTATATCACTTTATTTCCACAGCCAACAAGAGATCTGACTACATCTCTATTGTCATCTGCCAAAACAAGATAGTCGTCGTTGACAGCAATGACAATAAAGTCAAAATCCATCAACTCTATGATGGGAAATTTCTAGACATGTTAGACAGTGACTCCAGACCAAGTGACATATGTCTAATGGACGCCACGACAATTTGTGTCTTTCATCGTGACGGTCTGATAGAAATGGCGTCCATTAAATCTGAAAACGTGTCGCCTGTTTTTACAAGAATGAATAGTTTTCGTATTCGTGGTGTATTTGACAGTTATCGTAGTGTTGTCAGAGTCAAAGACGATTTTGTTATCGTTGTTGTAAAACAGGACACGACGTACTGGTGTATCGCATCGCTTGATGACGGACATGTTGACACGATTCACCAGATATGTAAAGGGTCAGTATGGAATTATGTGACCACAAAGGACAACATCATTTATATTTCGTGTTACGCTGGTGTTGATGATGATGATGATACTGGTGTCTATGCATTCGACATTTTGAATCCTAGTCGATGTAAATATAAATACAAACATCAACGTCTACGATATCCTACATCAATCGTTATAAATGAAGACGGGAATATTTTCGTAGGTAACAATGGTTATGTTAATGATAATCCCTGTATTCATCAACTTACAACTTCTTGTCAACTTGTCGCCATTTTCACTCAGGGAATTCCATGGCCTCTCCAAGCCATGTTCTGGGACAATGGACGATTGTATGTCACACGCTTTTGGAGTCCTGACATTACTGTATTCCGTCACGTGTATCAAGGTAATTCATATTTCTTGTATTTTATCGACATAAAAAACCCTTTAATAACTTCATTAATAAAATTAAAACTTTATTTATTGAAATTTATTAAAGATTTCATTTTAAATTTAGGAAAAAAAATGTAAACATGACCTATTCGTCAAGCATAGTTGTCATGCCGACATTAAGTCGTATGTAAATAACATTGTATTTGTTGTTATAAAATTTAAATTATGTTCACCTCCATATTGTTAAGTGATCTACATTTATTTAAAATATTTATTTATAATATTTTCATTCATATATAAGAAAAAATGACACAATTTTGATAGACAAATATTATCAATGACTTGAGGACGACGACATTTTGTAGCGACTTTATCCACCAGGTGTCACTTTCATTCCAAGCACGTGCCGAGTTCATCCGTATTCCATGCGAGTGCCGAGGAGTTTATCGACCAGGTGTCGCTTTCATTCCTAGCGCGTGCCGTTCAATCCGATTTAATCTGGATTACAAAGATGGCCGCTGGATGTCTACGCTTGTTCTGTGGAAAGCATGCTTGACACGGTTATAGAATCATTTTTCTTCATCCAAAAATAGGTATTGTTTAACCATATCTACAAATGTTTCATTGCTTTAGCGATGAATTTATATTTATACATTTTTTAAAAACAATTTATAAAATTATACCACGACATAACCGTCAGTAATTTAACATAAAAATATACATGAACAAATGACCCAGATTGTAAAAATATCCATATTTTTGATTTTAAAAAAAATAATCTCTTATCTAAAATAATTAGTTTTTGTTTGTGTCGGAATTGTAAAATATTTGAACCCATGGGTTAGGGTTAAGTAGGTATTGTTTCACATTTCTCAAAAATTTAAAGCTTCTAATTTAAAAAAAATTGAATGCATTATTTGTTTCTGAGGCAATTTAGCTTTATGACGAAAAAGACATGCATTAATTGAAGTAAAAAAAAAAAAACAAGAATATTTTTTTTCAAATACAAGTTTTTTTATTAGTATTACCCCCACCCCCGATAGAGAAATATATAATTTGCATTGAGGTGGTTCAAAAATTTGTGAAGGTTGGAGGAAAGGAAGAAAGAAAAGAATATCTGCCCCACTTTTTTCCAAAACGTTTATGTCTGTTATTATGAACATCATGTATATTTTCAAATTCACACAGAATAACAATGATTGAGCCCGCTGATGTCAGCCATATTACAAATTTTAAATTAAATTAGTAATTTTTCAACTTGTTCTGAGTTTTAAAAATATGTTTAAAAACATTAAATATGTAGTGATGTATATAGGAATTTATTATGAAATCATACATTTTAAATTGTATCAATCAAAATGCATGTTTTGTTTTTAAATCTAACCCTCCCATTAACCAGAGAACTAATTTTGCAGTGGGGTGGCAAAACCAGTTATGTAGAAAAATGAAGGAATAATATAATCCACCCCATCCATTTTTACGGATTTTATTTACTGATTTATTCCAGTTGAAACTGAAGAATAATTGTATAAAAATAAACATAATGAAATGAAATATTGTAAATGTAAATCTGGCTGATGTTAGGTTAATTTGTATTGCATGTAATTGGAGTAGCCTCAAATGTTGTGGAACAATACCTTCAAGTTATAGCAAGACACTTCCAACCGCTCCGGTGGCCTAGAGGTTAGATTTTCCGCCTCGGAAGCGGGGGTTTGATGGTCCGGTCAGTAATAGAGTCATACCGAAGACTTACAAAATGGTACTAACAACTACCTCGCTTGATGTTCAGCATTAACAGGTTGGTGTCAGGATGATGTGACTGAGTGGGACATCATTATATATGTCAGCGACATGATGCCCCAGTGCTGAACATCACTATAACCTGTCACAATGCAGACATCGTATTGATATGGCTGAAAATTCTTAAAGCTATGTTAAAAATTCCAATCACACACACACAAGACACTTCCGCCTCTCTACTCCCCATGGTCATTCTGAGCTCTCGGTACTTTGCCAATTGAACAAGAAAGAAGCTTTATCTGGAGTTTCTCAAAAATACATTTGGCCAATAGAGCCCTTGGTGCTCTTATAAAAATTGTATTTTTGGCAAATATATTTTAATATTTTTTTAGATTTACATATCCTATACCTTATTCAAATTCAACGTTTTTATTCTTTTGCTAACTGTACTAATTATATGTTTTCCTTTTCCTGCAGGAAGTCATAAAGCATCAGAAGTCCTAGAGAACCATGAAAAAAAACAGCCTGGCATTGAGGAGTTGGCCATACAGATAGCTCAGGGAAATGTAAGTACTTCATATATGCTTTTCATATAGATTACTACACTGTGTACTGGTAGTTCACTACTCAGTATTATACATATCCCAAGACATGCACATAACTTCTGAAGTGTGATATGGATTAATGATACACTTTTAATACGATTGAAATAATTTTTACTTTGTAATTATTGTCTCTTCGACAGTAGAACTGAAATGTTGTGTGGAGAGGGAAATTCGTTCCTAATTGAATGTTGGGGAGACCTTTTATAAATAGGACAGGTTGTATATGCAGATATAAGTGATAAAAATGTTCTAGATTGGATTTTATTTGGCCAATCTTCTGATGCAAATAGTTGCCAGTTGGATGGATATCCAACGGTGCCACCAGAATGGATGATCATATTAGCATGGGACTTTCACGAAAACGCTTGCAATGGAAATTTGGATGGAAATCAAAATAGCTTCAAATATACACATTGCCATCTTGGCAGTCATTGTCTAACTTATTGGCAGTCATGATTTTACTACTCCTTCTATACAGAAAGTAATAATCAACTAGTCAGTTTCCTCTGATCTATCCCACCAAATTTAGATTTGTATTGTACATGTTTGATTATGGATGACGATGTATTGTCCATAGAAAAGTTAGAGTTCACATAATCCCCATTGAGGCCGGTGGTAGCTAATAAATAAGCTTGGCAAATTAAATAGCCTTACATTGATCACTGTTTTTAAGAATCAATTAGAAGATATTTCATCTTGTCAAAAATTTCAAATTCATTATTTATGTCTATAATGTGTTGACAGAATAGATGAAATTGGTGTTGACTAAAGTTGACCTAGTACTCTAGTCTTCATTGCTGGTTAAACGAGTCTAGTAGCTGATACATTCATGAAGTCAGAGGTCCTATTTTCATGTGATAACCATCAGAAGCATCTTTCTCAATGGTGTAGTACAAAATATCAAAATATAAAAAAATATTTTAAATAAAGGTCAAGTTTGTGAAGAATTCTTCTGTTATCCAGTATGGTTCCAATAAAGAAGAAAAAAGGATGACACATAAGTTTCAAAATTTTTTCCAAGAACAACCACAAATCTGCTGCTATCACATCAAGGTAGAAAAATCAGATTCATCACATAGAATATTTCAACATATAGTAATCTGATACTAACTAAAACAGATATCCAGCATGGCCATCTTGGTAGAATCTTGACAATCTTCTTGTTACTTATTAAAGGTGATAACTGACATATACATGCGGTTTTATACCAGAAGACACGTTGTGATCTGATGATGGTCCTAACTAATATTCGATGTGGGATTTATACTCAAAGACTTGTTGTGATCTGTAGTTGGTCCTACATAAAATTGGATGTGATTTTATACCAGGATACTAGTAATGATCTGCAGTTAGTCCAAAATAAATTGGGCTTCTCTAACTCTTGACATGTTGGCCATCTTGAAAAACTTGTCATTGACATTTCTGATATTTTTCAAAAAATACTTTGATGTGTTGTTGGTCCAAATACAAATGGTGCTAATCTATTATCCATTGCCTGATTGCAGCTACTGTGAAATATTGTCCTTGCTGTTGATGTAACATAAAAAGTTGAATTGATGTAGTGTTTTCAAGAGAAGACTTATGATGTTTAGTTGTTCAAAAAAAAGCTTGTGCTCTTCTGTTATCCAGTATGGTTTCAATGAAGGAATTGTGAAATCTTGTTCTAGCTACTCATCGTAAACATACAAGTGTATTGATGTAAGGTTTGCAAGAGAAGACTTCTTATAATATGGAAGCAGCATAAAAACTATGTCAATATGACATCCTATATAGCTGACATTTTAAATATCTCGCTACTGGGTTTCTTACATTTCTGGTATGTCCCATATGAATTGAGAACATTTTGGCAAAATCTGTTGAATTATTCAATGTTTAAAGCTGTAAAAACACATCATTCAACAGATAGTAGAATGTTGTGGTTTTATTGCATTTCTTTATTTCTGTATTGGTCATATAAACTGAACTACTCTATATTTAATTTGGTTTTGAGAAAAAAAAAGAAGCATATTGATGTTGAGAAATCCTGAAGTGTGTTGAAGTGTTAATTTTCTTTAGAATTACTATTAATACTGTATTATTTGAAGAGAATCATATTTAGCTATATATCACAGCTAAATATGTTTTGGGAATTTTAGGAGCTGTGCTGGCATATAAATTTTGTTACAGACAGGCCTAGGATGCACCAAAATTCTTAACAATGAGTATGTATTTTACTCAAGTTTAAGAAAGATAAACTTCATACAAAGTCCTAAAAAAAAGTTGAAGAAACATAACATGATTGGGACAAATCTTTTGAAAAGAATCTTTCTGTATATACTTTTCTAAACAGCGTGATTTTTACCTGCCAATATTGAATATGATTCACTTGTTGGTATATAAAATGTGTATTGATTTTGCTTTATAAAAAAGTGTTTTATGTTGAACATGTCATTGTTTTTACTTGGTGAACTGCACAATGTAAACTATTAATTGAGTTTCGTTTATATTAAATTCAATTTTGAAACCACTTAAAGCATACAAAATAAACACCGTGCTAATTATATGCAGTTTACAGCATTCTTGCTTTTTCCTTTCTTATGCACCCTTTGGCTTTTAATCACCCTCTGTTCCCATGCTAATTTGCTTTGTAACATAGCTGCACGGTGAGTGGTATCTGTTCCATGTTCCACATAAGCTATTAGTCAGGAAACTTTGTACAGGACCTGGGGGTTCGGGTTAGAGGAAGACATAATTGGTTTGGTTTGTGTGGGTTTAGCATCGTTTTTAAGTAATGCTATCATATAAAGCCCTGGTCATTAGGAATAACTTGGTCAGCTACCAAAAAGAATTTTCACATACTTAAATTGGCCGAGCTAAGGCCGATTCTTGCAGTGGTGAAATGTGTGAGTGATCTGTAATGGTGAGGGCATTAGATCTCTCAGCCACCCATGACTCCATTAAAGGGGTACATTGTGGAGGAGATTACATTGCTATACAGCAAATGAAATAAAAATATGAGAACTACAGTTGGTTAATTACTAGTCACAGTTACACTATTTCAGATCACTTAACTTTTCATACAGGTAGTTAATCTTTGCTATATGAAAATTAAAGCCATATGCTTCTAAATCATTTAGATGACCCTTTAATCTAAAAAGAGACTATAATCAAACAACTTTAATTTAATAAATGTTGAGATGCTAGTAAATTTAATGTGTGTACCTTAATCTTCTGGTTTAAATACCCTCAAATTGTTCCGTTTTCAAGGGTGTGTTCCTCAGAGTATGTTGCCGCAACCTTAGTTATAATTTTGCGGTCGGCTAGGAAATTTACTATAAAGTTGAACTGTAAATATCTGTGTAATTAGTGAATTTCCAAATAGTTCAGTCGTATTTTACATCAGTGTGAGAATAGGCTGAGCTTGAAATCAAGATTTCCAACATCTAATCAGAATCCGTGTTACGTAAAAGTAGATAAAGTCCAATGGTTCAGCCGTGTTTTCGTCGACAAACAGGTTAGCCTAGTTCTGTTTCTCCACACTCCTGGATGTTGCCATTTTTTATGCTTGAAACGCCTGGGTCGCGCTTATTTCTAATCTAGTCCAGTTTTATTATGGACAGAAAAACTACCAATAATATGTAAGCCACCTGTGCAATTATATCAAATCCATATAGTCATAGAATTTTTCATCTTTCATATCAATAAATATTTCTAGCACATAGTGCACATGTTGTATGTCCCTAACAAATTTAATTCCTAAAATGTCTTAGCGACATAAATGAGTGTAGTCATTGTTAGGTATTTTAGCTTGTGAATTTTGAACTGTGGTCAAAATGGATCAAGTTAGATTTCGAGAAAGAGATTTGTTCGAAAAGGGTTCTCGTACCAAATGAGAACCCCTGGGAAGGGAATAAAAATACAGTTGGAGTGGGGTGCGTTTGGTGTTGTTTCTTTTCTTCTTTCTTTTTCTCTTGTTTTTCCATTTCTCTTTCCCACTTTCTTCCTACTCCCTTCTACCCCGTTTCTTCCTTTTTCCTTCTTCCCTAATTTTTTCCCCTTTCTTTTTCCTTTTTTTCTCGGTTGGTTGGTGTTATGTTTCATTCAGCTATAACTATTTGATCCTGGTGTTCTGATCACACTTGTATTTATCTTGCCACTTGTCGGCTGACTGGTTTTACTGTACCTACATTGTGCCACTACTTAGTGTAATGTTCTCTTATTTTTTTCTCCCCTGTCTTCCTCGCATTACAATGTTTATATTATTTCCCCCCCCCCCTTTTCTTTCCATTCCTTTCCGCTTTTCTCTTTTATTTTATATATTTATTTTAGGGTAATGTTAAGTGGTTCATCTTTTTTAAGCTAGCGATACTGCTATCCACTCTGGCCCCTTTAACCGATCTGGCCTCGTTATTTATTTATTTTTTTGGTAGTTATGATATTTATATTTTGTCTATTTATTTAAGGTATTGTAAGGTGGATCTGCTTTTGAGCTAGCAGTGTTATAATCCGCTCTGGCCCCTTGATTGATAAATATTGACTCTATGGCTATGTTTATATTTATTTATTTATTTATTTATTTGATGGTTTTGATATTTATATTTTGTGCTTTTTGTCTAATGATTTTAGGTAACTAAGTATATTTATATAGCCTAGGTAGTGTTTACGTTTTTGTTATGACTTCTATCTTGAATTTGTGGGAATTATGTAACTGAGTCAAGTTTTCTTTGTTATAGTTGGGGGACGGTGCATTGTCGATGGTATTTGTGACATATGTAGAATACATGTTCCAATGTTTCAGTTTCAGGGCAGTGTGAACATTTATGCGGCGTGGGTCCTGTACTTGTATGTTTCATAAAGTTGCCATTTAGTAGTGTTTTATCTGATCTGATTCTGTTTATGATTTTAATATCAATGGCTGCCAGGCTTTTTGGTAAACGTAGGGTTCTAGTGACCTCTTTTTGTTGCTGGTATAGATGTCTACCCTTTGCGGAGTTTTCCCATTGTTGTTGCCATTTGTTATTAATTCTGTCCCTGACTTGACTATATAGTTCCTGATTGTTGTACTCTACGGGTTTAATTTGGTCTTTCACGAGACTGCGTTTTGCTGCTTGGTATGCTTTTTCATTTCCAGGCAAATTGATGTGAGATGGCACCCACAGGAAGTATATGGTTTGGTGTGATTTATCTGCTTCCCTGATGGTCAGCATAGTGTCCTCTACCAGGTTTTGTCTACTTGTATACCTGTCTCAATACTTTCAAGTACACTAAGTGAGTCTGTTATGATGACGTACTGTTTTTGATTTTGTGTTACTATATGGTATATATGTAACAGTCATCCGGTAGTCTTGTCGTAAATGTGGTATGATGTTCTGGGATCACTAACTTTGCAGCCGTTCTATGTAGTTCTTTAGATTTTGAGCCGTCAGTATAGATTTTGACATATCCATCATAGTTGTTGTTGACGAGGCTTTGTACTTGTGTTAATGTGATATTGGGGTTGTGGCGCTTATGTACCAGTTGGAGTGCTGTTAGGTTGATGTTAGGCTGGTTATTTCTCCAAGGTGTGGGGTCCTTGATAAGTAATTGTTCTGCTTGGAGTTCTATTTGACTGAGCTCTTTGCAGAGTGTGTCCTGTATCTTTATTTCCATTTCCATATGCCCTTTGCCTTGTTTTTGCTGCTATTGTTTGCCATTGTTCGTATTTCTTTCAGTACCGTTCAACCCGATCAGCCTCACTAATTGCTTTTTATCTCTTCCATCTCTCTATCCGAGATGTGTTTAGATGGACAAAACTCTTGACAGCTGCTTAAGGTGTAGCTGATTTTCTTTTCTGTTCTGTTGATGTTGTCCCTGTTGTCATGGTTTATGTTAATTGGAGTTTGTTTCATTTGGTATATTTTGTCTACTGTTATATTCTTCTCAGGTGGGTCATCTTTATCGTTTGTTATTGTTATTTTTTCCATTTCAGGTGTTATTATTGTTGGTTTCTTTTCTGTTTCCTGCGTTATTGTTGTTGTGTTGTCAGTTCTCACTCATTGTTTATTTTTTGTTGTTGATTGTTGCATCTTTGTTTCTCGCTTTATTATTTTCCTGCGAGTCGTCTGTTGTTATTGTTATGCTTGTTTTAACCAATTCAGGTGTTGTTTTTGTTTTTTCCGTTCCTGAATTTAGTGTTATCAGTTCTCTCTCCTTGTTTCTCCGTTTCGTTTGTTGCTGCATTTTTGCTTCCCACTTTATTATTTTAATGTGGCTCATTTGTTGATGTTGTTTTTTCCATTTCAGGTGTTATTGTTGTTATGTTTTCTGTTCCTGTTGTTATTGCTGTTACTATGCTGTAAGTTATCACTCTTTGTTGAATTTTTGGATATGATCTGTATGCTAATGGTTTTGTTAACCATTTTATATTTGATGGCATCATCCACATTGGTTATTTGGTTTGTTATTTTCCTGGCGGTAGCTCTGGCGACCCTAGTTGAGCCCGTTTGTACATCTAAAGTTGTCTAGATTATTTCTTTTGCCTTTATTCTTGAGAAGAAGGTTGCCGTTAATATTTCGGATGGTAGCAAGTCAACAGTTGTATCTGTGGTTTGTTCTTTGTTTAACATTTCCAATTTCTTTCTTACTCTTCTATATTTGGATGATGTAGTTCTCCTTTTGAAGGATAGTGTAATTGTTTTACTTGGTGTTTTGGCCGTTGGTCTTGTCATACTTAATTTTTGGTTTAACGTTTATGATTTACTTTTATTGTGGGTAGGGTTTTTATTCTACTTATTTGGTTTTATTTCATTATTTAATACGGAGTTAGATTAAAGTTCAATGCATGGTTATTATCGTAAGCTAAGTGATGATTATTACAATGGTTAGTAATATTACTAGTAAAATAACAATTAATTACTGTTATTATGATTTAGATTTATCTTAAATAAGTTTTAAATAAGTTTATATAGTGGCACAATGAATTACCCGAAGGTTTAAGTAAGAGATAGTTTTAATTTCTTTCCAGTTTTTGTCGGTCGACAGTGGCGCGGCTCCGAAACTGATTGCTCCCTGCAGTGCATTACCTTTGTTGTTCTCCACGTTATATTCCATTAGCCTGCAGCGTGGTTCCTTTGGCGAAGTTAATTTGATTCAGTAAAGCTGAGATTTTCTTGATTTTGAGTAATTCAATTATATTGTTGAATGTTTCATGAGGGTCATTGTTGGTTAATTGAATTACTTCCGGGTATGTTCTTAGTGCAGTAATGTCTAATTGTTTAGATCTAAATTTGTCCCTTTCCCTTTTGGTTTTGTTACAGTTATTGAATAAATGATGTAGGTCTTCAGGGATGTTACAGGTGAAACAATTAATATTATGTGGGAAAGGTCCTATATATTTCCAAAAGGTGTTTGCCAGTTTTGTTTTTCCCAGTATTATTCTGTTTATTTTAGAATGTTCATAACCTTTGCACCTAGGTGGCATGTTCTTTCTTTTGACTTCCTTGATTATTTTATGTAAAATACTCCCTTGTTTTTTTTTCTCTCAATCCGTCTGCCATTGTTGATTAATCATAAAGTAGATTAAATTATATATTTCAGTTGGACAATACCTGAGTGGCATATAATTAAGTTCAGTAAGTTTGTTTTTAGCGAGTTCATCTGCTAAGTCATTTCCTTTTATGTCTATGTGGGATGGAATTCACACAAATTCAACTACTAGATTTTGAGAATGTAGTAATTTTAATGTAATTAATTTGCTTTAGGAAATTTTCTCTAGATTTAGTGTTGTTGTTTGGATAGAAAGGACGCTAAGCGAGTCGATAATAATCAGCGTCTTATTTGGTTTGTTTTCTTCAATCCATTTTAATGATTCAAGGATGGCCCAGAATTCAGCTGTATAAATGGAGCACTGATCAGGTAGACGCCTGCCCATTTGTATGTTATGTTCTGGTATAACCCAGGCTGCAGCTGTTTTAAAAGAACTTGTAATTTTCGAGCCTTCAGAGTAAATTTTTGTGAAATTTTGTTATTGATTATTTATTATTTCCAATGCTAATGTTTTCAAATAATTTTGTTGATTTTCTTTATATTCCTTATCTGTAAGGGAGATATTTACTTTTGTTTCTACATTAATCCAAGGTTCTTTGTCGTATATTATGTTAGATTCTACTATCTATTGGAAGTTTGGTTTTTAACTCTTGTACTCTTTTTCCCTTTGAGGTATTATTTTTCAAGGTTTTTCTGAAGGAATTGTTACATCTATTGATAGCCAATAGAGTGGGGTGCATTTTATCATGGGTCGCCAGTCGGGCTGCATATCTTAATATGAGTTCCTGCCTTCTGAGATGTAATGGCGGTTCCCCAGTTAAGACCTGCAGCTCGGCTGTAGAGATTGACGGCAGTGTGCCAGTACCAATAAGTAGGGCTTTTCTCTGTATTTTAATTAATTTGTTTAAATGACGTGTGGATGTCGTGGTGTATACTTGGTATCCATAGTCTAGTTTGGATCTTATTAGTGCCCTATATAATGTTGGAATAGTTT
Organism: Unio delphinus; assembly: GCA_029339505.1. NCBI lineage: Eukaryota > Metazoa > Mollusca > Bivalvia > Unionida > Unionidae > Unio > Unio delphinus. The sequence continues at coordinate 1,194,066 of JAQISU010000059.1, read as the reverse complement.
CTTGATAAGCACTCCATTGAGTGCCTTTGAGGCTTCTTAATAGATTTATGTCCTGATTGCATCTTTTAACTAGGTCATCTATATGATAAGCCCATGTTAAGTGTTCATCAAAGTAGATACCCTGAAATTTGGCTACTTTTACAAATGTTATGACTGTATTCTGAATGGTAAGTTTGGGGTAGGTTTTGAATTTTGTATAAGCAGTGAACAGTACAGCTACAGTTTTTGTGCGATAGTTTAAATGCCCATTTATCAGCCCATTTGTCTATGTTATTACTGGTCTGAATATCAGCCATGTTTGGTGGTTGGATGGGTTGCCTGCTCTCCATAGTCCACTATCATCAGCAAATTGTGATAATCCAATTTTAAGTGTTGCCAGGTTTGTTTCAAGATCATTTATCATAAGGTTAAAGAGGGTGGAGCTGAGAACACTCCCTTGTGGAGTTCCATTTTCAAGGGAGTATTCTTCAGAGTAAGTTGCCTCTACCCAAGTTATAATTTTGCGGATGGTCAGAAAATTTTCTGTGAAGTTGAACCTTCGACCTGTAATGCCATAATGGTTTAATTTGGCTATAAGGCCTTTGGTCCATACAAGATTAAATGCTTTTTCCAGATCAGTAAATACCGCAATTAAGTTTCTATACGCTTTTCATTTGTTGTTAAATGCAAGTTTTATGGCGGATTCTTATCTTATTAATTGATCCGTAGTGTATCTTTTATTTCTAAACCCACATTGATTTTGATATATCAAGTTGTTTCTTTCAAGGTAGTGTTTGAGTATATTAATAATAATTGTTTCAATTATTTTGCAGATGTTATTGGTGAGTGAAATGGGTCTGTACGAATTAATATCTTTCCGATCCTTATTTGGTTTAAGTATGGGTATTACCATCGCTGTTTTCCAATATTTTAGGTAGCCTTCCCGTGCCCCATATTTTTTTAACCATTTGGTGATTGATTTAACTAAAGTTATAGGTAAGTTTTTATGCATAACATAACCTATTTGATCTTCCCCAGGTGAAGTTTCTTGTTTAGTTTTTAGTGCCTGGTCCCATTCGTATAATGTTATCTCGGTGTTTAGAAGTGATAATTTGGGTCCTAGGTCTTGGAATAATTTGTGGAATTTTATTTCACTTTTAGCTCTATGATTTTGAAATTCAGTAGTGTGATTGTTATTGCTGCTCATATTCTTAAAGTGTATTGCTAGTGAGTCAGCTTGTTATTTATGATTTCTGGTATTATTTATTTTTCGGGTGCTATTGGTGGGCTTTCCTCTCATGGTTCTGATTTTGCCCCACACTTGTTTTGAGTTTGTTCTAAAATTAATAGTACTACAGTATTTTTGCAAAGTTTCTTTGTTTCGACTGCTCAATTAAGTATTTAAGCTTATTATTATGAATTTTGTACTCTAAGAAGTGAGTAGTGATATTAGTTCTTTTACATTTATTTAAAGCTCTAATTTTAGCCTGTCTAGTTAGTTCGATTTGGTCATTCCACCATGGCACACTAAGCTTCCTTGATTGACAGCTTCTTTTTGGTAGTGTTGGTGGCAACCTGAGTTATGATCTTAATTAAGTTGTCGTAGTAAAGGTCAATGTCGTTTGATTCTATATCTGATATATTATCATTATTTAGTATTTATTGAAAAATATCCCAATCAGCTTTTGAATAATTCCATCTGGGGATTTTATTTTTTAATTCGAACTGTATGGACATTTGCAGGGTGATGATTATTAGGAAGTGGTCACTCCCCATGGTTTCTGATTGGTCCACCTCCCATGTTACCACCTGATCCATTCTGGGTGTGCATAGGGTGAGGTCAATGGCGGACAGGGTGCCGTCAACTGGTCTAAGTCTGTTTTTAGCACCATCATTGAGGATAGTGAGGGTGGATTCTGTAAACCATATCTCCACCCACTTACCCCTTCCATCCGTCACTTCCCCCTCCCCCCAAAGCTCATTGTGGGCATTGAAATCTCCACAATGATCGCAAGTCCAGATTTAATATATTTAGTTAATTCCTTAAATGCTAGTTGATTTTGAAGTCTAGTACCCCCTCCTGGGTTATAAACATTGAAGATTTGTAATTCACATTTTCCAGTGTTACCTAGCAGAGTTTGAATTTCTAGTAGTAAATTGCTAATTTCCTTGGATGTTATGGGTATTATGGTAGCATATGGTAAAGTGTTATTTATAAATATGGCTAATCCACCCACATGGCCTTCCTTTCGATTTTGGAAATAGCCCGGTGAGAAGCCTTGTATTGATGGCAAAGTTTTCGAGTTATCGGAAAGTTTAGTTTCTTGAATGCATAGGATATCAGGTTTGTTGGCAGTATTTATTAGTTTAAGTTTAAGTTCATTGATATTTCCTGAAAATCCTCAAGCATTCCATTGCCATTTAGTAACGTTCCCTTGTGGTGTATTGGCCATTTTTATTAGGATCGTTTGCTATAATTTGATGCTCAAGTTGGGTTTTGACATTGATGATTGACAATTGTATATTATTCCGTGCATTTTGATCTATTAAATTTAACTCGCCAATCAATTTGTCCATTGGAGTAATGACTTCACCCGTTTCTTTGATTATTGCAGCCTGTTGTGGTTGGTGGTTGTTGTTTCTATTCTTGTTTTTGAGCTTATTGTGTTTTGGTTTTTATTTTAATTTGGAGTCCTTAATTTTAATTACTTGGTTGGTTGTTTAGTTAGGATGGAGTCTTCACCCAGTTCTTTGATTATTGCAGCCTGTTTGAATTGATTGTTGTTATTGTTGTTGATGTTGTTGTTGTTGTTACTATTCCTATTATTGAGCTTATTGAGTTTTTGGTTTATTTTGGTGTCCTTAATTTCTAATGCTAATGTTGATTGTTTAGTTTGGATGGAGTCGTTATAAGTGACCTTAGCCATTTTGTAATTTAAGTGTTTAATATTCATAATCTCTACTATTGCATGTTCCCTAATTGTAGAGGGGCAGTTAGGTGATTGAGGTAGATGAGGGCCTCTACAGTTGGTACATTAAAGGTTTAGTCGGTTGCATTCCTGCTTGGGTTGCCCCTCACATTTATTACATTTTCCCTGGAATTTACAGCTGACCTTATAGTGCCCACAGTGTTGACATTTGGGGCAGAACCTAGGTTTATTTATGTATGGCTCTAATCTATACCTTGTTCCTGTAATTCCTAGTTTGATTAGAGTTGGTAGGGGGTTGGCGTTTCCAAAATAGTAATGTTTATATTTTTGTTTCCTACTTGGTAGTTTTTGATGACTTGATTGCCTCCTTCTTTGAGTTTGATTGCTAACTCTTGATTGCTAAGCACACTTAGTTTGCCAGTTAATTTGAGTACAGCTTTGTATTTAGTCGGTTGCGGTATTTTATTTGTAGTGGTGGTGGTGTCAGTGGCCTCATTAATTGGAGTCTTGATTTTTTAGGTGAAATGTGAACCTTGAACTTGTTTGTGGGGTTCAACCATGACAGGCATACAACTGAGTTGATCTATTTCTAAATATTTAACAACTTGGCCTCTGGTGCTAAAATGTATGATTATGTAATGTTTACTTGGCCTACTTATATGGCTTTGTCCTGAGTGAACTTTAAGGAGAGCCCTTGCTAGACTGTTAGTGGATAAATTGTTATATTGCACTGTTTTGCTTTTTATATACAGCGTCAAGTCTATGATAGTTTTGTTTCTTTGGTTTGATGTATTTGTTGGTTGGTGGGCGGGGGGGGGGGACTTATTGTAGCCTTAGTGGGATTGTTGTTATGTTCGTTTTAGTTTTTTCCTGTTCATGAGATACGATTTTGTTTTTGATGTAAGCTATTTTTTGGGGGGTTTCAGTGGTCTTTTGCCTTTCCCTTTTCCATCCTAAGTTGAATTTTTGGTAATTAGTTGGGGAGAGGGTATTTTGTTATTTTGAGAGGGATAGATTAAATCATCCTCCACCAGTTGTGTTGATGGTCCTTGGGTTAAAGTGTGCTACGGTATTTGTAGTTTTGCTAAGTTTATTGCCCTCAGGCGAGGCGTTAATTCCAGTGTATCCTTTGTAGTGTGCCTGCGCACATGGGTCACATTAGTGCTTGCGAACTGCGCATATGTTTGGCTTCTTGTACATGGCGATGTTAATTCCTATCGGCTTCTTGATAGGGGAGGCAGCCATGATGGTGAAATTGGGAGTTGGTGTATCGTTTACACTGGAATCGCTCTGTACCAAAGTGGCGTCCAGTGTTTCATCATTAATTGTTTTGTCATAAAGGTTAAATTCAATGCGAGATAGCGAGTTTAATTTTTTCTGCTTCTTTTCGAATGAGATGTAGCTCCAGTGTAGAAATAAAATAGAGCTTTGTTTACGTACCTCCGTTTTTAGTTGGTTTTTTGCTCACATCAATTTGCCTTATTTTTAAGCATTGTACGGCTTCCTGATCTAATTTAATATTGAGTTGCCCTATTTTTCTTCTTGAGTGCATTGCCATTCCAGTTAAGGCGGCCTTTAGCTTTGAATGCTTTCTTTAAAGATTTCGTTTCCATTGCTCTGTTTGTTTTGAATTTAGAATTGGGGGGGGGGTAAATTTAAAAAGAACAGACTATATTTATGTGGCTAATATATAATATGTCCAAATTATATGACAACAACTTTGGAAGTTTGTTTATTGTTGATATCACGTGACTGTATGACCTCTGATCCAGAATAAGTAGTTCCATACACTGCAGTACAGTTCTGCTTATGTTGTTGTATGCATCTTTTCTAGATTGTGGACTTGGTGTTGTGTAGCTGTGTGCGTTCAAAGCTTTTATTATCCTTCATAATATTTCTCCCGTTTTAATTCTCCTTAGGCCAGTGCAAAGAATAATCGTGATTTATTCTTATTATAGCAATTATGAAGCTAATTTAATAATTATAACCCTAACCCTAACAATCAATCACGAGAACCCTGTTATCTATACTCCTTTTCAATGGATGGATGTATCAACATGAATGTTTGGTGAAAGGTGTCTTATGTCTGGACTTCATGTAATAGTTAATAATTATTCTCAATGTAGTGTCATCTACATGTATTGCTAGGTTGTCCTAAATATAAATGTTGCATCACAGATATTCAATCAGTGGCTGTTTTGAAAATAAATGTATCACTATGTTTAGACAGTGATATATGACTTGAAATATATTTATTCCATTGCAATCTGACCATTTTCATGCGGATTTTATATTGCATATCCATTTGCAAGCAAATATCATTTGAGTTGAAATTAATAACTTATTCCCTGTTTCTTGACGCTGTTTAAATGCTGTAACGAAAATAAATATCAGAAGACCTTGTACTATTTACTCAATCTGAAAGATAAAATTCATAACACGTGCTCAACAAATTGAAGACCGATCTGTAATGGTTTGGACAAACATTTTGGAACGAAATACTGCTAAAGTTGTCTGTATATCCCTTTGAAAAGACTGTGACTTGAGTGTTGCCTGCCAATATGACTCACTAGTTCATATGTACAAAATGTATTCATTTAGCATTTTTTTAAAACATAAATGTGTGTTGTACGTTCAATATATGATTTGATCAATTTTGAATCACTCTGCACCAAAAAAAAATCCATGCTAATAATATGCAATTTACAGCATTCTTGCTTTTTGCATTCTTATGCACCCTTTGGCTTTTAATCACCCTCTGTTTCATGCTAACCTGCTTTGTAACATAGCTGCATGGTGAGTGGTATCTGTTCCATGTTCCACATAAGCCATTAGCCAGGAAACCTAGCAGTACAATACCTTGGGGTACGGGTTTGAGGAAGACATGATTGTTTTTGGTTTGTAGGTTTTAACACCATTTTTCAGTAACGATAGCATCTATGTGCTGGTCAGTATATTTGGTGGATGAATAAGATTGGAAGCTACCAACAAGTTTTTTCACATACCCGCATTGAGTGAGCTTCCAGCAGCAGCAAGGGCAACCTGTACAACTTTTTGGAGGCGTCAATTTGGCAAACCAAGGCTTCCTCGAAATCGTTAAAAAGCGTCAATTTGGGAAAACAAAATCAAATAAAATAAAATAAAAAAGGACGCCATGATCGGTGTCGCACCCCCTGCTGTTGCTATGGTTAACACTAAAAATTTATGATGAAATTCATTTAGAATTTCACAAACAGACTAATTTGTAGGCCCTCATCTTGTAAATCAATTAGATTATTGGACTGGTCAGTGAGTTTAAAATTAATTCTCGTTAGTGAATCATTATGACATCGCATATAGACTGGATTAACAGGAGACTCAATTATGAAAAATCCTAGAGGAACTGTTGGTGCAATCGAATACAGAATATATCCCTGCTGGGCTTGATTTGATCTTTCGAGATTTATTTGGTAACTCCCTTAGATGACATCACATACTAAATTAAATGCTATCACCGAGGATATATTCACATTTTGAGAAGCGATATGCATACCACCACCATCTGGGTCATTATTATGTTTGAGGATAATTGTTTGGGATATTTTTTTCTATGCGGCAAGTATTCGTGGAAAGTACTCATCAAGGAGATCATTGCTTGATTTTTTTAATTGATATACTTTATATTCGGGGAGTTTAATTGCTGAACTATTTTCTACACGTATATTATATATGTTTTTGCAAATTCTGTTCTTGATTTAGGATGTACAGAATTTAAGATTATTTGAATAATCCATGAATTAAATGCTTCCATATCAGCAATAATTTGGTTACATATTTCTATGTATTTGATGATCTTATCTCGCGGTGATTCTTTGGAAAGTTTTTCTCGCAATATATTTCTATGTATTTCAAATTCATTATTTATTTTTCTAAACTGTTCATTAATTTTATGTGGAATACGTTGAAATTATCCAACAACGCTTGGTCCTTCTTCTAACCGCCAAATAAAGAAAACTAAAACTCTAAAATTTGTACCGTATGATATCATTGCATCATGATTTGATTTCTTATCAGAATTACAGTCGGATTTTTGTGGTCCTGGTGGTATTTGTAAGGTTGTCCGAGGTGGGTTTTCAGACGAACCCAGTATTGTCCTTATCGAACTCTGATGGATGTCTTCGAAATAACTGGGTGAGTTTATCTCAATGGCAGATGATAATGTCGGCTCATAAACTGTTGTAGCGAATTTTGATTCATTTTCAGTAATTGATTTTATTCTACGTTGAAATTCGTTATTGATTTGTTCAGTTTGGTATGACCCAGATGTTAACGAAACAACGGTCCAGTCTGGAGTCCCGTCGTCTTTATTTTTATTTGCAAACACTAAGGAATTATTCGGTTGTTGACCGCAAAATGATTTTGATCTGATATTTGGCCAACTGTGATATACTCGTAGTTTTGCTAACGCTATCTCCTTCACTGGAACCGGAGTAGGGAAATTCACACTGAATTCAGGATTGGTAGATGTTATTGATATCATGCTGGTTTTTACCGGGGTTGTGTTTTCCGCTATTCGTTAATGTAGTTCTTGCGGTGTTGTCATTGTTATTATATTCATGCAGTTTTTCTAATTTTGACATCACGGAATCATAAACACGTACCATCGCTGAGAACTCATTATCTGATATTAATGTATCATCGAGTGACGATGATATCATTGAAGATAGTTGAAAATACGCGGTTGACACAATATGGAATTTAACTATATAATTTTGTTGTTTGCGTTGGCTGCATGGTGATATTTTTGTTGTTATAATTGAAATAATTCCCGCGATTGTTGTTGCCGCGGCTATACAAATTAGATCAGCTATCGGAGCAATCATTGTCACCAAGGAGAGTATAATACCAGCTCCGGTGATTACACCACTCACCGAGTACACGGTAACATCAAAAGCGGTTATTCTACGTCGGTATTATTTTATTTTCACTTGATACCCCTCAGTGAGTGTAATGAGTTTAGTTTGAAATTCTCTGACCTGATCATAGCGATATTGTTGTGACGTTGCCAATTATGGCATTTCATTTATTATAATAGATTTCAAATTGCTGGCGTTAAATTTGCTACAAAATTCCACATACCATGTTACTAAAACTTTACCCAAATTAGTATCAGTGGATGCTATCGTGAATTGTTCAGTTACATCCTTGCCGATGATCGTTGATATTGCATTGTTGACCACAGATGAAATAGTTGATAAAATAATAAATTGAAATGGTGACATTAGTGTTAATCGATAAATATTCTCGACAGTTGCAGTGATATTTAATATATTGTTTGTAGGTGTCCACGCAAAAAAACCGTGTTGGATCGCGTACACGTTGTTTATGATATTTTTTTGTTCACAATGCATTTTTGATTTTTCAATGATTGCTATCATCCTAGGCAGATCAACTTGGATGGCATCAGTGATCACTTTAATATCCGTGATTGTATCAAGTGTCGTGATGATACTAGTTAGATCCATTGTAATGTCCTCGGATTTAGCATTTTTGTTACCAAAAAGTCCATCGATGGAGTCATCGGACCTGTTAAAGTTTTTACGTAGATTACCAAATTGAGTTACATGTACCTCATATTCGGATCGTAGTTTTGTCAAAACATCGATAGCAGTTTTTATTTCTGTTAGCTTCGGTGTGGTTACTGGTGGATTTTCAAAGAAATCCAATATGGGTTTGTCATAATTGTTAATTCTATCCACAATAGCTGAAACAAGTACACTTGGTTTGAGTTTACCCTGATCAGAAAACAACGCGATAGTATCTTCTACTGCGTCGCGTTGTTTAACTTAGATATCATCAAGGGAGATATTACTCGTTTTCAATTTACCCTGACGATCTTGAAATACAACTATTTCACTGGGATTAACACTTGCTAATTTCAACATCTCAGCTATTTCATCTTCGATTATTTTTTTTATATCACCTGTTGCATCGGTATTGGGTTTCTTCAGCGCTGATAAAGGTCTCCCCCAAATATCAATCATGTTATTGTAAAAATCTTTGATTTTCTAATTACGTCTCTAAAATTTACAATTTCCAGCGACTACTCGTATATTCATTTACGAGTTGATGAGGTGGTTTTCTTGATGATGAAATAGCATCGAGGACATTTAATACTTCTATGCCGCATATTGGTGGGTCATTTAGTTGTTGTGTTGGTAGCGTAGAATACCAGGTCTTCAATTTATGAAAAGTTCTTAAGCGGTTTATATAACGCATAAATTTCCTGTGCGGCGCTAGCCCATATGAATCGAAATAAACGATTACACGAGGATCAATAACATATGCAACCCAGTGAGTTCAAAGTCCTGTGCTGTTATCAAGATTAATGATGCCGGTTTAAACGCTTTTTGGTTGTGCCGGTAATTGATCTTTCATAAAGACACCTCTGAAGCTTTTAATCGCTAGATTTGTAGCAGCATCAAAATATGACATGGGAACTATTGTTGTTAATAAACTGTTCGTAGTCTCAGGCACTTTCCGCTATACCATGAATACGGAGTTCCTGGTAGTCTTAGACCATTTCTTTTTTTATATCCCTGTCCAGCTGATTTCTTTAGTGCCATACCTGCCACGGTTCCAACGGCTCGTAACACCGCCGCTTCAGTCACCGCTGGGGCTGCTGCCGCAATTAGCGCTGGTAATGCAGTTAACAACGGAAATATACCACCTGATTGTATCATGTTTTTGATCGCAGCTGCAGAAAAAGTGATCTAAACACCTTTTTTATCTTTGAAAGCTTCATTAAAGTGTTTTATCTGACGAGTTGTCAGAGACAATTTATTTAGACCACTCGACATCTGATTGTGTTTCAGCGTTATTGTGATGTCACATTTTTCCAGCTGATTCTGATTGCAAATTTTTAATTTGACCAGGAGTCAACATGACACTAACAACACTATATGACATTTTATTTAATTAACAGATTGATTTAATTGTTACGTTACATATTTTTGGAAACACTACATGTTTTCTACTGATGCATCAACAAGTCTCATTCGTCCAACAACACCTTCGAGTAACATTGATTTGTCGCTGAGAATGACGGCAACTGCTCTATAACTTGCAATACCACCAGGACGGGCTACACGAACTCTAAAGTGTATATCAACGACGGATTGTCCGTTAAATCAAGATGTTCCAGCGAAAAGTAATAGATTGAATATCGATTTTTAAAATCCAACTGTGATATTTGCAGACCAGTATCGAAATTTTGATCGCGTCCCATATATGACAACAGACGATGATACACGCGTGCAATATGGTTACTGGTGTAATCAAGTTGTATATCATCGGATGGTTCCTGCTGTCCGTTTATTCTCAATGATACTTCATTAACACCTATCTGATCAAATATCATATAACTTAGTTCTTGATCACCAACTCGCGCGTTATTCTGTAACGCAATAAATATATGACGTGGAGCTGAAACACCTTGTTTTGATGCCAGGTGCCATGTAAATGTGCCATCAATGTTATCATGTTTAATATTCGTTGTTGTTGTATGCCAACTTAGCAATGATTTTCCTCCATGATCCATAAATGATAGTAGTCGCCACTCTGTTGTGATTGATGGAGTCATTACTGGCATCCACAATGATAGTTTTGCAACACCAGCACCGCGCCAGATTGCAGCATTATCATCACCTTTTCGCACGAGTGCTACCGTATGCTTCACTCCATAGATAACTTTTTGGACATTTTTACAGAATCGGAAAATATGATGCAGTGAAATCGGGCATGAAAATCGTCGATGTTGTCCCTCTAACGTTGATACGCGTGTTGCAAACCCTAGGTTGTAATTAGGAACATTATTTATGACATCAAAATCAGCAGCTGGTCTTACATATCCGGCTGGTGCTGGATCAACTACAGTATCGTGTGTTGCCTTTACTCTTGAATACTGAACGTGTACAGCGTGATCAGTAATATCAATAGAGAACATCATAGATGGACCCGCTGATCTTGTATAATCATCAGAATATCTTGATAACCCTATTATTTTTGTGGCAACATCAACATTACGCTCCATAGATTCAATTTCTCTTCCATCAATCATATATCTAGCACTCTCAAATAGCGCCATGATTTCATTTTTAACAAAACCAACTCGGATAGTTGGGTTATATGCGTATGGTGGATAATTATGAGCAACATCATTTGTTACGAGTTCTCCTTCCACTTCAATAAATGCTTCAGCGGGTTCAAAGTATTTACTGGTATCATGGACTTGAAGTTGGATTCTTGATCGAAGATCTGGTTGTACTGCACGATAAGAATAATATTGATAATCGCGTACAGAATCATATTTGCGCACTGGGTCGTCCATATCAACCGCTGGGTCAGAAAACGATTTGAACATTTTATTATATATTCCTCGATCTAATCATGATTTTGCTCGTGGTTTTCGTCGTGGTTTCAAGCCGCTTCCCGCTATGATGTTTGCAATAGCAGCAGAGAGGGTGAATCCTACAACGTTTTTGAACAAAATTTGATTGAAATCCTAAAACGAGCCGTCTTATAATCTTATTTTAACCAAAAAAAGGCGAACCCTACAACGTTTTCAGACAAAAAATTGATTGAAATCTCCCTACGAAATCATTTTAACTAAAAAAATGAAAACGATTTTTTAATTAATTTTGGTCGCAACTTGTTGTTATCCACCCTCTCTGCTGCTAAAGTTTTCAGTTCTGGGTTAATAATTCTTTTACGATTTTAACCGAATATTTGATCAAGTCCGATACGATATCGTGTCCGAGGATCATGTAAATTTATTGTTGCGAATCCGTGTGGTTTTGACTGAGCATGACTAAAGAAGTTTTTAAATTGATTGAAGTCCATATCAGAACACCATGTCTGCCAAATATTTCTAAGAGTATGAGTATCAACTCCGTTGAATACAGAAAGAATATTGCAGTTATCTCTGATGACTTTTGGAACCTGAGTGTAGCGTTGAGTGACATATATCACGTCAGTGTTTTTGTGACGCCCACGGGAAAATATTTTAGCAGGATTTTTTTGTTTATCCAACATTATATCGTCGTATACGACTAAATTGTTAATATCTCCATCAATATCATCAATACTTGGTGCTTCATCGATATCGGTTATAAAATCAATGGCGTTCTCACCCTTAATTTCTGATGCATTCTCGTTAAAATCCTTTAACACTTCATAACATCGTTGATCATCTACGCTAGGGGCAATTAAATACAACTTATCCCACTTCATCCATCTCATTATTAAATTGAGCAACAATTGCGTTTTACCGGATCCAGATGGCCCGATTATAATCATCCGGATAGAGTTTGGTAGCGCTGCATGATGCTTAATTGGTTCTCTTGTTTTAGTCGCTGAAAAATCAATTATACCCATATTTCTATATATAAATTATGGATCTATATTGTGTGAAGTGTAAAAAACGTACTGGCACAGATGACTTGACGACGATTACAACTAAAAATAACCGATCAGCGCTTTCTGGTAAATGCGTGCAATGTGGTACAAAGAAATTTAGATTTGTGTCTATGAGATCTGATTTAAAAAAAAACGAGGAGGTGATATCGCAGCCAAATTAGCAAAACTCCCTGGAACCCCATGGGCAAAATACCCAGGAGAAAAGCACCTTCCAGGATATAGCTACTGTGGACCGGGAACCAGACTTGATATCAGACTCAATAATCAAAATCAACCCAACCCCGGTGAAGAACCAATAAACGCCATTGATAAGGCCTGTCACCTTCATGATGTTGCTTATAAAAGCAGCAATCTGCAACACAGGCATCTAGCAGATGTGAAATTAATTCATGCGTTAAATGCTATTCCTGATAAATCCTTCAAAGAAAAATTGGCTTCATTTTTAATAAAATCGGCTATGAAAAGTAAATTGATGTTAGGTGCCGGTAATTAATAATATGGAATCAATTTATTATTCCCCAAGAGGATACTGGAGGGGTAACGCTGCAATCAATAAACTCGCTAGAGCTGCAAAAGTGAAAAAAACCACTGCGGCTCATTGGTTATCCAAACAGGCACTATGGCAAATTTATCTACCACCGCCTAAACAAATTCAATTCTCGCATTTTGATGTGGCCGCTCCTAATGAAGTTCATCAGGCTGATATATTATTTCTGCCACATGATCGTGGTTACAAATATGCGTTAACCGTAGTTGATATTGCAAGTCGATACAAAGAAGCAGAACCGTTAAAACAAAATCAGCCACTGAAGTCGCTTCTGCATTTGAAAGGATTTATCGACGAGGTCCTCTGCGTTGGCCAAATCTATTGCAGGTTGATCCTGGCAAGGAATTTCAGGGTGCAGTGTTATCTACAATGAAACATAATAATGTCACCATACGACGAGGGCATACTGCGCTACATCGCGATCAGGCCATTGTAGAACGATTTAATCGGACGATTGCTGAGCGGTTATTTGGATATCAATACGCAAAAGAATTCATTCAAGAAAAGCGATCCAGTGAATGGGTTAAAAGATTACCATCTGTGATTACTGCACTGAATAACGAGATTACTAGAACAATCAACATGAAACCTATCAATGCGATTAAAAAGAAGTCAATACCCGTACAACCACAAAAAGATTTCCCTAGAAACGTTAGCGTTTCCCAACCAATTCTTGGTAGTAATGTCATTGTGAGGTACTTATACGAACCAGGAGAGGTTGAAGGGGGTAGAAAAAGGGCTACTGATCCTATTTGGAGCGTCACTACGCATAAGATATCTAGTATAACACGATCAACTGGTAGACCTCCAGTCTATAAACTGGATTCAACTGCCCCTCAGCGGGGTTTTACTCGACAACAACTACAAGTGATTCCCGAGGATACTCAATTGCCACCGCATGGTCTTAACTAGCGCCGTTGCGTCTATTGCACTCAAGACAAGTCAACATCACATTATTTCTGACATGACCGAGATTGTTATTTTTTCTGTCTACGGTAAATTGGCGAGGATCCTTACCCGAATACTGCCAACGCATTATACAATTGCAACTCGCGCAGTGATTATTCTGTTGTTTCTTCAAAGTGATTATTAGTTCAGCATCAATATCAAATTCTCGTTGTTTTTTTTGTCCTGTTGTTTGTAACCGGAGAGTTTTTTTTATTAATGATGCTAACATCAATATCATCCATTGTTGTGTCATTATCATCGAAAACAACTCTCCGAAGTTGATTTATTTTTCGTACTCTGGATACTGCGAGATAGACTAAATTTGACCATTCGATGCGATTATCTACCATCCAAACAATTGTATCCGATATAGTCAATCCCTGTGAAGAATGTATCGTCGCTGCGTATCATAGCGTCCACGGGGATTTATTAGCACGCAATGCATCTTCAACGACGCTGATATCAACCAGCACAATATCATTTAATACAAGAATTTGTTTTTCACTCTGTCCTGGAATATCAACTTCGATATTCTGTTTTCGTGTATCCGAAGGCCTATAACAAAGGGGTACTGGAAGCGTTGCAAATTTTTCTTTATGTAATTCAAATAACTTCATCTGAAGTGTGTCCCTGACTATTTTTCTACTCGCGATTATCAAATCATTTGGTCTCCATGTTTCCCAGAAATCATTCATTGGAGTTTCTGAAATCACTTCACGCGCTATTTCGCATTGGATTCTATCCGGTTGTAATCTAATTAGCGCTTTGAACTCGCGTAATCGTTCATCAAGTGATCTATAATCAGTGGTGATTTCTTCATAGTAGTCTACAAAACCCTTTAGCCATTCATGTGGAGATGCACCGACAAATGGTGGTGGTTGGCCTTGATCACCGCACATGACGACTTTTGTGTTTTTGTTTAACAACCACTCAAGAAATGTTTTTAATACATCTAATGACACTGTGCATATTTCATCCCAAATTATGATTTCAGGAATGAATTTACCACCCATACGCTCAGGAGTCCATTTGTCACCCTTCCATCGAAAAAAACTGTGATAAGTGCAAGCATTTACCCCTCGTTGTATCATCTCTCTGGCGAGTCTCTGAGTCGGTGTTAGCACAATCATGTTAGAAACGCTAGCGTTTCCACGACGAAATAACTCAATTGCACGAGTTGTCTTTCCTGACCCACCACAACCGTTTAAATAAACTGTCTTATATCTACATACTGGATCAGATACCGGTGGTGCATTAGAAAATTCTGATTGAATTTCAATACGGTTACAACAAATATATTTATCATCCATGGCAACGTCTGCGGATTCACAATACTCATGTAGCATCTCCTTTTTAAATCGCCAACGCCCCCAATTTCCTTCGGGATCTGTGAATGCCGCTACAGCTGATTTGTACTTATTGTGTATATACATCGAATCAGTGGCCACTCTAACCGCAGTATTAGGAAATCTATTTATCATCGAAAATAGATTAATAGAAGCATAGGCTAACATTGAACTTCTCAAATGTGTGTACTGGGAATTATATCCATCACAGTAGGTAACAACCGTACCTAATTTCTCACCATTGGATAGAAAAGCATCCTTACGGGATACAAGTTTTCCTTGTTTCATTAAATCCGCTACAATAAAATCGTATTCAGCGACATCTATGATCAACCGCGAAGAGTATTTTGCGTTGTCGTATCGTCCACCCTGGGTAAATTTACCGATTATTCTTCTTCCGAGATCTTTTGCTTGTTCTTTTTTAATTTCAAATAACTTCTTAGACCAATTTATGATTTCTTCTTCACTGAAATCTGGAAACTGTTTTCGTAGTTCGTTGATTATTCTATCTAGATCGGGTTGTGGTAGCCAAACTTCTTTCTGAGCTCGATAGCATATAATAGCCTCGGAAACAATCAACGATATTAGCATACCACAATCAATCATATATCTCAATAGCACTATTGGCATCCAGTGTTTTTCAGATAGGTGTCTACCGAGCCAAACATAACTACACGGATGTAACCCTGTAGCTAATTCAAATGATATCACACGAGCGAATCCGGTTAAATCAAAATCAGGCAATGGTCCATTAATCGCAACACGAGTCATTTCATGCGTGGGGTGTCCAAATCGTTTGAAGTACTCAGCGCATTCCCCATATCCGAGAAAACTTCCGGGATAACACGCGGCTATATCAATTGAAATCATACCATCACGTGAGTATTTCGTATTCCACAGTCCTCCATGACCAAATGCGACGCAACTCAATTTAACATCCTCGAGAAAATCACTTCGTGTTGGACGCCATGAGTTTTTTTCTCTTGCGAAGTGAGCTACCACTGATGGAATAGTAAAACTATCCGTGAGTAGTTTTTCATGGGAATTCTCCGGTGAAAAATTACTAGCGATTTTTCTCATTCTGTTATCTAATTCTTCAACGCGATATAATTCACCATTTGGTTTTACAAATTGATCGAATTCTTCATCACTTCTAAGTAACCACACTGACACAGGATCATCTTTACACAACGCATGAATAGCATCAAATAATCTCTCTTCATAGAAAACATCCCCGACGAACTCCTTAGGGATATATTTCACGGTTCGTTCTCGTGGAAATATTGTTACCGCAGGTGTCCACGCGTGTTTGTTATGATCAATAATCTGTATTGGTGCTCCATTTTTGTTATATTTCGGTTCGTATAAAACCTCTCCCGTTATCGTCATAACTGTTATTGGAAATCTTAATGATGTTTCTAATTTAGCTATATCAGAAATCTTTGCACCATGCTGTTTCACTGTCAGTTCCCACTCGGTTATTTTCCTACGTCGCAGATCAGTTAGTTTATTTCCTCGGGATGCATTTGTGAAGTGTTCTATTATTCGTTCTGCTACACAATTAAGCCCTGACGAATATTTCATAGGAGCTAGTTTTGCGATATCGGGTTTATCATTTAACGGATATATCCCATAAACCATTGCTGTTACGGGATAAGATCTTTCGTAGTATGGTTTATCAATGCCGGTTAGAATCCCTGGTTTGGAATCTCTACTCACAATGACAGCTTTTTTATTCTTGAGGATTGGTTCAAATTTATCCTTAATAATCCATTTGCCATCGACTTCGATAATGAATTTGATTCGGAAAAAATACCGTTTTTCCCCAACACGTGAAATTATCACTGCTGCTTTTTCATCATTCATGGTAGCGTCAACAACACCATCAATTCGAAATGTTGACCAACAATAAGATGCTCCATCACGCTTAAATTCATTAAAACAATCTCTGATTTTACTAATCATGGCTTTATCAAGAATTGTATTCTTTGGTGTATTAGAAACCATATCGAGATTGAATTGAGCATCTTTCCAGGATAATTTCTTGGACGTTTTTTTTGGTTTATCGAGATTAAATTTAGGATTGATTTTCAATAATCTCTTAAACTCTTTCATATTTCCGTCTATTAGACGTTTTTTGGGTTTATCGAGATTAAATTTAGGATTGATTTTCAATAATCTCTTGTTACGTCTTTTTGGTTTATCGAGATTAAATTTAGGATTGATTTTCAATAATCTCTTAAACTCTTTCATGTTTCCGTCTATTGGACGTTTTTTTTTTGGTCTTTTTGGTTTATCGAGATTAAATTTAGGATTGATTTTCAATAATCTCTTAAACTCTTTCATGTTTCCGTCTCTTGGACGTTTGTTACGTCTTTTTGGTTTATAGAGATTAAATTTAGGATTGATTTTCAATAATCTCTTAAACTCTTTCATGTTTCCGTCTATTGGACGTTTTTTGGGTCTATCGAGATTAAATCTAGGATTGATTTTTAATAATCTCTTAAACTCCTTATCAGCATTGAATTCAGCATTTTTCGAAGGCGTTTTCCTTAATTCCTTCATGCTATAATTAAAACAAGCATTTAAATGAAAGATTTTTATATAATGAATCACTGCAAGTGGCTTATGATTGGATCAGTAACCCCGTGTAACAAATCATGCAGAAATGAGTTCTGTGGGTATCATATGCAAAGCTATCGTCGTGGAAGCCTTGGTCCGTTACCTTGTATTCTATGTGGAGTTGGGGTCAGGGGAAAATCTCAGTTGTGTCTAAATTGCGGTGGTAAGCGATACAGGGAATTGAAGCGTTATTATGATAAAAGAATAAAAAATGGACAATCAATCAGAAATTATGACCCTGACGCTGACAAAGTCAGTATTCTTGACGCTGACAAAGTCAGTATCCTTGACAGAGTCAAGGATAAAATCATAAGAACTCCTCAAGACTACATCGAAAGATTTTCCAAAGATGTAATCATTAGACCAAACAATGAATTAGACAAACAATAGTATTATGTATACGAATGAACCAAGAATTCAGACTACACCCTCTGATTACAAATTATGAAGCATCCAGTGATGGTACTGTCAGAAACCGTAGACTGAAGAACCCAGTTGGTGCTGACAATGGTATGGGGTATTTGGTGTTCACTGTTAATGGAAAGAAAACTTATCTCAATCATCGTTTCGTGTACGAATGTTTCCATGGATTGATCGAGGATGATTCTGTCATTGATCATATTGATTCTAATCCAATGAACAATTCCTTATCAAATCTGCAGGCTATCACACAAAGTGAGAATACCAAACGAGGAAAGACTGGAAAATGCAAAACGGTTGGGAAGAGACCTGTGAAATCTTTGAATACGATAACTAACGAAGAAAAAATATTTCAATCAATAACTAGCGCCGGTAGGCACTTCGATATTTGTCCACCCTCAGTACGAAAAGTTGCAGAGGGGATTTATTGATCGGCTATTTCAAAAAGGACGGGACAAAAAGTTCAATTTAGTTATGTCTGATGCGTCATATTTTTCATTTAGAAATATATAATTGTTATAGAATAATGAATTCTGAAAACATGAATAGCATCATATCCGAGATTTCAAAATTGAAAAGTTGGGATATTGAACTATCAGATGGTTTAAATCCTGATCAAATCATGTCTGATTTTCAGGATATAGAATACGGAGTTAACAACAATAAATACATGCTACCAAAGAAGTATGCGCTCATCAAAAGAATTCAGAATTCTATTAAGGACTCTCTCGCATTTTCCAGTGACGTAAGTGTGTTCGCTCCGTTGTATACCATCGTAGAACGAATACGAAAAGAATTGGGGTACGAATACGAATTGAAAAAGGAGGTTAATTCTAAAGTTACAAACCTACGGGCGTTAATTCAAGAAAATGAACAATTTTGACCGTGACCATTTATCATTATTTGATTGACCGACTATTTATCATTATTTGATTGCCCGACCATTAATCATTTTTTTTAGCCGACCCTTATGGGATGTCAAAAATCGATGGTGTTAGGTCGGGATTGAAAAATTGTTTTGCAATTGAAAAATTGTTTCTGAATTTAAATAATGGTCAATGAAGCATTAACAACCCGATTGACTCGTGAACGAATGGATGCAATTAAGAGATTTGTACCAATTCGTGACTCTGTACGGAATAAACTACAACAACGACAGAGTCTTCAGACTGATTTTACTGCGGGATCTGAAGAATTGTTTAAACCAGTAACCACAGCAACGAAGGAGCGTGCTATACTGGGAGATGATCCTGACGGTAAAAGAAAAGAAGAGGGTCTTATTCCTGTGTTAGAAAAAATAGCAAAAAGAACTAAACAAACAAAAAAATCCTTGCAATCACTTCCTCAGGATATATCAACCGCTTCAAAACGAAAATTTAAAGGATTTCAGGAAGAACTAGTTAGTGGGCCACCTAAATCAATTATATTTACCGAGAGCGCTAAACAACAAATTCTCAACGAGGATATAGACAATTTAGGTGAATTCGCTGCTAACAGCTATGATTCACAAGAGAAGTTTTTCACGGACAATTATTCGGATTATAGAATGTCACATAATGAATGGGCTGATATAGTGTATGAAATAAATACTGGGAGTTTAGATAGAAGGATGAAGGAATACAGAGACTTCAAGAGAAAATTTCAACTCCAAATAAGACGGCCATACGATGAGAAGAAATTTTCGGGGAGTGGTCTAGTTGGAAACGCTAGCGTTTCATGTCCTGGTAGTGTTCTCAGTGATATATCACGATTAGAAGTTCTTGTAGGAGGATTCCGAGCTGGAAATAACTCGCCGGAAATAATTAATGAAGCATCTGATATCTGTAGACGTTTATTTCAAGGCGGTATCATGGATATCAAAACATATCGAGATTTCATTGGCGAGTTAGTAGAGGATTATCACAGTGATTAAATAAAAACGCTAGCGTTTCCAATTGAAAAATGGTTTCTGATTTCAAATAATGATCATACACTACAATCATGATAAACCAACCCCCGTCTATGTAGTTAATTCACGGTTTCCGGTTTATAGAGCATACTACGGAGATGGTTTAGGCAATACCATTGCGGGGTTATTTGCAAGAATGGCTCCAAAAGTGATGCCGTTAGCTAAACAATTATCAATGAAAGCCATTGATGTTATTCGTGATAAGGGTATTAGTGCTGTTGGAGATTTTGCCGGGAAAGCGTTTTCAGCCGCGAAGAATAAATTAACATCATTGGTGAGACGAAAAAAGAAACCGGTACCATTGCCATCTACAGCAGAAATGCCTGCAAGTGTTAGTAGAATTATAAATAACGCAGTAGATGAAAAATTAGCGTCGATGGCTTTAACTCCCGACCAAAGCAATATTGCAAATATGATAGCAGGAAGCGGCTTTAAAAAACTACGTCGATGAAAATCGTTTATGATTTCACGATTTAGACTCTGATAAATAGCATAAAATGTTCAAAAAATCACATGATCCGGCGTTTGATATAGACGCCCCAGTTGGCAAGGATGATTCTGTACGCGATTATCAATATTACGCTTATCAAGCAATAGACGCAAATAGTCGATCGCGAATTGAACTTCAAGTCCATGATACCAGTAAATATTTTTTGCCTTGTGAAGCGTTTATCGAAGTAGAAGGAAAACTTGTAACAGCTGCTGGAGCACCGTATCCAGCTGGTACTCAAGTCGGTTTTGTCAATAATGGTATCATGGCGTTATTTGAGAGTGCAAGATACCTCATTGATGGAAAAGAAATCGAGTCGATAGATCGCGATGTTGATGTGGCTACAACAATAATCGGGTTAGCGAGATATTCTGATGATTATACAAGATCAGCAGGACCTTCTATGATGTTTGCAAAAGATGTTAAAAATACCGCTGGAGGAAATCAATTTGTTGTAAGACGACCAAATGATCGTGCTGCTAACCCTGCTCCTGCTGGTATCGAGGATATGATTATAAACAACGACGTTAATTTCAATCTAGGGGCTGCAACACGTATTTCAATGTTGCAAGGGGCTAGTAAATCATTTTCATGCGCTATTCCACTGCATCACATATTTGGATTCTGTAGAAACGTCCGAAAAGTTATCTACGGGGAGAAGCATACAGTAGCGCTTGTACGAAAGGGTGATGATAATGACGCAATTTGGAGGATTCCAGCAGATGTTGCAAATCCCAATGCTGATGCCGGTAAAGTTATTATTTTAACAAAAATATCATTGTGGATGCCAATGTTGACTCCAGCAATCACCGCAGAAGAACGATCACTATCATTTATGGACCAAGGAGGAAAGTCGTTGTTGAGTTGGTTAACCGTGAGTACAGATGTTAAACAATCAAATCTCAACGGGTTATTCACGTGGAATCTAGCATCGAAACAAGGTGTTTCAGCTCCACGTCATATATTTGTAGCGCTACAGGATAACACACGAGTTGGCGATCAACGTTTCAGTCATATGATATTTGATCAGTTAGGTGTGAAAGACGTCTCACTGAGAATAAACGGCCAGCAGGAACCATCCGAAGATGTGCAACTCGATTACACAGAAAATCATATTGCACGCGTGTATCATAGATTGTTGTCGTTTATGGCACGTGATCAAAATGTTGATACTGGTTTGCAAATATCACAATACGACTTTAAGAGTTTATACCCGATCTATTACTTTTCGCTGGAACATCTCGATTTAACAAGACAGTCCGTCGTTGATATACACTTTAGAGCTAATGTAAATAAGCCTGATGCTATTGATAATTATAGAGCGGTTGCTGTCATTCTCAGCGACAAATCAATGCTACTCGAAGGTGTTGGAGGAAGAATGAGAGTGGTAGATGCACCAGTAGAAAATCTTTGATTGATTTTCTCGATTTTTCACTGAATTAGAATCAATCAATTATATATCATGTCATATAGTGTTATTAGTGTTGCGTTAACTCCCGGTCAATTAAAAAAATTGCAATCGGAATCAGCTAAAAAATGTGGAACCACAATCATGTTGAAACCCAACCAAATGACTGGTGGTGCAAATAAATTATCACTGACAACTCGTCAAATAAAACATTTCAATGATGCACTTGCAGCCAAAAAAGGTGTTCAGATTACTCTCTCTGCGGCTGCTATCAAAAATATGATTAAAACAGGCGGTATATTTCCGTTGTTAGCTGCGATTCCAGCATTGATTGCAGCAGCAGCCCCAGCGGTGGCTAAAGCGGCAGCGTTAGGAGCCGTTGGTACTGCAGCAGGAATGGCACTAAAGAAGGCAACTGGGAAAGGATATAAAAAAAGGGAAAGGGTCTAAGACTACCAGGAACCCCGTATTCGTGGTACAGCGGAAAGGGTCTAAGACTACCAGGAACGATTTATTAATTCAGGAATCGAAGATTCCTATGTCCAATTTTGATTTAATGGATGCTGCTAAAAAACTAGCGATTAAAAACTTCAGAGGTGTCTTTATGAAAGATCAATTACCACATCAACCAAACAGCGTTGAAACCGGAATCATTAATTTAGATAACAGCACCGGACCTGGAACTCACTGGGTTGCATACGCTATTGATCCACGTGGGATTGTCTATTTTGATTCATATGGATTAGCCCCACCAAAAGAGTTTATGCGGTATATAAAAACCCTTCCTATGAAGACTTGGTATTCTACGCTACCAACACAAACGATGATTGACCCACCAATATGTGGCAGCGAAGTATTAAATGTCCTTAACGCTATTTCTAACTCCTTCAGTAACCCAAGCGGAAAACCACCACATGTTGTCGTTAATGAATACACTAGTAATCGCTGGAGAAAATCGAAGATTTTTCAACGAAGTCGTCAAAAACGATTTTAGAGAGAGAAAGAGTTTTACAATAACATGATTGATATTTGGGGGAGATCTTTGAAACCCAAACCCAATGGCACTGCACCACCTGATTCTGTCAAGGATATAAAAAAAAATAATTGAAGATGAAATCGCTGAGATGTTGAACTTAACAAATGTTGATCCTAATGAAATAGTTGTATTTCAAGACAAACAGGGTAAATTGAAATCCAGTGATGTGTCATTGAATGACATTTTGATACGGCAGCGCGACGCCGCTGAAAACTCTATTGCGCTGTATTCCAACGACGGACGACTTAAATCAGGCGCACTTGTGTCTACGATCACCGACGCGATTGCTACCAACGAACGTGAGCTGAATGATCTTATACGAGGTTATAATAATTTTCGCAAAAATGTGATACATAAATTCTTTGGAACACCGCTTGTGGTTGGCATGACTCTCGCTGAAATTAAAAACTATCTATCGCTATTCTTTTTTAACAAGGACGCGGGAAGGATGATGAATGAAAATGAAATCAAGGCAAATTATCTCGAGATTTCTAAACTAATAGAAGATCAAAAACCCACTAACGACGTCATTGTTAGGTTTTTTGGATCCCCACCTGTGGCAGACTCGACTCTCGCTGAAATCAGTGAGTTTATCGGCAAGCACACTCACAATGCCTACATCGCTAATAATTTCTTTGGTATCCCGGCTACATCTACAATAACTCTCAAAGATATTAATATGTTTATGGTGAGACAAACAACACTTAATACCATCGTGGATAGATTTTTGGGGAGAACACCTGGTTCTGAAACCACATCGTTGACAGGTCCAACCCTCGCTGAAGTTAAAAAAGCTATTGACGAACAAAAGCTCACAAATGAAATGGTTAATAAGTTCTTTGAGGGCAGTAGCCTCCAAGATATCACGACGAAATTTTCTAACATCGACAACCATATTAAAACCCAAGCACTGATTAGAATCAACGAACTTCTGGTTTCATTCTTTTCTAACAAGGAGGAGAGTGGAAAAACAATAGATCCTACCAAAATCAGGGTAAATTATCTCGATATTTCCGACGATCTTCTTAAACTAAAAGAAAATCAAAAACCAGTCAATGACATTGTTAATAAGTTCTTTGGATTCCCACTTGTGGCAGTCATGACTCTCGCTGAGATTAGCGCGGCTATCAATAGGATAAAAATTCCACATAGTGTAAGCGTCAATAACATCGTGTACACGGTTGATAGTGGGACTTTTGATTGGATCCGGGGAAATGAAAATTATCTTCGTGTTGGCAACAGACATACTGGTGCACCAGGTTGCTACCGACTTACAATAATACATCACCGTAAATTTGATTTGGAATTCAGCAACACAGGTATCAGCGGTGTTAACACATTGATGTATATACTAGAGAAAATACCAAAACCTCCACCTGCTATACCAATCCCGCTTACGATTGTCATAAAGAATTTCGACGAGTCTGTGATTAGGGAGTCACTACCCTGGATAATAGAATTTGTATCCGGTGTCCCCTCATCAGATCCTAAAACCAGGTCAATAATAGGATAATTGAAAGGAAAATCCTTCGGATTTCACAATTGAAAACGCTAGCGTTTTTAAAATAACAATGATTTCATCAACTCAATGTCGCTATGATCAGGTCAGAGAATTTCAAAATAGACTCAAAACCCTCACTGAGGAGTATCAAATAAAAATGAAAAAATACCGACGAAGAATCACCGCAATTGATGTTACTATGTACTCGGTGTCAAGCGTTCTCGCTGGCGCCGGAATCATACTTGCATCGGTTACAATGATTGCCCCGGTCGTAGTTCCAATTAGCATTTCTACGGTGGCTACAATCGGGGGTATATCAACCGGGATAGCAAAAAAGATATCATCATGCAGCCAGAGTAAACTGCAGAATTACTTAATTCAATTTCATATTGCATCAACCGCATACTCGCAATTATCATTGATGATATCGTCGTCACTCGATAATACAATTATATCAGATAGTGAATTCTCAGCGATGGTCAGTATTTTTGATTCCGCGATATCGAAATTAGAGCGACAACATGAATATAATAACAATGACAACACCGATGGAATCAGAAAACACGAACCCAAAAAACAAAATGATCTCAATAATATCAACATTACCAGATTGTGAGTTCTCAGTGATGGTCAGTATTTATGATTCCTCGATACCAAAATTAGAAATACAACATGAGTATAATAACAATGACGACACCGATGGAATTACTTCAACGAATAGTGGAGAACACGAACCCAGTACAAACAAGCATGATATCAATAACATCAACGAATTCAGAATTCAGTGTAAATTTCCCCTCTCCGGTCCCAGTGAAGGAGATAGCGCTAGCTAACTACGAGTGTATCACAGTTGGCCTAATATCAGATCAAAATCATTTGGTGGTCAACAACCCAATAATTCTTTAGTGTTTGCGAATAAGAATAAACCCGACGGAACCCCAGACTGGAACGTCGTTTCGATACCAACAGGGTCATACCAAATCGAACAAATCAATAATGAATTCGCGCGTAGAATAAAATCGATTACTGGAAAAGAATCAAAAATCGCTATAACAGTTCATGAGCCGACACTATCATCCGCAATTGAGATAAGCACAGAAGGATACGTCGTAGATATCTATCAAAGTTCTATTAGAACCGTACTAGGATGGCCTGAAAACCCACCGGAAAAATCCACCACCGACTTAACCACGGACGTACAATCATATCATGAAATCAATCCCAGTTATCGAGATGATTTATCTGATATAAGAAAAGGAAAAATCGCCGATAGATTTATATTCACCAACAAAGACACATTGCAATGGGATTTTATCATTAAAAGAACAACCGACTCATCTGTTACTATTTCCTTTACGCTAACTGACGTCCGTGGTTATTTTAATGAGATTAAACAATTATATGACACACAACTAGAACAACTACGGAAAACAAGATCGCAAAAACACGTTGAAATAATAAATCAACTTATATCGGACATGGAATATATCTATGAACTAATTATTCAAACAATAATTAATGACAACAGCGACAATAAACAACGATTCCTAACCGATTACAATATCACAGAAGACAATCTGCGTAATTTCAAGTTTCCGAAATACAACGCTGATGAATTAGCAAGAATTGTTAAAACCGATATCAAAGCGCTACAAAAATCAGATTCAACTGTCCTCCTCAAATATAATAATGATCCAGATGGTGGCGGTAGGCATATCGCTCCGTTCAACGTGAATATTTCATCGGTGATTGCGCTCAATTTAGTGTGTGATGTTATCGAAGGAAGCTATCAGATTAATCTAGAGCAATTAAATCAAGCTCAGCAGGGATATAATCTTTATTCGTTTGCACCAACAGCTCCTCCAGGATTCCTAATTATTGAAAACCCAATTAATCCTGTCTACATGCGATGCCATAATAATTCATTAACCAGAATTAATTTCAAACTCACCGACCAGTCAAATAATCTGATTGATTTACAAGAAGAGGTGTTAGCGATTAGTCTGTTTGTGAAATCATAAATGATTTTCGTCCTAAGGACTGGATCAAATATTCGGTTAAAATCATTTATTACTTTTTGTTAACCCAGAACTGAAAACTTTAGCAGCAGAGAGGGTGGATGACAACAAGTTGCGACCAAAATTAATTAAAAAATCGTTTTCATTTTTTTAGTTAAAATGATTTCGTAGGGAGATTTCAATCAATTTTTTGTCTGAAAACGTTGTAGGGTTCGCCTTTTTTTGGTTAAAATAAGATTATAAGACGGCTCGTTTTAGGATTTCAATCAAATTTTGTCTAAAAACGTTGTAGGATTCACCCTTTCTGCTGCTGCAATATTATTTCTCTGTGCCTCATCCAACGGTGAAGTCGCCAATGATGCTAATTTCTGATCTACTGCGTTATTTATTACTTTGCTAACACTTGCAGGCATTACTTGTGTAGATGGTAACGGCTTCCTTCGCCGTTGAACTAACAACATTTGTTTATCCTTCGCGGAGGAAAATGCTTTCCCGGCAACATCACCAACAGCGCTAATTCCTTTATCACGAATAACATCAATAGCTTTTATTGATAACTGTTTCGCGATTGGTGGAATTTTGGAGCCATTCTTGCAAAAAACCCTGCAATGGTATTGCCGAGACCATCGCCATAGTGCGCTTTGTAAATAGGCAATCGTGAGTTTACTACATAGACGCTGGTTGGTTTATCATGGTTGTAGTGTATGATCATTCTTATTCAATTACTGGTAATTCAAATGATATTTATCGTAAAAATCCTACGTATTTTCATTACTAGCAATTTCGGTGCTTAATCACTGTAATAACCATGATTTTTGACTAACTCATCAATGAAATCTCGATATGCTTTGATATCCATGATACCGCTTTGAAATATCTGCATGCAGATATCAGCTGCTTCATTAAGTATTTCCGGTTAGTTATTTCCAGCTCGTTTTCCTCCTATGAGAACCTCTAATCGTATTATATCGCTAAGAATACTACCTGGAAAACGAACCAGACCACTACCCCAAGCAGAGCTTGGAACTCTGTTTTGGGTTCCTTTTGAATATCCATATCCTGTTGTACCAGTTGCACCTTTTTTAAGAATCGGAACTCTGATATTTGCTGGAGGGGTTGGGATACAAAAGTCGCAACTGGTATCGGTGGGTTTTCTATTTGATATATCAAATTTTCAAGTTTCTCAAATTCTTTATTATTGTGTGGTAGTTTAGATTTACCGATTTTTGCCAAATACAGTTTTTTTTGCCCAAGTCTCCCTTTTAGTTATAGCGTCTTCATATCCTTCATTCATATGTTGTTCTCTTTGACCCTTTGGAAATGTATCAACGATAAATTGAGCAAACTTTTATCAATTTTAAATTTTTCTTTAATTTCATTTATCACATCACTTTTAAATATCTCTTTAGGGTCAATATTTCTTCGTCCTGTTTTACCCTTTTGTTCTTCTTTCTCTTCTTTTCTTGCAATAGCACCCTCTTCTCGTTCTTCAATAATATCTTGTTCAAGTCGTTCTTGTTGTTCTTTGTAAAGTTGTTCGGTTATCAAGGGTTATCAGTACAATATTGCTCAAGTCCCTGGTCAGAGGTATTGCGCAACGTGGAAAAACAACACTCGACACCGCCTCTCGTTAATACTCGTTTATCTAAGGAATGACCCCTACGGTGTAATTTGCCTGGTCATAGAGTGGATATGGTAACATGAGATGGTATTTTGAACAAGACAACACACGAGCCCCCGTAAAGATAAAAAGAGAATTTAATTAAAATACAATTAAGAGAAGAATGACACAGTAAATTACAATTTCCTTTCCTTCTGAATATTCTTCGTTCAAAGGTACTTCAAAACCGAAGCTTTAAAAATAGCAGATACGTTAATTAAAATTCAAACACTAATAAAATAGATGAATTTAACCGTTAATAACTGACAGTAACTTTCACCATGGAATTGAATGTTCATTAACATTGGACAGTTGGGTGATTCACAATGACCTTGTTCGTCGACTGGTTTTTTTTCTTCTGCGTGCGTCAATACCTTAGCTTGCCCTTTGATTGAACGAGGAATTCCACACTCTGACTTCTGACTTCTTTTCCCTTTTTCTTGACTCCTTTTCCCTCCTTTTCTTGACTTCTCGCTAATTCTCACTCTTTCCAAACAAACTATTTTCCTTTGAATAGAAAAGGGTAAAGCGCCCTAAGTATCTTGCTAAGCTTTAAGAGTCGAGATTGTCCGTCCGTCTTTCTGGTTCGAACAATCAGATCTTACTATCAGTGTTAACTTTTATACGGCTAACAAATACTACACAATTTTTCAGATCAATAGAGCTATACTGCTAATTATCAACATCAGAATTTGGGAAAGTCACATATATTCCTGTAAACCATTACGTAAAGTGAGATAATATATCATATAACGAATCCATATTCACTAATATGATAAATTTAAAATTAATGTAACACTTTCCAATCACAAATGTACACGGCGGGTTTTCTACACCACCCATTAACCAACCTAAGTATATAAATTGAACATTCTAACTCACGATTTAGAAGCACATTATTAATTCATTGTAATACCGACTATCCATACAAAAATATGAACACATCATGCATCTGTAACGAAGAAACATCATATCAAAATACGTTATTAAATCAATGTAATACCGAGCTATTCGTATCATAGTATTAATACATCATGCATCTATAACAAAGAAAACATCATATACATTACATCATGATAAAGGTGAATTTGAGTTAAATACGTTGTGTTTTTGGCGTGCTTCTGCCGTTTGATTTCCGGCGGACTTTCCTGAGCTTATTGTTACGAAGGCACTGCTGTAAAAATACCCCGGAGTCTTTTTTCCGGAAATAATGATATTACTTTAACACTGCTTTCTTGCAAAGCACCTTCCAGAAGACTGATTTAAACTCATTAGCTCAGAGAATATATTTCCCCGATCATACGGTTCGACACAACCCCCTCCTTCTACATTTGACCAATCAGAATAAATGCTATTCCTACGGACATTTTGAAAAACCGTCTAAAAATGTGTCCAAATGCCACCTTTCATTTGTCTCAATCATTTTGACAGCTATACGTGAGAATTTTCCCTTTCCTATCCCGTCATACTACCAATTCGTGTTTACTATAAACATAGGACCAGCGTGACTTGAGGTAAGAAAACATTCCTTCATCCAAACTCTCCCACAAGATAACAGTTAATTGTCAGCTAGACTAAAAATTAATTAATGGATTTGACTGACGAAAAATTTGGCACTTGACATTCTTGAAGTCGTGAAGCAGCTATTATATCACCAGGGAGTGTTTTTAATTCTGTGATTAAGATACATTTTTCCTCCAGCTCTAAACTTCAAATATCCCATGCCCATTGTCAGAACCAACTGGGTTCTTCATTCTGTGGTTTCTGATAACACCGTCACGAGACGCTTCGTAATCGCTGATCACAGGATGAGGTTGAAATTCTTGGTCCATTTATATACTAATACTCTTTGTCTAATTCATTGTTTGGTTTAATTATTACATTTTTTGGAAATCTTAAAATGTAGTCTTGGGGTGTTCTTATGATTTTGTCAGAGTCATTGATGGAATTCTTAATTTGTTTATCATAATAACGCTTGAGCTCTCTATATCGCTTACCACCGCAACTGAGACATAACTGCGATTTTCCTCTCACACCTATATATAACTGCGATTTTCCTTTCACACTGAATACAAGGTAGCAGACCTAAGCTTCCACGACGTACACTTTGTGAATGATATCAGCAGAATTCATTTCTGCATGATTTGTTACAAGCGGTTACTGATCCTATCATAAGCCATTTGAAATGGTTCATTATATAATAAATTCTTTTTTTAAATACTTGTTTTAATTATAATATGGAGGAGTTCGAGAGACTAGGTAAAATTAAGCCTTGGAAAAATGCTAAATTTAATCTCGATATAGTCTCCGTAGATGTATCAAAGGGTCTAATAAGTGATAGAAGCATGATTGGTAAAATCCGTGATTGTTTTAATGAATTCAAGCGCGATGGAGCATCTCAATGCTGGTCAGCATTTCGAATTGATCGTGACGTTGATGCTACCATGAACGACGAAAAAGCAGCCGCGATAATTTCACATCTTGACAAGAAAAAGTATTTCTTTAGAGTGAAATTTATTATCCTCTTAGAAATGGGAAATTGAATTATTCGAGATAAACTTGAATCAATCTTGAAAGATAAAAGAACCGTCACTTTGAGTCATGATTGCAAACCAGGAATTCTGACTGGTATTGACAAAGCGTATTACGAAAAGTCTTATCCTAAAACAGCAGTTGTTTACGGGATATATTCGTTAAATGATAAACCGAGTATTGAAAAATTAAAACCTATGAAACTGTCATTCTTGACTTTGTCAAGGCTAAATTGTGTAACAGAACGAATAATGGAACACTTTACTAATGCGTTGCGTGGAAAAAAATTGACTGATCTAAGACGTAAACAAATAAATGAATGGGAATTAACAGTTAGGAAGAACGGAGCAACCATTCAATATATAACCAAATTAGAAACATCATTAGGATTTCCAATAACCATAATGACGATAAGAGGAGAAGTATTGCACGAACCGAAATATAAGTTGAGAGGATCTCGAATCAAAATTATTGACCATAATGAACACGCGTGGACACCTGCGGTAACATTATAGAACCGTAAAATATTACACGGGAAATTTTTTTGATTTTATTTCTCAGTCAAGTAAATGCGATTCCTGTCAGTGTGGTTACTTCACAGTTTTGAAGACGAAGAGGGTAAATTCGATCAGTTTGTAAGACCCATTGGTGAAATATACCGTACTGAAGCCCTCCACAACGAGATGGAAAAACTAGGTAGTGGTTTTTCAACAGAACACGACGAACAATTATTAACAAACTGTTTTACAATTCCATTGGTTGCATATCATTTTGCGAGAACGAAAAACACGTGGAAACCAACAAGAGCTGAATTTCTATCAGATATCAAATCAAGCTGCGTTGAATATAACCATGGAGGATTATGGAATACAAAATATGACCCTGCAAATATTATTTCGGTTGATATAGTTGCGTGTTATCCCTGGAGTTTTCTCGGGTACGGAGAATGCTCTAAGTATTTTAAAAATTTGGTCAACCCACACATGAAATAATTCGTGTTGCGATTAATGGACCACTCCATGATTTTGATTTAACTGGATTTGCTCGTGTGGTATCAATTGAATAGGGCTACAGGACTTCATCCGTGTTGTTACGTTTGGATTGGTAGACACATATCTGAAAACACTGGACGCCAATAGTGTTATTACGGTATATGATTGGATATAAAATGCTGATATCACTGATTGTCAGTGAAGCTATTATATCATATCGAGCACAGACCGTGGTCTGGTTACCACAACTTGATAGTCTAGATAGAATAATTAGCGATTACAAAAGACAATTCCTCGATCTCGACGAAGAATATATCGTGAAACAGTCCAAACAGATATTTGAAGTTAGAAATAGACAAGCAAAAGATCTCGGTAGGAGAATAATCGGTAAATTCACCCAGGGTGGAAAACAAAATATGACAATAACAGATATTCTTCACGGTTGATTATAGATGATGCTGAATATGATTTTATAATCGCAGATGAAACATCTAGGGGTATATACGTCGATCATAAAGACGCTTTCTTGTCCGATGAAATCAAATTGGGTACAATTGTTCCTTACAACGATGGAAAGAAATTTCAGTATGAACATTTGAGGTCGTCTATGCTGGCTTATGCTTCTATTAATTTACATTCGATGATAAAATAGATTTCCTGAATCAACAGTTAGAGATACCACCGATTCATTTTATACAAACGCGAAACACAGCAAAGCAGTTGCCGAATTTACAAATGTCGACGAGTGTTGGGGATCATGGAGAATCAAAATGAAATACCATGTGATTATTCCAAATCAGCAGATGTTACAATTGAAAACAATTACTTGAAAAATAATCAGATATCAGAACTATCTAATGCACCGTCAATATCTAATCCAATATGTAGATATAAAACAGTTTAATTAAACGGCTGTGGTGGGTCAGGAAATACGACTCTTGCGATTGAATTATTTCGTAGAAATGCTAGCGATTCCAAATCAAACATGATTGTGCTAACACGGGCACAATGATGAAACAACGAGGAAGTTGTGCTTGTACTTATCACAGTTTCTTTCGAGGGAAAGGTGACGAATTAACTCCTGATCGAATGGGTGAGAAATTTTTTCCTGAAATCATCATTTGGGATCAGATATGCACGGTGTCGTTAGATGTATTACAGAAATTTCTTGATTTGTTGTTACTGAAAAATGCAAGCGTAATAATGTATGGCGATCATGGTCAACCACCACCATTTGTCGGTTTGTCTCCACATAATTGGCTAAAGAATTTCGAAGACTATTATGAAGAAATTAATACAGATCATAGAGCACTTGATGAACAATTACGCGTGTTCAAGAGACTAATTAGATTACAACCGGATAGAATCCAGTGTGAAATAGCGCATGAAATAATTTCAGAAACTCCATTAAATGATTTTTGGGAAGCGTGGAGACCAAGCGATTTGGTAGTGGCAAGCAGAAAGATAGTCAGAGACACACTTCAGATGAAGTTATTTAACACACACAAACAAAAATTTGCAACACTTCCAGTGCCGTTGTGTCATAGACCCCAGGATACACGAAAACAGAAAATTGAAGTTGATAATCCTGGGCAAAGTGAGAAGCAAATTCTCGTATTAAATGATATTGTGCTGGTTGATATCAATGTCGTCGAGGATACATTGCGCGCTGATAAATCCTCATGGACGCTAGGTTACGTAGCGACGATACATTCTTCACAGGGATTAACTATATCCGATACAATTGTTTGGATCATAGATAATCACATGGGGTGGTCGAATTTAGTTTATCTTGCAGTGTCCAGAGTACGAAGAACAAATCAACGTCAAAGAGTTGTTTTAGATGCTAACGATATTACAATAAGTGATATTGTCAGTGATGATATAATCAGAAAAAACTATCTGATTATAAACAACAGGACAAAACAAATAATGTAGAATCTGACATTGATGCTGAATTAATAATTACACTAAAACAAAAACAGAATAATCACTGCGTGAGTTGCAATTGTATAATGAATTGGTGTTGGTCGGATAAGGTCTCTCGACAATTTACCGTAGATAGAAAAGATAGTAGTATTGGTCATAACAGAGATAATGTGATGCTGACCTGTTTTGAATGCAACAGACGCAGAGGTGCTAGTTAAGACCACGCGGCGGTAATTGAGTATCCTAGGGTATCATTTGTAGTTGTTCACGAGTAAATCCGCGTTGAGGAGCAGTTCAATCCAATCTATAGACTGGCGGTCTACCAGTGGATCGTGTTATACTAGATATTTTATGTGCAGTAACACTACAAATATTATCAGTAGCTCTTTTTTTTACCGCCTTCGAGCTCTTCCGGTTCATTTAAATATCTAACAGTGACATTGCCGAGTATTGGTTGTTTTAAAAAATCATGTCGCAGTTTTACGAATATATCCTTTATTTAATCGCTTTGTTAGGTTTCATATTAATTGCTCGAGTAATCTCATTATTTAACGCGGTAATCACGTCTGGTAATCTCTTGACCCATTCACGAGATCGTTTATCCTGAATAAATTTCTTCGCATATTAATATCTAAATAACCGATCAGCAAGTGTCCGACTAAATCGTTCAACAATTGCCTGATCGCGGTGTAATGCAGTATGTCCTAGTCTGATAGTGACATTATGATCCTTCATTGTTGATAAGACTACACCCTGAAATTCCTTGCCAGGATCAACTTGTAATAGATTCGTCCAGCGCAGAAGACCCCTTCGATAAATCCTTTCAAATGCAGAAACTACTTCAGTTGATGATTTTGTTTTTAGCGGCTTTGCTTGTTTGTATCGACTCGCAACATCAACTACGGTTAGCGCGTATTTGTAAAAACTATCATGCGGCAGAAATGATATATCAGCCTGGTGAACTTCATTAGGTTAGCTGACATCAAAATGCGAGTAGTTAATTTGTTTATACGGTGGTAGAAAAATTTGCCATATCGCCTGTTTGGATAACGAATCAGCTGCATTGGTATTTTTCACCTTTGCGGCGCTAGCGAGTTTATTGATTGCTGCTTTACCCCTCCAGTATCTTCTTGGGGAATAATAAATAGATTTCATGTTGTTATTAATTACCAGCACCCATCATTAATTTACCTTTCATCGCCGATTTTACTAACCATGAAGCTAATTTGTCTTTGAAGGATTTATCAGTGATAGAATTCAACTCATGAATTAATTTCACATCTGCGATATGTCTATGTTGCAGATCGCTGCTTTTATAAGCAACATCATGAGCATGACACACCTTATCAATAGCGTTTATTGGATTATCACCAGGTCTGGGTTGGTTTTGATCATCGGGTCTGATATCGAGGGTGGTTCCGGGTCCACAATAACTATACCCTGGAAGGTGTTTTTCTCCTGGGTATTTTGCCCAAGGTGTTCCCGGAAGTTTAGTTAGACTAGTGGCGATATATCCAATGCTTTTTAAAAAAATCATCTGCAGATTTCATAGAAACAAATCTACATTTTGTTTTACCACATTGTACACACTTACCAGAAAGTGCTGATCTGTTATTTTTTAGTTGTAATCGTCGTGAAGTCATCTGT
Organism: Unio delphinus; assembly: GCA_029339505.1. NCBI lineage: Eukaryota > Metazoa > Mollusca > Bivalvia > Unionida > Unionidae > Unio > Unio delphinus. The sequence goes on along the minus strand of JAQISU010000059.1, from coordinate 1,158,657 downwards.
TTCAGTACGCTTCTTACATTTCACACAATATTGATCCATAATTTATATATAATAACATGAATGTAATTGATTTTTCGGCGACGAAAACAAGTGAACCAATTAAGCATCATGCAGCGCTACCGAATTCTATTCGCATGATTATAATTGGACTATCTGGAAGTTGCAAGACACAACTGCTACTTAATTTAATAACGAGATGGATGAAATGGGATACATTGTATTTAATAGCCCCGAGTGTAGATGATCAGCGATGCTGTGAAATTTTAAAGGATTACAACGAAAAGGCAGCAGAAATCACCGGCGAGGGTATTATTGAATTTATAACCGATATCGAGGAAGCACCGAACACTGATGTTATTGATGGAAGTATGAACAACTTAGTCGTATATGATGATGTGATGTTAGACAATCAAGATCCTGCTAGGATATTTTCCAGAGGCAGACATAAAAACACTGACGTGATATTTATCACTCAACGATACACTCAAATACCAAAAGTGATTAGAGATAACTGCAATATTCTTGCTGCATTCAGCGGAGTTGATTCACATACGCTACTAAATATTTACCAGATTTGGTGCAGTGGAGATATGGATTGTAATCTCCTTAGAAACTTCTTTAGTCATTGTCAGTCAATCCCACATGAATTTGTAACGATACATTTACATGATTCTAGATCAAGATATCGTATCGGACTTGATCAAATATTCGGTTAAAAAGAATTGTTAAACCAATAGCAGCAGCAGGGGTGTGCGACAACAATTGTGGCGTCTTTTTTATATTTTGTTTTCCCAAATTGACTCTTTTTTACGATTTCGAGGAAGCCTTGGTTTGCCAAATTGACGCCTCCAAAACATTGTACAGTTCGCCCTTGATGCTGCTCCTCCCAAATCATGCAGAGAAGAGAGATGTGCAAGTGAACTGTAGAGATGAGAGTGTTAGATTATGTGGCCACAAGTGGTTCCAGCAGAGAGAGAGAGAGAGAGAGAGAGAGAGAGAGAGAGAGATAAAGTGTGGACTAAAATTTAGAATGTGAAAACCTTTTATCTTTTTTTTTCACATGTTCCTGCACAGTCAAATGCACATTTCGAGTCTAAGATTCGGCTAATGTAGTTATGTGAGTAAGCTTGCCAGTAGCTTCTCGTGGGTCGTTGTTTCTTTCCGGGGGTTTTCCCAGGTTCTTCCTCCACCAATAATACTGGCCACCATGTATTGCCTACCTTGTGCTGAAAACTGGCGGTAAATCCTAAAACAACAACAACTTGAAATGCACATACTGCTATCCATTAGCCCAGTTTCTGTGTTGCAATTTTACCCCAGATACACATACATGCAATAGATATTTCCTAAGAATAGAGGAACCAGAGTCCTACATACCTGTAGCAGACCAGGGTTCAAATACAACTTAATTGGTGTAATTGAATAATTACACTGTATTTGGAACTGTAACTGATAATTGCCAATATTGTGACATCATTTGGTAGCATGTGTATATGTGACTGTCAAGTGTCAGCGTTGGGGATGTATGTATGTATTTGTATAAGTGACTGTCAGCGTTGGGGATGTATGTATGTATTTGTATAAGTGACTGTCAGCGTTGGGGATGTATGTATGTATTTGTATAAGTGACTGTCAGCGTTGGGGATGTATGTATGTATTTGTATAAGTGACTGTCAGCGTTGGGGATGTATGTATGTATTTGTATAAGTGACTGTCAGCGTTGGGGATGTATGTATGTATTTGTATAAGTGACTGTCAGCGTTGGGGATGTATGTATGTATTTGTATAAGTGACTGTCAGCGTTGGGGATGTATGTATGTATTTGTATTTGTATTTCAATTAAGTAAATGCATATGTAGTGTAAAAATATAATAATCAAAATATCATTTTTGGTTCCTTAGTTTGGTTGGAAAAATTAATTTAATCAAATTCAGCAATAACAGATGTAAACATGTAATTGAACACTGCGGATAAAAAGAATTAATAACAAACATTTGATCATCACTAAAATCTCAATTATAGCAGTTTAAAATATTATGATGGATTTATAAATAAAATTTCAGAACACTATACTTTTAATATGGGCAGATAATCTTTGCTATATGAAAATAAAAGGTATATGCTTATAATTTTAGAGAAATCATTTCCATGTGATAATTTTACTTATTATTTCCCCATCCTTTAACTGAAATAGACTATAATCAAACAAGTTTAATTTAGTACAAGTTGAGGTACTTGTAAATTTTATACATGTACCTATATTTTTGATTTTGGACCTAAACTGGGATTGTTCCCCTAAGATAATTGTTTGACCATCCTCCCAGTTCTGCCAAACTTATGCTTTATATACCCTTCAAAATTCCATAAGACATACAGAATTCTCATAATTCATACAGAATTCTATGGAAAAGCACAGCGCAAAATCTTACCCCCATTATATATAATACATTTAAGAAGAAAAGAATATTCAATGAAGAACAACATTTTTTATCGTAACTTAATAAATATTTATTAAGCAATAATTACAACATGTGATAAATATAAAAACAGTCTCCTAAAAAACTTTAATGAAAAACTAGCAATGACCTGGAAGTAAACTTAAGCGAGGTCGCCACAAGAGGTCTAACTCTGCATTCGACTTAAAAGTAAGAGTGAGTAAAACAATTGCCAATAGCAGGCTCAAAACAATAAATAGTATGAAACTTATATAACAGATACAGGTATTTATAACAACAGAGTGGGTTTGAATCACTGCCAATGAATTTCATTTCTGATTGTTCTTAAAAACATTCTCATCACATATTGATGCCCAAACCCAACATATAACGCTGTTGTAGCATGTTAAATTCTGACAATATGGTGTAATTGTAATCAAAGGTCTAGATTTGTGCAAGTTCTCAATTACAAGTCAATCGCAAATATCAAACCATCTGAAAAATATTGAGATAATACATACATACATACATACATACATACATACATACATACATACCTTAACTGCCAGGTGTTAGACTAATAATATAGGAATTAACATTAAATTAATGTTAACAGTAGCAATAAAGCTATCAGATAATAAAACTATACAAATGATTTTGACCAGAACCCCTCCACCTGTTCCGAAGTAACATTTGAATAAACATGCTAAATTCTCACAATATGTTGTTGTTTTTGTGTTTAATGCCATTTTTCAGCATAAGATAGATCATACATGGTGGAGGAAGAAACCAGGAAAACCCTCGAGAGAACCACTGAACTATGAGAGGCGAATGGTAAGCTGTCTCATGTACCCACATTGGTTGAGCCTGAGACTTGCACCCATGCAGTGGTGAGATGGCAGTGATTCTCAACAGTGAGCACTTTAAACCACTCAGCCACTTTGGGCCCTCCACAATATGGTGTAATTGAAGGTGAAGATTTTTGCAATCGCTCAATTATATGTCAAATACAGGTTATACAAACTGAGACAAATACATACTTATTTCAACTGTCATGTCTTAGGCTAACAATATAGGGATTAGGATAAGCAATAAAGCTTAGTTTTGGATAAGAAAACTATACATAAATGATTTTTAAACTGCTGGTTAATTACAATACAATTTGTGTAATTGTATTTGAATATCACCAATATTTTGTAACTGTACTTGCAATCGATATCTACAACTAATTGTAACCAACAAATGCAATTGAACCCATGTCTAACGTGTAGACACCTACCCTAGTCCAGCCGATAATAAGTGGGCCCCACTAACCCATGGCTAATGTGTAGACAACTACCATAATCCAGCTGTGAATAAGAGGACCCCACTAAACAAACATAATCAAAATCAAAAATATATACTTATAACTGCTGGTTTTGACAGATTAAGTTTATCACACGAGTTTAATTTTGATAACTTTCTAGGTGAAGGAAGTAAAAATGTATTGTAACCAAATACAGAAAAAAATTCATTGTGCTCTTCTAGTCCACATGACATGTAACACAAGACATTGTTGCACAGTTCTAAGTTAATATTGCATTTTTGACAACTAAGTCTCTCTCTTGTACCTAACACTTATACCTAACCAAATTAATCTTTCTGAGAAGTTTTCATCAAGTTTTAGCCAATAATACATGTACAAAAGTGTATTTAAACAGGATTTTGTAAGTTAATCAACTCAATGTAATGACTGAAATCTTTTTAAACAAGAAAATGAAGTCAAATATTACAGAATGAAACATAGCTTAATGTCATTGAAACAAACTAATAACTATAAATATAAGTTAAAAGCATTGAAAAATTGCATTTGTGAATGCCTAAAGGTATTGCATACATGTACACAATACACTTGGTCAGTACTGGACATCAAATGTGACTGGTGGCCATGTTGAAACTATTGTTCTTTCTACTCTTTATGCATGGTTGGATATGAATGACTTGAGATTTTCACTTGAAGACTTTTGATGATATTTGTTTGGTTCTAAATGAAAATGTTGTCATTTTTATTCATCATTATTTGGCTGGATATTATTGACTTGTAATTTTCACTTGAAAAGTTCTTGTGGCATCTGTTTGGTTCTAATTGAAAACGTAATTTCTATTAATCATTATTTTGCTGGATATTACTGACTTGGGATTTTCACTTGAAGACTTCTTGTGATATCTGTTTAGTTCTAAATGAAGTGTAACAGATGAGACCTCAAATATGGTTGCCTCAAACAGCCATCTTAAAAATCTTGCTATTCCTTATTTGAAATTGACATGGCTTTACATCTAACAATTTTTTATAATATGTAGTATGTAGCTGCTTCCAAATAAAATCAATCAAGTATTACTTGAATTATAATTTATTTACATAGGTCTTCATTATTATAACCTCTTTGACCATTATTTTAAATGTATAATAATAATAATAATAATAATATTAATAATAATAATAATAATAAAAATAATCAAGTATTACTTGAAGTATAATTTATTTACGTAGTTCTTTCATTATTTGAACCTCTTTGACCATTATTACAAATGTATAATAATAATAATAATAATAATAATAATAATAATAATAATAATAATAATAATAAAAATAATAATCATTATAATAATAAAAATAATCAAGTATTACTTGAAGTATAATTATTTTACGTAGGTCTTTCATTATTGTAACCTCTTTGACCATTATTACAAACGTGTAATAATAATAATAATAATAATAATAATAATAATAATAATAATAATAATAATCATAATAATAATAATGATAATTAGAATTATAATAATAAAAATAATCAGGTATTACTTGAAGTATAATTTATTTACGTAGGTCTTTCATTATTATAACCTCTTTGACCATTATCACAAATGTATAATAATAATAATAAAAATAATAATAATAATAATAATAATAATAAAAATAATAATAAAGATAATCAAGTATTACTTGAAGTATAATTTATTTACATAGGTCTTTCATTATTATAACCTCTTTGACCATTATCACAAACGTATAATAATAATAATAATAATAATAATAATAATAATAATAATAATAATAATAATAATAAAAATAATCAAGTATTACTGCAGGTATAATTTATATTCGTAGGACTTTCATTATTAAAAAACCTCTCTGACCATAATTCCAAATGTATAATAATAATAATAATAATAATAATAATAATAATAATAATAATAATAATAATAATAACAATAATAATAATAGTAATAATAATAATAATAATCAAGTATTACTCCAGGTATAATTTATTTTTGTAGGTCTTTCATTATTATAACCATTCTGACCTGGAACATTGTCAGGATTTTTAGACTTCCAACACTTAAAGCTAGGAAAATAGTTTGACCAACTCTACCAATTGGTATTTTATATTTATTTTGTCATGATGGTATGAAAAGAAGTAATCTCTTTTGGAATTACAAGTTGAGTCATAAACACCAAAATATATATCCAAATGTATAATAATAATAATAATAATAATAATAATAATAATAATAATAATAATAATAATAATAATTATAGTTATTAGTTTTTTAATAATGACACAAACATTAGAGAAAGTAAGTCCGTTACAGAACTCATGTACCTTGAGGTATGTTAGCTGTTTGTGAACATAAGGTGATTCTCCACTGTTTGAACAGTTTCATGAATTCCCGTTTCATGCAGTGAGTTGTTCCGTTTGTAAACAGTTAATAATCTGCTGAAATTGAATACTTACTACTTAAAGATAGTTTGTTTAAAGTCCAAATATCTCAACTTGAAATTCACAAAAAAGTTAATCTGCTTTTTTGACAAAATAAAAAGTTGGTTTCTAAATTTAATGATCATGAAATTTTGAAGATGAAATTACACATCACACATCTGCTTCCAAACACATAAAGCTTTAAAGAATGATCCCTCATGTTTTCTAAAATGAATGGCTTTTATGTTTGCTTATCTTTTTATGTTAATGATGAAAAAATTTTGTATCTGTAAAATAGAAACAATTTGAAAAAAATAATTTTTGATTGAGGTTTTTCTGTGTTTTACATTATTATCCTGATCATCATTTGTTATTAGGCTAATCTAACTTAGGTTTCTAGGACATATTCTATTATTTATTTGGATAATACAACTTAGGTTTCTAGGACATATTCTATTACCTTCCTGAATGATTGTATTGGGCTTGGTTCCTTGCCTTTTTGCTTTTTAAATTGTGAAGTGTCCTTGTGCCCGAAGGTTTTATAAGTTTTGTTACTTTGTCCCCATGATGTGGTGCTTGTGTTGTTGCATTTGTTGTGTGTTATTTACTACTCTGTTCTTGTTGGGGATAGAGTTGTCTAAGTCAAATCCTTTCTTATGCTTTTCTATACATTTAAATAAACCAAATGTGTTGCATAATGTCAATTCATGTTTGCAACTTTATTATTTAAATGTTTACTATTATTATTTATTATTATCTTTTTTTTCTACTGGTATTCTATTTTAGCTTGGTACTCTGAGATGAATAAAAATATTCTTTGTATGGGCATGAATGAAAACATAGTTCAATATTTATGCCATTCAGGCCTGATGTCATGAAATGGATTGAAAACATTGTTACATGGATATAACAAAAACAAAACTTTGTTCAGTGACTTTTTCTATCTTGGGTTTTGAGAATAGATTGTAAGTTACTGTCATGAATTGTGGCTGAAAATATGGTCCATTTAATATTGGCATATTTGTTTGTGTGGAATGTCTTGAGAAAGACTGAACATGTTTCTTGCACTGACTTAATCGAACAAAACTAGTTTAAAGAAATATTTATACCTGCTCAGTTTATGAGTTGGATTTTAAAGTACATTTAGTCAAATTAAAAGTTTAGACCTTTTATATTGTAATGAGACCAAAAGTGTTTTTTGGCGTGAACTTGATTGAAACACAGTGGTAGTAAAATTATAGTGGTACTAAAATGTAAGTCATTAAACCTGTTCTGGGGATAGATGTAACTGTCTTTCCTATGTCTTGACTTACTTTTCTTAATTTTTGTTGAATTTAAGTACACATCACTCTCCTGATAATCTAATTTCCATTGTTTTTCTAATTTTGTATTTATAAATTTTATTTGGGTAGTATTTAAGAGTGCATTGGTGTTTTGTATAGATGTAGCAGTAATGCGAATGCATCTATCTTCTAGTTAGGTAGATAAAACTGCTCCTCATGCTGATAATCTTTTTGCTACAGATGTTTATATCATTTGTAGAATGTTTGTTTTTCCTTGTACAAATGTCTTGGAAAAGCAACTGGATCTTTCTTCTTCAATAATTGGATTAATGTATACAACGTATCATTTTTAAATATCAGATTGTTGATTATTATGAAAATTTTAAGTTTATACTGTCCCATATTCTTCTTGTATCTGTTTTTGAAGTTTTAAAAATTCATTTTGTCTGTGTTATGTTATTCATATTGCGTTTAGTTGTTGTTTTAAAAAGATCTGATGGAAGTTCAAGGTGATTCATTCTCTATATTTTTTTCCTTCTGATACTATTTCTGTCTTAGAATGTATTTTTTGTGATCCAGATGTTTTACTGAATTGATTATCTTTTCTTTGCTTCTGAATATGATGGAATATATTGTTTAAATTAGTACATTAATCTGACTATTCGATTATTTTATGTCATTTCCTGTTTGGAATTTGAATTCCTCTTGTAATGTTTCTAGTTATAGGACATGAAAATTGAAATACCAGTTTTTGCAAGTAAATCTAGCTATTTTACAATGGAGATGCATCCAAGAATAATAAAAATTCAGTCTCAACTGTCTCTGTGATGCAGCGTGGTGTACTTTTGTGACATGAAAGGAATGGGGGGGGGGGGGAATTCTCAAAATGCAATTTTGTCAATGTTTAGAAAAACATGGTCCTACTTAATTTCATGAAAATGAACAGAGTTTACAACTCTGGATTGTGCCAGAAAACATGTTTATAGCTTCAGTTTTAATTAGGGCAAAGAATGAAACTATACCAAGTCACATGTGTCGTCAGACTGCTGAGGAATTTGTGTACCCTTTTCCAGAACCCATATTTATTTTTATGAAATCTAACACAACTGTTGGATATTCATGACAACTGTTTCATGTTTGTATAAATTATTTCAACAGAAGAAAAAATATTGCCATTCTTAATAAATACTTAAAAATTGGAAAGTTGTTAAACAAGCCGATATCATTGTTTTCATCATTCTTTGTCATTATTTTGGATATAGCTTTCTAGGACTAAATTCATACAGATATAATTGTGCCATGACACCGTTCATTTAAACAAGTTTGATGCATAAGTTGAAGAGAAGATATAAACACTATTTTTGCTTATCTGAATGAAAATCAATATAGATGTATTTATGAAATAACTTCTAGAAGTTATTAAATCGAGTTTTGTACACTAACGCCGTTGACCGACAATGGGGTCAATGCGCTAAATATCTGAGGGATAATTTAGCCTATGTACCAGTCATTGCAGATATGGCTGAAACGACCAGATAGGACTCCTGAATTGAGACTTCGTACGGTAAATAGAGGTTACTCAGAAATATGTAATATACATGGATCTATTCCAAATTGTTGGAAGCTTAAGACCTACCGTGTTTATTAGTATTACCTCCTCTTAATGTATGAAAATAAAACTTTTAAAATTTTCAACGCTTCGCAAAAATACTTATATTTTCTTCCTTGGGCCGCTGAATACCATAAACAAGTATCCGGATATGCAATCTGTTGGGTTCCAATGATTTTACATTCAAACGATCCAAATTAATTTCAACATATGCCGTAACAGCAGACCACTGTTCTGGAACCAAAGATGCATCAGAAAACGGAAAGCCAGAAACGGTTATGTCCCCTGTCAGTCTTTTCTTTGTTGTATGGCTTGTAAATAGTTATAGTCCTATCACTTACAGAAAGTCAGTGGTCATATCATATACAGAAACTCAGACAGCATTTAACCATGTTACTTCTCTCATTTTCTTGAACTTCTGGATTCTGCTCTACAACCTTACTCAAAAGAACCAATCTTTTCAAACGTGACATTTGTGTACATCCTCGCTTCTGCTGAGTGTTATTATGGCAACTGCCAAGACGTCAGATGATGGATGCTAAGCTGGCTAGTAGAACATTATTGCTGACTAGATTAACTGACAGTAAAAACATGCATGCTTTATAATTTTCATGATGTCAGTAATTATTAGCGGATTTCAGTGAAATAAAAACTATATTACTGTTTATGTTGTCTGTACATTTATCCATTGATATATTCATACATCCTATCAAAATAAGAAAGCAGTCATATAAACTGTTCTGAATCCCACACAACCAATCTAATATTTACGTATGTAGATTAGAATCTCCAATAGGTACTTCTACCATTTCTTTGCGTTATTGCTTAAACTGTACTGCATTCAACTTTGTGCTTCAGTATCCAATTCTCTATTGTTTTCTTAATCATCATCTTCAATGTTTCGGACATGTAACTTCCTTTCACTTCCTGGTATTTTCTTGTGAGTTACACAGGACACATGTGTGCGATCCATGTTCTTAAATATTGTACTATTTTTGACAATTTTCTCGTCTTTCCAGGAAACATAGACAAGCTTCTGCATTTACTTAATTTTCTTGTCACCCTGGCTTTTTAAACCAGTTTTTAGAAATGTTCTGGTATTTCTTTTCTATTTTCCTGGACCGTGTAAGAGAGGCCATTCTGATGTAAATAGGGATAGGTAATTTTCCAGACTTTATGTGTGTGTGTGTGTGTGTGTGTGTGCAGAAGACAGATGCCCCCAACCCCCAACATTTCAAAACTATAAAAAGTGTTTATGTATGAGTTATAACAGGTAGTATACTATATAAGCTGAATAATACACGGAAATCAATAGCAGCAGTGTGTGATTTTTACTCTCGTGTAACTTGTGATTATTGACAACATCCAAACAAATCAAGATACCTGACAGAAATACCAGACAAAAGAATATCATATTTTAAAATACTAATTTGTTTGACTCGTTTTCTGACAGAACGAATATGTGATTATTCCCATGAGATCACTGAGTTATTTCTGTAACAACAATAAAGAAATTATCTCTGTTTCAGAAACTATACACACATGCCTATACAACTTATTCCCCTTGGTTTTATACACAGTACAAAGTGGAATTTAGATGTATGTAATTTGAATTTTATTTTAAATCGTTTAAAAAAGCTGAATTATATACATGTTCTGCTACTTTTCGTACCGAGGGCACACAAATACCAAAATACTTGCCGGCCTCATTCATTTATTGAAATATTCTTTCTTCGTTAGTTTCTATATTAAGAGATCTGACACATCTTGCAATTTTCGGGTATTTTCCAGTACAACCTTGTTTGGTATTCTCACTCTGAGTAATAGACTGAAGATTTTGTAATTTGTTATTTGTTGGTCATCCATCAATATGATAAATTGCAAGACCATCTTTGATCAGTCCATGGAAACACTCATATACAAATCTAGACAATAATATCTTTTCCCCCAACACAAAACATCAAATACCCCAGGCCATTGTCCGTTACTAATGTTTTTATAAATCTGCGATGTCTGACAACACCTTCACAAGATGCCTCATAATCGATGATCACGGGATGTGGTTGAAATTCTCGGCTCATTTATATACATATATATTATTTGTCTAATTAGTTATTTGGTTTAATTATTATTTAGAGAATCTAGTAATGTAGTCTTGAGGTGTTTTAATGATTTTGTCAAGGACGCTATCATTGACAGGGTCAGAGTTTTTAACTCTATCATTATAGCACTCAAGTTCCCTGTATCGCTTACCACCACAATTGAGACACAGCTGTGATATTCCTCGCACACCCACCCCACATCATATGTGGACTAAAGCTTCCCCGTCGTACACTCTGTGAATGATATCTACATAATTCATTTCTGCATGATTTGTTACTAACAGTTACTGATACTATCATAAGCCATTTACAGTGATTCATTAGATATAAATTCTTTATTTAAATACTTGTTTTAATTATAATATGGAGGAGTTCGAGAGATTATCCACAACAAAAAAAAACAACCTGGAAAAATACTAAATTCAATCTCGATAGAGTATCCATAGATGTACCAAATAAGGGTCTAATAAGTGATAGACTCATGATAGACAAAATCCATGAGGGATTTAACGAATTTAAGCGCGACAGAGCATCTCACTGCTGGTCAACATTTCGAATCGATGGTGGTGTTGATGCTACCATGAACGACCAAAAAGTAGCAGTGATAATCTCGCATCTTGACCATAGAAAGTATTTTTTTAGAGTGAAATTTATTATCCGTTTATAAACAGGAAATTGGATTATTCGTGATAAATTTGAACGCTTCTTGAAGTATAAAAGAGCTGTCTCTGTGAGTCAGGATTCCAAAACAGGAACGCTGCCTGGAATTGACAAACCGTATTGCGAGAAATCTTATCCTGTAACCGCGGTTGTTGATGGGATATATCCATTATATGGCAAACGAAGTATTTAGAAATTTAAAACCATGAAACAGTCGCCGCTGACTTTGTCAGTGAGGATAAATTGTGTAGCCGAACGAATAATAGAGCGTTGTACAAATGCGTTGCATGGAAACAAATTGACGGATCGAAGACGCCAAAAACAAATGAATGGGAGTTAGCAGTCCGGGAGAAAGTGACCACGATTCAAACGGTAGCTGAGCTAGAAAAGATATTAAAATTTCCAATAACCGTAGCGACAATAACAGGAGAAGTATTATATGAATCAAAATAGAAATCGAGGGGATCTCCCAAAAAAATTATTGACCATAATGCACATGCTTGGACCTCCGCAGTTACAATATTTCCACGAGATAGAAACATAAAATATCTACCCGTGGGGTTCTCCGGAGAGGAGGATTTGTTTGATTTTATTCATGCGGAGAGTGAAACCGATCCTGTGTCAGTGTGGTTATTTCAGAGTTTTGAAGACGAAGAGTGTAAATTTGATCAATCTGTAAGACCTAACTGTGAAATATACCGTACTGAATCTCTTCATGATGAGATGAGAAAACTAGCCTGTGATTTTTCAACTAATAACGGCGAACAATTACTAACAAACTGTTTTACAGTCCCGTTAGTTACAGCTCATTTCGCGAGAAGGAAAATCTGTGGAAACCAACAAGAACTGAATTTCTGTCAGATGTCCAGTCAGGCTGTGTTGAATATGGTCATAGTGGATTATGGAATGCCAAATATGATCCTTAAAATGTTTTTTCGGTTGATATGGTTGCGTGTTATGGATTATGGAATGCCAAATATGATCCTTAAAATGTTTTTTCGGTTGATATGGTTGCGTGTTATCCAAGGAGTTTTCTCGGGTACGGAGAAGGCTCTGAGTATTTTAAAAGATTTGGGCATCCTACACATGAGATGACCCGTGTTGCGATTAATGAGCCGCTACCCGATTTGGATCTAACCAGATTCGCTCATGTGGTATCATTTGAATTCGCTAAATGACTTCATCCGTGCTGTTATGTTTGGATTGGTAGACATATATCTGAAAATAAACACTGGATGCCAATAGTATTATTACGGTATATGATTGATTGTAAAATGCTGATATCGCTGATTGTCAGTGAAGCATTTATATCATATCGGAAACAAACTGAAGTTTGGTTACCACATCCCAACAGTCTAGATAGTATAATTGGCAATTACAAAGAAAACGTTCCTTCACTCGACGAAGAATATATATCGTTAAATGGTCAAAGGAGATCTTTGAAGTTAGAAATAAACATGCAAAAGTTCTCGGTAGAAGAATAATTGGTAAATTAACCCAGGATGGAAAATATCATCACAATCGACATTAATCACGATTAATTATAGATGATGCTGAATACGATTTTATAATCGCAGATTCAACATCATGAGGTATATATGTCAATCGTAAAGATGCTTTTTTGTCCGATGGAACAAAATTTGGTACAATTGTTTTACATAGATGGAGATAATCCCCAATAAACATATTTAAGGACATCTATGCTGGCTTATGCTTCTATCAATTTACTTTCGATGATAAATAGATTTCCTGAATCCCCGGTTAGAGTCGCCACAGATTCATTTTACATAGATGTAAAACATAGCGAAGCATTGGCTAAATTTACAAATTCCGACGAGTGTTGGGGATCATGGAGAATAAAAAGGGAAATATTGCGTGATTATTCTAAATCAGCAGATGTTACAATTGAAAACAATTACTTGAAAAATAATCAGATATCAGAAATATCTAGTGCGCCTTCGTGTCCCGATCTAATATGTAGATATAAAACCAGTTACTTAAACGGGTGAGGTTGGTCAGGAAAGACGACTCGTGTGATCGAATTATTTCGAGAAAAATCAAAGAAGATTGTGCTAACACCAGCACACAGACTTGCAAGAGAGATGAAACGGCGAGGAGTTAATGCTTGCACTTAGCACAGTTTCTTTCGATGGAAAGTTGATGCATGGATTCCTGATCGAATGGGCGAGAAATATATTCCTGTAATTATTATTTGGGATGAGATATGCACAGTATCGTTAGAGATATTAAAATGTTTCTTGATTGGCTATTGCTAGCGAATACAACTGTGATAATGTGTGGCGATCATGGTCAATAACCACCATTTGTTGGTAAATCTCCGCATGATTGGTCGAAAATTTTGTCCATTTTTATGAAGAAATTAATACTGATCACAGATCTCTTGATAAAGAATTACGTGAATTTAAGAAATTAATCAGATTACAACCGGATAAAATCCAGTGTGAAATAGCTCGTGAAATAATTTCAGAAACCCCGTTAAATGATTTTTGGGAAGTGTGGAGACCAAACGATTTGATAGTGGCAAGTACAAAGATAGTTAGAGACACACTTCAGATGAAGTTATTTAAAACACACAAAGAAAAAGTAGCAACACTTCCAGTACCATTGTGTTATAGGCCTACGGATACACGAAGGAAAAATATTGAATTGATATTCCTAGATAAACTGAGAAGCAGATTCTCATGTTAAATGATATTGTGTCGGTTGATATCAGTGGTGTTGAAGATGCATTGCGTGCTGATAAATCCCCATGGAAGCTAGGATACGCAATGACAATACATGTACATTCTTCGCAGGGATTGACTATATCCGATACAATTGTTTGGATCGTAGATGATCGCATCGAGTGGTCAAATTTAGTTTACTTGGCAATATCCAAAGTCCAAAAAATAAATCAACTTCGAAGAGTTGTTTTAGATGCGAATGACACCAGAACATAAAATTGTCAGCGATGACATAATCAGAAAATAATCATCTCTGGTTATAAACAACAGGATAAAAAAAGTAAACGAAAATTTGCTATTGATGCTGAATTTATAATTACGCTGAAACAACAACAGAATAATCACTGCGCGAGTTGTAATTGTATAATGCGTTGGTGTTGGTCGGATAAAGATCCTTGCCAATTTACCGTAGACAGAACAGATAACAGTCTTGGTCATACCAGAGATAATGTGATGTTGACTTGTCTTGAGTGTAACAGACGCAGAGGTGTTAGTTAAGACCACGCGGTGGTAATTGAGTATCCTCGGGTATCACTTGTAATTGTTCCCGTGTAAATCAGCGCTGAGGAGTAGTTGAATCTATATATATTGCTGGTCTACCCGTGGATCTTGTTATGTTAGATATTTCATGTATAGTCACACTCCAAAACGGATCAGTAGCTCTTTTTGTACCTCTTTCAAGCTCTCCTGGTTCATATAAAAATATCAGTGACATTACCGAGTATTCGTTGTTTTGAGAAATCATTTTGCGGTTTTTGTTCCCGAATATAACCTTATGATTGCGTTAATAGGTTTCAAATTAATTGTTCGAGTAATTTTATTATTTAGCGCGTTAATTACAGCTGATAATCTCTTGACCCATTCACGAGATCGTGTATCCTGGATAAATTCCCTCGCGTATTGATATCCAAGGAACCGCTCAGCAAGTGTCCGATTAAATCGTTCAACAATTGTCTGATCGCGATGTAGTGCAGTATTTCCTCATCTGATGGTGACATTATGATGCTTCATTGTTGATAACACTGCACCCTGAAATTCCTTGCCAGGATCAACTTGTAATAGATTTGGCCACTGCAGAAGACCTCGTCGATAAATCCTTTCAAACGCAGAAGCTACTTCAGTTGATGATTTTGTTCTTATCAGCTTTGCTTGTTTGTATCTACTCGCAACATCAACTACGGTTAGCGCATACTTGCATGTTTGTTTATTAATAGTATAATGCGTAAGAAATAATATATCAGCTTTATTAACTTCATTAGGGACGCTGACGTCAAAATGTGAGAAGTTAATTTGTTTAGGAGGTGGAATATAAATTTGCCATATCGCCTGTTTAGATAACCAATCCGCCGCGGTGGTATTTTTAACTTTTGCGCCGTTAGCGAGTTTATCGATTGCTGATTTACCCCTCCAGTATCCTCTTGGGGAATAATAAATAAATTCCATGCTGTTATTAATTATCAGCACCCAGCTTTAATTTATTTTATATCGCCGATTTTATCATCCATGAAGCTGATTTTTCTTGAAGGATTTTTCAGTGATAGAATTTAACGCATGAATCAATTTCACATCTGCGATATGTCTGTGTTGCAGATTGCTGCTTTTATAAGCAACATCATGAGCATGACACGCCTTATCAATAGCGTTTATTGGATATTCACCAGGTCGGGGTTGGTTTTGATGATCGAGTAGGATATCGAGTCTGGTTCCAGGTCCACAATAACTATACCCTGGAAGGTGTTTTTCTCCTAGATATTTTACCTATGGAGTCCCGGGAAGTTTTGTCAATTTTGCTGCAATATCACCTCGTTTTTTTTTTTAAATCCTTGGAAATAAATTTAATTTTGTTTGTACCACATTGTACACACTTACCAGCAAGTGCTGATCTGTTATTGCTTGTTATAATCGTTGTCAAGTCATTTGTGCTAGTACGCTTCTTACATTTCACACATTATAGATCCATAATTTACTTATAATAACATAAATGTAATTGATTTCTAGGCGACAAAAACACGAGAACCCATTAAGCATCATGGAGCACTACCAAATTCTATTCGCATGATTATAATTGGACCATCTGGAAGTGGCAAGAAGTAGTTGTTACTTAATTTTATAACGAGGTGGATGAAATGGGATAAAATATATTTGGTAGCCCCAAGTGTAGACGATCAGCGACGTTACGAGGTGTTAGAGGATTTTAACGAGAAAGCAAATTCGGAAATCGCTGTAACCGATATCGAGGAGGCACCAAGTGTTGATGTTATTGATAAAACTATTAACAATTAGTTGTATATGATGATGTGATGCTAGACAATCAAATGAATCTCGCTAGGATGTTTTCCAGATGTAGGCATAAAAATACTGATGTGATATATGTTACCAAGTGATATACACAAATACCAAAATGATCAGGGATAACTGTAATATTCTTGCTGTATTTAATGGAGTTGACACACATACATTACGAAGTATTCACCAGACCTAATGTTGTGGAGATATGGATTATAATCTCTTTAGAAATTTCTTTAGTCATGCTCAGTCAATCCCACATGGATTTCTAACGATAAATTTGCATGACCCTAGATCAAGATATCGTATCGGACTTGATCAAATATTTGGTTTAAACCATAACACTGAAATAGTTTGTCTCCGTATAGATTTCAAAACTTGGTCCTTTTACTCTCTCTCCGTAGCAGCCTTATTTTTGTGAAAACGTATCTATTCACTCCCCCTCTCTCTCTCTCTCTCTCTCTCTCTCTCTCTCTCTCTCTCTCTCTCTCTCTCTCTCTCTCTCGTCTTGTCTGCCTGAAATAGTTTCATTTTGAAATAGTTTCGGTTTGTCTGAAAAATTTCGGTTTATTCTCTGATTTTGTCTGAAATAGTTTCGGTCTGTCCACACCTCTTGCTGCTATTTTCTTACTTTTTACAACACCAAGCTCACACTGAGTACCTGTGTATCATATATGATACAGTTTACATGCAGTTAGAGAACTGTGTCAGACTTCAAATGTAAATGAGTTAATTCAGTGTAATCCAGTTTTGAAATATACAGTAGTAAATGCTATTTAATGAATTTGTCAAATTCAGTTGAGTAATGTTTTTCGTAGTTCCTATTAAATGCCTGTGTCTCAAGTCAATTATATCAGGACAACTGAAATTATTGGTGCTGACTCCAGGATTGTATCACAAAGCATTGTTCTTTTGTACATTAAGTTTTGCCATAGTTTACCAATGAGTTTTTCTGTTTGACATCTAGGTTGATAATGGGCAGTCAAGTGTTGAGACAGAAACGACTCCATCTGGACCAAGCCGTGAGGACTCTGAAGATGAGAAACAAGGTAAGGATGATGACACAAAATTGTCCCATGTTTAGGATTCAATAAATTTAGGTTCATCACCATACTCGCGTGTAAAAAATTGAGAATTGTAGAGGTTTATCTCAATTAGGTACATTTATGTGACATTGTAATTTAACAAAAATGAGTGTAAAGTGTGAATACAGTGGTGTATAAATAATTTCCGAGAGAGCTGTCATTTCATTATGCATCTTGGCATATTTGTTATTCTAGTTTATATTTAAAAGTACATAATGTATATTTCTTGCTGTAATATATTAGTGAGAGACAAATGATATAACTACAATGGTCGTGCCACTTGTATTGTCCCAGTGGCGATATCATTTTTGGAACTATGTGCTGTACATTTTTGCATTTAGAAAGAATAACTTTCTTTGCGCATGTTCTAAACACCTTTATTGCAGTGCTTGTATATTTCTTTAATTTCTCTAATATCTCTCTCCCCTTTACTCTCTCTACCCATCAGAATGAATGGATTTTAAAATGTGTCAAGACTGTTGACCTTCTAGAACATACATTTATGTAATTAATATAAAGGTGCCACTAATAACCCAATTTCAGATAATAAAAAGCTGTTTTCACTTTTGTAATAATTAGCTATTCACACCAATCATTCCAATTTTCAGAGATTGAACTTACATGACCTATTGCCATTTGATACTTATTTTCTGTCAGGCATATAATATAACTCTTTAACTATATGACAAATGGTATATTTTGAAAGAAAAACTCTTAATTACATGTACATCCAATATTAAAAACTTTTACTAATGATTTTGTCTGTCTTCACAGTGATGCTCATATCAGCAATTAATATAAACATTTGCCATTGATTAGTGTAGATTGCTAAACAAGAATTACTTGAAAAATTAAAATTGTGGTCATGCATCTCTTACTCAAAATAACGGCAAGCCTGCTAACACAACACAATTTACCCCAAAACAAAATATGTAGTAATACATAAATATTGCAGCCAGAATTCTTAACATTTCAACTAACAATCATTAAGCATGCAGTTTTAATGTTTTACACTCTGAAACCTGTTGGAGTATTGTCTGTTTATTGCATAAAAACAATCAATCAACAGAAATGCACAATATGAAGCATTATAATGTACAAACAAAGTTGATGAAAGTTACAGTCTATAAATTCTTCTAGCATTTTTGAACTTCTTTTTACTGATGTAGTAATGCAATCATAATTAGCATTCACACTCAAATGAGAAACAAGTCCCTTCAGTTTGAAGATTTTGAAGATATCCCCCCTCTTTCTCTCTCTCTCTCTCTCTCTCTCTCTCTCTCTCTCTCTCTCTCTTCTCCGTGCATTTGTGTGTGGTCTAAAAACCTGCCTTTACTGATCACTGCCATCTCAATTACTTCTGTGTGTGAAGCAACCTCAGGCTTGGCTAGTATCTGTTAGAAAGCTTGTTAGTAGCTTCCTTTGGGATATTGGTTCTCACCTTGGTTTACTCAGGTCAGTAGTTTCCTTTGGGATATTGGTTCTAATATGGGTTTACTCATGTCAGTAGTTTCCTTTGGGATATTGGTTCTTATATAGGTTTACCCAAGTTAGTAGTTTTCTTTTGGGCTTTTGGTTCTTATATGGCTTCATCCTGGTCCATGTAACCAATATAAGTTATACTGACTGCCATGTATAATATGTTGTGCTAAACATTGCATTAAACCCACAACAACAAGCCTTGGGATTGGTATATTAGCAAAAGTGTGTTAGTATTACTCTTCCAAAACTACTTTAAGGATTGCCATGAAATTATACTTATATTGGACAAAGTGGACATTATAAAAATTTGTTATAATAATATCCAATTGATCCTAAGAAAACAGTATGCATGATCCCATTCTAACATCCAACATTGCTGTCATGGCAGCCATTTTGAAAGTCTTAAAACTAATTATTCTTTCTGAAAGTCACATCAGCAACAGTTTTTCACTCAAAATATTCACATGATGTCTGTTTAGTCTTCAATATATGTAGGACATAATGAGATTTTTTAAATGTGGTCAGAAGTTTTTATATGAATTGTTTCAAAACGAGTCTTAACCCAAATGGCCATGTCAGAATGGCTTAATGGTTATGTGTGTACAACTCTGACAATGTCAGT
This sequence comes from Unio delphinus, assembly GCA_029339505.1. Lineage (NCBI taxonomy): Eukaryota > Metazoa > Mollusca > Bivalvia > Unionida > Unionidae > Unio > Unio delphinus. Next base: position 1,138,609 of record JAQISU010000059.1, on the reverse strand, counting down.
ACAAGTCTATGACAGTATTGTATACATGCCAGCAATTATGCTTTTGTTGCAATCATCATGTTTCTTTTCTTCACTAAATTATGCGTCAACGCATATGGATTATGCTTTTTTTTAATATCATTTTGTCAGAAAAATCAATTATTTATTTTCTTGTTTTTATTAGCATTCAATTAATCCCACAGACCATATTTTAGAAAAGACGGCTTTTACGTGGCTACAATATAAGAGTACGCTTGTCCGTGGACTTGTGTGCACTTTCGTAACAGTATCATATTCTATTTATAGTAAACATGGTTTACTTTCAAACTTTAAACCTCGAATTCCATTTATAGCATCTGTATGGCTTAGTGAGGAGAGAACAGACTGATTTTCTGATTTTAATCTTTTTGTGCTTATTCTTTGTTTTGATTCATATTTACTGCAGAATCAGTCTAAAGGTATAATGTGGTGCCAAAACGTATATTTGATTTTAGTCAATGCATAAATATGAGCAGCAGGGAGCGCAAATCGGACAACCTTTAATAGAGGCGTCCATTTGGCAAACCAAGGCTTCCTCCAAAATCGTAAAAAAAGTTTCCTTTGGGGACGTAAGGTCGTTGTCGCACTCCCTGTGCTGCTATGGGAGTCTAATGCTAGTCTCTGTATAATGGACTAATGACAGTTTTAAAGACTATACGTCTAGTTAAACCCATTGTAATAATAATACCTATGTACAGATTATAGTTGGAAGTGAAGTATGCTAGTCTCTGTCTAATGGACTAATGACAGTTTTAAAGACTGAAGACATCTAGTTAAACACATTTTAAAAATGCTTTAAAAAAGTCTGTCATTTGCCTAAACAATATTACTTAAATAAAACATTATTCTAGTGTTCTTTTTTTTAATTTTAACATTATTCTGTTGATTGGTTCTTTATTTTAAAAAAATCAATAGTCTATAGATTTGGTACTTTAATTTTAAATCACATTCAGTGAATTATTAGTGCTTGACACTTTAATATCATTGACTTGTAGTTCAGCAGAAAATGCAAATCACTTAAGAGTGCAAAGGTTACATGCAACAATAATTTACACTTGAAAATGGTTTGATTTTTAGTGTACCGATAAGGTTACATGTAACAATAATTTATAATTGAAAATGGTTTGATTTTTAGTGTATCGATAAGGTTACATGTAACAATAATTTACACTTGAAAATGGTTTGATTTTTAGTGTACCGATAAGGTTACATGTAACAATAATTTATAATTGAAAATGGTTTGATTTTTAGTGTATTGATAAGGTTACATGTAACAATAATTTACACTTGAAAATGGTTTGATTTTTAGTGTATGGATAAGGTTACATGTAACAATAATTTATAATTGAAAATGGTTTGATTTTTAGTGTATCGATAAGGTTACATGTAACAATAATTTATAATTGAAAATGGTTTGATTTTTAGTGTATGGATAAGGTTACATGTAACAATAATTTATAATTGAAAATGGTTTGATTTTTAGTGTATGGATAAGGTTACATGTAACAATAATTTATAATTGAAAATGGTTTGATTTTTAGTGTACCGATAAGGTTACATGTAACAATAATTTATAATTGAAAATGGTTTGCCTTTTAGTTTACCGATAAGGTTACAGATTACAATAATTTATAATTGAAAATGGTTTGCGTTTTAGTTTACCGATAGGGTTACAGATTACAATAATTTATAATTGAAAATGGTTTGCATTTTAGTTTACCAATAAGGTTGAAGAAAAAATAACTTGATATGTCTAGGAACACGACATAGTACGCTAAATTGCCAGATCTATGTGTTTATGTAAGATACATTTTTCTAACCTTTAGCACATAGTTTTGTTATATATATATATATAATGGCTCTTCTATCTCTTTCCGTTTACAACTATGACATAGAAAGTATCATGACATTTATTCAAGGGTCATGGGTCATGGTAAGTCTTGATATATGATCTTTACTAGCTTAATTAATTGTCCGTCTTAGGACGGCAGTCACAAAGGATTGTTTCAACATAAAAACAAAAGAAAATTAAAAACTGTGGTGAGCGAGTTTAAAAGCGAGTTCGAAGATACATTTTAAAAATGAAGTAAAAGAATAAGAAAAAAAATGGGATGCTGCAAGTTTCCAACACGTGAACAATACTTTTAGCATGTTAGACAGGACATACATAAAAAATACAAATGTCGGAGTGGATACTTGTACATTCGATAAAATGTTATTTTATGTCATTGTTTAAAAAAAAGTATGTCGTGCAGTTCATTCATGAGATCCCTGACATTTTCAAATCGCTCTTGAAATTCGATGCAAGGCGGCATCCTTTCTTGAAATTTCAATTCCCATCATACTCTTTGCATTTAGTTCAACGCTCTTGCTTTCTTACTTTGTTTGATTCGCAACACCGCCTCAAACTTAGTGTTCAATATATTTCAGTACCATTTAAAGAAAATATTTTAACAAATGTATAAGCAACAGTTTTTCATTAATTTTTTTAAGCAATCAGAGCTACCCCAGAACAGGCATTTCAAAGACATTTATTTTCTACTCACTTATACTTGTATTTATTTAAGAGGAGAAAAAACCCAACTTTTATTAACTTCCTTAAAGGCCAAATTTTGCATGAACTTATATGTTTATGATGAACTATGCCAGAACCATCCCGAACGCACCTTTACATTTATTTCAATAGTTTGCTGAAATAACTTTTTGACCACATTAAACAAAAATCTTCGTTTTTATGTGTATACCAAATTAATCGCACTAGAAACTCCATTTGACACCTACTTTGTTTAAGGCCTTTAAAAGTTTAAAATTATTGTAATTAGGAAATTTATTTGGATAAATGGTTATGCTGAATCTCTGGGCTATGTACTGTACTGGCCATATAGTTTATGGGCTATGTACTGTACTGTCCATATAATTTATGGGCTATGTACTGTACTGTCCATATAGTGTATGGGCTATTCATTTTAGAGGCTATACAGAGCCTCTGGAAATATGTTGTACGGGAAAACAGTGTCTGGGGCTGTGTATTGTATTGGCTGTGGAGTCTCTCGACTGTGTACTGTACGAGTCAAAAGTCTTTGGACCATGTACTGTATAAGGTAAAGCAGTCTATGGACTATGTACTGTACGACGTAAAGCAGGCTATGGGCTATGTACTGTACGAGGTAAAGGAGTTTTTGGGTTGTTTACTGTACGGGGAATTCAGTCAATGGATTATTTATCATAATGCAGTCTATGGAATATGTATTGTACTAGGTAATCAATCTATGGGCTGTGTATTTCACGGGTAATGCAGTATATGGGTTATGTACTGTACGACGTAAGCAGTATGTGGACTATGTACTGTTCAAGGTAAAGCAGTATATCGGCTATGTACTGTATGAGGTAAAGGAGTCTTTGGGCTGTGTACTGCATGGGTAATTCACTTAATGGGCTATGTATTGTACGAGGTAACGCAGTCTATGTGTTATGTGTTGTACAAGGTAACGCAATATATAGGCTGAGTATTGCATGGGTAATGCAGTCTATGGGCTATGTATTGTACGAGGTAAAGTGGTCGATGTGATATGCATTGCACAGGTAATGCAGTCTATGGATTATGTATTGTACGAGATAAACCAGTCTATGGGCTACGTATTACACTGGTAATGCAGTGTATAGTCTATGTACTGTACAGGCAAAACAGTTTGAGGGCTATATACAGTATGGGCTATGCAGTCTCTAGAATGTACTGTGTGAGGTAAAACAGTCTCTGGAATATGAGTTGTACGAGTAATGCAGTCTTTGAGCTTTGTAAAGTACAGGCATACCGGATGATACAGAACTTCATTTAGGTTAATTTGTGGCATAGGTCTTCAACATAATATCAAATCAGATGCTTGACAGAAGTGCAATTCCGATGTTTGGATTTGGTTCATAAATGGAAAAAACGGTTGAGAAACTTTTTTTTAAGTAATGTTAACTCGTATCCTTTCCTAGCACTGTTTTGTAAGGAAAATAATAAGTACAGTGACTGTTAGTTTACTTGGCTTATTTATAATTTCATGTATTTATCTTTTTCTGTAGATTGTTATTATTATTATTATTATTATTATTATTATTATTATTATTATTATGTGTATTATAAATAGTGTTATTATTATTATTACTTTTATTATTATTATAATTATTAACATTATTTTATTATTTATCATCATTTTTATTACTATTAGTAGTAGTATTATGTGTATTAAAATTAGTGTTATTATTATTATTATTATTATTATTATTATTATTATTTGTATTATAATTAGTGTTATTATTATTATTATTATGTGTATTATAATTAGTGTTATTATTATTATCATTATTATTATTATTATTATTAGTTTTCAAGCTTTATAATAAATAGCTAATGCTGCCAGGTGGCGCTTTCATTTAAACTTTTAGCAGGTTTTTATTGATTCATACGGATGGCTTAGTCTTGCCTAAAAATTGCGGCGTACGTGTACTGTAGTGTTGTAGGTTTTTCCGCAGACCTAGGTGACGGGATAAGTGCGCTTGACCAAGATTAAGTCTGAATCAGAGTTAATATCAATCATCCAAACATCCAGGCACGGACTTAGTTGTTTTTAATTGTTTCTTCTGAAGCACACTTTGTAAAAGTATACACTGTATCTTCCAATTCTATTCTTCTGATGCCCTGCCCCCCCCCCCCCCCATGGCACCCGGTGAAACTTGCACCCCCTGCATCCCCTAGGTAAGCTACTGACTTGCCTATGTACATCTTAATAATGTTACATTGGCATAGTGTAATTTTTAGTGCATAGTGAACATTTCATGACATGCCAATCATGTCAGCTAACCCATGTACATCTTCATGATATTACATTGGCATAGTGTATTTTTTAGTGTATAGTGTACATTTCTTGACACACCAATCATGTCAATTGGCCTATGTACATCTTAATGATGTTATATGGCATAGTGTATTATTAGTGTGTAGTGTACTTTTCTTTTCTTTAAACTAATTTACTAGCTTCCAGAAATAGCCCATTGTGAGTTAAATACGGCTTTAAATCCACAGTATCATAAATCGGAAACTAACATCTTTCAAGAGAAAAGAAAACATATTGATACAAACCGGTAATGACATGCAATGCACAGATTATTGATGGTGAAAATAATGTACAACTTCAATTTAAATTTGAAATATATTACTTAATATATTACTTAAATGATATGTTTACTGTGTAGAAATCACAGCAAATACAGATATAATTTTCCTGTCTTTTTAAATTTTAATTGCTGGCATTATTCTTCGCATGATCAGTGACATGGTTAGCGAGCATGACTTTGTGTTTAGAAAGAATCTACGTCTAGTATTTGTAAAAGAGGAATTAAAGGAAAGAAAAATGTATAAATGTCAAACATGAATGGCACCTGACATGTCTTCCAGTCTATTATTTATATTGTACACAGAGATGAGTCGTATCATTCAAACAATGAAATCTGAGAAATTCTTATATTTTAAGGAATCAGTTTTATTCATGTGTTAAGTATGAAATAGTTCTCTATGTGTCTAGCACACTAGGATTATACGTTTTAAATATAAAATATGGTGTTCATTCTTATATTGATGTTAAGTATGAAATAGATCTGTATGTTTCTAGCACACTAGGATTATCATAGGGTTTAAATAGAAAATATGGTATTCAGTCATAGATTGATGTTAAATATGAAATAGATCTGTATAATTCTAGCACACTGGATTATCATAGGGTTTCAATAGAAAATATGGTGTTCCATCATATATGTTAAGTTTTTTGCAGCTGATTTAATATTCTTAAGATACAGAAGAAAAAAAAATTGAAACCTGCAGGTGAACTTTTTGCATGATAACGGTGGACTCTGTAAGTGAAGAGCTCCTAACATTGACAAAGGGAAGCAACTCTCTGATATATACATGTGGCAGTGACATTACATAGGACATGTTCACGAGTTTTTTTTTAAACAAGTTCCATCATCATTAAATTTGCCTAAATATTGCTTGAAAACAAACTAAATGTATATTTTATTTGCAATCTCACTCTATGATCCTGTTACCTTTAAGTTAGTGCATACTGTTATTATCTGCCTAAAACAAGAAATGATTATCTGCATTGCAAAAAGAATGCATGATTACTTTATTGTACACATTAGGAGCAATTTGCTTTTTCCTTTTCTTCATTGAGATTGATAAATGTCAAAATATTTTAATTTCAGACCCACTCCTTCCTGTGGAGATCCTCAGTATGGACGATAATTCCATTCAGCTGTACAAAAAAGCTCTTGATGCTGGAAAGGAGAAGGTTTACAATATAAGAGTGATGGTTGTAGGGCAATTTGGGGTTGGAAAAACTACCTTGATAAAGCGCCTCCTTGGTCAGCCGGTTGATATATCTGAGAGTAAAAGCACGGAAGGAATTGATGTGCATAAACACTGTTGCAAAATCTCTATGGATAAAGGGGAATGGATACAGCAGGCTGAAGGTAAGCCATCACTATCCACGAAATTTTTAAAGAAAAATAATGTCATGATTTTGCCTGTCCAAAAGTGCATGGGCAATGTTGTGTATTACCTTTTTAGTATCAAAATGGCAATTGTAAACACGAGATATTATAGGGGTTAACTGGATATACGTTTTGACCACTCCACCAGTGAGGTGTAAATTTGCTTGTATAATCTCCAGGAAAAAATATACATTAATTATTCTTAAATGATTTTCATATAATATGTATTTGGGGTCAGTCACGCATGGGTCACACTTTTGTTACTACACAATAACAGCAAATTGATCTTTAAAAAAATTGTTTTCAAAGAATGGTAACTGAGACTGATATATCACTCATTTGTGGAAAATGGCAGTTTGGACATGGACAATTTAATTAACATTATGAAGTTATCAACTTTTTGTAATATATTTCTGTTACAGTTTCTTTCCAAGCAGTGTTCCTATTACACCATAATGATTTTCAACGGAATTTTGATCAATGGAAATCTCATGTCTAGTGGAAGCAGTACTTTCAGAAATAAATACCAATTAAATTAAAAAAATTATCAAGTAAAATTTATGTTGTTTTATCTTTAAGTTCAGTTTAAGTGCAGTCATCACAAATTCAAAGTGTTTTCTTGTTTTTACAAAATAAAATGTGTCAAGCTTTTGTAACAGCTATGTCACCTAGCATTTCCTCTTAGTTAGAGGATCAATTACAGATGGAGTGAATCTCATTTGTCCAACTCAAGTTCCATAAATAAAGATTCCCTCATTAGGTTATCATCTCATTGATATTGGCCATACACAGTTAACCAATTATATGTACCAATCATGTACAAGGGAGTTGGCACCTGATTATGCATGAAACATGTGACAGTTAGGAGTTATCGTGTGATAGGACAGAGAGCTGAGGTTGAAAACTTGTCCATATTTGATAGTAAATATATGATTGAAACAAGTCTTATCTTAAAAAGTATAACATGTCTTTACAAATAGGCGACCTTTGAATTTACATTTGTCAATATTTGATGTCTGTTATATCTGATGACCCCAACTGTAATGTACTAGACTATATAGATAAGCAAGAAGGAACTCTAAGACTACCTGAGTGAATTTGTGAATGCAACTATTTTGATTTAGAAAGTCAGAATGATAAATGTATAAGACTTTTTTTTCAGGGAAAATTATGACATTTGCCCCCACTCACCACCCACCCCCAAACAAAAGATACGAGTAAAGCTATGTGTTTGACATTAAAGATTAATAATAATAATAATAATAATAATAATAATAATAATAATAATAATAATAATAAATGTTTATGATAATTCTATTGTTTGATAGTAGAATATCCTTCCAGAGGGCTGCTGTCAGTGCAGTTTGATTTCTACGTTTCAGATTCTGATCAATTATACACACTTCATCGTCTGAATAAGCTTTTATCGGTACCAGATCAGAAACCAAACATCCGCCAGGAGCAAGATGATATTGGGGAGGTAATCTATCAGATGGAGATAACTTCTGAAATAGATGGCACTAAAAGCAATGGTACATCAACCACTTCAGTGTCAGACCAGGAAGTTCAATCCTCCACTCAATTATCTATTACCAGGGGGGATGAGATACATCATGTGGAGCATTTAGATAAAGAGACAGGCTGTGTTGCTGTTCCACTGAGTGATGCAAAGTCCAGTGACAGTGAGAAAACGAAGGATGCAATGATGGAAATCATCCGTTTGGTCAATGAAAATGCTGACAGACTAGTGAAAGATATAGAGAAATATGCAGCATTGTCATTATGGGACTTTGCAGGTCAATTCGCTTTCTATACTACTCATCAAATGTTTCTCACGAGTCGAGCAGTTTATCTCTTGGTAATTGATCTCAGTCAACAAATCACCGATCTCATACAAGATGACAAGTGCTTCCTTGATGCAGATGGGATCAAACTGCACCAAGTTCTCGGTAAGTACGATATTTTTAGACAGGAGAGAGAAGATATTGGAAGTATATGGCAAAAGAGTTTAGAGCAGAAAGTGTTCTTTAAAAAAAAATGTTTGTCATTTTGTTTGATTAGAATTTTTAATGTAGCTTTAACAATTTTTTAGTCATATTGCTACGATGTCTGCAGTGAGGCAGTTTATAGCAATGACTAGCACTGGGGCATCATGCCACAGACATGTAGCATGATGTCCCACCCAGTCACATTATCATGACACTAGGCCGACCAGTCCTAAAACTAACCTCTTAATGCTGAGCGCCAAACAAGGCAGCTGTTAGCACCATTTTTGGAAGTCTTTGGTATGACTCAGCCGGGGATAGAACCCACGACCTCCCTGCTTCCGCAGTGGGTGCTTTAACCACTAGGCCACCGGAGCGTTCGCAACAAACAAATTAATTGTACATCAAAGATACATATGGTTGTTGATTTATACCAACCTGATGAAATAGATATTGGTACAAGTTTTAAAATGGAATAAGGAATCCCGCAAGTTCAAATAGATCAATATTAGCTATAGCAATACTCCTGAAAACAAATAAAGCGTTGAAATGGGAGCAGATTGCAGATACAAAGAAATATTCATAACTCGGACGAGATAAACAGAAAATATTGAAATTAACCACAGGGGATTATTATGACAACAAAACTCCCACAAACAAAACTATGATTGAAACAAGAAAAATTATAACAACAAAACTCCCACAAACCATACTCTGATAGAGACAGGGGATAATTACAACAACAAAACACCCACAAACCATACTCTGATAGAGACATGGGATAATTACAAGAACACAATTCCCCCAAACCAAACTCTGATGAGAGAGATAGGGGATTATTACAACAAAAAAACTCCCCCAAACTAAACTCTGATGAGAGAGATAGAGGATTATTACAACAAAAAAACTCCCCCAAACTAAACTCTGGTGATAGACAGGGGACAATTACCACAACAAAACTCTCCCAAACCAAACTCTGATGATCGAGACAGGGGATATTTACAACAACAAACTCCCCCACCAAACTCTGATGATAGAGACAGGGGACAATTACCACAACAAAACTCCCCCAAACCAAACTCTGATGATAAAGTACATTTACGGTTGACATATATACACGTGTTATAATAAATGTGACATTCAGCATTCATATGGTGGAATGCTGAGATAAGAGGTGTCAAAATAATTAAGACAAATATTTGTGTTCTTATTGTTACTATTTACCTGATACAATTATAAGCAACGTATTAATTTCTTTTCTTTGCAGACCTGATTCAGATTTGGATGAATTCCATCCATTCCAGTGTACCATCACCTGAAGCCATCATTCCCGTGATTCTGGTTGCCACGCATGTAGATAAGCTTTCAGAGGTATATTAAGCTGTGATTTAATTATAAAAGTTCATTTTAAAGATTACATTAAATTAATTTTTTTTCTATGAGCAGGCTAGGGGATTTGATCAGTAAAGATTTTAATAAATTAATTTTTTTCTATTAGCAGGCTAGGGGATTGGATCAGTAAATATTGTTTTAAATTAAGGTTTTATTAGTTTAGCAGGCTAGGGGATCCGATCAGTAGGTCTTCCATTTTCATATTATGCCAATAAATTCCTATGGGATGTGGGTCTGTCCACTCCGGGACCTTGGTCATGTATACATCTTTGAGCTTTTGGATCTTGCCTTCATAACAGGGCATTACTGCAGCTGGTTCCTAACATTACTTCATCACCATGTGGAAACCATTTGGAAGGTTAGAGGCATCATTTCTTCCATGACTGACAGATGTTCTTCGTCTATTGCCAACTCATTCCACTCCTTAAGCTCCTACTCACTGTGTTGCAATGTATGTGGTCATATGCCCTCTTCACCTCCTAGGGACTTAATGATTCCTACAAACTTCCAGCTCAGGGTGTCCTCAATGATGCAATCTCCATTGTGGTAGACTCACAGGAGTTTGATATGAATGTTGCACTATTGAAGCCTGCTCTTATGCTTGCCCCATCATCTATTTTAGATGTTGTATAAGAGGTATGTTATTTTGACAAGGCAATAGAGGACGTATATAACCTCTCCAGTTGCTACAAATGCCAATTGTCCAGTATTCGGATTACTGGTCAGCCCACAGTGTTCCAATTCGGTCCCATCATCAGGATCTCTACCACTGTTGGTCAGTAGTAATTGATTTGGGATGTTTTGCCCATCCTGGTGAAATAAGAGTTCACTCGGTCACAAGACTTTGTTTACATGAGGATTAATTTCGTCACAAACTAGAATTTATGAGTTCCACTGGCTCAGATAGATCAAATCCTGACTCTTTTAAAGATGCTGCGAGATAAAACTTCTTTGTCAGATCGACTGTACTTGTCCCTTCAATTGTCACTGCAGACATGGTTCTATTATAACGTCTTCATGTGTGACCTCCAGTTTTTTCTTCTCGCAAGTTGTAAATTCTCCATTAACACTGATTTTCCTAGGACCAGCATTTGATCACCATTTGCAGTAAATGCACCCGAACCACACTCCTGTAAGTTCACCGATGCACCAGATTCCAGTTTGGGCATAATTCTACAGGGACTTTGTACCCCGTCTGAATGGTCTCTCCACATATACAACATAGAGAAAAGGCTGTATACCTAGCTTCACAAAGGTGCCTTATGCAAGGAGTCGATGTGTTGTTGCTCATTTCTAATGTCAAGGAGGTATACATGTCCCTTCTCTTTGCTTGGACGTCTTTGTTTGGAAGTCTGGAATTTTCTGCCCTGTGCCACCTCAAAGAACAAAATGCTCAGAGTTTGGCATATTTTGGGCAAGAAGAACATTTTGGTGGACCGTTTTCCTTCACTGGCAGAGCCTTTCTCACAGAATGACCTCTTCACCACACTGTTAATCACTTTTCCTGCTGTGAGGTAGTTTTCTGGTTGATCTATCTATAAACAGGATCAACAAAAAGACTTACTTGTATCCTGTAGTGGACCAAGGAGCAGGGTCAGTGGATGCATTTAGTATCTGGTGGGATTGGCTATTCACTTGCGACCTTTCTACCCTTCTGACTGATTCCTCAAGTTCTGTAAAACGTCACAACTTGCACTGCTCAGATCATTATCACAGACCCACTCTTGGCACCAGTTGCATCATTCAGTCCAGGAGATGTTCTATGATACCAGGTGAAGAATCTTCTGTGTTTGCTACAGTAGGAAACATGTTGAGTATAGCTGGCCCTCTATAACTTCTCTTACTGATTTCTTTCCTTTTCTTTTTGAGAAAAAAATTGCTTTGTAGATACTATCAAAGTATAGAGAGCTACCCTTTCATACACACTTAAATTGTCTCAAGGCACAGTAGTTGGTTTGGATTCAAACTTTATCAATCTTACTAAGCATTTAGAACTGTAGGAACCTCACTCGTACTCTCTTCCACCTAGATTAGGGGTCTCAAACTCGTAGCCCGCGAGCCATTTGAGGCCCGCGAGACGATAGTTTGCAGCCAGCTACCTGACAGCAAAGTCTAGTGTTGATGCGGCCCGCAAGTTTTCCCCATTCTCATATCTATAATGTGACCCTCCACAACGGTTTCAGTCGAATCTCACCGACTAGTCTAATTCTGATTTTTATTATGTTTGTATAGGTTTGGACGTTGATTATAATGGTAAAATCATATTAAAATCGAACTAAAAGATTTTATTTTATAGCATTTTATGAGACAAACATGGCCAAAGTGCGGTTTTGAGAAAATACGCTTCGAATGTTGTATATACATGTATCAAAAGTTAAAAAAGTCAGTTAGTAGGTAACGCACAACCATAATTGTGTAAATCGTAGCAATCTGACACAGTATCAAAGAATCCTTATTAAAATTGCCGCTACTGTGTATGAGTGACGAGTGAGGGAAATTCCGAGCCTGTCAGGTTGGTCACTTTCAAAATGGGGTTAGTCAAAAATACCTTTTCTACGATAAAAAAGTCAAAATTTATTCTCCCTACAATAGCATCTTTCTTCACATCAATAACTATAAATATTGCCTGCTCCTGCCTTCTGTTTGAACACGTTTTAATTGGGGTTGACGCGATGCTCAATATTCGAGTTTTAATGTCTTGTTGGCCTAATTTTTGGAACAAACTAGCATAAGTATGTGCAGTGATTTGTTATTGTTTTAGCCAAAATTAATGTAGATTTATTTACTGTAACTAAAACTGTAGAAAAAAGTGTGTTGATTAACTATCAGCCTAAAGGTCATTGTTACCAACCGTCTTTTTCAACGCTAGCGCAAAACTAGCTTTGGTGACATACGACTGAAATCATTGTGGAGTGTCACATACGGTATTACATTATTATTTTAAATTATCGAGCAATACATATTTCATACGTCAGAAATTACGTCATAATTCGGGAATTCACTCTCTGACTACTGAAGCCTCATTTATTATGTTGGTTTCTACATCTCCCTAAGAGCAAAGTCTCATGATACGTGATGCGGGAGTGTTACCGAGTGGAGGGAAAATATATTTTATAACACAGTGCAAATTCGTTTTTTGTCATCCCACCCCAGTCATGTCTTTCTCAAAACCTGCTGTGAAGAGAAAGGATGGCGATGAGCACAGACAATTTCAGGAGAAGTGGGAAATGGACAACTGTTTTGTTGAGCACAGGGGCATTCCGACATGCCTTATATGCACCGAGAAAGTTGCGGTGCACAAGGAGTACAACATCAGACATCATTATTTAACCAGACATGCTGAGGAGTATGCAAAATACCAGGGAGATGAGAGAGAGAGGCCCGGGTCGCTAAACTTAAAACATGTCTACTCATGCAGCAAGATTTTTGCAAGAAAGCAAACAAAGAAAGTGATGCAGCAGTTGAAGCTAGTTACGTGGTGAGTGAGATGATTGCTAAGGCAGGAAAGTCATTCAAAGAAGGCAAGTTCATTAAAAATTGCATGTTACAAGCTGCAAGTATAGTCTGTCCGGAAAAGAAGGGTCGGGTTAGCAACATCAGCCTTTCAGCCAACACAGTGGCAGAGCGCATTTGTGAGCTGTCAGGTAACATTTATGATCAAATGTGTGAGAAAGGTAAACCTTTTCATGCATACTCAGTCGCTCTTGATGAGAGTACAGACGTTACTGACGCTGCACAGTTCGCAATATATGTCTGTGGTGTTGATGATAATTTTGAAGTGATGGAGGAGTTGCTCAAAGTAATTCCAATTCATGGCCAGACCACTGCTCAGGAGATATTCCGCCAGCTGTGTGATGCCATTGTAGATGCGGGTTTACGGTGGAAAATGTTTGCAGGAATAACAACCGACGGAGCGCCATCAATGACAGGGAAAATAAATGGACTCGTGGCACATGTTCAAAGAAAACTGGAAGAGGAGGGTGTGAAATAGGCCGTTGCTCCACACTGCATTATTCATCAGCAGGCCCTTTGCAGCAAATGCCTTTAGTTTGACAATGTGATGTCTGACATTCTGAAATGCATCAACCATATCAGATTCAGTGGCTTGAAGCACCGGCAGTTCCACGCCTTTTAAGAGGAAATAGAGTCAGCATATGAGGATGTTATCTACTGCACTGAGGTACGTTGGCTAAGTAGGGGAAACGTCTTGAAAAGTTTTTTTGAGTTGAGAGCAGAAATCAAAGCCTTCATGGAGAAGAATGAGGTGGTTGTTCCTGTACTAAGTGATCCCAAATGGCTCATGGACTTGGCTTTTCTTGTTGAAATTACACAGGAGCTGAATGTACTCAACAAGAAGTTACAAGGTCAGGGGCAGCTTGTCAGTGTTGCCTATGACAATGTCAGGACATTCTGCACAAAACTTGTGTTATGGAAAGCCCAACTTTCTCAGAGAAACCTCTGCCATTTCCCAACATGCAAAGTACTCATGGACTCGGGCACATCATTCAGTAGTAAGTATACTGATGCGATTGCAAAGCTAAAGGAAGAATTTGATCACAGGTTTGCAGGCTTCAAAACAAACAAAGCCACTTTTCAAATTTATGCTGACCCTTTCTCCTTCAATGTGGAAGATGCCCCCCACCCCCCTTGCGCTTCAAATGGAGCTGATTGATCTTCAGTGCAATTCTGAACTCAAGGCTAAGTTCAGGGAGGTGAATGGAAAAGCAGACAAGCTTGGACAATTTATGAGAGAATTGCCCTCCACCTTCCCTGAGATTTCCAGGTCGTTTAAGCAGATCATGCACCTTTTTGGGAGTACCTATCTGTGTGAAAAGCTCTTTTCCACTATGAACTTTAACAAGTCAAAGTTCAGGGCCAAACTTACTGATGAGCATCTTCAAACTATAATGAGGGTCTCAGTTGCTTCCTCACTCAAGCCAAATGATGCTTAGCTGTGTAAGAAGAAGCGCTGCCAGGTCTCTGGCAACAAGGAGTAAGAGGAAGTAAGTGAAGCCTATGTTCTTGAGAACCCTGAATGTTTTTATTTGTTATTAATAAAGGTTGAGCAGATTGTAACAGTTGTACGTTAATGAATTTGTAGTCGCTTTTTTGTTGAATACTTGATGCGGCCCAGTCTCACCCAGACTCTACCTCCTGCGGACCCGGATAATTTGAGTTTGAGACCCTGACGTAGATGGACTATTTCTTGTGTTGTATTGACCTTAACCAAAACTGCATCTGAACCATTGGGTGAGGCTTCTTGTCAGGACTTCACTCAACATACTGTGTTTCTACTTGTCCTTGCCTCAGCGTGGTGGTGAAGCAAGATTCCTACCTTTTCTATGTACACCGCTTGACTCCAGTTTGATGGGAATTATGATTCAGTTTCCATCCATTATTAAGTTGGATTTTTAGCCCAAATCAGCTACCTTCCATGGCTCCACTAACAACATAACTTCCTTGTCTCAGTTGAATCATTGCTTCCAATGCAACATATTGACTTTTTATATCCCATGAGGACACTCCATTTCTAGTTCACGATAGATTTTCATCATGATCAATAAACCATACCAGTCTCTTAATGATCAAGACCATTCCATTTTGAAACTTTGAACCCATGAGGTTTGTAAAGTTACTACTCTTGGTCCTGCCTTAATCACTCTTTCTTATAGGATATCACGAAGGCAGTCAATTGGCATCATTCCCATACTACATTTTCCTCCTGTTACCCCAACTGATTATCGCTACAAAGCACATCCATTTTTGTATATGGGTGCCATCTTTACAGCACAAGATGTAGACCTGAGAAATACCAGCATTACATAAGATAAACCCCACCATTAGTGGTGAGCACTTTCATGTTCTCTCTGTTTCGATAAATTGAATGGTGCATCAGCCAACCCTCCTTACTACAAATTCTGCTAAACATTAGCTATGGATAAGCTCTTGTCAAATTCCCTCTTCCCATCTTGCACTGATGTCCTGATGCAATAACCGTTTTGAAAAAGATGAAATATCTGTGCTTGTATTGTTCATAACATATCAACGACAAAGCAAGTTGCATGATGAATTGTTTCATACTGCACATGATTTGGATGGAGCATTTTCTTTGACATGACAAAGAAAGCAAAGAAATTGCTCTGGATATGTACAGTCATCCCTCATTTATCGCGGTTAATCAGTTCCAGACTCTACCGTGATAAGTGAATTTCCACGAAGTAGGATTTCGTAGTTAGAGCATAAAAAACCTGTTCACGACCCTCGAAATACCTTTGGACTTGTAAAGCAGAATGACCTGTGGACTTTTAAAGAACATAACTTCGCCGATTTTAAAGATATCTTTCTGTATTTGGCATAAAAATTAAGGCTAGAAGTCAACTTGTATGAATAATTCAACAAAATGTGCATATATAATAAAACTTTTAATATTCAGGTGCAAACAGGTAACACAACAGGTAAAATGCACAAGCAATTATTTATTTAACACATTACATGAATGATAATTTCAAATATTTTGTCTAAATCAACGATTTCAAAGTAACTCTCTCAGAAAACTGAAATAAATCACTTTGGTTCGTCAAGAACAGAAACACATGGAGTTCACACTTCGTCTGGTTCAAAACCTTCAAAATCCTCTTTATCGTCATCACTGTCTCTCAAAACCACATTCAAATGCATCTCCAGATGTTTTCTCTCATTTTCTCTCAACTGTGGTAGGTCACAACAGCTAAATATTTTGATAATTCATAATCTGACATGATCATTCACATCTTGCGTCGAAGTCCGCCATTTTGAATATAAATTCGCCATTCGGAAAACACGCTTAGAATGTGCCTGCTTGCCTTGAAATTTCTAGTCGAATTCAAGCTTAATTTGCGAGATAATCCAAGTATAATATCTACATTAAAATAAGGAACGTCTTAGAGATATCCCAAAACGTATGTAGTCTGGTCATCATCATCATCAGTCTCTTGACCTAGTGTGGTCGTTGAGGCACTGTGCTGCTGAACATCTGACCAGTTCCCTCCACTTGACTCGATCATGTGCCAATGCCTGTGTCTCTGCAAAACGTTTCCTGGTCTATTCTGTGATGTTGTCGCTCCACTTTTTTCAATGTCTACCTCTCCTTCTACCACATTGGACACTACCCTGCAGTACTGATGTGGATAGACTGTTGGCTCTAGGGACATGGCCATACCATTTCAGCTCTTTTTGACAATTGGTGAGGAGGTCATCATAATGGCCTACTTTGTGCCTGACGGCGTTGTGCACTTCTTCATTTGTGATGTGGTCCACTTAAGAGATGCCAAGGATGGTTCTGTAGCATCTCATTTCAAGTGCCTGAATTCTTCGTTGTAATTCTGCTGTCATGGTCCAGGCCTCACATGAATACAGAAAGATTGAGATGACTAGTGCACTCAATAGTCTTATTTTAGTTTTCAGACAGATGTTCTTGTCTCTCCAGATGGGTCCTAGCTTTGACATAGCTGCCGTTGTGCGTGCTGCTCGTGTCAAAATTTCTGCCCTTGATCCCTCTTCCGTGATTATGGAACCAAGATATTTGAATTGGCCCACTGTTTCCAGTTCCTGTCCTCTGACTTTAATCTTGGTTGAGATTTGTTTGCCACTATTTGTCATCAGCTTTGTTTTCTCGGCACTTATCTCCATTGTCTGGTACTATGACGTTAAAAGAGCACACTGCCCCAGACCGGTAAAGCGGTTTGCAGGGTTACAGACATACTTCCTCATGACCGGAAAACCGGTCTATAGTGATGAAAGGGTTAAAATAACACCCTTTTAAAAAACCTTGATAAAGTGAAGCCGCAAAAATCGAAGCTCGAAGTGGCGAGGGACGACTGTATTACATAATTATATTTGTTTTAACAGCTGTAGCTTTTTCTGTATTGATTTACATTGCAACATATTTCCCCAAAATAAATGAGCAAAATCGAAAAAAGAATAATGCATAATTATGTTTGTTTTACCCCTCCCCCCCCCCCAAAAAAAAGCTTCATATTTTTTATGCAAACCAGTAAAAATCCTTGAGCAATCCCATGTACTAAAAGATTTTTGTTTAAATAAAAGATGATGTTTTCTCATTAAGTCAGTCTTATACATTATATTTGGTGTAAAAATAGAAAAATCAGGCAGACAGAACTAATCAAATTAAATTTGTTTAGTATGTTATTGTTTTATTCGGCTTTTATTTTATGAATGCTGCTCATTAGGTCTCATAAAAAACTGATAATTTTTCAGCTGATTGGCAGATTTAAACAAAATAACTATCATTCTCAGGGTGTGAAGTATGATGGACTTGTGTGTGAGAGAAGAGCAACAGATGAAAGGGTTAAATATATAACAGTATAAGAGATCTCTTATGTTTTACAGTGCAATTGTAAAGATCATTTTAAAGCTAACCAGCTGCAAAAGATCTATCTTTCAAAGCCATTCTAAAGATCATTTTAAGATAAAACTCAGTATTATGCATTTATGTATTGCTTCCAGAAACATGGCATACCGAAAAAAGAATATTGTATTAGACCCTGTTTTCGTTCTAATAGAAGATCATGCTTTGAAATAAAATCTCTAAGACTGTATGTGAAACCTTCTAATTCATTTTATTTTATTTACAGAAATCTCGAAAAGAAGACATTGACAAGTACTTTAAAGAACTCCGGTACATGTTGAGAGAAAAGCCAACCATACGTCACCTGATGGATGATATTGCCATTGATAACACCCAGCCTGACCCCATGCTGGAAGAGTTGAAAAAAAGAATTTTCGAACTTTCAAAACAGCAGCCTCATTGGGGGGTGGAAAAACCTGCCCGATGGCTTCCCTTGGAACTAGCTATCATGACACTAAAAGCTACTGCCAAAAAGGTGTGGTTAACAGAAAATCTTATGACAAATTTACACACATGCAAAATGTGTGCTTAGAAGTGTGCAATGATTTTACCCATCCACCCATACACAAAATGTGTGCATTGAAGTGTGCAATAATTTGATCCATCCACCCATGCATAAATCGGTTGCCTTTTATTTTTCAGCACTATGATTTCAATTTAAAATGATCTACCTTTACCAAACTTTGTGAATGGTTTGCATTTGGTGTAAGTCTACTGAGTATAGAGTCAAAAGATCTGAGGTCAAGGTTTATAGCCGTAATAAGGTCAAGGTTTATAGCCGTAATACATGTTAATATTTCATTACTTTTCAGTTCCAGTATACTAATGTCCCAGTCAAATCTAATTAGCTCTAAAAAAATGTTCCCAGTTTCAATTATTTGTCATAGTTAACATAATAAATTTCTTATCCCTTTGACTCTTGTAAGAGAACAATTTTGTCAAGTCACAAAACAAAATATGTCTTTGTTATTCTTAAAATTTATTTTGGACAATCATGTCTTTCTTGTACTGGGTCGTTCTCTCCAAAATTCAATGCTAATTTTAAAAAGGTTTTTGTACCTTGCTTCTGTTTATTGTTTTCTCTTAAACAAATTTGTTAGGGGAGAGCACTGAAAGCTGCAGACAACAGCCTTGGTCAGGAATGCCACAAGGCCTTATGACAATGACAGTCTCAATAGATCTTCAGGCTGTACACTTTCACATCCCATTTGTCCACTGTACAGTAATGCTTCCTGTTATTGTTCAGTGATAATGTATTTCAACTTCAAGCAAACCCATTTAGCCATACCCCAGCCCTTAGTCTTTACCAGGGTGATGAGGGACCATTTAGCCATGCCGCAGACCTTAGTGTCTTCACCAGGTTGATGGGAGCCCATTCAGTCATGCCTCTATCGGTAAATTAAAGTCTTTATTTGGATAATGGGGGTATTAACAGCTCACTTGAGGTCTTTAGAGATCCCATTCCTACAATATTTTGATGACTTGTTGATGAACTCGTCAGAGATTCGTCTCTGAAGGATCTGTGCCTCTGGTGATCCATGATGACTAACTTGGGTCTGATTCCCAATCTAGACAAGAATGATGTCTTCCTATCTCAGGACTTCATATACATGGGTATGAATTTTCCTCACCAATCTATTGATGATGTGAGTTCCACAGGATGGCAAAAATGTATAATTCATCATGGATCTTGTCACCAAGGTCGTGGCCTTGCTTTTTTGTTTTCACTTTTCTGTCCATGAATCTCGGAATTCAGCTTTGGAGAATATATTATTTAGGGAGACTATGAGAAATTTATTAATTAGCGTTTTCCAAACGTGAATGTACTTTTTATATGTTAAGACTGTTATCATATTACTTTGGGCTTTCCAAACTTGAATGTGCTTTTCATATGTTAGAACTGTTTTCCAATTAGTGGGATATGTACAAAACTTGAATGTGGTCATCACATGTTCCACATGACTCCTTACATTTTAGATTATATTAGCTTTGTTCATTTCTTTCTTTCAGGTTGTACCAATCGGTCTCATTGAAGAGATAAATATGTCTGGATCTGTTAAGATTGAGGACAGAAATGAATTGGAGCTATTCCTTAAATTTCATCATGAGATGGGCACAATCCTCTATTTCAGGTAAAGCAAGTGTGGCAGTGTATATTAATCCACTCTCAAGTGTGCAGAGGATGAAATAAATTGTATGTTTACATTATCCTATTTTGCCTTTGAGCAAATTAATCAAAGTTTAGTATACAGGTATTTATACCTTGAGAGAGTAAACTGTAAAAATGTCTACTTTTTAGGAAACCTGTAGCATGAGATGCTGAGGAAAACACTGACGTTTTAACACAACATGGGTGAATTAGAAGCCACACTGTTTTAATGATCATTAATTTTAGCACTGTTAAACTTGGTATGCCTAAATGCTAAAATGATGTTTCTAGATTAGCTGTGCAAGTTATTATTGTCATCCTCTTCTACACAGCCATCCCTTCTATACCGGGGTAAAGGTTGGCCTTTCCAGAGAGAGGCTATATTTGTGAGATGTGTGTGTGTGTGTGAGTGTCTGTGTGTGTATATCTATCTATCTATCTATCTATCTATCTATCTATCTATCTATCTATCTATCTATCTGCATGTATGTATTAAGAAAGGTAGCTATAACTTCAAAGCATTTAATATCTCTTTTTAAAAGTAGCATTAATGATTTTAAAGGTTCTTCTTGTCAAGAGAACAAACTTCATTCAAGCTAAATTAATAGTTCTTATTTGGTTCGTGAATTTTAAATTTACTATTGAAAATGACAAGGGTTTTATATTTTATGTTTGTATAATAATAATAATGATAATAATAATAATAATAATAATAATAATAATAATAATAAAAATAATAATAATAAAGACTTTATTTAGAGAAGGTAACTCAATTAGTTACAGAACTAATCTACCTTGAGGCCTTCTATCTGTTATGTACAATATATACAATACATACAACATGATGTGAAGAGTCTGGGTCGAAGCTAAATAATTAAGGAATTTTACATTTCAAAGTATCAAGCCTGGAACACGTGCACAGGCATCTGTAAAAACACAAACATATAAGAAACATAAAATATCATTCTGCGTTGAAACATTCAGCTTTGAAAATGATGCAAAATTACAGACAAGCAGGCAGTATTTATTTTGGTACTAGCACTGTTCAATTTTATAAAGATTTCATCCATTTAAAACATGGATTATGAAACGAAGTAATGTCAGGAGCCTGCCTTATGTCGCTGGGAATGTTGTTCCATACTACTGGACCAGTATATTGAAAACTATTTTTAAACAATTCCTTCTTTGGCCTTGGTATAATGTAATTTTTTCTTCTTATGGACCTTAAATTTGGAGTACCATCATCATCTTTTTGGTGAAAGATATTGCTTAGGTAGACTGGAATGGATTTTCTGGATACTTTATACATCAATTTGGCTTTTCTAAGAAATATACTTTCATGTATTGTTAAATCAATCAATCAATCCTCTCTGAGCTATCTGGTGCTTGAGGTAACAGCAAGGGAGCACCAGTTCCGTCTGTCGGCAGCTTTTGCTGGGCGGTCTGAAGGTGAGGCCTCTGGTCTTAAGGTCCCTCTCCACTGTTCGTCGCCATGTCTCTTTGGGTCTGCCACGGTTCCTTTTCCCCTGTAGGGTCTATCTCAGTGCCACCTTTGGTAGTGAATCAGAGGGCATTCTGCAGACATGGCTGAGCCATCTCCATCGCCGAGTTGAAATGATCTCAGAGATGGTGCTTGCACCCGCTCTGTGACGAAGTTCCTCGTTTGAGATCGTGTTAGGCCAGAAGATCCTCATGATGCGTCGCAGGCATTTGGTTTGAAACACTTCGAGCTTGTGTTCTATGTCCGCAGTGGACTTCCAACACTCTGAACAGTACAAGAGGACGCTCAACACATTGCTCTTGAAGATACGGATCTTCGTGTGGACGCTGAGGTTTCTTGTCCTCCATATGGGCTTCAGCATTGCGAAGGTCTGGTTGGCCTTGCTGATTCTTGTGACGACTTCCCTTGTGCAATCTCCATCCGTATCGACCTTACTGCCCAGGTAAGTGAAGAAGTCATCTAGTTCTTGCAGGGGCTGGTCGTTGATGGTGATTGGGTTGCCCACTTTTATTCTTCCTCAAGTACTTTGTCTTCTCTATGTTGACTCGAAGACCTATGGTATTTGCTGTCTGTACCAACTGTTGTGTCTTCTGTTGAATATCGTGGTGTCTGTATTGTTAAAACCTTTATATTATTCATTGCATCCTAAAAATTGTCTATACATTGATCTAGAATTAAATGGCAAGCCCTCTTTTGGAGCCTTATAAGTGTTGTTATGTTTGAATTAGAGGTATTACCCCAAATTATGTTACAGTAGTCCAGATATGGCTGAATATAACTTTTATTAAAGGTGACCCAGTACTGAAGAGGAATGTATATTTTGATTTTCTTCAAAAGCCAGAGATAAGAATTAACTTTGTTTGAAATGTGTTTAATGTGAATGGACCAAGTAAGATTGTTATCTACGAATACACCAATAATTTTATCATGAGAGGTCATATTAAGGCTCACGTTGTCAAAAAACATTAAGTTTGTCGCTATCTAGTCTTGTTCTTTTTTTGTGTTGTAACTAGTAGGGCTTTCATTTTTTCTGTATTTATGATCATACTGTTTTCCTTGCACTATACTTGAAGTCTGTTGAGAGCATCTTGTAAGTTATTTTCAAGTACCGTTTTGGTTTTACCAATCACAGACAGTGTAGTATCATCTGCATAGAGGTCAGTGGAAGAAATTGAAGTTCCAATCTTAAGAGGTAAATCGTTGAAAAATAGAATGAATAACAGAGGTCCAAGGATAGAGCCTTGTGGTACTCCACAATTAATATTTTTAGTTTCAGAAAGTTGACCATTTAAAAATACTTTTTGCACTCTATCGGTTAAGTAAGAAGTAAACCAGTTTAGAGTTTTCACTACATTGATAAATCTTTAGTTTTTCATGTAAAATTTCATAGTCTACAAGATCAGAAGCTTTACGAAAATCAACTATAATAGTGCCTACCATTTCTCCATGATCGAATGCTTTCAGCCATTTATCAATCAAAGATACAAGTGCAGTTTCACAGGAGTGATTCAAAGAATCATGTACATGTTTTTTTCTAGTTATTTGGAGAGACAAGGAAAGATAGAGATGGGTCTGTAGTTATTTACATCATCTTTTGTTCCTGCTTTATTCAATGGTATAACCTTGACAGTTTTCCATGTTTGTGGAAATGTATTAGACCTAATACTTTCATTACAAATGAAAGCTATGCTCTCTACAATTGCAGGTTCAGCCACTTTTAGTAGCCTTGGTCCAATCATATCAAGTCTTGCAGCTTTACAAACATCCATTGTTTTAATACACAAATTCTGGACTAATTTCAGGAATTTCATATTTGATATTGTTTTGTAGTTTTTTAGCACAAAAGTGTTTGAGTTCCAGATGATCAGATGAAGTTCTGGGTTCTTTAAGGTTTTAAGCAATTTGAACAAAAAACTTTAAAAATATCTGAGATGGCCTTTGGATTATCAGTTTAAATGCCCTCATAATTGATGGATAAAATGTCAGCTTTATGCTTAAATTTGCCTACACCAAAACCTGTAAACACATTCCAGATAGCTTTCCGTTTATTTTGGTTTTCATCCAGCACTTTTTTGTAGTGCGCTTGTTTGGCTTGATGTATCATTTTATGAACTTTATTCCTCTAAACTCTATATTCGGTTTGATTTCCAACTGATTTTAGTTAGTCTCTTTGCTTTATTACTTCTAAAATTTCTGGGGAGATCCAGCCTGGCTGATGGTCTTTCTATATCCTGTGTGTTTTTAAATGGGCATGCTTGTCCACAATGCTGATGAACAGATCTGTCCAAGTATCTAAAACATCATCAATATCCTCAACGATTTTGACTGTATTCCATGGAATCTGTTCTAGATCTTCTAGGAATTTAAAAGTATCAAAGTTTTGAAAGGACCTATAAGTAATGGATTTATGGATATTATTTTTTGTTGATTAGCCATTGACTTTGCGTGTTAGAAAAATTGGAAAGTGATCACTTATACCAATCTTTGGAACCATTACTTCCAAAACATTTTCTTTTGTATTGGTATAAATATGATCTATAAGTGTTTTAGAGGTAGAAGTTACTCTTGTGGGTTCATTTACTTGTTGCTTCATACATAACGAATCAATAAATTTCATCCAATTCCCTTTTATTTGGTCATTGAGAAGGTCTCTATTTATATCTCATTGTAAAATTCTTTCTCTTCATTTGATATTTTATCTACTTGAAGTTCAAAATATTCACAACAATCAGTATGTGATGATGGGGGCATATACATAAAACCTACTAAAAAGGGCTTTGCTTTTTCTGGAGTGATCTGTAGCCAAATGGATTCTATTTCCTTTATTTCTAGGTCTTCCCGTCTTTTACAAATAGTACCGGTTTTAACATACACAAGGAGCCCACCACCACCTGCTTTCCTATCCTTATGATAAGGTTTTTCATAGCCATTAATATATAAGAAATTTTCACCCTGATTTTCTGTTAACATTGTTTCCGAGAGTCCAAATAAATTGTATATAATTATTTGGAGAGGTTAACAGTAACTTCACTTGATCAATCTTTCCTCGAAAACCCGGAATATTTAAATGACCTATGTGTAAACCTTTGCTAGAAACTCATAAATGCATGAGACTAATATCAATGCTATTAGAGGCACTCAAGGAGACACTGAAAGTATTAAAACTATGTTCACAGTGATCATCATTACAAGTATCATTACTGTATAAAATATTAGTTTTTCTACAACTGCATTTTCTACCTTATAATCATTGTATAAATCTGAACTATCATTCCTGTTGGAATATGTATAAGAAGCTTGTAAGGTTCCACATTCAGAACATGCATCAGCAAGGGGATCAAATCTGTTTTTACAAGGGATGCCCAGTATATATGACAGTCCTTGATAGATAGATTGGTCCTCCTGTTGAATGGAGTCTTTCTGTGGAATTGAGATGGCCTCATAACCCTTTTCCTATTCCATAAATCTAGTGTGAGTTTTAGCTTTGTGTCCAAAGCTACCACACTGATGGCATTGTATTGGCTGTCTGTGCTTACATTCCTGTGCTGAATGTTTGATCTCACCACAGTAATCATATCCCATAGTGTACTGCCTGTATTGATATGGCTGACCATATTGTCTGATGTTGTTTTGACCAAAATAGGGTTTATGGTGACGGATGAAGGTTGTATTGTGTCTGTAAGACCAGACTACATAAATAACTGCATTTATATTTTTTGCCAGCTTTTCCACCCCTTTGGTAGACAGGTGGATCTTATCTCTTTTTCCAAATAGATGTTGCATCACTTTTCCCTCCTCATCCAGAAACTCATGTAATTGTAAACAATATCACACTTTCATTCACTTGCCAGCCTTTGGTTGACCTCATTGATATCTAACACATCACAATCTCCCCTGGGGGCCATTTCACACAATGCAACCTGACAGCTTTGATTTTGCTTATGAATGTAATTAAGTAATTGGTCATATAGTTCTTCAAAATGTTCTAGATCAGCCCCTTCACTGGCATTGTTCCCTCCAATATAGAGTACTATTTTACTTAATGTGGAGAGATCATATATTTTTATATCTTCCAGTATTGTCTGTATTTTGGCATCTGAAATGGCATGCTTTCTAACAAAGTGCCTGAGTCCTCTGTTGTTAATTCCATGTAAAATGGAACAATCAATAAGAACGATGTTATCTTGGCTGATAGAAGGCAAAGTAGTATGTTTATTTTGTATTGATATTGGTTTGTATGGTGCTTTATTACTTCTGGCTAAATCAGTGTCAGAGTTGGAGAACTGCATTGGGTTTTCTTTTGGCAATACTTCAGGTGTCTGTACACCTTTACTAAGAGATAGGTTTAGGACCAATGGTTTGTGAATGTCTGCTGATAGTCAAAAGTTTCTCTCTCTGGGCAGCTAATTTAACCTTATCATTTATTAGCTTGTCAATCTGTTTTTCCATCTTGCCTAGATGCTTCTGAAGTGTTTGTATACAAGTCAGCAGCAGGTCAGTATTACACATACATGTAGAGGGCTGTCTATGATCTCTACTAGGTCAGTATTACACATACATGTAGAGGGCTGTCTATGATCTCTAATAGGTCAGTATTACACATACATGTAGAGGGCTGTCAATGATCTCTAATAGGTCAGTATTACACATAGATGTAGAGGGCTGTCTATGATCTCGAATAGGTCAGTATTACACATACATGTTGAGGGCTGTCTATGATCTCTAATAGATCAGTATTACACATACATGTAGAGTTCTGTCTATGATCTCTAATAGATCAGTATTACACATACATGTAGAGGGCTGTCTATGATCTCTACTAGGTCAGTATTACACATTCATGTAGAGGGCTGTCTATGATCTCTAATAGGTCAGTATTACACATACATGTAGAGGGCTGTCAATGATCTCTAATATGTCAGTATTACACATACATGTAGAGGGCTGTCTATGATCTCTAATAGATCAGTATTACACATACATATAGAGTTCTGTCTATGATCCCTACTATGTCAGTATTACACATACATGTAGAGGGCTGTCCATGATCTCTAATAGGTCAGTATTACACATACATGTAGAGGGCTGTCTGTGATCTCTAATAGATCAGTATTACACATACAGGTAGAGGGCTGTCTATGATCTCTAATAGATCAGTATTA
This sequence comes from Unio delphinus, assembly GCA_029339505.1. Lineage (NCBI taxonomy): Eukaryota > Metazoa > Mollusca > Bivalvia > Unionida > Unionidae > Unio > Unio delphinus. The sequence continues at coordinate 1,111,461 of JAQISU010000059.1, read as the reverse complement.
CACATACATATAGAGTTCTGTCTATGATCTCTAATAGATCAGTATTACACATACATGTAGAGGGCTGTCTATGATCTCTACTAGGTCAGTATTACACATACATGTAGAGGGCTGTCTATGATCCCTACTAGGTTAGTATTACACATACATGTAGAGGGCTGTCCATGATCTCTAATAGATCAGTATTACACATACATGTAGGGGGCTGTCGATGATCTCTAGTAGGTCAGTATTACACATGTAGAGTTCTGTCTATGATCTCTAATAGGTCAGTATTATACATACATGTAGAGTTCTGTCTATGGTCTCTACTAGGTTAGTATTACACATACATGTAGAGGGCTGTCTATTATCTCTAATAGGTCAGTATTACACATACATGTAGAGGGCTGTCAATGATCTCTAATATGTCAATATTACACATACATGTAGAGGGCTGTCTATGATCTCTAATAGATCAGTATTACACATACATATAGAGTTCTGTCTATGATCCCTACTAGGTCAGTATTACACATACATGTAGAGGGCTGTCCATGATCTCTAATAGGTCAGTATTACACATACATGTAGAGGGCTGTCTCTGATCTCTAATAGATCAGTATTACACATACATGTAGAGGGCTGTCTATGATCTCTAATAGGTCAGTATTACACATACATGGAGAGGGCTGTCTATGATCTCTAGTAGGTCAGTATTATACATACATGGAGAGGGCTGTCTGTTAACTTTAATAGGTCAGTATTACACATACATGTAGAGGGCTGTCTATGATCTCTAGTAGGTCAGTATTACACATACATGTAGAGGGCTGTTTGTGATCTCTAATAGGTCAGTATTACACATACATGTAGAAGGCTGTCTATGATCTCTAATATGTCAGTATTACACAGACATGTAGAGGGCTGTCTATGATCTCTAATAGGTCAGTATTACACATACATATAGAGTGCTGTCTATGATCTCTAATAGGTCAGTATTACACATGTAGAGGGCTACCTATGATCTCTTGTAGGTCAGTATTACATATACATGTAGAGGGCTGTCTATGATCTCTAATAGGTCAGTATTACACATACATGTAGAGGGCTGTCTATGATCTCTAGTAGGTCTGTATTACACATACATGTAGAGGGCTGTTTGTGATCTCTATTAGGTCAGTATTACACATACATGTAGAGGGCTGTCTATGATCTTTAGTAGGTCAGTATTACACATACATGTAGAGGGCTGCCTGTGATCTCTATTAGGTCAGTATTACACATAGTTGTAGAGTGCTGTCTATGATCTCTAATGGGTCAGTATTACACATACATGTAGAGGGCTGTCTATGATCTCTAATGGGTCAGTATTACACATACATGTAGAGGGCTGTCTATTATCTCTAATAGGTCAGTATTACACATACATGTAGAGGGCTGTCCATGATCTCTAATAGGTCAGTATTACTAATATATGTAGAGGGCTGTCAATGATCTCTAATAGGTCAGTATTACACATAGATGAAGAGGGCTGTCTATGATCTCTTCTTCTTCTTCTTTATGTCCTTCCGCGCTGTGGGGCGCATAGGGCAACAAGCTTCCTCCAGTCATCTCGATCGGTAGCCTTAACCTCCGCTGCGTCTAAGTTGATATTGACGGCTCGCAGATCTTCTATAAATGTCCGTCGCCATGTCTTTCTCGGTCGTCCAATGCCTCGTTTCCCACGTGCTGGCGTCCACCACATCGCCGTCTTTGCGTGGCGCGTCTCGGCCATTCTCAGAATATGTCCCGCGAAACGTAATCTTCTTTCTGCGACCACTTTTCCCAGGCTTCGGGTGTTTGCTCTTCTGAGGATTTCCTCGTTAGTGGTGTGGTCGTGGTAGGTGACATGAAGAATACGTCGCAGACATCGCTGTTGGAATACGTTCAGCCTGTTGACCAGCTTCTTCGTGCCGTTCCATGTCTCGCAGGCGTAAATGGCGGATGGGATGACGATAGTGTTGAAAAGGCGAAGATTGGTGTTTGTGTGAATCGACCGACGTGTCCAAATTGGGAGAAGACGTTGGAATACGACCACCCCTTTGCCAATTCGACATTTGACGTCTGCATCAGCTTCACCTTCCTTGTCGATGGTGCTTCCCAAGTAGGTGAACTGCTCGACTTGGCCGATGGTCTGGCCGCCTACGCTGACCCGCACAGGTGTCTTCCGGTTGACCGCCAGTGTCTTCGACTTTCCTGTGCTAATTCTTAATCCAACTTTAGCCGCCTTACTATGATCTCTAGTAGGTCAGTATTACACATACATGTAGAGGGCTGTCTATGATCTCTAATATGTCAGTATTACACACACATGTAGAGGGCTGTCTATGATCTCTAATAGGTCAGTATTACACACACATGTAGAGGGCTGTCTATGATCTCTAATAGGTCAGTATTACACATACCTGTAGAGGGCTGTCTATGATCTCTAGTAAGTCATTATTAGACATACATGTAGAGTTCTATCTATGATCTCTACTAGGTCAGTATTACACATGCATGTAGAGTGCTGTCTATGATGTCTAGTAGGTCAGTATTACACATACATGTAGATGGCTGTCTATGATCTCTAGTAGTTCAGTATTACAAATACATGTAGAGGGCTGTCTATGATCTCTAGTAGGTCAGTATTACACATACATGTAGAGGGCTGTCTATGATCTCTAGTAGGTCAGTATTACACATACGTGTAGATAGCTGTTTATGATCTCTAATAGGTCAGTTTTACACATACATGTAGAGGGCTGTCCATGATCTCTAATAGGTCAGTATTACACGAACATGTAGAGGGCTGTCTATGATCTCTAGTAGGTCAGTATTACACATTCATGTAGAGGGCTGTCTATGATCTCTAGTAGGTCAGTATTACACATACATGTAGAGGGCTGTCAGTGATCTTTAATATGTCAGTATTACACATACATGGAAAGGTCTTTCTATGATCTTTAGTAGGTTAGTATTACACATAGATGTAGAGGGCTGTCTAATATCTCTAATAGGTCAGTATTACACATAGATGGGGAGGGCTGTCTATGATATCTAATAGGTCAGTATTACACATAGATGTATAGGGCTGTCTATGATTTCTAGTAGGTCTGTATTACACATACATGTAGAGGGCTGTCTATGATCTCTAGTAGGTCAGTATTACACACAGATGTAGAGGGCTGTCTATGATCTCTAGTAGGTCTGTATTACACATACATGTAGAGGGCTGTCTATGATCTCTAGTAGGTCAGTATTACACATACATGGATATGGCTGTCTATGATCTCTAGTAGGTCAGTATTACACATACATGTAGAGGGCTGTCTATGATCTCTAGTAGGTCAATATTACACATACATGTAGAGGGCTGTCTATGATCTCTAGTATGTCAGTATTACACATACATGTAGATGGCTGTCTATGATCTCTAGTAGGTCAGTATTACACATACATGTAGAGGGATGTCTATGATCTCTAGTAGGTCAGTATTACACATACATGTAGAGGGCTGTCTATGATCTTGAGTATGTCAGTATTACACATACATGTAGAGGGCTGTCTATGATCTCTAATACATCAGTATTACACATACGTGTAGAGGGCTGTCTGTGATCTCTAATAGGTCAGTATTACACATACATGTAGAGGGCTGTCTGTGATCTCTAATAGGTCAGTATTACACATACATGTAGAGGGCTGTCTATGATCTCTAGTAGGTCAGTATTACACATACATGGAGAGGGCTGTCAATGATCTCTAATAGGTCCCTCTGTTGGGGTCATTTTTTGAGTGCTTTTCATTGCAGGAACCCTAGAAAGTGGGTCAGCCATCTCATCAGATAATTCTTGGTTTCTATGACTACAACTCTCATTTGAGTCCACTATATCTCATAAACATGTGGAATTGAAACTATCCTCACTGGTATGGGATTCTAAAAATAGTAGCCATTCTGATGAAGTTCTTATCTTCCATTTCATTGACCCTAAACATCTAACTTGTATTAGATTTGCAGCACAATTAAAAAGAAGTATACATTTTAGTCCATCAGCATCTGTTGTAATAGTAAATTTAGACTGGGATTATTTCAGGAATTTCAAATTTTATATTATTTTGTAGTGAAAGTGAATTCCCTTTAATTTGTGCCATAAACTGATGTAAAATCCAGTTGTCAAAAATGTTATTGTGAAATTGGTTGAATTTAATGATTCACATGGTATATGATACCCTCTAAATAGTCCTTAACATGAAGTTCTTGCTCTACATCTGAGAATCCTTCAAATGAAATATTTTCTGAGTCAGAAGATGGTGAGAAAGTTGACATTATGGCAATAGCTGTAATTATAGCTGTAACTATAGTATAAGATATAGAACATGATGTTAAATTGCTTTTTTTAAATGAAAAAATATTTGTTAAAAATTTTTTTTTTACTATAAATTATTGAATCTGAATGTTAGAGACAAAGAAGATATTACTACTTTAATTACTCATTGAAATTTGGAATGAATACACACTTCTATTGATTTGGAAAAATACACCACCACTGATGAGTAATCCTGTTCTTTTGAAAATCCATAGAACAAAGGAACCACAATCCACCATGTTGAATCTGGCTGCTAGCTGAGCAATTTTTCACATCATAAAATAGTTATTGCATTGTATTGAAACAGAAAAAAAAATGTCAAAACTTCTTGAAAAGACACATGATGTAACCTTTTGGTCAAAGATATTTCATGGATGAGGAATTAAACACACAGATATATTCCTGGATTTAACTGTTGCTGCGGCTTTCTATATGGTATCATGGCTGCCATCTTGGTCCAAATTATAATGAAACAATATTACTAGTTGACCAGTGATATGTGGTCTTCAGTTTAGAATGTACTAAGAGGGCTCCAATCTCCTTTTTAAATATTCATGGTGTTCTGTTACTGTGACGAACTTAATAAGGTGAACTAATTAACGATAATACTTAAAGGTATAATCTGTGAAGTCCTTTTTTCATTTGTTAATAACACCAGAAGATATTGTAATGACATGTTTCCATGCTTATTCATCAATCTTTCTATTTTCTTACCAACAATTAATTTTGAATTTTCGTAAAAACAAAATGGCTTTACTATATTTCCGATCTTTCTTGCAAACATACATCTTCTTACTAGAACTTTTTTGTCTGATAATGTAATGTATTTTTCAAAAACTAAAATGTGATAAGTATGAAACATTATGATGCATTTAAATAATTATTATTCTGATAACTGGATTGTGTACACAAAATTAAAGGGTACAAAAAATACATGAAATACTGCATTGATACAGTGGAAAGAAAATATTGACTGTGGAAAGAAAATGTAAATTATTTCCTATCCATATTGCTACCTATGGTAAAGATGAAGAAATTACTCCTTATTTGCATTCCTATACACATGTATGCTATTTACTGTGGTAAAGATAAATCAAATTAGTCCTTATTCACATTCCTATACACATGTATGCTATTTACTGTGGTAAAGATAAATCAAATTAGTCCTTATTCACATTCCTATACACATGTATGCTATTTACTGTGGTAAAGATAAATCAAATTATTCCTTATTCACATTCCTATATACGTGTTCAGTATTTACTGTGGAAAGAAAAAGGAAATTATTCCTTATTCGCATTCTTATTTATAAATGCATGCTATTTACTGTGGTAAAGATAAATAAAATTATTCCCTATTTGCATTCTTATATACATGTATGCTATTTACTGTGCAAATTAAAAGGAAATTATTCCTTTCTAGCATTTTTAAACGTTATTTACTGTCGAAAGAAAAAGAAAATATATTTTCATTTGCATTCCTATATACATGTATGCGATTTACTGTCGAAAGAAAAAGGAAATTATTTCCTGATTTAGATTCCTATATATTCTATTTCCTATGACATGAAACTAAAGTATTCACTATTCTGATTTCCATATGTGATATTTACTTTTGCTCAAACTAATCATTCTCAAAATAAGGAGTAGCAATTTTTATGCTAAAAGCAAACATATCACCCTCACAACTTACCAGTATAACAGGAAACTGTATAACCCTTACAACTTACTGTTACAAAAGGAAACTACATTACCCTTACAACTTACTGGTATAATGACAAACTAAATCATTCGTACAACCAACTGTTATAACAAGAAACTACATCACCCATACAACCTACTGTTATGACAAGAAACTACATCATTCATACAACCTACTGTGATAACAAGAAACTACATCACCCTCACAACCTAATGTTATAACAAGAAACTACATCACCCTCACAACCTAATGTTATAACAAGAAACTACCGTTACGTCACCCATACAACTTACTGTTATGACTAGAAACTACATCACCCATACAACCTACTGTTTATATAAGAAACAATGTCACCCATACAACCTACTGTTCTAGCAAGAAACTACATCACGCATACAACCTACTGTTATAAGAAGAAACTACATCATCCATACAAATTACTGTTATAACAAGAAACTGCATCACCCGTACATGTTACTGTTATAACAAGAAATTACATCATCCTTGCAACCTACTCTTATAACAAGAAATTACATCACCCATTACAAATTACTGTTATAACAAGAAACTACATCACGCTTACAACCTATTGTTAAAACAAGAAACTGCATCACCCGTACAACTTACTGTTATAACAAGAAACTACATCACCCATACAGCCTACTGTTATGACAAGGAACTACAACACCCATGTAACCTGCTCTTATAGCAAGAAAAAACATCACCCATACAACCTACTGTTATAACAAGAAACTATAACACCCATACAAATTACTGTTATGAAAAGAAGCTACATCACCCATACAACCTACTGTTATGACAATAAAATACATCACCCATACAACCTACTGTTATGACAAGAAACTACATCAGCCATACAACCTACTGTGATAATAAGAAACTACATCACCCATACAACCTACTGTTATGACAAGAAACTACATCACCCATACAACCTACTGTTATGACAAGAAAATACATCACCCATACAACCTACTGTGATAATAAGAAACTACATCACCCATACAACCTACTGTTATGACAAGAAACTACATCACCCTTACAACCTAATGTTATGACAAGAAACTACATCACCCATAAAACCTAATGTTTTAACAAGAAACTACATCACCCATATAAATTACTGATATAACAAGACACTACATCACATATACAACCTACTGTTATGACAAGAAACTACATCACCCTTACAACCTACTGTTATAACAAGAAACTACATCACCCATACAACCTACTGTTATAACAAGAAACTATATATCCATAAAACTTGCTGTTATAAAAAAAACTACATCACCTTTATAAATTACTTGCATAGCAGCAAACTATATCACCCTTATAAATTTCTAGCATAGCAGCAAACTACATCACCTTTATAAATTTCTAGCATAGCACCCATGAAGCGTATTAGTTAAACAAAAACTATATCACTTTTAACACTCTGTTGAGGCTGCTGCCATCAAAATGTTAGCATCTCCGAATTAAACAATTTGAAAACTATTGGATGTATTTACAGGTAAATTGTATCAAGCAGCTTGTATGCATCTAACAAAAGTAGATGTATGTAAAACATTAATGGAAGGCAATCAGCCATGCTATTTTTTTAAAGGCTTTTGCAATAAAAAATACATATCACTACTTGGTATCTTATATTGAACAAGAGAAATAATTGATGTTAAGTGTTTGAACATATGTTTTACATTGTTTTCAGTGTGGAAAAATTGAGGGAGAAAATTGTTCTGGACCCACAATGGATGATTGATGCATTAAAGTCCCTCATCACAGCTGAGACTTTTATCAAGAAAAATCCTGCCATCACTAGCAAATTATATGAATTCATAAAGACAGGAAAGCTCACTCATGAACTGATAGGTTTGTAATTATTTTTGCTTTAAAATAACAATCATGGTTTGCTTTTAACTTTCCTGCATTAATGTGTAAGGAAATGTTGGTGCATTTCTTCAGTTATAGTCCATGTCGCCAAGTCACTGTTCTGGTGATTTGTATTTGCCTATGGAATTATTCATATTTTGCCAAATAATAAATCATTTTTGCCATCTTATTCATTTTGTCAAGTAACTGTTCTGGTGATTGTTATTTGCCTATGGAATTATTCATATTTTGACAAGAATGGTTAAATGCAAGAGAAATAAGAAAAACATGCACAAAACGATCATTTACAGATCGTTCAAACATTTAATGAAGAACAGTTTCTTGATGACCTATATAAAGTTCCATGGAATATGATCCAAAATTTGGATGACATAGATGAAGCTCTGAGGGTGTGGACTGACTTATTTATGAATGTAGTTTCTAAGCATGCACCGCTGAAAGTACGACAAGTAAAAAATGAAATCCAACTTAATTGGCTTACTACTGAAATACTAGATGCAACAAAAACATGAGACCAATTCAAGGCTAGGGGAAAACAATGCAAAATATAAAGTATGGAGAAATAAAATAACAAGTATAATTAAAAAAGCTAAAAAGTCGTATTATCAGTCATTACTTGAAAACAAAAAGAGCAACACAAACTATATTTGAAAAGCCTTCAATGAACTCACTGGAGAAACACACAACAATCAGACAAGTAAATTTCACTCACTTCTGGTAAATGACACCATACATTACCACAAAGTTAAAAGAACCAGTGGTAGGAAACAACTTTAGCGAACTGAAAAAGTTCTGCAGCAGCAAAATCTCTTAGGAAGTATGTTTCTCTATCCCACCAGTATCAAACAACTTTGTTAAAAAATATGTCTCAGTGAACTTGATACCAAGAAAGCTACAGGACTTGATCAGATTGGTCCAAGACTCATTAAATCTTCTGCCTCTGCTATTTTAGATAGCATAACATTCATAATCAATTTAAGTATTGCAACCTCATCTGTCCCCAAAATATGGAAAACTGCACAAGTAACTCCTATTTACAAATCTGGATCTAAGAATGATGCTGATAACTACCGACCAATCTCAATACTACATAACGTGTCCAAATTGATTGAAAAACATGTCCATGACTCGTTCATGTCATGCTTAAACAAACACATGCTGTTACACCCTAATTAATCAGGCTTTAGACAGAAACATTCATGTGAGACTGCCTTGATCTCCCTAACTGATAAATGGCTTCAAGCACTTGACCAAGGTAAAATAATAGGATCTGTATTTGTAGATTTCATGAAAGTGTTTGACATGGTGGATCATGAAATCCTTTTGGAGAAACTGAAAATCTACCAATGCGATGAAAAAAACAGATGGTTTACTTCGTACTTAAGTGAGAGAACATGTGTTTATATAAATAATGTTCTTTCTGAACCTGAAACAATTAGATGTGGAGTACCACAAGGCTCAATTCTAGGTTCATTACTGTTTTTTTATTTATTAACGACCTACCACTTTTACTAAGAGACTCAATATCATCTACAGATCTCTATGCAGATGATGCAACATTGTCAGATATCCAAAACACAAAGCATGAACTCGAAGTTTCTTTACAGAATGTATTAAACAAGCTGGTAAACTGGTGCACATGCAATGGCATGGTAGTAAATACTGATAAAACTAAAATATTACTTATCTCAACAAGGAAAAAAAGGAGAAATCATGATAGCAATGAACTATGTCTGACATGGAAAGATACAAATTGGCAAATGGTCTATTATGACAGACTACTTTCTGTTTTGGTAGATAATAACCTATCATAGACTGATCATATCAAACATATCAGTAAAAAGGTCAATTCAAGTTTATGGCTTCTCAGTAGGATAAGACATTTTCTCCCTGAAAGGCACAGAAAATTATTTTATAACAGTTACATACAACCGTATTTAGACTACTGTAATACAGTATGGGGTAATTCAAATGATAAAAACATACCAAAGTTGGAAAATCTTCAAATATGAGCATTTAGGCTAATATCAAACCAGAAAGAAAGCAAGGAAATTTTTTAGCTGGTAAGCTAAAAATATTACCTATTAAAGATCAAATCTGTTTAAGAAAAGTCAAATTAATGTACAGGATATCCAATAATAGTGCTCCTGAATATTTACAATCCCTATTCCAGTATAGGCTACCTGGTAATACACCCCACCTGCGATCAATGTCTTCAAAACAGTATAAAATTCCCAAACCAAATAAGGAATTATTCAAGAAAAGTTTCCAATACACTGCTCTGGAATAGTATTCCAGTTGAGATTAGAAATGCCCACAACAGCTTCCGATTTCACTTGAGCTTTTCCATTTACTCAAATCAGGCCTCTGCTATGGGCTAAAATCTCTTAACCCAAAGTAGAAAAGGCACATAATGAGAATCTTTGAAGAGCTTTTGATCAATATATAGTATATAACTACTCAATGGCTTTACTGTCTGTGGAAGGAGCTAGGCAGGTTTTAAATTAGCCAAAATTTGGCTAAGGATTCCTGTTGCCATACTCAGTGAGGCTGGTACACAACTAATGTCCTTTTAGCCCAATTTGGCTAATTCCTACAAAGCTGTTCTTCACACTCATAGGTTGAAACCAAATCTTGGCTAAATGAATGCTTAGCCAAAATTTGGCTAAGGATCCCTGTTGCCATACTCAATGAGGCTGGTACACAACTAATGTCCTTTTAGCCCAATTTGGCTAATTCCTACAAAGCTGTTGTTCACACTTTTAGGTTGAAACCAAATCTTGGCTAAATGAATGCTTAGCCAAAATTTGGCTAGTGTCTTTTAGTATAATCCCCATGTATGGTTGCAGAATCTAGGAAACTGATTAGCCAAAATTTGGCTAACTGCAATATTGTCTGTTTCCATAATGTACTGTATGACTTTTAGGCAAAGACCAAATTTTGAATAAATGTATCCTTAGCCAAAATTTGGTACAAGCTGCATGTATGGCTGTTAGAATCAAAAAGCGTAAAAGCAATTAATTAGCAACATTTGGCTAATCACCTCAATGTCTCATACCATAATGTACATTTATGACCTCTAGGTAAAAACCCAAGTTTTGGAGAAATATGTTTTGCAAATGGATGATCAGCCAGCATTTGGAAAGATTAAAATAAAAGCTTGGAAAATAGAAAAATAAAAAAATCTTTCCTTCTTTCAGAACAAGTGTTTATACAGTAGACTCATGCTGTATGGCACCCTTTTAATTGCAAATGGAGTAGCACTCAAAACCTAGTTTAGTGGCCACCTACTTCAAAACTCCATCCTTTCCTTGCTCTAGTTTCTATCAAATTTGCCTGCAGATGTTGACCACCTGATCAATGACCACTGTTTTTCTCCCATGGATCCTTGTGTACTGTGCAAGTGATTATCTAAGCACGTTTTTTTCCCCATCAGGGGACTAATCAGCCACACTTAATACAAAATATTTGCAATCTCAATTGCCTAACTGATTTCAACAACTGTCTATAATTACATGTATATGGTTCAGTTAATTGCAATCTTGCAATGTACTTTGTTTTCCTTATATGTTATCAATCCTTCTAAATATCCATCTTCTTATATGTACTTGACCAACTATTATTTCTGCTCTTTCTCTCTATCTGCTGCCATCCTCTCACATTTCCTCTCTCATTATATTGTTTCATGCCTATATCTTAAATCCTTGCACATTGCACTGATCCAGCATACAAGGTCATCTGTTGGGCTACTAATGTTACATGTAATTTGAAAATGTATATAATTGAACATAGAACGTAGAGTGTAACATTCAAATTTAATGAATGGGAGACTACCAAACCATCCCAGTGATTCTTATAAGGTTAGTATTTTTATATAAATTCATGAGGTAAATTATCTATTTTACCTCCATCCACCACCATTCCATTCTAATGTGTGCCAACCCTACTGTTGATAAATGTGTAATCAGAATAATCTAGTAAATACACCTTTACTGAGCTGTAATCCCGAGGAAATGAATAGAGAATCAAAATAATAATATATGTACAGTAAAACCTGTCTTGATACCACTGTTATGAGAGACCATAATTTCCATACACAGACTTATTGATTATGTAGGATTATGACCCGTTTTGAGAGACCATTTCTTTTGGCAGAAGGGGTGGTCTTTGAAAACATGTTTTACGGTACCACAATGCTTTTAAATACCCAAATTTGTAATGATAATATCACATGGCATTTAGAAATTCTTATTATAAATGTAAATTTAGAACTTTCTGAAATGTATCATATCAATCTGTGCTTGGTCAAGTTTTGCCATAAAATGATGTCATGACATTACTTGTGGAACTTTAAAATTCAGTACGCTTTGGCCAATGTGTTTCCTGTATATATAAATCTTTGTAAGGAATAACTTAATTGGCTTTGACATTCAGTGAACCATAAACATTTTCAGCACAAAAATAAAGTTCTGCTAAAATATATAATCTCTTCAACCATCAAATTGTCTATGCAATAAGAATGTAAATGAATAAATGAAATGCTTGTAATTGGTACTATGTCTTTATTTGAATATTTCATAAAAAGGGATAGGAAGCACATATTGGATTATGTTAATTAGGTCAGATAGAGTAATAAAAAGCATATTATCAAGTATATATCATGGTAATCCATTTATTTTTAAATCTGACATCATATAAGACAAGTGACTGAAGCTTTAAATATAACAGTAAACACAGACATAAGGTTTTTTTGTTTCAAGTTCAAATGCACATATTAATAATTGTGTAAAACTTTGCTCAGGCTCTGTATGTCTTTGAACTCTTCGCAGAGTCTTTTTTGAGTAACTAAGGTATGGTTGCCATCAACAATATCAACGATACCTTCAGATTTGAAATTCATTTCTAATGAGTCATCACCAACATCTACAGTTCCATTTGCAGGAGGAAATTCCTTGAAGTTTCCATTTTGTACCATAACTTTTGCATTGACATACAACCTGCAGACATAATTATGATCAATGCTTCTGACAGCAGTTTTGCTTGATGAACAATGCAGGGTCTGTATATCAACCCCAAATGTTCCAAGAAACTTTGACTGAGCCGCATGCATGAAAACATTCTGCTCATTCTGAAAAACATTAATCACATTGGAGATAATGAAAATCATAATCACATTGCAGATAATAAGAAACATGCTAAGTAATCATAACTTGATTAAAATGCCTTTCTTGGTATTTTGAAAGAAACTAAAATTCCTACCAATGGAAAACATTATAAAGCTTTTCAGAGAAGCATTTACTGCAGTCAATACATCAATGAATTATAGTCTTCTATAAATGTGCATGAATATTCATGATAAATCTCATCAGACTAGAGTTAGAAGTCCTTCTATAGAAATGCTACCAAGGCTTCATGCAGAAAGGCAATGTAAAATGGTCTGAGAAAGAGACTTTTACTATTTTTGTCAATATTGCTGAAAGGTTATATAGCGCAAACGTCACACAGAGCTGAATTTCCTTTTTTAAAATGTTAAGTTACTTACAAAAGTACAGTGCACTCATTAAATATGGATAATCTTAGTCAAAACTTAATATATGTTAGGGACAAACCAGTTAATCTTCAGGGATGGTTGTTGGAGGGGTGGGTGGGAACTAAAAAAAATAAGTGAATAGGAATTCCAAAGAATGTTTGCATGATTTTAATGCTTTACATATCTTTAATAATTGTTCAGTCATATCATTATGATGTCTGGTGTGTGACAGTTTATAGTGATTTCTATTATTGGGCCATCATACAAAAGACATGTGGCATGCTGTCCCACCCATTTACATTATCCTGACACCAGGCCAATGAATTCTAACACTAATGTCTTAATGCTGGGCAATAGCAATGCAGCTGTTAGTATCATTGTTACAAGTATTTGGTATAACTCTGCCAGGGTTCAAAACCGCAACCTCCCACATACAAGGCAGATGCTCTAACCACAAGGCCACTGGTTCATTGGAACTCCAATGCTAATAAGAATGTTAGCTTGTAACAAAGCATGTCGGATAAATGTGTTGAAAGTTTCATCGTGATTTTGTCACACAGGGGTCATCTCTGTACTAGAACTTTAATACTATTTTAATGCATGTGTGTGTGTGACAAACCGCATAATAACTTTAATAAGTTGACAAGATCAGACTGAAATAAAAGCCACAAATTGATTTTGAAAAATTTGGAACATGTTTTCATGGCAACCTCAAAAATATTTATTAATGTTTATAAAGTTAAAAATATTAACAAAATATGGTACTCTTCTTGATGTACAGATGAGTTAAGCTATTGGTGGATGGAACCCATTTTATATTCCAGATTTTTCAGTGGGTGTGATACTTATAGAGATCAGGTTTGGAAGACTCTAGAGTTCATTGTGACTACTTTCCTTTATAATTACAGAAATCAAATGTAAAGACACTGTATTTACTGATGAAAAAGCATATTACCTTCAAAAATGTGCTTAGACTTTCACAGAAATATGTGACACTGTTGCAGTCCAACTGTTTGTAAAACAGCATAGTACTCATGACATGATATGTCCAAAGCAATTCCACTGTAAATCCAGCACCCCCAATACACTATAAAAAGATAAAGGCACATAGTAGCCAATTTATAATTTTTTTGTTTGTTTGCATACTGACAATGAAATCCACAAAAAGCAAATACACTAAGTATTCCATATTAACAATCCTTTATTATCCACTGAATTAGAAAAATAAACATAACACGGGTATTATAAATGCTGCACAAAATCAAATTATGGCAACATGGAAAATGCATGTTAATACTAGTTTTCAATACAATTTTGACTGAGTCATATTTTTCTGCACATGTTCTCTATATATTCTCAGGAATCAATGACCTACTGATAATCACACACTAAGTAGTTATTGAATTAACTACTTGCAGATTGCATTAATTACAGTTCAGTTTTGCTTGCCACACATTTTAGTTTCCAAAAATGCACACCTTGAAAACTGTTATTACAGATCTTAATTGTATAAACTTTATGAATAAACTGATGTAAAATGGTCAGTTTGTGTCCATATACATTTGTGACAAAGCTTTCCCAGATTATAAATGTATCCACCAGCAAGTCCACCATTAACTCTTATTCATTATTCTGTTTCCAACTAATACATCAATATAAAGGAAAACATTTTAAAAAAATATAAAAATTTGATCTATATTTTTATTACTTAAATTTCATTATCTGTTATAAATAATCATTCTTCATTACTGGCATTTTTGCTGTCAGGTTACAAATAAAAATTATATCATTGATGAAATGTAAAAATGTATAATTCAATGGAATTTGGAGACATGCTCATGGCTCAACCCATGAAAAGAGGTGTGCAGCTTGTTCACATCAAGTATACAATATAATATACATGTACTGATCATGAATTGTCTAGTTCAAACTGTTTTAATGTATGGACCAAAGAGAGTTTGCAATGTATATGAGCAAAAGAGAATTTAATATGCTTTTGTTAATTACCTTTATACATGTTTCATCACTACTAAGTCCACATTCTTCAACTGTTCCAAACTTGTAATTTATATCTGGATCTGTAAGAAAAGATTTAATAGCATCTTCAATTCTAAACTTATACATACACTATCTGAAACCAACTTCTCTTAAATCACCCTCTCTTAATCTCTTTCATGCATATATTTCATGTGATAAATCAGGAGATTGACTGTTAAAACTAGAATATTGACAGGTCTGCAAAGTCCAACTAAAATGAACATGATTTATTTTAAGTCAAATTTAAAACCAAAGACTTCTTTAACCTGACAAGCATAACTTTTATATTTTTATGATTGTCAAAATGTTCCTTGTACAGATCTGAATTCATAATTAATTGTGTTGTATGGTCACATTTGAGATGAGAAATTTGAATACACTATATTAGATTGATGTGAATGACAGATCAAGTTTTTGACAAACACATAATGTTGGCAACTGATAATCAATTATAGGATTTTTAAATCTTCTAATACTAGTATTAAATTAGTTTTGATTAGTGTTTCTATTTTTGTACATGTGTATCAAAAATTAATTATCTTAACAATGTAATCTTAAAAGGTGATCATGTTCACACAATATTTGGAGGGTGTGTGTGACCTGACTCTTTGGAAACTGTACCTAGTCACAGTTAGCAAGTGAACAGCAGCTTGATTCTCTAGTGAACAGTGGTGTAATTAATTTCAGAGATTGGATTCTCAGTCACTACTCAGCAATGAATGAATTTGAATTCTGAATTTTTCTGACTCACAAAATTGCATATTGGTGTAAAAATATATGATACATCTATATATATGAGATTTGGTCAAAAACTTAATAATATGGTTTGAAAAAGTATTCAGCAGAGATTAGAACTGCTGCATACAACCCGTCAATAAATAATAACATAATATAATTCTGTCATTATTGCATGTCTGGATAAACATATTGAATATTTTCTGTCATGGTAAAAATTAATCCCATTTCCAGTTAATCTGCAGTTTTAACAGCAATACATATCCATAGAAAAACTGTTTTTGGTTCACAAAATTCAATAACGTTACACAATATTTTTCTATCTCCCTTTCTAGAATCTGGAGAAGAAAAAAAACATTTAGGTAATATTGTCTGGTAAAATATAGAAATATACTTACATTTCACTTTTACATAAGTACCAATATCTGTGTCATTAAGATTTATGCAAATCTTTCCTTGTCTGCTGAGAGTCAAAGACCATGTGCTGAAGGAGAGCAGATCCTTATTGTAGATATAACAGCTATCAGACCCTACAAAAAATGAGATATTTTATGTGTCAATTAATAACAGCATTAGGAATGTTCCTTTCTCTTTACAGTACAATTATCATTATTATTATTATTATTATTATTATTATTATTATTATTATAAGAAGAAGAAGAAGAAGAAGAAGAAGAAGAAGAAAAAATGAATGAAAACATACTTAATACATAACCTTGTCAGTTTCTTGGAAAAAACCTGAACATTTTACTAACATATTGTGGATTTTAAATTAATTAGCAATGTATTTAAGGAGCTGAAACAGCTTATTACAGTGCAAAAAAATGCAGGCTGGTTGTTTGATTGTTGCATTGTTTCATTGTATATCTATCCTGAACTAATTATTATTATTTACTGAAAAATAAAAGTTTCATTGAAATTTCAAAATGAAAGATCATTCTTTCTTTAATTTGCTTGTTTATATGACACAGTATACAGAAACAAATCTTTATTTTAAAATTGTTTCAGGTAGAAATATAGTTCAGTAATTTCTATTTTCTGTGTAAAGGCTTTTAATCATGAAGTGTCTCAATTGATATATTTTAAGAAATTCTGTTGTATATAGCGTTCATTAAAAACAATATTAACTGTACTTACTCTCTCCTGTCACACCAGCCTCTACTGTTTCATGCCCCTTCTCTGTTTAATCTTCTTCATGAAAATCATAAACTGATGACATTCTTAAACTGTGTTACTTCCTGGCTCATAGTGTGCTACTACTGGCATTTCTAGGTGGGCATACAATATTTAACCTCTCAAGACATGCCTTAGTCCAATGTCTGTACAGAACTTCTGACTTTTGATCTTGGAGTTGGATCACATGGCTTATTAGTCTGGTCTTTGATATTAATGGTCATGAACTGGAGCTGTTGATGCTATGCTGATTGGATTATCAGTGATGATTTGTTGGATGATGTCTTGCTTTGTGCAAGATAAACAAATTATATAATACTGAAATGCCCATAGTCAAAGTGCTGATCTCACAATTTGCACAAATTATAACCATGTACAAATCATTTTCTTTAAAATCCTTTAATTATAATGCACCATCAATCTAAAAAATTGTATAGCTTATTCCACTTTCCTTTTCTTAACCAGCAATTTTTATAGATAGTGTAACATCAAGATCTTCCACCCCAACCCCCTAATTATTTATTTCCACCTCCCTTACAACTCATTAGTTTCCCCCTCTAGTTCTAACTTCTACTCCCTTGCCTAAAATAATTAATTTCTTGTCAATAATGGACACTTTGGTAATAAGCTGAATGCAACATGTATATATGTAATGAGTCTGCTAGCAATTGGAAATGGGGTAGATTCAGATATCACAATCTTTTCCCCATTCAACCAATTAATTTATTTTTATTAATGCGCCCTTTGGTAATACACTTAAGGCATACAAGTGAGATACCACAACATAATGGATCCTTTAACAAATGGGGGTGGGGCAGATCTATCTACCTGATTTCCCCCCCACTATTATGAATTAGTTCCATATACATAATCTATTTAGTATTAAACATATGGAAATACCATGCATGTAACAGGTCATACAATATATTGTGCATGGGGGTACATGATCAATTAGCTGATTATTTCTCCTAACTGCAATTAGTTTCTTTTCCTTTTCTACATTCGATATATAATGCAGGTATATGTTTACTTTACAAAATCTCACATATGGATGATTTCAAATGAACCTTTGCAGTT
The DNA here is from genome assembly GCA_029339505.1 of Unio delphinus. NCBI lineage: Eukaryota > Metazoa > Mollusca > Bivalvia > Unionida > Unionidae > Unio > Unio delphinus. The sequence continues at coordinate 1,092,927 of JAQISU010000059.1, read as the reverse complement.
AAAAGATGTTACAATTTCGGACTAATAGATTTTTAACAGTCACTTGCATAGTATAAGACACAACTGTTAAAGAATCTTCCTGGTTCTTCTTAGCAAACTTACAATGCATTGAAATGGGGACCTGGTCCCCAGAATGATTCTGATGACCTAAGTGGTTAGAGCATCCACTTGTGATGTGGGAGGTTGTGGGTCAAACCCCAGCTAAGTTATATCAAAGATTTATACAAATGGTGCTAGCATCTGCCTCACTTGGTGCTCACCATTAAGAGGTTAGTTCTGAGAATGGTTGGCCTGGTGCCAGAATAATGTGACTGGATGGGACATGATGTTACATGTCTGCAGGGCTATGCATGAGTGGTGTACATCACTTTAAACTAAATATAAAAATCCAAAACACACACACACACACACACACACACACACATGGTCATTTACAAGGTTTTGAAGAAAAAAAAATCTAGAGTGAGTGAAAGTGTCCAAGGAAAAATATGATGGGTACCTCAACAAATAATACTGTGTAACTCCTTTGGAATTGGATCAACAGATACTATACACATAAATGTCAGTAGAGATCAATGATGTTGCACTTATAATCTTGGCATCTTCTGCCCACACATTATTTGTTTCCTTATTCCTGTCCTGTAAATACTTATTTACATTGTTTTTGAGGTAATTTGTAAGTGATTTAGTAATCATTGTGGAGCACATTTCTGACAATTCTATTTCAGGAAATTTTGAAGCTGTCTTCGCTTGTAGCTTAAAACATACAATTGAGAAGAGAGAAAGATTAAGCAATAGAGAAAGACTGATATAGGAAGAAGAGCGTAAGACAGATGAGAGCCATAAAAACAGAGTGGAAGTGAGAGGAACACAAGAGGAAGACAGAAAAGAAAAAGAGGAAGACAGAAAAAAGAAACATAAAGACAAAGACGAGAGAGAGAGAGAGGAAGAAAGATACAAGAAGATAAAGAGAGAGCTAAGAAAAAGGGCAGTTTTATGAAGGGAAGAGAGGCGTAAAGAGAGAGAGAGAGAGAGAGAGAGAGAGAGAGAAAGAGAGGGAGGGAGTGAGGGTGTCAGGGCTGATTATTTTCCTGTAGGAAGAAAAAAAAAACCTGGGTAAATTGTTACCAAGGAAATTGTTAGGAGGGGAGGGGGATTTGGTCTTTATGACACAGGCAAGACTTATGTATAATGAACACCAGCTTGTCATCCAACATATATAAAATCATGGATATTTTGAGACCTTTTTCAAAAAAACCATAATGTTAAGGTGCCTAAACTGTCAAATCAAATATGGTTATCCTATTTTTAAAGCACCATTAGTGTCCCATTTTTATAGCATATTAGTACTATTTTTTTATCATTCTAAAATGTTGGGTGCAGTCAAATTTGGAGGCATGTCTTATAGTGTTACTTAACCATGGGATATTATGTGACACTGATTAAGTCCCCTCTATGCAGTACTATATGGTATCAAAAATCATTTCTGCTTCCACACATAAACTGTGCAATATGTTACCAATTAGAAAAATAAGTAACCCATCCAAGAATTGGGAAAAACATAATATTCCTTTGAATAATTATGTTGATCATTGGGTTAACAAATCTTATCATAAGTGACTGAGAACAAATTGCAGATGATTAAATAAAAATTAAATGTGTTTAATGTTTCTAAAAATAGAAAATATAAAAGCTGAAATAATGTTCGAATATGAAAAATCTACAACTTTAAGACATATTGTTCTCTTTAGATTACTGTCTTTAAGACATTATTATCTCTCTATCCTATGGGCTTTGATGTAATTAATATAAAGATATTTATAACAGTGCAAATATTGATAAACTTATCAATGTTTTATTAATTAATACACAATCAAAACCATGCCTATGTATGCCATCTTTTATTGTGCTATTTTATTATCAATGAAATAATTATATGTACTAGAATTTATCATGTATATATATATATATATATTTGACTTGTCTACTTTTATTCAGTAGACATTGTTTTTTTGTTTTTGTACTATTTTCCATGCAACGCCAGCAGTTGGTCGGATCCAACCCATGACTTCTTCACAGTTAATTATAAATGTTCATAACTTTACAGAGAATAGTGTTAACATTAGTACATAGTATTATATTCTAATTCTGAACTCATTACAGAATATAAGCTATGAGAAAGAGAGAGAGCCGAAGAAAAGTAAATTTATTGTAAGAATTTCCACTTATATACATATATGTACCAATACATATATGCACATTAAGCATTCACTCATTACAAGTTTTATAAAGTAACTATGGTTGTTACTCGTTTCAAAGCAATTCAGTTCTGATATTATTTTAAATATGTATTTTCCCTTAATAGCAATCTTTGAAAATTAAACAATTACCATTGTAATAAGAGTTTCTGACACTAGGAAGAAATCTAACCTTGCCCGCTTGATAGGTTTATTCTTTCTCCAAGTGGATCTTTTTGAATCTATATTATTTTCTCATCAGAAATAAATTTGAATACATTCATCATAAACATCAATTAGGACAATTAATGTTCATAAGTTTGAATGTGTAATTTTGAACTGAAGTATCTAAAACTATATTGTTGCTGTTTGCATCTACTTTGCGTCTGTGTATAGGCAACTCAAAGTTATTGCTCAATACAATAGCGTCTCCCCTTGAATCTGAATGCAAAAGAAATTATATATTGGTAACCCCAAGATGATCTAATATGTCTCCTGTCATTTAGTAAAATGTGTATCTTGCAATAGATATATTGAGTATTCCTCATTTTCTTCAGGTAATTCATTACATCTCCAACCCATAGCAATATGACAGGATAGATTTTTCACAAGGCAGTTCTTTTATATAAATGTCTACATGAAATATCTTCAGGACTTATTCAGGCCTTTTTCAAAAAAATACCAGTTGGGATTAATATCACATGGAAAACTTCTAGTACCAGAACCAAGAACAGAACAATTCAAAAAGAGTTTTCAATATTCTGGTACAGTTGTATGGAATAAGCTTCCACTACATGTAAAATCAGCTGAAAATATTAGAGTACTTAAAAAGAGATATCATGAGCATGCATGTGTTTATTATAGATGATGATCATACCTATATTTATAGGTATTTCCTTAATGACAGCTTCTGTGTAGACTGTGACACTAATTATTGTTTGTTTTGTATGGTTTAACGCCACTTTTAAGCACAATATAGGCTATACATGGCGGCCAGTATTAATGGTGGAGGAAGAACCCGGAAACCCCCAGGAAAGAACCACCGACCCACGAGAAGCTACTGGCGCGCTTACTCACATAACTACATTAGCCGAATCTTAGACTTGAACACACACAGACAGAGGTGAGATGGCAGTGATCCGTAACGGACAGCGCTTTAGACCACTCGGCCACTCGGGGCCCCTCACTAATTATTGCTATCTTCATATAATGTGCATTTTCATACTCTCCTTAAGAGGGCCTCAAGGGAGAATAGTCCTTTACTAACGAGTCACCCTCTATAAATAAAGCATTATTATTATTATTATTATTATTATTATTATTATTATTATTCATAGAGGCAATTCTCAATGAGTCATCCGCTGCCTTTATTATAAAATTCTTATATCTGATATTGATCATTACATTACTTCTAGGATTTGCTGAGATATTCTATTTGATAGTGAACATTTTATTTTTAAGGTTTATGATATATATAAAAAAGAAAGTTCATATATTGTCGTTAAGAGAGAGAAAAATAAATAGAAAGAGCGAAGGCAATTTCTGAAATAAAAAATAACACAAACAATCAAAGGTCATTCAATAAAGTTGATTGAAATAGAAATGCAAAAATGATTAAAGAAATAGTAAACCAAATATCCAGTCATTAAATAAGAGTATTTTTCAACTGTCATCCTTGTTGTTTTTACACAAAATTGGGTAACTTATCCTTTTCAAATTTAAGAACTTTGTTCTGTAGAATTTCTTTTTAGTTAAAATATCTTATGTACTTAAAATGATCTGGCCTGTTAGTTTACTTCATGTTGTTTACTTGATATTAGAGAAAAGTTTGTTGCTTTTGGCTTACCAATAGATATTCTTTTCAATGAAATGTCAGCCACATTACAGCAAAGTAGCTTCTATGCAAACAACTTCACCTAATATACATTACTCTCTCAAAAGTACATAATAACTGGTGAGTGCCTGCTTGAATGTGAAATTCAAATTCGTTTTTTTTTTGTTGTTGTTGCATCATGACATTTACAAATCTTTATACATTTTGACATAGTGAATTGAACTTTGAAATTTATTGAACAATTAATGAAAGTAATTTGTGAAGTTAATAATTATTCATTAATATGTGTGTTTTATCAGTATATATAATTTTTTATGTAGCAACAGATCACTGAAAATGTATGAGAATGTGTGAATGAAAAAAATGTGAACAAAAGTAAACATATGATAACTGTTCCTTATATTTGTTGGTGTGTTTTGGAAAGGACCAAAATATTAAAATGAAAACTTCTTTTTAACACCGTTTAATAAATTAAAAAAAACTTTAGAATTTTGAAATATATAACTGATGAAAATAAGAATATATCATGAAATATGCATCACTACACCAATTTTCACAAAACTATGTTAATGGGTCAAAAATATTGAGGGCAAAATGAACAATAAGAAAGAATCACATATTGAATCATTTTGGGATTTTACTTTTGACAATTTGCTACTATTATGATAGTATAATAATCCACCATTTATTTATTACCTAAGTATCTAACCCACAGTGGCTCTTCAATAACTATTTTGAAGAGACTCAAAAAGTACTTGGAACACAATAAATTTGGAACAAAATTTTACTGTTAGTTCATGTAGCCCAGTGCTAACAGTTAGACATGTAACAAGGGTCATCCTGATTATCACCATCTCTAATTCAAATTTCACAGCCAAAATCACTTGGGAGAGCATGGTTAATTACACATTTGAATAATCTAATCATGATGGCAAGGCTTTATACCCAAACAAGCCTTTGATGATGCCCTATGGACCACTTGCTTGCAGATAACAATCTCTTACCAAAGTTATGGATCCTAGATTATTTCATTATTTGGATTTGGTTTAGCTGAAAATTTCTACAATTTTTAAAATATAACTTTATATGCATGTCACAACAAAGTAAAGATATTAAAAGGGATTTTCATATACCCATATGATCGGACAAAGCAATACACTGACATAATCATTATTCATCAAATTTGAGCACAAGGGAAAAGATTAAATGTACAGATCTTGGTGCAAATTTTGTATGCACATAACATTCGCTACAATATTCTCATTGGCTATTTTTTGGGTAGCTGAATGAGTAAATAAACAAACTAACTGAATCTTGAATGAACAATATTTGAAAGGACTGTAGATGTATATTTTAATAATCTTAACATGTAAATTCATGGAACAAATGTAATTTTAAAGTGGGTCTGATAATGGTATGAACTATATGTTAATAATCTACTTATCAAATGCATCATAGGCTTATTTTAATATTTACATGATAAAAAAATAAATTATCATGTATGATAATTAGGCATTATGAAATTACCAGTAGAAGCACATGTAGCAATCAGATCAATTGGTTGAAAAATTACTTTGAAAAGTGTGTACAATCTGTAGTTAACTTCAACACCTGTTAGAGATATATGTTATTATGTTTACACCCATGGCTGAGTATTCACTGCACTACTGTCTTCAATGCAATGTGTTGATAAATATTGATTGCAGATAAATTATAAATTAATTCCTTTTATAAATACACGTGTGACTTTATTTTTTTCTCAACTGCTCATCTCAACTATAACAATGCGAACACTATAAACTCAACATTGATACGGGTTGTGAAAAAAATTAGGTTAAATTGTTCATATCATATAAACACCAGAACTTTATAACAGGGCACCTTACAAGTATATAAACAATACAAGGACCGAAGCTTTTTCACATCTGGGAAGATGGGTTGCTTGCTTTCCAGGTTAAAGTTCATAATTTAATAAAATAATTAAAAAGTCCTTTTAAACAGTCAAGAGAGATATATAATTGACTCTGCTTTGCATAGAAGATGACAAAAACAAATGATAATAATGATAATAATAATGAGGACTTTGCATTATGCCTAGAAGCTCTAAGCACTTTACAACATATATAATGATATTACATTGTACTACAAAAAGCAAAACACTAAGAAATTAGAAAATAAAAAAGCTCAAAATATTTGGAGGTGTGCTCTGATCGTTGTACTCTAAGCATGATTTAAGCATGCTGTGTTTTGAGCTTTTTGACATTTCTGGAGCAGATATTGAGATGAAACAGACATAATTGAGTTACAATAGTCGAGTCTTGAAAGTACTAATTAAGACAAGTGTTTTAGTGGCATCAACTGAAAGATATTTGTGAATGGAGCTGATGCATCTCAGCTTAAGATAAGCAGCCTTTCCTATGTTCATGACATGTTTCTGCAGTGTGAGAGTAACTGACCAGAGTAACACCTAGGTTATGTACTGTCTTTTTGACATGCAGATTGTACATTGCTATAAAGACTGTTTGATTTCAGATGAGATACATGTTGGGTCAGAACAACTTTTTCTAAGATTTTTTATATGAACAGGAGATTAGAAACTGGTCAGTAGTTCATTAAAGCAGTAAGGTTGAATGTTAGTTTCTTCAGCAGAAGGTTTTATACTGGCAGTTTTGAAAAATAATGGGAATTCCCCTGATGAGAGAGAGGTTTTAATAACATCAGTTAGTAAAGGCAATATTGGATCAAAGCACTCAAGCAGCAGTGATGTTGGAATTAGATCAAGTTCACATGACTTTGGTGCACTCATCATCACAACTATCAGAAATTAATCCATGTGCTGCTAATGGTTGTCGCTGAAATACTGTAGTAGGACAATTTGGCTAAATGGACTATGTTTGTGACATTCTTCTTGGCAGCTTCCTAGAACAGCTTATGAAAGTGAGTCTGTTGGAAAGTCAAAGCCTCTCCACTTCACAGTGGTCTTTTTTAATGGTGCAAAGCTGGTCCCTAACACTGCTATACCATGGAGAACACTTTTGAATTGATACTCTGCACTTGATGGCTGAGATGTTTTCAAGCAATAAACACAGGCAGTTATTGTGTTCTTCTACTGTAGGAGGTAAGCAAGTTGTTAGGTTCGCTGGATGTCATGCATTAGTTTGGTTCTATTTATCATATCGAGGTGTCTTTCAATAGCAAGTAAAGGTGAAGGAACTGATACATTCAGATTGCATATAATGTAGTAGTTATCTGATGCAAGTTCATGGGATACAAGGATGGACCATAGAATATTATAATCAGGTCTATGAAGACTTCAGTCTAAAATGTGACCATGTTTATTGGTGGGTTGGTTAACTGTTTAAGGTTGAAAACATGAATTGAAATAGGATCATGCTATTCTTATCTGTGTTGCCTCCAAATCTAAAGAGCAGCACATATATTTTTATTGTCTAGCAGCAGTTGTGTAAATTACTTGATTACGGTACTAGTATTTTCATATTTTTCAGTTTTGCTTATTTATAAAAAGACATCATGTCCAAGTTTTGAATGGGCTGTAATGAAACAAATTCTGGAACAGTAAAACTGTACTATTAAGATAATACTTGATCTACATTATTGTGATTACTATATAATATCTGAGGATATTCCATTAATGATAACTTAATTGACGATTAGTTTAACGTTATTCTCATGATAATTTCCCACATATATTCATGAACTTAGACGTATTTATCTAAATTCATCATGAAAGACTCACAATACACAAATTTGATGGAAATAGGTGGAATATGATATATCTCTGTGTGTCTGTCTGGCTAGGATTAGTTGATAGTGGGTGCAATAATTTACTTTACAAAATATTTAGAAAGCTGTTCCTTTTTTCAAATGAAAAAAGTAGAGACTTAAAATAAGGTTACTGAAATTTGCACCAGATTCTTTGGTGCCATATTGAAAACATTTCAATCACTTGGAATGACAGAAAATGCCATAACTTTTGGCTTTTCAGTCTACACAGAAGCTGTCATTAAGGATATGCCTATAAATATAGGTATGATCATCAGCATTTAAACATCTAACATTAATGAATTTTTATTATCATGGAGTTTGCATGCTCTACTATGATAGCTGGACAAGTAACACAATTCATAAAATCAAGTGCCTTCTTTTTGAGTCAGTGTATGGCTCTCTCCAGTCCATGCTTTTGGTGTAAAATTCCTTTGATCATGACAGGTTTTCATTGATCTTGCTGAGTGCTTAACAGCTGCCTGCTGGGCATGTAATAGCCTTGATAGAGGCAGAACTGGTTGAGAAGGCATTCAATCAGTTACAGCAGTATAAATAAGGTTAGTTTTCTTGCTACCAGAGAAGTTCAACTGATATGTCCAAAGTGTGAAGAGAATGGACAAGGACTTGTACAGAAAACTTCTTGGAAATGAGTTCAACAAAGGTGTGTATAGATTTAAATTGCTAATTTGTAAACATTCTATAGGTTAACAAAACAAATAGAATATAAACAATAGTAATAGTTATATTATGTTAAATTATCTATTAGTATTAGGCACTTTTATTAAACTATTCAGGAATTTTTATTCCATTCAGTAAGCATAGCCCACATCTAATCGGAGCGTACTCAGCATGAATTGGATTTGGCATAGTTTTCTAAATTTATGTTGTGAAGTTGACCCTATCAGCATGTATTACATTTTATCAAATTTAAATGCAAAATTTTCTAAAGATATTTTTAGCTTTAGCATTACATGTAAAAGATTTCAGACCAGTAGATTTACATATTTTGACTAAAGATATTCACTCCTAAACAAGTAGATTTTATTTTGTCTTCATAAACTTACAAGTACTGAAATGTTTTATCCCCGCTGTAATATTTTCTCTCTGCATACTATAATATAACAGCAAGTTTTGAACATAAATCTGATTCAGATTCTGATGGAAAATGCTATAACAAAAGGGAATTATTTATCTTTGAGTTCACTGCAAAAATATTTTTTAAAAATTCAATAGCATTTTTAGTTTCCATCAGAAGATTCCTGCTTGGTGACCACTGATGGAATTCATTTTGATTATTGAGCCTAACACTTACTGGCTATCAACAGTTCTCTGGTCCAGATTTCTACTTGAATAATCACTATGTATTTCTTTTAAAATAATAGAGAATATACTCTTGATATCAGCATTTTTATAAGTAAAATGCTATTGGCATAAATGCATTCAAATATTTAGTTATCATCAGCAGTAGGAAAAGAAAACTCAGAATGATAGTTGCGTAACTTTTAAAAGGTATGTTGGGTGAATTAAAGACTGCAGCAAGAACTAACAGGTTGAGACTTAAATTTTTTAGCTTGCAGATATCGGTCTCCCAGCAACAAGATTTGTTCAGAAACAGTTATCATCTTGTATGTCTAATTTAGGTAAATTACAATTTGTATTTGTTACACAGCAAGAACAGCAACTACTACTACTACTACTACTACTACTACTACAGTAATTGCCACTTAGATTACAAACTTAAAGCATGGAAATAAAGCACTGAAATGGTATAGTGAAACATATTTTCATTTCAGTCATGCATTATTCACCTACTCCACCAATATAACTTTGAGGCTAATTAGTTATGGATGTTTATATGCTTAATTATATAATGCCCTGATTTTCCTGCATTAAAATCATTTTAGTATCATTACTTAATTCTTCTAATTTTATTTGACTTTTTCAGTAAATCTTCTTTGAATTTTAATAAAGCTCTGTATCTTAATTATATTAAAAGAAAAACAGAAAGATACAAATTATTAAGCAGTTTAAATATATGCATTAGTATGAAAACATCACAAAATTACTAGCGTCATCATATGCATAACATTAATGTTTGTTTTAAAATCTATCTGCATACTAAAATCTGAAGACAATTTCAAATGCCATATGTTGCAGATTTCAATGTGAAAAGAAGAAGAGCTACATTAGATTTAACTTTCATTGAAAAGGAAAAATCTGTGGCATGTGGGTGCAATAGTCATTGCAATGACAAATTTACAATGGAGGACATTTTAGTCTGGCGACAAAAATTGCATATACTACCGGAAGGACCTAAACGGATGACAGTACTCATTAGCATCATCCGAAAATGTGCAGTGACATATAAACATACAAAAACACAGACTTTCAAGGTCAGCGACAAGACTGTATGCAGGTATGTATGGAATATAAAGTCATATTTGTTATTTTCAGACACCTTCCTTGTACACAACAAGATTAGTGTTTTCATTGAAACTGTCATATCCATCAGCACCATTACAATAACACCATAATTATGACAAATTTAAATCTGAAGGAATGTTATATGCATCAGAAATCAGATAAAAAGAGTTGTACACAATTTAAGCCATATTTAAATGTTAAATCATTCCTTTAACATTTGAGACTTAGTTTATATCAGAATCTAGTTGTCCTAGATGCTCATCAGATTTTGGACAAATATAAATAAACATGTATGATTTTCGGTATGTGTTTATGACCAGACCATTTTTAATACAATTCAAATCAGTTTTAAAAATATGAATTTACTTGAGTGGGGAAGGGAGATGTAGAACACTTATTTTTATGGATATTTTAATCATTACTTAGTCATCTGGACAAACTGAAGAGTACATTTTCCAAACACATATCTGTTCTCATGAAACACTACAGTCAAATGTAATGGGCAATCGTTCCAAAATAAACATGGTTTAGTACCTAAACATGTATCCCTGAAAGACATACATTGTTTTATGGATATTTTATAAGAAGCAAATAAATAGTTTGTTCAACTTCTCCTTTTAAATGAAATGTCATGTTAAACTTGAAAATACCAGTTATAAAAGCACCTGAGTGAATACTTCAAAATATTTCCTCTGAAAACTGTTACATTGAAACGATTATGTAATATTGATACAATACAGATACAATGATTTAATGTTTCAAATAAAATGTGCCAGTAAACTTCTAATGGTTTATGATGAGTTAGAAAGTTGATTTAGCAAGAATAAATGAAAATTGAATGTGCAACTCTCAATTATATCTCACAGAATTATGATACCTATTATGATATTTAAAAAGAAGAATCTGAGTGTTAATATTCCAACTGAATTGCAATGAAATTTGAACATTATTTATTATTTTTTATATTAATTTCTTCTATTATGACAGTTAAACAATCATTCAAAAGACTTGCTTAGTTTAGTTCAAAATAAATAAAATTCATTTAAAAATTACTGATACAAATTTTTCAGGTATACATAACCCAACAAGTCTCAGGCAGACATCGAGCTGAACGAGCAGATAGAAGAAGATATGATGTTGGGAGACATGTTTTGTACCTTGCAGATGCAACTATCATTCAAATCAGTCAGGTCATGGAAGTTGCGCCTGCTGAGATTACAATTAGATTATACAGAACAAAGCAATTTAAGGTGTCACTGACATCATGTAAACAGCTGACAATATCAGTCAGCAATATTTTACCAGGGGAATTTGAACTTCCTGCATCAAGAAAATTGCCAATAGGCATAAAAAGACTTATTGAAAAGAGATCTTGTATGTTAAAGTAAAAGTTGTTTTAAAGTAAAAGTTGTTACAATGTACACCATTTCAGTCATATGTTCTTTAATAATAAAATTTGTTATATATTTAAACATTTGTTTTAATAGTTTGGTTTTCTCTAGATTTTGTACACATCCATCTTCCTGTTGGTCCATCTCTCTGTTAAATACTTGATAAAGTTTGTAGGTTTAACAATTTTTTGCCGAAATACTAGTTTGATTCAATCAATTTTAATGACAAAAATCATAGGTGTGATAAAAATACAGTCATTTCATTCACTGATTTATTTCTAACACAACTCTAACAAGTAAGGCCCTAGCACTGTCATTGTATGTGGGTTTTATGCTTAATGTACATTATGTACTAACACCTTGCCATGTTAGAGTAACATGATCAGAACACACATCTCTATAAAGCAAACCTCCCCACTGCTCTGTACCATACAATGACTGCTACATTTCACTGATGGATTCTAGTCCAGCATTACCTATCTGGCCTCACCCATGTATACAAACCAGCAAGATACTTATGATCTTCTTCTGGCAATCATATACTCATTATTCCCACTATGAAAATGAAGTCATATGTACAACATTCATTTGCATACCAGGGCCCAACAACTTGGAATGAATTGCTAAATGAAATTAGACACAAAGACACTGTAATCCCTTTTAAGAGTCTCTTAAGACTCTGAAAAACATGTCAACTGCAAAAGCAAACTTAAAGACTTAATGTTGTTTCCTACCTTAAATATTTTCAGCATGTTTTTTTTTGCTTTATAGTTTCATGTGTTTTTTGTAGTCAAATCATTATAGATGTTGTAAAATGCTTAGAGCTTCTAAAGATTAGGTGCTATACAATGTCCTCATTATTATTATTATTATTAGTATTATTATTATTATTATTTATACTAAGGGTGAGTCTATTTCCCACCAACATCACTATTATGTACATAGAAAAACCACTTGTTAAATCCATGTGAAAGGCAAATGTGTAGCATTCATTTAGCCAAGATTTGGTTTCAACCCAAGAGTGTGAAGAACAGCTTTGTAGGAATTAGCCAAATTGGGCTAAAAGGACATTAGTTGTGTACCAGTCTCACTGAGTATGGTAACAGGAATCCTTAGCCAAATTTTGGCTAAGCATTCATTTAGCCAAGATTTGGTTTCAACCTAAGAGTGTGAAGAACAGCTTTGTAGGAATTAGCCAAATTGGGCTAAAAGGACATTAGTTGTGTACCAGCCTCACTGAGTATGGCAACAGGAATCCTTAGCCAAATTTTGGCTAATTTAAAACCTGCCTAGCTCCTTCCACAGACAGTAAAGCCATTGAATAGTTATATACTATATACTGATCAACAGCTCTTCAAAGATTCTCATTATGTGCCTTTTCTACTTTGGGTTAAGAGATTTTAGCCCATAGCAGAGGCCTGATTTGAGTAAATGGAAAAGCTCAAGTGAAATCGGAAGCTGTTCCACTCTATTTCCATCTTCCAAAAATAATATATCCAGTGGCTTTTGAGATGCTGCTAAAACAAAAAAATTCCTTTGTATGAGGGCCTCAAGGTAGATTAGTTCTTATCTAGTTGTGTTACCCTCTTTAAATAAAGTCATTATTATTATTATTATTATTATTATTATTATTATTATTATTATTATTATTATTGATTTTTGGGTTAAAGGTCAAGATCACTGTCATAGAATCCTATTGATTTATGAGTTAAAGGTCAAGATCACTGTCATAGAATCCTATTGATTTATGAGTTAAGGGTCAATATCACTGTCATTGAATCCTATTGATTTAAGGGTTAAAGGTCAATATCACTGTCATATAATACTATTGATTTTTGGGTTAAATGTCGAGATCACTGTCGTAGAATCCTATTGATTTATGGGTTAAGGGTCAAGATCACTGTCACATAATCCTATTAATTGAGGGGTTAAGGATCAATATCACTGCCATATAATTCTATTGATTTATGGGTAAAAGATCAAATTCACTGTCATAATCTTTTTGATTTATGGTTTAAAGGTCAATATCACTGACATAGAATCATATTGATTTATGGGTTAAAGGTCAATATCACTGTCATATAATCCTATTGATTTATGGGTTAAAGGTCAAGATAGCTGGTACTTAAGAAGAAACTTTCAGTTATCTCCATATAGGACTTTACATTGTGGCAGATGTATAATAAAATGTTTATGGTAATCTTGTTAGAAACACATTTGTCTGGTGCTGGCAAAGTATGTAGTTTCCCATTTTTCTCATCAAGGCCAAACTATTTGCTTTCCCACTCAACTTGGAACTGACCACATATGATGTTTGCAAGTGAGATATCCCACATTACATCACACATTTCATCAGTAATCACACACAATCTAAAATATTATAAAGAAATAAGAGATGCAGTAGAACTTGGGAAGGAAAGATTCAAAATCTGGACAAATACCTAAATAAATATTTTGGTTGTGATAATGCACTGACACATTCACAGGTATAAAAGACTTCATAATAAGACTTAAATGATGCTTTGGATTAATGTATCAATGGCTGAATAAGGTGTAAATGGGTATTCAGGTAAACGCTGTTCATAATTACCCAAGTAATACAATTAGTTATCGGTATTTAGCTCATGTAAAAAAATACCATAAAACATGCTTCCAAGTTGAGATAAACAATTATATCTGATGATTTTAGAAGTGAATGACACACATAATAATGAATACAGTTCAAGACCCTGGTAGTATGGTATTTATTCATAGCAGACTTTCATCTCCTGATCTTGTTATGTGTGTGATCATTTGCCTCTATATGGCAAACAGTTTCCTTATTTTCTTTATATAATACATGACAGGCTTCCAAGAGAACAGACTGGTTTCTTGAATTTGAAACAATGTATCACAGATTCATTATAGTTTGACTGACATTTAAGTAGTACACAAAAATATATTTTTAAAAACTATGCCACCAATTATTAGGTGAAGCGGACTTTATCAATGAGACTCATGCATAGTATATGACTGCAGATCCAGGTAAGTAGCAGAACTCTTCATATGATTTTCTGTAATTATGGCATGTAATATATATATATATATATATATATATATATATATATATATATATATATATATATATATATATATATTTTAATGTCATTCATAGTAATAATAATTAACCTTATACCTGGGTCTGGGGGTGTCTGGCATGTATGAACTTACCACAAAACAGTTGAAATTTAATATAACAAACTGTGACAAGTTTAGTGACTTTTGGAGATTTTGATATTTCTTGAATAATTAAAATTTTTCCCATTGGTTGAGCTAGGTAATATGAATGGGACAAAATGAGTAGTATGTTGTAGAGGGAGGGTTATATTGCAAAATACGGTTGCTATGTACGGTATATATTAATAAAGAATTAAGCATTTTCATTCCGCTATTTAGAGTTATTCACACTTATTTGGAGTATTTCAAACTTATTTGGAATCATTCACACTTATTTGGAATCATTCACACTTATTTGGAGTCATTCACACTTATTTAGAGTCTCACACTTATTTGGAGTCATTCACACTTATTTGGAATCATTCACACTTATTTGGAGTCATTCACACTTATTTGGAGTCATTCACACTTATTTGGAATCATTCACACTCTTTTGGAGTCTGTCACACTTATTTGGAATCATTCACACTTGTTCGTAGTCTTTTCACACTTATTTTGATTCTTTCACACTTATTTGGAGTCTTTCACATTTATTTGGAGTATTTTACACTTATTTGGAATCATTCACACTTATTTGGAGTCATTCACACTTATTTGGAATCATTCACACTTTTTTGGATTCTTTCACACTTATTTGGAGTCATTCAGAATTATTTGGAGTCTATCACACTTTTGTGCAGTTATTCACACCTATTTTGTTCCCGTTGTTATTAGGGCTGTCAAAAATCACTGAAAACTTACCCGGATACCCGTTGCACCGTTTAACGGGTACCCTGGTACTCGTTAGAGCATGGAAGACATGTACAACCCTTGAGCAGCAAATTTTTTTCCCACTAAATTATGCATTACGCATAAACGTATATGGATTACTCTTTTTCGGTATATCCACCTTCCAGAAATCTCGTTTATATTAACATTTCATTAATCCCACAGACTGTATTTTAGAAAAGACTGCTTTACGTAACTACAATATACGAGTACATGTACTCTTGTCCGTGGACTTGTACATTCCTACAGTAACATGTTCTATTTATAGCAAACCTTGTTCTACTTTCCCCATGAATTCTATTTATAGAATCTGTATGGCATAGTGAGGAGAGAGCAGATTATCTATCCCTTCGTCTTGCCGACCGTTGGGGCACCAGTGATAACCTGACAACCAGCTTCCTCCATTCAAATCTGTTCTCTGATACTCTCACGGTGTCACTCAGCTTCAGTCCTGTCCACTCTGAGATGTTGTCATCCTATCCAGGGTCCATGACTCACAGGCATATAAGAATACAGATGCAACCAAGGAACGCATCAGTCTGATTTTTGAGCTGACTGAGGTGTTTCTGTCTTTCCAAACTGTCTTCAGCCTTGCCATTGCTGTTATTGTCAGTGCAATCCTGGACAATATTTCTGGTTTCAATCCCTCGTCTGCCACAATGGTTCCTAAGTACTTGAATCTATTAACTGTTTCCAGTTTTTGGCCATTAATCATGATGTTAGTGCTGATGCCACTGGTGTTGTTGGTCATCAATTTGGTCTTCTCTGCACTGATTTCCATACCAAAAGCAGTAGCTGTCCTGTCCAGTTTATCCACCAACTGAGCTAGCTCCTTCTCATTTCCTGCAAGGCCATCGATGTCGTCAGCAAAGCGCAGATTCGTTATTATTCTGCCTCCAGTACTGACAGTTCCTTCATGGTCTTCCAGTGCATCTGTCAAGATTATTTCAAAGGAAGATGTTGAAGAGAGTAGGTGAAAGCAAGCAGCCCTGTCTGACTCCCACAGTTGTCCTAAACCAATCTCCTATTTGACCGTTGAAGCATACTGCACTGGTGGCCTTGCTGTAAAGGCTTTCTATGACTTTGATCAGGTTAGCGTTGATGTTGTACAGCTTCATGGTGGACCAAAGGGCTGCATGCCATACCCTGTCAAACGCCCTCTTAAAATCTATAAAGACATGATAAAGGACTTGTTGGTGCTGGATGTATTTCTCACATAGTATTCTCAGGTTGAAAATCTGTTCAGTTGTGCTTTGCCTTGGTCTGAAGCCTGCCTGTTCTTCAGCTATGATTTCCTCTGCCTGCAGCTTCAGCCTGTTTAATATGATTTTTAGCATGACTTTGCTTGGGTGGCATATAAGACTGATCATACGATAGTTCTGACATTGCTGCAAATTGCCTTTTCTCGGGAGAGTTACTATGATTGACTGAGTCCATGGTGTTGGCCATTCCCCTGTCTGCCAGATCTTGTTGCAGATTTTTAGTAGGGCGCTTATCATGGCTTCATCCGCTTCTTGGTCTAGTTCTGCAGGGATGTTGTCTACTCCTGCTGCCTTCCCTTTTTTCAATGCTTTGACTGCAGCCTCTACTTCTCGGATGATGGAGTAGTTGTAAGTGTTGGTCACTGATGGGGTGTTGAGTATGTCTGGGTCCCCTGTAGGTCTGTGGTTGTACAGGTCTGAGCAGTATTCTGTTCATCTCTTAAGAATGTCTTGTTCTTCTGTAAGACATTCCTTCCCTTATCTTGAATGATGGAGGAGCGTCCTTGTTTTACACTGGTCAGGTCTTTCACCAGTTGGTATGCTTTCTTGCTATTATTTTTCTTTAGATTGTTTTCTATATCTTTACACTGGTCTTCAATCCATGTCTCCCTTGCCTTTTTCATGCTTTTCTTGATAACCTGGTTGAATTCCCTGTATGGTTTTGCTCCTTCTGCTTATGACTTCTTCTTCTTTAGCTCTCGACGCTTGTCACACAGATCAAGTATGTCAGTTGTAACCCAAGGTTCCTTTGGTTGTCGATGTTTACCAAGGATCTCACTGGCTGTTTGGGTCACTGCTACGTTAAATGTGTCGATCACTGTGTCTATAACTGTGTTCTCTCCTCTAAGAAGTAACAGTGGTGCAAAGTTCCCTTCTATCCTTGCCTGGAAGGCTTCCAAGACCTCTGGGTCTTTTAGCTTGTCAAGGTTGAACTTGATTCTTGTGGGGCCCTCTTTGTCGACTTTTTTAGACGTAGTCGGAGGTGTAACAGAATTGTTACCGAGTGGATGGTGGATTAAATAAACAACACAAACACAATGTGTGAAAGAAAATATAAATTTATGAAATAAATTATTAATGAAAAATAATGATGTATCAAAACAATAACTCATGCGTTCATCCCACAATTACACTCACAACCATTCACAATACATGAATAAATTAAATATTAATACAAAATAAAACACAGATACAAAGGAATCTCTTGGACTATACACAGTTCCAAGGAACCTTTACAAAAGTTATATTAAAGCAAGTATAAATTGCGATAAATAAATACAAAACATCAAACTATACTATCGCACATATGGATTGCGACAACTAGCACGAACATATACATGTATTTAATCAAGTTGCTAGCTTCTAATTGAGATTCATGCAAGGCCTTGAAATACTATTGTGATTTGAAGTAACTATGTAAATACAACAATGTATTCAATTGTACTACAACTGCAACACACACATGTGTCTCGACCCTGTATAACCGTACGATTCACCCACAGTTGAATCGCCGCCCAGTTTCCCCGAAGACCTAGGGTTGACCAATACTTTTATCGGTCATTTGCCCTTCACGGATCCACCACAGTTATACGTACAGACAGCATACAACATCTACTAGAACCAACGGTCTCAAATACCTAGATGCCACCCCGGATGTTTACACTTCTAGACAGCTCCGACACTCAGACTTCTAGATTTCCAGATATTTACACGTCACGACAGATGTAGACGAACAGACAGTTCGACAGACAGACAGTCAGATACTTCAATTCGTTTGCACAATTAAACGACACAATCAATCACATTCAGCTATAATTCAGAGATGTTCTGCAACAAATCAGCTACGATATCAAAGACGTTATCAAAGATGTTCCCAGAGATGTTATCAGATGCGTTATCAGAGATGCTATCAGATGTTATCAGAGATGCTATCAGAGATGCTATCAGATGTTATCAGATGTTATCAGAGATGCTATCAGATGTTATCAGAGATGCTGTCAGCGATGTTATCAAATGTTATCAGAGATGCTATCAGAGATGCTATCAGCTGCAATAAAGAAAACCAGACTAATAATAGTTGTCTCAAAACAATCTACAACTTAGATAACACTATTACATTTAAAGTCTAATAGTGACTAGTAATTCCAAATATTCCACGTTTAAATCTGCATTGTAATAAAGGCATCTTTACATGAAATGATAAACGGAATAAAATTCACAATAAAACGAAATATAAATTTAACACTCACCCCTTTGGCTGGAGAAAGAATGACAGGCTATCTTTCCTACGATAAGATACTTTTGGTCCCGTAATATTTATCAGAAATATTCTGCCTTATATACCCTCAAATAGGTGAGCAGAAATCACGGCAAGATTACCGTGCACTACGTGAATCTAATGTTCCGGACTTCATGTAATTCAAAGTCAGGCACATGCAAATTGTTACACGCCGCTTACCTTGGAGAAAGACACTTATTCACCCCAGGTAACGCATGTACGACGAAACCAAAAACAAATGAGATTAGTTTGTAATTCATGAAAAAAAAAAATTCAATTTTTGCCTAATTCAGTGACAGGAGGGTCATCATCATTAAGTCATGGTCACTTCCAATGTCTGCTCCTGGGAAACTTCTTGTCTTGGCAATGGTTACGCTGATGTGGCTACTATATAATATGTCCAACAACTTTTGGAAATATGCTTATTGTCGATATATGTATGACCTAGATTGTGAGATTTGTGTAGCCACGTGACTGGAAATGCAAATAGCAAGATCTGGGATAAATTTCAGCAATGATGTACTTTCGTCCCGTCTGTCAGCAGATTCAAGGCATAACAAATGCTATGCTCACGAGTTTTGAGAAAATAAATCATATTCCTATCAAATTCATACTGGTATATCTCGATGAAAGATCGTTCAAGTTTGCTGGGCCGGCATGTAAGCTGTTACCCATGCCGACGTCAAATGGTGTTGGCGAATTCCAACTTTTTTATAGGAAATGCGCTCTGACCCTACACCCTGACAAGAATGTCCAAATATCAAAAATGGGGTGGTAATGGTCAGAGGAAACTCGTACTACTCCGACCAGTGTGCTGATGATGATATATTATATTTTGATAGTGTTGTCGACATTTTCTTGTTTTGTTAATGGGTACTCGTCATTAATTTTCAATACCCAGGTCTTTCGCTACGGTCGGGTACCCGAGTACCCTGGTAAGTGTAAATGATTGACAGATGTTTGGTCATTTTCAGGGATTTGTAGACTTGAAGATAAACTCTAGTTCTAATGAAATGAATTACTCTGGTTGATAAGTTAATTATTATTTACATGAATTTTTGTATGTATCAAGCAGGTCTTTCACCACTGGTTTTAATGGATAATCCTTTATATTTTAGTGCATTAAAGATGCATTACCAGATGCCATAAGTGAAGTCCTTATTTATTAGGTCAAGACAACAATTGTGTATAATATTGGACTAAAACCCATTAATAAAAGCAACAGTAATTCAATTAATCTGTATTAATTAGGCATAGCTGTTACTTTCTAGATGTCATCTGGACTAAAGAGAACAGCCCGGAATTCCATTACAACAAGGATCACATTTTACGTCTGATGGAGCAACTCAATATTATTGCCATCCCAAGGATATTTAGTGAAGAAGGAACGGAAATCAAGGCAAGTTTGTTTATGTACAGCATTAATTGATTTAGTAAGTTTACCTTCAGTGTGAAATTCATTTGGATATAAATAATGATGAAATTAAAGGTATGGACATTACGTTTTGGAAGGATTTGGCAGAGACTAGCATGTTTTTTGCATTATATGTGTGGTACACACTTGGTCTAGATTTTGTATTTGCTTATTACCATGCTGTTGTTTGCACCCACCATGCAAACATAGCTGCATAGAATAATGAAACTTGATATAAAAAAATACCATATATACCTGTGTATAAGCCAAATAATTTAGGAAGAAATAAAAGTCTTGAAAAAGAGGTTCAGCTTATCCATAGGGCAATGTCTAAACTTGACAGTTTTTTAGGTCTTTATGTTGACTACTGTAATGGTTGTAAATCTTGGGACACAAAACAAATCATTTTACCGTGTCCTAAGACACGGGCATGTAAAAACAGATAGCTTTCTGTGACCTGACAATTATTAGACTGCAATAAACTACCATGATTAATTTTGTTATTATTTTGCACATGCATATTTTCTGATTTCAACGCGAAATTAAATAAAGATAAATACAGACATCATTATTCATGGGTAGCACATCATTATTCATGGGTAAACCAGGTAGTACAGTACTAAATACACTTTGATTACATGACCAAACAAGTTTTTGACTGCAGGAACAAACTTAGAGACCTAATAATGTTTAGTAGTTTTTCAGCAAGTTTTTGTTTTCCAATTTCATGGCTTTTGTTTCTTGTTTTTTCTGTTGTGTAGTCATATCATTATAGACGTAAAGCGCTTAGAGCTTCGAAAGATTAGGCACTATACAAAGTCCTCATTATTATTATAATTCTTCTTCTTCTTCTTCTTCTTCTTCTTCTTCTTATTAAAACATCATTATCAATATTATTAATTATTATTATTATTATTATTATTGTTATTATTATTGCTATATTATTAGTATAACTACATTATCAATATTATTAAATATTATTATTATTATTATTATTATTATTATTATTATTATTATTATTATTATTATTATTATTATAACATCATTATCACTATTAATAATTATTATTATTATTATTATTATTATTATTATTATTATTATAACATCATTATAAATATTATTAATTATTATTATTATTATATTATTAATATTATTATTATTAATCATTATTATTATTATTATTATAACATCATTATCAATATTAGTAATTATTATTATTATTATTAATATTATTATTATAACATCATTATCAGTATTATTAACTATTATTATTATTATTATAACATCATTATAAATATTAATAATTATTATTATTATTATTATTATTATTATTAGTTATTTATTATTATTATTATTGTTATTATAATATCATTATCAATATTATTAATTATCATTATTATTAATATTTATTATTATTATTATTATATTATTATTATTATTTTAACATCATTATCAATATTATTAATTATTATTATTATTATTATTATTATTATTATTATTATTATTATTATTATTATTATTAATATCTCTTGGAGTCAAATCAGAGACACCATTGTACTAAACTTAAATGATTTATCCAAAATGGAGTTCAGAAAATATGCTCCGAAAAATATGGTAAAACCTTTAAAGCTGAGTTGTAGTTTACAGATTTGGCCAATGTGGGTATGAGAAAAAGCATTCCAGTAGCTTCTTGTGGGTCGGTGGTTCTCTCCAGGAATTTTCCAGGGTTCTTTCTCCACCATTATTACTGGCTGTCATGTATAGCCTATCATGTGCTGAAAATGGCATTAAACCCTACAACAACAACACTATACCTGTAAACTTTCATGCCAGGATGAAAAACAAACTCCTGCTTTTTGGTTTTGCTCTACACCTACATCCCGATTTCATAATCTCTTTAGATTTTTTGCAGAGCACTAATGAGTTTTACATTATGTCTTCAATTTTGATTTCTTCTAAACAAGAAAAGTCCTACATGTTCTGTTGAATCACTTGTGAATTATTGTTGTGATGAAATTATTAATTTACTTGAAAGAATTCACTGCTTCACTAAATAGTATCTTAAGTTTAAAGATTATTAATGGAAATTGATGATTTTTCCCCCTCAACAACAACACAAAATAAAAACAAAATAAACCACAACAAAAATATATACACTACAACAAAATCGTCCACAATTAATTTTAATTCAAAGAATGATCACTAACTCCATATGTCATAGGGCCTCTCCCACGAAAGAAACTTGCAGAAGTGAACACCTAGCATTTTAATCCGGTATATACCAATGTTAATTACCATCGCTAAATTAAAAGGAATGAATATAAATACCACACACAAATGTGTCCTCAAAATACACAATATTGTAGAACATGGTTTCTTTTATATTATTGTTTGTTGTGTTGTTATACTGGGATTACATTTTAATGAGTTAGGTATTTACAATCTCAAAGCAAAGTAGAAACGTAATTACCTGTATTCTGATACAAAATATCCAATGCAATAATGCATAAACAAACCATAATCTAGTTAAAAAAGAAAGGTAGTGTTACAACAACTTGAATGCTAAATTATTGTCTTCATTCAATCAAATTATACACAAATCTAAATTAGGCAAATTACAATAAGAAAACAGAAAATTAAATAAATTTTAAAACAATTTTATACCATTTCTTTTTCATAATCATTCATGCCAACTTCAAGATAAGAATATATGTATTTTTTAAAATATATATTTACATTTAACTAAATGAATGCATTTAGAACTTACCTCAAACATATTGAGATGTCTTGGAGTTGTTGGCCAGAGTCGGCTTTTTCATGGGTCATGCCCTTTTTAGTGTTCATACCTTATATGCAAGTATATATATGATATGCATATTGGCAATGGACTTATATACAGGTATATATGGTGTGCATATTGGCAAATGCAACATCTTTATTGCAAAAGTAGAACACTCTGACCTATATATGCAACTTAAATAATGCAAAAACACGTCACCAGTCTACATGCCGACCTTTCCTCGGTGTAAAAATTCCTAGTGGACAAGGTAGCTAAATTAACTTGCCTGTCAGTCACAATGCTCCAGATCAAACACAGTTTTTTCACTCAGGTAGCTGCTACATAACTCAACTCAAGGGCTTCAAACAGATTCTTATTGTGTAACAGTGAGGGATAGAGCTAACAAACAGCCAAGTTCCGTCTCACTCAAGAGAGATACGGACAGATTAAACATCCCTACTGTCCTAGCTGATGATCCGAATGATATCCTCTCCAATGGATAGCCTATTTCCATTGTCACCAGTCTTGACCATATAATAGGGATCACAAAGGGCTAAGATATCAATATTATGAGCTCAATCACTAACAACCCAGCTTCCAGAATGTTAACCCTGACTTTTTCAGACATGTGCAGAACCAGTCTAACCTTCGTACCACCTCAAGCTAAAGACACTCATTCAGCACAATGTCACAAATAGTTCCTCACCTCAAGCTAAAGACTCTCATTCAGCACAATGTCACGAATAGTTCCTCACCTCAAGCTAAAGACACTCATTCAGCACAATGTCATGAATAGTTCCTCACCTCAAGCTAAAGACACTCATTCAACACAATGTCACGAATAGTTCTTCACCTCAAGCTAAAAACTCTCATTCAGCACAATGTCACAAATAGTTCCTCACCTCAAGCTAAAGTGACACTCATTCAGCACAATGTCACAAATAGTTCACTCATTCAGCACTAATGTCACAAATAGTTCCTCGCCTCAAGCTAATGACACTCATTCAGCACAATGTCACAAATAGTTCCTCATCTCAAGCTAAAGACACTCATTCAGCACAATGTCATGAATAGTTCCTCACTTCTCAACATATGACAATTCGCAATTTCTCTACACTCAGACACAAGAATAGACTCTTCACTCTGCGACAGCCTGGAGGTCATCGTCACTCTTCACCAGCTAAGACTCAAGCATTATGGGGAACCTTAGCCTCACCTCATGATGTTTCTTTTTATCCAGTGCTGTAATCTGTTCTACACTATTCAATGGTACATTAAGATTCAGACTTTAGAGCCTGCATTGAGGACATTTTATGCCTCAGACCCTGCAGAATTTTGTCCTCCTTTTAATCCATCTGTATCAACAACCTTGACTGGATCTGCAGCATCTGTTGAATTTACGATGGAAAAGAAGAGTCTGACTTCAATTACTTCCATGGTCTTGGAGTGTTGTAAACATTCTGATTGCGCTTTTATCATCAGTTTGTTGGCAGTTCTTACTTAGCCACACACGAGTTTTTAACTTTGAAACCTGAGCCATAGACAGTGATGTCACCACTTAGGGGATGACAAAGTGACACTCCATACATATTGATCAGATGGCCTTTGATGACACACAGCAGTTAGTACACAATATAATTGTCATGGCTGTGATGTTAGATTTTCGTCTTTGTAGCCATCTTCCAAAAGGCAGAACATAGCTTTTCTCCACCCATTCAGAATACCTCAAGAATGGATTGGAATCGGCCTCACGAATGGACCGAATACTGAACAGATCCGCTCAACACACTTTTGCCAATCCAATAACTACATATACAATTTGCAATCGGTGGAACTCAACTCAGTGCAATATACCTGCACATTCTTGAAGGATCACCATACAGCCAAACTAAGAGCACAGACTTTATCCACAAACGTTCTGTTTAATGCCAGGTTGAAGTCTGCAAACGAGCCACCTAGGAGACAAATTTCCATCTTTCGCACAACCACAGTGTCAATACAAGACAGTGCAGAAAATCAACAAATATAGCCAAGGGCCACTCACTGCACACAACTCTCTGAAATGTATCCTATCAAAGCTCCCACAGTTAATGTCACAGTTTTCACATACCAAATTGGATATAAGGCGAGAGGGTCTTATAGCTCATTCCAAAATCGTCTTAGGCCCAATGGCAATATAATTTTTTATAATGGAAATTAAAAAATTCGTAGTTTAAAGACATTTTGACTTTGTGGTTCGAGATTACAAGAGGTACAATTTAGAAGGAAAATGATTAGACCCTGGCCAAAAGCTTTTAATATTCAGCACATTTTATTATACAAAAATGGTAAATATGTATCAATATATGGCAATTAACATTTAATGTTATTATGATCAGGTAGTCATAGTAGGTCTCTTGGTTACAAATTGGTATTCTCTGTGGTAAATGAGGAATTAAAGAGAGGGGAAACTATGAGAATAAAAATGACCGAAGTTAAAATGGGGAATTGCCACTTAAAACATATCAAACATTGTGTAAAGGGTCGATGAAAAGAAAGGGAATGCCATTAATAAGTAAACAAATGAAAAGGAACAAAGTAATGAAATTAAAAGTGAACAGTGTTTTTATTAGATCTAGTCTTTGTGTTGCTGATGACAGATCATTCAAATAATTCCTATCTACAGCTGTTTATGACCAGTTGAAATGCATGCATGATAGTCTGAGTGATGTTTGTGATTTGAATTTGTAACGTAGCTTTCGTAAGTTTGTCATATGATTATGCTGTATGCAGTGCAGCAGTCTACAATGATGTCTAACATTAGGGCATCTTGCCGCAGACATGTAACAATACTGAAAGTCTTGCAAAATCCTGTTTTTTAAAAGTGTTTGGCATGACTTGGCCGTGGTATGAACCAGCTACCTCCTGCTTCTGAGGCTGATGCTCCAACCACTAGCCATCCGAGCAGTGCTTGCATGACATATGATGCTTAATTAAATAATTTTGTTCTTTTGAAAAAAAAAAAAATGATGAACAGCATGAAATTTACTTCTCATGAAACACTGTATTATTTATTTGGTTACTTTTGTCTCATAAAACATTGTATTATTTATTTGGTTACTTTTTTCTCATAAAACATTGTATTGTTTATTTGGTTACTTTTTTCTCATAAAACATTGTATTGTTTATTTGGTTACTTTTTTCTCTGCAAACATTGTATTATTTATTTGGTTACTTTTTTTCTCATGAAACATTGTATTATTTATTTGGTGTGCAATGGTCTATACACACATGATCAGTTGATACCTTTTTGAGATGATGGCAGTAGTTATCTTAAACAAGCTTTGGCAATTGCATTATTTTTTTTATCACACATTTTTAAAGAAATGAAACTGAATGGTCCACATTGGTATCAGTAAGTGTAAGTAATTTTTTCACGCTGGTGTACTTTATATTATTTCTAACTTAAAAATGTAATATATGCCTTGTATCCCTATTAAGAATGAATACATTTTTTTAACAGGAGGAGCGTTACTTCCTTGCTCCATGCATGCTTCAGCAGGAAACGCCAGAGGAAATCATCAGCCCAAAACCGAATAGTCAGATCGAGAGTTCACCAGTATTGTGCTATGTCTTCATAGGTAACTTTCTACCCAGTGCAATATTTCACAGACTTGTTGCTGCCTGTATTGCTCACTGGCCAGTTGCCAAAAAGAAGAAAGAGCATAGTGAAGAGAATCTGATCTTTTGTGGCTGCTGTGTTTTTAAGCTGGATGAACAGCACAAACTGACCCTACATTTTAGAGAGCATGTTATCTTTCTGAGAGTCACAAGAATGGGAATCAAGGACAAGACTCCATCTTCAAAGCTGTGCATTGAGGTGAGAGAGTTCTTAACAAGAAACCTCCTCAAGATTATTGGATACCTGGGCCAGGGTCTGAAGTTTGAGTACTTTATACAATGTCCTGAATACAATGGTGTCAGTATCAACAGCCTGATTCCTGTATCCAGACTCAAAACAAATGCAGAAGTACACTGTGAGTTTCATGACAATATGATAGAGTCGTGCAAAGTTTTGGATTTCTGGTTCGAAGATCAGGTGAGTGCTAGAAAATTAAGGTGTATATGAAGTTTTATAGGAGACCGAATTTAACACTTACAAATTCAGAGTATTATGTTCTCTATGTTATATAATGTCAGTTAGATTGTGACATTTTGCTTTCTGTCATAAATGAATTTCAAATATTACCCAAGTCTCTATCACTGAATGGGTGGAACTGATCAGAAGACTTAGATATCAGACAAAATTAGCAATTTTTTTACATTTGTATTTTGCCACATTGATGATGTATTCGAAAAGAATGCTATATCATGATTTTAATTTGAATTCTGTGTCATACTGCTGAGAAATAACAATACTCTGTAGAAAAGAATAATGTAAAGATTAATGTCTTACTGTATTACATATGTTTGATGTATAATACAACAGCTGTCAAATGCAATTTCCTTTGCATTGATTAAAAATGACTCGCATATGTTTTATCAAAACAATTTATGGTTCATCCCTGGCAATAAAGCCAACCCACCTCACCAGGCAAAAAAAGCAACGTGACCTTTCCTGGCAATAAAACGAAGTTACCTCCCCAGGTAATAAGGCCATTGATCTCCCTTGGCTATTAGGTCAATTTTCCATCCATTGATTACAAATTGATATATATTCAGTTCTCAGAAACTGATAAACTGTTTTCAGACCAAACAAGGAAGAAAGCATCCTGGCATTAAAGTCTTTCACATCTGTACAAATGATGTTAATCCACTTTCAGAATTGGCTCAGATTAATAAAAATAGTTGCACCTTAAAATCGTTCCTTATCCAATTCTGGTCAACAAAATTTTAAAAGAAAGTATTTCTCCATAAAGTTGGTCAGATGATTCTAATTTGCAACTGTATATTGTTATCAATATTAAAACCAAGAAAAAAAAATATTTTAACAACTTATCACAAGTGACTAAACATAATTTGACCAAATTTGCCTGAAATCATCCTATACAAATGATGCTAATTTGCAACTTTTGAAACAAAAAAGCACAAATTTAACAGCTTGTTGCTAAAAGTATAAAATGATGAGGGCTATTGGGCAGCTCTATTGACCACACTCAAACTGTGTTAATGGCTTGGCCATTTGTGGAGATTCTCACATAGCTGTCCTCCTCAAGTAACTTTAGCTGCAAAGACCAGTATCTCACTTGCCAGTCAATGCCTGGCTGTAATCTCCTGTGTATTGTGGTCTGTGACTAACTTCCCCAATTAACCTCTGAGTGAAGCGTATTTTGTTATATTAATCTGCATAACATGGACATTCCTTAATATTATCTAAATAGGTTTTTATGACATCTCACTGATTTTCCCAATTTCATCATGTCAGGCTTTATAAATTTGCAGAATATAGGAATTATAATAACACAGCCAAGATATATAAATCTCTGATTATTAAGTATTTATCAAAGTTAGACATTCTGAATGTAATATACCTTGTAACAGGAAATAAAGAAATCTGAACATCTAACTTCCTGATGACAGCTGCTTCTGTACAAAAACAAATTCAAAACACCCAAAATGAATTTACACTTAAAAGATGTGAAGCATGTGTTTAGTCTTTGAAAATTAATGACCTAGTCATGAGGCTAAATATGCACGTACACAGCGACGAACATTTAGTTCAATTTTGACTGTATTTATACACCATGGGAGTGGTCACTGCCTTGATTTCTGCTGAACATCTGCTGTAGCCAAGAGTTTATAAGGGAGAGGCCATATAAGTTTCTAAATGGGGAGGGTTAATGCTTGAAAAATATTGTCTTATTCTGATTTGTCGTTTAAGAAAGAACACTCTAAAATTCCCGCCTTTACTTGTAACAAACTTGTTTGTGATGAATGCAATATAAAAACACTACAGTTGGAAATAATAATTGAATTGTCCATTCCTCAGAGAATTAATTTTCATATTTAATCGGTTGGATAAATTTACACACTTCATGAGAAGCTCAACATGGTGGGCCTCTCAAGTCCGTATGTTTTCTAAATTTACAAAATATTCACAACATTTCAAAATTAACTTTTATTATCCATATATATGATCAAAATAAAGGTCCCGGATTGATGAAATGGTATGTGATTATCCATTACTCATGACCTTTTGGCTTTCCTTAGGTGGTCATCATTTATTAGGTGTTCAAATGTCAATCAATTTTGCTGATCAGCCGCTTCAAGGTGGAGATGCCATCAGCACAGCAGCTAAGGCGTAGTGTTGATTTGTTAGTATTTTATTGCTCCACTGCAGAGTGAAAGTGGAAGGGTTAAGTCCCCCAAAACATTGCGTGGGGTTTTGATAATACGCATGAGCTGTACTGGAAAGTCTTTTATTTTATAATGTCTTGTTTGAGGGAAGGTGAGCGCAGCTATAGAAGTTCTCTATACACTCCTCATTTAAAAATTCTGATTTGAAGACTAAGTTAATAGTAGCAAAGATGTTACATGAATTTTTCCTAAAATAGAATTATGTTAAACATTGGTATATGGCATAAAATTGTACTAGAATTTCTAAACTTTGCTTAAACAATGAGCTCAGTCTAGTAAATCTAAATAAATTAAACAAAATCACACACACACACAGAGACACACACACACACACACACACACACACACACACACACACACATATATATATATATATGTATGTATGTATATATATGTATCTTGGTATCCACTATAGTTTTGAAGCTGAGTCAATATTGAGTAGTTTGATATTCTGTAATTTGTATTGAATTCTTTCAGGAATTATGTCCCTTTGAATAACCTGGTGTCATTAGTTAAAATCATTCGTCAGGTATACATCTTCTTATAGAGATTATATTTTCCATTCATTCTTGCAAATGCCGATTTTCTAGTTTTAATATCAAGCTATTTTTTCAAGAACCACTAAGGTGAAGGAAAGTCAGACTAATTTTTTTTGTAATTTTCATGAAAGATTAAAACATATTTGGGGCTCTATTCCATGAATGTGATGGAGTACTTTGATTAAAGCATATTTGGGGCTCTATTCAATGAATGTGATGGAGTACTTTGATTAAAGCATATTTGGGGCTCTGTTCCATGAATGTGATGGAGTACTTTGATTAAAGCATATTTGGGGCTCTATTCAATGGATGTAATGGAGTACTTTGATTAAAGCATATTTGGGGCTCTATTCAATGGATGTAATGGAGTACTTTGATTAAAGCATATTTGGGGCTCTATTCTATGAATGTGATGGAGTACTTTGATTAAAGCATATTTGGGGCTCTATTAAATGGATGTAATGGAGTACTTTGATTAAAGCATATTTGGGGCTCTATTCTATGAATGTGATGGAGTACTTTGATACTCATACTGTCTGTCCGTCAGTCCATCCTTCCGTCTGGTCGTCTGTCACTATTATGATGTCTTCAAGTTAGCTTAAATCAGAATTATTGAAATATAATTAACTGTTGCATGCAGCTTTATATCAGTGAAACTACCGTACTCTTTGGTGAAGTTTATAGTCTTATATGTCATATTTTGTAGGAGTTGTAGCCCTTGATGCTGGTCAAAATTACCATGCAGGCTGTGTCTCATTACATTATAGTGATATATTTTGTTTCATGACATTTAATATTGATACAGCCTTCGATTGCCAATACTTAAATCAGATATGTCACGCAGTCTATATTGATGAGCTTTCAAATGAGATTTGGTTTCACGCTGCTGACATTGAGAAATCTTGCTGACTTTGTTCTGTCCATTGCAACATTATAACAGTTTGTTCAATTTCAGGCAAATTTAGCATGCATCTATATGTTGCTGAGGCCTTGGCTGAATTTTGATTTCCAGTTTTGTACGAGATTGTGTATAATGCATAGACTGAGCTTATTGTGGTTATAGTAACCCAGAACATTTTTATTAGGCCTTTGTCAAAGAATCATTATAACTGTGCACATTGCCTTACATTGTCATGGATTATTGTCATATTTTCAGGTTTAGTATTTTTTATTAGGACGCAATGTTAGTTCATTCTGCAAATATATTCAAAACTGTGGTACAGTGGCTTGTAATGCACAGATATTGGTTATAGTCACCTGTAATGTACATAAATGAGTACAGTGGTTTGTAATGTATATAAGAGTTGTAATGGGGCTTGTAATGTACAGAAATTTGGTAGAGTGACATATAATGTACATAAATGGGGTACAGTGGCTTGTACTGTAAAGACATTTAGTACAGTGGCTTGTAATTTACAGAAGTTTAGTACAGTGGCTTGTAATGTAAAAAAGTTTAGTACAGTGGCTTTTAATGTAAAGAAGTTTAGTACAGTGGCTTGTAATGTACAGAAGTTTAGTACAGTGGTTTGTAATGTTCAGACGTTGGGTACAAATACGTCTGGTAAACAGTAGTGGGTATGTACCAGTCCTAAATGTATGATTCAAATCTATTTTGACCTTAGTGACAAACTCTTTGTATCAGGGTATTTTCTAGATGTCAATGTTATGAGGAAAATCACAGTATAGGAGGAATTTAGTGAAACTGAATAAGATGTACTCAACAATCAGTTAACACCAATGTTACATTTGTAATAGAGCGTCTTGGCCTTCATGGTACTGAATAGGTAGTTTAACAGATAAGATGTACTCAACAATCAGTTGACACCAATGTTACATTCGTAATAGAGTGTCTTGGCCTTCATGGTACTTAATATGTAGTTTAACAGATAAGATGTACTCAACAATCAGTTGACACCAATGTTACATTCGTAATAGAGTGTCTTGGCCTTCATGGTACTGAATAGGTAGTTTAACAGATAAGATGTACTCAACAATCAGTTGACACCAATTTTACATTTGTAATAGAGTGTCTTGGCCTTCATGGTACTGAATAGGTAGTTTAACAGATAAGATGGTGGCAGATGGTTGATAAGGTCACAAATTTGCATAATGTTTATGAAGTGAGAAGGACTATTATTACATTTTTAAGTGACATGTAGAAAGCATACAATTAATTTTCATAGAGCAGTGTTCACACACCAGTTTCTACATATGAATTGCATAATGGTGTACTTGAATGAGAATGCTGTATTACATTTAGCTGCATGTAAACGCTTACAGCATTGTATAGTGTTGTACTGAAATTTGAATGTTGTATTCCATTTATCCACATGTTAATGCTTATAGCAGGTGTGTTAAGCATTAGTACCACTTGAAAGCCATTTTTATTCTTGTTTATTGATTACAATTGTCCAGAAATGTAAAATGACTGGAAATTAAAATTGTAGCTATTTCATGTGTATTGTATAAAAGTACCTTATGGTAGCCTGATTAAAATTTTCATGATAATTACTTTGTTAATTCATTATTTATCAGCTGAATACTTATATTTTATTTTAACAAATATTTAACCAATTTTATCAGGGACAGACTTTCATGGAAGGCATTGAGGAAGGAAAAGAGTCAAAAGTATCTGGAAAAGGAGAGGATGCTTCAATGGATAGAGTGCTGTCTACTTCCGTTAAGAAAGGTATGTCTAAAAGATTTTGTTGAGGCAGAGATATATCATATTCTCCTGTCTGTCTCTCTGTCTGTCTGTCAGGCATGCCATATTGTTTGCACACCTGGTCCTGTTGTATTTGATGGATTGCTATGAAAGTTGGTAAATAGACTGGTAATCAACTAAAGATGTGCAGTCTGACAAATCAACTAGCTCCTGCAATTTCTTTTTGTGTTATTG
Source organism: Unio delphinus (assembly GCA_029339505.1). Classification (NCBI taxonomy): domain Eukaryota; kingdom Metazoa; phylum Mollusca; class Bivalvia; order Unionida; family Unionidae; genus Unio; species Unio delphinus. Next base: position 1,059,764 of record JAQISU010000059.1, on the reverse strand, counting down.
CTTTAATACCATATATAAGTGTCACTAATTAGTTCACATCCAGAGAATTAGTCTAATGATGAGGGAATAATAATTAAAGTTCAAAACAGAGATGCATCCATTGATTAGCATAATATCGATTAAACGGGTTGTTTATTATTATTATTATTATAAGTTGTATTATTATTATCATTAGTTGTATTTATTTATTATTATTATTATTATTATTATTATTATTATTATTATTATTAATTATTATTATTATTATTATTATTATATATTATTAGTTGCATTTTTAATAATTATTATTATTATAATTATTATTATTTTTATTTTTATTATTATTATTATTGATAGTAGTATTAGTTGTAATAGTAGTAGTAGTAGTAGTAGTAATTTCATAAACAGTGTCTGTTCTATAGTTGACAACTAAGACTTGATGTCCTTCCTGGTTTTCAGCTGGATGCAGTTTTTAATTAAAATGTTATGAATGTACCTACTCTTGCATAAGGCGATGTGAGCTTGTGGTATGTGTCTGCATCAGTTGTGCATCATGTGTTGCATATCATCTGTCATCCAAGCATCAATAATCGCTTTGTACCATTCAGGATTCCAAGTGCTCCGGTCGAGTCATACCAAAGACTTACAAAAATGGTACTTACAGCAGCCTCGCTTGACGCTTATCATTAAGAGTTTACAGCTCCGGTGGCATAATGGTTATATATAGAGCATCCACCATAGAAGCAGGAGGTCATGGGTTTGATCCTCAGCCGAGTCATACCAAAGACATACAAAAATGGTACTAACAGCTGCCTCGCTTGACTCTCAGCACTAAGAGGTTAATGTTAGGACTGGTCGGCCTGCTGTCAGGATAATGTGACTGGGTGGGACATCATACTACATGTCTGTGACATGATGCCCCAGTGCTAGACATCACTATAAATGGCCTCATTGCATACATCGTAGCAATATGACTGACTAATTGTTTAAGATACGTTAAAAATCCTAAACAAACAAACAAACCATTCAGGATTCCATCTTTTGGATCCAGTTGCAATAAAAATGCAATTAAGGCTTTTATATTGTATTTAAATGGAATTGCATTAATCCACATTAAACTATGAATTTCTTACACGTCTAATTAATATTTTTGGTCCTGAAGCCATAGTAGATTGAGTGCAGTCCATCATGCATCTTGATTTACGATATATTCCTGTGTCCATTGTGGGTCATGTGCTGTCCATAATACATCTGGTTTTAATTTATGGCATTGTGTCCTTAGTTGGTCATGGTTCTGTGCCCATAGTACGTTGTGTGCTGTCCATTACACATGTAAGACGGTGGCACTGTACACCATCAAATGTCCCAGGTCTTAAATGGATTCAAGTTGTAATTAAAAAAAAATATATTCAGATCTTCCTGGATCATGGGGAAAATGGCTTAGCTATAGGTTGTGAGTGGTGAAAAGGGGTTGTTGGTTATGTTTTGCTCAGTATGCATGACATACAACCAGTCTTTCGAATGCTTTTTTCAAATGCCACATCCAATTATATAACTGATTGATTAATAGCAAACAAAGGTAATATTACTTGCAACAGACAGGTTATTGATTGTAAAATAGCATACCTCTCTCTGTCATCAAGACTCTGTTTCTCTGAGAGTTTACAAATATTGTGCATGACGAGTTATTCACCATGTCACCAAGTTTGAGAGATAGTGACCTAAATTGTGATTTTACAATATTTCATAATCCTGCTTAGTGGAAAGGTCAGCTGTTAATTATTTTGTATGTGTAGTGAGTGATATCAGGCCCACTTGGGGCTGTTGTTTTTACGCAGCATGCATTGCAATCACATTTTTCTATTCATGTTCAGCCTTGTGTAGCTTAAGTACCACTACATTAAGTTTAGTCATTCTTTACAATTGCAGGTTTGCAATTTTATTAATTATATTATATGTTGCTGATTGCTAAATTCTTCATTTGTATAAAGTGGTTACTTGATCAGTTGACTATATTGCTGCTTTTATTTGAAAGTTACTTGGCTTTTCATTCAATACAGGTTTAGTTCTTGATTGTGTGAGATACTCTGGTAATTGGTTACATTGAAAAATACAGCAAGTTCAAGACTTAATTATTCTACTGCAAAGAAAAAACACTACATGATGAAAGTCAAATAATTGCATTTACTATAAAAATTGTATTATGGCGATTGGACAATATCAACTCATTGTATGGGGGACCTAAAGGATCATAATGTTGGACTTAAAAATGACATTAACATTCACCATCAGTCACATACCATATAGTTGGAACTTGCAGTTTTAGTCAACATCGCTTTATAATTGCATGGGTCCTAGATTAACTTCCTGTACTTGTGATTAGTGTGGCTCACAGCCTATCATTGACCAGTTTAATAAACTAGCTATACATGTGATTAGTGCGGCTCAGCCTATTATTGACAAGTGTAACAAACTACCTTTTACATGTGATTAGTGAGTGTGGCTCACAGCTAATCATTGAACAGTGTAATAAACTAACTTAACATGTGATCAGTGTGGCTCACAGCCTATAATTGACCAATGTAAAAACTACCTGTACATGTGATCAGTGTGGCTCACAGCCAATCATTGAACTGTGCAATAAACTAACTGTACATGTGATCAATGTGGCTCACAGCCTATCATTGACTAGTGTAATAAACTACATGTACATGTGATCAATGCGGCTCACATTCTATAATTAACAAGTGATTAGTGTGTATAATTTGCAATTGTAATAAAGTATCCGCATGGTAGACTTAACTAACGGTATGTGTCTGGTAAAATATTTACACAGAAACAAAATTTAATACATTAAATTTAGTTGGCAGTAAAAGTACTATAAATGCAGTTATGGATTAGGTATTATTAATATAATAACTGTCAGTAGAATGAAAATGATTAATATATAGATCCATATATATAGTCAATCATGGCTTACCAAGCTCCAGACAATGAATTTCGCAGTCCATTTTAAATCAAGGCAATATTTAAAGACTCGGAATCTCAAGACAGTGAATATATATATAAATTAATTTGAGTCAAAGAAAGATGTAAAGACATGCTTTAAAATTCTGGATAGTGAATTTATAAATCAATTTTTGTCCAGTCAGTCTGTAGAAATGTGGCTCATGGCCTCTAGATATTTATGAGTTATTTTGAGTCCAGGAGATACATCAAGACATTGTTTCGCAAACTACAGGTAGTGAATTGCAATGTCTGGACAGAGGTTGAAGTAATAATAGTGATTGTTGACAATTATCCTAATGAGATTCATACTATTGAAATAACTTTCGTCATTTTATATAATTACTATTGAATTTACGTTTAAAAGAAAATTAAGATTTTTACACCTAATATCATCTGCCCTCGTTTGTGTCTTCCATTTGTCATTGGCAATGACCAGATTATTAGGCTTCAGTGACCTATAATTTGTAATGGCAACTAAAGTTTCAGGTAGATTTTCCTATCGATACAATATTATGATAGGTGCTTTGAGTAATGTTGCAGTAAAGTGCAATTTTGAATTTCAACTATAGAACCTCATGGTTCTGTGTAATCAAGATTAAATGAATAAGAACATGTACAATTATCTTTGCAGAAGTGCCTTGTTCAGACACTAATTTTGTTGTATCATATTCTAGTGTGGAAGAATAAATACAGTTGTGTGTGCACTAGTCCCTTGTACAGACCCAAAGTTATTGTGCCATATTCTAATATGCACAATCTTATATACTTCTGTTGGCAGGAGTGCCTTGTTCAGACCCGAAATTGTTGTGTCAGCTTCTACAGAAATCACAGCAAGCTGCGTTTTCCAGCCAGTCTATGCTGGAAGCAAACTGTCTGTCAGTGGGACTGGTATTTCATGGTGAAACTTCTGCCAATGGGAACTGCTTTTTTGAGGCTGTCTCCAGTCAGCTTCGGCGATTAAATTACGTTGTACAAAAATCCCCTGAACAGCTACGCCAGAAAGTAGTTGCCTTCATGAAGACTAATAGAGTGATACAGGTAAGTAAAATTGTATGCCACCGAAACCAAGAAAGGGGATATAAAGGGCATTTTGATCTTTTCCTAGATGAACCATGAAGGGGATGCTGAAAGGACATTTTTTTATATACTTTTTCCCAGATGTATGTTAATGGCTTGAATAACATAAACTGTAAGCATTATAGGCAATCCTAAACAAGTCGCTTCTTATGTGACTGTACGCATACATACCAACCATTACCTTTTTGGTGGGGGGCCTCGAGTAGACGAGTGGTCTAAAGCGCTTGCAGTTACGGATCACTGCTATCTCACCTCTGTCTGCATGGGTTCGAGTCTTGGAATCGGCCAATGTTGGTATATGAGAAAGTTTGCCAGTAGCTTCCCGTGTGTCAGTGGTTCTTTCCAGGGTTTTAACAGGTTCTTCCTCCACCATTAATACTGGCCACGATGTATAGCCTATCTTGTGCTGAAAAATGGCATTAAACCCTGCAACAACAAGTAAAACAACAACCCTTTGTCATAATATTATACCTTTTTTTTGCACTGAATTACGCTTTACACATAAACGTATATGGATTACACTTTTTGGTATGTCCATGTTAAAAAAATTCAATTATTTGTTTCCTCGTTTTTATTAACATTCCATTATTCTTACATACCACATTTTAGAGAAGATTGCTTCTACGTAACTACGATGAAAAGTACACTTGACCGTGGACTTGCGTGCACTTCCCTAACAATATCATAGACAGAGCTGATATCAAGTTTAATCAATCCAGAATTGTTAGCACATTATATCATAAAGCCAATCAGGGTAGAGAGAGATGCATACAATCTGAAAATATTTTTGCATGTCTGCTCTATCTATAAAGTAATGGACTTAAAAAAGAAAATTATATGCAATACAAATCTTAAAGAAAATACAATTCAGTGAATTTAATTACTCTGTATCATTCTATACCAGATTTGTATGTGAGTCGATGAATTTGTACTGTGTTAGTTTGAAACTTACTTAGCAATGCACTTTCAGTATGCTCAGGCAACTTACCATGCGGTAATTGACCATATCAGTCATTCCATTTTAGTTTAATTTAAGTAGATGTTATAGCAAATATGAAAAATATTTAATAACTTTTATGATAAAATGATGTTTTCAACTGACCCACATTGACTACTCAGAGGTTGGGTAATTAACGATCAGCATCCTTGTCTTATGATGAAGAATTTGGTATCGAATTTATTAACTGATTACTTTACTGATTTAATATCGAATTTATTAGTTAAACTATTTACTGATTTAATATCGAATTTATTAACTAACCTATTACTTTACTGATTTAATATCGAATTTATTAACTAAACTATTTACTGATTTAATATCGAATTTATTAACTAACCTATTACTTTACTGATTTAATGTGGAATTTATTAACTACAGTCAACTCCACTTAACTGCACATCAGTTAACTGCACACTCCGAATAACTGCACGTAGTCACGTCGGTCCCGTTTTTTCCCAATGCTTTTCAATGGGAGCAAACTTCGGATAACTGCACTTCGCTTAAATGCACATTCCGGATAATTGCACGATATATTTCTGCCCGTGGCACATTATTCATTACAATTTTACTCCGGTTAACTGCACAATGTATAGTCATGATCAGTTATTGCCGTTACTGCTGTAGCGCTTCAAATAAGCCGACAAAAAAGCCGGTAAATGCGACTTTGTAAATGATTGACATGTAAAGTATGCCTTAGGTGGTATATACATGTATATCTGCGCCCACTGGAAACCAATAGCGTGGGAAAAATCATAATACATGTACAGCATGGGGAAAATTGCTCTAAACCGTTCGGGTTTGAATGATTTCAAACCAAGAAATGGATGGTTGGAAAGATAGAAAATGCGCAACGGAATTCAATTTAAACGACAACACGGCAAAAACACAGGATGCAGACGACATTGGAGCTGAACACTTTTTCTGCGGGAGATCACCCATAAATGTCTGACATCAGTTTTCGAATAACTAGTGATCTATAGAATTTCTTGAAATTCGCTATAATTCCTTGGTCCATTGGTTGAATCGATGAAGTTGTGTTCGGAGGACGGAAAACAAGCTTAACATTTAAGTTAATGTTGAAAGAGTTGATTCTAATCATTGTTTATATTTATTCTTCACAAATATTCATGCCATGCTGATTTAAAGATGTACTGTATTTCGGTTAACTGCACACTCCGGTCAACTGCACAGTCTCGTGATGGGCCCAAGGGTGTGCAGTTAACCGGAGTCAACTGTAACCTATTACTTTACTGATTTAATATGGAATTTATTAACTAACCTATTACTTCACTGATTTAATAAGGAATTTATTAACTAACCTATTCCTTTATTGATTTAATATCGAATGTATTAATTAACCTATTACTTCACTGATTTAATATGGAATTTATTAACTAACCTATTCCTTTATTGATTTAATATCGAATGTATTAATTAACCTATTACTTCACTGATTTAATATGGAATTTATTAACCTATTACTTTACTGATTTAATATCGAATTTATTAACTAACCTATTACTTTACTGATTTAATATGGAATTTATTACCTAACCTATTACTTTACTGATTTAATATGGAATTTATTAACTAACCTATTACTTTACTGATTTAATATGGAATTTATTAACTAACCTATTACTTCACTGATTTAATAAGGAATTTATTAACTAACCTATTACTTTACTGATTTAATATCGAATTTATTAACTAACCTATTACTTTACTGATTTAATATGGAATTTATTAACTTATTACTTTACTGATTTAATATGGAATTTATTAACCTATTACTTTACTGATTTAATATGGAATTTATTACCTAACCTATTACTTTACTGATTTAATATGGAATTTATTAACTAACCTATTACTTTACTGATTTAATATGGAATTTATTACCTAACCTATTACTTTACTGATTTAATATGGAATTTATTACCTAACCTATTACTTTACTGATTTAATATGGAATTTATTAACTAACCTATTACTTTACTGATTTAATATGGAATTTATTAACTAACCTATTACTTTACTGATTTAATATGGAATTTATTAACCTATTACTTTACTGATTTAATATCGAATTTATTAACCTGTTACTTCCCTGATTTAATATGGAATTTATTACCTAACCTATTACTTTACTGATTTAATATGGAATTTATTACCTAACCTATTACTTTACTGATTTAATATGGAATTTATTAACTAACCTATTACTTTACTGATTTAATATGGAATTTATTAACTAATCTATTACTTTACTGATTTAATATTGAATTTATTAACTAACCTATTACTTTACTGATTTAATATGGAATTTATTAACTAACCTATTACTTTACTGATTTAATATGGAATTTATTAACTAACCTATTACTTTACTGATTTAATATGGAATTTATTAACTAACCTATTACTTTACTGACTTAATATCTAATTTATTAACTAACCTATTACTTTACTGATTTAATATGGAATTTATTAACTAACCTATTACTTTACTGATTTAATATGGAATTTATTAACTAACCTTTTACTTTACTGAATTAATATGGAATTTATTAACTAACCTATTACTTTACTGATTTAATATGGAATTTATTAACTAACCTATTACTTTACTGATTTAATATGGAATTTATTAACTAACCTATTACTTTACTGATTTAATATGGAATTTATTAACTAACCTATTACTTTACTGGTTTAATATTGAATTTATTAACTAAACTATTACTTTACTGATTTAATATGGAATTTATTAACTAACCTATTACTTTACTGATTTAATATGGAATTTATTAACTAACCTATTACTTTACTGATTTAATATGGAATTTATTAACTAACCTATTACTTTACTGGTTTAATATTGAATTTATTAACTAACCTATTACTTTACTGATTTAATATGGAATTTGTTAACCTATTACTTTACTGATTTAATATTGAATTTATTAACTAACCTATTACTTTACTGATTTAATATGGAATTTATTAACTAACCTATTACTTTACTGACTTAATATCTAATTTATTAACTAACCTATTACTTTACTGATTTAATATGGAATTTATTAACTAACCTATTACTTTACTGATTTAATATGGAATTTATTAACTAACCTTTTACTTTACTGAATTAATATGGAATTTATTAACTAACCTATTACTTTACTGATTTAATATGGAATTTATTAACTAACCTATTACTTTACTGATTTAATATGGAATTTATTAACTAACCTATTACTTTACTGATTTAATATGGAATTTATTAACTAACCTATTACTTTACTGGTTTAATATTGAATTTATTAACTAAACTATTACTTTACTGATTTAATATGGAATTTATTAACTAACCTATTACTTTACTGATTTAATATGGAATTTATTAACTAACCTATTACTTTACTGATTTAATATGGAATTTATTAACTAACCTATTACTTTACTGGTTTAATATTGAATTTATTAACTAACCTATTACTTTACTGATTTAATATGGAATTTGTTAACCTATTACTTTACTGATTTAATATTGAATTTATTAACTAACCTATTACTTTACTGATTTAATATAAAATTTATAAACTAATCTATTACTTTACTGAATGTTTCTGATCAACTCAGGCATCTGAAGGCTCCATACATTTGGATAGTTTCGTCTACAACGAGTCGTTCGATGTCTACTGTTCGCGTATGGCCAGGGATGGTGAATGGGCTGATCATGTGGTGGTGGTTGCAATGGCTAGGATGCTAAAAATGGACATCATGATTGTAACTAGTTCACCGTTATCAGGTCCTGAACATATTGTTTGGGTTGTTGGACAAACAGCATTTCAAGAGGATCCCATTCTTCTGGGACATGTCTGGGAATCTCATTACATGTCATTACAACCCATAGGTAAGTTTCAAAGAAAAACAACCTAGAATGTATATTTAGTTCTGCTTAAATCCATTTATTCAGCAGGAGAGTAGTTAAGTAATGTGAAAGATTGGTAATTGTACATTTAATCTTAATGATAATGAGGTACTGTTACACTCCTTTCAACTACAATTAGACTCATCTTGATGGAAGACCACCTAAATCTGCTAGCAGAAAATGATCTCTCAAGACAAGCAGTCTGTCATAAAGATTGTATCTCATACTGTAATTAAGATATGCAATCAGTCATACAAATCATGTATCATATTGTATTCAATACATGCAGTCCATTATACAGATCATATTTCATACTGTATTTAAGATATGCAGTCAGTCATACAGATCATGTATCATACTGTATTTAAGTCATGCAGTCAGTCATACAGATCATGTATCATCTTGCATTGAGACATGAAGCCAATCATACAAATCATGTATCATACTCTATTTAAGACATAGTCAGTCAGTCATACAGATCATGTATCATACTGTATTCATGACGTGCAGTCAGTCATACAGATCATGTATCATACTGTATTCATGACGTGCAGTCAGTCATACAGATCATGTATCATACTGTAATCAATACATGCTGCATTCAGTATATCATAGAGACATATATCATATGGTGGATAACACAGTTGACCTGTCTATGAAAGGACAACACTGAGTGACATAGAGCATTATTAAACGGAAAAAGCATGGCAGTAAATATTCTACTATTAGCTCCTACCTACTATCTGTATATCAAAGTGTGTAGCAGTAAATATTGTGATATCAGCTGCTACCTATTATCTGTATATCAAAGTGTGTAGCAGTAAATATTGTAATATCAGCTGCTACCTATTATCTGTATATCAAAGTGTGTAGCAGTAAATATTGTAATATCAGCTGCTACCTATTATCTGTATATCAAAGTGTGTAGCAGTAAATATCGTAATATCAGCTGCTACCTATTATCTGTATATCAAAGTGTGTAGCAGTAAATATTGTAATATCAGCTGCTACCTGTTATCTGTATATCAAAGTGTGTAGCAGTAAATATTCTACTATTAGCTGCTACCTATTATCTGTATATCAAAGTGTGTAGCAGTAAATATCGTAATATCAGCTGCTACCTGTTATCTGCATATCAAAGTGTGTAGCAGTAAATATTCTACTATTAGCTGCTACCTACTATCTGTATATCAAAGTGTGTATCAGTAAATATTCTACTATTATCTGATACCTACTATTTGTATATCAAAGTGTGTAGCAGTAAATATTCTACTATTAGCTGCTACCTACTATATGTATATCAAAGTGTGTAGCAGTAAATATTCTACTATTAGCTGCTACCTACTATCTGTATATCAAAGTGTGTAGCAGTAAATATTCTACTATTAGCTGCTACCTACTATCTGTATATCAAAGTGTGTAGCAGTAAATATTCTACTATTAGCTGCTACCTACTATCTGTATATCCAAGTGTGTAGCAGTAAATATTCAACTATTTGCTGATACCTACTATCTGTATATCAATGTGTGTAGCAGTAAATATTCTACCATTAGCTGATACCTACTATCTGTATATCAATGTGTGTAGCAGTAAATATTCTACTATTAGCTGATACCTACTATCTGTATATCAATGTTTGTAGCAGTAAATATTCTAATCTTAGCTGATACCTACTATCTGTATATCAATGTGTGTAGCAGTAAATATTCTACTATTAGCTGATACCTACTATCTGTATATCAAAGTGTGTAGCAGTAAATATTCTACTATTAGCTCCTACCTACTATCTGTATATCAAAGAGGGTAGCAGTAAATATTCTACTATTAGCTGCTACCTACTATCTGTATATCAATGTGTGTAGCAGTAAATATTCTACCATTAGCTGATACCTACTATCTGTATATCAATGTGTGTAGCAGTAAATATTCTACTATTAGCTGATACCTACTATCTGTATATCAATGTGTGTAGCAGTAAATATTCTACTATTAGCTGATACCTACTATCTGTATATCAAAGTGTGTAGCAGTAAATATTCTACTATTAGCTGCTACCAACTATCTGTATATCAATGTGTGTAGCAGTAAATATTCTACTATCTGTATATCAAAGTGTGTAGCAGTAAATATTCTACTATTAGCTGCTACCTACTATCTGTATATCAAAGTGTGTAGCAGTAAAGATTCTACTATTAGCTCCTACCTACTATCTGTATATCAATATGTGTAGCAGTAAATATTCTACTATTAGCTGATACCTACTATCTGTATATCAATGTGTGTAGCAGTAAATATTCTACTATTATCTGCTACCTACTATCTGTATATCAAAGTGTGTAGCAGTAAATATTCTACTATTAGCTGCTACCTACTATCTGTATAACAAAGTGTGTAGCAGTAAATATTCTACTATTAGCTTATACCTACTATCTGTATATCAAAGTGTGTAGCAGTAAATATTCTACTATTAGCTGCTACCAACTATCTGTATATCAATGTGTGTAGCAGTAAATATTCTACTATTATCTGATACCTACTATCTGTATATCAAAGTGTGTAGCAATAAACAAGAGCATATGACCTGAATATCATACATGGTTTTCAGATATAAAAAGTATTTGAAGAACAAAACAGTTTACTTCTCTTTGAAAACTAGAAAAGATTGAAGAAATATTGAAACAGTATCATACTGTATTTAAGATATGCAGTGAGTCATACAGATAATGTATCATCTTGTATTGAGCCATGAAGCCAATCATACAGATCATGTATCATACTGTATTTAGGACATGCAGTCAGTCGTACAGATCATCTCTCATACTTAGTAAGCCTTAAAAATCAGCCATTAGTTGCTTTTTCAAGTACTTTTATGGTAGATTTTTGTTATGCGAATGTAAATGTATAAACAGCAGTTTCAAGCATGAAGCGGTATTTAGAATAGTTAGGTTGGTATTGTTAAATGATAGGTTCTGGTATAGAGGAGGCATACAAGTTTGCACTACTGCTGACAGTGATGATGCAGATACATTTTTTCCAGAACCATTATTTGCACAATGGTAGCTTAATTTTGAGCTTTATTATGTGTTTATCTTTCATGCTGTTATACTTTTTACTGTTGTATTATTTGATGATTATAGTAATTTGTGGGTAGATTGGATGACCTGAAAAATTCACAGTAATAAGCATCAAAGTTTACTTAGATTGGAGGCCTTGCTGCTGATTGTAACCCTGGTAACCACTGAATTTGAAATGACACCAAATTCCTGTATATATTTTCTATTACAGGAATACCTGTTGGTATTTTAGAAGCAGGTAGTGTAATTTTTTTTATATTGCATATATCTAAAAGACACATTTATATTATGTGCCATCAGCCGAAACTGCCTTCTCTACCTTTCTTAAAAAATGTCTTAAAACAATATTACAGTTGTGAGTTGGAATAAGCCAAAAGAAACAACAAACTGGAATGTTTTGAAACTAAGTGATAGATCTAGGACAATAAGTTGATACATACACAATTTGGAATCATCACTTGGTTATACTTTGGTACTTTTCATCTAAAACTAGTCTGATAAGATTTAGCTATAAATCATAATCAGATAATAAATTACTATATATATATAGTGTACGTGTGTGTGGACCATGGTTGGTCTGTGTAGAAAATCAAGTTAGAGATATATCTAGTACGTGGACCATGGGTGGTCAGTGTATATATGTATATCTATATTTTATGTTGACCAAAGTCAATTAGTGTGTAGAAAATAACATTGGATATATATATATATATATATATATATATATATATATATATATATATAGTAAGTGGACCATAATAATTCTGTGTGTAAATAATCATGATAGAGATTTATGTAGCATATTGACAACCAATGTTTATCTATAGATGACAATTTTGTTTGGCAAATTCTTGAATAAACTGCAGTCTGATAAATGTGATGTTAGAAAGTATATCAGGTTAATGGAGCTGGGTAAAGTAGTGATGTATATACGAGTTATTTTTAATCTGAAAATGGTGTTAAGAGTGATTCCACTCACTGTCCATGCTGGATAGACACAACTATATACCATGCCATTCACCGACTGTTTAGTAGTATTTAAAGACTAAATATAGGAATGGAATAATAACAAAATCCAATCAAAATACAATGTAATGGTACAGTACAATTTTTATTTGTTTTCCTAATCAATTTAGTCATGCAGCATCTTGTGCTACAAAACAATATAGCCTTTGAATAATGGTTACTATAAATATAATAAACAGTGCTTTAAAAATTACATTAAGAAATAAATATATTTATTTGATAAAGATGTCCGAATAAGCAAACCATGGTGTTACTGTACATAAACTCCTAACACATCTAATAATAAATCTGACAGTGTGATCAGTAAACCACCGATTCAAGAAAGTGAAACTTATATCAAAGTTGATTTAAATAATAAATTCTTATTTTGGAGTGGAAGAACCCAAAATAAATATGTGAGTTGTGCAAACATGTATATAACAATCATACAGAACATTTTCCAAGCTTTTTCCAACAGTCTAAGATTGCTTTTTATATGCCCCTTCAGACATCAAGCTATGAAAGGGTTTCTCAGTACAGAACTATTCATATTCTGGTAAGGAACATAATAAGCTAGAAAACAACCGATAAACACTTACACAGCTAAAAGTGACATGTTTTAAAGAGTTTGATTTTAGTAGGGCTAAAACGTTATGACATGAATACAGAGAGATGAGCATTGAAGTGTTGGATAAATTTTGAACTATAGCCATTTCCTGTCCCCCCCCCCCCCCTCTTATTTTGTTCTTTTTTACCACCCCATACTTTAATCCTTGTAGCATCTTTGCATCAGTCATGTAGTTTTGGTAAATAGGCCTATGTCATAAAGATGAACATCAACAACTCATCAGATTTGACAAATTGGCTTATATCATTAAAATGGCCGCACCCAATATTATAATCAAAATTTGTAAATAGACTTATATTATGAAGATATATATCACCAATGTAATTAAATTTGGTAAATAAGTCTATATCATGAAGGTGATATATCATTTTTTATGGGCAAATTTGTGCATATTTATCATAATCCTACATCTAAATGGATGATCACAATATGTGTGTATTTATATCATAATCCTACATCTAAATGGATGATCACAATATGTGTGTACTTATTATAATCCTACATCTAAATGGGTGATCACAATATGTGTGTATTTATGTCATAATCCTACATCTAAATGGATGATCACAATATGTGTGTATTTATCATAATCCTACATCTAAATGGATGATCACAATATGTGTGTATTTATATTATAATCCTACATCTAAATGGATGATTAAAATATGTGTGTATTTATCATAATCCTACATCTAAATGGATGATCACAATATGTGTGTATTTATATTATAATCCTGCATCAACATAGGTGCATATTTATGTTATGATCCAGTATCTAAAAGGATGATCAAACCCTGTGCTTATTTTTTTTTATTATCCAGCATCTAAATGGATGATCAAACCCTGTGCATATTTATATGATAATCCCGTATCTAAATGGGTGATCAAACTCTGTGTAAATTTATATGATAATCCGGTATCTAAATGGGTGATAAAACCCTGTGCATATTTATATGATAATCCTGCATCTAAATGCGTGATCAAACCCTGTATATACTTTTATGATAATCCAGTATCTAATTTATTGAGCTTCAACCACTAATAATATGTTTCTGCAGCTGAGTGACTGAAAATGTTAGTTTTCATTAGAAACTCTATTTTTCATCCAGTCATAGCATCAAAGTCATGGAGGAGAATGTTTATGAGCTTTAGTGATTTCATTAGGATGAAGTTTGTCAATTGGTAGTTTTTAAACCTATTTGTATACAATACTAAATAGCCTAGATAAGTGATACATGATATACTTGGGCCTCTTGTCTGCATAAAATGACATAATTTTAAGCCTATCACAGTAACACACACACACACACATGCACACACATATACATAGAGATAGATATTTCATAGATATTTCTTTTATCATGTGATAAATTGGAAATTGGATTTGGTATTTACATCTCTATTTTGGTACTAAAATGTTTTCATACCTGAAGAACAATTTAAATATAGTTATAAGAATCATTGTTGTTTCTATTTCAGCACCTGTAGTTCTTGATCAAGATCTAGTAGGACATTCTACACAAGCCCAAACAGATGTTCCAACTCCATCCCCAACAGCTGAAATAATGCAAATCTCAGCATCTGGGTCCACATCATCCACAGCTGTTGGTCTCATTCAAGCCCCAACAACCAATGCCACACCCTCCCTAACATCTATAACAACTGGGGTGATGCAAACAACAACATCCAGTTTCATAAGTTCTACAACAGCTGCCATGCAAGCACCAACATCTGTTCATACAAAAACTAATGTTTTGTTAGCCATAACATCTGCTTCCACACCATCCACTACAACTGGCTCCACACCATGTCCAACTCATTTCGCACGAGCCTCAGCTTCTGGTTCCACTTCAGCTATTTTCATACAGACCCCAACATCAGGACCCACAGCAGCTAATGTAATACAGACCCCAACATCAGGATCCACAGCAGTTAATGTCATACAGACCCCAACATCAGGATCCACAACAGCTAATGTCATACAGACCCCAGCATCAGGATCCATAGCTGCATCTAATGCCATACAGACCCAAACATCAGGATCCACAACAGCTCATATCTTGCAATCCACAGCATCTGCTTCCAAACCATCCACAACTGCTGGTCTCACACCAGTCATGTGTTCCTGTTACACTGTAGGTGGCCTTTTGCAACCACAAGCATCCAGTTCCATACCATCCACAACTGCTGATGTCACGCAAGCCCCATCAGTTGATGATACAGACAGGTTTATGCACATTGCATGTCTATTGGTAAATGTTGGATCCAGGGTCCTTAGACGTCTCCTGGGTTATCATACTGTCACACTAACCTGTACTCTGGACCAGTATCTTGCCAAGAACAGAATAGATATTGACAATCTAAGAAAGAGGAAAATAATAAATAAATCTCAAATGGACATCTTGTTCCCAAAAGTTGGAAGTACCAAGCTGGGTGATTACGATATTACACTTTTATCTGCCTTATTTACTAACATTGTAAGTACTATAAGTCAGCAGCAACTAAACATGATACAGTTTTTGAGAGACAAAAGAAATGAAATATTTGCTCATGCAAGATCAGTCACGGTCAATTTAAATGATTACCAGACATTTTGGAATGATATATGCAGAGTACTTGAGGCTCTAAGTAAGCAGTGTGGTGACCCAGACTTTGAGAATGAAATATCAAGGGAGATTCAAGCAATCGAGGTTTCAACAGTTCAAGGTACATCTTTACTTGATACACTACAAACACACCCCAGAAGGATGGAAACTCTTGAAAGGCTTGTACAGGATTTGATGTCAAGTCGTGCCCCTGAATCAAATAAAGAATCTGATGACAGTGACTCATAAACATCTTCATTCAGTATCAAGGCAAAATCAAACAGCTTGGAATAGCTATGGACATTGTCATGGAAACAGGAGATAGGATTGTGTACACATGTGATTGCACAGAAATAAGCTGCATATGTGTGACATTCTTATAGTAAACCTGTCCATCACATTTATATTTGAGCATTATGTCAAATCTGATTGCTGACATTGTTACAAGTTGTGAATAATGTTAACAAGTTATTGTGTAGTGTTGCAATGCTGACTTTAGATCTAATTATGAACCCTGGATTTTGAATCCAGATATGTCATGAATGGGATTTTTGAGACTTAATTGTCAGCCTATGGATTTAAATTCAATGATATCATGATTATAGTATCAGGCCTAAGAGTCAATCCCATGGATCATGACCTGAGATATAATTATAACAATGAGCTTCATTGTCAGCCCTTGGATCATGCATTGAAAGATATGATGATTGCTTCACACTGGTCAAACCCATGGATCGTAAATTCATACATGTCATGATTATTACTTTGGCCTTATTTTGCCAGTTCATTTATCTTGAATCAGATTTGTCATGATTATGTAGTCTATAAATGTAGAACGGGAAACGAAATATCCAGAGTAATGGAACATAATCATTGTACCACAGATATAGCAGTGGAATGTGATACAGGTTCTGAGAAATGAAAGGAATTACGTATTTCTCATGGGAGAGTAATCTTTCAGAATGCAAATGATTCCAACATATTTGGAATGACATCTGCATAACACTAATGGCTTTAATTCAATTTGAATAGCATGATTTTGAGAAGGAAATAACTAAGAGATTCAAGGCATCTAGGTGTTGACAATTCAAAACGAATCTTTCATTGATACACTACAAACACATTCCAGAAGGATTGAAACACATACAAAACTGGTACATAATTTGTGTGACTTGTAAATATTTTGATAAAGTAACAAAGTTGAATCAGTCAGTATTGAAGCACTGTTGATATTGACATTGAGATGGGATATGCTGTACATTCATCTAATTGTACACAAATCTTCATTAATAAGACTTTATTATTAAAAATCAAGACCCACCATCCTGTTTATTTGGCTAAATGTGCAAAACCTGATTGCAGACCTTGTTATTAATTGTAAATATTGTTTAAAAAGACTTGTATAGTACCTTTAATGGCAACATTGTTACATACAATAAATTGCCATAAAATATTATAATTATGATTTTTAATGTAATGTTCAGTCCCAGGATCCAGAATTCATGCAGATCATGATTTTGACTTTAAATGTAATATTCAGCACAGAGATCCAGAATTAATACATGTAATGATCATGTCTTTAAACATAATATTCATCGCTGGGATCCAGATTTCAAACATGTCATGAGTTTGACTTTAGTATTCATCCCTAGGATCCAGAGTTCATATATATCATGATTTTTATTTTAATATTCAGCCCCAGGATCTAGAATTCATACATGTCATGGGTTTGACTTTAATATTCACCACTGGGATCCATATTTCAAACATGTCATGATTTTGACTTCAGGCTTTTGTGATGATTATGACTGTAGACTGTCCTTATCACCCCATGGATCACAATATCAGACACATTAAGAATATGATATCATACTTAATTTGCAGCCGATGAATAATGAGATATTTCATGATCATAACTTAGAATTTGTCAGTCACTGAATCATGAGAAGATCCAGAGGTTCTTGAATTTAGGTATATAATGAATATGCCTTCAAGCATCATTGTCTGCCTTTGTATAATGAATTCATTTTTTAATGTATTCATATCTGCAAATTATAACAATGTGATACATTAGAATAAAGATGGAGTTATGGCCCTTGACTCCTGTAACATGGATCCTATTAATGCTAAACATCTTTGCTTCCATATTTTATATTAGATATAAATCAGTTTATCACTGAATCTTCATCTCAGCAAGAGTTTGAAGAGATTTGATGATGATCATAGTTTTAATGTTTTTAATTAAAAAGACAATATGTTTGTTCACAACAGGCCCATTACTGTGATATGCTTGTTAACATTCAAAGTGTTCGCAAAAGGTAAGTTATTGTGATGATATGTTATTTACCATTCAAGATGTTTATTGGGGTTTTGTTACCTCGCTAATATTTTTGTCATGTGTCATTTTACTTTGCCGGAATTTAAACGCAAGGAATTTGATTACATTCGACACTCATTTTATAAACAGTTAATCTCTTATGAAATTCAACAATCAAAAAAGTGTTGACTTCACTTAAACCTACAGCATATAACATATTTAATCTTTAAATCTATATAAACTTACCTATTACATTACTCCATTCATTTTGCTAATTCAAAAATAATGTATTCGGGTTTCAAACGCTGTCATTTATAGATTTCATCTGATCATAAAATACTACCATGATATGAATGGACTGCCTTGATTGCTCGTGTGAGATTCAGAGAGAACCGGTTTTCATCTTTTGTTAAATACAGCAACTATATATTATGACATTTATATTATATTATGACATTTATATTACATTATGACATTTATATTATATTATGACATTTATATTATATTATGACATTTATATTATAATTATTATATAATGACATTTATATTATATTATGACATTTATATTATATTATGACATTTATATTATAATTATTATATAATGACATTTATATTATATTATGACATTTATATTATATAATGACATTTATATTATATTATGACATTTATATTATAATTATTATATAATGACATTTATATTATATTATGACATTTATATTATATTATGACATTTATATTATATTATGACATTTATATTATATTATGACATTTATATTATATTATGACATTTATATTATATAATGACATTTATATCATATTATGACATTTATATTATAATTATTATATAATGACATTTATATTATATTATGACATTTATATTATATTATGACATTTATATTATATAATGACATTTATATTATATTATGACATTTATATTATATTATGACATTTATATTATATAATGACATTTATATTACATTATGACATTTATATTATATTATGACATTTATATTATATTATGACATTTTATATTATATTATGACATTTATATTATATTATGACATTTTATATTATATTATGACATTTATATTATATAATGACATTTATATTATATTATGACATTTATATAATTGTTACTTGATGAGTAACATCTTGTATTGAGCATTGATAAAGGTTATAATGTTATCGCCAACATTAACTATTTTGCTACTAAATCATTGTTTGTGGAACTTCCCATAATCCATATTGTAAGTTTGCAAAAAGGCATGTAATGTTTACTATACAAGTGGCTGGTAAAGTTTTAAAAGGGATGACTTGCAACTTGGATTGATATTTTGAGCTGCAAGAGTGTCAGTTTATGGATGGTTCAGAGCTATATTCAACACAGAAGAACTCGCTTATCAGTTAGGAAGCTGACCAGATCATTAAGCCAAATGAGTCGGAATGTCAGTTCAGGAATGGCTCAAAAGTTTATTAAATGCAGGACGACTCTTTTTATCAACTTTTCACTGACCAAACCATAGTGAATAAATTAGACTATTGCATAGCACTGCATCAGTTATTCATCCCTTAACAAATGCATTTTTCCTTTCTAGCCGCCATTTTTCTGATCCAGTTTTGACCATGCTTAAAATATAAACCTGTATAATATAGATCTTGGAGAATTTCAAAACAGTCAAAAATCCACTTATATTATTAAGGTTACCTTGCATCTGAATGGCTACACTTATTACTACGTAGTAGGACATAATTTCTGGTTAAGGTTTGATTCCATATTAAATAATTTCATAAATGAGTGACTTTTGGGTATAATGTTGGGATGATCTTGCATCTCATTTGTTGAGTTAGTTATTTCTCTGGTTGACATGATTTTGAAAACCTGATTTGGATCCAGACATAAAATTTAGGCTTCTATTGGCATCTTGTGTAATGAGCAAGATCTATGCATATTAATGTGGTGACCATGCGTATGATTGGCTTGTAATGTTACCAATTAGGAATACATAAATTTATATAATCACAATATAAGACAAATTTGATAATGAGCAAGTTATATGCATATTAATGAAGTGATCTTGCATCTAGGTTGAATGAACAATATTTCAAAATTTGGAACTGGTTTTCGTATGGTTACGTTATAGGTACAGTGAACATGATGTCTAATTTGGGAGTTGGTTTTCATTGGGTTAAGTTGTGTTCTACATACAATGAACATGATGTCTAATTTGGGAGTTGGTGTTCATTGGGTTAAGTTGTGTTCTACATACAATGAACATGATGTCTAATTTGGGAGTTGGTGTTCATTGGGTTAAGTTGTGTTCTACATACAATGAACATAATGTCTAATTTGGGAGTTGGTGTTCATTGGGTTAAGTTGTAGGTAAAATGAAAATGATGTCTAATTTGGGAGTTGGATTGAATAGTGTTATATTATGCTATATAGGTAAAGTCAAAATTATATATTATTTTTCATTGAGTTAGTTTTCATTGGTTATATTATGTTCCAACAAAACTACACATGCCTACTTAGTGAGGTGTTCAGATGTTAATATATTAAGTCAAGTGGTTGTTTCAGCCCAATCAATACAATCAGTTGACTGTTTCTTTCCAGGTCATTTCTCCATCAAAACAAATACCCAACTACATTAGCATTGAGGAATTACTTCTGCAACCATGAGAATTCAGCCCCCGGAATACTTGAAAAGGTGTCACTCTTGGTGTGGACCAAGGGAAGTAACTTGTTCATATTACCTCCCATAACACGACTTGGTGGCACTCCATATACTGAAATCATCGTTTTAACTTTCACTGCAAACTGCCAACAGGCTTCAGAGCCACTGTGGATTCTATTTGCTTTTGTTAGCCATCAAACAGCTATTTTCTACAGTACAATAAATCTGACAATAATACTTTATAGTGTATACATTTCTGTATGCTTTGCTGACATTTCATAGATGTTGCCATTTTATATTACATTATATTGTTTACGTTGGTACACTTGCTACTAAAATTGTACAGGTTTGAATCCTACTGTTGGACCAGCCTGGGCAGCAACTGTAGTGTGACCTTGGGCAAAGTACTTTACTCCATTTACCTTGGCAAAAACTAAGTTTTTTTCTGATATTTTACAAATATCTTTTCAGTATTATTCATATATATTTTCATTGTTTCAATCATTCTTAATTCTATTAATAACGAGTTTTCATTTTTGTTTCACTGAATAGTTATGAATTGTTAATGAATTTTTAATGTTATCTATATATATTTGAATTACTATTTCATTCAGTCCTTGTTAATTCCATTAGTAATGGCTTTTCATTTTCTTTTCAAAGAATAGTGGCGAATTGTGCATTCTATTCTGGCATTCTAAAAGGCATCATTTTGCATTGAATTTATATTTTTAAATAGCCCTTGACAACATGGTTATTAAATGTTTTGAGGGTGTGGAAGACATTAAAAACATTCTGACTTACCTGCACTAAATGCTCATAATCCATATTAAAACAGTAAGGTCTGTTCTTAATTCACAGATGTATGATACATAGTTCTTCAAATCATCTCAAGTACTAAGAGAAAGGTACTCTATCCATATCTAGTGATTGAGTAAGGTCTGTTCTTAATGCACAGATGTATGGTTCATGGTTCTTCCAATCATATTAAGTACAAAGAGAAAGGTACTCTATCCATATCTAGTAATTTAGTAAGGTCTGTTCTCAATTCACAGATGTATGGTTCATGGTTCTTCAAATCATCTTAAGTACTCTATTCATGTCTAGTAATTGAGACATTTTAAGTTTATAACCTTCCTCTCACTCATCATCCAGTTTAGTTGTTGATGGTGGAATGCTTCCCCTCAACCATTTAAACTAAATCATGTGGAGGACAAAAGGATTTCAACAGAGATTTTATATCAAATTTGGATATGATTTGTAAACCTTTGTAAACAAGAATGTTGAATATTGAGTACGATGAAGTTGCAACTTAAAAAGTTGGGCAACCCTGTGAATATAAGCCCAGCACCCAGCCCAGGCCTGATATAGATTCCCAAACCCACTGAATATAAACCCAGCATCCAGCCCAGGCATGAGATAGATTGCACAACCCACTGAATATAAGTCCAGCTCCCAGCCCAGGCATGAGATAGATTGCAGGCCTATCAGAGTGCTTTATCATTTTGTATTCCAGTCTTACAAGCCTCATTGTTATTAACAAACTCTTCATCTTAATTTGGAGAGGATCTCTTCAGCTAGATGGCCCTCTAATTTAGAAGTATACAAGAGTACAGTTTTTTTGTAACAGGTGTTGTGCAGATGATGCCAAAACATTGTTTTTCAAATCATCATTAGTACTATTAAGGGATCTTGATCTCTGATTTCTGATAAAGTCGGACATCATTTAGCCACGACAATGATCTCAGACTTGACTCCTCTTCACTTATTTGCACTAAGAGCCTCATCATTAGATTCCAGTTGATCGAAGCCTATAAAGTTATAGAATAATAATGGAAAATATATCATCACACTACAAACAATCATATCAATATTACCATGGAACCTATCCTGAAAGACCACCCTTCTGCCACAACATAATGAAGTAACTTCTCACTGGCGCAGAGCTCCTATTTGTTACTCTTGAGTGGTCCAAAAATACCCATTCTTATATGCTGGAATGAGAATCCCTGTTCCAGAACCCCCACATCTCTTAAGGTTGTCAAGAAGCCCAACAACACTGTACAAAATATCAGTAGGGGTCTCTCAAGCAATGATAAAGTAGTATAGAACTCTCATTTACCTATACTATTGGTGTTCCTATAGATAATTCAGTAGGTTACTTTTGCAATGATAAAGTGGTCTAGAACTCCCATTTACCTATACTATTGGTGTTCCTATAGATAATTTACTATGTTACTTTAACAGTGATAAAGTGGTTTAGAACTCCCATTTACTTATATTATTGGTGTTCCTATAGATAATTCAGTATGATACTTTAGCAGTGATAAAGTGGTGTAGAACTCCCATTTACTTATACTATTGGGGTTCCTATAGATAATTCAGTATGATACTTTAGCAATGATAAAGTGGTCTAGAACTCGTATTTACTTATACTATTGGTGTTCCTATAGATAATTCAGTATGATACTTTTACAATGATAAAGTGGTCTAGAACTCCCATTTACCTCTACTATTGGTGTTCCTATATATAATTCAGTATGATACTTTCGCAGTGATAAAGTGGTCTAGAACTCCCACTTACCTATACTATTGGTGTCCCTATATATAATTCAGTATGACACTTTAGCAATGATAAAGTAGTCTAGAACTCCCATTTACTTATACTATTGGTGTTCCTATAGATAATTCAGTATGATACTTTCGCAATGATAAAGTGGTCTAGAACTCCCATTTACCTATACTATTGGTGTTCCTATAGATAATTCAGAATGATACTTTCGCAATGATCAAGTGGTCTAGAACTCCCATTTACCTAAACTATTGGTGTTCCTATAGATAATTTAGTATGTTACTTTAGCAGTGATAAAGTGGTCTAGAACTCCAATTTACTTATACTATTGGTTTTTCTATAGATAATTCAGTATGATACTTTAGCAATGATAAAGTGATCTAGAACTCCCATTTACTTATACTATTAGTGTTCCTATAGATAATTCAGTATGATACTTTCGCAATGATAAAGTGGTCTAGAACTCCCATTTACTTATACTATTGGTGTTCCTATAGATAATTCAGGATGATAATTTCGCGATGATAAAGTGGTCTAGAACTCCCACTTACCTATACTATTGGTGTTCCTATAGATAATTTAGTATGTTACTTTAGAAATGATAAAGTGGTCTAGAACTCCCATTTACTTATACTATTGGTGTTCCTACAGATAATTTAGTATGTTACTTTAGAAATGATAAAGTGGTCTAGAACTCCCATTTACTTATACTATTGGTGTTTCTATAGATAAGACAGTAGGTTACTTTAGCAATGATAAATTGGTCTAGATATCCCATTTATTTATACTATTGGTGTTCCTATAGATAATTTAGGATGTTACTTTAGAAATGATAAAGTGGTCTAGAACTCCCATTTACTTATACTATTGGTGTTTCTATAGATAATTCAGTAAGTTACTTTAGCAATGATAAAGTGGTCTAGAACTCCCATTTACCAATACTATTTGTGTTCCTATAGATAATTCAGTATGATACTTTAGCAATGATAAATTGGTCAAGAACTCACATTTACCAATACTATTGGTGTTCCTATAGATAATTCAGTATGATAATTTAGCAGTGATAGAGTGGTCTAGAACTTCCATTTACTTTTACTATTGGTGTTCCTATAGATAATTCAGTAAGTTACTTTAGCAGTGATAAATTGGTCTAGAACTCCCATTTACCTATAGTATTGGTGTTCCAATAGATAATTCAGTAGGTTACTTTAGCAATGATAAAGTGGTCTAGAACTCCAACTTACCTATACTATTATTGTTTCTATAGATAATTCAGTAAGTTACTTTAGCAGTGATAAATTGGTCTAGAACTCACATTTACCAATACTATTGGTGTTCCTATAGATAATTCAGTAGGTTACTTTAGCAGTGATAAAGTGGTCTAGAACTCCCTTTTACCTATACTATTTTTGTTGCTATAGATAATTTAGTAGGTTACTATAGCAGTGATGAAGTGGTGTAGAACTTCCATTTACCTATACTATTCGTGTTCCTATAGATAATTCAGTATGATACTTTCGCAATGATAAGTAGTATAGAACTCCCATTTACCTATACTATTGGTGTTCCTATAGATAATACAGGATGATACTTTTGCAGTGATAAAGTGGTCTAGAACTCCCATTTACCTATACTATTGGTGTTCCTATAGATAATTCAGTATGATCCTTTAGCAATGATAAAGTAGTCTAGAACTCCCATTTACTTATTCTATTGGTTTTCCTATAGATAATTCAGTATGATACTTTAGCAGTGATAAAGTGGTCTAGAACTCCCATTTACCTATACTTTTGTGTTTCAATAGATAATTCAGAATGATACTTTAGCAATGATAAAGTAGTATAGAGCTCCCATTTACCTATACTATTGGTGTTCCTATAGAAATTCAGTATGATACTTTAGCAGTGATAAAGTGGTCTAGAACTCCCATTTACCTATACTATTGGTGTTCCTATAGATAATTCAGTAGGTTACTTTAGCAGTGATAAAGGGGTGTAGAACTCCCATTTACCTATACTATTGGTGTTCCTATATATAATTCAGTATGATACTTTCGCAATGATAAAGTATTATAGAACTCCCATTTACCTATACTATTGGTGTTCCTATAGATAATTTAGTATGTTACTTTAGAAATGATGAAGTGGTCTAGAACTCCCATTTACTTATACTATTGGTATTCCTATATATAATTCAGTATGTTACTTTATAAATGATAAAGTGGTCTAGAACTCCCACTTACTTATACTATTGGTGTTTCTATAGATAATTCAGTAAGTTACCTTAGCAATGATAAAGTGGTCTAGAACTCACATTTACCTATACTATTGGTCTTCCTAAAGATAATTCAGTATGATCCTTTAGCAATGATAAATTGGTCTAGAACTCTCATTTACCTATACTATTGGTGTTCCTATAGATAATTTAGTATGTTACTTTAGCAATGATGAAGTGGTCTAGAACTCCCATTTACCTATACTATTGGTGTTACTATAGATAATTCAGTATGATAATTTAACAGTGATAAAGTGGTCTAGAACTCCCATTTACTTATACTATTGGTGTTCCTATGGATGATTCAGTAAGTTACTCTAGCAGTGATAAATTGGTCTAGAACTCCCATTTATCTATACTATTTGTGTTCCTATAGATAATTCAGTAGGTTACTTTAGCAATGATAAAGTGGTCTAGAACTCCCATTTACCTATAGTATTGGTGTTCCTATAGATAATTCAGTATGATACTTTAGCAGTGATAAAGTGGTCTAGAACTACCATTTACCTATACTATTGGTGTTCCTATAGATAATTCAGTAGGCTAATTTAGCAATGATAATGTGTTCTAGAACTCCCATTTATCTATACTATTGGTGTTCCTATAGATAATTCAAAAGGTTACTTTAGCAGTGATAAAGTGGTGCAGAACTCCCATTTACCTATACTATTGGTGTTCCTATATATAATTCAGTATGATACTTTCACAATGATAAAGTAGTAAAGAACTCCCATTTACCTATACTATTGGTGTTCCTATAGATAATTTAGTATGTTACTTTAGAAATGATAAAGTGGTCTAGAACTCCTATTTACTTATACTATTGGTGTTCCTATAGATAATTTAGGATGTTACTTTAGAAATGATAAAGTGGTCTAGATCTCCCATTTACTTATACTATTGGTGTTTCTATAGATAATTCAGTAAGTTACCTTAGCAATGAAAAAGTGGTGTAGAACTCCCATTTACCTATACTATTGGTGTTACTATAGATAATTTAGTATGTTACTTTAGCGATGATAAATTCGTCTAGAACTCCCATTTACCTATACTATTGGTGTTACTATAGATAATTCAGTATGATAATTTAGCAGTGATAAAGTGGTCTAGAACTCCCATTTACTTATACTATTGGTGTTCCTATAGATGATTCAGTAAGTTACTCTAGCAGTGATAAATTGGTCTAGAACTCCCATTTACCTATACTATTGGTGTTCCTATAGATAATTCAGTAGGTTACTTTAGCAATGATAAATTGGTCTAGAACTCCCATTGACCTATACTATTGGTGTTCCTATAGATAATTCAGTAAGTTACTTTAGCAGTGATAAATTGGTCTAGAACTCACATTTACCTATACTATTGGATGTTCCTATTGATAATTTAGTATGTTACTTTAGCGATGATAAAGTGGTGTAGAACTCCCATTTACCTATACTATTGGTGTTACTATAGATAATTCAGTATGATAATTTAGCAGTGATAAAGTGGTCTAGAACTTCCATTTACTTTTACTGTTGGTGTTCCTACAGATAATTCATTAAACTACTTTAGCAGTGATAAATTGGTCTAGAACTCCCATTTACCTATACTATTGGTGTTCCTATAGATAATTCAGTAGGTTACTTTAGCAATGATAAAGTGGTCTAGAACTCCCACTTACCTATCCTATTGGTGTTCCTATAGATAATTCAGTACGTTGCTTTAGCAGTGATAAATTGGTCTAGAACTCACATTTACCAATACTATTGGTGTTCCTATAGATAATTTAGTATGTTACTTTAGCGATGATAAAGTGGTCTAGAACTCCCATTTACCTATACTATTGGTGTTCCTATAGATAATTCTGTAGGTTACTTTAGCAATGATAAAGTGGTCTAGAACTCCCATTTACCTATACTATTTTTGTTGCTATAGATAATTTAGTAGGTTCCTTTAGCAGTAATGAAGTGGTGTAGAACTCCCATTTACTTATACTATTCATGTTCTTATAGATAATTCAGTATGATACTTTCGCAATGATAAGTAGTATAGAACTCCCATTTACCTATACTATTGGTGTTCCTATAGATAATTCAGTATGATACTTTAACAGTGATAAAGTTGTCTAGAACTCCCATTTACCTATACTATTGGTGTTTCTATAGATAATTCAGTATGATACTTTAGCAATGATAAAGTAGTCTAGAACTCCCATTTACTTATTTTATTGGTGTTCCTATAGATAATTCAGTATGTTACTTTAGCAGTGATAAAGTTGTCTAGAACTCCCATTTACCTATACTATTGTGTTTCTATAGATAATTCAGTATGATACTTTAGCAATGATAAAGTAATATAGAACTCCCATTTACCTATACTATTGGTGTTCCTATAGATAATTCAGTATGATACTTAATCAGTGATAAAGTCGTCTAGAACTCCCATTTACCTATACTATTGGTGTTCCTTTAGATAATTCAGTCGATTACTTTAGCAGTGATAAAGTGGTGTAGAACTCCTATTTATTATACTATTGGTGTTCCTATATATAATTCAGTATGATACTTTCCCAATGATAAAGTAGTATAGAACTCCCATTTACCTATACTATTGGTGTTCCTATAGATATTTTAGTATGTAACTTTAGAAATGATGAAGTGGGCTTGAACTCCCATTTACTAATACTATTGGTGTTCCTATAGGTAATTTAGTATGTTACTTTAGCAATGATAAATTGGTCTAGAACTCCCATTTACTTATACTATTGGTGTTCCTATAGATAATTTAGTATGTTACTTTATAAATGATAAAGTGGACTAGAACTCCCATTTACGTATACTATTGGTTTTTCTATAGATAATTCAGTAAGTTACCTAACAATGATAAAGTGGTCTAGAACTCCCATTTACCTATACTATTGGTGTTCCTATAGATAATTCAGTATGATACTTTAGCAATGATAAATTGGTCTAGAACTCACATTTACCTATGCTATTGGTGTTCCGATAGATAATTTAGTATGTTGCTTTAGCGATGATAAAGTGGTCCAGAACTCCTATTTACCTATACTATTGGTGTTACTATAGATAATTCAGTATGATAATTTAGCAGTGATAAAGTGGTCTAGAACTCTCATTTACTTAATATACTATTGGTGTTCCTATAGATGATTCAGTAAGTTACTCAAGCAGTGATAAATTGGTCTAGAACTCCCATTAACTTATGCTATTGGTGTTCCTATAGTTAATTCAGTAGGTTACTTTAGCAATGATGAAGTGGTCTAGAACTCCCATTTACCTATACTATTGGTGTTCCTATAGATAATTCAGTAAGTTACTTTAGCAGTGATAAATTGGTCTAGAACTTACATTTACCTATACTATTGGATGTTCCTATAGATAATTTAGTATGTTACTTTAGCGATGATAAAGTGGTCTAGAACTCCCATTTACCTATACTATTGTTGTTACTATAGATAATTCAGTATGATAATTTAGCAGTGATAAGTGGTCTAGAACTCCCATTTACTTATACTATTGGTGTTCCTATAGATGATTCAGTAAGTTACTCTAGCAGTGATAAATTGGTCTAGAACTCCCGTTTACCTATACTATTGGTGTTCCTATAGATAATTCAGTAGGTTTCTTTAGCAATGATAAATTGGTCTAGAACTCCCATTTACCTATACTATTGGTGTTCCTATAGATAATTCAGTAAGTTACTTTAGCAGTGATAAATTGGTCTAGAACTCACATTTACCTATACTATTGGATGTTCCTATAGATAATTTAGCATGTTACTTTAGCGATGATAAAGTGGTCTAGAACTCCCATTTACATATACTATTGGTGTTACTATAGGTAATTCAGTATGATAATTTAGCAGTGATAAAGTGGTCTAGAACTCCCATTTACTTATACTATTGGTGTTCCTATAGATGATTCAGTAAGTTACTCTAGCAGTGATAAATTGGTCTAGAACTCCCATTTACCTATACTATTGGTGTTCCTATAGATAGTTCAGTAGGTTACTTTATCAATGATAAATTGGTCTAGAGCTCCCATTGACCTATACTATTGGTGTTCCTATAGATAATTCAGTAAGTTACTTTAGCAGTGATAAATTGGTCTAGAACTCACATTTACCAATGCTGTTGGTGTTCCTATAGATAATTCAGTATGATACTTTAGCAGTGATAAAATGGTCTAGAACTCCCATTTACCTAATTACTGAAGTTCCTATAGATAATTCAGTACGATACTTTAGCAATGATAAAGTGGTCTAGAACTCCTATTTACCTATTCTATTGGTGTTTCTGTAGATAATTCAGTATGTTACTTTAGCAGTGATAAAGTGGTCTAGAACTCCAATTTACCTATACTATTGGTGTTTCTATAGATAATTCAGTATGATACTTTAGCAATGATAAAGTAGTATAGAACTCTCATTTACCTATACTATTGGTGTTCCTATAGATAATTCAGTATGATACTTTAACAGTGATAAAGTGGTCTAGAACTCCCATTTACTTATATAATTGGTGTTCTTATAGATAATTCAGTAGGTTACTTTAGCAGTGATAAAGTGGTCTAGGACTCCCATTTACCTATATTATTGATTATCCTATAGATAATTCAGTATGATACTTTAGCAATGATAATGTAGAATAGAACTCCCATTTACCTATACTATTTGTGTTCCTATGTATAATTCAGTATGATACTTTTGCAATGATAAAGTAGTATAGAACTCCCATTTACCTATACTATTGGTGTTCCTATATATAATTTAGTATGTTACTTTAGAAATGATAAAGTTGTCTAGAACTCCAATTTACTTATACTAATGGTGTTCCTATAGATAATTTAGTATGTTACTTTAGAAATGATAAAGTGGTCTAGAATTCACATTTACTTATACTATTGGTGTTTCTATAGATAATTCAGTTAGTTACTTTAGCAATGATAAATTGGTCTAGAACTCCCATTTACTTATACTATTTGTGTTCCTATAGATAATTTAGTATGTTACTTTAGAAATTATAAAGTGGTCTAGAACTCCCATTTACTTATACTATTGGTGTTTCTATAGATAATTCAGTAAGTAACTTTAGCAATGATACATTTACTTATACTATTGGTATTTCTATATATAATTCAGTAAGTTACTTTAGCAATGATAAATTGGTCTAGAACTCCCATTTACTTATACTATTTGTGTTAATATAGATAATTTAGTATGTTACTTTAGAAATGATAAAGTGGTCTAGAACTCCCATTTACTTATACTATTGGTTTTTATATAGATAATTCAGTAAGTTACCTTAGCAATGATAAAATGGTCTAGAACTCCCATTTACCTATACTATTGGTGTTCCTATAGATAATTCAGTATGATACTTTAGCAATGATAAATTGGTCTAGAACTCACATTTACCTATGCTATTGGTGTTCCTATAGATAATTTAGTATGTTGCTTTAGCGATGATAAAGTGGTCCAGAACTCCTATTTACCTATACTATTGGTGTTACTATAGATAATTCAGTATGATAATTTAGCAGTGATAAAGTGGTCTAGAACTCCCATTTACTTAATATACTATTGGTGTTCCTATAGATGATTCAGTAAGTTACTCAAGCAGTGATAAATTGGTCTAGAACTCACATTACCTTATGCTATTGGTGTTCCTATAGTTAATTCAGTAGGTTACTTTAGCAATGATAAAGTGGTTTAGAACTCCCATTTACCTATACTATTGGTGTTCCTATAGATAATTCAGTAAGTTACTTTAGCAGTGATAAATTGGTCTAGAACTTACATTCACCTATACTATTGGATGTTCCTATAGATAATTTAGTATGTTACTTTACCGATGATAAAGTGGTCTAGAACTCCCATTTACCTATACTATTGTTGTTACTATAGATAATTCAGTATGATAATTTAGCAGTGATAAGTGGTCTAGAACTCCCATTTACTTATACTATTGGTGTTCCTATAGATGATTCAGTAAGTTACTCTAGCAGTGATAAATTGGTCTAGAACTCCCATTTTCCTATACTATTGGTGTTCCTATAGATAATTCAGTAGGTTACTTTAGCAATGATAAAGTGGTCTAGAACTCCCATTTACCTATACTATTGGTGTTCCTATAGATAATTCAGTAGGTTACTTTAGCAATGATAAATTGGTCTAGAACTCCCATTTACCTATACTATTGGTGTTCCTATAGATAATTGAGTAAGTTACTTTAGCAGTGATAAATTGGTCTAGAACTCACATTTACCTATACTATTGGATGTTCCTATAGATAATTTAGCATTTTACTTTAGCGATGATAAAGTGGTCTAGAACTCCCATTTACATATAATATTGGTGTTACTATAGGTAATTCAGTATGTTAATTTAGCAGTGATAAAGTGGTCTAGAACTCCCATTTACTTATACTATTGGTGTTCCTATAGATGATTCAGTAAGTTACTCTAGCAGTGATAAATTGGTCTAGAACTCCCATTTACCTATACTATTGGTGTTCCTATAGATAGATCAGTAGGTTACTTTATCAATGATAAATTGGTCTAGAACTCCCATTGACCTATACTATTGGTGTTCCTATAGATAATTCAGTAAGTTACTTTAGCAGTGATAAATTGGTCTAGAACTCACATTTACCAATACTGTTGGTGTTCCTATAGATAATTCAGTATGATACTTTAGCAGTGATAAAATGGTCTAGAACTCCCATTTACCTAATTACTGGTATTCCTATAGATAATTCAGTACGATACTTTAGTAATGATAAAGTGGTCTAGAACTCCTATTTACCTATTCTATTGGTGTTCCTGTAGATAATTCAGTATGTTACTTTAGCAGTGATAAAGTGGTCTAGAACTCCTATTTACCTATACTATTGGTGTTTCTATAGATAATTCAGTATGATACTTTAGCAATGATAAAGTAGTATAGAACTCCTATTTACCTATACTATTGGTGTTCTTATAGATAATTCAGTAGGATTACTTTAGCAGTGATAAAGTGGTCTAGGACTCCCATTTACCTATATTATTGATGTTCCTATAGATAATTCAGTATGATACTTTAGCAATGATAATGTAGAATAGAACTCCCATTTACCTATACTATTTGTGTTCCTATGTATAATTCAGTATGATTCTTTTGCAATGATAAAGTAGTATAGAACTCCCATTTACCTATACTATTGGTGTTCCTATATATAATTTAGTATGTTACTTTAGAAATGATAAAGTGGTCTAGAACTCCAATTTACTTATACTAATGGTGTGCCTATACATAATTTAGTATGTTACTTTAGAAATGATAAAGTGGTCTAGAATTCACATTTACTTATACTATTGGTGTTTCTATAGATAATTCAGTTAGTTACTTTAGCAATGATAAATTGGTCTAGAACTCCCATTTACTTATACTATTTGTGTTCCTATAGATAATTTAGTATGTTACTTTAGAAATCATAAAGTGGTCTAGAACTCCCATTTACTTATACTATTGGTGTTTCTATAGATAATTCAGTAAGTTACTTTAGCAATGATACATTTACTTATACTATTGGTATTTCTATATATAATTCAGTAAGTTACTTTAGCAATGATAAATTGGTCTAGAACTCCCATTTACTTATACTATTTGTGTTAATATAGATAATTTAGTATGTTACTTTAGAAATGATAAAGTGGTCTAGAACTCCCATTTACTTATACTATTGGTTTTTATATAGATAATTCAGTAAGTTACTTTATCAATGATAAATTGGTCTAGAACTCCCATTTACCTATACTATTGGTGTTCCTATAGATAATTCAGTATGATACTTTAGCAGTGATAAAGTGGTGTAGAACTCCCATTTACCTATACTATTGGTGTTCCTATAGATAATTCATTTTGATACTTTAGCAATGATAAAGTGGTCTAGAACTCCCATTTACTTATACTATTTGTTTTCCTATAGATAATTCAGTATGTTACTTTAGCAGTGATAAAGTGGTCTAGAACTCCCATTTACCTATACTAATGTGTTTCTATAGATAATTCAGTATGTTACTTTAGCAATGATAAAGTAGTGTAGAACTCCCATTTACCTAAACTTTTGGTGTTCCTATAGATAATTCAATATGATACTTTAGCAGTGATATGGTGGTCTAGAACTCCCATTTACCTATACTATTGGTGTTCCTATAGATAATTCAGTATGATACTTTAGCAATGATAAAGTAGTATATAACTCCCATTTACTTATACTATTGGTTTTCCTTGATAAAATTCAGTATGATACTTTAGCAGTGATAAAGTAGTATAGAACTCCCATTTACCTATACTATTTTTGTTCCTATAGATAATTCAGTAGGTTACTTTAGCACTGTTAAAGTGGTGTAGACCTCCCATTTACTTATACTATTTGTGTTCCTATATATAATTCAGTATGATACTTTCGCAATGATAAAGTATTATCGATCTCCCATTTACCTATACTATTGGTGTTCCTTTAAATAATTCAGTATGATACTTTAGCAGTGATAAAGTGGTCTAGAACTCCCATTTATCTATACTATTGGTGTTCCTATAGATAATTCAGTATGATTCTTTAGCAATGATAAAGTAGTGTAGAACTCCCATTTACCTATACTAATGGTGTTCCTATACATAATTTAGTATGTTACTTTAGAAATGATAAAGTGGTCTAGAATTCACATTTACTTATACTATTGGTGTTTCTATAGATAATTCAGTTAGTTACTTTAGCAATGATAAATTGGTCTAGAACTCCCATTTACTTATACTATTTGCGTTCCTATAGATAATTTAGTATGTTACTTTAGAAATCATAAAGTGGTCTAGAACTCCCATTTACTTATACTATTGGTGTTTCTATAGATAATTCAGTAAGTTACTTTAGCAATGATAAATTGGTCTAGAACTCCCATTTACTTATACTATTTGTGTTAATATAGATAATTTAGTATGTTACTTTAGAAATGATAAAGTGGTCTAGAACTCCCATTTACTTATACTATTGGTTTTTATATAGATCATTCAGTAAGTTACTTTAGCAATGATAAATTGGTCTAGAACTCCCATTTACCTATACTATTGGTGTTCCTATAGATAATTCAGTATGATACTTTAGCAGTGATAAAGTGGTGTAGAACTCCCATTTACCTATACTATTGGTGTTCCTATAGATAATTCATTTTGATACTTTAGCAATGATAAAGTGGTCTAGAACTCCCATTTACTTATACTATTTGTTTTCCTATAGATAATTCAGTATGTTACTTTAGCAGTGATAAAGTGGTCTAGAACTCCCATTTACCTATACTAATGTGTTTCTATAGATAATTCAGTATGATACTTTAGCAATGATAAAGTAGTGTAGAACTCCCATTTACCTATACTTTTGGTGTTCCTATAGATAATTCAATATGATACTTTAGCAGTGATATGGTGGTCTAGAACTCCCATTTACCTATACTATTGGTGTTCCTATAGATAATTCAGTATAATACTTTAGCAATGATAAAGTAGTATATAACTCCCATTTACTTATACTATTGGTTTTCCTTGATAAAATTCAGTATGATACTTTAGCAGTGATAAAGTAGTATAGAACTCCCATTTACCTATACTATTTTTGTTCCTATAGATAATTCAGTAGGTTACTTTAGCACTGATAAAGTGGTGTAGAACTCCCATTTACTTATACTATTTGTGTTCCTATATATAATTCAGTATGATACTTTCGCAATGATAAAGTATTATTGATCTCCCATTTACCTATACTATTGGTGTTCCTTTAAATAATTCAGTATGATACTTTAGCAGTGATAAAGTGGTCTAGAACTCCCATTTATCTATACTATTGGTGTTCCTATATATAATTCAGTATGACACTTTAGCAATGATAAAGTAGTCTAGAACTCTCATTTACCTATACTATTGGTGTTCCTTTAAATAATTCAGTATGATACTTTAGCAGTGATAAAGTGGTCTAGAACTCCCATTTATCTATACTATTGGTGTTCCTATAGATAATTCAGTATGATTCTTTAGCAATGATAAAGTGGTCTAGAACTCCCATTTACCTATACTATTGGTGTTCCTATAGATAATTTAGTATGTTACTTTAGCAGTGATAAAGTGGTCTAGAACTCCCATTTACCTATACTATTGGTGTTCCTATAGATAATTCAGTATGATACTTTAGCAGTGATAAAGTGGTCTAGAACTCCCATTTACCTATACTATTGGTGTTCCTATAGATAATTCAGTATGATACTTTAGCAGTGATAAAGTAGTCTGGAACTCCCATTTACCTATACTATTGATGTTTCTATAGATAATTCAGTATGATACTTTAGCAGTGATAAAGTGGTGTGGAACTCCCATTTACCTATACTATTGGTGTTCCTATACATAATTCAGTATGATACTTTAGCAGTGATAAAGTGGTCTAGAACTCCCATTTACCTATTCTATTTGTGTTCCTATAGATAATTCAGTATGATACTTTAGCAGTGATAAAGTGGTCTAGAACTCCCATTTACCTATACTCTTGGTGTTCCTATAGACAATTCAGTAAGTTACTTTAGCAGTGATAAATTGGTCTAGAACTCACATTTACCTATACTATTGGTGTTCCTATAGATAATTTAGTATGTTCCTTTAGCAATGATAAAGTGGTCTATAACTCCCATTTACCTATACTATTGGTGTTCCTATAGATAATTCAGTATGATACTTTCGCAGTGATAAAGTTGTCTAGAACTCCCATTTACCTATACTATTGGTGTTCCTATAGATAATTCAGTATTATACTTAGGTAGTTGAAGTGCTGATATTAAAAAATTTCAGTTTTGAAGTACAGATACATAAACTCAAGCTTCAAGGATCGAGTGAGTAAGATTATGTATAAATTTTCAAATGTATTAAAACAGTTGTATATAAATATATTGTTAATTTTTCTCTCATTGAAATATTTACCATTTTTCAAATCTGTATTTTTAAAAATATGAGTGATATTCATTCTGTAAAGAGAATTCCAAAACTGCAGCTGCAATGGAAAATTAAAGTCATTTTCTTAAATTTACATATCGTATTCTATACATTTCTCACCAACTGTTGACCGATTCCTAGGCTGGGGGTAATGCAATGCCAGTCTCACAATTTTAAGTTATCCATACGTTTAGTATGATTTTTTGAATGTTGCGTACATGTACTTTGAGACGGTTCCTCGTTGAAAGCACATTTCGGCTTTGAATGAGATCGACCGACACTCATTTCATGCATTCTGAAGATTATTTCAACTCATCACCATGTTTCAAGTAACTGTTAGAAACTTACGTATTACTAGATTACGATATTTTATGATGCCTTATTTGTTTACAGCATATTTTAATCAAATAGTGCCTCCCGAACGTGCTCCAGTACTTTATAATGACGCTAATGTTCCAAGCCTTAAAATGTTACTGAGCTCGAGATGGTAGCGTTCGCGTTTCTAACCATAATCGGAGAATCTCAAATGTCTCCGTTGTTTATGTTTGTGTCAATATTAGAGGTTCTCTAAGGGTATAGAGAGTATAAATATGGCTCCCGTCGTTGCAGACGAGAGACTGACATCATGAAAATCAGAACCGTCTGTCTACTTTCGGACCATAAGTTAACTTAAAAATTTTAAACCCAAATTTTCAACAGTCATGAATAGTGTTTTACAGGTAAAAACCATCCATGAAAGTGACATAATATTGCAACGACTAAATTCGGATTTTCCCAGACTTTGATTAATACAAATTTCGGATTGGTGCAGATTTCGGATTTGTCCAGATTTTGATTTATAACAAATCTCAGAATTGTCCTAAATTCGAATTTGTCCAGATTGTGATTGTTACAAATTTCAGATTTGATCAAAATTCGGATTTGTCCAGATTTAGATTTATACAAAATTTCGGATTTGTAAAAAATTCGTAATTGCCCATGATTTGGATTTATACAACTTTCGGACTTGTCCACAATTTTTTTTTTATCTGTATTTCGGATTTATTCAAATTCCGGATTTGCCCAGAGTTTGATTTACACGAATTTCTGGTTTGAATACAATTCGGAAATTTATCAGATTTTTGTCTGAAGATTTTGTTTTATATAGTTTTTGTAATTAAGGTTAGTACCAGTCGCCACAATAGGAATAATCTTTGATGTTATAAAAACATAGACTTTATTTTTTAAAATCTTTTTTTTTTAATAATATCAAGTTCATTAAACATTGATGCTGATATTGATGTTTCTTAAAGCATATATAAAAATATTGTGTATTAAACAAACAAGATTAAAATGTATTGTCATTACGTAAAATTATTATTGTGTATGTCAATGGTCTTGTGATCTTGTGAATATTGAATAAATTAAATAAGAGAGAGAACACAATTAAAATTAAACATAACTTATTCTGTATTTACTTGTCATAGATAGTGTAACAGAATTGTTACCGAGTGGATGGTGGACTAAATGAACAACACAAACACAAGTGTGAAAGATAATGTAAATTTATGAAATAAATTATTAATGAAAAATAATAATGTATCAACACAATAACTCATGCGTTCAACCCACAATTACAACCATTCACAATACATGAATAAATGAAATATTAATACAAAATAAAACAGATGCAAAGGAATCTATTAGACTATACACAGATCCAAAGAACCTTTACAAAAAGTTATATTAACGCAAGTATAAATCACGATAATAAACACAAACGACAAACTATACTATCGCACGTATGGATTGCGACAACTAGCACGAACATATACAGGTATTCAATCAAGTTGCTAGCTTTTATTGAGAATCATGCAATGCCTTGAAATACTATTGTGTTCTGAAATAACCATGTAAATACAACTATGTATTCAATTGTACACAATTGCAACACACATATGTGTCTCGACCCTGTATAACCGTACGATTCACACACAGTTGAATCGGCGCCCAGTTTCCCCGAAGACCTAGGGTTTGACCAATACTTTTATCGGCTGTTTGCCCTTCACGGATCCACCACAGTTATACGTACAGACAGCATACAACATCTATTAGAACCAACGTTCCTCAATACCCTAGATGTCGCCCCGGATGTTTATAACTATAGACAGCTCCAACACTTGGACTTCTAGCTTTCCGGATATTTACACGTCACGACAGATGTAGACGAACAGACAGTTCGACAGACAGACAGTCAGATACTTCAATTCGATTGCACAATAAATCAGCAACAATTTCAGCTATGATAACAGATGTTATCAGAGATGTTCCGCAATAAATCAGCTATAATTCAGAGATGTTCTCAGTGATGTTATCAGATTTTATCAACCGACGTTATCAGATGTTAACAATCGACGTCATCAGATGTAATCAGATGTAATCAGCTACAATAAAGAAACCAGACTAATAACAGTTGTCTCAAAAAATATTCTAAACCTTAGATCACGCTATTGCATTTAAAATCTAATGGTGACTAGTAATTCCAAATATTCCACGTTTAAAATCTGCATTGCAATAAAGACATCATTATATGAAATGATAAACTGAATAAAATTCACAACAAAAAGAAAATAAATTTTAATTTTCGCCTAATTCTGTGACAATACCTCCCCCCTAAGAATTAAAATGTACACATTTTTAAAACTAACACAGAATAGAAGAAAAATAACTACTGATGATATCTTACAACATTTACACTGGTTATACTACAATCTGGATTTTAATATTGCGCAAATTCATCCAAATTTCCCATCATGCCCTACTAAAGTAGTCTGCGCCTATATTTTCAACTCCCTTTATTGACATTGTCGCTCTGTCTCTTGATATACAACATGAGCATGTTAGCATGGAAGGTCTTTAAATTACCGTCAATGTCAATTTTATAGTCCATCTCACCTTTTACCTCTTTAACTTCATAGGGACCTTTCCACTGGACTAATAACTTATTTGAGCTCGTTGGAAGAAGCAATAGCACCTGATCTCCTACAAGAAATTTCCTATTTCGCGCTCTGCGGTTGTAATACTTGGCATATCTACGCCCCGATTTAATCAATTCGTCACGTGCCATCTGGCATGTACTCTCGAGTTTATTTCTTAGATCTAACACGTACTGGTAAGTTGTTTTTATTTCCTCGTTCGCGACATCACCAGTCGATAGTTCGCGTAGTATCCGCATCGGGCCTCGAACTGTTCTACCGTACAACAATTCGAAAGGTGAAAACCCTAAACTTTCCTGCGGTACTTCACGGTACGCGAACAGAACAGCGTTTAAATAACGGTCCCAGTCTTGCGGACGTTCCGCGCACATCTTTCGTAGCATACTTTTCAGGGTACCATTAAACTTCTCTACCAGTCCATTGCACATCGGATGGTATGGGGTAGTGTTTAGCTGTTTGATGGATAACAGCCTACTTATTTCACCCATTAGGTCAGAGGTGAATTGGGCACCACAATCAGTGAGGATTTCTTCTGGCACCCCTACCCTACTGAAGATATCAACTAATGCTTCAGCTACCCTTTCCGTTTCAATGGTTGGTAACGCTACGGCTTCGGGGTATCTGGTCGCGTAATCAACCAGAGTAAGTATATACCGATTCTTTCTTTCGGTAACTGGGTGTATTGGTCCTACAATATCTACTGCCACTCTTTGAAACGGAGCAGCAGAAGGGGTGAATCAGACAACATTTTTAGACAAGTTTTCACTGAAATCACGCTTAAAAACAATGAAACCAATGACATCAGGCCCAAATGTGTGTGTGAATCTGATATCGTTTCATGGATTAGGATCAAATAAAAAAAACATTTTCAATGAAATCAGGTCCCAAAAAAATCTATGAAATTAATGAAATCCTCCATCGATTTTTGGGAAAAGGGATTACAACGTCGTTGTCACTCACCCTCTCTGCTGCTAGAACTTTCAGTTCTGGGTTAACCGAATATTTGATCTAGTCCGATACGATATCGTGTTCGAGGGTCATGTAAATTTATTGTTACAAATCCGTGTGGGGCAGACTGAGCATGACTAAAGAAATTTCTAAATTGATTGAAGTCCATATCAGAACACCATGTCTGCCAAATATTTCGTAGCGTATGTGTATCAACGCCGTTGAATACAGCAAGCATATTACAGTTATCTCTAATCACTTTTGGAATCTGAGTGTATCGTTGAGTGACATAGATCACATCCGTGTTTTTATGCCTGCCTCGGGAAAATATTCTAGCAGGATTTTTTTGATTATCTAACATGACATCGTCGTATACAACTAAATTGTTGATACTTCCATCGAGGTCATTCACGGATGGTGCTTCGTCAATATCGGTTATAAATTCAATAACATCCTCGCCGGCAATCTCTGAAGCGTTTTCATTAAAATCTTTTAGTACTTCATAGCATCGTTGGTCGTCTACGCTAGGGGCAATTAAATACAACTTATCCCACTTCATCCATCTCATTATTAAATTGAGCAACAATTGCGTTTTACCGGATCCAGATGGCCCGATTATAATTTCGCGGATAGAGTTTGGTAGCGCTGCATGATGCTTCACTGGTTCTCTTGTTTTAGTCGCTGAAAAATCAATTATATTCATATCTCTATACATAAATTATGGATCTATATTGTGTGAAGTCTAAGGCGCGTACTGGCACAGATGACTTGACGACGATTACAACTAAAAATAACCGATCAGCGCTTTCTGGTAAATGCGTACAGTGTAGTACAAAGAAATTTAGATTTGTTTCTAAACCCAAGGAACCCAAGGAACCTTTAAAAAAAAACGAGGAGGTGATATCGCTGCCAAATTAGCAAAACTCCCTGGAACCCCATGGGGGAAATACCCCGGAGAAAAACACCTTCCAGGGTATAGTTATTGTGGACCGGGAACAAGACTTGATATCAGACTCAATGATCAAAATCAGCCCCCACCCGGTGAGGAACCAATAAACGCTATTGATAAGGCCTGTCACCTTCATGATGTTGCTTATAAAAGCAGCAATTTGCAACACAGGCATCTAACAGATGTGAAATTAATTCATGCGTTGAATGCCATTCCTGATAAATCCTTCAAAGAAAAATTGGCTTCATTTTTGATAAAATCGGCAATGAAAAGCAAATTGATGTTAGGTGCTGGTAATTAATAGCAACATGGAATCTATTTATTATTCCCCAAGAGGATACTGGAAGGGTAACGCTGCAATCAGTAAACTCGCTAGCGCCGCAAAAGTGAAAAAACCACTGCGGCTCATTGGTTATCCAAACAGTCACTATGGCAAATTTATCTACCGCCGCCTAAACAAATGCAATTCTCGCATTTTGATGTGACCTTTCCTAATGAAGTTCATCAGGCTGATATATTATTTCTGCCACATGATTGTGGTTACAAATATGCGTTAACTGTAGTTGATATTGCAAGTCGATACAAAGAAGCAGAACCGTTAAAAACAAAATCGGCCACTGAAGTGGCTTCTGCATTTGAAAGGATTTATCGAAGGAGTCCTCTGCACTGGCCAAATCTGTTACAAGTTGATCCGGGCAAGGAATTTCAGGGTGCAGTGTTATCTACAATGAAATATCACAATGTCGCTATCAGACGAGGGCATACTGCACTGCATCGTGATCAGGCCATTGTAGAACGATTTAATCGGATTCTTGCTGAACGGTTATTTGGATATCAATACGCAAAAGAATTCATCCAAGAAAAAAGATCCCGTGAATGGGTTAAGAGATTACCAGGTGTAGTTACCGCACAGAATAACGAGATTACTAGAACCATCAACATGAAACCTATCAACGCGATTAAAAAGAAGTCGATACCTGAAATGGAAATTCAAAAAGATTTTAGCGTTTCCCAACCAATTCTTGGTAGTAATGTCATTGTGAGGTACTTATACGAACCAGGAGAGCTTGAGGGTGGTACAAAAAGGGCTACTGATCCTATTTGGAGTGTTACTGCACACAAGATATCTAGTATAACACGATCTACGGGTAGACCTCCAATCTATAAACTGGATTCAACTGCCCCTCAGCGTGGGTTTACTAGACAACAACTACAAGTAATTCCTGACGATACTCAATTACCACCGCATGGTCTTAACTAGCACCCTTGCGTCTATTGCACTCAAGACAAGTCAACATCACATTATTTCTGACATGACCGAGATTGTTATTTTTTCTGTCAACGGTGAATTGGCGAGGATCCTTATCCGAATACTGCCAACGCA
Source organism: Unio delphinus (assembly GCA_029339505.1). Classification (NCBI taxonomy): domain Eukaryota; kingdom Metazoa; phylum Mollusca; class Bivalvia; order Unionida; family Unionidae; genus Unio; species Unio delphinus. The sequence goes on along the minus strand of JAQISU010000059.1, from coordinate 1,016,371 downwards.
TTATACAATTGCAACTCGCGCAGTGATTATTCTGTTGTTGCTTTAACGCAATTATTAATTCAGCATCAATATCAAATTCTCGTTGTTTTTTTTTGTCTTGTTGTTTGTAACCGGAGAGTTTTTTTATCAATAATATCATCTATTGTGGTGTCATTATCATCGCCACCAATGATTTCATCATCGCCTGACTCTGTCAGGACAATTCTTTGAAGTTGATTTATTTTTCGTCCTCTGGATACTGAAAGATAGACTAAATTCGACCATTCGATGCGATTATCTACCATCCAAACAATTGTATCCGATATAGTCAATCCCTGTGAAGAGTGTATTGTTGCTGCATAACCTAGCGTCCATGGGGATTTATTAGCACGCAATGCATCTTCAACAACATTGATATCAACCAGCACAATATCATTTAATACGAGAATCTGCTTTTCACTCTGTCCTGGAATATCAACTTCGATGTTCTGTTTTCGTGTATCCGATGGCCTATAACATAACGGTACTGGAAGTGTTGCAAATTTTTGTTTATGCAATTCAAATAACTTCATCTGAAGTGTGTCCCTGACTATTTTTCTACTTGCAATGATTAAATCATTTGGTCTCCACGCTTCCCAAAACTCATTCATGGGAGTTTCCGAAATTATTTCACGGGCTATTTCACACTGGATTCTATCCGGTTGTAATCTAATTAGTTTCTTCAATTCTTTTAATTCATTATCAAGTGATCTATGATCGGTATCAATTTCTTCATAGTAGTCTACAAAACCCTTTAGCCATTCATGGGGGGATGCACCGACAAATGGTGGTGGTTGCCCGTGATCACCGCACATGACGTCTTTTGTATTCTTCAATAACAACCACTCAAGAAATATTTTTAAGACATCTTCTGACACTGTGTCTATTTCATCCCACATGATGAATTCAGGAATAAATTTCTCTCCCATGCGCTCAGGAGTCCATTTATCTCCCTTCCATCTAAAGAAACTATGATAAGTGCAGGCATTTACCCCTCTCTGTATCAGTTCTCTTGCAAGTCTGTGAGTCGGTGTTAGTACAATCATGTTTGGATTGGAAACGCTAGCGTTTCTACGGAATAACTCAATTACCCGGGTTGTTTTTCCTGACCCGCCACAACCGTTTAAATAAACTGTTTTATATCTACAGATTGGATCAGAAATCGGTGGTGCACTAGAAAATTCTGAACACTGATTGCTTTCTAAGTAATTATTTTCAATGGTAACATCTGCTGATTGAATATAATCATGAATCATTTCTTTCTTAATTCTCCATGATCCCCATTTCTCGTTGCCAGTAGCCTTAAAATCAGCCATTTTGCTATTTATGTAAAATGAATCAGTAGCAACTCTAACTGCGGTGGTAGGAAATCTATTGATCATTGAAAACAGATTGATTGAAGCATAACCGAGCATAGAAGCTCTTAAGTGTGTGTACTGCGGATGGTATCCATCATTGTAGGTAACAATTGTACCCAATTTGGTTCCATCGGACAGAAATGCGTCCTTACGATTGACATATAGGCCCCTATTCGTTAGATCCGCGATTACAAAATCGTATTCAGCGTTGTCTATAATCAATCGTGAAGAATATTTCGTATTATCATCTTTGCCACCTTGGGTAAATTTACCGATTATTCTTCGTCCAAGATTTTTTGCTTCATTGTTTCTGATTTCAAATAACTGTTGGGACCAATCCATGATTTGTTGTTCATTAAAATCAGGAAACAGTTTTCGCTCTTCGCTAATTATTTTTTCTAGATCAGGTTGGGGTAACCAGACTGATTTCTGTGCTCGATAGGATATAATTGCTTCACTGACAATTAATGATTTTAACATCTTACAATCAAGCATATACCGTAATAACACTATTGGCATCCAGTGTTTTTCAGACATGTGTTTACCAATCCAAAGATAACTACACGGATGAAGTCCTGTAGCCATTTCAATTGATACTATACAAGCGAATCCGGTTAAATCAAAATCAGGAAGTGGTCCATTAATAGCAACACGGGTCATTTTGTGTGTAGGGTGTCCAAATCGTTTGAAATATTTCTCACACTCTCCATACCCAAGAAAACTTCCTGGATAACACGCAATCATATCAACTGAAATAACGGTATCAGCGGTGTATTTTGTGTTCCATAATCCGCCATGGCTGTATTCAAGACAGGACAATTTGACATCTGATAAAAACTCACTTCGTGTTGGTTTCCACGCGTTTTTCTTTCTAGCAAAATGTGCTGCAATGGATGGTACTGTGAAACAGTTTGCTAATAATTGATCGTTGTCTTCTCCGTCCCCAGAAAACTCACTAGCTAGTTGTTTCATTTTATTCTGCAGCTCTTCAGTACGGTATAATTCTCCGTTAGGCCTTACAAACTGATTAAATTTGCATTCTTCGTCTGAAGTACTATGAAATAGCCACACTGACACAGGATCGTTTTTACTCAAATTGTAAATAGCATCAAATAATTTCTGCTCTGAAAAACCCCTCGGTTTGGGATAGATATTTTACGGTTCTATCCCGTGGGAATATTGTTACTGCAGATGACCACGCGTGTGCGTTATGATCAATAATTTCAATGGGGAATCCCTGTGATTTATATTTCGATTCGTATAATACTTCTCCGGTGATTGTCCTTACCGATATTGGAAATCTTAATGAGTTTTCTAATTTAGTTATATCCTGAATTGTTGCCCCATGCTCTTTTACCGTGAACTCCCACTCGGTTATTTTTGTTCGTCTTAGATCAGTTAGTTTATTTCCCCGGGACGCATTTGTGAAGTGTTCTATTATTCGTTCTGCTACACAATTGAGGCCTGTCGAATATTTCATGGGTGCTAGTTTTGAAATATCAGGTTTTTCATTATCAAGATCCCGTAAACAACTGCTGTGACAGGATAAGATCTTTCGTAGTAGGGTTTATCAATTCCAGTCAAAATTCCCGGTTTTGAATCCTGATTCACCGTGACAGTTTTTTTGCCCCTGAGAATGGGTTCAAATTTATCCCTAATAATCCATTTTCCATCCTCACGGATAATGAATTTGATTCGGAAAAAATGACTTTTTTTCCCCAATACGTGAAATTATGACTGCTGCTTTTTCATCATTCATGGTAGCGTCAACAACACCATCAATTCGAAATGTTGACCAGCAATAAGATGCTCCATCACGCTTGAATTCATTAAAACAGTCTCTGATGGGTTTATCAAGAATTTTATTCTTGGGTGTATTAGAAACTATATCAAGATTGAATTGAGCATCCTTCCATGGTGATCTCATGTTTCCGTCTCTTGGACGTTTTGGACATTTTTTTGGTCTATCGAGATTAAATTTAGGACTAATTTTTAATAATCTCTTAAACTCTTTCATGTTTCCCTCTCTTGGACGTTTTGGACGTTTTTTTGGTCTATCGATATTAAATGTAGGGTTAATTTTCAATAATCTCTTAAACTCTTTCATGTTTCCGTCTCTTGGACGTTTTGGACGTTTGTTTCTGTTTACTACACGTTTTTTGGGTCTATCGCGATTAAATTTAGGATTAATTTTCAATAATCTCTTAAACTCTTTCATGTTTCCGTCTACTACACGTTTTTTTGGTCTATCGAGATTAAATCTAGGATTGATTTTCAATAATCTCTTGAACTCTCTATCGGTATTGAATTTAGCATTTTTTGAAGTCAATCTCTTGAACTCCTTCATGCTATATTAAAAACAGGTGTCTAAATGAAAGATTTATGTATAATCAATCACTGCAAAATGGGTCAGTCATTGAATTAGACAAATAGTGTAGTATATAATGACCCAAGAATTCAGACTACACCCAGTGATTAAAAATTACGAAGCATCCAGTGATGGTGTTGTAAGACATTGTAGACTGAAGAACCCAATTGGGTGGGATAATGGTATGGGGTATTTGGTGTTTAATGTTGGAAGGAAGACATTTCGCAATCATCGTTTCGTATTTGAATGTTTTAATGGATTGATCAAAGATGGTTTTGTTATTGATCACAAGGATTCTAATCGAAAGAATAATTCTTTATCAAATCTGCAAGCTATCACACAAAGTGAGAATATCAAACGAGGAAAGACTGACACTTGTTCAAAAGCGAGACCAGTGAAATCTTTGAATACAATAACTAACGAAGAGAAAATATTTCAATCATTATATGAAGCCGGTAAGTATTTCAATATTTGTAGAACTTCAGTACGATTCGTTGCATCGGGAATAACCAAGACGGCTATTTAAAAAAAGACGGGGCAAAAAGTTGAATTTAGTTATGTCTAATGCGTCATAATTTTCAATTAGAGATATGTCATTCTTATAGAATAATGAATTCTGAAAACATGAATAACATCATAGTTGAAATAGCAAAATTGAAAAATCAGGATATCAAACTATTAGATGGATTAAATCCTGATCAAATTGTGTCTGATTTTCAGGATATAGAATACGGGGTTAACAACAATAAACATATGCTACCCAAGAAGTATGCACTCATCAAAAGAATTCAGAATTCTATTAAAGACTCTCTTTCATTTTCCAGTGACATCAGTGTGTTCGTTCCGTTGTATACTATCGTAGAAGGAATACGAAAAGAATTAGGTAACGAATACGAATTGAAAAAAGAAGTCAACTCTAAAATTAGAAACCTACGAGCATTAATTCAAGAAAATTGATTACCCGACCATTGATTGCCCGACCATTATCATTTTTTGATTGCCCGATCATTTATCATTTTTTTTTAGCTGACCCTCAACGGGAATGTCAAAAATAGAATGAGGAAACTGTCAGTATTATTTATTTTATATACAATTATGACACTTTCCTCATCAGTGATAGAGCTGTCAAAACATTTCCATGACCGTATCAAAAATAATCCGACATGTCAAAAAAGTGGAGAAAGTGTGGTATTAATTATTTTATATACAAATTCCACACTTTCGCCATACTTGATAGAAGGTGTCTCACGATGAAATAACACTTCCATGACCGTTTCAAAAATCATCCGACATGTAACAAAAGTGGGAAAAAGTGTTTTACAATTGAAAAATGGTTTCTGATTTCAAATAATGGTCAATGAAGCATTAACAACCCGATTGGCTCGTGAACGACTGGATGCAATTAAGCGATTTGTACCAATTCGTGACTCTGTACGGAATAAACTGCAACAACGACAGAGTTTACAAACTGATTTTGCTTTGGGGTCTGAAGAGTTGTTTAAACCAGTAACCACAGCAACGAAAGGGGTAGAGCGTGCTATACTGGGAGATGATCCTGACGGTAAAAGAAAGGAAGAGGGTCTTATTTCTGTACTCGAAAAAATAGCAGCGAAAACTGAACAAACTGAAAAAACTGATCCGAAAAAAACGACTGTTTCTCTGTTGAACAAATTTACTGATCATGCTAAAATAGAAATAAAAAAACCTAGTTTATTGAAATCAAAGGATTATCAAGCCTTTGGTAATTTTGCTGCTCAAAGCTATAATTCAAAAAAAGATTTTTTTAAAGGACGAGTATAAAAATGATAGAATATCAAGTAATGATTGGTTCGATTATTTGTATAAACTAAATAAGGGGATTGGTCGTTTGAATAAGGATGAGATAGGATACAAGGAATTTCAAAGGGGAATTAGTAATTATAAAAGAGAACAAATAGAAGAGCGACAACGAGAATTAGAAGAACGACGTCAAACACCAACACGTAGACAAACAAGAAGACAAAACAAAACAACAACTACCACCTGATGATGATGATGATGATTTAGAAGAACGACGTCAAACACCAACACGGAGACAAAAAAAACAAGAAGAACCTAATGATGATTATTTACAAGAAACGGGTTTAGAAAAACTAGATGAAGCAGCTGGTTATAGCGGAAGTGGACTGCAAAATCCAAGGATTGGAAACACTTGTCCTTATAGTGTTATCAATGATATATCACGATTAGATGTTCTTGTAGGAGGATTCCGAGCTGGAAATAATTCACCGGAAATAATTAATGAAGCAGCTGATACCTGTAGACGGTTATTTGCCGGCGGTATCATGGATATCAAAACATATCGAGATTTCATTGACGAGTTAGCAAATGGGTACCATAGTGATTAAATAACAATTGAAAACACTATTGTTTTTATAATAATGATCGTACACTACAATCATGATAAACCAACCCTCGTCTATGTAGTTTATTCATGGTTTCCAGTTTATAAAGCATACTATGGAGATGGTTTAGGCAATACCATTTTAGGATTCTTTTCAAGAATGGCCCCAAAAGTGATGCCGTTAGCTAAACAGTTATCAATGAAAGCCATTGATGTTATTCGTGATAAGGGTATTGGTGCTGTTGGAGATCTTGCCGGGAAAGCGTTTTCAACTGCGAAGGATAAAATAACATCATTAGTGAGGCGAAAAAAGAAACCGTTACCGTCTACAGCAGAAATGCCTGCAAGTGTTAGTAAAATTATAAATAACGCAGTAGATGAAAAACTAGCGTCGATGGTAAATCAAGGGGACCAAAGCAATATTGCAAATATGATAGCGGGAAGTGGCTTTAAAAAACCACGTCGATGAAATCCTATGGATTTTCACGCTAGCGTTTTTCACGATGAAAATCACGATTTAGACTCTGATAAATAGAATAAAATGTTCAAAAGGTCATCTGATCCAGCATTTGATATGGATGCCCCAGTGCGTAAAGATGATTCTGTACGCGATTTTCAATTTTATTCTTATCACGCAATACAACCCGATCTCCGATCACGAATTGAACTTCAAGTTCATGATACCAGTAAATACTTTTTGCCTTGTGAAGCGTTTATTGAAGTAGAAGGAGAACTTGTAACAAATGATGCTGCACATAATGATCCACCATATGACATTAGCCAAACTACCCGAGTTGGTTTTGTCAATAACGGTATCATGGCGTTATTTGAAAGCGCTAGATATCTCATTGATGGAAAAGAAATTGAATCCATTGACCGTGAAGTTGATGTGGCACAACAATCATAGGGTTAGCGAGATATTCTGATGATTATACAAGATCAGCGGGTCCATCTATGATGTTTGCAAAGGATACCTCTGATAACGCTGATCACCTTCAATTCATTAAAGTGTTAACAGCGCAGAATACTGCAGAAGCCAATCAACAAGAAGCAGCTAATCCAGAACGTCGAACTAGACCCGGAGCTACGTTTGATATTCTCGGAGGCGTTAATGGTAATCTCAATTTAGGATTTGCAACACGCGTAGCAATGTTGCATGGGCAGCGTCGACGATTTTCATGTGCAATTCCACTGCATCACATATTTGGATTCTGTAGAAACGTCCGACAAGTTATTTATGGAGCCAAACACACAATAGCACTCGTGAGAAAGGGTACTGATGATGATGCAATCTGGCGTAATGCTGGGGTTGCTCCCGGTAAAGTCATTTTAACAAAACTATCATTGTGGATGCCAGTGTTAACTCCATCAATCACCGAAGAACAACGACTACTATCATTTATGGACCAAGGAGGAAAGTCGTTGTTAAGTTGGTTATCAGTGACCACGGATATTAAACTGGGTAATGTTGATGGTACATTCACATGGCACCTGGCATCAAAACAAGGGGTTTCAGCTCCACGTCATATATTTATTGCGTTACAGAATGCTGCGCGAATTGGTAATCAAGAACGAAGTCATATGATATTTGATCAGTTAGGTGTTAATGAAGTCTCGCTGAGAATAAACGGACAGCAGGAACCATCCGAGGATATACAACTTGATTACGGTCAGAATCATATTGCACGTGTCTATCATAACCTGTTGTCATTTATGGCACGTGATCTAAATGTGGATACCGGTTTGCAAATATCACAATTGGATTTTAAAAGCTTCTATCCGATTTATTACTTTTCATTGGAACATCTCGATTTGATGAGACAATCTGTCGTTGATATACACTTTAGAGCCCGTGTAACCCGTCCGACTGGTCCACTAGTTGGTGGGGTACCTCCTATCCTTATCCCGAATTATAGAGCGGTTGCTGTCATTCTCAGTGATAAATCAATGTTACTTGAAGGTGTTGGAGGAAGAATGAGAGTGGTAGATGCCCCAGTAGAAAACATGTAATTGAAAATCCGAAGGATTTTTCCATTAGAATCAATCTATTATGTATAATGTCATATAGTGTTATTAGTGTTGCGTTAACTCCTGGTCAAATCAAAAAATTGCAATCAGAATCGGCTAAAAAATGTGGAACCACAATCACGTTGAAACCTAATCAAATGACTGGTGGTGCAAATAAATTATCGCTGACAACTCGTCAAATAAAACATTTCAATGATGCACTTGCAGCCAAAAAAGGTGTTCAGATTACTCTTTCTGTGGCTGCTATAAAAAATATGATTAAAACAGGCGGTATATTCCCGTTGTTAGCTGCAATACCAGCATTGATTGCAGCAACAGCCCCAGCAGTGGCTAAAGCAGCGGCGTTAGGAGCCGTTGGTACTGCAGCAGGAATGGCACTTAAGAAGGCAACTGGGAAGGGATATAAAAAAAAGGGACGATCCGTTCACGGATTGGGTCTAAGACTACCAGGAACCCCGTATTCGTGGTACAGCGGAAAGGGTCTAAGACTACCAGGAACCCCGTATTCATGGTACAGCGGGAGATCCGTTCACGGATCAGGCCTGAGACTACCAGGAACGGTTTATTAATTGAGGAACCTATGGTTCCCAAATCTTCGATGGTTTCCATGTCCAATTTTGATTTAATGGATGCGGCTAAAAAACTAGTGATTAAAAATTTCAGAGGTGTTTTTATGAAAGATCAATTACCACATCAACCAAACAAAACTGAAACAGGTATTATTAATCTCGATAACAGCACCGGACCTGGAACTCACTGGGTTGCATACGCTATTGATCCACGTGGGATTGTCTATTTTGATTCATATGGATTAGCCCCACCAAAAGAGTTTATGCGTTACATAAAACAATTTCCAATGAAGACTTGGTATTCTACGCTACCAACACAACAAATCAATGACCCACCAATATGCGGCAGCGAAGTATTAAATGTCCTTGATGCTATTTCTAACTCCTTGGGTAACCCAAGGGGAAAACCACCTCATATTGTCGTAAATGACTACACCAGCAATCGCTTTTTAGAGAGAGAAAGAGTTTTACAATAACATGATTGATATTTGGGGGAGATCTTTGAAACCCAAACCCGATGGCACTGCACCCCCTGATTCCATCAAGGATATAAAAAAAATAATTGAAGATGAAATCGCTGAGACGTTAAATTTAACAAGTGTTGACTTGAACGAAATAGTTGTATTTCAATACAAACAGGGTAAATTGAAAAGCAGTGATGTGTCATTGGATGATATTTTAGTTAAACAACGAAACGCAATCGAGAATACTATCGCGCTATTTTCCGATCAGGGTAAATTGAAAAGCAGTGATGTGTCATTGGATGATATTTTAGTTAAACAACGAAACGCAATCGAGAATACTATCGCGTTATTTTCCGATCAGGGTAAATTGAAAAGCAGTGATGTGTCATTGGATGATATTTTAGTTAAACAACGAAACGCAATCGAGAACACCGTTGCGTTATTTTCCGATCAGGGTAAATTGAAAACCAGTAATATCTCTCTGGATGATATTTTAGTTAAACAACAAAACGCAATCGAGAACACCGTTGCGTTATTTTCCGATCAGGGTAAACTCAAACCGGGTGTACTTTTTTCGACGATTACAGATCGATTAAAAATTCTCAACGATGAGTTAAACAATTCTGTGTTTGTACTAACAACACTTGAATCTAAAATTGAAGAAAACGGAAAACAGTTTACATCATTTCGTAGAAATATCATTGATAAATTTATTGGAACCCCGTTAGATAAAATTGAAATAAAACTCCCTGATATTAAAAAATCCATCGATGAGACGAAAACTTTCATCGAAGCCGTCAAAGGTGATTTTTCGAGGATGATAACAGTCATTGAAAAAACAAAAATTCCTCATGAGAAAACCAATAACGTAGTATATACAATCCAACACGGATCATTTGTGTGGATACCTACAAACAATAAATTAGATATCACTGCAACCGTCAAGGGTATTTATCGATTAACACTGGTGACAACGGCTCAATTTAATATATCATCGTCGAGTTCATCCGGGGTCAACAATAGGATTTCAACGATCATCGACAAGGGTACAACTGAAAAGTTCACTATAACATCTACTGATAAAACTTTGGCTAGAACTCCGGTATCATGGTATGTGGAATTCGTAGCGGATTTAAGTAAATAAATTGAAAGGATTTCACAATTGAAAACGCTAGCGTTGTTAAAATAAAAAATGATTTCATCATCGCAATATCACTATGATCAGGTCAGAGAATATCAAACTAGACTCAAAACCCTGTCTGAGGAGTATGCAATGAAAATTAAAAAATATCGCAGGAGAATTACCGCAATTGATGTTACTGTGTATTCAGTGAGTGGTGTAATCACCGGAGCCGGTATTATACTGTCTTCAGTGACAATGATGGCCCCGATAGCTGTTCCAATTTGCATTTCTGCAGCAACAACAATCGCTGGAATTATTTCAATAATCACAAAAAATATCATCATGCAGCCAACGAAAACTACAAGACTACATAATTCATTTTCATGTTGTGTCCACTGCATACTCGCAATTATCCTCATTGATATCGTCATCGCTCGATGATACAATTATATCAGAGAGTGAGTTTTCAGCGATGGTAGATATATATGATTCTGCGATGTCAAAATTAGAAATACAAAAACATGAGTATAATAACAATGACAACACAGATGGAATTACTTCAACAAATAGTGGAGAACACAAACCCAGTACAAACCAGCATGATCTCAATAACATCAACGAATCCAGAATTCAGTGTGAATTTCCCCTCTCCGGTCCCAGTGAAGGAGATAGCGCTAGCAAAATTACGAGTATACCACAGTTGGCCAAATATTAGGTCAAAATCATTTGGTGGTCAACAACCGAATAATTCCCTGGTATTTGCAAATAAGAATAAACCAGACGGTACCCCAGACTGGAATGTTGTTTCCATACCAACCGGATCATACCAAATCGAACAAATCAATAATGAATTCGCGCGTAGAATAAAATCGATTACTGGAGTAGAGTCAAAAATAGCTATAACAGTTCATGAACCAACACTATCATCTGCCATTGAAATAAGCACAGAGGGTTATGTCGTAGATATCTATCAAAGTTCTATTAGAACCGTACTAGGATGGCCTGAAATCCCACCCCGGGAAAAACCCGTTGATTTACCAGAACCAAAAAAATCTGATTATGTCACAGACAGGATAAAATCTGATAATCCAGTAAAGAGTTATAGAGATTATGACAAATTGAATTTTTTTCTTAAAACGATAGATACCGTCACTAATAAAAGATACCACACACTTCTACAGAGTAAAACCACTGAAAATTTCAGAGCGTTCAATAACGATATTTTGTTGTTGTTAATATCCCTTAAATCCGGTACTCTCACCCGAGACGAATTTATCAGCGTTGTAGAAACATGTAACAAAATCATCAATGACATGGAAACATTTCATTCACAAATTATTCAGGGTATATTAGATGACGATATCCCCCTATCGAAAACAATATTTGCAACGAAGTATAATATACGCGTAGAAGATATCCCCACATTCAAACTACCAGGATATAATATCTTAGAACTACAAAAATCTCTCAGTGACACCATCGATGTTGGTTTTAAAATAATTCATGATGCATGGAAAAAAGCAACATCACCGGAAATAAAAATCCTGACTCATAATAATGACCCAGATGGTGGTGGCAGGCATATTGCTCCGTTCAATGTGAATATTTCAACGGTGATTGCGCTCAATTTAGTATGTGATGTTATCGAAGGAAGCTATCAAATTAATCTAGAACGATCAAATCAAGCTCAGCAAGGATATATTTTGTATTCATTTGCACCAACAGCTCCTCCAGGATTTTTAATAATTGAGTCCCCGGTGAATCCAGTCTATGTGCGATGTCATAATAATTCATAAACCAGAATTAATTTCAAACTCACTGACCAGTCTAATAATCTGATTGATTTACAAGAGGAGGTTTTACAAATTAGTCTACTTGTAAAGTCGTAGTGATTTACATGACCCTCGAACACGATATCGTATCGGACTGGATCAAATATTCGGTTAACCCAAACTGAAAGTTCTAGCAGCAGAGAGGGTGAGTGACAACGACGTTGTAGTCCCTTTTTCCCAAAAATCGATGGAGGATTTCATTAATTTCATTGATTTTTTCAAATTTTTTTTTGGACCTAATCCATGAAACGATATCAGATTCACACACACATTGGGGCCTGATGTCATTGATTTCATTATTTTTAAGCGTGATTTCAGTGAAAACTTGTCTAAAAATGTTGTCTGATTCACCCCTTCTGCTGCTAACGGTGTATCTATTAATGGCATTTGTCCTAAGGGCACCCTTGTGACCCTTCCATTACAGACGGTTTTCTGACATACGTCGCACGACCTACAGAACCGTGTGACATCGCCATTAACACCGGGCCAGTAGAATTCAGCGACTACCCTGCTAGTGGTCTTAGCCTTACCTAGGTGTCCTGCCATGCTTGACTCATGCGCCACCCTAAGTACTTGAGATCTATATCTCTGGGGTACGACCACTTGCCAATACTTCTTACCCTCCCGAGCGCTAAACTCTCTATGAATTAATCCGTTCTTGCGTACGAATCTCGAGCTACCCCCACGCTTGCAATGTTTAATCGCGCCGGACGTGATTTTCTCAACAATTGTTCTGATGGATTCATCATGTTCTTGCTCTTGTTTGAAATCATCACGCGAAATTCCAGAGATCGATTCAGGAACTATTAATTTATGAAACGCGGTTTTCTCTCGCAGTGTTTGCGCGCGCGTTTCGACTGCAAATGCCAAAGGTATTTTAAAATCGGCCATAGTTGGAAGACGGGAACCTTCAACATTACCGATCGTCAGATCGTAAATAGGGTTTTTCATACATAGGGCATCAACAGTTCCCGTTAGGAAAGGTGTTTTTACTGTGATACTGTGATCAAGTAACATACATGGGGACTCCCACCCGAGCATTTGGTTATCCTGCACGAGACTACGTTTGATCACTACGCCCGTGCAACCAGTGTCACGTAATACTACGACTTCTCGACCGTTTACAAACCCTCTCGCGGATGGTACGCGCGCTTCGGGAAATAAACACGTGCCAAGCGAATGAATACAAGGTTCTACCTGTGCTATATTATCAGATATACCTTTACTTTGAATAGCCACTGCTACCTTATGTACAAGTCCCTTTCTTTTAGGACAGTCTTTTTGAACATGACCCCATGCATTACACAGGAAACATTGCACACGCCGAATAACTGGATTCCTAACTGACCTATTTACCTCAGCTGATTTTACAAGCTCCCTAGGCATAGGTCTCGCAGACTGGTTTCCAGACTTAAAATCTTTTAAAACCACATTCTGGGTTCCCCCATGAGCTTCAGCAAAGAAATCGGCTTGCTTAGCCATATCTTTTACGTTTGTGAAGACTTTCTCCTTCAGAAATTGATCTAATTCTCGCCCAACTGTATTAAATAATTGATCTCTGAGCAAGAAATCAGTCAACCCTTCAAACGTCTTCACCGCTTTGCCGCATTCAATCCACCGCTCAAAATAGTTCGCAATTCTGACGGTGAACTGACCAAAGGTTTCTCCCTTATCGGGCCTGCTATACCTGAACTTTTTACGAAAACCCTGTTCAGTAAGCTCGTACCTTTTTAGAAGTGCTTCCTTTAGGACGTCGTACTTAAACACATCGTCCCTATGAAGTCGCGAGTATACATCCAGTGCTTTACCTTTTAATAAAGCACTCAGATGCAGCGCCCAGTTATTTTGACTCCACTTCTGGTTTTCGGCATACCGCTCAAACCGATGAAGATAACTATCCATGTTATCTTTTTCATCGTCAAAGGGAGGTAATTTGGGGCCCCTTAATTTGCTAAAGGCAGAATCGTGTTCTCTTCCAGATGTCGCTAATTCTACCTTACGCTCATGATCCCGTTGCTTTGCTATTTCTTCTAACCCTAACATTTCTACTTTTGCTAGTTTATCTAACTCTATTCGCCTTTGCTCCGCTTCCATTTCCCATCCTATCCTGTCCTTTTCGGCCTGCTTCTCTAATTCTATCTTTTCCCTTTCAATGGTCCATTTCCTATCTTCGGATTCCCTTTCCAATTCCCGTTTCCTTTCATCGGATCCCCTTTCTAATTCCCGTTTCCTTTCTTCGGCTTCCCTTTCTAATTCCCTTGCCTTTACCCTTTCTTCCCTTTCCCGGGCTTGTTCTTCCTGAATAAATTTCCTTAGACTTTCACCTTCATACCCAAATTCTTTGCCTAAGGCAACCAGGTCCTTAAGGGATGACATGACAAATTGTAATATAAATATAAATATATATATACCACAGGCTGATCTCATCTTCCTGATAAAGGTAACCAAGCCAATGCTTTAAATATGTTTATACTTCACAAAAATGATTGACAGTTCACTTAATCCAGCGATCCCACTTCTGACACCATTGTAACAGAATTGTTACCGAGCGGATGGTGGATTAAATGAGCAACACAAACACAAGTGTGAAAGATAATGTAAATTTATGAAATAAATTATTAATGAAAAATAATAATGTATCAACACAATAACTCATGCGTTCAACCCACAATTACAACCATTCACAATACATGAATAAATGAAATATTAATACAAAATAAAACAGATGCAAAGGAATCTATTGGACTATACACAGATCCAAAGAACCTTTACAAAAAGTTATATTAACGCAAGTATAAATCACGATAATAAACACAAACGACAAACTATACTATCGCACGTATGGATTGCGACAACTAGCACGAACATATACAGGTATTCAATCAAGTTGCTAGCTTTTATTGAGAATCATGCAATGCCTTGAAATACTATTGTGTTCTGAAATAACCATGTAAATACAACTATGTATTCAATTGTACACAATTGCAGCACACATATGTGTCTCGACCCTGTATAACCGTACGATTCACACACAGTTGAATCGGTGCCCAGTTTCCCCGAAGACCTAGGGTTTGACCAATACTTTTATCGGCTGTTTGCCCTTCACGGATCCACCACAGTTATACGTACAGACAGCATACAACATCTACTAGAACCAACGTTCCTCAATACCCTAGATGTCGCCCCGGATGTTTATAACTATAGACAGCTCCAACACTTGGACTTCTAGCTTTCCGGATATTTACACGTCACGACAGATGTAGACGAACAGACAGTTCGACAGACAGACAGTCAGATACTTCAATTCGATTGCACAATAAATCAGCAACAATTTCAGCTATGATAACAGATGTTATCAGAGATGTTCCGCAATAAATCAGCTATAATTCAGAGATGTTCTCAGTGATGTTATCAGATTTTATCAACCGACGTTATCAGATGTTAACAATCGACGTCATCAGATGTAATCAGATGTAATCAGATGTAATCAGCTACAATAAAGAAACCAGACTAATAACAGTTGTCTCAAAAAATATTCTAAACCTTAGATCACGCTATTGCATTTAAATTCTAATGGTGACTAGTAATTTCAAATATTCCACGTTTAAAATCTGCATTGCAATAAAGACATCATTATATGAAATGATAAACTGAATAAAATTCACAACAAAAAGAAAATAAATTTTAATTTTCGCCTAATTCTGTGACAGATAGTACACAATTCTTCATTCTCCTCTATAATATCTTCTGTCATTCTAGCCTTTTATTGTACAAAAATATCAATACCAACACCACAATACAATTGCAACATTCGTATCACCTCAAGCCAGTACAGTACCAGGCGAACCCAGAATAGGTTATGACTGAAAGAACCTTAGCAAGTGGTCGTAATATATATATATATATATTATAGATAGATAGATAGATAGATAGATAGATAGATAGATAGATAGATAGATAGATAGATAGATAGATAGATAGGTAGATAGATAGATAGATAGATAGATAGATAGATAGATAGATAGATAGATAGATATATAGATAGATAGATACAAAACCAGGACGCTGATAACAATATAGAGTCGTTGGATGGCACTACAATACCCGCTTACATTTAAAATCAAGCATCAACCTTAAGAAAAAGAAATTTAATTAGGAATAATATCCATGGGTATTTGTCATTACAATATGAATAATTCCGATACAAGAAAAGTACATATATACTTGTAGAGTTCAAGCTTATTGGCTTGCATATAGCAGATCAAACTTTTATAAAGAACTATAATTATACTTCGTATATTTGTATTTACGAAATAACATTGAAGAAACAAATATGTGTGTATGCATGCTTTGTGTTTAATGTACATAAGAGTGGTCTCCCTTAAACTGTAAATCCATTTTGCCTTTCGTTAGGTGGACTTCCTGTTTCCAGCTAAATTTTGTACCTTAAATGAGCTTATATAATGTTTCCACAACCTTCCAGTTGTTTTGGGAGTTATAAGAATGACCACTATTTAACCCCAGTATCATGTTTAGCCCATTAGGGGAATAAAAATTACCACTATTTAACTCCAGTATCACGTTTAGCCCAATAGGGGAATGAAAATGACCACTATTTAACCCCAGTATCACGTTTAGCCCATTAGGGGAATAAAAATGACCACTATTTAACCCCAGTATCACGTTTAGCCCATAAGGGGAATGAAAATGACCACTATTTAACCCCAATATCATGTTTAGCCCATTAGGGGAATAAAAATGACCACTATTTAACCCCAGTATCACGTTTAGCCCATTCGGTAAATGTGTATAGGAAATATACTTACATTGTCTAGAATACTCCATTATCCATTTTTAAAAGGAAAACAAATCCTATCCATTTTGAGAAACATGTGTTTTGTTTCCTTTCCCTGTCTTATGTAAGTGAAATAATCATATATTATTGTTCACCTATATACTGCAGTGAAGTACATTCCACATTTGCCCAATAGATTATTTTTTTAATTGTGTATACATTTCTGAAACCCTGACCTTATTAAACAAAAGTAACTTTTTAGACCAGTTAAGCAAAGACACTTGAGGTAGACAAATACAAGTTGGCATGTATCTTTGTATTGTCATTATTTCAGCTAGGAAATGTATTATGAAAGGGTAGAAATGAGAAGGACATTGGATAAAATGTGTGCATTTGTTGAATGCAAGGGAAACGTTTCTTACAAATTGCATTTGTTTACAATAAAATACTTGGTGTTAGTGATGCAGTTTGTTATCTATTCAGAAGCAGAAATAGAATATGAATAAGTTTATCCTACAAACATATATGGTGTATTGGTGATCTTGAGAGAGATGGAGGGGAGGGCAGAGGATGGAATAAGGAGAGGGGAGAGGGTCTGAAGGCAAGAGGAGTGGAGAAATAAAGCACTAATGCTCTGCAGCTGGATATTTGATTGATATGTAAATGACCTAGCAAAAATTGTCATGCTATTAAAGTTTCATTTTGGCTTCAAATTTCCATATCAGTAAACATGATTTCATGAGTTAAACATAGCATAAATAGTTAATTTATTACCACAATTTACAGTTTTGATTATTCCTCACACTGATGTTATTATTTTTTTTAAAGGAAAACATACACATCAATGATAATAAAGCTTTATGGATGTATACAAAAAACTATCGATCTTACAGTAAAAGGTTCTGTACAATTAGAAAGACACCTTTTTATTTTCACATTAAAGTTCAGTGGTTACTGTCACAGTGACTTGAAAAATAAAAATGGTCTCTGCACAATAACATTGGTTTTACACCTTATTGCTGATTTACTGTATTACTGATAGAAATATCATTTTTCCCCTAGGAAAAAATGAAGAAAACCATAGTCCATAATTTGTGTAAAAAGGTGTGTTCAGTTTTCAGCAAATGATGTTCAGAGCATATACATTAAAGTAACAAAAAAGATATTGTAAAAGCATAGATATTAAAAAAATAAAATCGATATTGTAACAGCATATATATTAAAATAATAAAATCGATATTGTTACAGCATATATATTAAAATAACAAAAACGATATTGTTACAGCATATATATTAAAATAATAAAAACAATATTACAACATATATATATTAAAATAACAAAATCGATATTGTTACAGCATATATATTACAATAATAAAATCGATATTGTTACAGCATATATATTAAAATAACAAAAACGATATTGTTACAACATATATATTAAAATAATGATATTTTTTCAGCATATATATTAAATTAACAAAATCGATATTGTTACAGAATATATATTAAATTAACAAAAACAATATTGTTACAGCATATATATTAAAATAACAAAAATAATATTGTTACAGCATATATATTAAAATAACAAAAACAATATTGTTACAGCATATATATTAAATTAACAAAATCGATATTGTTACAGAATATATATTAAAATAACAAAAACAATATTGTTACAGCATATATATTAAAATAACAAAAATAATATTGTTACAGCATATATATTAAAATAACAAAAACAATATTGTTACAGCATATATATTAAAATAACAAAAACAATATTGTTACAGCATATATATTAAAATAACAAAAACAATATTGTTACAGCATATATTTTAAAATAACAAAAATGATATTGTTACAGTATATATATTAAAATAATAAAAACAACATTATAGCATATATATTAAAATAACAAAATCGATATTGTTACAGCATATATATTAAAATAATAAAACAATATTACAGCATATATATTAAAATAACAAAAACATTATTGTTACAACATATATATTAAAATAACAAAAACGATATTGTTACAGCATTTATATTAAAATAGCAAAAACAATATTGTTACAGCATATATATTAAAATAACAAACGATATTGTTACAGTATATATATTAAAATAATTATATTGTTACAGCATATATATCAAAATAACAAAAATGATATTGTTACAGCATATATATTAAAATAACAAAAATGATATTGTTACAGTATATATGTTAAAATAACAAAAATGATATTGTTACAGCATATATATTAAAATAATAAAAACAATATTACAGCATATATATTAAAAAAAAAAACATTATTGTTACAACATATATATTAAAATAACAAAAACGATATTGTTACAGCATTTATATTAAAATAGCAAAAACAATATTGTTACAGCATATATATTAAAATAACAAACGATATTGTTACAGTATATATATTAAAATAATAAAAGCGATATTGTTACAGCATATATATTAAAATAACAAACGATATTGTTACAGTATATATATTAAAATAATTATATTTTTGCAGCATATATATTTAAATAACAAAAATAATATTGTTACATCATATATATTAAAATAATAAAAACAATATTGTTACAGCATATATATTAAAATAGCAAAAACAATATTGTAACAGCATATATATTAAAATAACAAACGATATTGTTACAGTATATATATTAAAATAATTATATTGTTGCATCATATATATTTAAATAACAAAAATGATATTGTTACATCATATATATTAAAATAATAAAAACGATATTGTTACAGCATATATATTAAAATAGCAAAAACAATATTGTAACAGCATATATATTAAAATAACAAACGATATTGTTACAGTATATATATTAAAATAATTATATTGTTGCATCATATATATTTAAATAACAAAAATGATATTGTTACATCATATATATTAAAATAATAAAAACAATATTGTTACAGCATATATATTAAAATAACAAAAACGATATTGTTACAGCATATATATTAAAATAACAAAAATGATATTGTTACAGCATATATATTAAAATAACAAAAACGATATTGTTACAGCATATATTAAAATAACAAAAACGATATTGTAACAGCATATATATTAAAATAAAAATGATATTGTTACAGC
Organism: Unio delphinus; assembly: GCA_029339505.1. NCBI lineage: Eukaryota > Metazoa > Mollusca > Bivalvia > Unionida > Unionidae > Unio > Unio delphinus. The sequence continues at coordinate 996,281 of JAQISU010000059.1, read as the reverse complement.
ATATATATTAAAATAACAAAAATAATATTGTTACAGCATATATATTAAAATAACAAAAACAATATTGTTACAGCATATATATTAAAATAACAAAAATGATATTGTTACAGCATATATTAAAATAACAAAAACGATATTGTTACAGCATATATATTAAAATAAAAACGATATTGTTACAGATATATATTAAAATAACAAAAACAATATTGTTACAGAATATATCTTTGTTTCAGTTTATTTCATAAATATTCGTTAAAGTGTATCAGATTATTTAAAAAATAATTTTTTTTTTACATGAATGTATCACCAGAACAAAATGAATATTTTTGTGCCTCTTTAAGAGTTCTCCTGTAGTAGCACTACTATATAAAAATCTACTATCAAAACTTTGTATTCTGAATATTTTCTTCTTTGTCAAATAATAAATGTAAAGCATTTGGAATAAAGTTACTCATATTTTGTATTTGTAGCTCTAAGTTTAGATAAAGCATACTATCTTTTTTTCTAGCGAAAAAAGAAAACAATCAAGGCTGATTGCAAGATGGTTCATGATTCTTATTTGCAACAAAATGTGACTTAAAATTCACTGGAATAGTCTCTTCCATCACAATTTCTTTTTAAAATAGTAAGTCATACTTCAGAGTTGAAAATCTTTTTATTATTCAGAAATATAGAAAAGGGTAGTAGATTAATTTTAAAGTGGAGACAATTAGTGTTATGGTAGTGTCATCCATCCATCATACCTTCATCTGTTAGAACAAGTTTATAAATTCTGCTGAGGGTTGCATAAATACGATACACACGCTCATTGTACTGTCTTGCTGGGTTTGGTGCCACTTGGAAAACCAATATGGCCAGTTCTTATTTCTACTAATCCTGCGTGGATTTTCAATTAGCAAGTGGTCTTGACTAATTGACTTTCTATAAAGTCTGAGTTTGGCACCTTCTTCATTCAGAACTATCTGATTACCGAAATTCGCCACCATAACAGCCATCTTGAAAATTATTGTGATCAATTCATCGGAATGAAAAGTCATGTTGACATAGAGTTTTCACCAAAGGTCTAGTTTTTCCTAATTTAAATTGGTGCCATATAGACACATATAATAGGACTGGCACAGTGGCCATTTTAAAAATTGAGTTATCTCAACTGCTAATTAATGGATAGAGATATAAAGGGGTAGCTACTAAAATATGTCATCTGTAAATAAAATAGTATCACTCTGACTGTAAGAGTCTCGCGGGTCATGAACGTTATTCGTATAATAATGTACAAGCCAACTTGTCAAAAGGTATTGCACAACATATAAAACAACACTCTAACCCATTCCCCTCTGATACTCGCTATCTAGGAGATGACCGCCCACGGTATAATTGCCCGGTTCGAGTATAGAATGTATGGTGGTAAACTGAGCTAATATATTGAACAAACAACTACGAGCCCCCGTAAAGATAAATAACCAATTTAATCAAAGACATACACAGTGAAATTTCCTTTCATTCGGAATACACGAGGTTTTAGAATTAAACTTTCAGCGAATTACAAATAGATTGAAAATATAATCAAACAAATTTAGCCGTTATATTACTGATAGTTAACTTCATCAGAGAATCGAGAGTTCAATCAAATTCATCCGCGTTTTTCGATTTTCATAACCTGTTATTACCGAACTGCGTTCTCTGCTCACTCAAATGTTGACCCAGAGGTTCCAGTCTCTCGAGATACTTTTCCCTCGTGGATGTGCTGCTCGAACTCAGACTTGTCATCTGTATCGATGTATACACCTCGCAACTTCTACTTCTCAATTCCCTTTTCCCGTACTTGTACGTCCTCTGTTTCGGTACAGCACGTCTTTCCAGATAAAAAATCTAATTTCCTCCTTCCTTCCATAAGAAAAGTAAAACAACCTAAGTCTCCTGTTACACGGTAATAGCTGAGACTGTCCGTTTCCCTGGTTCGAACAATCCGATATTACTATCAGTGATAACAATTGTACGGCTAGTAATTAACTACACATGTCTTCAAAGCTATACCGTTAAACCATCTGTTAATTCGATTTGCCTTGACCTAATACATTATACACTGTCGCTAAATTATCTACGACATCCAAATTCGGTGAATTCACATGTATTCCCGTAAATCATTAATTAAAGTAAGACATTAAATTAAACACAATCAATATTCAAACAATATGATAAATTCAAGAATTAAGGTAACACTTCCGAATATAACTCGACATAGTGTTTTTTTTTTACATCAATTAACACTACGTCATTCTTAACTACGAATTAAGGTAAGAATTCTAATTCATAATTCAAAAGCACATTAAGAAATTAATGAAAAAAATGAAACTAATCGTATAAATGTATGAATAAATCACGCAAATATGTAACGAAGAAACATTATATCAATTACATCACAATAACCGTGGATTTGAGACAAATACCTCGTGTTTTTGGTGCGTCTCTCAACCGTTCGTTTGTGGCGGTTTATCGATCACGCTTCCTTGACTAATGGATTTCACTCAAATCACATCCGGAGCCTTTCTTCCAAAATAATTCTACACTGGCTATTCTCAAAATAGCGAATTCAGAAGACTGAAGTAAATTTCAGCTAGTAGGATATTATATTTTAAAGGTTTCTCGTGTAAAACACACCGCTTATTCAACAGTGACCAATCAGAAGAAATATATTTTCTCGCGCTTTCCTTTAAAAGTCGCTTAAATCAGCGTGTCAAGATGACACGCTTTGGTTTTAAGTAACAATTCTCAGTTCCTTATCAAACATGATACTTTCGTGATAAAATGAATCTTTCCCCAGGTCACGTCGGTCAGTACTGACCCATGTATAAACAACTTGTTAATTATTAGTACGGTAGTCGACTAGCGTTTCCAGGTGCCCCCCCCCCCCCCCGGCGGCACGATGTGTCGTAAATCTAACAAATGGCTTCCTGGCTGGAACTAATAGTTATTTAATAGATTCAACCGAAAATGTGGCACTTCACACTCACATCCATTATGGTTTTCACAGCTTCGTTTAAATTTTCTTTTTAACATGGGGTGTTTTCATCTTAAGAATTCTTATGGTGTCTAGCTTGTCCTAAATGAAAATAATGCAAACTACCCCTTAGTATGGCCACCTTCAAAATATTATTGGTATCTACGGATGGTGTCACCCAGTGTTCTACTTTAACTCCTTCCTGCACAAAAGGTCATACAATGTATAGTAAGGTCATATGTGGTAACTAATGGTGTCTCATTAGTTACTCTCATAATTGAATTCGTGTACAGACAGTCATTTTGGTGTTATGCCTCTGATGGTGTCACTCAGTGCGGTCCTCATCCCCACATTCCCCTAGTGACACCACTAATTGGTATCTATCAAATTATCAAGATGGTGTTTTCACAAATAAAATTGTGCTATTCATGCTTTCAACATGGCTGCCACAATGTCTGTCTTAAAACTCTTTCTTTGTAACTAATTTCCTCAAATGTATAATCATAATGACATGAACACTATTGACATGGAATCAATTGACATGTAATCTATTGACATGGAATCTTCTTGACCAAAACGAACTAGAACAATTGGAAATGTGGTTAGATTTATACACTTTTTGGTATTTTCATACTTTGGAAACAACTATAAACAATCAGAAACTGAAATATAATGTTTTTTCTATGTTCCATAATTGTTAAATCCTAACCTACATGGTTGTAGTTGTTATAGAGTTTTGCACCATATTTCAGCACAAGATAGGTTATACACGGCAAAACATCAGAAAGATTGACCAACTCACGATAAGTGACTGGAAAGCTTTTTATCAAACCCAGCTGTCCTTGCATGAGACTCGAACCCATGCAGACAGAGACTTGTGTTATCAACATGGTCCAAAATAAAAATTTGGGCAAATCTAAACTACATGGAGAATTACCATGCAATTGTACATGCACATTCATCCCAAAGCAGCCACATTTGAAAAAAATCTTGTTATTGCTATATTAAATGGAGTTTTAACTAAAATATGTCTTATTTATGTTTTCTAGTTGGTCTTGAATACAAATGATTCCAACTGACATCAAATGTAGCCACCACAGAAGCCATTTTGAAAATCATTTTATGACTATTTATCCCAGAGTGAAAATACATATGAAAACGTGATATCACAAGAAGCATTCTTATGTGTCTACTTGGTGTTAAAGGAAACACATATCCAATAAAGCTGGCACAGTGAACACCTTAGTAGTATTTGATTTGTATTTTTGATCTTGTCAATGAAAGTGGTTTTTTGTCACTAAACACAACAGTCAAAGGAGCTGAACTAATGTTACCTTCAAAATGTCGTAATGCCAATGTCAAAGCCAAATATTTCATCTTGATTGTTGAATAATGTCTTTGGTGCACATTTAATTTCTTAGAAGCATTGATGATTAACACCATTTTCGTCTTCTTCATCAAAACTGCTACATCACTAACATCACTTGCATCAACGTACAGCTTAAATGATTGTTTGAAACTTGGAGCTGTAAGAACTAGCGCGCTTTTAAGTATGGCTTTTAAATGACCAAAAGTCTCCTGACATTTTTCAGTCCAAAGAAACTTCCTTTTCTTGCTTAATAAATCTGTCAAGGGTTCAGCAATTATATCAAAATTGGAACAATATTTCTGATAGTATCCAGCAATACCTAAACATTGCATCAGTTGCTTTTTACAGACAGGCACGAGAAGTTCAGAGATATCCTATACATTTAAACTTGTCCATGTCCCATGATATATTCTAGAAAAATTGCAATAGCACGGCAGAACTCCTTTTTGGATAAATTAATTGTCTGTCAAAGAATTTCCAAATTGTTGCAAAATGTTTTTTTTAGGTGTCATAGTAAATGATGACATCATCGATATTAGCATCACAATTGTCAAGACCAGAGGGTATCATATTCATGAGACTTTGAAAAATACTTGGCTACCATTTCATCCCAAACAGCATCACTTTGTATTTGTACTATTCATTTGGGATCATGAATGCCAAAAATTTCCTTAACTCGTTCCGATATTGGAATTTGTCAAAATCCTTTCAAATGGTCCAATTTGGTGACATTCTTGATATTTCCAATATTATCAAGACAGTCATCGATACTCGTTAATGTTTTTGTCACACTGTTCACTTTCGTATAATCGGTGCACATACAGAAAGTTTTAACTGGTTTCGGAACAAGTATACATGGTGAATTCCAATCACTTTTTGAAGGCCCAATGCAATCATTCTCCAGTAAATACTGTTTTGTTTTCCTGTTTGAGAGGGTTCATTATGTTTGGGTGCTGTTTCACAGGTTGGAAATAACAATCTTAACGTCATGGAAGAGTTTATTTGTTCTTTAGGAACATCTGGAAATAAGTGCTCAAACTAAAATTATAACTGTTATAAGTTCATTTCTTTCTTGCTCTTGCAAATGTGAAAGTTTGTGGTCGAGATCTTTGAAAACATCTGAATTTTGAAGATATGTCACTCCAATATCAGTAGAAACCGATGATATTCATACACTTAAATCTTCACTGAGTGGGACAACCAAGCTATTTGCATGTTTAACCTGGCTGTCTCTTTCAATATACTCGTACTCCTATAATTTAGATCCCAGATGAACTAATATTTTAATTTAACTAATTCATTTTTTTTCTACATCTTTTAAGGGCGATTCTTTCTGATCTGAAGAAACTTTTGAAGAATAAGCAAGAGAGGCAAACCTCTATTACCAGACTCAAATGTTCTCTCCATTGTATTTCTATTAAACACTGATTTAACTTCTGACATGAATTGCTGAATCCATGCAGAAGAGGCTGACACATTCCAGACCTAAACTTTGACCCGATTATACAGATTTGGGAAGGCCAAATTGAATAACAATTTTATATACTTTTAGTTTGTTGTTTGTTTTTAAACATTCCTCAAAGGAATTGCCTCTAGAAATCTTGTTGATGCACGCACAAATTTAATTGACATAGAACCCTTCGATATGAACGGTCCATTATTCTTCATAATAAAATCACACGGGTTTATTAGACCCAACAAATGTATTGCTTTCAGTACATGACATTGACCAATTAGAAATAAGAGCATTTGGAATGGGTCTGTTTGATTCTGATGCCTCTTTTTCAGTTTTTAGCAATACAGTTTCCTTTCTTTTTACAATAGGTAATGTGGGAAGAGACAGGAATCTTCGGTCAAGCTTATCTGAAGCATGATTTTAGAAGATGTACCCGTTGGAGATTTAGAAGGGCTTGTTTTAGGCTGAAAGACTTTTGTGTCAGAAGACTATTTTGTGGAAGTCTTATTTACAGAAGAAACTGTATAAGCTCAAGTATACAGCATTTTCCAAGGTTTCAACCTTGTGCTCGTCAAGATACATTCTAATGAAACTATGGACGCACTTATGTAACCAACGACTTGTCTGAGACTTTTGTAATCTGTATTAACCTTTCCAAAAGAGCACCATCTATCAAATTGGCATGCTTTCTCACATACAAATTCGACATAGGTCTGGCCGGCTTCCTTTTTTCATAGTTTCTGAAGTTTTGCCGATAAGCCTCAGGAACTTACTCATAACCCATCAAGATATAGTCCTTAACGTGTTAGGCTGGTCAGTCGATTTTTATTTTTATTGTTTCTAATATATGCCTATAGGCCTCAGGAACGTATTCATAATCCATCAAGATATAGTCCTTAACAACGTCATAATAAGTACTCTACTCCAGTGACAGAGAAATGTAAATATCACAATCTTTATCAGTGAGTACGCAATGTAATATAATAGGATAGGAGGTAATAACTTTATATTTTTTAAAACATTAAACGTATGGAGTGTTTTTCTTTTGCAAGCTCTAATTCTTTTATTTTAATTTGAAATTCCCAACCTCTCTCTCTCTCTCTCTCTCTCTCTCTCTCTCTCTCTCTCTCTCTCTCTCTCTCTCAGATTGTAACTGCATTTGTTTATATTTCTCTTTCCTCACTCTTTTTACAACTGCATTGGTCTTACTTCTGTCTCTCTTTCCATTTGTATATTTTCTATCTAAAACTGTACCTGTCTTTATCTCTAATTCCATTTCAGCTGTACTTCTATTTTCAAACTTTCTAACCACTCCTAGGTAAAATGAAAACGTTCCTATCTTTTCAAAAGATTGCAGATTTCACAAAGGAATTCAAAAACTAAAGGAATTCAAATTTATACAAACGTTTTCTGAAATATTTTAGCCAAAATTCAAATATTCAAGGACAAGCTCCCAATTTCTGTTACGTGTTTTGGCTCTAAGAAACAGTAAGAAAGAGAAAGTAAAAACAAAAAGCTTTGTAAAATGTAAATAATAATTTATTTCCTTGGAAAAGACCTTACAGTTTTAAGAATAAAATTCAAACGCAATCAAAGAATAATGTGAGCATAAGAAATTAAAAGTCCTAAAAATAAAATGTTCTAAAAAATTTAAGTTCGAGTGTTGAAGAAAATCCAAGATGAAAGGCGATGATGTATGATGTAACCTGTATAGTACTGTTGTGCCTACAATTCCTTGTAGAATGACATTAAATAACGCTCCAGAGTTTTGAATTTCAAATAAATGTTCAATAAATGTCTTTGTCCAAACAATTTGTATGTGCATTCAAATATTTGCAGAGAACTGAATTAATCTTTTAGAATCAAAATAACCTGAAGAAAATTTAAAATAAAACTAAAAACTGGTCACAACAGAAGAAAACTTGACGTCAAGTGTTAAAACTAAAAATAATTCACAAAACATCTCTATTAAATCAAAATTCTGCACAATTTCGGATAAGCATGAATTGCGAAATAGAGGGTCACATAATCATGCTTGCATCTTTAAGTCACATACTTCCAATAAGACCCTGATGAAATACATCATTTTATTCTAAGGAACAAGATCAAAATATAATGTTATTTACTCCACTAAGTGATTTCTGAATCAAGGGCTGAAATAGAAACTGTTTCAGTTAGTAGATGTCGTTGAAAAGATTCAGGTCAAACTGAATTTTCTATTTTAAAATTGCCAAATCAATTAAATGAGAATACACTTTAAAAATATGAAATGGAATAAAAAAAATTAAAGATAACCAAAAACAATAAAATATAAATTAAATCAGATATACGTAACAATATTTGGTGGACGGTATAAGTTGTGGAGGAAGAATCGGTGAAAATTCTAGAAAGAACCACTGACACACGGGAAGCTACTGGTAAACTTTCTCATATAGCCACATACACTAGGCATGATGCTAGAATCCCTGCAATCAGTAAGCACAATCACTATAGACTACTTGACCACTCAGGCCCCTGCAACTGAAACTTAAAGAATTAATTGTAAAACTATCTGCTTATAAAATTTAACAGAATCCACTTTGATGTTAGATGAGAAACTAATAGATTCCACTTGGCTTGTGGGCAAAGATGGTTTTCCTTTCATATACCATACTATAAGACCCAGACACCACATAGGAAACTATAGTCTCCAGTTTGTTTCCATCTTTTTCCCATAATCTGGAAACTTTGCGTTTATAATGATCCCAATGACAATAAGTCCTTTATAAAGTTCATAATGATAATGATAAATCCTCTATAAAGGTGCCAGTGACAATAAGTCCTTTATAAAGGTCCTAATGGCAAGGATAAGTCCTCAATAAAGATGCCAATGACAATAAGTCCGTTATAAAGGTCCTAATGATAAAGATAAGTCCTTTATAAAAGTCCTAAAGGTTGTTGTGATGTGTGTATAGTCGTGTCAATGTTTGTGCATACGTGTGTTATTTCATATTTAAATTGTTCGAGCTTCTACAGATTATTTTCACCACATTATCGCTAGTGCTCAAGAATGAAGTCATATTAATGTTGTGTTTGTAATATTCCATTGGTAATCATAAAAGTTGTGGTATAACCAATGCATTTTTCCCCTCAGCCTAATTACCTTTAATTCATGACTTTATTGTATGCTTTTTGATATATTAAATTTAAAAAAAAACTATAAGATAAAATATCATAAGACGTTGTTTTCTTTTATTATTTTCTCCCCTTTAGGACCATATGTCATATAAATCTGAGAGTATTCTAAACGGAAGACATCTGTTATTGGCCAATGATTGGTCCTCAATGAAATGATGTGGCTAGTACATCCAAATTGGTTACCACAGTGACGATCACGAGAACCTTGTTATCCATACTCCTTTTGAATGGAAGGATGTATCAACATGAATGTTTGGTGAAAGACATCTTATGTCTAGACGGCATGTAATATAACGGTAGCACTAAGATACGGAGGGCTTTAAAGATAACATGTTGATAATAACGCAGGCATTTTGACACGGAGGTATTAAAGATAGCATGTTGATAATAATGTAGGCATGCTGACACGGCAGTAATATAGATAACATGTTGCGTTGATAATAGTGCAGGCATTTTGACACGGAGGGCCTTAAATAAAATAAAATGTAAATAATCGTAGCGTTAAGACCGGGACATAGTGTTCACTGATTATTCTCTGATTAGAAATATTATTCACTGATTATTCGCTGATTAGAAATATTCTTCACTGATTATTCGCTGATATTAAATATTATTCACTGATTATTTATTGATTACAAATATATTTCACTGATTAGAAATAGTATTTATTGATTGCAGTTATTGTTCTATGATTCTAAATATTGATCTCTGATTATATACATTGTTCACTGATTATAAATATTTTTTCACTGATAACACATATTATTCACTGATGATACATTTTTCCCACTGATCAAAGATATTGTTCACTAATTACAAATATTGTTCTCTGATTACAGATAGTGTTCACTGATTATAAATATTAGTCACTGAATATAAACATTATTGTTCGCTGATTATTGACTGATTACAAATATTAACTGCTTAGAAATATTGTTTATGGATTACAGATTGTGTTCACTGATTATAGAGAGTATGCACTGATTATATATATTCGTCACAATCTTTTTGAACAGATACAAATACTTTGGTATTGATTACAGGGTCGGCATTTGCGTAGCAAATCTTTTTTTCAGGCCCTGGTGAGTACGTTCCCTGAAACTGCACCTCATCTACCACCCACCCAACCAAATGCCGTATGTAGTTTCTCGGTGTCAATATCCAGTGTTAAATCTGGCTTTTAGACCGCAAGTGTAAGAAAAAGCGTCAACTTTCGTTGCAAAGGCCGGGTTCGATTCAAGCCATTTTGTCGTAGTAACGAATCTGACGTCGGTGAGATAATGGCAATTATTGGATGAATTCTCATGAATGTTTTGTTGATTTTAATTGCATTAATTCAGAGGAGTTACCGTTCTTGTTTTGTCAATTTTAATGGCTTTAATTTAGATGAAACATTTTTGTGAAAAAAACGATGCAGCAATACACATATTTACTGTATGCATTTCTGATAGGATATTTGCAGCCATACACATATTTACTGTGCTGGATTTCTGATAGGATATTTGCAGCAACACACATATTTACTGTATTGTATTTCTGATACAGCAATTCACATATTTACTGTATTGTATTTCTGATACAGCAATACACATATTTACTGTATGTATTTCTGATAGGATATTTGCAGCAATACACATATTTACTGTATTGTATTTCTGATACAGCAATACACATATTTACTGTATGTATTTCTGATACAGCAATACACATATTTACTTTATGTATTTCTGATACAGCAATACACATATTTACTGTATGTATTTCTGATACAGCAATACACATATTTAATTTATGTATTTCTGATACAGCAATACACATCTTTACTGTATGTATTTCTGATCGGATATTTGCAGTATGATTGGGAAAGTCTGTACAGATGACGTAATCAAATCTCATTACGTATTTGCCGCATTAATATGCTGTGGTTGGTTAAAGTTATGTCAGTTGGGGAGACCAGTTTATATCTACATTCTCCTTTGAACAGAGGTAGGTTTATTTACATGAGTAAGTTCACATTTAACCAAGCAGTGGAATAAATATATACAGTTGCTGGTAAAGAGAAATTGCCAGTACACATTGGGGGTGATCAGCTTACCAGAGAGCGGTTTACTGGTGGCAAAGGACTTAGATCTGGTTGCTTCACCGAAATGGAGAAACTGAATCACCTTTACCCTATCACATTTGAAATGTGGCATACTGCCATGAATTTTTTGACTGTAATGTTTAAGTGCTTGTATAGGGAATAGTCCTTTGACAAAGGCACAATAAATGCAGAAAGAATTTGTTTAAGTAGAAAAACAGTAAATGCAGATGTTATAAATCATTATGATCATGACAAAGACTTCACCGTTCTCTCTGTGATTATTTTGGCCTGGAGACCTTGACAGATATCCCGACCAATCATATTCCACCTGTTGAAGCATGCATGGTTAAAATGGAATCCTGGTTCAATGATAATATGGACAAATTTATTGATAAATATTTCGTGGGTAGAAACATTGATGCTACCAATAGAATACAGATTGATACTGAAGAGATGATTGTTACTCCGCTAAGACTTCTACAACCAAATGGATCAATCTCAACAGCCTTCATCCCTAAAATGCAAAAGATATCAGAGTTGTCGGACACAGTTAAGCATTATGCTCATAATGTACTACAGCTAGGACTGCTGTATATGCAGTGCCTTGATGTTTGCCAAGTACCTGACCGGTCAAGGTTACTAACTACCCTCAAGTACATGATGACAGTTTTTAAGGCAGTTAATTCACACAGCAAATATGCACTGGAAATTTTGTGTTTTCTTGCCCACCAGCAAGCATCATATAGCCTGCATACTGCCAACAAGTCTTTGTATGGTTTATTTGTGAACACTGAGGGCAAAATAGATTCACATATTCCTGCTGACCTTCAAATGGAACATATTGTCAGAAAAATCAAGAAACTAGTTAAAAATGTTTGGTCTAACAACATCATGGGAACAATTTCAAGAAAATCAAAAGCTCTAGCTGGTATGTCCCATGTTGCAGAACAGTATAACCATGCAGCTGGTGTTATTTTTCAAGCTCAGCTGCATAATAAAAAAAGGCATTTGAAGAAGAGATGATGATTATCAATGACCTGAGAGATATTCGCCCATTTAAGACACAGATAGGGAGAGTTTTTCATAAATTTGAAAATACACTTGCTCCTACAGATGGATCTTTATCCCGACAAGATTATGAAGCATGGATTCAGCACCATAAATTTATCTTTGATTATGAGACAGGAAAATAAATTGTTTTTATTCTTATAATGAAGTATTTGTGTAAGTTGATTTGAGAGTCACTTGGATAAGACCGTCTTTTGCATTGCATTTTGAGGAACAAGAATAAAATTGATTTACATTACATTATGATGAATTTGGATAAAACATTTATTTACCTTATATTGTGAAAAAGCAGCAATTAAACTGAAACACATTGAACTAAGAGAACAGTGATAAAAGTGTACATTTCATTGTGCAGAACAAGTCCAAATGAGTTTACATGGTGTTCGAACAGTAAAGCATTTTATGATGGACCAAGTGGATATAACTTTAACACTTATGAATATTAAACCTTAGTCATTTTGATAGTCCTTCTGATTCAAATTTCAATTTCTATTTCTGTAAAAGATGGCAGTCAGTCCGAACAAAAGTTCCATTTAAGTTTGAATAACCAGATTAAATTCATAGTGGTAGACCGTAGTGACTCCATGCAGATTAGGTTGTATGTCTTACATTTATTCAGTTAGGACATAATAATGATGTTTATTATTTGACACTGAGGGCTCATTTGAAACTTCAGAACTTCAAGGCTCAACCTCATTCTGCACAACAACCCAACATTAATCTTGCATTTGTCAAAACTTGTCCTGGACGTGTTGTTGTTTATCAAAAACCCAGGTGATAATTTAATAATCACCGATGTCTTAAGGCCTGGTCCTATTTCAAACTATAAAACTGTACTGTTGCAAGAAATAAATCAGTATAGAAAGACTAAGCCGCGTCTACTTATGTACAGGGTCGAGTAATCGCGTGATCTGTAAATTAAATCGCTGCGCAAAGTTCTACGACGACTTAACAGATTTTAAAGAATTCAAACAAGTAGAACTCATCGTAGTGCATCATTTCCCCACATATGACACACTTTTCAGCACTACAATACAATAATATGTCATGTTGTGAGCCATGCTGATCAAAATGCATGTTCTACCTTCCATGAACATTGCGCAATTTCAAAATGGCGGAGGCTGATACCTGACCCTCATAACGAAGAGTAACGGAGTGGAGTGCGGTCAGGGAACCAGACTATGATAATCGCCACTTGTAGAGATGTGGAGCAGATCAAGGGATATGGAAATTTTCATGTCGGCATTCAGCCACAACAATAAATTGTGTCTTAGCCGACGTATGTGTTTAAAAAATAACTTTCTTTGACATAGATGATTGATTGGAATCAATACACATGCCCATTATATTTTTACTTGTCTACATGGGTAAACTAGAGCAAAATAATATAAATTCTATGAGGGAAACAAAATAAATGAATACAAATTTAACACAGAAGGTCTATATTTTATCGTAAATTGCGAAGATGTATTATCTAAAAATGTGGATAAGATTTTAAGTGATATAAACAGTAACAAACTTAAAGAATGCGTGTAAACAATTACTGAGATTTCCCATGATGCAACAAGCACAATGAAAATAATCAATAGAAAGTAAATTCTAGCAGTGACATATCCAAGAAGAATTGTTAAATGTCTACCTTGGTTTGATACAGATTGAGAAAGCACCATAAGCAAAGCCTTAAAACTGTAGATTAAAACGTACAAGGAAATCACGTGAAGATTAAAATTTGTATAGAAATATGTATAAATCTCTTACAGGAAGCAAAAGAAATATGAATTAAAACAAAACAAAATGGCATTATACTGGAATGATACACAACGTGTCTGGTGCCATGTAAAGAACTCAAGTACTGGTATTCAAAACAGTTTCGCGTCTGCATCTTGGTATTAATATTTTTCGGTATTATTAACTTTTTCCAGTTCTTTTAACTAGATAACGGAAACTGAAAACATTCAACTATTTCAAGAGACTTTTATTAGAACAATGAAAGAAATACGTCTAACACTGAGTAAATTGAATACAACAAAGCTTGGGGAATATATGCTTTATCCGTCCAATTCTTTATGTGTACGAGCAACATAAACATCACCAACATTGACAACATTATTTAATAAACTATTCGATGTTGGATATTATCCAGAATAGTAATCAACTGTTATCGTCATACCAATTTGAAAAAAGGCGATGCAAATGAATCCTCCAATTACAGGTGCATTAGTGTTGTGCCTGTATTAAGCAAAGTGTTTACATCGATTTTGAATAATTGAATAAATCAACGGAGGAAAAACGAACTACTAGGCGAAGAGCAAGCAGGATTTAGAGCAGTGTATTCCACAGCAGATACTATATTTATATAATATAGATTAATTTGTAACTACTTAATGAAACTCAGTATTTATTAACTATCAAAAGGCCTTAAATTGATGAGAGAGAGAGAGAGAGAGAGAGAGAGAGAGAGAGAGAGAGAGAGAGAGAGAGAGATTTTCGGTACCAAAAGCTCGTTAGGGAAAACATTAGTGGAAATATGTAAAGAATCATTAAGGCATTTATATGATGTAATAACACGTGCTAATTCTAACCGTATTATTAGAGTTGTTTAATTGCCATTTGGGTGTGTGCCAATGTTGTGGTTTATCCTTTACTTTTTCTTTATTTTTGAATAATTTTAAACCCTCTTTAGCTGAATGAAACAGAGAGTGTCTGTAGAAACCTTACAATTATTTTCACTGTTCTATGCAGACCATTTAATTGTCTTTCCTGACCCTGCTCACCAGTTGCAAACTATGCTCAGTATTTTGCATACATATTGAATAAAGTGGAAATTTAATGTGGATACGGAAAAAAACAAGAGTGGTTGTATTTCGCAGAGGTGTCTATCTCAGAAGTTAGGAAAAGTGTTACTATGGCTAAACAGCGATAAAGATTGAATCCTATTATAAGTACTAGTATTTAAGATGCACATTTCTTCACACAAAAAGCTCTTGGTGTATGTGCCAGAAAACTCTGAAGGCTGTGCATATATTGAAAAAAGTCTTTGCAACTTTGGCAGATTAACCGTATCTGGATTTCGTCGTCTGTTTGACGCGATAGCTCCAATACTTAAGTATGGAACTGAAGTTTGGGGTTTTGCAACTCATTAAAAAGAATTATTATGCAGTGTGTAAGATATGATCATATTTTTTAAAAAAAAATTGGCTATGAATTCTAAAAATGCCACAATACAGTTATCCTAAACATTGATACGATTTCCAGTTAAGAAGGGGAGAAAAGTCTTTAACTATTTTAAAAAGCTTTTTCTACATTTGGATTTAGCAATGTTTGGTGTACTCGGGGCGTTAATGATGACAATATATTTCAGGCATAAGCTGCAGGATTAGATTAAGTCGATGAAAAGAGTGCGCTTATATAGGTCATTGGGAGAAGTATTTACTTGTCAAAATAACTAGAAGTGTTGGGAGATAACCATCTTTGTTATATAATCACTATTCTTGCTTTTCAAACGTAATATGGGAAGATATGAAAGTATATGCCATGAGGAAAGACTGCGTCAAATTTGTTACGTTAACATCGAAATTGAATTACTTTTTATGACCTCTTGTCTGGTATATGAAGAAATACGAAGAAAATACTTACCCCACCTTTGTATATAAATATCCAACATTAGAAAAATATCGATATGTATACACAATGATACTAGTAAAATTATGATGGCTAATTATGTAGATTTGTATACACAATGTAACTAGTAAAATTATGATGGCTAATTTAGCAATACCTACTACAAAAAAGGCATAAATATATTAGAAACCGTTTTATCAACAACTCCTGCAACATAAGACTTGAGATCAATATCACAAATATTGCACCACACAAGTTTTAAGGTTACTGTGCAGTGTTATATGTCTGTAACTCACGTATATCAGAAACAAGCAATAATTATTACTTTCATGTATATTACTTCCAATGGATATGATGATCTGTTCTGGGAAGATATGTATTTGTATTATGGGACATATATATATATATATATATTTAGCACGTAACCCGTGGCGACTCGAACCGTGGATAGGAAGCTAAGGTCATAATTCTTTGATTCAAGGAAGGTGATTTCTAGGCTACCCGACAAGTTAAAGTCATTTTTCGATCCATAGCATTCTTTAAATGTGGAAAACAAATAAACATTTTTATTATTATTAATTAAATAATTGACTAATTAATTAATAAGCCAAATTTAAACTGACTTTTATGCAAGAACTGCTTGACATTAAGATATATATATATATATATATATATATATATATATATATATATATATATATATATATATATATATATATATATATCGTTGTCCATTTGTCTACCTCTGTAAGATGCGTTTGTCAATCTATATATAGCACACGCTCTTTGAAAATGATACATTTGCGATAAATACATGATTAATGAAACGTTAAACCGACCTTTCTCTGTTTGATGAATCTCGACTATTTCCACGGTAAAGCACTGATGAGAAAAGAATACAAGACTATAAGGCTATACAACATTCTCCTTTCCATTTCTCATAAATCTCTATTTGTGAGTGGTTTACCGTGTCGTCACCACCAACTATGAAAATCACTGTGCTTTAAGTATCACGCGAAACCAAAGCCGAAAAGATTCACACACAAAATACATTTAAATGGAGACACCCCCCCCCCCGAAAAAAAAAGAAATCCTCCCCCGAGAGATCATAAATATAAATTCCACAGTATGCGTTAATTTGATATGTAACGTATGCAGCCTGTCAGCTATACCTTTCTATCTATCTATCTATCTATCTATCTATCTATCTATCTATCTATCTATCTATCTATCTATCTATCCATCCATCCATCCATCCATCTATCCATCTATCTATCCGTCCATACATCCATCAACCCATCGATTTCTATCTCTCTGTCTCTGTGTGTGTGTGTATATATATATATATATATATATATATATATATATATATATATATATATATATATATATATATATATATATATATATATAAACATACCTTTGTTTCAAAAAAATTAAACAAGACAATTCGCAAGTGTTCTGATAATGTTGGTATAAAGGAAATATAGAAAGTTTGCGTATTGCCAATGGGGAGAGTTTGCGAACGTTTTATGTTGCAGTATGTTAAATAAACCGATTTTCCGAAACGCAAAATTTACACGATTGAGGGGATCAGCTTTCCTGATAAGGAATGGGGGGAGGGGAATGAGGGGACTTGATCTTCTTTCTTGGTAAATGAATGAGTGTAATTATGGTATCTGCTTTCTTGGCAAGTATTGGGGGAAGTAGCACGGACATATCTAATTATTGGTTATTAAATATGACAACTCAGTTTGATATAACTCGACAGATTCGTCTATAACTTAGTCATTGGATTTACGATTCGATTTTTGCTAAGACCAGACTAGTGCAGCTGCCTTGGTATTTCTTAGGAGAATATACTTTAATTGATTGCTTTAGGACTAAACAGTCCTTTTTGTTCTGATGTGCCAATAACACTATCCAATAAATCAGCCGTCTATTGGACCTGCGCTTGTTCTTACTTGTTCTAAACGTCTGCCACACATGGTGCTCAATAGTGACCAATGTATAAAAAAAAACTTTCAGCTGATAATCCGTTCGGGATGTCATTTCAAAGGTAATTTTATATGACATTTAGAAAGGGAAATACACCTTTAATCAAAGTTAGTTTATTAATTATATTGTTAATGGTTCGCTTTGAACAAAGGAAGTTGCTATTTAAATGAGAATTGCGAGTCGGTGCCAAACAGTCGCATACCAATAGTACAACCAACTGACTATCTAGGGAATAATGTCGGTACAATTTGGTCCTTGATTTGTGTGTTTTATTCTGGCTCCAGATATCGTAATTGATTATCAGCTTCTGCTGACCGATTGATTATCAATTAATAATTGATGTCTTTGTTCACAAGATATGTAAAAAAACTAGAACTATTACTTTTTTAATAAAAATTAGTTTAAACTTAAAACAGTTTGAATGGTATACATGTAAACTTCGAAATAAATCATAGACATCTCATTCAATTGTTTCAATGTTCTAAACAACCCTGTCCTTGATAATATTAATTGTTTATGTTCAGACTTCATCTTTGTTACATTTTTAAACCGACGATGTCGCGAAATTCAAGAAACATAAACAACTTTTAATCAAAGTTAATCTAGTAAATGTATCGGTTATTTACTTGCTATGAAACAAGCTGTGGCTATGCATATGAAAACCATCGCTATAAACACAAGCCGTGGCAATGCATGAGAAAGTCATCGCTATGAACACAAGCCGTGGCTATGCATGTGAAAGTCATTGGTATGAACACAAGCCGTGGCTATGTATGTGAAAGTCATTGGTATGAACACAAGCCGTGGCTATGCATGTGAAAGTCATCTCTTTGAACAATGGCCATGGCTATGCATGTGAAAGTCATCACTATGAACATAGGCCGTGGCTATGCATGTGAAAGTCATATCTATGAACAGAGGCCGTGGCTATGCATATGAAACTCATCGGTATGAACAAAAGCGTGGCTATGCATGAGAAAGTCATCGCTTTGAACAATGGCAATGGCTATGCATGTGAAGGTCATCGCTATGAACACAAGCCGTGGCTATGCATGTGAAAGTCATCGCTCTGAACACAGGCCATATCTATGCATGTGAAAGGCATCGCTATGAACACAGGCTGTGGTTATGCATATGAAAGTCATCGCTATGAAAACAGGCCGTGGCTATGTATGTGAAAGTCATCGCTATGAACAGAGAACGTGGCTATGCAAATGAAAGTCATCGCTACGAACACAGGTCATATCTATGCATGTCAAATTCATCGCTATGAACACAGGCCGTGGTTATGCATGTGAAAGTCATAGCTATGAACACAGGCTGACGCTATGCATATAAAGTCATCGTTATGAACACAGGCCGTGGCTATGCATATGAAAGTGATCGCTATGAACACAGGCCGTGGCTATGTATGTGAAAGTAATAGCTATAAACAGAGGACATGGCTATGCATGTGAAAGGCATCGCTATGAACACAGTCCATAACCATGGATGTGTAAGTCATCGCTATGAACACAGGCTGTTGCTATGCATGTGAAAGTCATGGCTATGAACACCGGCCGTGTCTATGCATATAAAGTCATCGCTGTGAATACAGGCTGTGGCTATGCATATGAAAGTCATCGATGTGAACACATGTGAAAATTATTGCATCTTAGAGCAAAGCTTTGTCCACGCATATTACGAATTCAGGTGTTGAATAGAATCTATATAGCGATACATCTATAAATTTGGCCCCGATTAGTGTCCAGGATCGAGCAAAATGTTATAATCAATTGATTAGTATTTGTGCTAATTGATAGATTATAGATTAAATATCGATTAATATGTCCACATCGTAAACAATTGATTGCTTGTATAAACAAATATAAAAAATATTTCTACACATTTTAATGACGGAAAATGACTTGTTAAAATTGCAACGAAAAGACAAAGTATTGAAATGATGCGTTTTTAGTTCATAACGATTATGTATGTCTAAAAAGTGACATATATTGGTACAAATGAAAATAACATCGAGTTAGACAGATTGTTGATACAAATGAGAATAACATCGATTTAGATACTGTTGCTACAAGTGTGAATAACATCGACTTAGATTGACTGTTGATACAAATGAGAATTACAGCTAGTTATATAGTCTCAGTTGATACAAATGAGAATAACATCGACTTAGATAGACTATGTTGATACAAATGAAAAACCATCGATTTAGATAGACTTCACTGATACAAATGAGACTAGCATCGACTTAGATAGACTGTTGCTACCAATTAGAATAACAGCGAGTCGTCAGCTAGACTCAATTGGTACCAATGAGAATAACATCGACATAGATAGATTCTATTGATACAAATGAGAATAACATCTACTTAGACTGTTGACAGGGCCGGTGCAATGCATTTTGGCGCCTTGGCGAGATCGGATATCTGGCGCCCCCCTCCACTTACGCCCTCCCCCACCCACCGATCATGAAATAAACCCTTAGCCCAGCACCCTAGGCGATTGCCTAGTTTGCCTAGACTCATTTGATATAAATGAGACTAACATTGAGCTAGATGGACTCAATTGATACACATGAGAATTACATCGAGTTAGACAGACTATTTGAGCATTATTGATTACATTATCCTCAGTCTGCCTTTCTATTGTTTGCGTCCCAAAGATCCACTAGTCACAAGTCAATAAAGAATAAATAAAGAGTTACATATTCTGGATATTAATACAAATAATGCAAATAATAAAGTCTGACTGGTATACGTTTTTAGGGGTCCATTTAGAACCCTTCTATGAGTTTACACATAATAACTTGCAGAGCCAACTCGGAGAAATAGTTGCATCCGTATTGATATTTAATGACAGGAATAGTTGCTAAACGTTTGTTCATTTGGATCCTTCTTTGTCAGTTAATAGATAGGGAACAGCTCCAACCGCAGAGCAATTTATAAAAAAATCGTCTTGTCCATTTACAACACTTTACATTTTTATACAAAATTAGGCTAGTCGATTTGCAACAGCATAACTTGTTTAGATAAAGTTCGACTAGTCGATTTACAACAGAATTAAATGTTTAGACTAAGTTCGACTGGCCGATTTCCAACAGTATACAAAGTTTACAAAGTTTAGAATAAATTCGACATGGCGAGTTCGCGATATTAGAGACTATAAGAATGGCAGCTATTAAAAATGTTTGCAAAGAAACTAAACTCTTGGTCCGCAAATTGACCCTAACATACTAACATACTCTTCTTAACACACAGAAGTACACTCATACACACACACCGTTAGGATGCACATACATTTCTTCGTGCGTCTGTCTTGGCCATTAGAGTGCGTGCACTTCCTGATGAATGTATATGTGCAATTAGGATGTCTACCCTTCCTGATTAGAATGAATGAAAGTTGAATTTAAAGTGATACCGGCCATGAAGGTCATTTGATCACTTGTTTGAACCATCAAATTTTTATGATGGTTGGTTTCCCGTGGGGAAGGAATGGTGCCACATCCCCACGGGCATTTAACGCACAAAGTTGTCGTATATGGATGTCGTTTACGCCCCGGAACGCCCTAGCCGTACTTATTTATTATTCAGTCCAGTTATATTAATGGACAGCCTAATACTAATATTGTGTAAGCCACCTGTCTAATTGTATAAAATAAATAAGTAGTAGAATTTTTCTTTATCATCCTAGCTATATCAATATTCTAGTACATAGTGTACATATCGTAAGTCCCTAACAAATTTGTTTAACTAATATGTCTATGCGACATATAAAAATGTAGTAACTGTTTGGTAATTAGTTTGTTAATTTTGAGCGGTGTTCAAAATTGATCAAGTCTGCTTAGTAATAGAGATTGTTCAAAGAGAGTGCAGCACGTCAGCAGCGCCAGAGTTTCTCATGGCTCCGCAATTTTCCGTCTGCTGTTTAGTTCTTTCAAGGCTCATGAATTCTTCGGCGATAGCAACTCCATGGTTCCCCCTCCCCTTCAAACACCACCGCTAGCGAAGTCACAATAGGTAGTGACCTCGTGTGGTGGCGTCCATCTTGGTTTGCCACGTGTCAGCCTTCAATGTTTCCTTTGTCCTGGGCGTCGTAAAGAATATCCTTCCAAATAGCTTTTTAGCGAGGTAGCCTTGCAGTGGTATTCCTGTACTTTTATTCCAAGTACATTGGTGCTCTATGGTTGCGTTATTATTTCTTTCACAATCCTAAATGGCGCCATTTATCTGCTATATGCTCATCTCTCTCCGTAGCCAGGTGAAGTCCGTCCTGCCTGCTCCATGTTCACTGCCTGAATGTTCCTGATGAGAATGCTTACCCTTTCTTATGAGTCTCTTTTTGCCATTAGAACATGTACCCTTCTAGTTGAGTCTATCGCTTTCGTTGTTTTGTGAACATTTCCTGTTGAGTCTATATCTACCTTGTGACTATCATATTTAACATGGTAATATCAGAAACAGTACTCTTGGTACATTGGATGCAGATAAGACGAGTTAACTCTTTAAAATCATTGTCTCTTACTACTACATGTTCTCTGACTTCATATTTTTTGTATTAGCCTAAAATGAGCATGCTACACCATCACACAACACGATGAAAATAAAAACAAATTATATATGGACCGCAACGGTGGACTAACTGGTTAGAGTTACCACCTCGGATACTGGAGTACGCGGGTTCGAATCATGGCCGAATCATATCAAACACTAATAAAAGTGATACTAACAGCTAACCACGCTATTTTCATGCGGTAAACTAGCTCAGATGAGCTGATATTTCTTAATACTTGATGCTATTTCAACTCAAATAATTCGTCTATATTTACTTTACAAAGCCAAATCACACATACATTACAGTAAATTTCTGCTTCAGTAACCATCCACACAGGAATATCCAAAAACTGGAATGCCTCGTAGTGGAATTGGCACACCTTAGGAGGAAACATTTTTTTTCAAAACCTCATCGAAATGAAAGTAAATGACTTGACTAATCTAAACGGAGTTAGCTAACTACGTGACATCACACAGGCATTTACGAGCTTTCTGATGATGATGATGATGTCTTTGTCAAATGTTCGACTGATTGGAAATAAATTTGTTCTTTAAATTACAACTTGTACAAATTTACTTTTGAGTCTTACTGGTTATATAACTTCACAAGATTAGATCAACTAACATCTAGGACTACATTTTACGCGCAATACTTGAAACGTGCATCGTCTGCGTATGGAATACGTTATATAGTCTTGTTTTCTCTCCATTACAATACGAACTACATGATAAACATAATCTAAAATAGTTAAAGGTTTAATATTAAAATTATGAAACTCTTTGAATAAGGTCCAGGTTTTACTCGCCAATGCTCTAAAAAAATCTCGTTTCAAAATTTAGCTTTTAAGCTCATTTCAGTATTCAACTGCGTGCATTAATTCAACACAGAATCCTAACCCATTTGAGATCCTCCAGGAAGATGTGTCTCGTACAAAATCCAAGACCAGGATGAAGGCAAGCAAAAATGTAATTCACTCTTATCCATGTCTGGAGTTTAATGTTTTTAACCAATGATAACATCATCATTAATTTTCTGCAGTTACTGATGTTCAGGTTGATAATAGCACGTTCTCTTTCTATGCGAATTGAGTGTTATTCATCACCATAACCCCCCCCCCCCCAGTTATGAGCTGATGATGATTTGTTTAGTAATATACTAACCGATACGATTAATGGCAAGAGGTCAGGGGAGGCAACATATTAAATGATTGTCTGAAATACAGAAGTGTTATATCCCTTGAATGGTATTCTGTAGTGTTAGTCTATTTTTAGAACATTCTTTCCTCTCGTTTTGGTGGTGATAGAAGAGTTATATTTGTGCATTTTTTGTAGGGATTTCAAGGTAATTGTTTATTCTTGAGAATATGAGCTCAGGGAGTTGTTGTCGTTGTGTATTTTGGCGACAGTGCACAGTGAGTAATACGTCCTTGGTGATAATTAGGAAGTGAAATCTGCGTTTTCTTTACACGCTGTTATGTTTACAGTGTAGCTTCTCAAAAAAATGCCGGTCAATCCGTGACAAAAACTTCACCGTGATGTCATCTTTAGAAGCATGTTAGATTAGCATATGATTTGTATTGATTGTCGCACAGTGGAAAGGTCAGAACTGAGAAATATATGTAGATAGCATATAGTAAAATTAATTGTGATGTATGTCCATATATGGATGCGAAAAAACTGTGTGGTGTTTGGAAAAAGATCTTTTCCCAAGAGGAACTATCTGTTACTCATAAAATGAGAGTTTCAGTCCTCGAACGTATGATATCTGAAAATAAATATACCCATTCAATGATCACACTTAAATGTATATAATGGAATAATTGTGATATACCGAGAAAATATTCTCATCAAATGACCACACGATTTATGAACAAAGGTGTGCTTCATAAACAGAAAATGGACTCATTCAATGACCACACAATTTATATGAGTATGAAAAGCGCGATATGATGAGACTCATTCAATTCATTGAGTAAATGTGTGCTATGTGAAGAGAAAATGGACTCATTCAATAAAAATATACAGATTAATAAGACAGAAGATATATAAGATAAGTTTAAATGGTTTCATGGATATATTAGAGCATGGATATTTGAATATTTGCGTACTTTGCATGAGTTGTAATGTAAAGAAATGCATCGAATTGTTGTAATATTGTTTAGTATAATCGGATTAATTTATTGGTGTATCTATGAGAAGCGATTGAGACCGTGCTTTTATTACGACGTTGCTTTACCAGACAAGACCGCTCCGGTGGCCTAGTGGTTAGAGCGTACGCCGCGGAAACGGTATGTTTGTGGGTTCGATTCTGAGTCTAGTCGTACCAAAGACTTACAAAAATTGTACTAACGGCTGCCTCGCTTGGCGCTCAGCATTAAGAGGTTAGTGTTAGGACTGGTCGGCATGGTGTCACGATAATGTCAATGGGTGTAACATCATGCTACATGTCTGCGGCATGATGCACCAGTGCTATATATCACTACAAACTGCCTCACTTCAGACATTGTAGCGATATGACTGAAAACTTGTTAAAGATCCACACACATACACACGCACGTGTATTTGGTGACCGAAGAAATTGAAAAGCCGTTATCTGATGATAGGCTGCGGTAGTGTGAGATGAGATCATCAAGGAAAATATTGTACCGCCCTTGTTTTTTCAAATAAAGGGTTTGAAGGGACAAAACTTCCGGTTCAATTGTGTCACGAGTCTCTAAGAGAGTAGACGGAAGGTAGACTAGAAGAGCAGTCAGAGTCGACACATTCTAGTCCAGTGGTGGCCAACCTTTTATTGCAGGCGGGCCATTATATTTTCTGATCAACATGCGGCGGGCCGCATGATTTTTTTGCCTGTTTGCAGCGTCAAAATGAAATACAAATACAAATCTTAAAACTTCATTGTTATATTACTGACAGCATATGTAACTTCGAATAATATTGTTATGTAACAATCTTGGATTCCCATTGACATTAGATCAGTACAAGCACAGAAAATTTATACTGTAAAGTTTTAAAGTGTGTTGTAAACAGTGTAAACTTTATAAAGTAAAAACGTATGCAAAACTGCTGTCCTCGTAGTAGTCACTGTAGTGTAGTGGTAACAGTAGTAACTGGGAACATGTGGGTATGGTTAACATTAAAAAGCAGTGCAAAAGTAATTTACTTTTTACCGAATTAAGCAAATGAACTAAGACTGCTAAATTTTTATCATACGTCTGACTTAATGTGAACCCTGTGCTTGTTTGTCCGCTGACATCTCATCTACGTTAGGTTCAAATGCAGACACCGAAATGCGTAGGATGTCGTGTAGATGGTTGTCAGTAAGTCTCGCCCTGTGCACAGATTTATTGAATTTCATGCGAGAAAATGTACGTAGCTGAATTCAACAGAGAGTAGAATCTGAAAAAGTCTCCTTCCAAAAATGTTTGCTTCATAAAACTATCTGACTGCAACTCCACAAGCACGATCAGAAAGTGCGCTGGCACGTCATCAGCATTCACATGGTAAGGACTTCCAAAGAGACGAAAGGCAATGTCATGAGAACGAAAGTCTTAAAATCGTACATTGAACTCCTGCATCAGACTTGCAACCAACTCCTTATAGCGATCAAACTGAAATGAGCCGTTTCCCTCTCGAGTTACATCTTTACATTTTGGAAAATGATCCAGTTTGTGTTCCTGCAGATTTGCAGCAAATATACTACGCTTGATCTCAAAAGCCTTCATTGATTCATACAAGGTGTGTACATGTTGTTTTGAACCTTGAAGCTTGGTATTTAGCTGATTCAGGTGCGTCATCATGTCCGACAAAAACGCCAAGTCTTGTAGCCGGCTTTCATCTTCTAACTGAGGAACTGGCGAGTCATTGGTTTTCATAAAGCTATAAATCTAGTTGCGCAAGGAATATAACTTTTCAAGCACAATGCTACGACTTAGCCATCGCACTTCGGTGTGATATAATAGGTCAATAAGCTTCGCATCTGTTTCTTCTAAAAAAGCCTTGAATGTGCGATGATTAAGTGAGCGCACTCTGATAAAATTAACCATCTTTACCAACACTGCCATAACATGCTGCATCTTCAGACTTTTACTGCAGAGGACTTCCTGGTGAATTATGCAATGGTAGATCCAAGGATGATGACTGAAGTCAGAACGTTGGGTCTTAACAAGCCCCGCGAGTCCATTCTTCTCTCTACACATTGCTGGAGCACCATCAGTGGTAATCGCAGATAGCTTTTCCCATGGCAGCTTAAAACTCTCCCGAACCCTCTTTAGTTCATCAAACACGTCTCTGCCTTTAGTAGTGTCATGCATGTTGCAGAGTCCGGCAATTTCTTCTGTAATTTTAAAGTTTTCATCCACTCCTCTGATAAATATCAACAACTGTGCTGTGTCTGATACGTCAGTGCTCTCATCAAGAGCAACAGTGTACCAGGTAAACTTTTCTGAAGCTCTCTCAAGCTGCTGATGGAGATTACTTGCTATGTCTTCAACACGACGCGTAACTCTCTGCTTAGACAAACTAATTGTGCCAAACTGTTCCTTCTTCTCCGGGCAGATGTGTTCAACAACCTTCATCACACAACTTTCGACGAACTCACCATCTGTAAATGGTTTGCCTTGCTTAGCAATAGCTACTGCTACTTCATAGCTTGCTCTCATAGCTGCATCCGTCTGCCGTAAAACTTTTTTTACAGATGTTTTGTTGGGCTGCAAGGTTCTTTTTGAGAGATGCCAGTTTGTCTTCCCTCATTCTTCCTTCAAATTTACAAAAGTCATCGCTATGACGAGTTTCGTAATGACGCCTCAGTTTATAATCCTTCATGATGGCAACTGATTCATTACATATGAGACAGACAGGAGCGCCACGATGCTTAACAAAGAAGTAGTTCAGTTCCCACCTTTCTTGAAATATTCTTCCCTCAGCATCGTAAGTTTGGGTTCGCTTCTTGTTGTTGTTCAACATTTTATAATTTGTGGCTATTTAACAATTAAAATGTTTAATTTCATAACTGCTTAAAAAATAATGAAATAACCGAAAAAAGTGCAATGTAAACTATCAGGTAACTGGTAACCGAATGTCAAAACGATATTTCGTACAACTTGACGTAAGCATCGAATATCAGTAAGTAAGTATGCATTATGTTACAAATAGTTAGCGATGTACTTGAAATTTAGACAACGCGATCAGTTTTATACACATGAATAACAAAATCAATAAAATTTATGTAATTTTAGAAAGAGGTCCGCGGGCCGCCAATTAGCAGCGCGCGGGCTACATTCGGCCCGCAGGCCACGGGTTGGCCACCCCTGTTCTAGTCGGTGGAGAGAGTGCAGGAGGATGTTTAGAAGGAGGAGGAATATAGAGAAGTCGAGGAGGAAAAGGAATGTGAGGAATATGAATGTAGAATACACAGATTAGTAGAAAACAAGGACAGGTGGAAAGCTATCTCATACTATTATTCAACTGATGCCATAAGCTATCACAGGGTCAAGCGGAAAGAGTGTACTAGGGAAATTTGAAGTACTTAACTATTCAATTGTTTTCAAATTGTTATTCGTTGAATTTCGGCTGACTGCGGGCTCGCAGCTTTTCGTCAATCTTTCACTAATTTATTTCCTGCCAAAAATCGATCCTGAGTGGGAATCCTATCATAATCTAAATAAAATATTGGGTGCACCCTACCCCAACACACCTACCGAAGTGGCGGTATAACATCCCGGCACACCATAACCCGTATGTGTTCAAAATGATGACATCGATAGCCTATAGGTCTAAAATAAATAAAACCATTTAAACTCTCTCTCTCTCTCTCTCTCTCTCTCTCTCTCTCTCTCTCTCTCTCTCTCTCTCTCTCTCTCAGAGTTTGGTTCATGATGAAAATGTATTTATGTGCAGATCCTAAATTTTCGTCTTTGCCATTAAAATGAGTCGAATTAAGAATATATTTTTAATATGAATGTTTTTTTATCTTCAAAAACCAATACTGCAGAGAGAGAGAGAGAGAGAGAGAGAGAGAGAGAGAGAGAGAGAGAGAGAGAGAGAGAGAGAAAGAGACAGACAGACAGACAGAGAGAAAGAGAGAAAGACAGACAGATAGAGGCACCTTTTTGTCACCACATTCTGATTAATCTTGGGGTTCTCCACACAGTACTATGCAAAGATCTGGCAGCGACCGTCAAATAACCATATCATAGCTATCTATTTTTATTACCATAATCGCTAATGTTATCCGCCAATTAAATGAAGCCTTATACCCTCGCGTTTGGAAGACTGAGTAGTATTGCTGTGTTTTCATTGGCTAATAAAAAATCACCAGACCATGACTCAAAGCCATCGATGTCAAATGTTCACAGAGGAGAGATAAGATCTGTTTTAATCAGACTGTATATCACCATTCCATGTCAACTCAATTTGTGATTAACGCATGCACCGACTACACATACATAAACACACACACACATACACACACACACACACACGCACACGTGTTTTAAGGTCAAAGTGGGGTCTTTTAAAATATTCATCTCTGAAACTGGGGTCCCATGTTCTAGTTGTCGTATTTGCTAACTGCCGTCAAATATAACAAAAACATAGACTACTGAAATTAAACACACACTTAAATTTAAAGATAGTATTTGCATTTGATAAAATAATAGCTCTGGACAATTTTAACAGTAGTCATGGAAATTGGGGTCTCGGAAGTCACTAATCACGTGATATACACTCGCACCCGAAATCGGGACCGAAAACACTTGAAACTGGGTCTTGAAGCAAATCATCTTAGAACACAGAAATATAATGCAATAAATGACAAATTTAACGAGTAGAATGAAATGAAAGATGATTGAATTGGTTTGTTCTTATATATGTAATACCTTAATAAATGTCACGCTAAAATGTACGCCGATAAATCAGCTTCTCACCTTGATGATAATGACTGGTGGTTTAGAGGCTGATATCCCCAATTCATTAAAACCTGCTAACTACACTTATCGGCGTTTCTCATGGCTGTGGAGCTATCGTCGGCTATCTTTTGGTGAAATTATATTTTCGGAGCCATTCTTATGTTTGGTGACATCTAAATGCACGTGCAATAGCACAACTTTTTATCCTGTGGCCATTTTGAATTTTGCACTAGATATAGAATATGGTTGTTACCAATTACTGATGTGTCTAAAATGTATGCAGATCTGCACATTTAAATGACAAAATGAAATCAGACCCACATATTGTCCATCAGTGTCATCAGATTAGGGGGAGGGGCTGATTATCGGACTAGCTAAAATGTTAACCGCCTTGCAGTCGGTTGTAAATGTCAGTTATTTATTATGTTTTTTATTTCCCAACCATTTCTATATATTTCGTATCAGAAAGAGGGGCTGGGCACTTTTTTGCCGTTTTCAGTGAAGGTCATAGCATATTAATAAAATAACTAAGTAGGAATCCCTGTGTCGGAAAAATTTATATCGGAACACACCAATCAGTCCGACTGTTTAAAGACATTTTTAGTGTCATAACTGCCTAGAAAGTATCTTTTTTTGTTTTAACTATTATACCTACATTACATTATATAATAGCACAAATACATTACTTTTTCACATATCCGATATAACACCAAATAATACAAAAATGTTACTTACATGAAGTTAAAATGGTATGATACATTAAAGTATAGAACTATCATGCAAAATAAAAGAACCGTTCTCTCTCTCTCTCTCTCTCTCTCTCTCTCTCTCTCTCTCTCTCTCTCTCTCTCAGGTGGAAATTGTGTCTCTATATTCAAGCGGAAAATGTGGTCAAACATCTAGAAACTCTGTATAAATATATCATGATTATTCAGCATATAGCTAGTCCCAAGCCAAACATTTTTTACATCCTGCGGTTTTATATTTTGTGTGATCAAGTTTTGAAATGATAAAGATTTTTGAAAGTTTACCCAGAAATGTATCATCTCCACGATAATGCCACATACCAACTCCATACTTCTAGACTAATAGCCATAGCCACAAATGATAGTTAAGTGCCATATTAACAAGTTTTTGTGTCCATCATAATTACTTACATTATTGTAGAACCCCTTAATATGCCCATGCTCAGTCACAAACATGACAAACACATTTAGGGGTTGCCCATAGAGGACTCCGCAGAGAATACCTGTTTACCTACATACACACTGTCACAGAATTAAGCGAACATTTAATTTTTTTTTCTTTCTTGAATTACAAACTAATCTCACCTTTTTTTGTTTCGTCGTACATGCGTTACCTGGGGTGAATAAGTGCTTTTTCAAAGTAAGTGTAACGATTTGCATGTGCCTGACTTCGTATCACTTGAAGTCAGGAAGATTAGAATCACGAAGTGCACGGTAATTTTGCCGTGAATTCTGCTCACCTACTTGAGGATATATAAGGCAGAATATTTCTGATAATATTACGGGACCAAACGTATCTTATCACAGGAAAGATAGATCGTCATTCTTTCTCCAGCCAAAGGGGTGAGTGTTACATTTATATTTCGTTTTATTGTGAATTTTTATTCAGTTTATCATTTCATGTAATGACGCCTTTATTACAATGCAGATTTAAACGTTGAATATTTGGAATTACTAGTCACTATTAGACTTTAAATGCAATAGTGTAATCTCAGTTGTAGATTGTTTTAGAAAAAACTGTTATTAGTTTGGTCTCTTTATTGTAGTTGAAATTGTTGCTGATATTGTATCGGAACGTCTCTGATATTGTAGCTGAACGTCTCAGAATTGTAGCTGAACGTCTCTGAACGTCTCTGAATGTCTCTGAATTGTAGCTGAATGTGATTAATTGAGCCATTTGATTGTGAGATGAAATTGAGGTATCTGACTGTCTCTCTGTCGGATTGTCTGTCCGTCTACATCTGTCGTGATGTGTAAATATCCGGAAATCTAGAAGTCTGAGTGTCGGAGCTGTCTAGAGGTGTAAACATCCGGGGTGGTATCTAGGTATTTGGGACCGATGGTTCTAGTAGATGCTGTATGCTGTCTGTACGTATAACTGTGGTGGATCCGTGAAGGGCAAGTGACCGATAAAAGTATTGAGTCAACCCTAGGTATTCGGGGAAACTGGGCGGCGATTCAACAGTTGGTGAATCGTACGGTTATACAGGGTCGAGACACATATGTGTGTGTTGCAATTGTAGTACAATTGAATACATTGTTATATTTACATAGTTACTTCAAATCACAGTAGTATTTCAAGGGATTACATGAATCTCAATAAAAGTTAGCAACTTGATTAAATACATGTATATGTTCGTGCTAGTTGTCGCAATCCATACGTGCGATAGTATAGTTTGATGTTTGTATTTATTTATCGCAATTTTTTACTTGCGTTACTATAACTTTTGTAAAGTTTCCTTAAATCTGTGTATAGTCCAAGAGATTCGTTTGTATCTGTGTTTTATTTTGTATTAATATTTAATTTATTCATGTATTGTTAATGGTTGTGAGTGTAATTGTGGGTTGAACGCATGAGTTATTGTGTTGATACATCATTATTTTTCATCAATAATTTATTTCATAAATTTACATTATCTTTTACACATTGTGTTTGTGTTGTTCATTTAATCCACCATCCACTAGGTAAAAATTCTGTTACAATAGTGTCAGAAGTGGGATCGCTGGATAAAGTGATCTGTCGAATCATTTTTGTGAAAGTATACATTTAATGTTTTTATTTGAGCGTGACCTTCTTGACAAGATAATACTCAAGTAGTGGTTTATTTTTGTTCAGTTTATCTAGGTCCGCGAGTCCAGTATAAACGTATTTAAAGCAATGGTTTGGTTACCTTCATCAGGAAAATAAGGTCAGCCTGTGGTTTATATATATATATATATATATATATATAATTATTCATATTACAATTGTCATGTCATCCCTTAAGGACTTGGTTGCCTTAGGCAAAGAATTTGGGTATGAAGGTGAAAGTCTAGGGAAATTTATTCAGGAAGAACAAGCCCGGGAAAGGGAAGAAAGGGTAAGGTCAAGGAAATTATAAAGGGAATTAGAAAAGGAAAAAAGGGAAGCCGAAGAAAGGAAACGGGAATTAGAAAGGGAAACCGAAGAAAGGAAATGGGCCTTTGAAAGGGAAAAGATAGAATTCGAAAGGGAAAAGATAGAATTAGAGTATCAGGCCGAAAGGGAAAAGATGGAATTAGAGAAGCAGGCCGAAAAGGACAGGATAGGATGGGAAAGGGAAGCGGATGAAAGTCGAAAAGGGTTAGAAGAAAAACCAAAGCAACGGGATCATGAGCGTAAGGTAGAATTAGCACTAGCTGGAAGAGAACACGATTCTGCCTTTAGCAAATTAAGGGGCCCAAACTACCTCCCTTTGACGATGAAAAAGATAACATGGATAGTTATCTAAATCAGTTTGAGCGGTATGCCGAAAACCAGAAGTGGAGTCAAAATGACTGGGCACTGCATCTTAGTGCTCTATTAAAAGGTGAAGCACTGGATGTATACTCGCGACTTCCGAGAGACAATGTGTTTAAGTACGACGTCCTAAAGGAAGCACTTATTAAAACGTACGAGCTCACTGAACAGGGTTTTCGTAAAAAGTTCAGGTATAGCAAGCCTGATAAGGGAGAAACCTTGGTCAGTTCACCGTAAGAATTGCGAACTATTTTGAGCGGTGGATTGAATGCGGCAAAGCGGTGAAAACGTTTGAAGGGTTGACTGATTTCTTGCTCAGAGATCAATTATTTAATACAGTTGGGCGGGAATTAGATCAATTTCTGAAAGAGAAAGTCCTCACAAACGTAAAAGATATGGCTAAGCAAGCCGATTTCTTTGCCGAAGCTCATGGGGGAATCCAGAACGTGGTTTCAAAAGATTTTAAGTCTGGAAACCAGTCTGCGAAACCGATGCTTAGGGAGCTTGTGAAGTCAGCTGAGGCAAATAGGTCAGTTAGGAATCCAGGTATTCAGCGTCTGCAATGTTACTGGTTTAATGCATGGGGTCATGTTCAAAAATACTGTCCTAAAAGAAAGGGACTTGTTCATAAGGTAGATGTGGCTATACAAAGTAAAGGTATATCTGATAATATCGTACAGGTAGAACCATGTATTCATTCGCTTGGCACGTTTTTATTTCCCGAAGCGCGTGTACCAACCGCGAGAGGGTTTGTCAACGGTCGAGAAGTCATAGTATTACGTGACACTGGTTGCACGGGCGTAGTGATCAAACGTAGTCTCGTGCAGGATAACCAAATGCTCGGGTGGGAGTCCCCATGTATGTTACTTGATCAGACGATCGGTCGCATTCCCGTAGCAAGAATCACGGTGAAAACACCTTTCCTAACGGGAACTGTTGATGCCCTTTGTATGGAAAACCCTATTTACGATCTGATGATTGGTAATGTTGAAGGTTCCCGTCTTCCAACTATGGCCGATTTCAAAATACCTTTGGCCCAGGCAATCGAAACGCGAGCGCAAACACGGCGAGAGAAAACCGCGTTTCATAAATTAATAGTCCCTTAATCGATCTCAGGAATTTCGCGTGATGATTTCAAACAAGAGCAAGAACGTGATGAACCCATCAAGACAATTGTTCAGAAAATCACGTCCGGCGCGATTAAACACTGCAAGGGTGGGGGTAGCTCGAGATTCGTACGCAATAACGGATTAATTCATAGGGAGTTTAGTGCTCGGGAGGGTAAGAAGTATTGGCAAGTGGTCGTACCCCAGAGATATAGATCTCAAGTACTTAGGGTTGCGCATGAGTCAAGCATGGCAGGACACCTAGGTAAGGCTAAGACCACTAGCAGGATAGTCGCTGAATTCTACTGGCCTGGTGTTAATGGCGATGTCACACGGTTCTGTAGGTCGTGCGACGTATGTCAGAAAACTGTATGTAAGGGAAGGGTCACAAGGGTGCCCTTAGGACAGATGTCATTAATAGCTACACCGTTTAAAAGAGTGGCAGTAGATATTTTAGGACCAATACACCCAGTTACCGAAAGAAAGAATCGGTATATTCTTACTCTGGTTGATTACGCGACAAGATACCCCGAAGCCGTAGCGTTACCAACTATTGAAACGGAAAGGGTAGCTGAAGCATTAGTTGATATCTTCAAGAGGGTAGGGGTGCCAGAAAAAATCCTCACTGATTGTGGTGCCCAATTCACCTCTGACCTCATGGGTGAAATAAGTAGGCTGTTATCCATCAAACAGCTAAACACTATCCGATACCATCCGATGTGCAATGGGCTGGTAGAGAAGTTTAATGGTACCTTGAAAAGCATACTACGAAAGATGTGCGCGGAACGTCCGCAAGACTGGGACCGTTATTTAAACGCTGTTCTGTTCGCGTACCGCGAAGTACCGCATGAAAGTTTAGGGTTTTCACCCTTCGATCTGTTGTACGGAAGAACAGTTCGAGGCCCGATGCGGATACTACGCGAACTATGGACTGGTGATGTCGCGAACGAGGAAATAAAAACAACTTTCAAGTACGTGTTAGATCTGCGAAATAAACTTGAGAGTACATGCCAGATGGCACGTGACGAATTAATTAAATCGGGGCGCAGATATGCCAAGTATTATAACCGCAGAGGGCGAAATAGGAAATTTCTTGTAGGAGATCAGGTGCTATTGCTTCTTCCAACGAGCTCAAATAAATTACTAGTTTAGTGGAAAGGTCCCAATAAAGTTAAAGAGTTAAAAGGTGACATGGGCTATAAAATTGACATGGACGGTAATTTAAAGACATTCCATGCTAACATGCTCAAGTCGTACATCAAGAAACAGAGCGACAATGTAAAAAAAGGGAGTTGAAAATATAGGCTCAGACTACTTGAGTAGGGCATGATGGGAAATTTGTATGAAATTGCCCAGTATTAAAATCCAGATTGTAGTATAACCAGTGTAAATGTTGTAAGATATCATCAGGAGTTATTTTTCTTCTATTCTGTGTTAGTTTTAAAAATGTGTACATTTTTATTCTTAGGGGGGAGGTATTGTCACAGAATTAGGCGAAAATTTATTTATTTTTTCTTCTGGAATTACAAACTAATCTCACCTTTTTTTTTGTTTCGTCGTACATGCGGTACCTGGGGTGAATAAGTGCCTTTTCAAGGTAAGCGGCGTGTAACGATTTGCATGTGCCTGACTTCGTATCACTTGAAGTCGGGAACATTAGAATCACGGGGTGCACGGTAATTTTGCCGTGAATTCTGCTCACCTATTTGAGGATATGTAAGGCAGAATATTTATGATAATATTACGGGACCAAAAGTATCTTATCACAGGAAAGATAGCTCGTCATTCTTTCTCCAGCCAAAGGAGTGAGTGTTACATTTATATTTCGTTTTATTGTGAATTTTTATTCAGTTTATCATTTCATGTAATGATGCCTTTATTACGATGCAGATTTAAACGTGGATTTTTTGGAATTACTAGTCACTATTAGACTTTAAATGCAATAGTGTAATCTAAGTTGTAGATTGTTTTAGAAAAAAACTATTATTAGTTTGGTCTCTTTATTGAAGTTGAAATTGTTGCTGATATTGTAGCGGGACGTCTCTGATATTGTAGCTGAACGTCTCTGAATTGTAGCTGAACGTCTCTGAATGTCTCTGAATTGTAGATGAATGTGATTAAATGAGCCATTTGATTGTGAGATGAAAGTGAGGTATCTGACTGTCTCTCTGTCGGATTGTCTGTCCGTCTACATCTGTCGTGATGTGTAAATATCCGGAAATCTAGAAGTCTGAGTGTCGGAGCTGTCTAGAGGTGTAAACATCCGGGGTGGTATCTAGTTATTTGGGACCGATGGTTCTAGTAGATGCTGTATGCTGTCTGTACGTATAACTGTGGTGGATCCGTGAAGGGCAAGTGACCGATAAAAGTATTGAGTCAACCCTAGGTATTCGGGGAAACTGGGCGGCGATTCAACAGTTGGTGAATCGTACGGTTATACAGGGTCGAGACACATATGTGTGTGTTGCAATTGTAGTACAATTGAATACATTGTTATATTTACATAGTTACTTCAAATCACAATAGTATTTCAAGGGATTACATGAATCTCAATAAAAGTTAGCAACTTGATTAAATACATGTATATGTTCGTGCTAGTTGTCCAATCCATACGTGCGATAGTATAGTTTGATGTTTGTATTTATTTATCGCAATTTTTACTTGCGTTACTGTAACTTTTGTAAAGGTTCCTTGGATCTGTGTATAGTCCAAGAGATTTCTTTGTATCTGTGTTTTATTTTGTATTAATATTTAATTTATTCATGTATTGTGAATGGTTGTGAATATTATTGTTGGTTGAACGCATGAGTTATTGTGTTGATACATCATTAATTTTCATTAATAATTTATTTCATAAATTTACATTATCTTTCACACATTGTGTTTGTGTTGTTCATTTAATCCACCATCCAGTCGGTAACAATTCTGTTACACACACCTTGTCAGGATATGGATTAAACCCGCCGCTCCCCGGCTGCGGACGTCCGCATCTAGTAATATACACTGCTCTTTGGTCTGGTAGTGTAATAGCTGATGCTCTAAAAATACAACACTCACTGATCTCGTCACAAAATGTAGCTCAAAACAAAGAGAAAATGAAACAGAAAGTTCTTTCCTAAAAAGTCTATACTTAGAACATACAACAAAATTTATCATCTTACAGAAATCTTAATTCGATAGACAGTCAATGTCTTACTCCACGTCGACAAACGTGAATAACTGGTAGACCATCACCACTACTTTCAGTTGCGTTAGTTGATGATGCAGTTGACAGAACAGCGCTAACATATTCTGGCTTTACAACGCCTACGTCTGCCAACTCAGCTTGTGAGCTCACATCTGCATGCCTGTGAATACGGAAAGTACAGGCCACATTGATTACAAACGCGTTTCTCAACATTAGCATTCACCGACGGACATTGGAAATCTAATGGCATCCTCAGGACAAGAGTTACATTCGTCCAGTCCTGAAAGTATTAATGAACACACACGTGTTTTAATGGCATCAACTGAAAAATATTTGTGAATGAAACTGATGCATCACAGCTGAAGATATGTAGCCTTGCATATGTTCGTGACATGTTGGTGCAATGTGAGGGTATTGTCTAAAGTAACACCTAGGTTTCGTGCTGACTGATAATTAAGTGTTGGTGTTGCTGATATTTATTGTCTGCGGTAAAGGACGTGAATGAGAAAGTCTTTGTAATCAGAATGGCCTCAGTTGTATCATCATTCATCTGCAGCTTGCTACATGTTATCCATGATTTCACATCAGAAATACACCTCTCTACTCCATGGATGGTAGCATCAGCTTCAGTTAGGTGGCTAGACTTATATATTTGGGTGTCATCAGCGTACAATTGGTGAGACACTGGGTAATGATTTATGACACTTGAAAGCGGCTGAGTGTATAGAATTAAGCGAACAGGTCCAAGAATAGACCCCTGTGGAACACCAAAACATAAATCGACTGGGCTGGAGTTTCTTCCATTTGCACATACAATTTGTGTCTTGTTGACTAAGTAGGACTTGAATCACTGTAAGGCTGTATTCTGAATGCTAAATAAATGATGGAGACGGTGAAGTAATAAATCATGGTCTATTATGTCAAATCCTGCAAACAAATCATGGAGGGTGAGGACTTTAATCTTTCCACTCTCCAAAGCACAGATAATGTCATTAAATACTTTCAGAATATTAGTTTTAGTACTGTGGCAAGGGCGAGATGCAGACTGTACAAGCATGACCCAATGTACATTTAAAATAGAAGTATTTACAGTTAGAACAATAAGAATGTACAAGTCAGTCAAGTAATAAAAACACACGAGTTTGTTTATTTATTATTCAATAGTAATACACAAACGAACAAAAAAGACCAATCAAATAAATTTGATAGTTGTAAATCGTCACTGATTAACTATTTAGCAATTGATAACGTCAAAAACAGCATTAACCATCATGAACACAGAAAAGAGATGCGATCAGGATGAAAAATATAACCTGAAGAAGTGAAAACGTTTCAACTGTGTATGATCGAATCTGTTTTCATTGCTCAGATATTGAGAGAAAACATTGAATGTAATGATTTACACGAGTGTGTGCGAACCCACGAAGTAAAGTTTCCAAGAGGTCCCGTGCCAAGTCGTGTGGGATGGAAGACATTAACCTAATTCAGAAACCGAACAAACAATTACAAAACCATAAGTTAAAAATAATATGAGTGGAGTTAAAAAGATGATAATGTAATAAAAATGAAACGTTTTATTGCTTTACTTTTATTTTATTTTGTAATGTACAGAAAAAGCATGACACATATACAAGCGATCATAAGGTCTAATTTGTTGACTAAACAACGTCATTAGATTATGCAAAAAGCATACTGTATTTACCGCAAGTGTTGGAACACGAAAAAAAAATACTAAATTATTTTTGGTCTCAGAACTTATGGTGAATTTAGACTTAAGAAATGAAATACATTGTGATCAATTTGCGCCTACCCACCCAACCCCCGCCCAAGAACACTGCACGTAACACTAGAATAGATAAATAAAATGCTGTTTTGATAATGAAATGAAAGAAACTAACCTTGTATAGTTATCATTTATTAACGTTTTGGTTGACATTAGCATTATATTAACGGAAAATATATCCAGAAACTCTGTATAAGTAGCGCATGCATCCATAGTGGTGTTTTCGCTTTTGTCAGACAATGCATCACATTGGTCATTGACGTGAATATTAAGAAATGAATCATGCTTGGTTGTCCTCAAAGTTTGGAAAGTTATGAGAATGAAAACTGGCTCCTGCAAAATCACAAACAAATAAGAGAAAGAGTGAGAATTATCAACCTTGTTGCTGGAAAGCACCTGCCATTTACGCATTATACGGTGTAAGGGACAAAATAACTCAGAGTGTATTATATCCAGGGTAACAATATGACAATATCTCGCAAACTAAAATCATTATTAGAAATACATTCACTGTGAGTAAAAATGAAAATCTTTTTGATTCCATTGGTTACAAACATTATTATTATTAATGATTTGTAACCAATGGAATCAAAAAGTTAACGATGTGTGTACTATGTACATGGAAAAACTTAAAAACCAGGTTGAATCAATTATGACTACAGACAACATATAAACGAAAGTCTAGGTGTTGAATAAACACACCTTGTAACAGCCACAAACTCATTGTTTGAACTACCGGTAGGATATTAAATAAAAAGGTTAAATTATTACAAAGCAGATTGACCCCGGAAGCAGACTTTGGATTCCTTTTAGCGTGGAGATTTCTTTTTTTTCAGAAAACTATACACATGTATACAGAGTCGGTTGACATAGGGAATCCAACTTTGATTTCTTTCTACCGGTTTTCACAAATTTTGAAAATAAATAGAAACAATGGAACACTTTGAAACAATAACTTCTCACATTTTCACAAAACGTGATTCCTCACAGTCATTGTTATCGCGTACATATCATATATAAAGGGGTATACAATTAAAACAAAATAAACCGCATTGTCGATCTCTGCTATTATGGGTAAATTTGTAGTGTAATACTAAAGTAGTGAACAGACCTTGACTTGTGCATGAAAAGAAAATGCGTTGCTTAAAGCTTCACTTAAGAGGCTCGTATGTCAACCATAAAAGCATGGTAGTGAGGAGTTTGATGTAAAAGAAAATGAACCAGCTGCAAAAAGACACGAAATGGAAGACCTCCAGTCAGGAGAGAGATCACTCCTATCATAATGATGATGTCAGGCATGAGCATTACAAGTGTTTAACATTAGAGAAAGTTGTAAATTTCTCAAAATTGCATGGAATTCAAGTAGACGTAAAACATTTTCAAAATCCCCAAATCAAGCTGTGCAAATTGGTAAAAAATAAATTTAACTGGCCACTGTAGTAGGCATATTAAAAATCAGATCTTCACAGTTTTCTTTACCTAGACATCATACGAGTTATTTTGGTAAAACCTCAATGTCAATGTTTGTTCAGCAACAAGAATTTCAAGATGACTGCCACATGAGACAGCAGACATGCATGATTTTCATTTAAGATATGAGCTGTTTTTTTATATTTTTATAATGAAAATCCCATATTGAGTTGACCATCTATTCAGGATTAGAGCAACACAATTTTCAAGACAGTCATAATGGTAGCCATAGCATAGCATTTTTATTTAGGACCAACTAGACTTCGTGATGACTGTGTGTAATGCTTCATGGCTATTACATGTTTAGGAATCTTGTTGACAAACTTATGCTTAACAGACAGACAGTAGATAACAGACCATGTAGTTAGCTGCCATTGTCTATGACTAGTAGAAGCTAAAATCTAAATAGCTGTATATGTACTATACATATATACAAACTACTTAGCAACAATACAAATATTTCATCTCATATGGATTAATTTCCTTCGTATTTAATTTCCAACATAGATTTTAATGATTTTAAGTTGAAGAAACATTAGTATGCTTGTACTGGATATTCCATCTCTATCTGACAAAAAAAAATTAACAGTAATATCCCAGAAATCTGATTATATGTGTTGTCGCACAGCATTTTCATGTTCCCCATGCACATTTTTTCTACTTAGGTCTTCATCATCATTGGACGTACCTTTAATTCCTAAGATTATGCTAAAACTAAAACTTATGCTTCTGCTGCTGGGTACATCATTGCAGTGATGGTGATGCAATTACTGTTCAAGATGGATAAATTCAAAGCAAGTTTAGATCAATTTCCAGATATTTTATTTTGTAAGCGAACTGATATAAAAATGCCAGTAACAAAACTCAGAATGCTACCAAATTTTCAAAAAAGCTCACATCAGTAGAACCTAAAGTAATGTCTCTTATTATATACAAAATTTCCACACTTTTTTATAGAAGAAAAAAAAGTATACTCCTTTATTACCACAATAATATATTATGTTGATTTAAAAGAATATTGTTAAACAAAATAATCATTTTAATTCAAACACTTGAAAAAGACATTGAAATTACAACAGAACTTATTAATAAGGAAGAAAACAAACAACAAAAACCCAGAAATAATGAATGCATTTCATAATCTGAATAATCACTCGCAAATGCTACAAAATCTGGTGAATATAATCCTATAAAAAATCAATTTACTACCTTTTTATTTGATATTTAGATGGCATATGCCAATAAAGATTTAACAAAAGGCTCAAGAGGGCCTGTTATTGCTCATCTGGCTACTATAAACATTTCACCTATCAAGTTCATGTAGTATTATGAGAACACATTAATGTACTGTCTCCCAAACTTTCTATCATGTTGATTTTACCTAATGTATGACATCCTTAAAGGTTACTTCAAAACATTAATGCATAATTTACATGACTTCACAATTGGCCATCAGTGTAATCTGATGAAAGAATCCAGCAATGCTTGGATCTTATTTTATTTTAAAAAAAGTCTGCAGATCTTGACAATATAAACCCATTATTCTAATTCTAATGAAAGTTATGTCCTCCAGAATGGCAAGTCTCAGCCAATCACATACAAGACTGACACATAAATATGCTTGGATCTTGCTTATTACTTGTAGTCCATGCAACAACTTCAACCAATCAGATCAAAAGGTT
Organism: Unio delphinus; assembly: GCA_029339505.1. Taxonomy (NCBI): domain Eukaryota; kingdom Metazoa; phylum Mollusca; class Bivalvia; order Unionida; family Unionidae; genus Unio; species Unio delphinus. The sequence goes on along the minus strand of JAQISU010000059.1, from coordinate 954,318 downwards.
ACATCATTAATGTGAAGGGATCCTATTCATTAGTAAATTCATCGAGGATCTGCATGATATAAACTGAAATGTCAGGTTTGTTCAAAATAGGACCAGAAACATGGTTGCTAGAGTAGCAACAAGCCTGGCTAATCAGATGCAAGATGATACTGCAATACTATGCATCGATCTTACTAAACTTGTTCAAGGTCTTAGTGATATACTTTTATCTTCGCATTGGATGGATTAGAGTTCTGGTCTTCGTCGTGGTAACAAGGTTAGCCAATCAAATGCAAGATCACTTCAATAAACTGCATACTCATTATCAAACCCATCAAACATTATCTTGATCATATAAAGTCATGTTTCAAGTTTGATCAAGGTCAGATAAGAAATATAGCTTCCAGAGATGCATCTAGTTTAGCAAATCAGATGCAAGATCACCTAATTAGTATGTGTGGATTTTGATCATTATAAAACTCGTCCGAGTTCCTGATAATGTAGACATTACTGTTATAATTGTATTGCAAATACAAATTCCTAAATACAAGTGTAAATGTCTGATAAACAAACTATTAGAATTTCTATATTTTAAAAAATTTGATAAAATATCCTAATTTTAACATTATGATAAACATATCAGCCATTGTTTAACAATATTATTTCCATATTTTATGCATTCATCGTTATCTTAATAATGCTTTTACGGCAATCTTAATATTTTAATTACTAATTTGATTTTGTTTGCATATGCTTATTGTTCTTTATCTTTTCTATAGCAATAATAATATGATGCTAATGCTAATATCTAAATTGCTTATTTTAAATGTAGACAAGTTATGTATGTTTTTAATGAAACTTATGAATTTTAAATTTTAATTTTATTACAAAGCCAATTTTCTTCTTCAAACTGTATTAATTTTGAATGTTTGGAATAAAAAAAGTGATAAATTCTACCTGAACTACATTTGTATGATCCTTCACTGTTTTCTCAAACCTTTTATCTTAATTTTACTGGATATAGCAGTTGGTATCTTTTATGTGCTAACTTTGTTACTATGCAAGCATCCATATCAAACTTATGCATCTGAAGCAACCCCATCTACTAAATGAGGAATTTCTTTAACAATGGACTTGCTGTTGATAATTTTGTTTCCAAAATTAAAACTGTTTGTGCTACCAGAACAATGTTTGGTTTGAAATTTGTATGGTATGAAAGAAGTAAATAATACTGAGCTAAATTTTAACTATTTTGGTAAATGCTTTTGAAGACATGATGTAGGGTATAATTCATAATGGACCTGAGGCAAACTCAAGTAAAGCTAAAAAGAATTAAGTTTTTATGTGTATAGTACGAAAAATTGACATCACAACTTCATGTTTATTTTGGCCCTTGTATTTCATTGTAAACATAGTCTTTAATATTTTGCTATGATCTTCATCATTGAGTACATCTTCCTACCAAGGCACTTTAAGCATCTTGATGAAACAACTGAAGTGTTTGAGCACAGCGATCCTTTATCCACTTCGCAGAGGTTTTGATTTGGTGATTTTATGTCTCTTTGTTGATTCTGGAACTGGTACAGTGCTGGTGCAAATATTTCTAGATTCAAGAACTGAAAAATATAAGTTGATTTCTGAGATAACAAAGAAATTATGTTGATATGACTAAGGAAAGTCTTTAAACAAAATTCCACCAAACCAGAGAAAACAGTAATTAAGACCCATATCCTTTACAAATGGCGCCACACATGCTACAAAATAAAATATCTGCTAAAGGTAATTGGGGGAGGGGGTAAATTTAATCGAACTTTAACAAGTGATGGGAATCGGCTCAAAAAGGTAATATTAAAGTAAAATTGGAAAGGTACATACTTTTAATTACATTGTTAATGCAATGAATTAACATCAATTTCGCTTCTTAGCTATGTACACCTTGAAAAAACAAAAGGCAATTATTAAGTTTTTTTCTGAGGAACAATATCAATTGTAACAGATTATGAAAATTGCAATCCATGATTTGCTCATCTGAATTTACCGATCAATCTTCAAGTATGTATATCGCTAAACCCCAAACCATGATGTCAAAGTTTTATACTTATCAGTGAGTTGAAAAATTATCAATGTCAACATTTTTATTTTATTATCACATTTTACCTGGACCTTCTGCATTCTCTTTAAGTTTATCTGAGATCTCCCATTGTTCTGTTGTTCCATTTCCCATTGTAATTTTTTTCATTTTAAATCTCTCCTTTTTCTTCTTCTGGTACTAAAACATATGACAAAATACGTTCCATGAGATAATATACATATGACAGACTTGCATTTTTTAATTCTCCTTGTTATTATTAAATTATGATCGGTATTAATTAAAATATCACACATAATGACCTTAAAAATTCACCCCCACCCCCCAGAGTAAAAACTAAAATTGATTTGTTGATCTAATTGATCCAGTTTAGCCAAGTACTGCACATTTATACATAATTCATAGTCAACCTAAAAAAAATATTTAATTTAGCAGTAAGACTAAAAAATTAATTCAATGTACAACTTTATTCAGTTGATTCCCTTTAAAGTGGTAAAATGGAGTTCTTGCCACAAAGTGTATTTTTTTGTAAGTATTTATACAACAGGTTTTTTGGGGTCTGACATGAATTGTTGTAGACTAAATCTGTTTGGCAAACTTAGCCCATAGCAAGCATTATTTTGAAATTTGCCCTGACATTGAGGAAGTTTTGCAAATGTGCATTTATAACATGGACTATCGAGAAGACCCTAAATCGCAGGCTTCTAGCATTTATTCATCTTGATATGACGATTTAATTTGGGCAAATCTGGCTGGTCACATTAATGAAAGCTATTTATTTCAAAAGTTATGACATATATCAGATTACAGGAACTGGGATAAGTGTTAATTGAGATACCAGTGAGTGACTTTGGACCAAAAAATTAAATAAGAATCAGGTTTTCATGTTGGATGGACACAAACAGACCGTATGCTGGTCAACCCTCATTTCAGCAGATATTTTGAAACGTGATGTAGAAATATAAAACTTTGCAAGATGGGCAAGAAACAAGCTCAGATGACTCACGTTTTCTGCCATGCAAAGCACAATTTGATAGTCTATACTTAGGAATCAACACTCTTTCACTTTTTATAAATACATGAAAGTTATGTTTAAAGTCACCTTCATTGCACAGCACTTTCCAACCTTGTCTACGCTGCTTTGAATTCTTTGGAAGTGAAAGTATGCTTACAACCTCCTGTTCGTCTGAATGACATGCTTCATAATGACGTGCTATTTTCCCAATTAATGTACCACAGAAACTGCAAGCGTGCTTTATCTCCCATTTCTGCTTTTTGGATTCATCAGTATGTGCGGCCTGAATTACGATTCCAGCTTGGTTAGAGAATCCTGAACCAGTGATTATGGTATTGCGGTCATCATCTGAAATGTCATTAACCATCTCATTGCTTTGAACATCTAATGTATATTTCAAATGAGACTTCTCTTCACTGCTCTGTTTAGAGAATCCCATATCACTGATTATGGTATTAGTCATCATCTAAATGGTCATTAACCATCTCTTTGCTTTGAACATCAACTGGGAATTTCAAATGAGACTGTTCTTCACTGCATTGATTAAGGAATCCCATATCACTGATTAAGGTACAACAGTCATCATCTGAGTCATTAACCGTCTCTTTGCACTTAACATCAACTGGATATTTCAAATGAAATGGTTCTTCATTGCTTGTCAGAAACTTCCACTCCTTACATGTGTACATTCTTGTAAGCAGCTAACCTAACATCGGTATCAGTATGTTGTTATAACACTGAGGAAACATTGTGGTCCACATTTCTGACACAGCCAACTTCTGGAGTATCATGCTGTATTATGGAGATTTCAGTGTGCCATATTTTGTGATTCTGAAATTTAACTTAGTTTAGTGACTTTTTAAAACTAACTTGTCCCAATTAATTTTGCACAACAAGAATTGTAGTAATGTAAACGTGTTCCCTGTTCACAATCCATCATGAACCATGAGAATTTTCAATCACAAAACTTGAACCCTCATCTTAACAAAGATTCTAAATGACATTCACCTTGTCTTATCAAGCATGTATAAACTCACCACGTACCAATCAAATATACACATGTATATAGTTCAACAGTGTGAGTCAATAATAATTGTAAGCTATAACTCAGAGTGTTGGTTCTTTACCCAAGTGGCCTATGAAAGATCCTAGTGTGAAATAAATTAACTCAAACAATTACTTGAAGGGCTTTGAAGCTATGACAATTGAAAAGAAATTAACCTAAAAATCTAACAATGTGCTCACAAGCAGATCTGGATGGCAACAAAACAGAATTATTAACTTTGTATCAACTCTGTGAAACCATAAAATAGCTTTTAAAAAATGTCATGGCTAGTTATCTGGAGCAAGGATAGGAAATGATGGCAGCTGTATATTATCACTTATCAAGATTTATTTTATAAAGTGTTAGTCACCATTCAGAGCTGGAAACTCCTCCCAACTGTCAACACTGTCACTGCCTTGGCCATCATCTGAATGGAACCATGTAGGATCACCCACATCAGTGTCTATAAAAAAAATAACAAAAAGTTCAAATATGTAAACCGTTAATGATTGGAAACTTAAAAGAAGAGCTTTTGGAACAGTTATGTACTAACATGATGTTGAATCTGATGCAACTGCTGGAGTAGAAAAAACATTTAAAATTGATGTTCTTCTTTTTTTGACATTTTAAACTGGAAAGCTGTTAACTCAAAAAGTATGACTGACTGTGGTCATATTCAGCATAAAATGGGATACTACGACTGCAGGTGTATTCAGGACAGAATGAGGCATTACAACCATAGTCGTATTCTGAATAAAATGGAATAACTAACCAGTTCTAGGACATCTCTCAGGATCCAGATTCCAATTCCATTTGTGCTCCTGGATTTTAAGGGATTTTGTTACTTTGTTCTAAGCAAATTTGAGGGATGTCTTCACTTAAGGCTAGATGTCCCCCCCCCTTAAAGTGCTACATTGTTTTGCAGCACAAGATCTCCAGTGCTGAATTGTTTGAGGATAAAAAAAGAAGATAACTAGTTTTCAAACTGCATGCATTTCAATAAATATTCACGATACACAAACCCCTTTATGAAAAGAATGGTAGATTCCTAAGAGTAGCATCAAGCTATGTGTGTAAGCGTAACATATTTGCATTTACAGGTGTAAATACAGGTAATTCCTCTAATTTTAATATGAAACTCAGATCCAGATCAAACATTGATGAACCAATTATCCGGATGTTTGAGCAACAATCATTTTTCTGTAGTTCTTGCTTTTATTCAATATACTGTGTTTCTGTGCTGTAAAATACCAAAGTGAACAAAATATCATTTCTATTAGGACCATCTCATCTGTTGTTTAGAGATATCATATATCACAGAGGCATTATTTTACTTGTCAACAGTTCATCATATCATCAGACTCACAAGCGTGAACTTGCACACCATATAGATGCTTAAATTTAGTGCCATACAGACTTCTCAAGCAATTCAGTGATATAGCTAAAAAGTCTAATAATTGAATAGATATAATGTATAACTTGACTGCACTCATCCAACAGATGCTGAACTTTATGTCAAAAAGTGTTCTCAAGCACTTCAGTGATAGAGCTGTGGAACTTTCAAGGAAACTGACAGCCCATAAAATTGATACGCTGTTCTGAAGCTCACATGTTTGTGAAATATTTACATGCAACTACAGCGACATTATAGCAGTAAACAGCTCTGGAAGTGTAACAAATGTTTACCTCAAGATTTACCGACACTTAAACTTAAGCAGGTTTAAAAGTGAAAAGATAAGTTATTTAATTTTAAAACATATACCTGCTTTATTGGTCATATTAACTACGTTGCCGAGAGGGGCACTAGCAGTGTCAGCTGAAGCAGCTTGGTTTGTTATCACTGTGGGAATGTTGGCCTCTTCACGAGAGAGGGCACTGGTAGCGATATTTGTTGAACTGCTTGGAGGGGTGTCCGAATTGTTACTTAAGGGGTCAACTTCATTGGTACGTGTGTATGAAACAGCAGAGATGGTGACTGTATCAGACATACATGTAAAACAAACCATTATAAAATTCTCAAAGTACACAATAATAATAATAATAATAATAATAATAATAATAATAATAATATAATAATAATAATAATAATAATAATAATAATAATGAGCACTTTCTATAGCTCTTAATCTTTAGAAGATTTAAATACTTAACAACATCTATAATGATATGATAACAACACAAAAAAAGCCGCAAAAACACCACAAGATCAGAAAACATAAAAATTGCTGAAAAAATATTTAAGGTTGGAAACATTAAGTCTTTAAATTTGTTCTTTCAGTTGGAAAGGTTAGTTTTAAGAGCACTCTTGAATGGAATCACTGTGTCGTTGTGTTCTATTTCAATGGGCAATTTGTTTCACGTTGCTGTGCCCTGGTAGGCAAAAGAACGCTGTCCATATGAATATCTTTTCATAGTGGGAATAATGAGTACAGTCCCACCCGTTTATTTCGACATCCTCGGGCCCGAAGAAATATTGTCGATATAGGAGGATGCTGAGATAAGTGTTTGGGGTGGGGTGGGATGGATGAATAAAGATAAAAGTTAAAATTCGTAAGCAAAGGGTGACCCGTCGTCAGAGAATACCCTTTACACTCTGAGAAAACAATGGGAATTTTGTGTTGGAAATTGTGAGTACATGAAGAGAGATTCAGTGTGAAATACATTTGCACATTGAAAATTACATTTTGGTTACCTTTGTGTAGTAAAATCCAAATTAAAATATTGAATCGATCACATCCTGATGCGAAAAACATTACGGTATTCAACGTCGGCATTAGCACATGGTTGGATAGTTCTTATTTACATGCTTAATGTATAAGTATTTAAATTGGCCTAGATTTCAGGTCAGTCTGTTCCCATCTTATTGAGGCTACCAAGGGTCTAGGACTATTCATAGGGAAGTGAAAAGTGAAAAACTGTCAACAGTACATGTATTAACCGCAAATACTTTTGTATCCGATGTTATGATGAACATTAAAGCGATTGAACCTACCACTTGTTGCAGCAAAGTTCTCCGCACTAAATTTTCTTGCAAATGCTTCATTGAACCATTTTGATGCTTCCTCCACGTCTTCAAATTCAAATGTAGCAGTCTTTTGCTTCTTCCTTTGGGGAGCGCGGTTACCGTAAACGTAGTCTTTCTATATAATAATAATAATAATAATAATAATAATAATGAGGACTCTGTATAGCGCCTAATCTTTCAAAGCTCTAAGCGCTTTACACCATCAATAATGTTATGACTACACTACAGAACAACAAATGACAAAAACAATGAAATTGGAAAATATAAAAATATGCTGAAAACATATAAGATACAAAACATGATTAGGTCGCAAGGTTTGTCCCTGCAGTCGAACCAGGTGGGTTTTGAGAACACTCTAATTTCAATAGACAATTAGTTCCACGTCGCCGGGCCCTGGTACTACCGGGTCCTTGTATGCAAACGAACGTTGTCCATATGACTGTTTTCACCTTGGGAACAATGAGTATAAGATTATGAGAAGAAGAGCGTAAGGATCTAGGTGGTGTATACACATGGGTGAGGCTGGATAGGTATGTTGGACTGGTGTCTGTCATTAAAATATAGCACAGAGAACAAATTTTGTGTTTGATTCTGTATCGAATTCATAGCCAGTGTAGGGTACAGAGCAGTGGTTTGGTGTGCTCTGATCGAGGTACTCTAAATATGACCCGTGCAGCTGTGTTTTGAACTTTTTGATGTTTCTGGAGTAAATATTGTGATGAGCCAGACAGAATTGAGTTACAATAGTCCAGTCTTGAACGTACTAATGAACACACAATTGTTTTCGTGGCATCAACTGAAAGATATTTACGAATGGAACTGATGCGTCCCAATTCACGATATGCAGCCCTGCACATGTTCATGACATATTGGTGCAATGTGAGAGTACTGTCCAGAGTAACACCTAGATTCCGTACTGACTGTGAGAATGTAATGTTGCTGTCGCTGATATTTTTTGTCTGAGGTAAAGGATGTGAATGAGAAAGTCTTTGTGTTGTGATCAGAATAGCCTCAGTTTTATCACCATTCATCTGCAGCTTGTTACATGTCATCCATGATTTCACATCCGAAATGCACTTCTCTACTCCATGGATGGTAGCATCAACTTCAGACTTGTATATTTGGGTGTCATCAGCCTACAATAGGTGCGACACTGGGTGATGAACTATGACACTTGAGAGCGGCTGAATGTACATAATGAAGAGAACAGGTCCAAGACCAAATCCCAGTAGAACACCACAACATACGTCAACTGGGCTGGAGTGTATTCCATTTGCAGATATAATTTGTGTACTGTTGACCAAGTAGGACTTGAACCACTGTTAGGCTATATTCTGAATGCCAAATACATGCTGGAGACAGTGAAGTAATATATCATGGTCTATAGTGTAAAATGCTGCAAATAAATCCAGGAGAGTGAGGATTGTAATCGTTCCACTATCCAAAGCAGAGAGAATGTCACTAAATACTTTCAGAAGAGTAGTTTCCGTACTGTGGCAAGGGCGATATGCAAACTGTACATTCCTAAAATGACTGTTTGAATTCAAATGAGATACTAGTTGAGTTAGAACAACCTTTTCTAAGATTTTGTATATGAATGGGAGATTAGAAACTGGACGGTAGTTCTTTAAATCGTTATGGTCAAGTGTTGCTTTCTTCAGCAGTGGCTTTATGATGGCAGTTTTGAAAATGATGGGAATTCTCCTGATGAGAGAGAGAGATATTAATAACATCAGTCAGTGAAGACAATATTGGGTCTAAGCACTCAAGCAGCAGTGATGTAGGAATTGGATCAAGTTCACAACACTTTGGTACACTTTTCATCACGATTGTCCGTAATAAATCTATAGAAACAGGTTCAAAATGCTCCTAACGGTTGTCGCTGAAATTCTGCATCATACCTGTATGGTGACAAATCAGTTGAAATTGTGCTGTCAAGCGAATCTCTAATGGTATGAACATTGTCATCGAAGAAATTTGCAAATTGGTCTGGCAGGTCTAGTGTAGAAAAGGAAGTGATGTACATTTGTTCCTTGACATTAGTTTGTTAGTTATCTCGAAGAGCTCTTTGCAGCTGGAACTCTCCGTGACCTTATTACTGTAGTGTGATGATTTGGCTAAATGGACTATGTTTGTGACGTTCTTCTTAGCGGCTTCGTAGATTTATTTATGAATAGTGAGTCTGGTGGAAAGCCAAAGCCTCTCTGCTTTTTGGCGATGTCTTTTAGCAGTGCGAAGCTGGTCCCTAACACTGCTGTACCAAGGAGAACACTTTTTTTTATTGATACTCTGCATTTGGTGGCTGGGGCATGTTTTTCAAGCAATGTAAGCATGCAGTTATCAAGTTGTTATAGACCCGGCAGCTTTCACCCTTCCTAAGCGGGTGTTATTTTTAAGTGAAAACATTTCACAGATCTCTTTGCAAGATGTTCATCCTTCAAGTTTCCTAACAGCCAAATATTTAGTTTCCAGAGACTGTAAATTTAATTTGCATTTTACACTGCTGTTGGTAGCCATCGTAAATGTAAAAAAAGTTTAAATTGAAACTTTCACAGCAAAAGAAGGCTTGTTTTAATCACCGATCACTTTCAAAGTCTCGGAAAAGCTTGATTCGTATTTTCACGCAATTTTTATATTTGGGATTTAGAAAATCACGTTTACAGGAGTTCTATATATGCATCAATTTCCTGGAAGGCAAATTTAAGTGCTTGCTAGTCCTGCTTCGTCTACCTGATGATTGGGAAATTGTGTTGATAAATTAGCTGTGCTGATATTTACAATCAGAAAATTCAGTGGCTGAAAGACCCACAGATGTACATGTTGTCATAGTAAAAGTACATCTATGATCTGAAGAACATGACCCACAAGCTAGGCGGCAAGATCAAAGACTTAACTAGCTGCAGAGTGGTGAGAAAATGTGCTGCTATGTTGTTGTTCGTTTTATCCGACTGCGACATTAAAGCCTGGCGGCAAGATCAACTAATTGTTGAACAAAGTATGGGTTGGAACTGGCAGCTTGTCGACATAAAAGATTAGAAAACAAAGGATTTGTTAAAGTGGGGACGAAGGGCTTCTGTCGTCATGTACTTTTATCTTTTATCTCGACGTCGACATAAGTATGACAATTTGATAGTAATAGTAGACCAAGCGACTGGGGCTTTTTTGTCGACATAGGCGATGTCGATCTAAATGGGTAGGTTTGTATATCATACAAATCATATATGTTTTTACAAGCGAAACAAAACAATGCCCTTCCTTAAATTTGACACGTAATTTTAATGTAACTGGCAAAGACAAAACTACCACTGATAATTATGTTATCTTTTATCATCCAAGGCAAATGGATTACAAAAACATGTGACTAATTGCTTAGTGGCCTTGAACTTATTCAAGATTTTCAGCATACCCCATGTTCACTGAGGATATGTTAGAAATGATCCCTATGGACAGCTGGAAAAACTGAAAATTGTCTTATCAACTCCAATACCAAAAAAGTGTATAAAGTCTAGGATGTTACAGAAGTCATTTAAAGCTAAAATATACCAGCTTGTTTGAAATAAAGTGTACATTCTGTATAGATCTTGAAGTGGAGAAAAAAATGTTAAAACTGTTTTCAAATGTTAATCAATTATGCAATATTTCTATACTTTCTACTTAGTATGTTAATACATGTCGATTGGTTGCTTGATGTAATGCTGTCAGAAACATAATCTGAAATGTACAATAAATCATTTATTAAACAAAACCTATCATAGAAAAACCTTTACACCCTATATTATCACAAATTGAGCGTATTTCAACCCTAATTATTGAAATTAATTTTGGGACATACATGCCTTGGAATATAAAGGATTAACACTATCTACTCATTGACAGTATTTAAAAAGAGCTATTTGAACAACACATTATGTACTCACCTCATGTTTAATAGTCTATATCGATAACTTAATTTGTGCAGAAACCACTATTCTATTTTAGTCAGAGTAATCTTAACCTTTGAATTTCTGACCCCAAAATCAATAACCTGCTTCCTTACCCCATTCGGTTAAGGTATGTCATGTATAACTAATGTTACTAAGAAGAAACTAACTTTTTTCTTATTGTCACTGTGACATTGATTTGTCCTTTTGATTCGAAAATGAATAAGTGGAAGCTATACACAATGCTTGGTAAACATAGATGATGGAGATCTAAGTTACTGTTCACCGATTGTCTTGTTTTAGTGAAAATGACCATGACTTTTGGACCCTGAAACCGATACAGTTAGTTCTTCCTTATCTCAAGCACTAGCTATCTACAGATTCTGGTTACTGCATAACTTGGTTAATTGTTCAGAACCATTTTCCTTCTTTCAGTCAGTAATCTTGAAATTTAAGCTTTTGAACCTGAAATCAATAGGGTTTCCCCCTAAAAGCTATCCATGAATTTGGCAACCCTTGATGGTGGATAAGAAAACGTATTGTGCAGAAAACAAAATTGTAACAGGTGAATAACATCATAACATTATACACTCTGCCTTATGGCATATGTATACAATAACTTGAACCAAATCAGCTAGGCCTGTCTTACATCTTGAATAGTTCAAGCTATCCTGTGAGTGTAATACCCTTCTGATGTACAAAGTTTGTGTACATTAAAATGGCTGACATATATTCAGTCTTGTAGAATAAAAATGTCTTGACAATAACGATATGATTACAAGTTTCAAGATGAAAGGTTGTGATTTCAGCTGTGTAAAGATGTTCCTATATTAAAACTAGTTGTACTGCAGTATAAAAGGTTTCAACACCAGCTGAGAATACCTTTTATTAGTTTATATTGAAATGATAAAGAAACTAGTAGACTGAACATATCTCTGAAAAATCAACTTACCACTACTTGCATCAGGAATATACGTTTTATCAAGATCAAATGGATCATAATCAGAGACTTAAATTCGCAAAAGTAATAAACCAATTACAAGTGATCAAAATGTTTATAATAAACATTATGTGTTTTTGAGCAGTAAAAGGAAATTTATAAAATATTCACTTACATGCAATATCAAAACTAAGTACCAAGCTAACCATTTTATCTGAACTTTACAGATCTCCAATGGATCTCTTTCAAAAATATTCTCACTTTTGTTTGTCAACAAGCTCAGCACACAAACTATATGAATAACCTATTTGTATAAAAATTGACTTGAAAAGAAATATCAATCTCACTAGATAAATATCTTTTAAAATTCAAAATTGCGGATATGATTTACTGATTAGCTCATGCAAAACCCACTTAAGATATACAAATAAAATGTTGTAGGCATGTCTGTATGTATCGAGATGATCATAATAAATTTTGATGCAATGGACATGTTGGCTGTGATATTCAGGTAGTTATGTGCCTAGCAATGCAAAGGTCAAATTTCATTAATGGTGTATATTAATTTCATTGGTCAGGTATTATGCATGAGTCGTGTATGGTTTAGGGCATGTCAGCACAATATTGATCACATGGTGCCTATTTAAATTTAGAACAATTTGTCCAAAAACATGTAAACAATATAAACAATAAAAAGGTAATGTTAAAACTTTGTAAAACATATATATATATATATATATATATATATATATATATATATATATATATATATATATATATATATATATATATATATATATATATATACAATAATAGATAATGGTAAAATGTATCAAATCCTTTCAATATAGAATTAAACTGTGTTATAAAAACTCCATTCCCCCCCCAAAAAAAAAAGACCATGATTGTTTCTGGTGGATCATACATTTTACATAACGACGTTGCTCATTACTATATTAAGTGACTGCCTAACCACCAAAATCTACCTAGAATGATCAATATAGCCTAATATAATGTTGATTATGCTCAGTTACAAGTAGATTTAAAAATAAGGAAGACTCCCTTTTCTCTTATTATAAACATGCACTGTACTCTCACTTTTGAATAGTACTATTACATTTTTCAAGGCAGAACTGGTTTTAGCTCGGACAAATTGATACTTAGGGTTCAAATCATAGCATGTACTTGACACCTTGTTTTCCCATTCTGCAGTGCCTCATTTTAGCCTGTGTGATTTTATATGTGTATGATAGCACATGCTGATAATAACCATTTTGTCTGCTTCACAATAAAGACCACTTTTAGAATTTTCTCTTTTCTTCTTGAATATATCTGACATTTTGGCACAAATATTTTCCATTATTCTTGATGGGGAGAACGATTATAATCCTGTCATATCATTATTTTAATTTTAGAGTTTTTGCATGGAAAGGCTACATTAAAGGCGGTTGCATAATATAAACAAAAGCGAATCTATACCATCAAATGCAAAAAATACAATGTAATGATGCCTGCATATCATGATCTACCTTTCTATGACATTTGCCTTGAAAGAAAATTAACTGCATAAACAAAAAAAAAAAGAGAAACAAACAACCACTGACTGCTGTATGGCCAGAATGCGAAGTGTGTTTCATTATAATAAAATGTTCTAAAGTAATTAAAATGACTCTAACATGAAAGAGTTGAAAGAAAAAATGAAAATGCAACAAGAAACTAGGGCACAAAACGTCTGAATATAGGTCACAGAGTATCCAATTCTATGTTATAAAAACTCATCCCCAAACCATTTTAATGTAATTGGTTATTATGAAATATAATCAAGAAAATTTAAGACAAATGGTAATCATGATCAGTGTAGCATGAAATATAGGTCAGTATGACTTACTTTTATAGGTCAGTATGACTTACTTTATAGGTCAGTATGACTTACTTTATAGGTCAGTATGACTTACTTGTATAGGTCAGTATGACTTACTTTGATAGGTCAGTATGACTTACTTTTATAGGTCAGTATGACTTACTTTTATAGGTCAGTATGACTTACTTTATAGGTCAGTATGACTTACTTTGATAGGTCAGTATGACTTACTTTTATAGGTCAGTATGACTTATTTTTGTAGGTCAGTATGACTTACTTTATAGGTCAGTATGACTTACTTCATAGGTCAGTATGACTTACGTTATAGGTCAGTATGACTTACTTTTATAGGTCTGTATGACTTACTTTATAGGTCTGTATGACTTACTTTTATAGGTCAGTATGACTTACTTTTATGGTGATGTTGCATTACTATCAGCAAAATAGAACTTGAACTTTAAGTGCAAAATGTTTCCATTAGTCGGACTAACAGATACCATCTATCTATGGGTTGGAACCTGCTTTGCGATCCGGCCAACGACAAAAAAGTGAAGAAACTGCTTTGTGGTAAATCAAATAGCTATCGTTGATCAAGTTTTGTATTTACCAGTGCAGCTGCAAATGTTTTTAAAATAAAAAAATATTTAAGAGAAAACAACAAAACAAACCAAGAGATCCTTTTTTGTAGAGTACAACTTTTGTTTAAACAAAGTAAAAATATTAACAGTGAAGTTAATCTATACTTGAATATTGAGGCTGGTCTAGGTTGTGGACAGACAAATGGTCACCAAAGTGAATGCTTATTAAAGCTTCTGCCAAGGTGGCTCAGCAACAAAAAAAAAACAGCAGTTACCAATAAACGAATGCATCTCATTATTATTTCCTTGGTTTTTTCTACATAAAAAACAACAAGTAACTACAAATATGTTCAATGAACATAAATGCAAGACAAAACCAACCCTTTGTTGAACCTTAATACTTGAAAAAATGACAGGTGCAACACTTTGTTTGACAGATGGATAGATGGATGAACAAACCATATGCTTTTTCCGCATCAAGGATGGGGAATACAAAAATAGAATTACATGAAACTGGCCAAAAAGAACAAGATAAAATATTTATGTGGCTTTGATTTAAGACAAATACTTAATATTGAGCTTTCATTTAGCAACTATAACTACTCTCAGAAATTTCATAAAAACGTAAGAAAATGAACGAGAAATTTTATTGTGGCATGTAAGAGGTTATGTTGGCAAAACATGTATTGCAGTTTATAATAATGCATGTGAACAAACAATTACTTTAAAATGCAGATGAAATGGTGATGCCATCATCATCATTGCGGCTGTAGAAATCATCATTGCTGCTGTAGAAGTCATACCTTAGGGATCAAAAGCTTTTACAAGGTCTTTGGATTCTAGCAAGTACATCAACATGTGGCTCAAAGTGAAGCCCTGACAAAACAGATTTCACAAATTAAGAATTTATATGATGAATACACTGTCAAAAACACAACCTGAAGGGCACTGATGTCAATATACAGAAACTGTTGTCTTGTGTATCAAATATCCATGATAATCTCAAAACATACTTTTTCCTCTACCACAGATTTCCTGTTTCATCTCCATATTCACAAACCAATTCTTCCCCTTTCCTTATATCCCTTAGAGCAAAAAGACTTAATCGTGGCTTCTTCTGATTCTGAAACTTTTTCAACTTCATGACACAGTTTGGTGGCTTCGGATAAGCGTCATTTACATATTGACAGAGTCTGCCTTGTGTTCATTGTAGCATCTATGCTATAATATAAAAAGTAGAAGCTAAATTCACAAATTACCACTTCATTTCCTCAAATAATAAATGTTCCATTCAATATCCTATATTTCCAATGTTTTTATAGTATGTCAGTAATAAACAAGGATTCTGTTTAAAATTTTTCTCAGAGGGTCAAAAGTTTAATGTTGATTCACAGTTAAAAAGTTAATCACCATATTAAACAAAGCAAGGTGAAATGTGAATGATGTATGTTAAATTAATTTACAAGAGATTAACTTCAAACCTTCCAAATCACCACAATTTCAAACTTGCAAGATAATCAGGTCAAAATTCTGAAGTCATATTACTCACAACATCACCATGTATATGCACTGTTATGTATCAATCAAACCAACCTCGCTCCAATATATTTTTTTCTTCAGCCATTCATTATGTCAGATCAGTGGTAGTCAATCCCACAAACCATCAGCACCACTATCTGATCATAATGCCTTTGAAAGCTAACTCCAATATAATTTTGCATCAGTTTTTTCTTCTTACATTTCTGAAATCATTACATGGCTACGGAATTAATATGCTAAAAATCTGACACCATTATATTAATTATTTACTTAAAACTCAGTAATGCATATCAGCTTTATATCATTAAAACGTATATGGGTCAATTGATATGACTTTGAAACAGAACCACTTATGCAAGGTTGCTATTATAATTAAAGAATGCTACTCTCTTTTTTGATGTGTATTAATTAGTACAAATCATACCATTAGGAATTTTATTAGATAGTTCCAGCATTGAACATAACATATAATCAATTCTCTTCTCTTTACTTTCTGTCTTCAGCACAAAAGGAACATTCATGGTTGTAATGAGTTTGAAGATAAACTTTAAAAATAACACAGATTTGACTTTTACATTGAATCCTCCAAAATGTCCACGATGTTTACAGTGTCATTATTTAGATTTAGATGGCATAGTTCACATTATTTTAAATGCAGCTTAATGGGGAATAGGTTTGTCGGGGTATCTATAAATACCAAAGTACGCAAAGAAAAGAGAATACTACTTTCATTAACATCAACATATATTCAAATCATATCCAAACACTTCAATGAATATCAAATAGGAAAATGTCGTTATTTGTTTCAACTCTATATAGAGGATATTTGCTTGAAACGAGTGAATAACGGATATATTTCATCGAGTGGATGGAAAACTCAGTATTTTCACGAGTGGCGAAGCCACGAGTGAAAATACCAGAGTTTTTTATCCAAGAGATGAAATGTATCCATTATTCACTCGTTTCAAGCAAATATTCTTTTTATTTTATGCTCACATACGTTGGCTACCTCAAATCTGCTCTTTCACTCGTTTATTCACTCGTTTCAAGCAAATATTTTGACCCAAAAATGTAGTTCCTGTAGTGAAAAAATATTGTTATTTTTTCACTGTTATTTTTTCACTGTTATTTTTTCACCGCAGTGAAATATCAATATTATTTTAACTAGAAAATCAAGTAATTCACTGCTGAGCATAAAATAAATGTTTCTATTGCTGAGAGGTTTTGATTGTGGTTTCAAATAAAGTATGCAAGTACAAATATTAAATTACCCTAACTTGAGCATATACGCCTCAAAATTTGGTTTGAGGTGTTTAATTTGGAATGTTTGTACACAGAAGATTTGAAAGCATGTTAAAATAAAGTGTGGCCAAGCAGAAAGATGAAGTCCAAGCATTGCACAATGTGGTTATATCGCAAAAACTTTGGTTATGGAATCTTATTTCTAAAAATAAAAACAATATATTAATAAACATATATATTAATAAACATACCACTCTTGTTCCCCATTAAATCTGTATAAAAAGAAATAGAACTTTTTCATCCCATCTTATATTTCCTTTCACGTTCTTCTACCTCTTGGATATGTATGCGCTCTCCAAAATACTCTAACAAAAAATCTCCTTTTTTCCATATCTCGTCAGCGAAAACACCATAACCTGAAAAATACCATATGGACCTAGATTGCTTCCTGTTTTCTGTACAAAAGGCTTATATACTGCTATAATTTGGTAATTTGTAAATCTAATACAATTTTATTTTCATTTCCAGAATTCAGTAAAACAATACCAGTAAATTGTCAACAATAGGAATGCAATAAAAAGCTAGTAGCAAAATGACTAAAATTTCAGAAAGACCAAGCTTTTTCATACTACAGTAGTGCAAATATAATATACCTAGTAGGAGTACCATATATGGCCGTCTTTGTATCCCAGTGACTTTCTCTTCTGACTGTTTGGCCATCAATGTTGATGTCAAACATATAGTTATACATTTCACTCAAATTTATACCCAATCCATAGTTTATATACCCTTCCTCGTATTACTTACATTTCTTTTCCACCTGTTTTACTCTATTCAAAGTTGTCATAATTTATTTGTAAAAGACATATTTGCAAAAATGTTAGTGTAATATGATGTGATTTAGAATTTTAACATAGATTTAACACTTTTAGCATATTGCAACAATGTCTGCAATGTTGCAGTTTATAGTGATGTCTAGCACTGGGGTAGATTTTAATGATTTGTGAAGTGATTTGGATTTTTAACGTAGCTTTAAAACAATTTAAGTAAAATATATACGATATCTGCTATGTGGCAGTAAATAGTGAAGTCTAGCAAAGGGGCATCATGCGGCAGACATGTAGAATGATATCCCATCCAGACACATTATCTGTGTCACCTCGAACGATTCCACAACAAATAAACAATGTGTAAATCTAGTCATCTCTGAATTAAGTTTATTTGGCAACACCTTTCAGGTTTGTCTGAAAAAGAAACACTCTGTAAATAAGATATAATGACATTCAAATTTATTGTGTTAGGGTATTTTTGTAAGTTTCATGGATAAACAAATTAAAGACAATTTGATATGAGTTTTGGGAACATCCTGCAACCAATGTCTGGTTGCTCAGAGAATATGCCAATAAAAACCTTTGAACTACCTGACACCACTGAAGAGAGCCTGGTCTTCTTCAGCAAAACAAATCACAAAAAATATACCTCAATCTTAATTTATGCACAGTTAACTTTGTAGTCAGAAATATATTTGAGGCTAAAGCCGTCTTTGTCCAATCCCACATGGCACCAACATTCTGCATCTTTTCCTGGGTCCACACGTTTGCTTCTTTTCTACAATCAAAACTTTATTATTATTGATCATAAAAAAAACAAACTATATCAAATGTTAAATATACACTGTTTTTCATTACTCTATCAAGATGTGATGCATGCAGTCTCAATGCTCTGTATATTCTAAATTTGGAGGAATAATTATATATGTGGAAAAGACGTTTATTATTTATTCAAAAGTTATTTTCCTTGGTGAGTTTTGCAGAACATTTCATTTCTCGTATCACTGGTTCAACACAAAAATTCTGCCTTGTCTCAAGGCTATTGTAACACAAATCAGGGCTAAATCAGGCCATGGATCGAGGGGTGGAAAGGGCACAAAAGCAAAAGTATATGTGACTATTTACTCAAAGTGTGCATAATACAAAATGAGAATAAGATGGTGGCCGAATTTAAGTGACGTGAATATATATAGGGCCACCCACGACTACCCTCTACACACACACACACACACACACACACACACACACGAATTGGTACATGTACATGAATACTGTTTATATGTATATGTCTATTGTATAGCATGAATAGAGTATCAACATCGTGTACTCGCCTACGAACCTACTCATTTACATGGAATCCACAATTCAAGTGATTCCATTGAAAAATGTGCACACACATAGCTTTAATCTGTTCAATAATTTTGTCACAGGACATATTGATCTGAATTCAGTGAGAAAACTTAGCACACTCACGTAACGAATGACAAAGCACATTTACTTTTCAGTACGTCCCAAGTCGGTAGAAGTTAGTTTGCGTTTTAAGCCGCCGTTGGTAGCGTTCGTAAGCATAAACGTTTTCCCAACAAAAGAGAAACTTTCATGGCACAGTTAACGTGTTCCAGTCACGTCAGAAAATACAAAAATCCATCAGATTCCATCACTTTTGAGTTTGGTACTGACTTCCTTTGAATAAAAGCACTTTATTTATATTGAAAGATTGTAGTCGGCTTTCATTGATGATGGGTGCATGCTTTATATATATGTGTGTGTGTGTGTGTGTGTGTGTGTGTGTGTGTGTGTGTGTGTGTGTGTGTGTGTGTTTGTGTGTGTGTAGAGGGTAGCCTTGTGTGGCCCTAATGTAAATATTACATATAATGGAAGGTGAAAATGCAAGAAATCTCATATCATACATGATCTCGTTCTATGACTATATATATATATATATATATATATATATATATATATATATATACCCACACACACAGTGTGACCCCGCTATAAGGCGGTATTTGCGAGCCAAAGAACCCCACCGCGTCATAGTGCGAACCGCGTTATAAGGAACCGGGTCAATTAGCTGAAGAAAATAATGCATGTACCCTCAAATATTGCGGGGGATTAGGTAATAATTACAAGCGGTAAAATACGTGCTTCATCGGCACAGTTACGATCTTAAATTGATGCATATTAAATGAGAAATACACCTTTAGTGAAGACATATGTAATAGCATACTTTATTTTGAGAATTACGAATTGGTACATGTACTTGAATACTGTTTATATATACATGTATATTGTATAGCACGAATAGAGTATCAACACCGTGTACTCGCCTACGAACTTCATCATATACAATGAATCCACAATACAAGTGATTCCATCGAAAATGTGCACACACACAGCTTTAATCTATTCAATAACTTTGTCACAGGTCATATTGATCTGAAATCAGTGGGAAAATATAGCACACTCACGTAACGAATGACAAAGCACATTTACTTTTCAGTACGTCCCAAGTCGGTAAAAGTTAGTTTGCGTTTTAAGGCGCCACATATACGCATCTATAACCAGCTGATCTATCGCTATTGCAACCTTTATTAGGGTAATTTAATTCTTTTTTCCCATCAGAAAATTGTTTATTGTTAGAAAAAAAGTTAAGCCATCCATTTTGACGCGACATTGAAATCAGATTCATTTCATTTTGTAATTAAGATTAGTGTATTCATTTTAAATCACAATAAGTCATGATTACTGTATCAGATAACTCGGAATTAGCTGATTGCATTATGCGGGGTTGGCGACGAATTCACCCTATTTCCAAAAACGTCATGTATGTAGCAATGTCCGGTAATCTTGTTAGTCGTTGATTGTAATGATTGTTGAAGAGACTTGGTCCTGATTGGTCATGGTGCAATTGCCGTAAAGTCTAGAAAAAAATACATGTTTCATTTTATATCAGCATGCAATATCCTGCAATTAAGAAGAAGTATCTTCCTTTTAGTTTTTTCTTTTACTGAATAGTATGTAATATTTTCATATCATATAGAACTCACAAGGAAATTAATGCAAACTATTTGTTTCTCCAGAATTCGATAGTTTTTTGCGTAATATTTGCGTTAAAAAATGACTTTTAACAATGCATTCATTTCAAAAGGTAAACACTAGTTTGAAATACGTCAAAAAGTGTGACACGGGTTGATGCTAAAGGTAATTAATTCTAAAAGAGATGAATTATTACCAAATAACAAAGATTTTAATGAATTTAAATCTTGATGGAGTGCAGCCATTCTTCTTGTCACTCTTCCAATTCCACAAACTGCATAGAGGTAAATATGTGGTAAATATCGGTGCTGGCACTAGCTCCTGTTATTGGTCTGTGTTCTTAAACTAAGTAACAGAAAAAAAGTAAAAAGCTATACAGTTTTAATAATTCAACAAATGATTTAATTTTATATTTTACACAAAGTGAAACATTTAAAAAGCAGATAACAGTATCGTAATTAAATCTCAAATAATCGTAAAAAAGTTGCATTTTAAGTCCAAAAGTATAGATTATACAGAAAGAATTATATTTGTGTCCCAAATCAATTCCAGTTGTGCATGTATATAGCCAGTTGTGTATGTATATAGCCAGAACAAATGCTAAGTTATTAACAACCTTGATGTATCACAGTCATAAACCAAAAAATGTCCACAAATTCATTCACGATAATTCCAAGAGTGGAAGTTAGTCCTGATGTCAAAGATCATTTTGTTTGTTTGCTTGTTTGCTTGATTAGGATTTTTAACGTAGCTTTGACAATGTTTCAGTCATATCGCTACGATGTCTGCAGTGAGGCGGTTTATAGTGATGTCTAGCACTGAGACATCATGCCGCAGACATGTAGCATGATGTCTCACCCAGTCATATTATCCTGACACCAGGCTGACCAGTCCTAACATTAACCTCTTAATGCTGAGCGTCAAGCGAGGCAGCTGTTAGTACTATTTTTGTAAGTCTTTGGTATGACTCGACCGGGGATCGAACCGACGACCTGCCGCTTCCGGGGCAGACGCTCTAACCACTAGGCCACCGGAGCGGTTAAGATCATCATTTTGTAATTCTAATAAATAATATAAATAAATAAATACAAATCTCTCCGCAGAACATATTTCGATTCCACTTAGACTGATATTCAGATATGGAATGAGTAATTTTGAAGTAAACAACATCCTTGTAGATACAAAAAATGAGGACACAATAACAAAACCAGGATGATGGCCTGATTTTCCTCAAATTCATAAATAACTTGCTTTTAGAACATACTTGATTTCTAAAAAGAATAGACTTTCACCTCATTATCTCAAAGTAATAATTATCTTTTATATTTTCTATTGTGCATTTCATACCGATATACATCCATCTGATGTTTAAAAACTTCTTTTAATTATTTTTCAATGAAATAATCTAAGGGCAAAAAAAATAACTTCCGTTTCTTACAGGTAATTTATTTCCATTACCTTTGTTTTCCATATTTTTCATGGGATATTTTGGTCAAAATCATCCAAATGTATAATCCACTGATCACGTTCCTCAACAAGTAGATCGTTCATAAAAGTTTTTTTTTCTTAAAATGGTGAACTGTATACTATTTTATTTGTAGGCACTTCTCGTTCTTTAGCTGTATAAGGTATCGGTCTTTAAAGTGTCCCCACCCAAACCATCTTAAAATGTAAAAGGCATTTTGTATTTCTGTATCTACATAGTGTGTTTTTCTGTAAAACAAATCGAACAAAATTTGGAAGAAAAAGTATTATTTTTGTTTTGGGGTCGCCCGTTTCTATTTGCATTTTATTATTTTATGGTGGGTCGTACTCACATGGGAATGTAGCTGGTCCCTTTATTTTCCTTCCATGTATGTTTTATTTAAAATGATATACAGGTACCTCCTCAGAGACTATGCATTGTTGTCGGTTTCTCTATTACGATCAGTTAATTTTAGTGATCTTTGCCAATGATCAGTCTAATTCCTGTGTGTTTGTTTGTTTGTTTGATTAGGACTTTTAACGTAGCTTTAACAATGTTTCAGTCATATCGGAACGTGAGTCAGTTTATAGTGATGTCTAGCACTGGGGCATCATGCCGCAGGCATATAGCGTAAACATCTTACCCAGTCACATTATCCTGGCACCAGGCCGACCAGTCCTAACACTAACCTCTTAATGCTGAGCGTCAAGCGAGGCAGCTGTTAGTACCATTTTTGTAAGACTTTGGTATGATTCGGCCGGGGTTCGACCCCACGATCACCCGCTGCCGCGGCCATTGCTCGAACCACTAGGCCACCGGAGCGGTTAATTCCTCTGTGTGTTATAGGTATATTCAGTATTGATTAAATCACTGTATATTGTGTTTGTGTTAGGTCTAACCATTTCATATATTTTAGTTTACTTTAAATATGTTTTTTAATGTATGTTTAATTTACATACAAATAGAGAATAAACATGTAAGGTAAAATAGATATGTAAAGTTATGTGTTTGGAATGTTCTCCAGTGTATATATATATATATATATATATATATATATATATATATATATATATATATATATATATATATATATATATATATATATATATATATATATATAAAGATAGAGAGAGAGAGAGAGAGAGAGATAGAGAGAGAGAGTGAGATATATGTATTGCGTCGTTGTATACATATGTATTTCCCCCGTCTTCCCCCCCCCCCTTAATA
The DNA here is from genome assembly GCA_029339505.1 of Unio delphinus. Lineage (NCBI taxonomy): Eukaryota > Metazoa > Mollusca > Bivalvia > Unionida > Unionidae > Unio > Unio delphinus. Next base: position 930,524 of record JAQISU010000059.1, on the reverse strand, counting down.
ATTGTATAATATGAGAGGGTTTATACATGTAAATCACTCAACACTGCATCCTGTTTAACATAACTACGTACTAAACACTTGTCAAAGACGGATGTTAGCAATTAACGTCTTATCCAGTGACTCAATCACATACTTAATGTTGTAAATAACTTATTCTAGAAGGAGATAACTAGGTCACTGATAGTGAATGTAGTTCCATGACTGTGTGTTTATGACATGGTACAGTGTGTGTGTGTGTGTGTGTGTGTGTGTGTGTGTGTGTGTGTGTGTGTGTTTATGATATGGTTCAATGTGTGATTGTCTTATGGTTCAATATTGTTTGCGCTTGCGGCATGTTTCAGTATGTGCGCTTATGGCATGGTTCAATGCCTGTGTGTATGGTTTGGGCATGGTTTAGTATCTGTGTGTGTATGCTTGTGGTATAGTTCAATGTCTTTATGTCCTTATAACATGGTGCAATGTCAGTGTTTGATTGTGGCATGGTTCAATAACTGTAATTTTGGTGTGGGTCAATGTCAGTGTTTGATTGTGGCATGGTTCAATAACTGTAATTTTGGTGTGGGTCAATGTCAGTGTGTGATTGTGGCATGGTTCAATAACTGTAATTTTGGTGTGGGTCAATGTAAGTGTGTGATTGTGGCATGGTTCAATAACTGTAATTTTGGGGTGGGTCAATGTCAGTGTTTGATTATGGCATGGTTCAATAGCTGTAATTTTGGTTTGGGCCAATGTCAGTGTGTGATTGTGGCATGGTTCAATAACTGTAATTTTGGTGTGGGTCAATGTAAGTGTGTGATTGTGGCATGGTTCAATAACTGGAATTTTAGTGTGGGTCAATGTCAGTGTGTGATTGTGGCATGGTTCAATAACTGTAATTTTGGTGTGCGTCAATGTCAGTGTTTGATTGTTGCATGGTTCAGTAACTGTAATTTTGGTGTGGGTCAATGTCAGTGTTTGATTATGGCATGGTTCAATAGCTGTAATTTTGGTTTGGGCCAATGTCAGTGTTTGATTGTGGGATGGTTCAATAACTGTAATTTTGGTGTGGGTCAATGTCAGTGTGTGATTGTGGCATGGTTCAATAACTGTAATTTTGGTGTGGGTCGTCAATGTCAGTGTTTGATTGTGGCATGGTTCAATAACTATAATTTTGGTGTGGATCAATGTCAGTATATGATCGTGGCATGGCTCAATAACTGTAATTGTGGTGTGGGTCATTGTCAGTGTGTGATTGTGACATGTTTTAGTGAGTGTTTATGGCATGGTTAAATATGTAATTGTGGTTCAATATCTGTGCGTGTGCTTGTGTCATTTTTCAATTTTGAAAGTGCTTGTGGAATGGTTTACTGTATGTGTGTGCCTATGGCATGGATCAATATATGTGTGTGCTTGTGTCATGGTTTAATGTGCGAATGCTTGTTGCACGGTTTCACTTTGTGTGTGCTTGTGGCATTGTTCAGTGTCGATGTGTGCTTGTGGCCTATTTTGATATATGTGTGTGTTTTTGGCATTGTTCAATGTATGTGTGTGCTTGTGACTTGGCTGAATGTATATGTGTGCTTGTAGCTTATTTTGATGTCTGTATGTGCTTGTGGCTTGGTTTTATGTTTGCATATGGCATGGTTCCATGTCTGTGTGTACTTCTGGTATTGCTTTCATGTCCGATGTGTGCTTGTGGCATGGTTCAATGTATGTATTTGCTTGTGGCTGGGTTTGATATATGTGTGTGCTTGTGGCTTGGTTTGATATATGTGTGTGATTGTGGCTTGGTTTGATATATGTGTGTACTTGTGGCTTAGTTTAATGCATGTGTTCTTGTGACTTAGTATTATGTATGTGTGTGCATGTGAATCGGTTTGATGCATGTATGCTTATGGCATGGTTATGTGTTTGTGTGTGCACTTGTGGCCTAGTTCGATGTATGTGTGTAATTATTGCATGGTTCAATGGCTGTGTGTGCTTGTGGCTTGGTTTGATATATGTGTGTTGCTTCTGGCTTGGTTTGATGTATGTGTGTGCTGATGGCTTGGTTTGATGTATGTTTGTGCTTGTGCCATGGTTCAATGTTTGTGTGTGCTTGTGGCTTCATTTGATATATGTATGTCCTTGTGGCTTGGTTTGATGTAAGTATGTGCTTGTGACATGGTTCAATGTCTGTGTGTGCTTGTGGCTTGGTTTGATGTCTGTATGTGTATGTGTGGCTTGACTTGATATATCATCATGCATGTGGCTTGGTTTGATGTATGTGTGTGCTTATGGTATTGCTTTCGTGTCTGTGTGTGCTTGTAGCTTGGTTTGATGTCTGTCTTCTTCTGGCATGGTCGAAACTCGACTCCACAACATCATTGAGAAAGAGAGTGACTGGGGTGAAGGAGAGAGAAATAGTAATAATAAATGAACTCGAATTCTTCAATTGCAGGTAAATAATTTAAAAATTGCATCTTTTCAGTGAGAATTGGGCTGATGTATTTTGAGCAGATACAAGAACGTACATTAAATGTGTGGGAGAAAGAAAGGAAAAACCTATCCAACTGATATATACAAATGTATCTTCCTGAAAGTCTGATTTTGTGATGAAGAAATGGTCATTAGCAAGCACTTAACCAAACATCACATGTGCATATAACTTAATTAAATATACAAGAAGCAACAGCTAGAATTACAAAAACAGAGCCAATAATTAAATTATTACAAGTTAATGCAAAAGGAGCAAAAGATCTCGGTACAAAACGACCTTGCTTTTAAAAAGAAAACCGAACGAACTGGATTTGGTACGAAGCATCCGGGTTTTAAACTTTGGGTATGATTTGAGTGTATTTGGGTGGATTTGGGGCTGATTTTAGTGGATATGGGTGGATTTGGGTGTTTCGTAACACCGTATAATGAGTCATTCTGATGAAAGTGTAGCCATCGTCGTTGCTGAAAGACTACGCGGAAAAGATACAACTTACTTCTGGACGGTGTGAATTCTTCACTCCCGTTTGCATTCTGAGATGGAGCCTCAGTTCTGCTGGATTTTACACACGGCTTGATCAATATCTTGGTATCCGTCCGTCTACGTGAGACGATAGCGTGCCCACCATTAAGGATCACTGCAATCTCACCCCTGTCTGCGTGGGTTTGAGTCTCGGGATCAGCCAATGTGGTTATGTGAAATAGCTTGCCGGTAGCTTCTCGTGGGTCAGTCGTTATTTCCGTTTATTTTCCAGGTTCTTCCTCCATCATTAATACTGCAACTGTTCCTTCTTTTTGGCTCTTTTTTGAGCATGCTTCCTATTTCTGTCATCCTCAGCTTTGCTAACTCCCTGCTTGACAGCTAGGCGCCAGATGAGACGGTCAATAGCAAAGCTCTCCCAATTGTTGACATTGATGTTGGTCGTCTTTATGTCCCCCTTGCAAACGTTTTTGTAACGCAGGCGTGGGTGTCCAGCTGGTCGTGTACCTTCTGCTAGTTCGCCATATATTATGTCCTTAGGGATGCGGCCCGGGTACATTCTCTTGACATGGCCGAACCAGCGAAGCCGCCTCTCACTGAGAATGGCGAACATGCTGTTGATGTTGGCGCGTTCTAGAACCTCTATGTTCGGTACTTTGTCCTGCCACTTGAAGTGCATAATGCGCCGCAGACATCTCAGGTGGAAGCTGTTTTCTCTCGTGACTTGCATAGATGGTCTCTGTTTCCTGCTGTAGAAGACTGAGCTGAGCACACAGGCTTGGTAGACACGCAGTTTGGTCTTCTCGGTGAGGTTGGAGTTGTTAAATAACCTCTGGTTAAGTCTGGCCATCACTGCAGTTGCCTTGGCAATCCTACCATTAACCTCATAATCAATTGAGAGTGAGATGGAGATGTTGGACCCGACGTATGTGAAGTTCTCGACAACTTCCAAGTTGTATCCATCGCTGGTGACAGTGGGAGGGGAGTCTGCATCGTGAGCCATGACGTTTGTTTTCTTCAAGCTGATGGTCAGTCCAAATTCCTTGCATGCATTGGAGAGGCGGCATACCAGTTGCTGCAGTCCATCTTCCGTGTGGGATGTCAAAGCTGCATCATCGGCAAAAAAGCAATTCACAGATGAGTACCTTTGTGATTTTAGTCTTAGCACGGAGACGGGTGATGTTCAACAGCTTTACGTCGGCCCTGGTATGGATGTACACTCCATCGCTGCAGCGCTTGAAGGCATACTGGAGAAGCAAGGATAAGAATATGGCGAAGAGCGTCGGCGCACGCACACAGCCTTGTTTGACTCCGCTGATTACTGGAAAGGCCACTGATGTTGCGCCATTGAAGCACAATGTGCTGTGCATCTTCTCGTGGAATGACATGATAACAACAAGTAGAAGTGGGGCGGGGGGGGGGGGAAGCCAATCTTCTGCACTGCGACTGACCTGGTCAAATGCCTCCGTCAGGTCTATGGAGGCAATGTAGAGGGGCATCTGCTGCTCATGACACTTCTCCTGCAGCTGAACTTGATCCAGTTCCGACATCACTGCTGCTTGAGTGCTTAGATCCAATATTGACTTCACTAACTGATGTTATTAATATCTCTCTCTCATCGGGGGAAGTCCCATCATTTTTCAAAACTGCCATCGTAAGACTACTGCTGCAGAAACCAACACTCGACCATAATGATTTAAAGAATTACCGCCCAGTTTCTAATCTGTCATTCATATAAAAAATCTTAGAAAAGGTTGTTCTAACCCAACTTGTATCTCATTTGAATCAAACAGTCATTTTAGCAGTGTACAGTCTGCATATCGCCCTTGCCACAGTACGGAAACTACCCTTCTGAAATTATTTAATGACAATCTCTCTGCTTTGGATAGTGGCAAAAATTACAGTCTTCACTCTCCTGGATTTATCTGCAGCATTTGACACAATAGACCATAATATATTATTTAACTTTCTCCAGCATGTATTTGGCATTCAGAATATGGTAGTTCAAGTCCTACTGAGTCGACAGGACACATAGTATGTCTGCAAATGAAATGCACTCCAGCCCAGTTGACGTATGTTGTGATCTTCCATAGGGATATGTTACTGGACCTGTTCTGTTTATTCTATACACTCAGCCGCTCTCAAGTTTCATAGATCATCACCCGGTGTTGCACCAATTGTATCCTGATGACACCCAAACATACAAGTCTAGGCACCCAACTGAAGTTGATGCTACCATCCATGGAGTTGAGAGGTGCATTTAGGATGTGAAATCATGGACGACATGTAACAAGCTGCAGATGAATGATGATAAAACTGAGGCTATTCTGATCACAACACAAAGACTTTCTCATTAACATACTTGACCTCAGACAATACATATCAGCAACACCAACGTTAAATTCTCACAGTCAGTACGAAACCTAGGCGTTACTCTAGACAGTACTCTCACATTGCACCAAAATGTCATGAACATATGCAAGGCTGCATATCTTGAATTGAGACGCATCTGTTCTATTCAGTTCATGCCACTAAAAACACTTGTGTGTTCATTAGTACTTCCAAGACTAGACTATTGTATGTCAGTTATTTTTTGGTTCGTCACAAAATTTGCTCCAGAAACTTCAAAAAGTTCAAAACACAGCTGCACGGATCATCTTTAGAGTACCTCGATCAGAGCGCACCAATCCACTGCTCTCTATCCTATACTGGCTATCGATTCGATACAGAATCAAACACAACATTTGTTTTCTGTGCTATGTTTCAATGGCAGACTCCAGTCCAACTTACCTATCCAGCCTCACCCATGTGTATACACCACCTAGATACTTACGCTCTTCTTCTGATATTCGTATACTCATTATTCTCACGGTGAAAACAAAGTCATATGGACAACGTTCGTTTGCATACCAGGGCCCGGCGACGTGGAACGAATTGCCCATTGCAATTAGACACAAAGATACAGAAATCCCTTTTAAGAGTGCTCTTAAACCTTACCTGTTTCGACTGCAGGGACACACTTAGATACCTAATCGTGTTTATTATCTTATATGTTTTCAGCATGTTTTTATGTTTTCCAATTTCATTGTTTCTGTCATTTGTTTTTCTGTAGTGTAGTCATATCATTATAGAGTTTCGAAAGATTAGGCGCTATAGAAAGTCCTCATTATTATTATTTTTATCATTATTATTATTATTATTATTATTATTATTATTATTATTATTATAAAATGTCCCATAGGGTATCCATTTATCATAACGGTAAACAAGTTTTCTGCCAGTGCTTGCAAAGTCAGCTCTCACATTGTTTTCAAATCGACAATCCTAGTGATTGAGCCCTAAATTTGCATCCTCTTTCTGTGGCAAGCAAAGGCCTGTCTATTCCTGTAAATAATTTACCATAATCCTATAGCTTGTGTTTCCATGAGAGAACTCATTGATTGAGAATTGACTGTGGTACAGTGGCAAGTAACAGTAGGTGGTTATTTCAAATTGCCGCACAAATGACATGTTAAGCTGAAGCTCATACTAAATCTAATCATCTGCTTATGACAGCGGGTCCAAGGAAAGAGAGTCGGATGATATTTATGATGAAGATTTACTAGACAACTATGGGGGATTTCAGATCATTAGTTAGACTGTGAGGATGAATTTTTGGACTTTGTAAAAGATGACATTACATAGTGATAGTTATAATATACTGTGTGAATACAAAAAAAAATGTGGACTTAGCGTCAGGTTTGCATACATGTAATACAATTTCACTATGTCATGTACCCGCGTAACCGATCGTAAGAATCGTTAGCCTGTACAAGGTTTCAAAACGTTTGACGGCTTTACCACCTGGAAAACTTGAAGAAACACATTACTACTCTCTTATAAACTCCCCTCAACCACCCCCGTATTCTCTGTCTGTCTCTCTTTCAGCTGCTTCATGGTATCATCGAAAGAATATGCACACGTGTAAAGCCCGACTCAGCACGGGTTATCGTAGATAAAGCATAGAAAGCATCAAATTAGGCATGTATCCGAGATCAGTAATAGCTCTGTATATTCTAAAATTGGAGGAATAATTATATATGTAGAAAAGACCTTTATTATTTATTCAAAAGTTATTTTCCTTGGTGAGTTTTGCAGAACATTTCATTTCTCCAATCACTGGTTCAACACAAAAATGTTGCTTGTCTCAATGCTATTGTAACACAAATCAGGGCCAGATCACGCCATGGGTCGAGGGGTGGAATGGGCACAAAAGCAAAAGTATATGTGACTTTGCCCAACACGAATCTTTGCCAATAGGATTTGCAAACTGGCAATTGTTCTAAATAGGGTTCCAAATTCTGCAATCATGAATCAAATTGCGTATCATCTGAGGCAAATATTATTCCATCATTTTTTCCAAAAATGATTTGGAGTATTTGTTTACGGGCCAGTGAACATGCCCCATTTTCTTGAAGATGTCGTCGGATATTGTCATTAATGTGTTTGGTACGTAACACAAATTTCGCCTGCGGAAATGTGGCTTTGAGGGCATTCGTCATGCTCTTTTCTTCGTCACTTCCAATGGTTAATCGTGCTTTCTGTCCAAATCGATCGCTAACGTGTGAGAAATATTTCCCGTAAGTTTCCTCTTCGGCATTAAAATGTATCATGCACGGCCCAAACATTACGGGAAAATCCTTGGTTCTATTGCTTATTACACATCGGTTTTTGTAGGAAAAGCTGTGACATAAAAATTTCCCAAGTTAAAAGTCCTATCAACACCTAGAACACTCCCGTCATCTCCTTCACAGTTTCTGATCATGTCATCCATCCGTTGGTTGCTATAAACAATGACAACATGTTTCTTGTGTTTTGTCAAAATTATTTCTTGGATGACTGGATTACTGTGAAGCTCGCTTGAAACACTGACTACATCATCAGATATATTTATTCTGGAGTTCATATTTTCTTCACTTTTCGTTTGCGGTATCTGAATTTTTTGTCGTTTATTTGTCGCGTAGATTTTGGAGCAGAGAAACTGTTGTCTTCCATAAGTTTTGTCATAACGTTGCTGACTTTCTTGTGCTCTGCCATTTCAGCTGCTTTCTGAATAATGTTTGGGTCTGTCCTTATATATGGCTCAGATTTCTTCGAATTTCCGTGCTTTTAAAAGTTGGTTGGCATTGCGCCGCAGTATTCCACAATGGTCAGCAGTTTTTTCTCTACAATTTCTGCAGTCCAGCAATTGTTGTTATTCTTTTCTTGACTGATTTGTCTTCCATCAATTTAGTATAATATCTATGCAATGTTAAAATACTCGACGGCTGAGAAAATAATGGTTCATATATGATCGCGCCATTGACTATTTTCTTGACACAGTACTGTACCTGTTTCATATACACGGTACTTAATTTGTCAACCGAATCGGTGACAACAAAAGTCTGATTAACTGTTGTAGTACTTTTTGAATCCCAAACACCGCAGTCATCAGGGAAATATTTGGCACCATTATCGTCATCAGATGCTTCAATGACAATGTATACGTCGCACTTTATTCCGTGTGGGATGCTTTTTTCTCCTCTTTCAGTGGACTTGATAATTTTCAGTAGTTCCTCGTTGGTCATGAAATTTCCAGGGCTGCTAGCTGGCTTGATCGTTTGCAATGGAGCTGATTTATGGTCAGTATTGACATCTAATACATCAGATACGATAGGATCTAGCGATTCACTACATTCGCCTGTGGTTTCCGCTTCCATAATGTAAATGTCTTCTCCATACTCATCGGTTTGTAAAATGTCAGTCTCATCATCTAAACCTGCACTGCAGTTCAGCGAATCAGGAGTTAATATATTATCGACCTCGCTGTTCTCATATTCTTTATATCTATGGTCAATATCATCCTTATAAAATGTCAAAGGGTTCTTAGACTTACATTTCATATCGACTACAGGAACAAAATGGTTTACTGCATACCAAGATCCTTGCTTTGGGAGTTGCCCTTGAGCATACCAAAGAATATTGATTGTTGAATGTCCTACTGGTACGTCTGAAGTCGGTTCGAAAGTCGTGTTCAAACGATGTGTGTGCAAAGTCGTTCACGCCATTGACTGAAGGGTACAAAATCCGCACCGGACGCCGGATAATATCACAGAAAGCCAAAATTCTTCATGCAGACGAGAAAGCACCAATTCTAGCACAGTCAACACAGGTAACTTCAAAAGATGCTGATAAACATTGTATGCGCTTCCTATGGGGATGATTCATGTACGATGTTGAATCGCGTACAATACGAAGACAGGTATGATAACGTAACTGTACTGATTTGCTTTCGTCTCCATACAAGAGAAGAGACACTGCATTGAATAGGCAGTTGTCGTTCCCAGTTGTGGTTATCGGGTCACCACTGACTTCATCAAAATATTTAATCATCAGTTCATTCGCAATGGCATCAACTCTGACGGGAGGGAAAACAACATCTTTGTCACATGCTGGTTTAAACTCGATTTTAAAAAGGGTCTCACGCTTGACTGCTGTATTTAATTTCGCCAGGACCTTCGTATCGGCTGACTGTAATCAAGAGATTAATTTGTCACTATGCGTGCACAAGTGATATACAAGCGACAAACACACTGATAAGTAGATCGAATCATAAAATCAATAATACACATATGGTCTTATTGATAAAACAACTTATACAGGCCTCGGTATTGTCTTACTACCAGGGTCATGCATCCACAGGCGTATTTATATATATATATATATATATATATATATATATATATATATATATATATAAATTAAAAGACAACGAAGTTGCAATGAATTTTTTTTAAAAAGTAGCATTTAGAATATATTGTGGTTTGCCTTTCTAATATCTTGCCCTCTGTCTGCGTGGATTCGAGTCTAAAATTCGGCTAATGTAGTTATGTGAGAAGCTAGCCTGTAGCTTATTGATGTTTCTTTCCAGTTTTTTTCCGGGTTATTTCTCCGCCGATAATACTGGCCACCATGTATATCCTATCGTGTGCTGAAAAATGGCGTTAAACCTTACATCTAATATCTTGCCTCTTCACTTCCCTTTAGTTCTTTCATGACATACTTATCAATATTGAATTTATTGAAAACACCACAACCTTAAAATAATCTTCCATTGGCTTATCGGGTGTGTTTTGCACTGTATATAATCATTTTGCATAATTATAATGTAATTCCTCAATTTTTGTCTCATTTTCCCTGTTGTATTTATGTTATTTAATTCCTTTTCTCGTCGTACTCTTTAAAACGTTTTCGAATTTTTTATATAAATGTTTTTCAAAAAATCCATATTATACTACCTATAGCCGTTGAAGATACATATCTTCTAGAAATCCGTGTGGTTGGACACTCGAGCGTGAGCTTAAAATGATTAAAAATACGTTAACACCTTTTGAAAATGATGACGTTTGATTTAATTAGGTTCTGCTTCAAATCTTTTTTTATTTATCAAAGGAATTGATTATATGCATATCATCGCACGTGTCTTGAACATCAGCTATTTTTCTACAGTTTGATATTTGGAAATTGTTACATGGAACGATTATTCAAGGTAACATTTAGCTTTCAATGGCCTTGGTATGACTGACCCATCTTTTTTCGACGTTTATTGTTAATATTGAAATAAATAGCAGCAGAGAGGGTGAACCCTACAACGTTTTGAGACAAAATTTTGATTGAAATCTTAAAACGAGCCTTCCTACGATCTCATTTTAACCAAAACAAATGTCTCAGGGGAAAACCCTACAACGTTTTGAGACAAAAAATTGATTGAAATTTTAACGAGCCTTCCCTACGAAATCTCATTTTAATTAAAAAAATGAAAACGGAGATTTTACGATTTTTTAATTAATTTTGGTCGCAACTTGTTGTCACTCACCCTCTCTGCTGCTGAACTTTCAGTTCTGGTTAATAATTTTTTTACGATGAAAATCACTAAGATTTCAACCGAATATTTGATCGAGTCCGATACGATATCGTGTCCGAGGATCATGTAAATTTATTGTTATAAATCCGTACGGGTTTGATTGAGCTACGCTAAAGAAATTATTAAATTGATTATGATCCATATCACCGCAGCACCAAGTTTGCCAAATATTTCGTAACGTATGAGTATCAACTCCGTTGAATACACACAATAAATTGCAGTTATCTCTGATCACTTTTGGAATCTGTGTGTAGCGTTGAGTGTCATATATCACGTCCGTGTTTTTGTGCCTGCCTCGGGAAAATATTCTAGCTGGGTTTGTTTGTTTATCCAACATTACATCGTCGTATACGACTAAATTGTTAATGCTTCCATCGAGATCTTCTACTGATGGCGCCTCGTCAATATCGGTAATAAAATCAACGACGTTTTCATCTTTAATTACTGATGCATTCTCGTTAAAATCTTTTAGTACTTCATAGCATCGTTGATCATCTACGCTAGGAGCAATTAAATACAACTTATCCCACTTCATCCATCTCATTATTAAATTGAGCAACAATTGAGTCTTGCCGGATCCAGATGGCCCGATTATAATCATCCGGATAGAGTTTGGTAGCGCTGCATGATGCTTAACCGGTTCTATTGTTTTAGTCGCTGAAAAATCAATTATATCCATATCTCTATACATAAATTATGGATCTATATTGTGTGAAGTGTAAAACGCGTACTGGCACAGATGACTTGATGACGATTACAACTAAAAATAACCGATCAGCGCTTTCTGGTAAATGCGTACAATGTGGTACAAAGAAATTTAGATTTATTTCACTTGGTAAACCCAAGGAACCTTTAAAAAAAAGAGGAGGTGATATCGCAGCCAAATTGGCAAAGCTCCCTGGAACCCCATGGGCAAAGTACCCCGGAGAAAATCACCTTCCAGGATATAGCTACTGTGGCCCCGGAACACGATTAGATATCAGACTTGATGATCAAAATCAACCTCGACGTGGTGAAGAACCGATAAACGCTATTGATAAGGCGTGTCATGCTCATGATGTTGCATATAGGAGCAGCGATTTGCAGCAAAGACATCTCGCAGATGTAAAATTAATTCATGCATTAAATGCTATTCCTGATAAATCTTTCAAAGAAAAATTAGCTTCATGGTTAATAAAACCGGTTATGAAAAGCAAATTGATGTTAGGTGCCGGTAATTAATAAGAACATGGAATCTATTTATTATTCTCCAAAAGGATACTGGCGGGGTAACGCTGCAATCAATAAACTCGCTAGCGCCGCAAAAGTGAAAAAGGCCACTGCGGCTAATTGGTTATCCAAACAGGCTATATGGCAAATTTATCTACCGGCGCCTAAACAAATTAATTACTCGCATTTTGATGTGACTGTCCCTAATGAAGTTCATCAGGCTGATATATAAAGAATAAATTAACATCATTGGTGAAATCACGAAAAAAGAAACCGTTACCGTTTACAGCGGAAATGCCTGCACGGGTTAGTAAAATAATAAATAACGCAGTAGACGAAAAACTAGCGTCGATGGCTTTACCATCGTTGATAACTCCAGACCAAAGCAATATTGCAAATATGATAGCAGGAAGCGGCTTTAAAAAACTACGTCGTTGAAATCCTACGGATTTTCACGCTAGCGTTTTTCACGATGAAAATCGTTTACGATTTCACGATTTAGACTCTGATAAATAGAATAAAATGTTCAAAAAGTCACATGATCCGGCGTTTGATATAGACGCCCCAGTTGGCAAGGATGATTCTGTACGCGATTATCAATATTACGCCTATCATGCAATAGACTCAAATAGTCGATCGCGAATTGAACTTCAAGTTCATGATACCAGTAAGTATTTTCTACCCGCTGAAGCGTTTATCGAAGTAGAAGGAGAACTTGTAACAGCTGCTGATACTACTGCTGTACCAGCACCGTATCCAGCTGGTACTCAAGTCGGTTTTGTCAATAATGGTATTATGGCGTTATTTGAGAGTGCAAGATATCTCATTGATGGAAAAGAAATCGAGTCGATAGATCGCGATGTTGATGTGGCTACAACAATAATCGGGTTAGCGAGATATTCTGATGATTATACAAGATCGGCGGGACCTTCTATGATGTTTGCAAAAGATGTTAAAAATACCGCTGGAGGAATTCAATTTGTTGTAAGACGACCAAAGAATAATGCTGGCACTGCTAATATTGATGCCGAGGATATGATTATAAGCAACGACGTTAATTTCAATCTAGGAGCCGCAACACGTATGTCAATGTTGCAAGGGGCTCGTAAATCATTTTCATGCGCTATTCCACTGCATCACATATTTGGATTCTGTAGAAACGTCCGAAAAGTTATCTACGGGGCGAAGCATACAGTAGCGCTTGTACGAAAGGGTGATGATAATGACGCAATTTGGAGGATTCCAGCAGACAATGCAAATCCCAATGCTGATGCCGGTAAAGTTATTTTAACAAAAATATCATTGTGGATGCCAATGTTGACTCCATCAATCACTGCACAAGAACGATTACTATCATTTATGGACCAAGGAGGAAAGTCGTTGTTAAGTTGGTTAACCGTGAGTACAGATGTTAAGCAATCAAATCTGAACGGGTTATTCACGTGGAATCTAGCATCAAAACAAGGTGTTTCAGCTCCACGTCATATATTTGTAGCGCTACAGGATAACACACGAGTTGGCGATCAACGTTTCAGTCATATGATATTTGATCCATTAGGTGTTAAAGACGTCTCACTGAGAATAAACGGCCAGCAGGAACCATCCGAAGATGTGCAACTTGATTACGGTCAAAATCATATTGCACGCGTGTATCATAGATTGTTGTCGTTTATGGCACGCGATCAAAATGTCGATACTGGTTTGCAAATATCACAATTTGATTTTAAGAATCTGTATCCGATCTATTACTTTTCGCTGCAACATCTCGATTTAACAAGACAATCCGTCGTTGATATACACTTTAGAGCTAATGTGACTCGTGGTGGTATTGCTAATTATAGAGCGGTTGCTGTCATTCTCAGCGATAAATCAATGCTACTTGAAGGTGTTGGAGGAAGAATGAGAGTGGTAGATGCGCCAGTGGAAAACATGTAATTGAAATCCTCTATTTAGAATTAATCTATTACGTATAATGTCGTATAGTAATATCAATGTGTCGTTGACACCTGGTCAATTAAAAAAATTGCAATCCAAATCAGCTAAGCAATGTGGAACCACAATTACGCTGAAACCCAATCAAATGACTGGCGGGGCGAATAAATTATCGCTTACAACTCGTCAAGTAAAACATTTCAATGATGCACTTGTTGCAAAAAAAGGTGTTCAGATTACTATTTCTGCGGCTGCTATCAAAAACATGGAAAAAAACAGGCGGTATATTCCCGTTGCTAGCTGCGATTCCAGCGTTGATTGCGGCAGCAGCCCCAGCGGTGGCTAAAGCGGCAGCGTTAGGGGCTGTTGGTACCGCGGCAGGAATGGCATTAAAGAAAGCAACGGGGAAGGATTATAAAAAAAGGGGAAAGGGTCTAAGACTACCAGGAACCCCGTATTCGTGGTACAGCGGAAAAGGTCTAAGACTAGGACCGGTTTACTAGTGCCTATGTCCAATTTTGATTTAATTGATGCTGCTAAAAAACTCGCCATAAAAAACTTCAGAGGTGTTTTTATGAAGGATCAATTACCAGCACAACCCAACAATGTTGAAACAGGCATCATTAACCTCGATAACAACACCGGACCTGGTACTCACTGGGTTGCATACGCTATTGATCCACGTGGGATTGTCAATTTTGATTCATATGGATTAGCACCGCCGAAGGAATTCATGCGTTATATAAAAACTTTTCCAATGAAGACTTGGTATTCTACGCTACCAACACAACAAATGAATGATCCACCAATATGCGGCAGCGAATTATTAAATGTTCTTGACGCTATTTCTAACTCCTTGGGTAACCCAAGGGGGAAACCACCTCATGTTGTCGTAAATGAATACACTAGCAATCGCTTTTTAGAGAGAGAGAGAGTTTTACAATAATATGATTGATATTTGGGGAAGACCTCTGAAACCTAAACCCGATGGCGTTGCAACCGGTGATTCTAACAAGGATATAAAAAAAACTAATCGAAGATGAAATCGCTGAGACGTTAAATTTAACAGATGTTGATCCCGGGGAAATAGTTGTATTTCAAGACAAACAGGGTAAATTAAAAAGCAGTAATGTATCGTTGAATGATATTTTGATACGACAACACGACGCCGCTGAAAACTCTATTGCGCTGTATTCCAGCGGCGGACGACTTAAACCAGGCGCACATGTGTCTACGATCACCGACGCGATTACCAATCACGACCGTAATCTGGATGATCATATACGAGGTTATAATAATTTTCGCAAAAATTTCATTCATAAATTCTTTGGAACCCCGCTTGTGGTTGGCATGACTCTCGCTGAAATTAAAAACTTTCTATCGCTATTCTTTTTTAACAAGGACGCGGAGAGGATGATGAATGAAAATGAAATCAAGGCAAATTATCTTGATATTTACAATGATATTTCTAAACTAATAGAAAATCTTGAAAGAGTGCAAAAACCCACTAACGACGTCGTTGTTAAGTTTTTGGGCACCCCGCTTGTGGCTGGCATGACTCTCGCTGAAATCAACGAGTTTATCGGCAAGCATACTCATAGTGCCTACGTCGCTAATAATTTCTTTGGTGTCCCGGTTACATCTACAAAGACTCTCAAAGATATTAATATGTTTATGGTGAGACAAACAACACTTAATACCATCGTTGATAAATTTTCAGGGAGAACACCTGCGTCTGAAACCACATCATTGACAGGCCCGACTCTCGCTGAAGTTAAAAAAGCTATTGACGAACAAAAACGCATCAGCGAAATAGCTAAAAATTTCTTTGAGGGATCGGAAAGTTATAATATCACGACGACATATTCTCAACTCAGCGGGTATTATTATGGCATACAAAAAGATATGGAAAATGAATTCCTTTTGATTTCATTTTTCGGTCACCGCGATGGAACGATGATGAAATATACCGAAATCAAAAAATCCTATCTCGACGTTTACGACGATATTCTTAAACTAAAAGAAACCTCTGAAAGGGTAAAGCATGGGGCCTTTGATTGGGTAAAAGAATCTAATGCTAAATTGAAAGTCAATATCGAGAAGTGGCCTCATGGTATCTACAGGATGACGTTAATCTCTAACAAGCAATTTGATATCATCGTAAGCGGTAAAACCTACTTTGGTGGCACCGCAACAGTAATTATCGGGTTGAAGAAGAATTTGAGATTGTTGCGGTTGATAGTACGATTAGATCAAAAATATCCTGGTGCTTAGAATTCGTATGCGAAAGTAAATAATAAAACTGAAAATCCTATGGATTTTTACTTGTGGTTTCAATTGAAAGGAAAATCCTTTAGATTTCACAATTGAAAACGCTAGCGGATTTAAAATAAAAATGATTTCATCAACGCAATGTCGCTATTATCAGGTCAGAGAATTTCAAAATAGACTCAAAACCCTCGCCGAGGAGTATCACATAAACATAAAAAAATACCGACGAAGAATCACCGCGATTGATATTACTATGTACTCGGTGTCAAGCGTTCTCGCTGGTGCCGGAATAATACTTGCATCTGTTGCAATGATTGCCCCGGTCGTAGTTCCAATTTGCATTTCTGCGGTGGCTACAATCGCGGGTATATCAACCGGGATAACAAAAAAAATATCATCATGCAGCCAGAGTAAACTGCAAGATTACTTAATTCAATTTCATATTGTATCAACCGCGTACTCGCAATTATCCTCGATGATATCGTCGTCACTCGATAATACAAATATATCAGATAGTGAGTTCTCAGCGATGCTCAGTATTTTTGATTCCGCGATATCAAAATTAGAGCGACAGCATGAGTATAACACCGATGGAATTAGAAAACACGAACCCAAAAACCAGAATGATCTCAATAACATCAACGATATCAACGATATCGGATACTGAGTTCTCAGTGACGGTCAGTATTTTTGATTCCACGATGTCAAAATTAGAGCGACAGCATGAGTATAGCAACTATGACAACACCGATGGAATTACTTCAACGAATAGTGGAGAACACGAACCCAGTACAAACGAGTATGATATCAATAACATCTACGAAACCCGAGTTTAGTGTAAATTTTCCTAGCCCAGTCCCCGTGAAGGAGATAGCGCTAGAAAAACTACGAGTGTATCACAGTTGGCCTAATATCAGATCAAAATCATTTGGTGGTCAACAACCGAATAATTCCTTGGTTTTCGCGAATAAGAATAAAGAAGACGGGACTCCAGACTGGAACGTCGTTTCAATACCAACCGGATCATATCAAATTGAACAAATCAATAATGAATTCGCGCGTAGAATAAAATCGATTACTGGAAAAGAATCAAAAATCGCTATAACGGTTCATGAGCCGACACTATCATCCGCAACTGAAATAAGCCCAGAAGGATACGTCGTAGATATCCATCAGAGTTCTATTAGAACCGTACTAGGATGGCCTGAATTACCACCCGGGGAAAAAACCGTTGTTGTACCCGAACCTAAAAAATCTGATTATATCACCAACGTGATAAAACCCGATAATCCAGTAAAAAGTTATAGAGAGTACAATATAGCTATAGAGTTTTTTGGGTTAGGACACGAACATTTTATAGGGAGTGGACTATCGAGTGTGTATCATTTTGTTAACGAACCTAGAATCGTTGAAACTTTCACAGCGATGAATAATGATTTTTCACTGTTGTTAATATCTATTAAATCCGGCTCTCTCACCCGAGATGAATTTATCAGCGTCGTAGAAACATGCAATAAAATTATCGACGATATGGAAACATTTAATTTGAAAATTATTCAGGGTATATTAGATGACGATAATCCCCTATCGAGAACAGAGTTTTCAACAAAATTTAATATCCCCGTCAATGATATTTCAACATTTAAGCTACCAGGATATAACGTACCAGAACTAAAAAAACTTCTCAGTGATGCCATCGATGTCGGTTTTAAAATAACTCATGATGCATGGAAAAAAACAGCATCATCGGAAATAAAAACCCTCAAACATAATAATGACCCAGATGGTGGCGGCAGACATATCGCTCCGTTCAACGTGAATATTTCATCGGTGATTGCGCTCAATTTAGTATGCGATGTTATCGAAGGAAGCTATCAAATTAATCTCGAACGATCAAATCAAGCTCAGCACGGGTATATTTTGTATTCATTTGCACCAACAGCCCCTCCAGGATTTTTAATCATTGAGTCTCCGGTGAATCCAGTCTATATGCGGTGTCATAATAATTCGCTAACCAGAATTAATTTCAAACTCACTGACCAGTCCAATAATCTGATTGATTTACAAGATGAGGTGTTAGCGATTAGTCTGTTTGTGAAATCTTAGTGATTTTCATCGTAAAAAAATTATTAACCAGAACTGAAAGTTCAGCAGCAGAGAGGGTGAGTGACAACAAGTTGCGACCAAAATTAATTAAAAAATCGTAAAATCTCCGTTTTCATTTTTTTAATGAAAATGAGATTTCGTAGGGAAGGCTCGTTAAAATTTCAATCAATTTTTTGTCTCAAAACGTTGTAGGGTTTTCCCCTGAGACATTTTTTTTGGTTAAAATGAGATCGTAGGAAGGCTCGTTTTAAGATTTCAATCAAAATTTTGTCTCAAAACGTTGTAGGGTTCACCCTCTCTGCTGCTTAAATTATACGTGCGTACGCACCCTTAGTTGTGTCCAGTAATTTCGCATATGCCGCATATTAATAAACTTTCATTGTGACAAAGTAAGATGTACAAATGCTTTACTAAAGCAAAGTAAGTGATATCAAAACCAGATGTCTATAATAAATATTATATTTAGTTTAATGTAAATTTTAAATGTGTATCCTTATGTGTTTATGAAATATTTAAGAACAATCAGAAATATATATTTCTGATGTACTTTCACTGATGAAGATAAACCATTGCAAGATGTATATGCACTACAAATATTAAATCTGGCATGAAATTTGCATGTAATCTAAAGATTCTAAAGTTGTGAAATTGAATTTGTAGTACGTTTTCGAATTCCTTCAGCCGATTAAGACAGATAAATGGGCAGAGGGTTTATTTTCACTAAATATAGTTGCAGATGTTGCGAATCAAGTGGAAATTATCGAAAATTGAACGTTTTTTAACTCAACATGGCCGGCATAACATTACGAGATTTTATTAGCCAATAACCTTATTGAAATTACTGTATTATTATTAAATGAAATATAATCAGGGCCAGCGCTTCCGCTAGGCGAACTAGGCAATCGCGTAGGGCACTGGGCTAAGGGTTTATTTCATAATGGGCGGGTGGGGGAGGGCGTGAGTGGAATGGGAGGGGGGCGGGGCCGCAGATATCTGATCTCGCCTAGGGCACCAAAATGCCCTGCACCGGCGCTGAATATAATATGTTACAAATAATAATAAGAATGCTCCAAATTTTATGGAGTGGATATAACATTCTCATAACTGAATTATTTAAAAACTGTATTCACACAGAAGTGCAAAAAACTACATACCGGTGAGTGCATTCGTGTCCTATTTGCTGTAAAGACTGTAACTTGTTATGAAATTCACCTGTTGCGTTAGATTTGCAATGTCATGTGATCGTTTTGTATCATAATTATAGCACACAATTATGTTCTTTCGAAAAAATATAAGTATTAGACAACTTAAAATATGTTAATTCGTGCATTGGCTGCATTTGTTAGTAGATAAAATGGTAGTCGAATCTGTTCAAAATACATGGTACTTCATGATGACGACACGCATAATTAGGGGTCTATAGCAAAAGAATTTAATTTTTGCGTGTGCTAATCTGTGAGATTTAAAATTAGTTACAAATTATAAAGGTCGATACTTACATTCTTCAGACGACGCATGCTCATGAGGTAGCTGACTTTTTGTGATGTATTTGATTGACAGGTGCTCCAAATACATTGTCTAAATACTTTTGTGACTTTTTACAAGAATACTTAGTTTTATCTTGAAGTCTTGGATTCAGTAATATCATCACCACATGGCTTTATAACAATACACGTACATGACTCACGAACACGTTATCGTATCGGACTTGATAGAATTTTTAATTCTTAGCAGTTGAAAGGGTGTGACAACGAATATGTGTCTTTGTTGGTCAGATGCCTTAATTCAGTATTTTAACACTATTATTTTTCTTCTCAGTTTCGTACTCAAAAATACACGCCTCGAAAATCTGGTATGTTCACCCTCTCTGCTGCTCAGGCCATTGACAATCAAGTTCTTGAGCTTTTCAAACTCTTTCACTTGGAAATCCAAGATATAGACGCGCCAGTTTCATCCGTAATGCTAAATATTGATGCATACGTTTACTTTTAGGGTAGCGCTGTAATTTATAGATGAGATGGCATACACAATACGATTTGAGTGGATTTGAACTGATTTTTGGTGGATGCTGGTTGTGGATTTGAGTGGATTTGGGTGTATTTGAGTGGATTTGGGGTGACTTTGAGTGGATTTTGGTGGATTTAAGTGGATTTGAAGTGGATTTTAGTGGATTTGGGGTTGATTTTAGGTGATATTGGTAGATTTGGAGTGGATTTGGGGTGAATTTCAGTGGATTTGGGGTTGATTTTAGTGGATTTCGGTGGATTTGGGTGTTTCGTAACACCGCCAAACCACACTCCCCTGAGCCACCTATGAAACTAACTTGCCAGATATCATAGACCAGTGGACTTAGGTAGCTACTATTGCTTGCCACTACGACACATTTCCGTTATTATTTGAATTTTGTTTTCAGATTTTACGACACATTTCCGTTATTATTTGAATTTTGTTTTCAGATTTTACGACACATTTCCGTTATTTTTTGAATTTTTTTTTTTAGATTTTATGACACATTTCCGTTATTATTTGAATTTTGTTTTCAGATTTTACGACACATTTCCGTTATTATTTGAATTTTGTTTTCAGATTTTACGACACATTTCCGTTATTATTTGAATTTTGTTTTCAGATTTGTTCTATCAGCCATGTCGTTTGCTCATGTAAACATGCAGAATGAGATATTTATTCATGACGTAACTAGAACCATTTGAATATCTATTCCAGTATTTGTCTGTATACGCCAATAGCTTGCTAGATAAGGTCAACACTAATAATATAGCTTGCTGTCATGCAATGATTGGTTGGTTGTGTGTATGGTACAAGACTTAGCTCGGAGACAAGTACAATCATAACAGAGAATGCAGTCCGGTTAACGTGGGAAACGTGCATTTTAAGGAATTTATCGATATTCTGTAAGTATTGTTTGGTTTTTTTTTCAATCCGTACGATTTACTTTTAAGTAACATGAAATCCTATTGAGTCAATGTATGAAAATGGAATAACGCTGTACTGAATCAGTGCAGTCCTCCATTAACTCAAATCAAGGTCACAAGACACTGAGAGTTGTATAGTTAACAATACATCGGTAATTAAATTCATTTTTAAATTTTCAAATATACGTTATTGCTGATGCGGAGAGTTGTACAGTCTCAGCGAGTCAGATGATCACATGTTAAATCACAGTTAACTTACATCTAGGTCATTTAATGCGCATAAAGTATATCATGCAGGTATATCTCGATGAAAGATCGTTCAGGATTGCTGATCCGGCAAGTAATCTGCTGCCCCATGCCGACACCAACATGGTGTCGGCGAATTCAACTTTTCGAATGGAAATGCGCTCTGACACTACACCCAAACATGAAGGTCCAAATATCAAAATGAGGTGGCAAGGGTCAGAGGAAATTGGGACTACCCATCTACATATTTTACACACACACATAACTCCTCAACTACATTAATTACACACACCACTCTCTCTCCATCTACACTATGTACACACACACCACTTACTCCCCTCTACATTATGTACACACACAACTAACTGCCATCGAGAGTTTTTAAACACAAGACTAATTACTCATATCCATTGTATTTACATATCCCGCTAGCTCATTATCATTATTTACTCCACTAATTAACTCATATGATTTAGTATTTACCCCTAACACTGATCTCCCCATCCATATCATTAACATTATTTACACCGATAATGAACTTATTAAGCATTTACCTCTAAGACTGATCTTCCCATCCGTATCATTATCATTATTAACACCACTAATTAACTCCTATAATTTAGTATTTACCCCTGAGACTGATATCCCCATCCATATCATTTACACCCACTAACTCCAAATTTATTTGTATTGTACGAGCTCTAACACCACATCTACATTATTTATACCTACCACTAACTCCACACCTACATTATTAACACTAACCAATAACTCCCAAAACACAATGTTTCGTCCAATCATTGTAACTATTAGCTACTCTAACATGGCACAATATCACTAAGATCACACAACACCTCTAAGATCATAAATAGCTTTAAGATCACACAAAACCACATAGATCCCACAAAACTTCTAAGATGGCACAATATCACTAAGATAGCACAACACCTCCAAGTTGCCACAAAAGCATATAGATCACGAAACACCTCTAAGATGCCACAATATCACTATGATCACACAACACCTCTAAGATCACAAACATCTCTAATATCACACAAAACCTCTGAGATCCCACAACACCTCTAAGATGGCACAATATCACTAAGATAACACAAGATGCCACACGAACAATTAGATTACACAACACCTCTAATATCACACAAGACCAGTAAGAGCACTCAACGCCTCTACGATGGCATAATATCACTAAGATTACACAACACCTCACACAAAACCACTAAGATCACACAACACCTGTACTAACACACAATACCGATAAGACCACATAAAACAACTAAGATAACACAACACCTCTGGGATAACACAAAACCACTAAGGTGGCTAGGAAATTTATGGATGATTACATTGTGCGTGTAAAACAGTGAATCATGTATTTGCTGCTTTGATAAACTCTTTACACACCAAAATGTTGATGTGATTTCATATTTATACATATTTTATTTTACAAGCATATATTTGTACAATAATTCATAAAGCATATATTACTTATGTATACCTATCTATTTTTTTGCAGTCCAGTCGTCATGTCAGCATTGTGTTATGTTGAAAACTCATTTTCACTTGGAGCCAATAACCCTGAAGCACATTGATATAAAAAAGTAAAATGTCCACAGGAGGAGAGGAAAAAGTTGGTTACAGTCTTGTCAATGTTGGGACTTTGAAACTAGAAGAACGTAAGTGATTTATAAGTTATAAGTGAATATTTTCATACTCTGCATACTTAGCAGGTAATCTTACCACTGCAATGCTAGATTATATATATTTTTTTTTACCGAGCTTAAAGAAATTTTTAGCTTCATGTATAGTTTTAAAAAGTTGCCCTGTAGAGGGATATTCGATTTTTTTAAAGAAAAGGGTCAAATTTCTATGTTTTCTTTTTCTCTTACGGACGATATTCAGACTACTTTTCTTGGGATGATCTTGATCTAGAAGCTGTTCTTATGGATTATAGATATTAAAACTAGTAACGATGACGACGATTTTGTTGATGATAGAGCATCCCCAGACAGATGTGTTGCTTGTCTCTGGCACAAAGTCGATTTAATAAAACATTGTTTCTTTTAATACAGATGTTATTCACATGCGTTCCTAAAGATTGGAAATTAAACGTCACAAGAATAAAACTTTGTATGTTTTCAGCTGACGAACATCTAAACCGAAAGGTCCCCTTTTGTTTCATATTTGAGTAGAATTTCGTTGAGGAATAATGTAGCCTTCTAGTTAAATTATCCAATAACATGGTTTTGCAAGATCATGCGTAAAATAAACCTGGTCATCCGGATTCCGTTTAATTCAGTTTAAACTCAATTTTGTTTTCATAAATCTCAAACTTTTATTGTTATTCATTTTTTAAAATAATGTATCACAGGAATGCATGAGAGCACCACAAGACCGCATTGATCGTGTAATTATATCAGGTGCCGTTTTATTATTGTATGCTGTATAATATATTCGGTGTATGATTTACATAGTCTCGTGTATGATAGCATAACTTCAAATTCATTTGTTTATTATTTCCTTCAACTTATTGTTTTATAAAATTAAATGCGTGATATATTACATTTGAGTGATTTACATTCCTCACGAATTGAGTGAAATGCGTTGGATATAGGCGATATTTCCAAATATTAAACAGAGAAGTCAAGGGTGAAGAAAATAATCGTTTGCGAAATTCTTACATATTACACATACCATAATTAAGATTTATGATAAATTGGAATATATATTAATTTTACTACATATTCAGTTTATTGACATAATAAAATAAAATTATATCACAAGATAAATATAATCTTATAAAATAAGGAAAAGATTATAAAATGACGACTCATATTACAAGGTCTATTAAAGTACGATGACCAAAATATTTAGATTTATATTTGAACATTATAAACACGCTATTATTTTGACGTACGTTGAAATAAAAGGTTCGGTAATCGCCCTATCCACCCCACCGTCAATGAGGATTATTATCTAGTACAAGATTACGCTATTAATGTGACATATAATTTCCCACCCACCAAACCGTCAACCATTGTTTGTATCCACCATAGTGGATCGTGCAATCCGAGGTTTATAAACGCGCTTAACACCCTGACTTCCAACCTGTTTGAAGTCGGTCGATTGAACCACAAGAGCAAGAAGTTTATCGTCAGGACGTCAGATTCCTGTGATGGGACATTATAACACACACACACACACACACACACATACACACACACACATACCCGCCCATGACATTTATAACTATTGTTTCCACTCTTGTTATCAGCTCTATAGGCCAGTCATGAATTTCCACAGATTAATCACAAGCAACGTAAGAAATTAACGATATATATCTTAATACCTCCAGAGCCCCCCCCCCCCCCCCCCCCCGCATCTTCTCCCATTCATAAAGGACAGTGTACGCAGGAATCAGGAGTGAGAGAGAAAACTTACTTGCGTTTGAAACTGCAACTTACACCAACCTGATCGTTGTAACGATATGTATACACTTTTCATGGGATTTATCTACGGCGTTCACCCTCTCTCGCTGGACCATCGTGGCATGCTAGCACCATTTTTGTAAGTCTTTGGCATGACTCGGCCGGAAATCGAACCCACGACCTCCTGCTCCCGTGGCTGATGCGCTAACCACAAGGCCACTAGAGAGAGAGAGAGAGAGAGAGAGAGAGAGAGAGAGAGAGAGAGAGAGAGAGAGAGAGAGAGAGAACAAGATGTGTGTTACAGAGCGATAGACTGAAAGAACAGGTGATTTAAGATGTTATGTTTGCTTGAAATAAGTAAATACAAAACATATTACGTAGATGGAAGAAAAACTAGGGATTATTACCACCAGGTAAACTTTGGATTGTAGAAAGATTACAGTCCACACTCTCCTGGATTTATCTGCAGCATTTGACACAATATACCATGATATATTACTTCATCGTCTCCAGCATGTATTTGGCATTCAGAATATAGCCTTACAGTAAGTAGTTCAAGTCCTACTTAGTCAACAGGACACAAATTATGTCTGCAAATGGAATACATTCCAGCCCAGTTGACGTATGTTGTGGTGTTCCATAGGGATCTGTTATTGGACCTGTTCTCTTTATTCTATACACTCAGTCGCTCTCAAGTGTCATAGATCATCACCCAGTGTCGCACCAATCGTATGTTGATGACACCCAAATATACAAGTCTAGCCACCCAACTGTAGTTGATGCTACCATCCATGCAGTTGAGAGGTGCATTTATGATGTGAAATCATGGATGATATGTAACAAGCTGCATATGAATGATGATAAAACTGAGGCTATTCTGATCACAATACAAAGACTTTCTCATTCTCATCCTTCACCTCAGACAATAAATATCAGCAACACAAACATTCAATTCTCACAGTCAGGACGAAACCTAGGCGTTACTCTAGACAGTACTCTCACACTGCACCAACATGTCATGAATATATGCAAGGCTACATATTTTGAACTGAAAAACATCAGTTCCATTCGTAAATATATTTCAGTTGATGCCACTAAAACACTAATCACTTGTGTGTTCATTTGCATTTTCAACTATTGTAACTCAATTATGTCTGGTTCATCACAATATATACAACAGAAACTTCAAAAAGTTCAAAACACAGCTGCATGGATCATTTTTAGAGTACCTCGATCAGAGCACACTTCACCACTTCTGTGTACACTACATTGGCTATCAATTTGATACAGAATCAAACACAAAATTTATTTTCTGTGCTATATTTCAATGACAGACTCCAGTCCAACATATCTATCCAGCCTCACCCATGGGTATACACCAGCTAGATACTTATGCTCTTCTTCTGACAATCATATACGTATTGTTCCCACGGTAAAAACAAAGTCATATCGACAACGTTCCTTTGCATACCAGGGCCCAGTGATGTGGAGCGAATTCCCCTTTTAAATTAGACACAAAGAGAAAGTGGTCCCTTTTAAGAGTGCTCTTAAAATGCACTAGTTTCGACTGCAGGGACAAACTTAGAGACCTAATCATGTTTTGTATCTTATATGTTTTCAGCATGTTTTTATGTTTTCCAATTTCATTGCTTTGTCATTTGTTTTTCTGTTGTGTAGTCATATCATTATTGATGGTGTAAAGCGCTTAGAGCTTCGAACGATTAGGCGCTATACAAAGTCCTCATTATTGTTCTTATTATATGGTTTGGTCACACACACGAAATGTTAATGAAGACATGTCCATAGCGTAATTCACGTAGGGGTGATAGTACCAATACACGCTAGCATATCTATCTGATGTATCGGACACTCTCTAGTAATAAATTAATTAATTTCGACTGACCTTGGTATACGGATGGAAACAAAACGCTTTTATTTAGACCCATGACGTCAAATCCTTAAGAATACCCACTTTTTATTATTAATCCCTGTCAAAACGCAACACATATGTATACATCTATTAATGACCTTAATTTTGTTTATTGCTGATGCATGCGTTGAAAGCAGCATCACCCCAAGGCAATGGCAATTGCTGTAAACGTTATCGCGAGGAGCATATCACACGAAACTGACTTCTTCTTGTTGTAGGGGATAACGCCAGTATTAATGGTGGATGATGAACCCGGGGAATACCCATAAAGAACAGACCGACGAGAAGCTGCTGGCAAGCTTTTTCACATACCCACAATGGTCGAATCAGAGACTGGAACCTACACGAACATACGTTAAGATGGCAGTGATCCTTAATGGACCACTCATGCACTCATGGCCCCTACCCCCCACAATACTTTCTAACGTTTGGGACGGAATTATGAGAAACAGAGAGTGACATTACAAAATCTAAAACTCCCTGCTGTAATACGTATTTTAATCTTAAATGTCCTTAATTTTAAAAATATTACAAAAATGCAAATGTCCTCAAACAGACTTGGGATAGACATTCAAATGGACATCATTTTTATGCATATTGCTCTCTATCTGAGGGCCCAAAAAAATGAAGATGGTTTAAGATGAAGTGAATCGTACTTTTCTGTCCACTGTTAATTTCCATATTAATGATGCTCACATTTATGTTAAGCTTGGCAGGCAGACATACTATGTTGGATAGAAAAATCATTTTCATTAATTACAAGTAACTTAATTTCTCATGCAAAGTAAAAGAAAAAAATAGTGTGTTAGAAATGTGTACTTTATTCAACTGCCTGTCATGTGAAGGGAGACACAGAAGTGTCAAGAGTTAAAAAATGGAAGGCATGATTTTGAAAACAAAAAAAATCAACATAGAAATAAAGCAATAAGACAAACTTGATAAAACATTTAGACCAACAATCAGAGGCGTAGCGAGGGCGGGGGGTACATATGTCCCCGGGCGCTAAAATGAGGCTTGCAACGTTACATTATAATAAGAAAACAAGGGTAAAAAATCTATCACAAGATTGCTGGGGCACCAATTTTATAGTTTGTCCCCGGGCGCAAAATATCATCGCTACGCCTCTGCCAACAATTGATTGTTCAATAGAACCAAATAAAATTTAACTATATATATATATATATATATATATATATATATATATATATATATATATATATATATATATATAAATATATATATATATATATATATATATATATATATATATATATATATATATATATATATATATATATATATATTCTGCACCTAATACTATCAATCATTCTCTCAAAGAAATCAAGGGATAGCACTTTCCAGTCTGTTTGGTTCATATTAGTAGTATATATATATATATATGCATGACTTTTGTTTGGCAACTGACAGTTTATACCACAATCAGATTTTAAAAAGAAATGAAATTCAATCACATAACATCATTCAAGAAGAAAAAAATCATCTGATGTTGCTAGTCAGTTGTGACTGTAACATATTTATGATCTAGTTGGAATGCTGCAACTTATACTGTATTACTCACTTGCTAGTATTGCTGGATAGTTGTTGCAATTGTTATATAATTGTGTGCAGGTTAGCTATGCAACTAACACTGATCACTGGCAGATGTTACATAACTACACTGCAGTCAACAAATAACAAAAATAACAATGTATCACTGTTAACTGGTACTACTGCTCAGTTATCAGTATTATGTAATTCATGTTAGCCTATTTATATTGCTGCTTGTTGTTGTTGTTGTTGCTGTAGGGTTTAAAGCCATTTCTCAGTACATGATACATGGTTTAGGAAGAACCTGGGAAAACCCCTAAAAAGAACCACCAACCCATGAGAAGCTACTGGCAAGCTTTTTCACCTACCCACATTTGCCAAATATGAGGCTCAAACACACACAGAGGTGAGATGGCAGTGATCTGTAACAGAGAGCGCTTTAGACCACTTATCCACTCATGGCCCTCTTGCTGGCTGTTTGTGAGTGCCATATAATTAGCATCATGTTAGCACACTGAATTTAAATTTATCATACAAGTAACACAAAATTAGATTTCATGACATCACAAATGATATTATCAAGTCATGCATTGGAAAGACATAAAAAAGTATGGATTTTAAATGAATCCAATAGTTATTTCATGACACATCTGCTTTTTGGAGTTATAAAATGAGTACTATTAATCATGAAGTACATAAAATCTGCTTTTATGCTCATTTAAAAAAAATGAATGAACTTGTCAAATAATTCCAATCAATGCCTACAACAACGAAAACTTTGCGTAAAACAAAACCTTTATCTGCCATAATTTTATTCCCATGGTTCTAACAAATCTTTAATGCAAAAGAAATACACAAATGTGATTGCAACATGTTTGGCTATCTCTACCAAACCTCTCCAGGTGTTGTGAGTTTTGTAGTTTAAAAAAATCTTTGATATAAGCACTAGAGATGAGGGTCTTTCTGTAAATATTTATGTGCAGTTAATAATAATTCTGGTTCCTGGGTATGACAGTTGAAACCCTAGAGGCATATTTGCTAAAACCTGCTCATGACTTGGCCAAATATTTATACTTCCCAGTAAGAAATACAAATAATTTGTCCACATGATTATTTTCTGACTTAAAGAAGACATGTGAATATTAAACTGAACAGACATATCTTCAATCGGAAATCCACATCAACACAAAAACATGAAAAGTTCATCCACTGGGTCCATTGCTTTTTGCCGTCCTCTGATGTTGATGTCATTCCTGGTGCTGTAATATAAGCTCTTCATTCTAATTGCAGTAGGTTTGATGCCATTGAAGAAGGTTATAAAAACCTCATATGGGAAAACAAGTGTAAAATTCTATCATTTCATCGTTATCTGTAAATCTGTTCAATCCAAATTTCTCCATGTTTATTTTATATTCAAATCTTGCAGTTTCCTTTCCTTTTCTTCCAATTCTCTTTCTGCTTTCCTCAGTCTCTCCTCCAGATATATAATTTTGCTTTTGCATTCTATATGCAACTCACAAGATCTGAAGAAGATAAAATAATAGTGTAGCTTTTCATCAACATTTGTAACTATAATGGAGACAAAAAAATATAACTAGCAAAGTTATCAGCTTCACTATAATTTAAAATTGTAAAATTATACAAGAGTTTTAACAGAGGCTGCTTTCCACCAACTGCATTCTCTCTCTCTCTCTCTCTCTCTCTCTCTCTCTCTCTCTCTCTCTCTCTCTCTCTCTCTCTCTCTCATACACACTATGAGGATGAAATAAATGTATAAAACAAAAGTTACGAAGCTATGGTTTGATTACATATCAGTGCCATCTAATACTTTCTATTTTAGAACGAGGTAATAAAGTTCACTTGTTTTGTACTTACTACTTACACGTGAATTCATAATTTCTTATATAAATGCGCTGCGTTAAGTACGCCCAGTTTACGATGATTCCGTTGGTGGAAGGGGAATAGGGGTAACATTTTTAGAAAGCTATCATTATAAAACACACGTACATACAATCATTTGCTTCATTGATAGAATCTATTTTGCATTTGGATTTCTCATTCTTACATCATTTAGTTGCAAATGAAGACAAACAAACCAACACCGATCCAGTTACTTAGTAACTTACCTTAAAATTCGGCCCCGCATCACGACGTATTGCAACAATCAATTTTCTAAGAAGCTCCATCTTTTTCACTGATGAAATATGGTGGAAGCTTAAATCTTTGTGAATTAAAACATTCCCATTGCACAACGGAACACAACAATAAATGCCACGATCTTTTTCCGTTGCCGATATCAACTCTAGCACTGGCAGCCATGGTTGCGAGATAAAACGAAATTAGGTGCCTATCTTAGCCTCGTTTTGGATGCGTTGACCCAGGGTCACATGAACACATGAATATATTCTAAGAATGGTCTATTAGAACACAAACTATTGCACTTTCTTCTACTGCATTTCAAAAAGTCGAGTGTGTTATAAGTTGTCATTGAACTTGATCTTAAAGGAAACAAATTACAAAGTGTTATAATTAATATTTTAAATCATTTCATTAAATATCCGAAAAATATTACTTGACTTTGATAAAATTAGAAGCATTTTTTAAATTGTCATCATAATACTTAAGTAGTGACGGTTGGGCTAAACACAACCTTAACACACCTATAAATTTTTGCATAACAATATTTAATAACTAGATGTATATCTTGAGTAAATAACAGCAAATACTAGTTAAAGGCGATATTATAATACTTACAAGTGAATAAATCAGAGAAGTAATGTATAGCACGTGAGCAAACATTAAGGCGAAACTAATTTTGTCACCCAAATGCTACTGTCGCCATAATGACTATCCAGTGACAATGAACTGTTGCCGTAATGACGGGCTCGCTGTAACACACACACACACACACACACACACACACACACGCCCATGACATTTATGACCATTGTGTCCACTCTAGTCATCAGCTCTATAGGTCAGTCATGAATTTCAACAGATTAATCACAAGTGACGTAAGAAATTAACGATATCAAACTTAATACCTCCTGCGCCCCACACCACCCCCGCATCTTCTCCCATTCATAAAGTACAGTGTACGCAGGAATCGGGAGTGAGAGAGAAAACTTACTTGCGCTTGAAACTGCAACTTACACAAACCTGATCGTTGTAACGACATGTGTACACTTTTCATGGAATTTACCTACAGTGTTCATAGTATCAGCAATAGGCCCGGCCCAAGGATGTCCGTGACCCAAGCAGCATACGGGGCCCAAGGCATCATGCGATAAGCTCGAGTCCCCAAGCAAAAAATTGCATTGTCTAAAAGCGCGGGTCCCAAGGCGGTTTCCTTGTTTGCATTGCCATAGGACTGAGCCAGAAGTAATCGCCTGTTGAAATGAATGTGATTTTCTTGTGTATTAGGTACACACCCACTATAACATATTTAATGCTTGGTTTTGTTGCTGCTTATTCTTTTCTTAAACCTATGCTTCAGTTATAGAACATGATTTTTTTTAAATATCAAAATATCCGAAGGTGCCCCCCCCCCCACCCACTGTCTCTGTGCTGGATGGTCAGGCAGCAGATAAATCAACCAACAAAGAAACATGTAGATGCCAAGAACAAAAATGCTCTTTGATAATTATCCCATAACACCACCCTCTCTCGCTGGACCATCGTGGCATGCTAGCACCATTTTTGTAAGTCTTTGGCATGACTCGGCCGGGAATCGAACCCACAACCTCCTGCTCCCGCGCCTGACGCTTTAACCACAAGGCCACTGGAGAGAGAGAGAGAGAGAGAGAGAGAGAGAGAGAGAGAGAGAGAGAGAGAGAGAGAGAGAGAGAGAGAGAGAGACATATGTGTGACAGAGCGATAGACTGAAAGAACAGTTGATTTAACAGGTCATGTTTGCTTGAAATAAATAAATACGAAATATATTTCGTTGAGTAGAAGAAAAACTAGGGATTTTCACCACCAGGTAAAATATATCCGTTAATCACTCGCTTCAACAAATTTTCATTTTAGTATATGCTCAAATGTATTAGTTAACAGTATGTATCACAGACTGTTTGTATATATCGTACTGTATCTCTCTCCAACTCACACACACACACACACACACACACACACACACACTTTTCTAGCTTCAGAAAAGAGCTGATATTCCTGGTTAAAATATGACCGATGAGGCAGTATGGATATATATATATATATATATATATATATATATATATATATATATATATATATATATATATATATATATATATATATATATATATATAATTTAGATAAATTTTTAATTCATAGGCTTTGCATAAAATAACGTACTGTACATTGCATGTGTATGCGAAAAAGTCAAAGATTTTCCAGGTAGATGTTCTCATTTGTGACGTTTTTGTAACTGTTTAACATTGTATATACCTCTCACGGACAGTGTACGCCTAAAATAATAAGGACCCGTGTTCATTAGGTTACTTGGTGTAAGATCAGTTTAAACATTTTTATCCCTTCAAATTCCGTTTCCTCTCACTATCCGTAATCACCTATTTTTCTAAACACTAAATTATAGATGAAATCAGAGGAAATTCCGAACAAATTCATTTCTAAATCGGTAAGTATGAATTACTTTTCGTTTTGTTATATAACTTGAAATTCATTAACTTATCAAGAGAAATAAAATCAGGATTATTGGTATATCAACACTT
This sequence comes from Unio delphinus, assembly GCA_029339505.1. Classification (NCBI taxonomy): domain Eukaryota; kingdom Metazoa; phylum Mollusca; class Bivalvia; order Unionida; family Unionidae; genus Unio; species Unio delphinus. The sequence continues at coordinate 897,314 of JAQISU010000059.1, read as the reverse complement.
TAAAAGTCAAGTTAATTTGAATATATATATATATATATATATATATATATATATATATATATATATATATATATCGGTGTATTTTTTTTTATCTATCCCGGCTGATAGCCTTCGTTATCTTCAAAGAATTAAACTCACGTGGCCATTGTTTGGATAGAAATTATATTTTTTCGGTCCCTATTTGTGTTACAAAAGATTATTAAGTTAATATTCAAGCTTCAAAGAAAGATAAAAACATGAAACTTACTGGCAAGTAATAGACAAAAGTCAAATATCAACTTCGGTGCAATTATGAGCATTGAATCTCTCAGGCATTAGATTGATCTTTTTAAATAGGATGACGCTCTATTGACGGCTGTACACAATTATTGAAAACCCATGCATTATATATTGAAAAAGATCGTCTGTTATTTAAAGAAGCAAAATGGTTTCAAAATTGAGATAAGAAAGTAATAATTCGATATATATCGACATGTTTTCTCTGAAAAAAATGATATTGTTTGGTTTTGTACATAATAATTCAATTGAAGAAATGTCGTTATTTCGATATAGTATTTCATTAATAATATAATCACTGAAATTGTACTGTAGTTTTACAAACATATCGATAAGAAAGATTTCGTATGCATAAGAAAAGAATCCGCGTCAGTTATCCTCAGTCGAGATTTACGGTACACCTGTTTGACAGCGTTTTCCTAATATAATGCAAAGTAAATCCGTAGATGTTTCAACAGTTGTAAACAGACGATGATTACGTGTGCTTATTTCACGCAGACTGCTCTACCGGAAATCGTAGCTTCCCCTTTTGTCGATCGCTTTTATCATTTAATTTATTCAGGTAATCAGGGGATTAATATTGACTGGTCTATAGAGTAGCTCTTTACTCGAGACTGACAAAGAAACGAAACAACAAACATAATTATGTAGTGATATTCGCAGAATGGTCAGCAATGTGGCAGGCAAACGAACAAGTATCGTCCCAAACTTCAGCAGCAGATCTGTCATGTGAAAGACTTGTATTTTTAAAAAAAAACTACAACAAACAAACTATAATTATTTTTTTACTTTTTCTATATTAATGCAATATGACATATGAAGAGATAAACGTAACAGAATGTGATTTCATGCTTGGCTGAAATAAATTTGAAATAGATACGTAATTTTAACTTTATTTTTTAAAGACAAGTTAAACATTTATTAGGGATGGAGATTATACAGGATTTGTTAGATGAGTCAAATTTTTTGTGTGCTTTCATTAACGTATAACAGAAAATAATGGTTGTATGTATGATTTTAAAGTGTGTGTGTGTGTGATTTAGATTTTTAACGTAGCTTGAGATGAAATTTTCAGTCAATCGCTACGATGTCTGCAGTAAGGCAGTTAATAGTAATGTCTACCGTTGAGGCTTCATACCACATACATGTAGCATGATGCTCCAACCAGTCACATTATCCTGACACAAGACCGACCAGTTAACACTAGCCTCCTAGTGCTGAGCGCCTATCGAAGCAGCTGTTTGTACCAGTTTGGTATGACTCGGCCTCGGTTCGAACCCGCAACCTCCAGCATCAGATGCTGACACTCTAACCACATGACCACCACGACGGTCAATGATTTTAAAAGATATTGTAATAAATTTGGAGTTGCCATGGAAACATTACTAGCCCGAGATAGTTAGCCAGTTAGTTGGAGCAAATATCACAGAGAGGAGTGTTAGTGAATTTGAACAATGCTGGGTTCGTTAGTAATGATTTTAGGCACAAGCCGAATGACTGTCCCTTTCAGTAACATAGTCCATATTAAAATTCAACGGTGTATACAAGTATTGTGATTGAAAAGGCAGCATTCATGGTTGGAAATCAGTAAATTATAGAATGGAATCAATAAGTTGGAACTTGGTAGGTGCCGTTTATGTGGCCATAGTGGAAAATTGGCGTATGTATATGAGCGTGATACGCCGGATATTCTGTGGATTGACTGGTCTAGGGTCGCGCAGTTAAATATTTCCCTGTTAGTAAGGGAATACTGGTGTAATTTCTATGGCATGACAAGCTATCGGTAGGGAAAACGGATGATAATGAAGAAAAACCATGCAAAGGTGCAGTTAATGGACGTTTGGGCAAGTTGTCTCCTCTGGGTCGCCAATTGATTAGAGCAAAGATTATTAATTATAGCAGACACGTCATTCTTTCCATTTTACAACTCAAGTTGCATGGAAGTCTTTGGAAATTTGGGGAAAACTTATGACTTCCAGCGTGACTCGCGCCAGGGTTTTGACACCGCTCGGTCAAGTGAATACCCCTGTGCGTGTAACAATATAATTCAGAAACAATTTGTTATGCATGATGACAGCGTGTAGTAGAATACTCTCAAATACCTCAGTGATAGGCATGACGCGATAAGAGGGCGTCGTAGTATCAGTCGTATTCATGATTACTTGTAGTTTATAAGTTATGGGACGCGGTGGTAGGCATGACGCAGTAGTAGTCACGACGCGGTAATAGGAGGTCGTAGTCTCTCAATCGAATCAACTTTCATCATTATCAATATCTATGGGACTGCACATTATACATCCATGCTGATGGCAAAACAACAATGACAAAATGTGTTCACTTGGCTGTATATTATCTTCGCTGTTTCAGTTGTCTGGAAAAAGCTTTTACCTAAATTTGGACATTTTTGTTTTAATTTGAAATTTAACTTTTCCAAATCGAAGTTTTGTATTATATACACTGCAATGTATTGCAAAACTTTATATTTAAACCAATACAGATTGTATTTTGCTCTAATAATAGTGTGCTCAGTTATAAAGCTTACTTAGAATGAACAATGGTAGTATGAAGTTTCCTAGTCACAGTGTCTGTAGTTGTATGGAATTATTGTCAAACGTTGCGATTGAACTTAAAATAGGGTCATAACCAGTGAGATGATTATGCCAGCGTCAAAATCAGATGATAACGTCCACATGAAACATTGTGTATCTAAATCGCACACACACTATTCACTGACATGATAAAATGGTACAGAACTTTCCTTTACAGAGAATTAAAACTTTATATATATCTATAATTATATTTCGGGTGTTCGTTTCTTCAAATTTGGGAAATAGGATTTAAATTAAGACAAGACCCACTACACAAACAATGATAACCCCAGACACATTCAAGGTGTCAAGGTTTAAATGTCATGGTAAATTATTACTTATATCATTTCAAGAGTTTATCAAGAATTTTGTTAAAAGTTGACGATGAAATTTTGTTTTATATTATAGTAATATAATTTACAACAAATGCAATCTTTAAAAAATAAACACGCGTGTAATATTTTTTCCATTATGTTTGTCGGATATTTTCATTGTTCACAGATAGTTATGTAGTTGGCGGTGTTTGCGTGATACAGTTGAAGACGCGCGCTCCTTCAAACCTTGATATTCAAATTCTGTCAGAATAAATCTCTACCGCTGTTTTGACCTCTGTGTCACGTTAACTTTAGTACATCGAACTTCGCGGATTTGTAAATAAGCACGTTTCTCCATGTTTCTTGTTTCCGCCAGCGTTCTTGTTATTGCAGACGTCATAATCCAAGCCAGGCAGCCCAATGTGAGAAAATGCAGACGACAAAAGTAAATGAATGAAGACATTTACTAACACGGATTTTTATTGAAATACTCAGGGTAGCACATACTTCTAGACTAATGTTGAGTATAACAGGAAATGTTAGATGAATGATTTATTATAATTATTATTATTATTATTATTATTATTATTATTATTATTATTACGTTTACCTCCCCACCACAGGCATATAACATAGTGAGTGTATACATTAATTTACCCAGAATCAAAGTGTCTATGTCTCCCCCTTCTCCCGTTTTCCCCGTTCGCATGGCCAACGCTAATATTATGTTAAACAACTTTTCATTCTGTGATGGCATTCGTCATGTTAAATGCTTTATATTTGCGAGAATTCTTTTTCGACTATTAATGCAATTGTAAAGAAAATTTAATTTTTTAAGAAATACTGTTATAGTTGTAAATTAGCGAAGTGATTGAGGTGTTATTGTTTTGTTAAATGGAAGTTGAGGTGACCGTTTGATTTATCGTGCGATCATGATTTATTTATAGTTGTACTCGGTAAAATCGACAGCCATTCACGTTATTCTGTTTGCAAAACAGATAGTCCATCCATCATTTACTCGTTTTTACGAAAATCCCTTTTTAGGTTTAAACAAATTGTTTTCCCCATCATTTTGGTGTATAGCCCTATTTTGTGCACATTTTTCGATAATGGGATGAAGATATTTATTCGATATCTTTCCAGTAAAATGACAGGATGTAAGGATGAACTCCATATCTTAATTTGTCTTGGCCATTATTGGAGGAGTATACGAATCATACACAGACACGAATGCACACATATAACATGATTAAAAATGAGGAACAATGGCGTTAACCTGTTAACACACTATTGTTGTTATGTTCATTTGACTAAAATACTGTACAGAACTATCATAGTGTGATTACTGGGTCTGTGTGATGTCTGCTATAGATCTCTCTTGTAATAAGAATAAAAAAATGACGCCATTACGACGGTTGTAATGGTCATTTATTTAGTATTTAAATTATGCATGTATATTACATTTTATGTAGATATATCAACGTTGTTTATAATATGCCTTATTTTAATGTTTATATCACGTAAATGTACAAATTATTGAGGTATTTTAATATAAATATACATATTCAATTTTGGTAATATATACGACGACAACGCCTTCATTTTAAATTCAGAACAACAAAATAAGTATAATACATTTAATAGGAATCAAATTTTAAAGTCATAAAAATAATTAATTTTGTATTAATGCATTAATTCTTACAAACTGCAAATGTACAAGTTATTTCATATTATAATATAATTAAATAAGTTTAATATTTTTGTGTAGATGTGTATTAATGTTTATATCACTTTATATTCACAGCCAACGAGTCACCCAACTACAACTCTATTGTCATCTGCCAAAACAAGATAATCGTTTTAGACAGCCATGACGAGGTTAAAGTCAAAATCCATCGACTCCATGATGGGAAATTCCTAGACATGTTAGACAGTGACTCCAGACCACGTGCCATCTGTCTGATGGACGCCATGACAATTTGTGTCCTTTATGATGACGGTCTGATAGAAATGGCGTCCATTAAATCTGAAAACGTGTCGCCTGTTTTTACAAGAATGAAGAGTTTTCCTCTGGATGGTGTATTTAAATATTGTCTTAGTGTTGTCAGAGTCAAAGACAATCTTGTTGTCGTTGGTGTCAAACATGACATGTCGTACTTGTGTATCGCGTCGCTTGATGACGGACATGTTGACACGATTCACCAGATTTGTAAATGGTCAAGATGGAATTCTGTGACAACAAAGGAAAACATCATTTATATTTCGTGTTATGCTATTGATGATGATACTGGTGTCTATGGATTCGACATTTTGAACCCCAGTCAATGTAAATATAAATACAAACATCAACGTCTACGATTTCCGAGATCAATCGTTATAAATGAAGACGGGAATATTTTCGTAGGTAACAATGGAGGTTTTTACCTTGATTCCTGTATACATCAACTTACAGCTTCTTGTCAACTTGTCGCCATTTTCACTCAAGGAATTCCACGGTATCTCCTTGCCATGTTCTGGGACAATGGACGATTGTATGTCACATGCGATATGGGTCATGACATTACTGTATTTGGTCACGTGTATCAAGGTAATTCATATTTCTTATATTTTATCCACATAACAAAACTTTTACTGACGTCATTAATAAAATTAAAAACCTTTCTTATTATCGGAATTGATCAAAGATTTCATTTTAAATTTAGGGAAAAAATGGCAACATGACATACTCGTCACGCACAGTTATCATGCCGACATTAAGTCATATGTAAATAACATTGTATTTGTTGTTATAAAATTTAAATTATGTTCACCTACATATTGTTAAGGGATCTACATTTATTTAAAATATTTATTTATAATATATTCAATAATATATGAATAAAAATGACACAATTTTGATAGACAAAAATTATCAATGACTTGAGGACGACGACATTTTGTACCGACTTTATCCACCACGTGTTGCTTTCATTCCAAGCGCGTGCCGATTTCATCCGTATTCCATGCGCGTGCCGAAGAGTGTATCCACCAGGTGTAGCTTTCATTCTTGGTGCGTGCCGTTCAATCCGATTTAATCTGGATTGCAAAGATTGACCGTGCACGAGTTTCCTGCTGCCTTGCAGGTTGGCTTTGTTTAGCCAAAGGCTAAGGGAGTAAACCCTAAAAGAAATTCAGGAATGGAGACCCTAAGGCAGTTGGACAACGTACTACATCCCCTTCTGACAACTCCTTGGTCTGGAGAGGGATGGGCTCAGTCAGACGACTTTTGCCCAAGACACACTGATAATGCTGGACAAATCTGAAGTTATCATACCGGATCGGTCGTCACCCGGGTCAACAAGGACCGCGCCTGCCGTTTTCCACCAGGACGGTGGTGACAAGTGTGCTACTGGTACTTTGCATAAAATCAGAGCGAGAGACAACGTTGCCATCGCCACCTGCAACATTAGAACTGTGGCGCAAAATGGAAGACTCCAAGAGTTGACACATGAGATGGAACACTACACATGGCACATACTGGGACTCTGTGAAGTAAGATGGAAAGCCCTAGGAGAACACAAAACTGAAGATGGGCATATATTATACTATAGTGGAGAGTTGGACAAGTCCATAAATGGAGTAGGCTTCCTTGTAAACAAAGCCATCAAGGGATCTGTTCTTGAATGTCGCCCCATATCTAGCAGAATCATCTCCATTCGTCTAAAAGCATCCCCCTGTAACATCACAATTATCCAAGTCTATGCTCCAACTACTGATCATGATGATGAAGAAATAGAGGAGTTCTACAACAAACTTCAAGGTATAATAAACATGGTAAGTAAAAAAGACATTCTTATTATCCAAGGAGACTGGAATGCCAAAGTTGGCAAAGATGCTCTAAAAGACTTGGATGATCATTGTGGACCTTCTTGCAATGAGCTTACTAATGAAAGAGGGAGACGTCTGCTTGAGTTCGCAAGCTACAACACCTTGGTACTAGCCAACTCCAGGGTCAACATAAAGCTTCCCGATGTCTGACATGGCATGCACCAAATGGAACCCATCATAACCAGATCGACTACATACTAGTTCAAAACCGGTACCGATCTGGCATCAAAACAGAATAAACAAGAACGTTTCAAGGTGCTGATGTTGGGAGCGATAACGACCTCGTCATTATGAACTTCCGAGTAAGGTTGAAGAAAATTAACAAGCCAAAGAAAATCAGGCTCTAATTCAACCTTGAACAACTGAAGGACCCTAACATCTGCAAGTCATTCCAAACCACAATTGGAGGAAAATATGCTCCACTTGTTGTGATGGATGTTGATGTTAAGGTGATGACAGACACTTTCAATACAGTCATGATAACAGTTGCCAAGGACATCATTGGCCTCCATCGCCCAAAGAAAAAAACCCTGGGATACAGAAGAGATTCTGAATCTGTGTGATGCCCGAAGAGACCTAAAAAACACCAGACACACAACAGGGGCAGTGGAATATCGATAAATAAAAAAGAATGTCATAACAAAATTGAAGAAAGCAAAAGAAGATGGGATTGGACAACAGTGCACATAAATAGAGAAGAGTCTGATAAAGAATAACAGCAAAAATGCATTCCAAATTGTGAAAGACCTCACCAGAAAGAAGCAACCAAGAGTCAGTACCATTCAAGATGAAAATGGAAAATGCCTCACAGAAAGAAGCAAGTGACATTGCAGAAAGATGGACTGAGTACTGTAAAGAACTCTACAACCTTCCGTCCGCAGGAGACCCAGAGGTGCTTGAAGTTCCAAACTCCACAAATAATGTTGATTTCCCCATTCGCAAAGAAGAGGTGGAGTCAGCAATAAGAGCACAGAAGATTGGAAAGGCAGCTGGAGCAGACATCATCCCAGCTGAACTTATCAAAATGGTGGGGAATCAGTAATAGAACTACTAACATAAATCTGCAACAAGATCTGGCAGACAGACGAATGCCCAACACAGTGGACCCAGTCACTAATTATAACACTCTCCAAAAAAGGCAATCTCCAGCTGTGCCAACATTGCAGAACTATCAGTTTGATCAGCCATGCTAGTAAGGTGATGCTATAAATCATCTTGAACAGACTGAACCCACAAGCATAAGAAATAATCGCTGAAGAACAGGCAGGGTTCCGTAGTGGAGAAGCACAACAGAACAAATTTTCAATCTTAGGGTTCTGTGTGAAAAGTACTCACAACATCAGCAAGACATCTATCATAGATTTTAAAAAGGCTTTTGATAGAGTGTGGCGTGAGGCATTGTTGTACACAATGAAGTAGTATAACATAGATCAAAAGTTGACCAACACCATCAAGCAGCTGTACGCCAAGGCTACCAGTGCAGTAATTGCTCAAGGCTATGTGGGGGACTGGTTCAAGACTACAGTTGGAGTACGGCAAGGCTGTCTCCTGTCACCCACGCTTTTTAACATCTACTTAGAGCGCATCTTGAACGAAGCCCTGAAAAACCACTGTGGGACAGTCAGCATTAGAGGGCGTAACATCACCAACCTCCGCTTTGCAGACGACATTGATGGACTGGCAGGCAGTGAAGATGAGCTTGCCACCTTAGTGAAGAACCTGGATAAAAAAACATCTTCCAGATTTGACATGGAGATAAGTGCCGAGAAGACAAAGCTGATGACAAACAGTGGCTAACAAATCTCAACCAAGATTAAAGTCAGAGGACAGGAACTGGAAACAGTGGGCCAATTCAAATATATTGTTTCCATAATCACGGAAGAGGGATCAAGAGCAGAAATTTTGTCACGAGCAGCACAAACAAAGGCAACTATGTTAAAGCTAAGACCCATCTGGAGAGACACGAACATCTGTCTGAAAAATAAAGTCAGACTATTGAGAGCACTAGTCACCTCAATCTTTCTGTATTCATGTGAGGCCTGGACCCTGACAGCAAAATTTCAACAGAACCATCCTTGGCATCTCTTACGTGGAACACATCAGAAATGAAGAAGTAAGCAGCACCATCAGGCACAAAGTAGGTCATTATGAAGACCTCCTCACCATTGTCAAAATGAGAAAGCTGAAATGGTTTGGCCATGTCACTAGAGCCAACAGTATATCCACAACAGTATTGCAGGGTAGTGTCCAAGGTGGTAGATGGAGAGGTAGACAGAGAAAAAAGTGGAGTGACAACATCACAGAATGGACCAGGAAAGTTTTTGAACAGACACAGGCATTGGCACATGAACGAGTCAAGAGGAGGGAACTGGTCAGACGTTCAGCAGCACAGTGCCTCAACGACCACACTAGGTCAAGAGACTGATGATGATGATGATTATGACGATGACAAAGATGGCCGCTGGATGTCTACGCTTGTTCTGTGGAAAGCATGCTTGACTCGGTTATAGAATCATTTCTCATTATCCATGAAAAGGTATTGTTTAACCATATCTACAAATATTTCATAGCTTTAGCGATGAATTTATATTTATATATTTTTATAAAAATAATTTATAAATTATACCACGACATAACCGTCAGTAATTTAAAATAAAAAATAGACATGAACAAATGAGCCAGATTGGAAAAAAATCCATATTTTTAATTAAAAGAAATTAATCTATGATCTAACATAATTAGTTTTTATTTGTGACGGAAATTGTAAAATATTTTAACAGTACATGGGTTAGGGTTAAGTAGGTATGATTGCACATTTCAAGAAAAGTTTAAGCTTGTAATATAAAAAAAATTAAATGCATTATTTGTTTCTGAGGCAATTTAGCTTTTTGACGAAAGACATGCATTAATTAAAGTAAAAAAAAAAACGAATATTTTTTTATTCAAGTACGAGTCTTTTTTATTATTATTACCCCTCCCCCCGAAATATATAATTTGGCATTGAGGTGGTTCAAAAATTGTGAGGGTTGGAGGAAAGGAAGAAAGAAAAGAATATCTGCCCCACTTTTTTTCCAAAACCTTTATGTCTGTTATTATGAACATCATGTATATGTTTGAAGTCAAACAGAATAACAATGATCAAGCCCACAGATGTCAGCCATATTACAAATTTTAAATTGGTGAATTAAATTAGTAATTTATCAACTTGTTCTGTGCTTAAAAAATATTTTTACAAAAATTAAATATATAGTGATGTATATTGGGATTTATATTGAAATCATACATTTTAAATTGTATCAATCAAAGTGCATGTTTTTTTTTTAAAATCTCCTCCTCACCTTAACCAGACAATTGATTTTGCAGTGGGGTGGCAAAACAAGTTATGTAGGAAAAGGAAGAAAGAATATAATCCACCCCATCCACATTTAAAGATTTGATTTGCTGATTTATTCAATTTGAAACTGATGAATAATTGTATACAAATAAACATAATAAAATGAAATATTGTAAATGTAAATCTGACTGCTCTTATGTTGATTTGTATTGCATGTAATTGGAGTAGCCTGAAATGCTGTGGAACAATATCTTCAAGTTATAGTAAGATACCTCCAACCGCTCCGGTGGCCTAGAGGTTAGAGTATCTTCCTCGGAAGCGGGGGTTTTTGGTCCGGTCAGCAGTTGAGTCATACCAAAGACTTACAAAAATGGTACTAACAACTACCACACTTGATGTTGAGCATTAAGAAGTTAGTGGTAAGATTGGTCGGCCTGGTATCTGGATGATGTGACTGAGTGGGACATCATTATACATGTCTGCGACATGATGCCCAGCGCTATACATCACTATAAACTGTCACACTGCAGACATCGTATTGATATAATAATAATAATAATAATAATAATAATAATAATAATAATAATAATAATAATAATAATAATGACTTTATTTAAAGAGGGTAACACAGTTAGTTAAGAACTAACCTACCTTGAGGCCCTCATACAAAGGAATATATTTATTTCAGAAGCATCTCAGAAGCCACTGGATATATTGGGTTTGGAAGATGGAAATTGAGTGTGCATTTCTAATCTCAACTGGAATACTATTCCAGAGCAAGGTTCCAGAGTTTTCGAAACTTTTTAAAAATAATTCCTTATTTGGTTTGGGAATTTTATACTGTTTTGTAGACATTGATCGCAGGTGGGGTGTATTACCAGGTAACCTATACTGGAATAGGGATTGTAAATATTCAGGAGCACTATTATTGGCTATCCTGTACATTAATTTGGCTTTTCTTAAACAGATTTGGTCTTTAATAGGTAATATTTGTAACTTACCAGCTAAATATTCCTTACTTTCTATCTGGTTTCATATGAGCCTAAATGCTCTTTTTTTAAACTTGTCCAGCTTTGATGCTTTTATCATTTGAATTACCCCATACTGTATTTCAGTAGTCTAAAAAGGGTTGTATGTAGCTGTTATAAATAAGTTTTCTGTGCCTTTCAGGGAGAAAATGTCTTATCCTACTGAGAAGTCATAAACTTGAATTGACCTTTTTACTGATGTTTGATATGATCAGTCCATGATAAGTTATTATCTACCAAAACACCAAGTAGTCTGTCATGACAAACCATTTGCAAATTTGTATCCTTCCATGTCAGGCATAGTTCGTTGCTATCAAGATTGTTCCTTTTTTTACTTGTTGAGATGAGTAATATTTTAGTTTTGCCAGTATTTACTACCATGCCATTGAATGTGCACCAGTTTTCCAGCTTGTTTAATGCATTCTGTAAAGAAATTTCGAGTTCATGCTTTGTGTTTTGGATGTCTGACAATGTTGTGTCATCTGCATATAGATATGTAGATGATATCAAGTCTCTTAGTAAAAGTGGTAGGTCGTTAATAAATGCAATAAATAGTAATGGACCTAGAATTGAGCCTTGTGGTACTCCAAATCTAATTGTTTCAGGTTCAGACAGAACGTTATTTATATAAACATGTTGTAGTCTCTCACTTAAGTATGAAGTAAACCATCTAACTGTTTTTTCATCGCATTGGTAGATTTTCAGTTTCTTCAAAAGGATTTCATGATCCACCATGTCAAACGCTTTCCTGAAATCTGGAAATACAGATCGTATTTTTTTTACCTTGTCAAGTGCTTGAAGCCATTTATCAGTTAGGGAGATCAAGGCAGTTTCACATGAATGTTTCTGTCTAAAGCCAGATTGATTAGGGTGTAACAGCAAGTGTTTGGTTAAATATGACATGAATGAGTCATGGACATGTTTTTTAATCAATTTTGACACGTTTAGTAGTATTGAGATTAGTGGGTACTTATCAGCATCATTCTTAGATCCAGATTTGTGAATAGGAGTTCCTTTTGCAGTCTTCCATATTTTGGGGACAGATGAGGTTGCAATACTTAAATTAATTATGAATGTTATGCTATCTAAAATAGCAGAGGCAGAAGATTGATTGAGTCTTGGACCAATCTGATCAATATGACTGAAAATTATTAAAGCTTTGTTAAAAATCCCAATCACACACACGCAAGACACTTCCACAACCCCAAACCACATGGTCATTCGGTACTTTGCCAGTTGAACAAGAAAGAAGCCTTATCTGGAGTTTCTCAAAATACATTTGGCCAGTAGAGTCCATGGTGCTCTTACGAAAATTGTATTTTTGTCAAATATATTTTAATGTATTTGTTAGATTTACATATTTTATACCTTATTCAAATTCAACATTTTGGTTCTATTGCTAACTGTAATAATTATCTGTTTTCCTTTTCCTGTAGGAAGTCATAAAGCATCAGAAGTCCTAGAGAGCCATGACAGAAAACAGCCTGGCATTGAGAAGTTGGCCATACAGATAGCTCAGGGAAATGTAAGTACTTCATATATGCTTTCCATATAGTTTACTACACTGTGTACTGATAGTTCACTACTCAGTATTATACGTATTACAATACATGTACATAACTTCTGAAGTGTGATATGAATTAATGATACACTTTCAATACTATTAAAATAATTTTACTTTGTAATTATTGTCTTTTCGACAGTATGACTGAAATGTTGCGTGGAGAGGTAAATTCGCTCCTATTTGAATGTCGGGGAGACATTTTATAAATAGGACAGGTTTTATATGCAGATATTAGTGTGGGGCTGGTAAAAATGTTCTAGATTGCATTTCATTTGGCCAATCTTCTGATGTAAATAGTTGTCAGTTGGATATCAACGTTGCAACCAGAATGGATGATCATATTAGCATGGGATTTTCACTATAACACTTGCAATGTCAATTTGATTGGAAATCAAAATAGCTTCAAATATACGCATTGCCATCATGGCAGTCATTGTCTAACTCATTGGCAGTCATTATTTTGGTACTCCTTCTATACAGAAAGTAATAATCAACTAGTCAGTTTCCACTTATCTATCCCACCAAATTTAGATTTTTGTTGTACATGTTTGATTATGGGTATATGTTTTTTATGTACTGATATACGGTTTTCAAGAAAAGACTTCTTATAATATGTAAGCAGCATAAAAACTATGTCAATATGACATCCTATATAGCTGACATTTTAAATATCTCGATACCGAGTTTTTAACATTTCCAGTATGTCCCATATGAATTGAGAATATTTTGGCAAAATCTGTTGAATTATTTGGCAAAATCTGTTGAATTATTCAATGTTTAAAGCTGTTAAAACACATCATTCAACAGATAATAGAATGTGGTTTTATTGCATTTCTTTATTTCTGTATTGGTCATATAAACTGAAGTACTCTATATTTAATTTGGTTTTGAGAGAAAATGAAGTATATTGACGTTGAAAAATCCTGAAGTGTGTTCAGGTGTTACTTTTCTTTAGAAGTACTAATAATACTCTATTATTTGAAGAGAATCATACTCAGCTTTATATCACTGCTAAATATGTTTCGGGAATTTTAGGAGCTGTGCTGGCATAGAAATTTCTTCACAGACTGGCCTAGTTTTCACCAAAATTCTTAACTATCAGTATGTATTTTACTCAAGTTTAAGAAAAATAAACTTCATACAAAGTGCTTAAAAAGTGTTGAGGAAACCATAGCATGATTGGCACAAACCTTTTGAAAAGAATCTTTCTGTATATACTTTTATAAACAGAGTGATTTTTACCTGCCAATATTGAATATGATTCACTTGTTGGTATACAAAATGTGTATTAAATTTGCTTTATAAAAAAAAGTGTTTTATGTTGAATATATCATTGTTTTTACTTGGTGAACTGCACAATGCATACTAATAATTGGGTTTTGTAGTCCATCAAATTCAGTTTTGAAACAACTTAAAGCATAAAAAGTAAAGACCGTGCTTATTATATGCAGTCTACAGAATTTTTGCTTTTTCCTTTCTTATGCACCCTTTGGCTTTTAATCACCCTATGTTCCCATGCTACCCTGCTTTGTAACATAGCTGAACGGTGAGTGTTATCTGTTCGATGTTCCACATAAGCCATTAGCCAGGAAAGCTAGTACAGGACCTGGGGGTTCGGGGTAGAGGAAGACATAATTGGTTTGGTTTGTGGGGTTTGGCATCGGTTTTGAGTAATACTAGCATATACGTCCTGGCCGTTAAGAATAACTTGATCAGCTACCAAAAAGAATTTTCACATACTTAAATTGGCCGAGCTGAAGCCAATTCATGCAGTGGTGAAATGTGTGAGTAATCTGTAATGGTGAGATCATTAGATCTCTCAGCCATGCTTGACTCCATTAAAGGGGTAAATTGTGGAGGAGATTACATTGCTATACAGCAAATGAAATAAAAAATATGAGAACTACAGTTGGTTAAATACAAGTCACAGTTACACTATTTCAAATCACTTAACGTTTCATACAGGTAGTTAATCTTTGCTATATCAAAACTAAAGCCATATGCTTCTAAATCGTTTATATGACCCTTTAATCTAAATAAGACTATAATCAAACAACGTTTATTTAATACAAGTTAAGATGCTAGTAAATTTAATGTGTGTACCTTAAGCGTCTGGTTTAAATACCGTCGAATTGCTCCGTTGTCAAGGTTGTGTTCCTCAAAATATGTTGCCTCTACCCTAGTTATAATTTTGCGGTCGGCTAGGAAATTTTCTATAAAGTTGAACATTCGACCCGTAATGCCATAATGTTTTAATTTGGCTAAGGCCTGTGGTCCAAACTAAGTCGAATGCTTTTTGCCAGTTCAATTCAATTATATGAATTAAGGTCGCATGCGCAACTATGTGCTTTCGCGACCAGTTAATGCCATAGGGTCGAGCTATTTAATTAGTCGGGACAAAAAGATAACTTGGACTACACTAGGCTGTGTTGTCACAGTCTCCCATGCACCCGCATTAAATGGCAGTCTTGCCTTAGAGTAAGATGTCTGGTCACGGCAAAGCAGGATGGCATCCGGCTTAGGAAAGCTAGTTTGTCAAATGGTGTCGCTCTAGTTAAAGACAGAATTCAATCGATTTGATATCTTGTTACTTCTTAAATGAAGTATTTTGTGTCTGTGTAATTAATGAATTGCCAAATAGTTCAGTTGTACTTTACATCAGTGAGAGAATAGGCTGAGCTTGAAATCAAGATTTCCAACATCTAATCAGAACCCCTGTTACTTAAAAGTAGATAAAGTCCAATGGATCAGCGGTGTTTTCGTCGACAATCAGGTTAGCCTAGTTTCTGTTTCTCAACACTCCTAGATGTTGCCATTTTTTATGCTTGAAACGCCTGGGTCGCAATTTTTTCTAATCTAGTCCAGTTTTACTATGGACAGAAAAAAATACAATTAATATGTAAGCCACCTGTGCAATTATATAAAATCCATATAATCATAGATTTTTTCATCTTTCCTATCAATAAATATTTCTAGCACATAGCGTAGATGTTGTACGTTCCTAACAAGTTCAATCGCTAAAATGTCTTAGCGACATAAATGAGTGTAGTCATTGTTAGGTATTTTAGCTTGTTAATTTTGAGCGGTGGTCAAAATTGATCAAGTTAGATTTCGTGAAAGAGATTGTTCAGAAAGGGTTCACGTACCAAATGAGAACCCTGGGAAGGGGAAAAAATAGAGATGGAGTTGGGTGCGTTTGGTGTTATTTCTTTTATTTCTTCTTTTTCTCTTCTTTTCCCATTTCTCTTTCCCACTTTCTTCCTACTCCCTTCTTCCCCTTTTCTTCCTTTTTCATTATTCCCTCATTTTGTCCCTTTGTTTTTCCTTTTTCTTCTCGACTGGTTGGTTGGTGTTATGTTTCCTTGAGCTATCACTATTTGATCCTGGTGTTCTCATCACAATTATATTTATCTTGCCACTTGTAGGTTGACTGGTTTTACTGTACCTACATTGTGCCACTACTTAGGGAAATGTTCTCTTATTTTTTCTTTTTTTTTCTTTTCTGCCCTTCTTCCTCGCATTGCAATGTTTATATTATTCCTTCCCCTTTCCTTTCTTTACCCTTTTCTCTTTTATTTTATATATTTATTTTAGGATACTGTTAAGTGGTTCTGCTTTTTAACGCTAGCGGTATTGGTATCCACTTTTGCCCCTTTAACCGATATGGCCACGTTAATTATTTATTTATTTGGTAGTTATAATATTTATTTTTTCTCTATTTGTTTAAGGTATTATAAGGTGGGTCTGCTTTTGAGCTAGTGGTGTTATTACCCGCTATGGCCCCTTGATTGATAAATATTGACTATATGGCTATGTTTATATTTATTTTTTTATTTGATGGTTTTGATATTTATATTTTATGTTTTTGTCTATTGATTTTAGGTAATTAAGTATATTTATATAACCTAGGTAGTGTTTACGTTTGTTGTTATGCTTTTTTTTCTATAATTCGGGGGAATGATGTAACTGAGTCAAGTTTTCTTTGTTGCAGCTGGGGGTCGGTACGTTGTCGATGGTATTTGTGACATGTGTTGAATACATGTTCCAATGTTTAAGTTTCAGTGCAGTGTGGACATTTATTCGGCGTTGGTCCCATACTTATATGTTTCATAAAGCTGCCATTTAGCAGTGTTTTACCTGGTCTGATTCTGTTGATGATTTTAATATCAATGGCTGCCAGGCTTTTTAGAAAACGTTGCGTTCTAGTGACCTCTTTTTGTAGAAGGTATAGATGTCTACCCTTTGTGGAGTTTTCCCATTGTTGTTGCCATTTATTAATAATTCTGTCCCTGACTTGAGTATATAGTTCCTGAGTATTGTACTCTATGGATTCAATTTTGTCTTTCATGAGACTGCTTTTTGCTGCTTGGTCTGCTTTTTCATTTCCAGGCAAATTGATGTGAAATGGCATCCACAAGAAGTGTATGGTTTGGTGTGATTTATCTGCTTTCCTGATAGTCAGTATAGTGTCCTCTAGCAGGTTTTGTTTACTTTTGGAATTACCTGTCTCAATACTTTCAAGTACACTAAGTGAGTCTGTTATGATGAGGTACTGCTTTTGATTTTGTGTTACTATCCATTTTAGGGCTCGGTTGATGGCAAAGAATCCCGTGTTATATATGGAACATTCATCCGGTAGTCTTGTCGTAAATGTGGTCTGATGTTCTGGGATCACTACTGCTGCAGCCGTTTAATGTAGTTCTTTAGATTTTGAGCCGTCAGTATAGATTTTTACATATCCATCATAGTTGTCGTTGACTAGGCTTTGTACTTGTGTTTATGTGATATTGGGATTGTCGTGCTTATGTACCAGTTGGAGTGTTGTTAGGTTGACGTTAGGTTGGTTATTTCTTCAAGGTGTGGCGTCCATGATAAGTAGTTGTTCTGCATGGGGTTTTAATTGATTAAGTTCTTTGCAGAGTGTGTGTATTTTGTTAGCTCCTGGAGCATGTGGTACCAGTCTTGAGCTAAAGGTGATCTGACATTTACTTATTTTTTTTCTGGTGAGATTTATCTCCTTACGTATTGAGATTCTACAGATATATCAAAGTATGTGTTCTTCTCTTCTTAGTTGTAATGGTGGTTCACATGACAGGAATTGTTGTTATGTTGTTCGGTAATGAACCAGTGCATAGACTAAGTGCTCTATAGTGGATGCTGTCAAGTTCTCCAAGTGTTTCCTTCCCGTACGAAATCAAACGACTGTATCATAGGCGTACTACAGGCGTATTCTGCACCTAAAATATGTTTGCTCTTTGGTTTATGAGAATAGGAGAAAAGTGCAATACTAGCGTATTCTCAGGCAAAATACTAGCGTTCTTTAGGTGTACACAGAGACGACTTATTTAAATTAGTACGCCTGAATTCCGATACATAATAGGGTGTATGACAGGCATAAAACATATTCAAGTACAGGCGTAAATCACAGGCGTAAATCATTTATAGTACAGGCTTAAATCACAGATGTAAAACAAATTCAAGTACAGGCGTAAATCACATCAAGTACAGGCGTATATTACAAACAAAAACCATACCAAAGTACAGGCGCAAAGCAATCCTAAAATTACAGGCGTACTACATTGTCATAAACCAAACCTTTTGCATACTTTACATATTTCAAGCAAAGCGTATTATGCAAGAAGCGTATTATTTAAAAAAATCTACAACCAGCTAATTTACTCATGAAGCAATGAACAGACAAATTAGATGAACAGTGTAATTGATTTTAATAACCTCATAACACAAATACAATTGTTGGCAGAATCATTCATCGCAATACAACCATGTTTTTTGTCAGCTGAACAAAGATGTTTTATTGTGATTCTTCACTCCTCAAAATTTTTCTGCATTTTCTCCTTGAATAACTATTTGTTTCAGTCACAGCATCATACAAATCTGTCATTGATGGGTTTGTTATTCAACATTTACTACACCATGCTTTCACATATTCTAAAAGAAAGATTGATGCGGTAAGGAAACGAATTTATTTAATTTAATGAAGATGCCAAATTGGTTTAGTTGAGAGATGAGGAAATTGGTCCAGACTAGGTCGAAGGCTTTCTCAAGGTCTAGAAATATTGCTATTATGTGTCTATCTCTTTTCATTTTGGCATTGAATGCTAATTTGATGTTGGCTTCCAGACAGATTAATTGATCAAGTGTAGATAGTTTATTCCAAAATCCATTTTGGGTTTCAGCCAGTAGTTGATTTTGTTCTAGGTGGTGGTGTTTTAATATATTGTTGACCATTGTTTACATTACCTTACAGATTGTATTTGTTAGTGAAATAGGTCTGTAGGAGGTTACATTAGTGGGGTCTTTGCCTGGTTTGGGGATTACTGAATATGGCTCGCTTCCATATTGTGGGGATGCGACCTGTTCTCCATATCAGATTTATTAAGTTTAAGGTAATGCTCTGCATATTGGGTGGTAATTGTTTGTACATTTCATAGCCTATGTTATTCTCTCCTGGTGATGTACTTCTTTTTTTGCTGAGAGCTTGTCTCCATTGTTTTAGATTAAAAGAGTCATTCAGTGGCAAATATGTGTTGTTTCTATCTTTGAAAATGGGGAGAAATTCTTTTTATAATGTTGATTTTTGCTGTAAGAACACGTATTTGTGATTTTTATCGCTGCTGGAGTTAGCGAATTGTTGGGCTAACTTCTCTGCTACTTCCATCTTGTTTTTTGTTCCATGGATTTTCGGCGATGTTGTGGGTGTTTTGCCTTTCATGGCTTTTATTTTATTCCAGATTTCTTTAGTATTTGTTTTATGATTGAGCTTATTGCAGTATCTTCTCCATGAGACCTTTTTTGCCTCATTTATTACCATGCTTGTGTTGATTTCTGTTTGTTTGTATACAAGAAAGTCAGATTCGGTTTTTGTGATTTTTTTTCTTCTCCTGAATGGCAATTCTGCAATTTTCTGTCCACCTGGGCATTTCAATCTGTTTATAACTATAACACGGTAACCTGTCCTGGATCATATATGTTGTACAGATGTATTGGTTTTGTTGTTACTGTGAAGACAATATTTTGAAATTCAATTGATGTTTCTGTTGAGTTCACATTAATAACTTCCTCTACTGCATCAGTGATGGTGTCATGTACATATATGGCTAGGCGTCCTCCTTTTTTGCCGGTATTTCCGTGTTTCAAGAATATAGTTTGATAGCCTGTTATTTTAGGAATGTTTGTACTGGTTTCCTAAAGTAGAGTTTCTTGAAGACAGATGATCTTGGGCTTGGTGATGATTTCGTGGATTGCTGCGATTTGTTCTCCTTGGTTTATATTTCGACCTCTGCAATTCCATTGCCATATAAGTAACTTGTCTGGGGTCTTGTTGTTTTTTGTTTTGATACCCGTTGCATTATTTTTTTTTCTGTATCCATTGTTTATGCTGTTGTTAATATTTTTGTTGTTGATTTATTCGTGATGGGTTGATCTCTCTCCCTGGGGTGATGCTAGGTAGTCCTGTATTTGTTGCATATATATGCTAATAAATTCATCTTTCATTATTCGGTCGTTCCTCATTTGGTTGCTGATTAATTTTTAGAGTTGGTTTAAATAGTTGTCAGTGCTTGTTCAATTGAAAAATATCTCTGGGTTTGCGGTTGTATCTAGGTTTCTGGTTCTCGCAGGTGTTAGTGTTTTTTATGATTTGAAGCTTGTCTTGTTGTATCTTTATCATTATTTTGTTTACTTGTTTTTGGTTTGGGTTGTGCTTCTGCCATTTTTGCTTTAGGTATGATTTCCTTTTGCATATGATTGTTTATTGGCTTGATGATAGGAGATGTTTTGCTGATCCATTAGTCGAATGATAACTTGTTCTTGTACTGCTATGGGGCATTGGGTATCATATGATTTCTGTTCAGCCCTACAGTTAGCACACTTTGGTATTTTTATAATGCATGTTCCTGTGTGTTCGCCGCCACATTTTCCACATCTTGGGTGTGAACTGCAGCGGGAAGAAAAGTGACCACATTTACAGCAATTATTGCAGTATCGGGGTTTGTTGATGTACTGCTGTAGTTTTACTTTAGTTCCATGTAGTCCAATCGTGATGTGTGCTGGTGGGGGTGGATGGAATTCTAATAGGATTGTTGACGTCTTCATTCCTAGATGATTACGTAATTTGACAGCCCTTTTGCAAGTTGTTTTGTGAAATTTGAGGTCATATTCAATATTTTCTTGCGTTTTCAACACCATTGTTCGATGTAGTTTAAGGATTGTTTTGTAGTTAGCTTGGTTTGCTAAATATGGTCTTTGGGTGGATTTATCCTTATCTTGAGTTGTGCTTGTTTTGTTATTGTTGTTGTGATTTTTGATTGTGGCTTTGTGCCTTGTGATTTGTACTGGGAGCCCTTCTATGGTTGTGATTTTCATATATTTGAAGACTTGTTTCAATGTGTTGCACTGCATTATGATATAATCTTTAGGTGATCTTACAATACTAAACTCTCCGCCATGTTGTTGTATGAGTGCATTAGATTTGCTCTTGATACTAATGCGTAGCAGTCTCGCAGTTGCACTGGTTATGAAGATTGTGTGTTCTGGTGCATGGTACTGGAATTGGTGATTGCTCATTTTCCTTTGTTGCTAAAATTGCTGATACATCTTTTGCTTGGTGCTATCTCCTGTTTGTTGATTATAATTGTCGTTTTTGTTCTTAGATGTATTTTCTGTGTACAACTATTTTTGGATGGTGTTGCCAATATCATCGTTGGTGCTGTTTTGTTCATTTTGAAAATTGCTTTTAGTTTGCTATTGTTGTCATTCATCGTGCTAGCGTGTTTGGTACTTTTGATTTTTGTGGGTCTTTCATTGGTTGTTTCCCTTTATCTTTATTCCCATTTTTATATGTCCTTTGCCTTGTTTTGCTGCTATTGCTTGACATTGTTCGTATTCTTTTCCGTACCGTTCAACCCGATCAGTCTCACTAATGGTTTTGTATCTTTTTCATCTCTCTATCCGAGATGTGTTTAGAGGGTCAAAACTGTTGATTTCTGCTTAAAGTGTAGCTGATTTTCTTTTCTGTTATCTTGATGTTGTTCCTGTTTTTATGGTTTATGTTGATTGGAGTTTGTTTCATTTGGTATATTTTGTCTCCTGTTAAATTCTTCTCATGTGGGTCATCTTTTGTTATTATTGTTTTAGTTTCCATTTCAGGTGTTATTATTGTTGTTGTCTTTCTTTTTCTTGTGTTATTGTTGTTGTTATGTTGTCAGTTCTCACCCCTTGTTTATATTTTTCATTGATTGTTGCATCTTTGTTTCTCGCTTTCTTCTTTTCCTGTGAGTCGTCTGTTGTTATTGTTATGGTTGTTTTAACCATTTCAGATGTTGTTTTTGTTTTTTCCATTCCTGAATTTAGTGTTGTTGTTGTGTTACCAGTTCACTCTCTTTGTTTCTCTATTTTGTTTGCTGTTGCGTTTTTGCTTCCCGCTTTATAATTTTCATGTGTGTTTTTTTTGTTGATGTTGTTGTTATGTTTTCTGTTCCTGTTGGTATTGCTGTTACTATATTGTCAGTTCTCAATCCTTGCTGATCTATTTCGTTTATTTTTGAATTTTTGGATATGATCTGTATGCTAATATTCTTTTTAACCTTTTTATATTTGATGGCATCATCCACATTGATTATTTTGTTTTTCCTGGCGGTAGCTCTGGTGACCCTAGTTGTATATCTAAAGTCGTCTGGGTTATTTCTTTGGCATTTATGCTTGAGAAGGTTGCCGTTTATATTTTGGATGGTAGCAAGTCAACAGTTGGATCTGTGCTTAGATCTGTGCTTAGTTGTTTGTTTAACATTTTCATTTTCTTGCTTAGTCTTCCATATTTGGCTGCTGTAATCCTCCTTTTGAAGGATAGTGTAATTGTTTTCCTTGGTGTTTTGGCCGTTGGTCATGTCATACTCAATTTGTGGTTTAACTTTTATGATTTACTTTTATTGTGGGTAGGGTTATTCTACTTATTTGGTTTTATTTCATTATTTAATACTGAGCTAGATTAAAGTTTAATGCATGGTTATTATCATATGCTAAGTGATGATTATGACAATGGTTAGTACTTTTAGTATTGAAATACCAATTAATTATTGTTATTATGATTTAGATTTATCTTAAATAAGTTTTAAATAAGTTTATATAGTGGTACAATGAATTACCGGAAGGTTTAAATAAGGGAGAGTTTTAATTTCTTACCAGTTCTTGTCGGCCGACAGTGGCATGGCTCCGAAACTGATTGCTCCCTGCAGTGCATTTCCTTCGTTCTCCACGTGATATTCCATTAGCCTGCAGCGTGGTTCCTTTGTCTAAGTTAATTTGATTCAGTAAAGCTGAGATTTTCTTCATCTTGAGTAATTCAATTATACTTTTGAATGTTTCCAGAGGGTTATTGTTGGTTAATTGAATTACTTCCAGGTATGTACTTGGTGCAGTAATGTCAAATTGTTTAGATCTCAATTTGTCCCTTTCCTTTCTGGTTTTGTTAGAGGTATTGAAGATATGATGTAGGTCTTCAGGGATGTTACAAGGTGAAACAATTAATATTATGTGGGAAAGGTCCTATATATTTCCCAAAGCTGTTTGGCAGTTTTGTTTTTCCCAGTATTATTCTTTTTATTTTTGAATGTTCATAACCCGTGCACCTAGGTGGTATGTTCTTTCCATTGACTCCCTTGTTTATTTTGTCCCAATCAGTCTTCCATTGATGATTAATCATGAAGTAGATTAAATTATATAATTCAGTTGGATTATACTTGATTAGCATATAATTAGGTTCAGTAAGTTTGTTTTTAGCGAGTTGATCTCTTAAATCATTTCCTTTTATGTCTGTGTGGGATGGAATTCACATACATTCAACTACTAGATTTTGATAATGTAATAATTTTAATATGTGATTAATTTGCTTTAGGAAATTTTCTCTAGATTTAATGGTGCTGTTTTGTATAGAAGAAAGGACGCTAAGCGAGCCGTTAATTGGTTTGTTTTCTTCAATCCATTTGAATGATTCCAGGATGGCCCAGAATTCAGCTGTATAAATGGAGCAGTTATCAGGTAGACGCCTGCCCATTTGTATGTTATGTTCTGGTGTAACGCAGGCTGCAGCTGTTTTAATAGGATTTGTAATTTTCGAGTCATCAGTTTAAATGTTTGTGAAATTTTGATATTGATTGTTTATTATTTCCAATACTGATGTTTTCAAATAATTTTGTTTGTTTTCTTTATTTTCCTTATCCATAAGAGAGATATTTACTTTTGTTAGTACATTACTGCAATGTTCTTTGTCGTATATTATGTTAGTTTCTTCTTGGAATATATCTATTGGAAGTTTTGTTTATAACTCTTCTACTATTTTTCCCATTAAGGTATTATTTTTCAAGTTTTTTCTGAAGGGAATGTTACATCTATTGATAGCCAATAGAGTGGGGTGAGTTTTATCGTGGGTCGCCAATCGGGTTGCATATCTTAATATGAGTTCCTGCCTTCTGAGATGTAATGGCGGTTCCCCAGTTAAGACCTGCAGCTCGGCTGTAGAGGTTGAAGGCAGTGCGCCAGTACCAATAAGTAGGGTTTTTCTCTGTATTTGAATTAATTTGTTTAAATGACGTGTGGATGCCGTTGTGTATACTTGGTATCCATAGTCAAGTTTGGATCTTATTAGTGCCTTATATAATGTTAGAATAGTTTCTAGATTAGCACTCCACTGAGTGCCTTTGAGGCTACTTACTAGATTTATGTCCTGATTGCATCTTTCAACTAGGTCATCTATATGATAAGCCCATGTAGGTGTTCATCAAAATACATACCCAGAAATTTGGCTACTTTTACAAATGTTATGACTTTATTCTGAATGGTAAGTTTGGGGTAGGTTTTGAATTTTGTATAAGGGGTGAATAGTACAGCTACCGTGTTTGGTGCGATAGTTTAAATCCCCATTTATCAGCCCATTTTCTTGTGTTGTTTAAGCTGGTTTGAATCTCAGTCGCGTGTTGGTGGTTGGAGGGGTTGCCTGCTCTCCATAGTCCACTATCATCAGCATATTGTGATAATCCGATTTTAAGTGTTGCCAGATTTGTGTCAAGATCATTTATGATAAGGTGAAAGAGAGTGGGGCTGAGAACACACCCTTGTGGAGTTCCATTTTTAAGAGAGTATTCTTCAGAGTAAGTTGATTCTACCCAAGTTATAATTTTGCGGTTGGTCAAGAAATTTTCTATGAAGTTGAACATTCGATCTGTAATGCCATAATGATTTAATTTGGTTATAAGGACTTTGGTCCATACAAGATCGAATGCTCTATACAGATCAATAAATACCGCAATTAAGTTTCTATTCGCTTTTCTTTTGTTCTTAAATGCAAGTTTTATGGCGGATTCTAATCTTGTTAATTGATCCGTAGTGGATCTTTTATTTCTAAACCCACATTGATTTGGAAATATCAAGTTATTGCTTTCAAGGTGGTGTTTGGGTCTATTAGTAATAATTGTTTCCATTATTTTGCAGATGTTATTGGTGAGTGAGATGGGTTTGTACGAAATAATATCGTTCCGATCCGTATTTGGTTTAAGTAACGGTATTACTATCGCTCTTTACCATTTTTTTAGGTAGCCTTCCTGTGTCCCATATTATGTTTAGCATTTTGATGATTGATTTAACTAAAGTTATAGGTGAGTTTTTATATATAACATAACCTATTTGATCTTCCCCAGGCGAAGTTTCTTGTTTAGTTTTTAGTGCCTGGTCACATTCGTATAATGTTATTTTGGTATTCAGAGGAGATAATTTGGGTCCTACAGCCTCGTATGACAGTCTAAGTTTGCGGTTTGTTCGTTCCGCTGCCCTGATGGATCGAGGTTCCATACCACCTTATATTTCTTGAGGTGAGTGGTTAAATATAACCTAATTGTATTGTTTGGTGCAGGATTGTGCTGCTGTGTCTGATGACCTTTTTGGTCACCTTATATTCATTAATTTGGGCCCTAGGTTCAATGCTTGAGTTTTAAATGCAGCATTGTGCTGCTGGGCCTGATAGTCTTGGACTTGTGGACTACCTTTTTTTATCTAGTTGGGGTATTGCGCAGCTGATGTATCTGAAGGTTGAGTTGCGTCCTTGTGTAGCGGGGCCTGATAGTCTTTGGACTTTTGACTACCTTATATTTTCTAAGTTGGGGCCTTATTATGGTTTTTTAAAAAAAAATAATTATTGTGTACTGGTCTCAGTGCACTTTTTGTAATTTACCTTGTAGTATTTATCTCTAATTGTATTATATTGGTTAACTTTTGATGCTGTCAACTAGGCTGTATATAGAGACAAAGTTTAGAGATATTTGTAGAGGTGTTAGTCCTGACTAATTAGACTCCTGCTGATTGCGCCTTATTATGATGATATCGTTAGCCACCCTTATTTATTCTCAATGGATGGTGTTAGCTATTCAATATTTATCATTACCTAGGTGTTAAAGGCTCTTGATGTTATTTTATTCTCCATTTGGATAGCCTGCTCTTTGTGTATTTGAGCTAGTTATCTTTATTCTCATTTTTGGTTTCATGGGTTTCTGGTCCCCTTAATCTTTGGTTTGGTCGCTTAGGTCGCGGTCATGTGATTGATAGGCCCAGCGTAGTGTAGGTGGGCTCGATAAATCATCACCATACCACTAACCGTTGCTCGGTGCTTCCATTCCATTATATATTGTTACGTGTATTTGTTTTGGGTCATTTATTTTTTATTTTAATTATTTGTTTGTCACATTCAAATTTGAATTTTAAGTTTAAGATTCATTCATTGGTAGATATAATTTTAACAAGTGTGATGACACGTACTTTTAAGAATAAACACTAGATGTTCACCTCATTTCTGACCTAGCTTCAGAGTTGTAAACAAGCTTTTAAAATGATTGGTTGATTCCAAGGACATTATGGAGCTTTGTTAGAAACATCTTTCTATTTTTAATTGGGTCATACGGTGTGTACGAAAATTTTTGAACGTGAATTTCTTCTAAAAGATTCTAGAAGTTCATGTGACCCCTTTCTTGTTTACGTAAAAAAAGGTATATAAATTATATTTTGGCAGCGAACTATTTAGGAGAACTTGGGCTATTAGAATATTAAGTTGTGTCGTTTTGAGTTATTTTAAATTACCTTATATTGGAAATTATTTCAATTCGTTTGGATCAAGAGGATTTATTTTGATATTTTTCTGGAAAGTAATTGTGCTCATTGAATTTTATTACCAAGAACTGACTTCATCACGTGACATCGTCTTCGATCTTGGATACTTCACTAAGATTCGAACTTGGAATTATTTGGACATTTTATTATCAGGACTTTTGCAATTTCTCTAGTGGATAATATTTTGATTTAATTTTGGATTAATTTTGGAATTTATTCTTAAAATTTCTTTTCTGGAAAATATTTGTGGTCAATAAATTGTTTATTAAGTTTTTACAACCTTGTTATTTTCACTCTTTCTATGTTACTGTTTATTCGAGCCTATGGACGTAACAATATATATATATATATATATATATATATATATATATATATATATATATGTATGTATATATGTATGTATATATGTGTATATGTATGTATATATGTGTATATGTATGTATATATGTGTATATGTATGTATATATGTGTATATGTATGTATATATGTATGTATATATGTATGTATGTATGTATATATGTATATATGTGTGCATATATGTATATATATGTGTATATATATGTGTATATATATATGTATATATATATATGTATATATGTATATATCAGCCTAGAGTGGACTTCACAGAATACATCTTTTTCTTTAAATGGCTTGAATTGTTTCTAGTACAGAGATCTGAGTTTCCTACATTAAACTAATCATTTGATATCTCACTAATGAGTTGTCTAGAAGTTAAGTTGAAAACTTATAAATGATTTTAGTATATCTGATCAGACTCGCACTCACTTTCAACCTATTCCTCTAAACTTAAAATGTTAAATAAATGTGGTTGAACTGTAAAAGTTTCCAAAAATTGTCCGAGTTCAATTATAAAATAGTTATTTCTTTAAAATCTATATATTAGATACTGTTGCTAATTTGGGAAACATAATCTAATATCGTATCTCTAATATCATCAGCATTTTCAAAATCTGAAACTAATTGCAAGAACTGTAAATAATCATTTAATTAATTTGCAAAAACACAACTGCCTGTTCTCACTAGACTTGTTAAACCAAATAATTAATGTCCTTAAGGTCATGGGGTGAGTGTACTGTAAAGATTCTGCTTGTATTGTTTTGGAAGACGTGGATTCTGTTCAACATGACTATGTACCAGACTAGGAAACAGGAAAACAGTTAAATCATAAAAGTCCCTACTACAATATCAACCTTGAAAATTTTGCCCAACTATAGAATATATTAAAGAATATAAGAATATTCTATGAAAACAATACAGTAACCTTATAAATATTCATCAAAACAATAATTACATGACACGGAACACAACATAATGAGACTAAGAAGTAACATCTAGGAAAACAACTGCCAAGTGCAGCCTCAAAACATAAACAGTATGAAGCTTAAATAACAGATGCAGGTATTTATAACATACAAGTTTTTTTTTTAAATTTACTGCCAATGAATTTCATTGCTGATTGTTCTGAAGAACATACTCACCACATATTGATGCCATCCCCTTGTAACACTGCTGCAAGTATGCTAATATCCTTACAATATGGTGTAATTGTAATGAAAGGTCTAGATATTATAATTTCTGAATTACAAGTCTATTACAAAAGCTATAATAAATGTATTTTTAAAAAAATCTGCAAGCAGATTCTAAAAATTGGGACAAACTATATATGTCTTTACTGCCAGATGTTAGGCTATTAATCTAGGAAATATCATAGAATAAACAAAAATGCTGTTTTTAGATAACAACACTGTAAACGATTTCAACAGGAACCCCACCCCTCCCCAATTTAACCCAGGTGTAAGCATGCTCAATCCCCACAATGTGGTGCAATAAAGGTGTAGGTTTGTATAATTTCTTAATTTTAAGTTAATTACAAAATAGCGAAAATAAATAAATGCATTTTTAAAATTTGAAACACGTTATACAAATTGAAACAAACAAAAACAAAGTTTTTTTTTAACAGCCCCATGCCAGGCTGAAAATATAAGAATAAAAATAAGCAATAAATCTAAGTTGATACCCTCTTATATAGAGTATAAGAATGCACACTGCATGAATATAGCAATAAAAGTAACACAAGTAATTGAACCTGTGTCTAATGTGTTGACACCTACCACAACCGAGCTGTTAAGTGAATTCCACTAAATGCATGCTGATATATTATTTTACTAACAGCTCAAAGCTATGTATTTAAAATTACTGTTTTGGGCAGATTAAACTCTTCACACAAGTTTGATATTGCTAAATCTCGTGTTGAAAATATCAACCAATATGACTGGTGCCCATTTTGAAAAAGGTTATTTTTTCTACTCTTCATGAATGGAAAGATATCATTGATTTGGGATTTCTACCTGAAGACTGATAATATGTTGCTTACTCGTTGACATGTTTACATCTATACCTAAAGAGAGATGTTTCTAAATTAAACTGGTTCCATTCTTAAATCCTGTGCAACTTAAGGTATAAGTTGTTTCGATATGGGTTTTTTAAAAATATATTATAACATACCTGATACGGAAACTAGGATTTTAGACTTGACAGAACTTTAAGCTAGGGAAATTCTTTGACTGACTGTTCAGATTGTATAATAACTTACCAGGTTTGAAAAGTTTAATGATTTCTTATTTCATAAAATGAATCTTCCCATTGTAAAATAATGTGAGATACTTAATTATTTAATTATTGTAAATAGGTGTGTTTAAAGTCCAAATA
Source organism: Unio delphinus (assembly GCA_029339505.1). Taxonomy (NCBI): domain Eukaryota; kingdom Metazoa; phylum Mollusca; class Bivalvia; order Unionida; family Unionidae; genus Unio; species Unio delphinus. The sequence continues at coordinate 867,444 of JAQISU010000059.1, read as the reverse complement.
TCTAAACTTCAAATTCACAGGCAAAGTTTTGTGGTGAAAAATATGTAAATTCTAAAATTTAAATGATTAAGCAGCAGAGGAGGTGAACAGACCAAGTTTTCAAGCAAAAATAAGGCTTCTACGGAAACCGAAACTAAATCAGACAAATCGAAACTAAATTAGATAAACTGAAACTATTTCACATAAAAGGCTGCTATAGAGTCTCCCTAGGTAGGAAAGTGAACAGACCAGCTTTTTTAGTCGTCAACGATGCTTCCTTCTAGTTAATATTTACTAGGAAGTTCTCAATTTGTCAAATAAACCCTTCTAGTTAATATTTACTAGGAAGTCTTAATTTGTCAAATAAACCCTTCTAATAAATATCAAGAGAAGGGTCCATTTGGTAAAAAAAAAGATGCCATTTAGTTGACGTTCACCTCCTCGGCTGCTAATGCGCTAACTAAATATTTGATCAAGTCCTTAAGATTTCACAAATAAACTAATTTGTAAAACCTCACCTCGTAAATCAATCAGATTATTAGATTGGTCAGTGAGTTTAAAATTAATTCTCGTTAACAAATTATTATGACATCGCATATAGACTAGATTAGTTGGGTCTTCAATAATTAGAAATCCTGGAGGAGCCGTTGGTGCAAATGAGTATAAAATATATCCTTGCTGAGCTTGATTTGATTGTTCGAGATTTATTTGATAATTTCCTTCGATAACGTCACATACTAAATTGAGCGCAATCACCGTTGAAATATTCACATTGTTCGGAGCAATATGTCTACCGCCGCCTTCTGGATCATTATTATATTTCAGAATATTTGCTGTAGGATTCTTCAATTTTTTCCAATTATCGTGGATTCTTTTGAACCCAATATCAATAGCATCGTCAAGTTGTTTCTTTAGTTTATCCGGGTTATATCCAGGGATTTTAAAATCTTTAATCTCCGTTTTATTAATCTTATATAGATCCGCAAACTTATCATGTAAGATTTCTTCATTTAATACTTCTTGAATAATTATCGAGTGAAATATTTTCATATCGTCGATGATTTTATTACCCGTTTCTACGACGTTGATAAATTCATCCTTGGTGAGAGAGCCGGATTTAATAGATATTAGCAGTCGTGAAAAATCATTATTCATTACTGTGAAATTTCCGTTAATGAGAGGAACATAAATTGATTCAAAAATTTCTTTATTCAAGAATTTATCGGGGGTATAATCTTGATAATTTTTGGCTTCATTGACGGGTTTTATTTTGTTGGTGATATAATCGGATTTTTTAGGTTCGGGTGGAAAATCCTTCGAATTTTCTCGCGAGTTATCCGGTGGTAATTCAGGCCATCCTAACACTGATCTTATAGAACTCTGATAAATATCTACAACGTATCCTTCTGTATTTATCTCGATAGCGGATGATAATGTTGGTTCGTGAACTGTTATAGCGATTTTTGATTCTTTTCCGGTGAGAGATTTTATTCTGCGTTGAAATTCAGCATTGATCTGTTCGATTTGATATGACCCAGTTGGTATAGAAACAACCTGCCAATCTGGTGTTCCGTCTTCACGATTCTTGTTTGCAAATACCAAGGAATTATTCGGTTGTTGACCACCAAATGCTACCGATCTAATATTAGGCCAGCTATGATACACTCGTAGTTTTGCTAGTGCGATCTCGCTCACGGGAACAGGAATTGGAAAATTAACACTAAATTCGGGACGTGTTGAGGTTATTGATATCGTGCTTGTTTTCACTGGTGTTGTATTTGTTACTATTTGTTGAAGTAGTTCTTGCGACGACATTATTATTATTATTCTGCTCTAATTTCAGCATTGTTGATTTATACAATTGAGCCATAGTTGAAAATTCGCTATCTGATATTGTTGTGTCATCCAACGACGATGATATCAACGAGGATAATTGCGAGTAACCGGCAGATGCAATATGATATTTAATTAAATAATCATGTAGTTTACTCTGGCTACACGATGATAGTTTTTTTGTGATCCCAGTTAATATACCAGCAATTGTAGCCACTGCGGAAATAGCGATTGGAACTACGACCGGAGCAATCATTGTAACCGAAGATAGTATTATTCCAGCAGCAGTGATTACTCTTGACACCGAGTACACGGTGATATCAACTGTGGTTATTCTTCGTTTGTATTTTTTGATTTTTATTTGATACTCCTCACAGAGAGAATTGAGTTTAGTTTGAAATTCTCTGACTTGATCATAACGATACTGATTCGATGATGGAGTCATTTTATTTTAAAAGCGCTAGCATTTTCAATTACAAATTACTTTGTAATTTTGAATCGTGAAAGAATTTTTAAATCAATTTAATTGTTTACTTAAATCCACTACGAATTCTACGTACCACGTTACTGAAACCTTGACTAGATTTTTATCTGTAGTCGTTATCGTGAATTGTTCAATTGTATCCTTGTCGATTATCGTTGATATCGTATTATTGACTCCAGATGAACTACTTGCTGATATTTCAAACTGAGTCGGTGATACTATTGTTAATCGATAAATACCCTTGACTGCTGCGGCTATGTTTAAAATGTTATTTGTAGGTATCCACGTATATGATCCGTGTTGAATCGTGTATACTACGTTGATGATAGATTTATTATGAGGAATTTTTACTTTTTCAACAACGCTTATCATTCTCATTGCATCATCCCTTATTGCGTTGTTGAATGTTTTAAGTTCATCGATGGATTTTTTAATATCGGGAAGTGTTATTTCAATTTTATCAAATGGGCTCCCAATAAACTTGTCCATGAGGTTTTTACGAAACGTCATAAATAGTTTCGTGTGTTTTTCATATTCGGATTGAAGAGTTGCTAGTTCCAATATAGAATCTTTTATTGTGGTGAGTTTTGGTGTGGTCACTGGTGGATTTCCAAAAAATTCTAGCAGGGGTTTATCAATTTTGTCAACTATATTTCTTTGTAATGCAGTAAACTGGTCAAATGCAACTATATGATCGTCATACTTATCATTAAGCGATTTTAATGAATTCACCGTGTTATCGTATGTTGTTAATTTATCCGTAATTGTTGAAACAAGTACACCTGGTTTGAGTTTACCCCCATCAGAAAATAACACGATAGTATCCTCTGCTGCGTCTCGTTGTTTAACCAAAATATCATTAAGAGAGATATTACTACTTTTCAATTTACCCTGACGATCTTGAAATACAACTATTTCACCAGGATCAACATTTGCTAGGTTTAATATTTCGGATATTTCATCTTTGATTAATTTTTTAACATCCTTGTTATCAACGGTTTCAACTCCACTATCAGGTTTTTTGAGCGATGATAAAGATCGTCCCCAAATATCAATCATTATTATAGAAATATTTTCATCGTTTAAATCTGATGGATTTTCAATCTAAAGATTTTTAATCTAAAATTCTTTCAGAATTTTTTTAAGAGATTTGCCGCTAGTATACTCATTTACTACTATATGAGGTGGTTTCGAAAATCTTTTGGATATAGCATCAAGTACGTTTAATACTTCATTACCACATATTGGTGGATCAAGCATTGTTTGTGTTGGTAACGTAGAATACCAAGTCTTCATTGGAAAATCTTTTATATAACGCATAAATTCTTTCGGCGGCGCTAATCCATATGAGTCAAAATAAATAATCCCACGTGGATCAATCGCGTATGCAACCCAGTGAGTTCCAGGTCCGGAGCTGTTATCTAAATTAATAACACCGGTTTCAACATCATTTGGTTGTGCCGGTAACTGATCTCTCATAAAAACCCCTCTGAAATTTTTTATTTTTAATTTTTTAGCGGTATCAATTAAATCAAAATTGGACATAGGAACTATATCGTTCCTGGAATTCGAAGACCCTTTCCGCTGTACCATGAACTCGGGGTTCCTGGTAGTCTTAGACCCTTTCCTTTTTTTTTATACCCTTTTCCAGTTGCCTTTTTCAATGCCATTCCTGCTGCGGTACCAATAGCTCCTAATGCTGCTGCCTTCGCTACCGCTGGGGCTGCTGCGGCAATCAACCCTGGAATCAACCCTAACAACGGGAATATACCACCAGTCTTTTCCATGTTTTTAATCGCGCTCGTAGAAAGAGTAACCTGAACTCCCTTTTTTTCTTTCAGCGCTTTATTAAAATGATTAACCTGAGTTTTCGTCAGCGATAGTTTATTCCCTCCGCCATTCATTTGATTAGGTTTCAGCGTTATTGTGGTTCCACATTGCTTAGCTGATTTGGATTGTAATTTTTTTAGCTGACCAGGTGTCAACGTAACATTGATATTACTATACGACATTATACAAAATAGATTGATTCTAAATTCAAATTGCTTTGCAATTTTCAATGTAAGTATTTCTAAATTCAATTATAGATTTTCAACTGGTGCATCTACCAATCTCATTCGTCCACCAACACCCTCGAGTATCATTGATTTATCACTGAGAATGACAGCAACCGCTCTATAATTATCAATACCACCAGCACCAACAGGACGGGTTACACGAGCTCGGAAGTGTATATCAACTACGGACTGTTTCATCAAGTCAAGATGTTCCAACGAAAAGTAATAAATCGGATACAGACTTTTAAAATCCAATTGTGATATTTGTAGACCAGTATCTACATTTTGATCACGTCCCATAAATGATAGCAATCGATGATAAACTCGTGCAATATAGTTTTGACCGTAATTAAGTTGTATATCCTCTGATGGTTCTTGTTGTCCGTTTATTTTAAGTGAAACTTCATTACATCCGATTTGATCAAATATCATATGGGAACGTTCTTGATTATCCAATCGCGCTCTATTCTGTAGCGCAATAAAAATATGCCGTGGAGCTGAAACACCCTGTCGTGCTGCCAAATGCCATGTAAGTGTACCATCAATATTAGAATCCATGGTATCTGTGGACGTTGTCAACCAGCTTAATAATCTCTTTCCCCCTTGATCCATAAATGATAGCAACCGCGGTTCTACTGACAATGATGGAGTCAACACTGGCATCCACAGTGATAGTTTTGATAAATTTACTTTACCAGCGGCAACGCCAGCAGCGCGCCAGATTGCATTATTATCAGTACCCTTTCTCACTAGTGCTACAGTATGCTTTACTCCATAAATAACTTTTCTGACGTTTCTACAAAATCCAAATATGTGATGGAGCGGAATCGCACATGAAAACTGTCGACGCTCTCCCTGCAATGTTCCTTTTCGTGTTGCAAACCCTAAATTGAAATTATTATTAACGCTTCCGAGAATATCAAAGGTAGCACCTGGTCTGTCTCTATGTTCAGGGGTATCAAGTTGTGGATCAGCTGCAGTAGCTCTTGGAGTATGTATTTTAATATACGGAATGTGCTCAGCGTGATCAGTGATATCCTTAGAGAACATCATAGATGGACCAGCCGATCTAGTATAATCATCAGAATATCTCGCTAACCCGATTATTCCCGTTGCAACATCAACCTCGCGTTCAATAGATTCGATTTCTTTTCCATCAATGAGATATCTTGCGCTTTCAAATAAAGCCATGATGCCATTGTTAACAAAACCAACTCGGATAGTTGGGTCATTTGCATATGGTGTATCATTATACTGTAAAAGTTCACCTTCGACTTCAATAAAAGCTTCAGCGGGTAAAAAGTATTTACTGGTATCATGAACTTGAAGTTCAATTCTTCCACGAAGATCAGGTTGTACTGCGTGATAAGCAAAAAATTGATAATCACGTACAGAAGTATCTTTAAGTACTGGGGCTTCCATGTCAAATGCAACATCAGGGTTCTGTTTGAACATTTTTTATTATATATCCGATGGTCTAAATCAAAAATTACAAAGTAATTTAAAAAATTCTGAAAGTAATTTAAAAAATTCTGAAGGAATTTTGAATTGAAAACCCAAGGAATTCATTTAGAGAAAATCGATTTTCATGAAATTATGTCGACGGATTAGCCAAAAAACAATACAAAATCAATAAAAAAAACATCGAAAATTCGATGAAACAACATATTTTTAGCCTCACAGGATAAAAAATCTGATCAAAATCGATTTTCTCTAAATGAATTCCTGGGGGTTTCATCCTCGATTTTCATGAAATTTTGTCGATGAATTGCATAAAAACACTAGAAAAATGAGTAAAAACACTAGAAAAATGAGTAAAAAAAGTAAAAAATCTAACAAAATTAGCAAATTATAAATATTTTATAATATAAAAATAATTTTTATAAACTAATTATTTAGTTGGGTGTATTTTAATAATGATGATGAAAATATCTGATAATGAAGATAACGTAAGTAGAATCACAAGTGATTCTGATACAAGTGATTCTGACATAAATATTTCTAATGCTAGCATTTCTACAATAACCATAACAACTGAGCATCCTATTCAAATAAATAGAATCACAAGTGATTCTGACACAAATATTTCTAATGCTAGCATTAGAAACACTAGTGTTTCTACAATAACTATCATAATTGGAAATCCTGTTCAAATAAATATTTCTAACGTTTCTGTCGAATCTTCTTAAAACCACTTCCCGGAAGCCCACTTCCGGCTATCATATTTGCTGTTATGTTATCCTGGGCGTTAGTCATTAATGATTGTAGTTTTTTATCCACGGCGTTATTTATTATTTTACTAACCTGTGTAGGCATTACTGCAGTAGATGGCAGTGAAGTCATTCCAGAAACACTAGTGTTTCTAATGCTAGCATTTCCAGGTTTTGAAAAATTTCGTCGTCGAACTAGCGCTGTTAGTTTATCCCGAGCGGCTGAAAACGCCTTACTAGCAAGATCACCAACAGTGTTAATACCCTTATCTCGGATAACATCAGTTGCTTTCATTGCTGCCTGTTTTGCAAATGGAGCCACTTTTGGAGCCATTCTTGAAAATAATCCCATTATAGTATTACCGAGACCATCTCCATAGTATACTCGGTATTTTGGTAATCGTGAGTTTACCACGTAGACGTTAGTTGGTTTATCATGGTTGTAGTGTATGATCATTCTCTATATAGAAGTATTATACTTCTAACACTAGTGTTTCCAAATGCTAAAGCATTTCCAATTATCTAGTCACTATGATAACCGTAGAAATTCGAAGAATTTTCGGCTAACTCCTCAATGAAATCTCTATATGTTGCAATATCCATGATACCACCTTGAAATAATCTCCTACAGATATCAGCTGCTTCATTGATTATTTCTGGTGAGTTATTCCCGGCTCGTTTTCCTCCTACAAGTATTTCTAATCGGGATATATCGCTAAGAATATTGCCAGGGCAAGAAATACTTGTATTTCCACTCGAAGAATTTCCAACTAAACCACTGCCTGTTTTTTTAGTTGTACCAGTTGCACCCTTCAGAGTTTTACTCTGGGAATCAGCCTCTGCCATTATTTGTATTTCATCAGGGATTGGGTCTGCTGTGTATACTGGTGGTGCTACTGTGATCTTCTTTACCATAGCTATAAATTGGTCATAATCAGATCTTATTTTTTTGTTGATTTTGTTTTCCTTCTTGTTTGCTAAAAACACCTTATTTGCCCAAAGGATTTTATTGTTTATAAAATCTTTAGACGTGTCGTCTATTAAATACTTATTTCTCTTATCTTTTTTAATGTTGTCGTTGGTAAATTTAACTAAACCATCGAGTGTTGGGATACTTCTGATTTTTTTTAACGCATCAACTGTAAATATATTTTCAGGATTATAGTCCCTCCTTGGAACAGCTTCTTCTTGTTGTTCTTCTTCCTCTTCAGGTGGAAATGCTTGCGTTTCTAGTGAGGAAATATCAACATCACCTAATCGTTCAATTTCTTCCTGAAGTTCTCGTTGTTGTTCTTCTTGTCGTCTTGCAGCAGTTATTATATCACCAGGAAGTGTTTTTAATGATTTTTTCGTTTGTTTAGTTCGTTTTGATATTTTCTCTAACACAGGGAGAAAGGACTCTTTCTGCGCGCTTTCTTGTTTAGAGATTGCTGTTTTCACACCCTCAGTTGCACTAACAATAGGTTTGAAGAGTTGTTCTGTATCCTCTGTGAAGTCGGTGGCCATTGATTGCCGTTGTTGAAGTTTTTCACGGATTCTATCACGAAGGGGTAATATTTTCTTAAGAGCTTCAAGTCTTTCTCTAGCTAATCTCGTTGTTAATGATTCTCCTACCATTATTAAAAGAGTATTACTATTGTCAAATTGCTTTGCAATTTTTAATTAAAAAATCCAAAGCATTTTAGAAATGCAAATCACTAACCTAAAAATGCAAATCATTTTAATACTTCCTTGTTGTTACACACACATAATTTTACTTCCTCATACCGTATCGGTTATACAAACAAAGGAGGCTCTCTACGCGTGGGCTCATCACCTTCAGAGTTTTCCATTAATGTTTTTAATTGTCTCACTTTACAATTAATAAGTCTCTTTTGTTCATATTCTAATCCTAATTGCTTACGTACACGTTCAACGATGCTACATAATGGTACGAATATATTAACATCTTCAGTATTGACTAAACTTTCACGTATAAACTTTTGGATATTCTTAATTAAAAAATATTTCTTAGATAGGACATATTTTCCTGTCTGTTCTGCAAATTGTATATCCTCGAAATCAGTCATAATTTGATCACAATCCAAACCTGAACATAATTTTACATTTTCATCCTTCAACTTGTTGATTTCAATAATAATCAATTTGAGATTTTCAATATTCATATATATATAAAAATATATTTGTTTAAATAAAGTATTTCAAATACAAAGTATGAAAATTCTTTAGAATTAAAAATGCAAAGTATTTCAAAATGAATTCTGGATACACTAAGGTGTTGATCATCTTAGTATACCCAGAAGCTTAATGCGATTATAGGTGATTATGATTATATATAATGAATGTGACGACGGCACATTTACCGTTTTAAACCCCCTTGGTGTTTTATACATCAAGCAGCGCTCAACGGTTACAACCGACAAACACATAACAATAGATTATAGGTGAACAATGAATGAATTGATTTCAATGACAATGACGACGGTACAACAATAGATTATAGGTGAACAATGAATGAATTGATTTCAATGACAATGACGACGGTACAACAATAGATTATAGGTGAACAATGAATTGATTTCAATGACAATGGATGACGCGGGCTATTCTACATTCAAGTGTAAACAAAACCGCAAAATCGAAACTTTGGTTTTGAATGTCAATAATAACGTTCATACCACGTGTGACGGTGTGGTTTTGTTTACACTTGAATTTCGGCTAAATGCCCAATTATAATAAGAACGAATTTGTATATATACACTCATTACGACGAGGTGATATAAAATAGGTGTAGTGATTGTAATTATTTGTTTGTTTATTAGCGATCACTGACAACGTTGAAAACACATATAATACTTGAAACAGACATTAAAAAAATGTTTAAATACGACGTGTTTATAAAACAGTTCTGTTAATACTTGAAAAAAGACAAAATTGATTGTGTTTTGTTCGGATTTATTTAATTATAACAACCAATGAAAAATCGAAGATTTTCCAACACTAGCGTTTCCGTGTTTAAGATCCGTAACTCTGTCATTGATGGAAATCCTACGGATTTCACACGTGTTATACCTAACGGAGTTATCTCCCGTAAAATCCGTAGGATTTCTATTTACGTATTATACATAAATAAACCGAATTTTGTTTTTAAAACGTTTTGAAAAAGCGGTCTTGGTTTTATTCTCAGCAACGCATTGAATAGAATACGGATAAATATCGAAATACTTACCAGCTGCGTTTATTGATTGAAATACTCCCTCCGTGTTATCTTCAGTATTAAACGATCTTACAGGTCTTTTCCCAATTGATTTATAAGTACCAGTATTTCCAGATGCAGTATTCTCACTTTGTGTAACAGCTCGTAAATTATTCAAAGAATTATTAGTCATAATACCATCAATATGATCAATAACAAGACCATCCTTGATTGATCCGTTATACACTTCGAAGACGAAACGGTGATTATAATACTTCTTCCCTCCAGTAGTAAACGTCAAATACCCCATACCATTATCCCACCCAATAGATTTCCTATTTTTACAATGTCTAACAACACCATCACGAGAAGCTTCGTAGTTTTCAATAACAGAATGTCTTTGAAATTCTTGGTTCATTATATATAATATATCTATTTGTCTAATTCGTTAATTGGCTGAATTATAACATTAGCAAATCTTTTTATATAATCAGCCGTAGTTTTTATGATTTTGCTATTGACGTCGTCAGGATTTTTGATTCTTCGCTTGTCATAATAACGTTTTAACTCTCTATAACGCTTACCCCCGCAATTAATGCATAACTGCGACTTGCCTCTTACACCTACCCCACAATGCAAGCATGGTAGAGGTCCCTCCGAACCGTTTCTCACACTCTGCATATGATACCCACAGAATTCATTTCTACATGATTTGTTACACGGAGTCTTTGATCCAATCATAAGCCATTTGCAATGATTCATTATATAAAATTTTCTTATTTAAATACTTGTTTTAATTATAATATGAAGGAGTTCAAGAGATTATCGAAAATTAAGCCTTGGAAAAATGTTAGATTTAATCTCGATAGAATCTCTGATATACCTAAAAGTCTAGTAGATGATAAACCACTATTGAGTAAAATCAGCGACTGTTTTAATGAGTTTAAGCGTGATGGAGCATCTCATACGTGGTCGACATTTCGAATTATTGATGAAGATGTCAATATACCCATAATTGATGCTACTATGAATGATATAAGAGCAGCTGTGATACTTTCACACCTTGGCGGGAAATCTCTACTGAAGTATTTTTTTAGAATAAAATTTATTATCGAAGAGGAAGGTGAATGGATTATCAGAGATAAATTTGACCCAATCCTTAAGGATAAAAAAACTGTTATTGTGAGTAGAGATTCCAAACCAGGAATTCTAACTGGAATTGACAAACCATACTATGAGAAATCTTACCCTGTAACAGCAGTTGTGTATGGGTTATATCCAATAAATAATAATCCAAGTATTGCAAAACTAGCTCCGATGTTTTCATCATCAGTGGCTTTGCCACTTAATTGTGTAGCAACACGGTTAATAGAACACTTCAAAAATGCATCCCGGGGAAATAAATTAACTGATCTACGAAGAAAAAAAATAACCGAATGGGAATTGACAGTGAATCAACATGGAGCAAGGATTTCCGATATAGCTAAATTAGAAGCATTATTAAAATTTCCAATATCGGTAGCGACAATAACCGGAGAAGTATTATACGAACCGAAATATCAATCGCGAGGAGCTCCAATTGAAATTATTGATCATAACAAACACGCGTGGACACCCGCGGTAAATATATTTCCACGAGAAAGAACTGTTCGATATATCCCTAAAGAATTTTCTAGGGATGATTTCTATGAAGAGAAATTATTTGATGCTATTCACGCGTTAACCAAAGACGACCCTGTGTCAGTATGGTTACTCAGGAGTAATGAGGATCCGGAAATAGGATTTGATCAGTTTGTAAAACCAAATGGTGAATTATATCGAACTGAAGAATTAGATACTAGAATGAGAAAAATCGCTAATGAATATTTAGAAGGAAACACTAGCATTTCTACAGAAAAACTACTTACGGATAGTTTTACTATTCCATCAGTGGTAGCTCACTTCGCACGAGAAAAGAATTCATGGCGTCCAACACGAAGTGATTTTCTGGAGGATGTGAAGTTGAGTTGCGTCGAATTTGGTCATGGAGGATTGTGGAATACGAAATACTCACGTGATGGTATGATTTCAATTGATATATCCGCGTGTTATCCTGGAAGTTTTCTCGGGTATGGAGAATGCTCTGAATATTTTAAACGATTTGGACATCCCACACATGAAATGACTCGTGTTGCGATTAATGGTCCATTGCCTGATTTTGATTTAACCGGGTTCGCTCGTGTGATATCATTCGAATTAGCTACAGGGTTACATCCGTGTAGTTATCTTTGGCTTGGTAGACATATATATGAAAAAGCGTGGATGCCAATTGTGCTATTGCGGTATATGATCGATTGTGGTATGCTAATATCGTTAATTGTCAGTGAAGCGATTATTTGTTATAACGCTCAGAAAGATGTTTGGTTACCAAAACCCGATCTCGAAAAAATAATTAACGAACAACGAAAACAATTTCTAGATGGAAATTCGAAGAATTTCAGCGAGGAACAAATCATAGATTGGTCTAAGAAATTATTCGAAGGTAGTAATAGAGAGGCTAAAGATCTCGGACGAAAAATAATCGGTAAATTCACTCAAGGTGGAAGATTTGATAATGCAAAATACTCTTCGAGATTAATCATAGACGATGAAGAATACAATTTCATAATATCTGATTTAATAAAAAAAGGGAAATTTGTAACCCGTAAGAACGCTTTTCTATCAGGGGAATTAGATGAGGAAGCTTACAAATCTGCGAGCGGAACTAATAATGTTTGGGTAGATGATGTCCTTCGAAATGGTAAGAAACTAGGTACGGTTGTTACCTACTGTGATGGAAAAAGTTGTCAATACACACATTTGAGAAGTTCTATGCTAGCCTATTCTTGTATTAATCTATTCTCGATGATAAACAGATTTCCTAATACCGCGGTTAGAGTAGCTACTGATTCGATGTATATCCATGAGAAATACAAATCAGATGTAGCTAAATTCACAGATCCTAAGGAAGCGTGGGGGAATTGGAGGTTTAAAAAAGAAACACTACATGAGTATTGTAAATCCGCAGACGTTGCTATGGATGATAAATACTTGAAAAGTAACCATAATATCTCAGAGATTCAATCAGAATTTTCTACTACACCGCCCGTATCCGATCCGATTTGTAGATACAAGACAGTTTATTTAAACGGCTGTGGTGGATCAGGAAAGACAACTCGTGCAATCGAATTATTTCGTAATAGAAACACAAGTGTTTCTAACATGATTGTGTTAACACCAACTCACAGACTCGCCAGAGAGATGATAGCGCGGGGGGTAAAAGCCTGTACTTATCACAGCTTCTTTCGATGGAAAGGCGATACATGGACTCCTGATCGAATGGGCGATAAATTTATTCCTGAAATAATAATCTGGGATGAAATATGCACGGTATCATTGACAGTATTACAGATATTTCTTGAATGGTTGTTATTGAAAAATACAAAAGTCGTCATGTGCGGGGATCACGGCCAACCGCAGCCATTTGTTGGTGGATCTCCACATGAATGGTTAAAAGGATTTGTAGATTATTATGAAGAGATTAATACCGACCATAGATCACTTGATGAACAATTACGAGAATTCAAAGCGCTAATTAGATTACAACCGGATAAAATCCAATGTGAAATAGCGCGTGAAATAATTTCAGAAACTCCCATGAATGATTTTTGGGAAATGTGGAAGCCAAATGATTTAATAATCGCGAGTAGAAAAATAGTCAGAGACGCACTTCAGATGAAGTTGTTTGCGCTACATAAAGAAAAATTTGCAACACTTCCAGTACCACTCTGTTATAGACCTAAGGATACACGAAAGCAGAATATCGACGTTGACATTCCTGGACAACAACAAAAGCAGAATTTAGTATTAAATGATATTGTGTTGGTTGATATCAGCGTCGTTAAAGATGCATTAGGTGCTGATAAATCCCCATGGACGTTAGGTTATGCAGCAACAATACACTCTTCACAGGGATTGACTATATCCGATACATCTCTTTGGATAGTAGATAATCATATTGAGTGGTCAAATTTAGTTTATCTCGCAGTATCCAGAGTACGGCGAATAAACCAACTTCGAAGAATTGTGGTTAATGATAATGACAATACAATAAGTAATATACACACCGATGATAATATAATCAGAAAAAAACTCTCTGGTTATAAACAACAGGATAAAAAAAATAAAAGAGAATTTGACATTGATGCTGAATTAATTAAGACACTAAAGCAACAACAGAACAATCACTGCGCGAGTTGCAATTGTATAATGCGTTGGAATTGGTCGGATAAAGATCCTCGCCAATTCACCGTAGATAGAAAAGATAACAATCTCGGTCATGTCAGAAACAATGTGAGGTTGACTTGTCTTGAGTGTAATAGACGCCGGGGTGACAGCACCCTGGGTGCTAATTAAGACCCCGCGGTGGTAATTGAGTATCCTCGGGAATTACCTGTAGTTGTTGTCGAGTAAATCCTCGCTGAGGAGCAGTTGAATCCAGTCTATAGATTGGAGGTCTACCAGTTGATCGTGTTATACCGGATATATTATGCGTAGTGACACTCCAAATAGGATCAGTAGCTCTTTTTTTACCACCCTCAAGCTCTCCTGGTTCATATAAGTACCTTACAATGACATTACTACCAAGAATTGGTTCTTTTTGTGAAATTCCTTGGATTTCCATTTTGATAGACGCCTTCTTAATAGCGTTGACAGGTTTCATATTAATTGTTCTAGTAATCTCATTATTGATTGCGGTAATCACAGCTGGTAATCTCTTGACCCATTCACGGGATCGTTTATCCTGTATGAATTCTTTTGCGTATTGATATCCAAATAACCGCTCAGCAAGGGTTTTATTAAACCGTTCAACAATTGCCTGATCGCGATGTAGCGCAGTGTGTCCTCGTCTGATGGCGACATTATGATGTTTCATCGTAGATGTAACAACACCTTGAAATTCCTTGCCAGGATCAACTTGTAACAGATTTGGCCAGCGCAGAGGACCTCGTCGATAAATTTTTTCAAATGCAGAAGCTACTTCAGTAGATGATTTTGTTTTTAACGGTTCTGCTTGTTTGTATCGACTTGCAATATCAACTAACGTTAACGCGTATTTGTAACCGTTGTCATGCGGCAGAAATAGTATATCAGCTTGATGAACTTCATTAGGTGTTGTAACATCAAAATGCGAATAGTTAATTTGTTTAGGCGCTGGTAGATAAATTTGCCATATTGCCTGTTTAGATAACCAGTTTGCCGCTGTAGTTTTTTTCACCTTTGATGCACTAGCTAGTTTATTGATTGCTGCGTAACCTCTCCAGTATCCTCTCGGAGAATAATAAATAGATTCCATATTAAAATGCTAGCATTTTCAATTACCAGCACCTAACATCAATTTACCCTTCATAGCAGATTTTACCAACCACGAAGCTAATTTTTCTTTGAAGGATTTATCAGGAATAGCATTTAACGCATGAATTAATTTTACATCTGCGAGATGTCTATGTTGAAGATTACTGCTTTTATAAGCGACATCATGAGCATGACACGCCTTATCAATAGCGTTTATTGGATATTCGCCGGGTCGGGGTAAATTTTGATCATCAAGTCTGATATCTAATCGTGTTCCCGGTCCACAGTAGCTATATCCTGGAAGGTGCTTTTCTCCTGGATACTTTGCCCACGGTGTTCCTGGGAGTTTTGTCAATTTGGCTGCAATATCACCTCCTCGTTTTTTTTTAAAGGTTTCGTGGAAGTAAATCTAAATTTTTTCGTACTACATTGTACGCATTTACCAGAAAGCGCTGATCGATTATTTTTCGTTGTAATCGTCGTCAAGTCATTTGTGCCAGTACGCGTCCTACATTTCACACAATATAAATCCATAATTATATTATATAACGGCATGAATGTAATTGATTATTCAGCTACTCGACGACGGGAACCTATTAGACACCATGCAATGTTACCAAATTCTATTCGCGCGATTATCATCGGACCATCTGGAAGTGGTAAAACACAATTGCTACTTAATTTGATAACGAGATGGATGAAGTGGGATAAATTGTACATGATTGCTCCGAGTGTAGACGATCAACGATGTTATGAAGTATTAAAGGATTTTAATGATGCCGCGCAAGAAATTAACGGCGATGGTGTTATTGAGTTTATAACCGATATCGAAGAGGCACCGAATATTGATGATATTGATGGAAGTATTAACAATTTAGTCGTATATGATGATATTATGTTAGATAATCAAAAGAATCCTGCTAGAATATTTTCCCGGGGGCGTCACAAAAACACCGATGTGATATATATCACTCAACGTTACACTCAAATACCAAAAGTGATCAGAGATAACTGCAATATGCTGTGTGTATTTAACGGAGTTGATACTCATACTCTTAGAAATATTTGGCAAACTTGGTGCGGTGGTGATATGGATCATAATCGATTTAGAAATTTCTTTAGCCACGCTCAGACAATCCCACACGGATTTGTGACGATAAATTTATCAGACCCTCGGACAAGATATCGTATCGGACTTGATCAAATATTTAGTTAGCGCATTAGCAGCCGAGGTTGTGAACGTCAACTAAATGGCATCTTTTTTTTTACCAAATGGACCCTTCTCTTAATATTTATTAGAAAGGTCTATTTGACAAATTAAGACTTCCTAGTAAATATTAACTAGAAGGGTTTATTTGACAAATTAGGACTTCCTAGTAAATATTAACTAGAAGGAAGCATCGTTGACGACTAAAAAAGCTGGTCTGTTCACTTTCCTACCTAGGGAGACTCTATAGCAGCCTTTTATGTGAAATAGTTTCAGTTTATCTAATTTAGTTTCGATTTGTCTGATTTAGTTTCGGTTTCCGTAGAAGCCTTATTTTTGCTTGAAAACTTGGTCTGTTCACCTCCTCTGCTGCTGATTAACAAAGTTTCTCTATAAAATGCCCTGTTCAGATGGTTAACTCTGTAGCCTCATTATCCATGGACACCACACATTTCCATCCAATCGCACCGATTTCAGGGATACCCCCACATGCTTCTTATATTAATGATTTTTATGTTTCTTTATATCTCAATCTCTTTTAATAATTTGTGAAATTGAATTTGTAACTGAGGCTTTTAAGTGTTTTATGTCATTTTCTCTATTTTCTTTTGTTATTGGCTAATCCAATGAAGGTTTATAGGTCCATATTATAGTCCCTTCACACGTGTATGTGTTGGACTGGGTTCTTTTTCTTTTCCCTGTTTAAATAATTAGCCGTCCTTCTACCCGACGGTCTGATAAGTTTCGTTACCTTGTTCACAATGATGTGGTGCTGTATTAATACATATTTTCCGGCCTATAAGTCGATACTTTTTGACTTAAAAGTCTACTTTACATCTTATACTCCGAATCGACTTATATATGGATTGTGTCATTGAAATTCTATCAACTTGTATACTGATTACGGTAACCGGTTTGCTGTTAAAAATTTCTCTAAATTCGGCATTATTGAAAACGGGTCACATAGAAGAACTAATGTTTGTTAAATTACTATGTCAATAAATTGTCATACACCATATGACTGCGTTTATATTTCTAAGTTTTGTCATTATTTATTTTGCATGCTGCATGTATTTTCTTATTCTCAAAAGTTAAATAAAAGAAAAAAATTACCTGTAATAATTTCACCGGGCCGCTTAACCCACTTACAATCTATAGTCTATAATAGTGTACTGTATCTAAATTCAAAGCATATTGTTTGTTCCTAAAATATATGAAATAAGTTTGTTATATTCACCCTATCTAACCATACCTCATTCTTCCTGATCACATTTGGGCAACTGGTACATTATTATTTGATTTTTCAGTATAGCGTTCGACATGGTAGAGCGATTTCCAGCATAGCTTTTTGATTGATCTAATTGATCCTACAAAGGGATGTAATCCATATTAACTCTTATATTGAAATTGGCGCTAGTGACGGTATTATCTAAAAAATCCTAATGAATCCATTATTCCGGATGTATCTCCACGGATGTATCGCGCATACATATTCTTTTATATAAATTCCAAAACCGGAAGAACGAAGCGTGCTTCTAATTCCAAATTTCAATTCAGGTAGCATATCGATAGCATATCTATGCTGGTAACTGTAGCTTGTAGGGTGCAGTCTATATTATCACTTTATTAGTGTTATAATATTGTTACATTAATGGCAGCTGGCTCTTACTTACTCTTCAGATTTTAATATATAAATTGGGCCGTTTTGGGGCTGCTTTTTAAATGTTACACTTGCGAAAATTTAATAAAAGTGTTTGGGAGCATAGGTTCTATGATTATTTATAATATAATGTAGATCATGCTTTCCACTGAATCCCCCAAATCATATGTTTCTATTTATATTTGATACAGTGTCTTAAAAAATATGGATTAAAGTAAGCTAAGATCAGGTATATATGGTAGATGGACTTCCGATACTCTTAGATCATCAATGATCCATTTTTAGTTTCGCAATTCAGTTACGCTTCACCTCTATTCATTCTCAACCAGCAGACGTTTCGGTGTCTCTCTTTCATGATACCGGTAGTTGATAAATTGATCGTTGGTTTTCATCAACAATCAAAGCTAGTTGACGGAATGTTTAAAACTCTATATTGGCTTCGGTTACCGATAATAGGTACCATATTGCCGGTACCCCATTGTTATTTATCATTAATCTGCATCAATTACGTCTCCCATTTTGTTACTATCAAGGGGATTAAGAACCACAGGAAATGCTGCCCACTCTCTTCTCTGGATGTAAATAATGAATTTAGCCATGGACATAATGTTTTCATTGCTATAGTACGGTCACATTTTAATACGTTCGGTATATTTTGATCAATCTTTTCAGTTATAATCATTCATATGAATATCCCTGTACAAATCATATAACGTATCTCACAATGCCTCCCGTCAAATCACACAGCGGCTTTTAAGCTGTAAAGAGAAAGGTGGGAATATGGTGTAAGTGAAAAATGTGTCCGGGATGGGTGTAAGGCTAATGGTTGCATTATGTGCTGCAGCAACAACAAAGAAAGCAAATCGTGGCTACAAAGCAATATGTATTAAGATTGAGGATAAATTAAAAGAATATTTCTTGACACAACGTAGAATGTCGTGGAATGAACTCTGTTGATCTCAGACTCAAGGCATAAAAAATCGCAACTGAATTAGGAATTGAAAGTTTAAGTGGAAGTGTGTCATGGTGTTATAGGTTCATGCAAAGAAGGTGACTTAGTATAAGACAACGCACTACTATGGCACAAAAACTACCAGTAGACATTCTGGAAAATTTGAACAATTTCTGTGAGTACGTCCAAGACAAGATTAAGACTGACAATTTGGAAATGACTAACGTGATGGACGGGGTACCTTGAAAATTTGGCATTCCATTAAACAGAACAATTGAGCTTAAAGAAACTAAAAGCGTTACTATTAGGACAACAGGTCATGAGAAGTCAAACTTTACTATATTTCTCTCAAGTTCTGCCGATGGCGGAAAGTTGGCACCAATGCTTTTTTAAAAAAGAAAAACTCTTATGCCAAAGGAGAAATTCCCCAGTGGAATAATAATTGAAGTATATCCAAAAGGATGGATGGCTAATAACATGATGGGGAAGTGGTTAGATAAATGTTTTGCACATAAAGTTGGTTGGTTTTTCCTCACTAGGATTATAAGAAGTCTCTACGCATTATGGATTCTATGCGTGCACACATCAAAGTTGAAGATTAAAATCAAGAATACATTGTTAGGCATCATCCCAGGTGGTGTGACAAAGTAATTACAACCACTAGACATTTCCGTTAATCGAGATTTCAACACTCAGCTTCGGAAGTTGTAGGAACATTAGATGATGGCAGGTGAGCATAGCTTTACAAACACAGATGTATGCTGTGCTACATATTACCAGGTTGCAATTTGGGTTAAAGATGCATGGGCAAGGCTCTTGAGTTGGCTATTTTTAATGGCTTTGCTAAAGCAAAAATTGTCAGAAGGATAGGGAAGCCTGATGAGATGGAGACAGACGATAATGAAGACATTTCTAATGATCGGAGCCCTGAGCTGCCATTTTTCATTCCGATAAGTAAGACGAAGACTTCAAGGGATTTTCAAATATTGCAGATGATTAATTTTATTTTATTTTCTTAACAATATGTATTATAAAACTGTTCATTTGTGTAAACTTGATACTGTACAAATTAATTATGCTTGTTTTTATTCGCATATATTTTCATATTTTTCTATTTCTCATATTTTAAGATCCAAATTCAGTTAAATTAATAGTTTCCTTTTTTCTTTTTTAAATTAATTTTGATTTTACATCTGAATGGTGGGTCTAAGGTCTTAGTTTTTAGGTTTTATACCGTACATTTATGGGAATACTTTTAAGTTTATCCCAAACTATAATAATCATAAGGCTGTCCATGTTTAGTTTATTCCTTGTCACATATGTTATTCTATCAATTTATTTATATGTAAAATGGTTAGGAATAAACAGATCAACTCCGTGTTTGTTCTTATTGTAAAAGTCCTCATTATATAATTTGATTTCTATCCTGTATAGAACTTGTTTTTGTTTATTTTGGATAGTTGATTATTATGAAAATATTAAGTTCATATTGACCTTTTTTTTCCTTGCATCTGTGTTTTTCAAATTGGTTTCAATACTTTTTGAAAGATGGTTGTATGTGTTATGTTATTCTTAATGTATTGAATTGTTTTTTTTTTAAAGTCCAAGGTGATTCCCTTTTCATTCATTTTCCTCCTGATAACATTTCTGTCTTAGAATATTTTTTTTGTGATCCAGATGTTTAACCAAATCATACGTAATCTTTATTTGGTAATGAATATGATAGTGTCTTGTTTTAATTAGTGCAGTATTTGACTTTTGGATTATTTTATCATCACTTCATGTTTAATTCCTATTTCTTGTTATAATATAGCCAGTAGTCTTGTCACATACAGTAAAGCAGACAGAACTCAACCCTTTTACTTCACTCATTTTTCATGCCATTTTGTACATCCTCCCAATTGCTGAGTGTTACTATAGCATATGCTATTACAAATACTGGTTCCAAAGCTGACTACTTAAGCATCATCATAGCTGAATATACAGAATGACAGTTAAACATGTTATAGATATATATATATATATTCATTGTGTCAAAATTATTGATGGATTTCAGAGAAATCAACACCAGATTTAAGGTCGTACAGTTTCTGTTATTTGTAGATTTCTCCCTTGATATTCAATCCTATCAAATAAGAAATCGGTCATATCAACTGTTCTAAATCACACAAAATAAATCTAATATGTGCCTTTGTTAGAAGCCCAAATTTGTACTTCTGCTAATTCTTTGCTTTATGTCTAAAACTGAACTACATTAAATTTTGGTCCTCATTATCAATTGCACTATTGGTTTCTTAATAATCATCTGCAGCGTTTTGTACCAGTTACATTTTTTCACCTCCTAGCTGTTTCTTGGAAGTTGCACATAATGGCTATGTGGGATCCATGTTATTAAATAATATACCATTATGGACAATTGTCTGTTTTCTTGGCAACACAGACCAGCTTTTGCATTTGCTTTCATTTCTTGTCACCCTGGTTTTTAAAACCAGTTTTTAATAAAATAAATATTTTGGCATTTCTTTTATGTTTGCCTGGGCTGTTACAGAGAAGAGTCATTTCTGACGTTAATTTTAAAACAACTGGGGACTTGGAAAGAAACTGTCCATACATATATACTTGAAATTCATGGGGGTATCCAGTTTACTGATATGAACTTTTCCAGACTTGTGTGACAAATGTTGTGGATTTCCTGGCTTATATTAATTGAGCAACTTTCTATCTTTATATGCAATCATGCCTTCATCAATTGACTAATATTTTGGAGAGTCATATATTTCCGTGCATTTCTTAATGATTTTGACATGAATAGATCATGTCTAGAGAATATTCTCATGTCCTTGTTGGCCTCTGGGCGGATTATAACTTGTGTCATTGGCATGGCGTGTCTATTTTGTCATCAAAGGTATATTTGGTCATGATTTCCTGAATTCCCAAAATATACAGATGTCATCAAGGCAGAAAATTATTTGAGCACAATCATGACAATGTTGATTCCAAGAAATGCCAAGATCTCAACTCCACTTGCATTATTTTGGGTCTTGTTTTTGATTCCCCTTTTCCTAAGGAAACTTTATATATATATATATATATATATATATATATATATATATATATATATATATATATATATATATATATATATATATATATATATTAACAACCATTCGAACAGATAATAAGGGAAAAAAGAACCTTAGATTTGATTCCCTCACTGCTTAAGTGGTCCAAGTAATAATACAACTTTGTTATGGTATCATGTTTTTTTGTTCCGGTATTTTCGTTTGTTCCCCTATATCAAAATATAAAAGTATCACTAGTTATTGAAGTAAGTGTAATTTACTTTTTAGTCTTTGTTCTGGTATTATCTTTTTTTGCTTCTGTTCCAGTAAGTAGTCTGACCCTTTCATTTACATCCAATCTTAATTTGTTACGTTTAAAAGTGAAAGCAAAATTTTGAGTCTCTTGTTGGTTATGATGATCAAAGATATGAAACTTAAGTATTGTCACCCAATCAATGTTTAGTTAACATAGTGAAAATGGGGTTCACATCTTGGATTTTGAGCCGTTTTGGAATATTTGCTTAGTAGTTGATGTCTATCCGGCCATACGATGAACACCTCTCTTGTCATTTGTTATGTGTGTGCGCACGTGGTTGATGAGGCAAACTCTTGCATGGAGTGTTTATTTGCATAAGGGACATGGAATGAGTGAGACATCTCCAGGACGATTGATGGCACATGCTTTTCCCGCTTGCCTCTGCTTTCCTGCTCGATTTGCACAACTTGGAGCCTTTGTGCACAGAAGAATGCAGAGTGACTCATAAGCAAATAAGTAATCCTTAATGGTATATGTCATAACCTTGGTTTTCTCTTGTAGCCTCCTGTGATTTAATAGTTTTCCATGTGTACATTACCTGATGCCAACGGTTACCTCTCCATCTCTGAAAGCATTATCAGCATGGCAGAGAATAATAGACTGAACATTGGCGGTGCCATAACACAACCCTGTTTGGGAATGGCTCAGATGTCTGTCTAATGTACTTGACTCCTGCCTGCTTGCCATAATGGAAATGATGCAGCATGGCTATACATTATTTTGACATCTGTACTTGCAAGTGCATTCCACAAGCCCTCTCTCCTGAAGTATCAAAAGCCTTTGTCAAGTCAACTCAGATGTCGAGATGGTCGGTGTTTTGCTCATGGAATTTCTCTTGTAGCTTCCTGGTAGCAAACACCATGTTGATTGTCTCACATTCTATTCTGCGGTTCAGTATGATTTCGGCGAGTATTTTTCCTGCAATTTAGAGCAAGGATATACCCTGGTGCTTGTCGCTGGCTTGTCGGTTCCATTTACGCTTATACAAATCGATTATGGAAGCATATTTGATTCCCTGGGGGAGGGGGATAAGGCTCTCAAAAAACTACGGAAAACTTACCCGTTGCGCCGTTTAATGTGTACCCGCATACTCGTTAGAACATGAAAGACATGTACAAGCCTTGACCAACAAATTGTTCTCCATCTTTATTTTAATATTTTGACTGGCGGCAGAGATTAACCATGTAATACACTACTCTGTCTGAAGTGTCCGCACCGTGGTAGCTGTGAATGATCGTACTGCACGCTATTAATGATTTTATTTAGACTAACCTTGTACCCAGATGCATACATGCAAAATCAATATGCTTTTGGCGTAATCAGTTCGATTTTTTCACTAGATTGCGATTTACGCGTAAATTTATATGGATTAGTATTTTTCAGTAAATCCACCTTCCAAAAGTATTGTTTCTTTTAACATTCCATTAATCCCATTAACCGTATGTTACAAAAGACTGCTTTACGTAACAACAATATAACAGTACACTTGTCCGTGGACTTGTACATTCCTAACAATAACATATTCTATTTATAGCAAACCTTGTTCTACTTTCCCCAAAATTCTATTTATTGCATCTGAATGGCTTAGTGAGGAGAGATTAGACTATATTTATGTGGCTACTATATAATATGTCTAAATTATATGACAACAACTTTGGAAGTTTGTTTATTGTCGATATAACGTGACTGTATGACCTCTGATGTTATTGACATTATTATGTTGCGAGATTTATGTAGTAATGTGATTAAGAATGCAAATGGCCATATCCGGGTCAAATTTAAGTAATGATGTATTTACATCTCGTCTGTCAGTGGATTAAAGGTTTCACGTTATGAAAGTTCATTACAAGCTTTCCCTAGTGCTGCTCTTTCAGTGATTATATTAAAAGTTCTGATAATAGGAAAGTACTCTTTATGTATCATACCCTTTTTAATAAAAGCCATTTGTCCTGTTAAAATGTTTTTATTTAAAATGATGTCATGAGAATTAAAATCATATTGAAACTTAGTTATTGCTGCCCATCCCAACATAGCACGAGATGGCCTAAATGAAGGTTAAAAAAATACATCCAAGGAAATCAATTACAAACACCTTTTAGTTATATCCCATTTTAGTATCAGTACAATCTTGGTTTGGTTTATTATAATGCTGACTTTTGGAACATGTGCTAGATCTGGCACATGAAGTGTTTGTGGTATTTTCACACAGAAATCATTGAAAAATCAATCACATGAATGAAAGTATTACGTGAACATCATTTTTAGTGTACACATGAATAATGGTCACTCATGTTATTTTCTTCATTCCAGCTTTGAATTGTCATTAAATATCTTTTTGTAGCTTTCAAAAGTTTATTTCCATGACTGTTGCTAACCTGGACAATTGATAACACTAGATACTACATTTTAACACTACCATCTATGATACTCTACCAATCAGATATCATAATCAGTGATGGAACTCGAGAGAAGATATTATAGTCACCTAAACTGAGATTCAATATAATATGTTTGGCTTGAATCACATTTTTCTTCAGACTACCCAGGTTTCACCTTATGAAAGTTTATTACTACAGAAATGTAGTTCTATCGGTTGTCAATATTTACTGTGAAATAACATTGCACAATATTTCTTTAAAATGAATTATTATTTAGCAGAATAGTCGTTTTCTCCATGTATATCTGAAATAAAAGTCAAAGAACTGATGCCTAATAACAAGATAAATAAAATAAATAACATACTAAATAAAATTAAAAGGAATTAATAGTATAATAACTGCAATATAATAACAATAACACTATAAAAATAATATTATACTATAACAGACATTAGAGGGCCTCAATGGAGAATAGTCCTTAACTAATGAGTCACCCTCTTTTAATAAAGCATTATTATTATTATTATTTTGGTCTTTTATTAGAACGTGTCATGGGGGTAATATGAGGTAATTTTGTGACTTATCTTTTCCTTCAGATTGTTACTTTTGTCAACACCAAGCTCACACTGAATATAAGTCGTGTATCATATATGGTACAGTTTACATGCAATTAAAGAACTATGTCAGATTTCAAATGTAAATGAGTTAATTCAGTGTAATCCAGTTTTTAAATATACAGCAGTAAATGCTATGGAATGAATTTGTGAATTACAATTGAGTAACGCTTTTTGTATTTCTTATTGAATGCCTATGTCTCAGGTCAGTTATATCAGAAAAACTGATTTTATTGGTGCTGACCTCAGGATTGTATCACAGAGCATTGTTCTTTTGTACATTAAGTTTTGCCATAGCTTACCAATGAGTTCTTCTGTTTGACATTTAGGTTGATAACGGGCAGTCAAGTGTTGAGACAGAAATGCCTCCATCTGGACCAAAACCTGAGGACTCTGAAGATGAGAAACAAGGTTAGAGCGATGACACAAAATTGTTACATGTATAGAATTCAACGTGTTCAGCAAATTAAGAATTGTAGTGTTGTGTCTAAATTAGGTACATTTATGTGATACTGCAATTGCTGTAAATTAGTTCTAAGTGCAAATAGAGTGGTGTATAAATTATTTACTAGACCGCCGTCATTGTATGATGCATCTTTGCATATTTGGTATTCTAGTTTATATTTCAAAGTAGATAATGTTCATTTCTTGATCAGCTATAACAGTGGGCGAAAAATGATATAACCACATATGTGATTCCACTTGTGCCCCAGTGGTTATATCACGTTTGAAACTGTGTGTTGTTTATTTTTTAATAAAGAAAAAATATCTTCCCTTGCATATATTCTACAGACCTGCAGTGCAGTACTTTTATATTTCATTAATTCCTCAAATATCCCTCTACCCTTTACTCTCTCTCCCCATCAAAATAAATGGAACTTAAAAATGTGTCAGGATTGTTGACCTTCTAGGACATACAATTATATAATCAATATAATGGTGCCACCAATAATGCAATTTGAGATAATACAAAGCAGATTTTCACTTTTATAATAATTAGTTTTTCATGCCAATCGTTCCGATATTCAGTGATTCAACTTACATGACCTGTTGCTTTTTGATATTTATTCCTTGTCAGGCATATCATATAACTGCTAAACTATATGACAGATGATATACTTTTTAAAAAAAAAATCTCTTTTTTTAACATTTAGAATTGCAATGTTTTAAGTAATGTTTTGTTCTGTCTTCACAGTGATGGTCGAATCTGAAATTAATAGAGAAATCTTCCATTGATTAGTGTGGATTGAAAACCAAGAATTAATTAAGAAATCCAAATTGGGGTTCAGCATATCTTACTCAAATTAAAAGCAAGCCTGTCAACACAATTTACCACTCAAAACAAATATGTAGCAGTAAACAAATATTGCAGACCAAATACTTAACATGTCAACTAACAATCATTAAACTCTAAAGTTTAATGTTTGTACACTCTGGTGCCTGCTGGTGTATTCTGTCGTGTTGCCACATAACCCCTACCTCAGAAAACTCTGACCTACTATTTAAAGCATATAAACGATCAATCATACAGAAATGCGCAATTTGAATCATTATAATGTACAATAAAATTTGGTTAAAGTCACAGTCCCAAATGCTTTCTAGCATCTTGGAACTTGTTTTTTGATGAAGTAATGCAGTCATTATTAGCATACATAGGTGAGAAACAAGTCCCTTTCTCATTAGGAGTTTGAAGATATTCTTCCTGTCTCTCCGTCTCTCTCTCTCTCTGTCTCTGTCTCTCTCTCTCTCTCTCTCTCTCTCTCTTTCTCGTGCCCTCTTCCTCTTTCTCTATTTTGCTCTTTTCTTATATCTCTCTCTTGCTCTCTACTTCTCTCTAATTCCCTCTATATTTCCCTTGCTGTCTCCCTCTATCTCTTCGATTTCTCCCTGTGTCTCATATGCTCTCTACCTCCCTCTCTTACTCTCCCCCCACTGGTCACAGGTTTTGCCAGGGTGTGTGATTTCATGAATTGTGCAAAAATAATTATGCATTTGTGTGCGAGAAATCCCTCAAAGTTGTTTTCAGTCTTCCATTCGAAAATATTCTCTTTGAAGTATAACATTTTTTCCATTGATTCACTTTTTAAGAGCTTGTAGTGACATTATAGTCGAGACTAGTATAATTATATTATTGCATGTGTTGATGAAAGTGTGCTTCACATATTTAGGCAACTGTTTATACATTTGTGGTCTTTTAATTGATATTACCAGGGCCTAAGATATCAGTGGTCCAAGATTTGGGACCTGTAGTTTTCCAAGTAGTAAAGACCAAAGAGATAACCATGGCAGACGTTTCTCTTACCTCTGACTATTCCAAGAATTGGAAATTAAAATTAATCCTCTGCAGCATCAGGATTGTTTCCTAAACAATGTGTAAAATGTCAATAAACACCAAATTCAGTACACAAACAGTTATATCTATCTATCTATCTATCTATCTATCTATCTATCTATCTATCTATCTATCTATCTATCTATCTACCTACCTACCTACCTACCTACCTACCTATCTACCTACCTATCTACCTATCTATCTATCTATCTATCTATCTATCTATCTATCTATCTATCTATCCATCCATCTGTCTATCTGTCTATATACATACATATGTATGTATATACACATACATATGTATGTATATATATATATATATATATATATATATATATATATATATATATATATATATATATATATATATATATATAATAATAAAGACTTTGTTTAGAGCAGGTAACTCAATTAGTTACAGAACTAATCTACCTTGAGGCCTTATATCTGTTATGTACAATATATACAATTCATACAACATGATGTGAAGAGTCTGGCTCGACACTAAAATAGGAACTTTATATTTCAAAGTATCAAGCCTGGAACACATGCACATGCTTCGGTAAAAACATAAACATATAAGAAACATAAAATATTATTATTGTCTATACATTGATCTTGAATTAAATGGCAAGCCCTATATTGGAGCCGTATAAGTGTCGCTATGTTTCAATTAGAGGTATTACCCCAAATCACATTACATTAGTCCAGATATGGCTGAATATAATTGTTATAAAAGATGAAACTATACTGAAGAGGACTGTATGTGTTGATTTTTCTCAGTAGTCGAAGATGAGAATGAAACTTTTTTGAAATGTGTTTAATGTGAATAGACCAAGTGTGATTGTTATCTGCGAAGACACCAAGAATTTTACCTTGAGAAGTCATATGAAGGCTCATATTGTAAAAAAAAAAATAACATAAAGTTTTTTGCTATCTAGTCTTGCTTGATTTTGTTGTGGTGTAACTAGTAGGGCTTTCGTTTTTTTTCTGTATTTATGATTATACTGTTTTCCTTGCACCTTACTTGAAGTCTGTTGAGAGCATCTTGTAAGTTATTTTCAAGTACCGTTTTGGTTTTACCAATCTCACACAGTGTAGTATCATCTACATAGAGGTCAGTGGAATAAATTGAAGTTCCAAATTTGAGCGGTAAATCATTGATAAATAAAATGAATAACAGAGGTCCAAGGATAGAGACCTGCTGTATTCCAGAATTAATACTTTTACTTTCAGAACGTTTACCATATAAAGATACTGTTTGCACTCTATCGGTTAAGTAAGAAGTAAACCAGTTTTGGGAGTTTTCACTGCATTGATAAATCTTTAGTTTTTCAAGTAAAATGTCATGATCTACAAGATCAACAGCTTTACGAAAATCAACCATAATAGCGCCTACCATTTCACCTGGATCTAACGCTTTCAGTCATTTATCAATCAAAGATACAAGTGCAATTTCACATGAGAGATTTTGGTGACAGCCAGACTGATTATCATTATTAACAAGATCATAAGTGTTGAAATAGTTGAGAAAAGAATCATGTACATGTTTTTCTAGTAATTGGAAGAGACAAGGAAGGATAGAGATGGGTCTGTAGTTATTTATATCATCTTTCTTTCCTGTTTTATGCAATGGTATAACCTTGGCAGTTTTCCATGTTTGTGGATATTTATTAGACCTAATACTTTCATTACAAATGAAAGTTATACTCTCTGCATTTGCAGGTGCAGATACGTTTAGTAGCCTTGGTCCAATCATATCAAGTCCTGTATCTTTACAAACATCCATTGCTTTAATATATTTCAACACAAATTCTGGACTCATTTCAGGAATTTCAAATTTTATAATGTTTTGTACTTTTTTTAGCACAAAAATGATCAGAGGAAGTTCTGGGTTGTATACGTTTTTCAGCAGTTTGAACAAAATAGGTGTTAAAAATATGAGATATCCTTTGGATTATCAGTATAAATGCCCTCATGATTGAGGGACACAATTTCAGCTTTACGCTTACATTTGCCTGCACCAAAACTTGTAAACACTTTCCAGACAGCTTTCGAGTTATTTTGGTTTTCATCCAGCACTTTTTGTGTAGTGCGCTTGTTTGGCTTGATGTATCATTTTATAAACTTTATTCCTCCAAACAATATATTCGGTTTGATTTCCAACTGATTGTAGTTGGTGTCTTTGCTTAATTGCTTCTAAAATGTCTGGGGAGATCCAGCCTGGCTGCTGGTCTTTCTTTATCCTGTATTATTTTTAAATGGGCATGCTTGTACATTATACTGATGAACAGATCTGTCCAAGTATCTAAAACATCATCAATATCTTCAAAGATTTAGACTGTATTCCATGTAATCTGTTGTAGATCTTCTAGAAATTTAACAGTATCAAAGTTTTTAAAGGACCTATAAGTAATGGATTTATGGCTAATATTTTTTGCTGATTTGCCATTGACTTTACGTGTTAGAAAAAAATAGAAAGCGATCACTTATACCAATCCTTGGAACCATTACTTCCAAAACATTTTCTTTTGTATTGGTATAAATATGATCTACAAGTGTTTTATCAATGATATTGTATGCACTCAAGGAGATATTAGAAGAATTAAGGCTCTGTTCACAGTGATCTTAATTACAACTATCATTTCTGTATAAAAAATAGCTTTCTTTACAACTGCATTTTCTACTTTTATAATCATTGTGTAAATCTGAACTATCGTTCCTGTTAAAATATTTATAAAAAAAAACTTGTAAGGTTCCACATTCAGAACATGATCAGCAAGGGAACAAATCTGTTTTGACAAGGGATGCCCAGTGTATATGACAGTCCTTGATAGATAGATTGGTCCTCCTGCTGAATAGAGTCTTCCTGTTTAACTGAAACGGCATCATTGCCCTTTACCTATTCCATAAATCTAGTGTGAGTTTTGGCTTTGTGTCCAAAGCTACAACACTGATAACATTGTATTGGCTGTCTGCGCCTGCATTCCTTTTCTGAATGTTTGATCTCACCACAGTAATCACATCCCATAGTGTACTGCCTGTATTGATAGGGCTGACCATATTGTCTGATGCTGTTTGGACCTACATTTGGTTTATTTGGACGGATGAAGTTTGCATTGTCACTGTAAGACCAGAATACATGAATAACTGGATTTATATATTTTTTGCCAGCTTTTCCACCCCTTTGGTAGATAGGTGGGTCTTATCTTTCTTTCCAAATAGATGTTGCATCACTTGTCCCTCTTCATCTAGGAAACTCACGTAATTATAAACAAAATAACACTTGCCAGCCTTCGGATGACCTCATTGATATCTAAAACATCATAATCTCCCTTGGGGGCCATTTCACACAATGCAATCTGACAGCTTTGATTTTGCTTATGAATGTAATTAGGTAATTGATCATATAGTTCTTCAAAAAGTTTTAGATCAGTCCCTTCACTGGCATTGCTCCCTCCAATATAGAGTACTATTTTAGTAAACTTGGAGAGATCATATATTTTTATATCTTCCAGTATTGTCTTTATTTTGGCACCTGAAATGGCATGCTTTCTAACACAGTGCCTCAGTCTTCTGTTGTTAATTCCATGTAAAATAGAACTACCAATAAGGAGGATGTTATCTTGGTTGATAGAATACAAAGTTGTATGTTTACTTTGTATTGATATTGGTTTGTATGGTTCTTTATTAATTCTGGCTGAATCAGTCACAGAGTTGGAAAACTGCATTGTTTTTTTTTTTTGGGGGGGGGGAAATACTTCAGTTGTCTGTACACTTTTAGTAAGAGACATAGGCTCAGGACCAATGGATTGTGAATGTCTGCTGACAGTCAAAGGTTTCTCTCTCTGGTTAGCTAATTTAATCTTTTAATTTATTACCTTGTCAATCTGTTTTTGCATCTTGGCAACTTGCTTCTGAAGTGTTTGTATGTATGTATGTATGTATGTATGTATGTATGTATGTATGTATGTATGTATGTATGTATGTATGTATGTATATGTGTGTGTGTGTGTGTGTGTGTGTTGGATTTTGAACATAAACTTTAAGAATCCTTCAGTCATATCACTACATTGTCTTAAATGTGGCAGTTTTTTGTGATGTGTAGCACTGGCGCATGGGCATAGTGCAGACATATAGGATCGTGTTCCACCCAGTCACATTTCCCTGAAACGAGGTCGACTAGTCCTAGCAATAACCTCTTAATGCTGAGTGACAAGTGGGGCACCTATTAGTAACATTTGTTAAGGACTTTGGAATTACTCTGCCATGCTTCGAAACTAGGACCTCTCATAAATGTAACCAGTCATGTCAAAGGAGCGGTCTATTTGTGAGGTAGTTCTAGATTTCCAAAATGTATTATAATTGGGTATGTATTATTGTAGAATAATTTGTTTCTTGCTTGTTTGAATTCATAGAAAATTCGACATTGAAACTCGATGTTGTGGTGGTTTTGCTAAAGTTGGGATGATACTGTTTTTTTGCAGAAAACCATACAGATTCAGACGTCCCAATAAGCAAAGAAAGAAAAGAACTGGTCGTTGAGGGTACATCTACACAGATAGGACAGGAAATTGTACGTACTCCATATTTGAATATTGCCTCACATTAAGTTTATCACATAGTGTGTCATTAAGTCAATTTCAGTGTGATATGTGCCACAGCACAGAATTCGCAACTTGTGATATGGATTGGCAATACACATGTTGATGTTATAAAGTCAGTTTGAAATCATGATCAACTGTATAAAAGAAGTGAAATGTTATGGTGGGGTGATTTAATGTCTCTGGTTTTGACAGAAAGACATTTTCTAAATTAAACCAAAATTTGAGTACCTGTGTACCATATATGGTACGGTTTACGTGGTTTACGTGATCAAGCAGACACCGTTTAAGACTGGGTAGGGGTTCAATAAATAACTAATGAATAGGAAACACGAGAATAACAAACACAAAGGTACATAAGATGAATATAAAACACAGGTAATGGGATTTGACTACTATATCAATCTCATGTAGTCATCTACCTGTTATAAACTTCATATAGTCAGACTCAACTGTTACAAAATGCATGAAGTTAAATACTACAGTCATTATGAAATTCATGTAGTCAAATACTACTGTTATAACAAAATTCCTGTAGTCAAACATTACTGTTAAACACTAACGTCGATATCACCACATATGTATCTCCGTGTTGACTCGGCCCGCTGCCCGGCACGGTCACTCTACCCTCCAGACTTGTAACTACACGTGGACACTGAACTGGTGGTTTAACATCGTAATGGTGCACCAGACATCCTCATATTCACATGCTCATCTTTCTATTTATACCCAGTGAGCTGAATATTTAAAAGAAACAACTTTCCGAAACGTCTGCTTTAATTGCAACTACTTTAAACTATACAACGGTTACGAATAGTTTGATATGGCCCGCCTGTGATGTGTTTTTATAGGAATGGTATGCAATTACAAAAAACTACGAAACAATAAGACATTAATACAAACATATTATGTTTTCAGCATTAGTCATAGTAGCGACCAGATAAAATTATCATCTCGATACCAAATTGCATAGGTCATACCCTCTAAATAAATTGAATTACAAGTACAAAACAACAACGCAACCACATTATATACAGTTCAATGTGTTTTACGAATAAATGAATATTAGTTGTAAACAATGAAAAGAGTTGATTTAAAAACATACAACTCACCCAACTCTTTGGCTCAAACGAAGTTAAAATGGCACCTGACCTGACAGCTAAATACATTTAGAGCTTCTCCCTAGTGGCTGTGCCCTACAATATTTTTACAAGCTTTAGTCGTATATATATATATATATATATATAGATATATATATATATATATATATATATATATATATATATATATATATATATATATATATATATATATATATATATAGTCGTGCGCATTAATACATAACGCGCACGTGCTGCGCAAGCAATAAAGGCGTCACGCAATACAAAAAAAAATTATATTTATAAAAAATATTATACCGCGTGAAACAAGACACCTTGATAATAGTAAAACGTATGGTGGTCTAACTGGGCCATATCAGGCATTTCGTAACAACAAACAATTAGAGACCTGTATCAGATTTCGAATGTAAATGAGTTAATTTAATTAAATCCAGTTCTGATACATACATACAGTTCTGATACATACATGATATATTAATGTGTTTTAAGTCACTTATATGAGGAAAACTGAAATTATTGGTGCTGACTCCAGGATATTATCATAGAGCATTCTTCTTTTGTACATTAAGTTTTGCCATAATTTACCAATGAGTTCTTCTGTTTGACATTTAGGTTGATAATGGGCAGTCAAGTGTTGATACAGAAAGGCCTTCATCTGGACCAAGCCAAGAGAATTCTGAAGATGATACACAAGGTAAGGGCGATTGACACAGAATTGACCCATGTATTGGATTTAATTACTTTAGGTTGAGCACCATAATTATATGTAAAAAATTGTGAATTTTGTCTTAATTAGGTACATGTATGTGACAGTACAATTTACCAAAAATGAGTGCAAAGTGGAAATACAAATACTAGACAGCCGTCATTATGCATCGTTGCATATTTTGTATTCTATTTTATTTTTGAAAGTACATAATGTATATTTCTTGATGAGATAAATTAGTGGGAGCAACATGATATTATATGTGTGGTATATATTTGCATTTAGAAACAATGTATTTCCTGCAAGCCTGCCAACAAACATAATTTACCACCAAACAAAATATATAGGAATAAACAAATAATGCAGCCAAAATCCTTTACATGTCAACTAACAATCATGAAAATCTGCAGTTTAATGCTTTTACATTCTGAAGCTTGTTGGAATGTTCTGTCATGTTGTCACAGAATTCCAACCCCAGAAAGCTCTGACCTATGATTTGTTGCATACAAACGATCAATCATACAGAAATGCACAATTTGAACCATTATAATGTACAATCAAATTTGTTGAAAGTCACAGTCTCAAAATTCTTCTAGCATTTTTGAATTTCCTTTTAATTCAATAATTTTTAGCATTCACACATAGTTAACAAACAAGACTTATCAGTTTGGAGACTCTCTCTCTCTCTCTCTCTCTCTCTCTCTCTCTCTCTCTCTCTCTCTCTCTCTCTCTCTCTCTCTCTCTCTCTCTCTCTCTCTCTCTCTCTCTTTAAGCAGTCCTGATAATATAATACCAGGAATATGTGATATAATGAACTCTGCAGAATTGTTATGAATTTACACCCTTGGAGAGCATTGATGTGCGAGAACTCGCACAAACTAGTTTTTAGTCGTGCATTTGAAAATGGTCTATATGTAGTATAATATTTTTTCCCAATTATTCACCCTTTAAGCTCTTGTAGTGACAGAGGTCAAAGCAGTATTATTTTATTATGTCTTGTGTTGACGAAAGTCTTTTTCTTATATTTAAGTAACAGTTTAAATATTTGAGGTAAATGTCTTGATATGACTAGGGCGTACCATAGCAGAGATCAAAGATCTGTGACCTGCAATTTTCCTTGTCGGACAAAAGAGATAAATTTGGCTAAGTTTCTCTTACATCTGACTTTTCCAAATAATGGAAATTAAAAGTATTCTTCTTCAGCATCAGAATTGTTTCCTAAGCAAGGTGTAAAATACCAATAAACACCAAATTCAGTACAAATGTATATATATATATATATATATATATATATATATATATATATATATATATATATATATATATATGTGTGTGTGTGTGTGTGTGTTATTTTTAACAGCTTTAGCAGATTTTCAGTTTTATCACTACGATGTCGTCAGTTGTTTTCAGTGAGGCAGTTTATAATAATGTCTAGCACTCAGGCATGGGCATAATGCAAACATGTAGCACCTTATAACACCTAGTCACATTATCCTGACACCAGATCGACCAGTCCTAACACTATCCTCTTTCTACTGAGTGACCAGTGAGGCACCTGTTAGTAACAGTTTTTAAAATCTTTGGTATGACTCGACCTGGGATCCAAACTGATTTTTCATATCCGTAACCATTTATGTCAAAGGAGCAGTCATCTTTGAGAGGTAGTATTATCTCACCTATAGGTGTTATAATTAGGTATATATTATTGTAGAAGAATGTATTTCTTGCTTATTTGTATTTATAGTAAATACCACATTGAAACTCAATGTTGTGACGGTTTTGCTAAAGCTGGGATGATACTATGTTTTTGCAGGAAACCATACAGATTCAGAAATCCCAATAAGCGATGAAGGAAAACAACCGGTCATTGAGGTGACATCCACACAGATAGGACAGGAAATTGTAAGTACTCCATATTTGATTCTGAGATCATATCCCAGTTAACACATTGTGTATCATTTAGTCAATTTCAGTGTGATATTTATTACAGCGCACAATTTGC
This sequence comes from Unio delphinus, assembly GCA_029339505.1. Taxonomy (NCBI): domain Eukaryota; kingdom Metazoa; phylum Mollusca; class Bivalvia; order Unionida; family Unionidae; genus Unio; species Unio delphinus. The sequence continues at coordinate 831,358 of JAQISU010000059.1, read as the reverse complement.
AACATTTGATATGGATTGACGATATACATGTTCATGTTATTCAGTCAGTTTTAGCATTAAATCATGATCAATTGTACAGTAGAAGTGAAATGATATGGGTAGAGTGAAATAATTGTTCTCGCTTTACAAGATATACATTTTCTAAATTAAATCAAAATTTAAATAACATTAAGGTTGAGCATGATTGTAAATCAATTTGCTGAATTTCGACAAATCAGTTTGCTGAATTTGTTTTGATGGTTTGATTTTTATGCTGGTTTTATGTCATTGTTTCATACTTTGAAATGTATGCTGGTTTTCTATCATTTTTCTTATAGTTTAAAATGTACGCTGGTTTTCTACAATCTTTTGATGGTTTGAATTTGTGTTGGTTTTCTATCATTTTTTTGCTGTTTGAAATGCATGTTTGATTTTTACAGTTGTTTGATGGTTTGAATTTTATGCTGGTTTTCTACTATCTTTTGATGGTTGGATTTTATGCTGGTTTTCTATCATTGTTTTATAGTTTGAAATGTATGCTGGTTTTCTACTATCTTTTGATGGTTGGATTTTATGCTGGTTTTCTATCATTGTTTTACAGTTTGAAATGTATGCTGGTTTTCTACTATCTTTTGATGGTTGGATTTTATGCTGGTTTTCTATCATTGTTTTATAGTTTGAAATGTATGCTGGTTTTCTACTATCTTTTGATGGTTGGATTTTATGCTGGTTTTCTATCATTGTTTTATAGTTTGAAATGTATGCTGCTTTTTATCTTTTTTTATGGCTTTAATTTTATGCTGGGTTTATATCATTGTTTGATGGTTGAATTTATCCTAGTTTTCTTCATTATTTGATGGCTTAATATGTTAGCCGCTTTTCTTTCATTGGCTGATTGTTAAAAATTTATTCTGCTTTTCTATCATTATTTTATGGCTTGAAGTTTATCTTGTATTTGTATCATTGTATGATGGCTTGAAATTTATTCTGGTTGTCTCATTCTTTTTGATGGTTTGATATTTATTTTGGTGTTCTATGCTGATTTTCTCATTGTTTGATGTTTTCAAATTTATACTGGTTTCTATTTCTGATGATCTGCGTATTGCTAAATTTCGGGATAAAAGCAATGTAGGAATTTGTTTAACGCTGATGAATATTTGACTTCATTGTGTTATAATGACCATATGTAGTCTACCACTTAACATTATTATTTTAACCAAGACAATAGGTAAACAAGCATGGTTTAGTAATTACATTAAGTCTAAAATGACAAAGTGCGTAGCCAAGAAACTGGAGTCACGTGTTAGGGAATAATAATAATAATAATAATAATAATAATAATAATTATAATAATAATAATAATTAAAATTATAATAATAAATAATACTACTACTAATAATAATATTGATAACAATAATGATAAATAATAGTAATAATAATAATACTAATAATGCTTTGTTATAGAGGGTGACTCATAACCATTTTTGTTTTATTGTGAAAATTAATTTTTTCAGTCGTAAACAATCATTTCTGGTTTGATATTTCTGACATAATGAAATTATTTTTAAGAAGATAATGATATTATAATTATACATTGTATGTAATAAAATAATGACGTCATTTGCAGTCTTAAACATTATGATGATACACGTGATGATCAGTATGAACACAACTCTTAATTTAATTTTATATACTTTATCAATTATTTATTTTTAATACCAACTTGGTTTCCTTTAAATAAGTTCAAGGCAAAATATAAGACTATCATCTAATTTTTTTGCATATGTAGATGTCCACTAGTCACATTAAGACTATTTCATAAATATATACTGTTACAGTGTGTTATGATCGTGGGGTGTTAAAATAAGTTACAAAATAGAGCTGAAACAAATTGTGTTTAATAGTTCAACAAATAATATACATGTATTTTCCATTGCACAAATAATTATTCCCAAATTGTCCTAAAAATCATATCACACGTCTTAATGTATAAAGTACCAAATAAACCCCATTGGTGTACTACTAAATTTCAATTGAATGTGTTTACATCTCAAATGTGATAAACAACATTTACAGTAAGTCTTTGTCAAATTACATAAAAGGCATGTATGTATATTTATAAGATAGCACATTTATATTACGTTTTAGTCATATTAAATATAAGGCATGTATGTACATTTGTTTAATTAAGAAGAGGAACATTGTTTCCACATGTATATTTGTGATAATACATATGACTTTGAAAATCAGGACATGGCAACTTACAGAATTAAAAAAAAATCAAACAAAACAAAGAGTGGTATCAGTCTAAATTATTTTTTCACCCTTCTCTACAGCCAATTGCGCAGAGTGTTGAGAAAGAATTAAACCAGGCAGAAATTAAGATGTCCACAGAGGAGCTGGATTTGTTTATCAAATTTCAGAATGAAATTGGCACAGATATTTACTTCAGGTAAAGAAATAACATTATTTCTTTACTATCTCTCCCTTAACAAAACAATTCTTTTTACTCAGTCTAACTAAAATCGGATCTTCACCTTTGTATGTAAAACTCTGACAACAAGCGCTTAGGGATTATATTCTAGTAACCCGTTGTATTACCATAATTGCTGATTTTAGAAGCTAATCAGATGAAGTGGAGATGTAATTTTAATTAGAATAATTTTCACTTAGGGTCCAAGATAATTTTTAAATTGAGAATGAAGATGATAATTAAAGGCATATTTTTAGAGGTATTACACATAGTTAAATGCATTTATTTAGAGGTATTACACATAGTCAAATGGATTTCTTTAGAGGCATTACATATAGTTAAATGCATTTATTTAGAGGTATTACACAGAGCTAAATGCATTTATTTAGAGGTATTACACAGAGCTAAATGCATTTATTAAGTGGTATTACACATAGTTAATTGCATTTCTTTAGAGGCATTACACTTAGTTAAATGCATTTATTTAGAGGCATTACACATATTTAAATGCATTTATTTAGAGGTATTATATATAAATTTAGGCAGCATACATTACAGATAATTACTTGCATTTAGTTATATACTGGACAAGAATAGAAAGACACATATTTCTATTATGAGAAATAGGATGATTTTTTTCCCCTTATTTCATTGAGGACATCCTTTGTAAATGTACGCCTTCTTTGAACCGTTACTATTGCAAAAAAACCTAAAATGTTTTGGGTAGGAGTTTCACACATTGCTACGAGGGTAATCTGTAACCACCTTTTGTCGAAACTGGAATATATTCAATTTTTTCCAAGTGGCCTTATGTTTCATCAAATGAAACAATCAAAATGCTTGAATTTGAATTGATCCGCCAAGAAAATCAACAGTGAATAAAATAATTCTGTATGTTCGTCAAGTGTTGTAAAGTTACACTCTATTATTAATTGTATTCCTGCCATTGAAACATTCTTATCGTGCATGACTACACCAGTTCCTTAGTGGTTATAGCATCCATGTCTGAGGTGGGAGGTTGGAGGTTTGAACCCATTAATTCCAAAGACTTACAAAACACAGTATTATTATCTCTCTTGCATGGCACTCAGCATTACAAGGTTAATGTTCGAACTGGCTATCCTGGTGTCAAGATAATGGGAATGGGTGGACACAATGCTACATGTCTGCTGCCTGATGTCCCAGTGATATACATCACTATAAACTGCTGCCTGATGTCCCAGTGATAGACATCACCTTAAACTGATGCCTGATGTCTCAGTGATAGACATAACTATAAAATGCTGCCTGATGTCCCAGTGATAGACATCACTGAAAACTGCTGCCTCATGTCCCAGTGATAGGCATTACTATAAACTGCTGCCTGATGTCCCAGTGATATGCATCACTATAAACTGCTGCATGATGTCCCAGTGATAGGCATCCCTATAAACTGATGCCTGATGTCCCAGTGATAGACATCGCTATAAAATGCTGCAACGAAGACAATACATCTGTGACTAAGCATGTTAAAGCTTTGTTAAAGATATCCCCCACCAGTCGATTAAAGGAGTCATTCATCCTGCACAGAAGCACAAAGAAGGATTCTTTATTTGCACATCTGTAAATACAAATGAATACTGATGTCAAACTGTCACATTGTGAACATTGATGTGTACTGATATCGTATTCTTTTTTTTTTTTTGTATACTAGAAAACATGAGCATGCCTATATTGGATTTTTTGATTCTTGTCATGCATGTCTTGCATCTCTGAAAAGCAGTGAGTGAAAGTAAAATTACATCTAGCCCAGTTCTTTAATGTGACCAGAATGACAATGAAAACATTGCTGATGAAATGTAAGATTTGATGCAGTTAACATTGAATTTCAGTCAGCAGAAATTCAAAAATAATACCGAAATGCCTTTGTGGACGAATAAAGTAATGTGCGTAAAGAAAGCAAAATAATAACTGCTGATTTTGTAGTTGAGGATTTTACTATCTTTACCTTGTGACCTAACAAGGTAGCATTGATGCCCATTGTTTCCATGCACACTGTCAGTATTAAGTAATGAGTATTGATTATGTGCATATGTGAGCCATCCTATTCTTCTGGTCCTATCTCCTTGACACCCTACTGTGAGTATATCAATAGTGCTACACGCACAGGGGTATTCGCTTGACAGAGCGGTGTCAAACCCTAGCGCGAATCCCGCTGGAAGTCATATCATTTCCCACAAATTCCCAAAGACTTCCATACAATTTGAGTTGTAAATTGGAAAGTCAGACATGTCTGTCTTTATATACTAAATTTTGCTCGAATCAATTTGAGACCACAGTTAGAAGAACTTGTTCAAAAGTTCATTAACTGCACCTTTGCATGGATTTTCTTCATGATCCTCAGATTTCCATACCGTCAGCTGGTTATTTCATAGGAAATACACTAGCATCTCCTTTCTTACTGGGAACTATTTAATTATGCCACCCTGGGCCAGTCAAAAGTACAGTTTTACCGGCGTATTACCCTAAAACAACTGCAACAATTTTCCACTATGGACACATAAATGGTATCTACCAAGTCCCTACTTATTGATTCCATTGTGTTTTTACTGGTTTCCTACCGTAAATACTGCCATCTAAACCAGAACACTAATATACACCATTAGATTTTAATATGGACTACATTACACCAGTGACAGTCATTTAGTTTAGACCTAAATTCACTACCGCATGGTTCAAACTTACTAACACTCGGCTCCGTAACGTTAGCTTCTAAATAATTGGCTAATTATTTCGGGCTAGGAATATTTCCATGGCGCCGAATCTGGATAATCGCACAAATAAATCTAAGAATTGCTTAAAACTAGGTGCTCTCAAATGCGCATTCTCCAAATATATTACAAAACCATTCTCTGAGCTCAGCCACTTTAAGGATCTCTAAAGAGCCTCATCCTCCCCCCCCCCCCCTTGGGCAGACCAGTTGGATTGAACGTTTTGCAAATACACCATACTATCTATCAAGCCAGAATCAGTATTGACTGTAGCAACTGCTCTATGGCAAACCTTTCAGTGTGCAACTCGGCATCAAAAATAGATAAAACTACAATGTCTTAGCTATGTAGTACATGATAAATGAGTAAGTGCAATTCTGTATGCAGCAGTGAACTCCTGAGTACATCTTTGTTCAAATATAATATTTGACATTACGTACACACATTTCACTGATACACCCTCATGCAAATAATTCTGAAAATGATGGCTCACAATTACAAATCGATTCTTATAGCCCATCTAAGTTGACAAAATACCTTGATGAGAGCAAAAGTATTCCTATTAGGATGTTCTCAGCACCATCATGGAGAGAGCAAGCATGACCCTAGCTAGTGTATGAGCAGCTAGGCCACGGAGTGGTAATGTGCCACACCCAGTTTAGGGCCGGTGAGAGTTATAGTAAAAAAAAGAATATAGTAGAGTTAAATGACTTTTAATCGGCAACACCGGCGGTGCTTTATCTGTTTTCAAAATGACTTGTAGAATAAGGGAGCTATACTATCATGTTTACTAATAGCATAATGTATTTTAATTTTCAGGAAGGGTACACATAGGTTAATTGATGGCCAGAAAACCCTCAAGGCAACTGAGACATTCCTTGAGCAGAATCGTCCTGATATGAAGGACAAATGGCTTGAGTACAAAAGTCAGGGAAAACTTACCCCTGAACTGATAGGTACGTAGTTTATATCTCATTTTACGTATATTCCGTTTTCTTTCTTCAACATGTAATATATTTACATTAGTTTAATGTGGTTTGAATTTTCTGACATGATAATGTTGATGATGTTTGGATCTCATTTCAGGTGATGGGATAGATTCCCATTGGTTATGTAGAAGTCCTGATTAATTCACGTTACACACAGTGTGGTGTTTGCTTGTGTATATTTTGTAATCAAAATATCAATGAAAATAAGTCTTGGCAATTAATCAATGGCTTGATACTTTAGTATTCATTAACTCGCTCAATCTATGTTTAGCTATTTTGTCTGGAATATACTAAGAGTGAACTGAGACTTGATATAAATTCATTCACGCCAATCATTATGCTTTTAAACCAAAAGCAATTATACTAAATTTTATATGGATTAATCTTGTTTAATACATTACAAATACAATAAATTTAAATTCAAATGATGTTGATGTTATCATCTCTACTCAATGTCTTATAAATGTGAGATTATTAAGAAGATAAGAGCTCTATAAGATGACCATATAAGTGCAAGATGTCATGGAAATACCATTTGTTTCGTTATTTTCTAATTTTAGCAACTGTATACAATATATATATATATATATATATATATATATATATATATATATATATATATATATATATATATTTGCAAAAAAGCAAGCAGTTAAATAATATGCGACTTTTGCCTCTCAGATTTATTATACTGATAGACCAGTTAGATCATGGACCAATCTGTAGTTTTAAACAAAATAGCACCAGATACTAAACTGATTTTACAGTGTGCTTTATGGCTGTTCATGCTTAAAAAGAAACATGTCAGGTCAGAAAACGAACAAATCATCATGGTTTTACAAACTTTAAAATAAGAGTAGGATAGTAATATAAAACAAAATTAAGACTACATAATGGAATATCTATTACTTTAGTATAGCAATGCATGGTACAAATGAATATCCTTTACATAAGTCCAGTAATAAATTGGTACAGCTTAATATCTATTCTTTTAGTCTACAAATGCATGGCACAAAGTAATATCCATTAAATTAACTTAATAATGCATGGTACCAATTAATATTGATTAATTCTAAAATAGATGGTACAAAGTAATATCCGTTACATTAGTCAAAAAAATCATGGCACAAAGTAATATCCACTTTATTAGTCTAAAAATGCATTGTACAAATTAATGTCCATTATTTTAGTCTAAAGATTTGCTTTTAGGTCCACACAGTTCAGTGACAATGAAAACAAAATAATAACTTGTTTGTAAAAATCTGATTTGGAACAATAATTAATTTGGGATATTAAGTAAACAATGGACATGCGTGGATAAATTAATGCTAATATGTTGTGTGTGTGTGTTTAACATTAAAGGTGTCAATTTAGTAATATTTCATATAATATAGTTTTCATATTATTCAAAATTATTGTTTTCAAAAGTATCTCATAACATTCTACGTGTCTAAGCTTTCATTGTATCCCAAACCATTTCTTACTATCTAGATGTAATTTATGCAGAGGAAAGGAATCAAGAACTACATGAAAAAAAGGACTACTTCCTGAATAAGATGGAGCAGTTAAATATCATTGTTAAGGCAAGGGCCTTCAATGAAAATGGAGTAAAGGTCAGTCTATGATATTCTAATTTCACCCTGTTTCTTTTTGCAAACTGTCACCTGTCGTCAAGAGTCTAAATTGTGAATCGTAACATGACAAATATGGAAACTGCACATTCATGAATAAAGGTTGAGATTTTTAAAAACAGTGGAACACTAACATACATGCAAACAATTAATAGTACAAGTAATTAAAAATTATAATTTTAAGATAATTTAAAGACTGTGGCATTTTGCAATACGATTTACTGCCAAGATTATATTTAATCTGAAAGCATGGATTAATCATTGTCGTGTCATCATGGAAGTCTTCATTTTCTATACCTATCTAATAAAATCAAGTAAGATCTCTTGTAACAAAAGTATCATTTACCAAAATAAAATATACTGAATAATATTTAATATCATCTGTCCTTCATTCACTTTATATCATTCATAAGAAATATGTCCTTCATTCATTTAATATCACGCTTAAGGGATCTATCCTTCATTCCTTTACTCATAAGGAATCTGTCCTTCATTCATTAAATATCATGCATGAGTTGTGTGTCCTTCATTCATTAAATATCATGCATATGGAATCTGTCCTTTGTTTAATATCATGCATAAGGAATCTTTTTTTTTTTCATTCATGTTATATCATGCATAAGGAATCAGTCCTTCATTCATTTAATATTGTGTATAAGGAATCTGTCCCTCATTTGTTTAATATCATGCATAAAGAGGGGCCCTGAGTGGCCGAGTGGTCCAAAGTACTCTCCAATATGAATCACTGACATCTCACCTCTGTCTGCGAGGGATTGAATCGTAAGATTTGGCTCATGTAGTTATTTGAGAAAACTTGAAAGTAGCTTCTCGTTGGTCGGTGGATCATTCCGGTGGTTTTTCCGGGTTCTTTCTCCACCAATAATACTGGCTGCCATGTAAAGCCTATCGTGTGTTACAAAATTGCGTTAAACCCTACAACAACAACATTTTATATCATGCATAAGGAATATATTCTTCATTTGTTTAATATCATTGATAAAGAATCTGTCCTTCATTAATTTAATATCATGCATAAGGAAGCTGTCCCTCACATGTTAAATATCATACATAAGGAGGGGCCCCGAGTGGCTGAGTGGTTTAAAGCATTTTCTTGTCATCTCACCTCTGTCAGCGTGGGTTCGAGTCTAAGATTCGGCTAATGTAGTTATGTGAGAAAGTTTGACAGTAGTTTCTCGTGGATCGGTCGTTCTTGTCGTGGGGTTACCCGGGTTCTTCCTCCACCAATAATACTGGCTGCCATGTATAGCCTATCGTATGCTGAAACATAGTGTTATACTCTACAACAACAACAACAACAACATTTTATATCATGCATAAGGATTCTGTCCCTCATTCATTTCATATCTTGCATAATGAATCTGTCATTCATTCGTTTAATATTATGCATAAAGAATCTGTCCCTCATTTGTTTTATATCATGCATGAGGAGAGTCCCCGAGTGGCCGAGTGGTCCAAAGCACTCTCCGTTACGGATCACTCCCATCTCACCTCTGTCTGCGTGGGTTCGAGACTATGATTCGGCTCATGGAGTTATGTGAGAAAGGTTGCCACTAGCTTCTCGCTGTTCGGTCTTTTTTCCGTTTTTTTTTCTTCGGGTTACTCCTCCCGCCATGTATGGCCTATCGTGTGCTGAAAAATGGCATTAAACCCAGCAACAATAACATCATACATAAGGAATTTGTCTTTCATTTATTAAATATCATGCTTAAGGAATCTGTCATTCATTCATTTAATATCATGCTTAAGGAATGTGTCCTTCATTCATTTAATATAGGGCTTAATTAATATGTCCTTCATTTATTTAATGTCATGCATAAGGAATCTGTCTTTCATTTAATATCATGAAAAAGGAACCTGTCTTTCATTCATTTAATATCATGCTTAAGGAATCTGTTTTTCATTTATTTTTATCATGCTGAAGGCGCCTGTCTTTCATTAGTTTAATATCATGAATATGGAATCTGTCTTTCATTCATTTAATATCGTGCATAAGGAATATGTCTTTCATTAGTTTAACATCATGCTTAAGGAATCTGTCCTTCATTCATTTAATATCATGCTTAATATATCTGCCCTTCATTAATTTAATATCAATGCATACGGAAACTGTCCATCATTCATTTAATATCATGCATAAGGAATCTGTACTTCATTCATTTAATATCATGCATAAGGAAACTATCCATCAATCATTTAATATCGTGCATAAGGAATATATCTTTCATTAGTTTAACATCATGCTTAAGTAATCTGTCCTTCATTCATTTAATACCATGCTTAAGATATCTGCCCTTCATTCATTTAATATCAATGCTTAAGGAATCTGTCCTTCATTCATTTTATATCATGCACAAGGAAAATGTCCTTCATTCAATTACTATCATGCATAATTAAACTGTTCTTGATTTCTGTAATATCATGAATAAGGAATCCGCTCTCTAATTAATTGAGTTGACATCATTATTACGGCATCTGTGCTTCATTTAATTTAGCTCATTAAGGAAGGATTCTGCAATTCATTCAGTTTATTGGATGGCATATATATATATATATATATATATATATATATATATATATATATATATATATGTGTGTGGTTTGTGTGTGTAAGTGTGTAAGTGCGTGTGTGTATATATAACAAACACCAACATGTACAATGTGTGCCAAGTTTTGCTTTATTGCTTCATGACACTAAATTAAAACGTCATTAAATATAAATATTGTGACATAAACAAGATGATTTCTGAGGTCAAAGGTCATAATAACAACTTAGTTTACCGACACTGTAACAAATAATTTACGTTGAAACGGACACATGTAGATATATACAGCGTACGTTTTGGATATTGACATTATAAAAAATTAAAATAATGACATAACTACCTTGGTTCATGTTAAGAACCCAAATAGTCATCAATATGTTAAACAGTTTTCATGCCATCCTAAATCATATGTAAACGGGATACAGATATCGTGAAGCAAAAAAATATAGAATAATTAGTTCGGAGGACACTGTTTTTAAATCATCTTTAACAGGCTTTTGTCAACATATTTAAATAGAAATTACACTATAGATATTTATATTGCTTTCCAAACATTAATATTCACATATATAACTTGAATCATTACAATTTATAATCAAAAAGATAAATTATATCATTCTTTTTGGAATATAATCCAAATTGGTGTGTATACATATATACGATATATTGAATCTATGTTGGGGTTTGGACCGAGACAATGAAATCCCAGCCTAGGGGTTATATTATTTGTCTCCCCACGAGGCTTGTTCGAGTGGGGAGACATATAATGTAACCCAACGGCTGGGATTTCATTGTCTCGGTCCACACCCCAACGTAGATTATTTTTCTCACGCAATATTATCCTTTAAACTAAAAAACTCTTTAAACGTGCGCACCTCGCAATGTTTAAATGTGGCGCATGAATAGAAATAAGCTAATGAGGGCTGTAGTGTGACCGTTGCGTCCGAATTATACAGTTCATAACGTGAGCAAAGAAAAATAACAACATAAAACTCCGCATAGTAATGAGGTATCATCACATTTAATATCTGGATCTTATATGCAATTAACAATAAATAGTTAAAATGTATTAGAAAGAAACTGTTTCCTTTCATCATTTCAAATTTTGATTACCCCACGCTCCCGTATTCTTTGAAAATTTATATTTCTGTCTTGGAAATATGACAAGTGATGCAGTGAAATTTGCGTGTGGATTAGTGTGTTGAGGGATGAATGATTCCTTTTGGCTGGTAAGTGTATTATTTGTCAATAAATATTGCAGGTACATTCAGCTGGAGTACAACGGAGATGCTTAACAAAATTATAATAAAGCATGTTTAACATAATACATTTCTGGCTGTTGCTAAGTTTTATGTTGTTGTTTAGAGAGTTGTGATGCTTTGAAGTGTATAGGTATATAATCTTATGTGCATGGATCAGAGTTTTCTGACATTGTTCATTTCAAACACCACTGAGAATTTTATCCTATCAGTAGCACAGTAAATTTTCAGGTCAGCTTCATTAAATGTAGCTAACAGTAAATACAATGTTTCACGCGAGGTATTTACAACTAATTCAGTTGCTTTAGCTACATTTAATGATCTGAAAATGTACTGAGCTAGTCCTGCATATAGGTTAAACTTGACCATGCCAGTTTGAACGAACTAACCTAATATCAAAACCTTGAAATAATATGCGTGTCTCTAACAAAATGTTTTTGTTTTGGTGTGTTTTTAAGGCAGATTGACCTTAAGTAACTATGTTTTGGTTATATATTATTTGTTGTTGTTGTTGCTGTTGTTGTTGTTTTATTTGAGAACAACTATGGCGCAGCAGAAGACAAGAAGGTTTTTTGTGGTTAAAAGTAGTTCTCAGCGCGTCGACACCATGACTGAGACGATTGGTCTGAGATGACTAGACTGAGACAAAAAAAGTAAGGTTAGCAAAACAGCTAGATTTCTCTGTCGCTTGGGTGAGAAAGATAGATATATATAATTTTTGTATTATATTTTGTGCTTAGAAATATTTCTTGGCTTATAATTAGCTCACTTTGCTGATTATATTCCTTGGCTTAGAATTAGCTCACTGTGCTGATTATTTCTTGGCTTAGAGTTTGCTCATGCTGCTGATTATTTCTTGGCTGAGAGTTAGCTCTCAATGCTTATTACATCTTGACTTAGAGTTAGATTACCATGCTATTTCTTGGCTTAGAATTAGCTTACCATGCTGATTATTTCTTCGCTTAGAGTTAACTCATCATGCTGATTATTTTATGGCTTAAAATTAGCTTACCATGCTGATTAATTCTTGGCTTAGGGTTAAACTAAATTACTGAAATACTGATAGCACCGCAATATATACATTATATTAATCAGTCTATACAGTATATGTCCTTGAAAATGTGGCAATGTGTATCTAATGAATAAACCTTTACAACAAAATGTGTATTGTCTAAGCCTTAATTAAACAGTAAAAACAGAAGTTATTAAGGACTTCTAAACGTCTATAATCCTTCCTCACATTTCATTGCTATAGAAAATAAAACTGGATAGTGTAAGCCACTAGCCATCATTATTATTTAACTCGTTTCCCGATTCAGAGCAAATAAAATTAGTTGATAAGCTAACCTTTCTTATCATTTGATACATGCTTGAGGCCTAAGTAAATCAATCTGTATCATCTGACTGGACTGGATGTGCACACCGACTAAGTTATCTATTTTCAATTTAGTAAAGTATACTTTTTCAAAAATTAAATCATTTTAGAACAGTATAGCTATAACAGTACACTTGTGTGGCTTACATTTTCTGGTGTATGACAGTTAAATTGTTTGAAAATATAGCTACTGTAGTTAATATATATATATATATATATATATATATATATATATATATATATATATATATATATATATATATATATATATATATATATATATATATAATTGTAGGAGGATAACTACTTTTTTACCCCCTGTATGCTTCATAAAGAATCTCCAAGAGAAGTTATCGCTCCCGAAACAGATGCCCGTATGGTTAGCACATCCGTCCTGTGCTGGGTCATTAAAGGAACGTCTATGCTGCTTGAAATCTTTCAAAAGCTTATTGCAGCCTGTTTAGCTCGATGGCCGGTTGCCAAGAAGAAGAACATATCCGAAAGTCTAATTTTCCGAAATTGCACTGTTTTTGACCTTGATCCTGTCCATAGATTAGTTTTGCACTGCGAGAACCATGCTGTTTTTGCAAGAATTACAAGAATGGGTATTGATCACGTCAATGCAAATATGTGCACCAGAGTTAGAAAGTTCATTACTCTGAATCTCTCACATCAGGACCCGAACTTAAAATATCAACTATGTGTACAGACAATCGAATCTCAAGATATGCCTGGACATATTGGTACCTGTTTCTCACCACCTTTTGAGATGTGGTTTGTTGATGAGGTAAATTGTTTTCTGTATTACTAAATGGAGGGAAATACTAGTATTGTCATTTTGTGAGGGTACTGTTATTTTTTTAAATATGCTTAAGCATAAAATTGCCAAGGTCAAAGGTGAGATTACTCCTCCCCAACCGATAACACTATAATATAAGAAACGTTATCAGTGGAGAAAGCAATACTAGATTTGGTAATTTGCAAGAAATCATGTAACATGATATGACATTGGTATGTGTCAATAGCTCATTTGGATACAGTTTGATGATGGTTGATGGATGGAATAAAATACCAGAGTCTATAGTAACTGTATGGTATTAAAAAAATAAAATGTGTACAAAAACTATTATTATTGAAAAATGTATTCTGTAATGTACTGAAATATTAGAATCACGTCAAGTCATTTGACTTCCACTGGGAATGTTTGAAAGTGTTTCTTGAATATAGTAAAACTTGGGGACAATTCACACAGTAGCATTGCATATTTTATTAAAATAACATGTGATTTCTTTAATATATTCTTTTATAAATTTTGAGCTTAATGTACAGTAGCCTGGATTAAATAGCAGTGTTTTAGTTAAGTCGTGAATATCTGTTTTGCCTAATTTAATTAAGAAACATCTAAAAAGGTTTTCCAATGAAAAATTGTCCAAAATCTTTGATCAAACTTAGAATGCGGAATATAAGTTCAGGATGAGATCCATTAGTAATGTATTGGTCCAATTTACATTTTCAATTTGGATATGTTCTCCAATACTTATGAGTATTATTGCATGTTTCAAATTACAAGAACAATGTTAAAAATTATAAAAAAAAAATGTTACAAATTATGATAGTATATATATATTAGACCACTAGTATCAAAGTGGTGTATTAATTCTCATTCTCATTGTTCATAGTCAACACAATAAATATGTTGTCTCTCTTTAGTTGACACTATATCTGTTTTGATTTTCCCAAGTCTGCACAATACAAGTTTTGGTTTCAAAAACTAGATAACATGAGCATTCTGTCATTGTATCATATTATGTTCTTGGTATTATTCCCATCTATTTATATAATCACCCATCGACCTACAAATGGGGAATGGGCTGAAAGGTGTATTGAAAAGGATGTTTACTCATATGCTTACATTAAATACAAGTGTATTTCTCATTTAATCTTATACGCATTTGATTTTCTGATCCGTCAGTAAAGGCAATATTATATGCAAGTACCACTGTGATCTGTCTTGTGGTTTATGCTGACCTTAATTTTTTTAGGTACATGATCCTGATGCACCAATAACACGAGAGCACATGAATCATGCTCGCCTTTGTGTCGCAATAGTAGCCATTTGTGGAAACGCCATGAGAACCATTTTACTAGCCAATCATCCAGCGCCACATACAAACATATTCCAGGCAATTCTAGCCAACAAAACTAAACTAATCAGCGGGACACAGAACAGATCCAGCAAAAGGCAAAAGGCTCTTCTGAACAAGGATCAGTGTAAAATTATCTTTCCGGATCCCAAGCGTCAGTATGTGGCTTCGATTGATAAGTTTGATATTTCTTTGTTGTACACTCTGATAAGAAATATTAGTAGCGTTAAACCTCCATCAACGGCTTGGGGAGTTGCTCCACAAGATAGGCCAAGGGACAGATCTCTTGGAGCTAATGTGGAGCGAATTCATTTATATAGGAATGAGATATGTGGTCACTCCGTGGATGGACAGATTAGCCAACAAGAATTTATCAACTACTGGAAAAAGATTGATTCAGTGCTTCGTGACATTGATGTAATTGTTGGTCAGGCATTCAGCCAAGAGTTAGAGATGCAAAGGAGACAGGTGATCTCCGTCTATGAAGCCTGCTAACTGCATGAGAAAATAATGAAGTATGAGCAAAACGTAAGTACAGTGTACAAACAATATAATTATATGACATGAAAATGATTTCTCATGACATTTAGATAGCGAAATGGGACAAAGGACGGATTGATCCTTAATGCTTTTCACTGTTTTGTTAAGCTTACATTGTGTGTGTCTTCGTACTCGATGTTAATGTTTGCATTTTTATATAAACATTTAGTAGGATATTCATGGCCATTATTAATGTGAGACAGTATAGTATCACCAGATTTGTTTTCAAATATACTCCCTGGCATGCAAATTGAGTGCATAATAGATTATTCATCCGTATTTATGTTATCTACATTTATTGGATGTCTGTGAATTGGATGGTCTTAGAAATGGCTCTGCGGTACAGATGCAATAATTGAAAGTATATGTGATATTTGTTTATATATGAGGAACTTAGTTATAGCTTCAAGTGCTGCTGAAACGTTTATTAAAGTTTTGGTTGGAAAGCCGGATAACAAATGATCAATCTGTCCTTGTATCATATAATGTTATAGGTATTATTTTAATACAGATTGGCAAAGGGTACTTTAGCTAAGTTGTTGTGCCTAAGTGATATGCAACAGGCAGTTTGTTGTTGTTATACTAAATGGATGCATCCCATACAATGTGTTAATGCTGTATAATTTTCTTTTCAGGTTTGAACCATCAGAGATTCCTTCCATGTAGAAAAAGATAGCTTGTTTGGATCCCAGACATCGCCAGAGAATGCGCATTCCCATGTCCAGTGTCAAAAACGAATTTATATTGGAGATGTGCAATACAATTCAAGTGTAGCCTATGGAAAAATACAATACAATTGTAGTGTTAAATATGGAGAAATACACTACAATTACAGGTTGACTGGAGAAATACAATAGAATTAATTATATGTTGACTATGGAGAAATTCAATACAATTATATTGTTTAATATGGAGAAATAATACAATGACAGTGTTAAATATGGAGAAGCAATATAACTTTATGTTCACTATGGAAAAATACAATACAATTATAGTGTTAAATATGGAGAAACAATACAATTATATTATTGACTGGAAAAACACTAGAAAATTATAATGCAGACTAAATAAATCTAAGACACGAATTGTGTATACCTGGGGGAAATACAAGACAGGTATAATGTCAACTCTGGAGAAACACAAGATATTTATTGTGTTGATAAGGGAGATAACTATTTTTGCGGTGTTTTGATGGCTTTTTCTTATTTGTGTGTCGAAAATAGTGAATATTGTTAAAAAATAAAAGATTACATTCAAAATACTAAGCTATGTAGATGTAATGATTTCATTAGTTGTCAGATGTTATCATTTTAAAAATATGTTTCAAAATCTTTGAGGTTTAGAAATGCTCTTCTCAAGAGTGCAATATTATATCCATATTACATCAATATTATATCAACATAAATGTTTATTCACTGTGATGTGCAGACAGAAAAACATTCTAAAAGACTTGAGTGTCATTTGTACCACGTACGGGATTGTAACAGGAATTGACCTGAATGGATGCCTGGATTAAATGACAACCCAGTGTGATGAAAGATGAACGTTTATGAAATGTATTCATAAATATAAGTATATTTGTCACAGAATTAGGCGAAAAATAAAAATTTATTTTCTTTTTGATTTACAAACTAATTTCACCATTTTCTTTGTTTCGTCGTACATGCATTACCTGGGGTGAATAAGTGGTTTTTCTCCAAGGTAAGTGGCGTGTAATGATTTGCATGTGCCTGTCAGGGAACACCAAGAATCACGAGGTGCATGGTAATCTTGCCGTGATTTCTGCTCTCCTATTTGAGAGTATATAAGACAGAATATTTCTGATAAATATTACGGGACCAAAAGTATCTAATCATAGGATAGATAAGCTCGTCTTTCAATCTCCAGCTAAAGGGGTGAGTGTTAAATTTATATTTCGTTTTATTGTGAATTTTATTCAGTTGATCATTTCATATAATGATGCCTTTATTGCAATGCAGATTTTAAACGTGGAATATTTGCAATCACTAGTCACTATTAGGCTTTAAATGCAATAGCGTGATCTAAGGTTTAGATTATTTTTTTGAGACAACTGTTTTTAGTCTGGTTTCTTTATTGTAGCTGATGACGTCGGTTGTTTACATCTGATAACGTCGGTTGATAAAATCTGATAACATCACTGAGAACATCTCTGAATTATAGCTGATTTAATGTGGAACATCTCTGATAACATCTGTTATCATAGCTGAAATTGTTGCTGATTTATTGTGCAATCGAATTGAAGTATCTGACTGTCTGTCTGTCGAACTGTCTGTTCGTCTACATCTGTCGTGACGTGTAAATATCCGGAAAGCTAGAAGTCCGAGTGCCGGAGCTGTCTATAGTTATTAACATCCGGGGCGACATCTAGGGTATTGAGGAACGTTGGATCTAGTAGATGTTGTATGCTGTCTGTACGTATAACTGTGGTGGATCCGTGAAGGGCAAACGGCCGATAAAAGTATTGGTCAAACCCTAGGTCTTCGGGGAAACTGGGCGCCGATTCAACTGGGGGTGAATCGTACGGTTATACAGGGTCGAGACACATATGTGTGTTACAATTGTGTACAATTGAATACATAGTTGTATTTACATGGTTATTTCAGAACACAATAGTATTTCAAGGCATTGCATGATTCTCAATAAAAGCTAGCAACTTGATTGAATACCTGTATATGTTCGTGCTAGTTGTCGCAATCCATACGTGCGATAGTATAGTTTATCGTTTGTGTTTATTATCGTAATTTATACTTGCGTTAATATAACTTTTTGTAGAGGTTCTTTGGATCTGTGTATAGTCCAATAGATTCCTTTGCATCTGTTTTATTTTGTATTAATATTTCATTTATTCATGTATTGTGAATGGTTGTAATTGTGGGTTGAACGCATGAGTTATTGTGTTGATACACTATTATTTTTCATTAATAATTTATTTCATAAATTTACATTATCTTTCACACTTGTGTTTGTGTTGTTCATTTAGTCCACCATCCACTCGGTAACAATTCTGTTACAATATTCTCCACAACATATACAGTGTTATTCTTTGAAGCGCTAAACATACGACTAATTCAATTACTTGTTCTTGACACAGATTGGCAGAGTCCTATAAAGTGCACTCCACTACTGATCACAGACATCTCACGTCTAAGGGGCTTCGAATCGAATGGCCGAGTGGTCTAAAGTGCTCTGTTACGGATCACTGCCATTTCATCTCTGTGAGGGTTCGAGTCTCAGATTCGGCCAATGTGTGGTATGTGAGAAAGGGGGCCCCGAGTGGCCGAGTGGTCTAAAGCGCTGTCCGTTACGGACCACTGCCATCTCACCTCTGTCTGCGTGGGTTCGAGTCTAAGATTCGGCTAATGTAGTTAAGTGAGAAAGCTTGCCAGTAGCTTCTCGTGGGTCGGTGGTTCTTTCCGGGTTTTTCTGGTTTCTTCCTCCACCACTAATACTGGCCGCCATGTATAGCCTATATATTGTGCTGAAAAATGGCGTTAAACCAGAAAAAAAAGAAAAAAAAAAAAAAATTTGAGAAAGTTTGCCAGAAGCTTCTCCTGGGTCAGTGGTTTTCTCCCGGGGTTTTCTTCCATGAGTACTACTGGCCGCCATGTATAGCCCATCGTGTGCTGAAAAAATGGCATTAAACACTACAAAAACAACAACAAGAATACTTCACTGAAACATTTGTGACTTGTGAAACCTGATGACATACAGAAAATTCATTCAATCGTTAAAAAATGGGGTGGGTGAATGTGATTCATATATTTAAAAATATATATACTATAAAACCATGATGCGATTAAGATTAAAATAATCACAAGCAAATAGATGTAACTCAAATGTACACGATTGAAACACAACATATGTTCCATGTACTCAATTGAAACAAACATGATACATTATAATAGAACTAACGATTGTATCGAAGATTACTCGTATTGTTATTTTTATAGCACATACAGTTCATAACCACATGACTCAATGAAATACTTGTAAACGAACATTTTGGCTTGCTTCACCTGTTCATTGTCAAACCTCACGTCTGTATTCTTGGTTTAGCCCACACTTGTGTTGGACACAAGCACCTTTCAAGGATCCACCATGCATACAAGTTTATATGTCTATGTTTCCATCATTTGTGTGGTCTTGATGGTCACATATGCTTCCATCTCCATACAGACAGACAAACAGATAGACAGACTGACAGCCTGATACACCTGCACACACAGCTAGAAAAAGCAATCTGGTTATAATGACAGGTACAGAATTAAAATTTATAAAGTCATACTATTAAACTCTTAATAGCAACTTGTAACAGTTGAAAAGTTAATAAAGGCAACATTTAACACTACGTCATTAAAACTGAATATGCTTCACATATTTTCAAATAAAATATAACACCTGCACGTATAGGTGTATAAGGAAATGGAGATCATACACTCCTTGACAAATTCCCGAAAGACCAATGTGTCGATTAGAACAGAAACTTGCCTCAACTCTACAGGAAACCGTGTTTTAAGTGTCCCTTGCTGCATGCAATCTGATATTAGATGCACATTAGCTCAGTCACTAAACTAAAACAAATTATCCATTCTAGGTAATGTTGTATGCACGTATGACAAAAGCAATGAAATTGTTTCAAGGCGAAGGCTTTCAAATATACCCACATTCATCAAATGCAAGACTTGCACTAACGTAGATAGAGGTGAAACCAGAAACTCTTATTTTATTAGGCCTAATAGACAATGTGGCAAAAATCTTTACTTTCCACTACGCACTGAAAGCTCTTGTTCGAAGTTGACTTTGGTTAGATGTATGTGATTGAATTTACCTACCCACTGAAACTCTTCTTCCAAGTTTATTTTGATTATATTTATGTGATTGAATGTATCTGCCCACTCACTGAAATCTCCTGTCCCAAGTTGATTTCGAGTATATTTATGTTATTTAATTTACCTATGCACTAAAACCTTATGTTGCAAGCTGATTTTGATTATATTTGTTATTCAATTTACCTACCCTTGGAAATCTCGTGTTCCATGTTGATTTAGATTATATTCCTGTGATGGAATTTACCTACCCACTGAATGCTCTTGTTCCATGTTGATTTTGATTATATTTATGTCATTTAATTTACCTACTCATTGAAATCTCTTGTTCCAAGTTGATTTTGATTATATTTATGTGATATAATTTACCTACCCACTGAAAGCTTTTGTTCCAAGTTGATTTTGATTATATTTCTGTGATTTAATTTACCTAACACTTGATATTCTGTTTTATCATCATACATATCTTACTCATTAGTTTTTGTAATATGGTCATATTTTGGTTAGTTAACTTTTTCTTAATTGGAGAGTTTGTTTTCTTGAGTCATATATTAAGAATGGTTTGTGACAAAAACAGGTTCATTTAATTTGTCAAACGAGAAACCGAAAAATGTAGAGGAATAAGCATGAGACCAGAGGTGAGTCTGGCCAGACAGTAAACTGATACTTGATTTCATTGACGCAGTTAATACATTATAAACAGTGTAGATAGTAGCACACATAGCACTTAACATGTATTATGTTAATATACTTTGAATCCTAAAGTATAATTTATAATTTTATTACGTTCTCCAAGGACAATGTGGGTATGTGAGAAATCTTGTCAGTAGCTTATTGTGTGTAGCACCCCGTGTGTTTCAATATTTTTTCTATATGATATTCCTCCATTATTTATACTGGCAGCCATGTATACCCTATCTTGTGCTGCAAATTGCATTTAACCCCTACAGCATCAATAACAACAATAGCTGTTTCCCAAATGCCAAAAGTAAAATAAAAGCCAAAGGTTGTTAAATGACACAGAGGATAAAAGCAATTTTGAGAAATAAGTTATTTTGATGCATTACAAGTTTCTATGGCAACTAAATGCAAACCATTTAGAGACTTATCTACACTACAGTGATACCAAACACACAAAGGAAATAAACAAAAATCATTATTCAATGTTATGAAGAATATTATCAATCAATTTTGATTTCTTAAGACATAGCATATACAACGGATGAAAGTAATGTAGAAATAGAAGAATGGACTAGAGGAGGTAACTGATCAAAGGATACCAAAATATAGAACAATGATTAAGTGGTAAAATGTCATTTAAACGAGTGTAGCATATTAATTTATATTCAATGTTCTGAAGAATATTATGAAATCATTTTGGATTCTTTAAGTTAAGACAAATACCACAGAGGAAAGTAATGTGGAAGTAAAACAATGATTAAGAGATACAATTTCATTTTAAAGAATGAAGCAGATACAATATGTGAACAAATAACATTTATAACCAAATAATAAAATGTCATTTATTTATGAGAGGCCAGTCTCTTCCCATGATTCATAACATTTTAACCCAATGAAAAAAATACCTTTTCAAAACACTCATAATTGTTATGTCTGTTCTGGAGAAAGTTTATGCCGCTTGGTACAAATAACAAAAATTAACCTTAGAATGTGATCTTCTAAAGAACATATCCCATGTGTGAGTGGCATCTACATGAGAAACAATCAGAAGTCTAATGCACTAACGCATGTTTTCCAGGACAGAAACACAGTTGTACGCAGGAATATAAGAAACAATTTTGCAATGGACTTGAGCTAGTATTGTATTGGAGAGTTTAATGCTGCCTTTTATAAGCACTGTCATGGCACTTCCATGAAAATGAAGGTCATTTCAAAAGTACTGTGATGACAATGAAAGTCATTTGAAAAGTAGTGATGACAATTCCATGAAAATGAAGGTAATTTCAAAAGTACTGTGATGACACTTCCATGAAAATGAAGGTCATTTCAAAAGTACTGTGATGACAATGAAAGTCATTTGAAAAGTAGTGATGACAATTCCATGAAAATGAAGGTCATTTCAAAAGTACTGTGATGACACTTCCATGAAAATGAAGGTCATTTCAAAAGTACTGTGATGACACTTCCATGAAAATGAAGGTCATTTCAAAAGTACTGTGATGACAATGAAAGTCATTTGAAAAGTAGTGATGACAATTCCATGAAAATGAAGGTCATTTCAAAAGTACTGTGATGACACTTCCATGAAAATGAAGGTCATTTCAAAAGTACTGTGATGACAATGAAAGTCATTTGAAATGTAGTGATGACAATTCCATGAAAATGAAGGTCATTTCAAAAGTACTGTGATGACACTTCCATGAAAATGAAGGTCATTTCAAAAGTACTGTGATGACACTTCCATGAAAATGAAGGTCATTTCAAAAGTACTGTGATGACAATGAAAGTCATTTGAAAAGTAGTGATGACATTTCCATGACAATGAAGGTCATTTGAGAATTATTGTGATGACACGTCCATGCCAATGAAAGTCATTTCAAAAGTACTGTGATGACAATGAAAGTCATTTCAAAAGTAGTGATGACACTTCCATGACAATGAAAGTCATTTCAAAAGTACTGTGATGACACTTCCATGACAATGAAGGTCATTTGAAAAGTACTGTGATGACACTTCCATGAAAATGAAGGTCATTTGAAAAAAAAGTGATGACACTTCCATGAAAATGAAGGTCATTTGAAAAGTACTGATGACACTTCCATGAAAATCAAGGTCATTTGAAAATAACTGTGATGACACTGCCATGAAAATGAAGGTCATTTGAAAAGTAGTGATGACACTTCCATGAAAATCAAGGTCATTTGAAAATTACTGTGATGACACTTCCATGACAATGAAGGTCATTTGATAAAAAGTGATGACACTTCCATAACAATGAAGGTCATTTCAAAAGTAGTGATGACAATTCCATGAAAATGCAAGTCATTTGAAAAGTACTGTGATGATGAAGAAAGTCATTTGAAAAGTAGAGATGACATTTATTATAATATTATATTTATATATCATATATATACACACACATAATGAGGACTTTGTGTAGGACATAATATTTAGAAGCGCTATGTACTTTACAACATTTATTAGTAAACACATATAACATAATAATATCATTAACAACAAAACATTTAAAGAAACCACAATGAAATTTTAAAAAAGCATAAAACATGCTGATAATATTTATGGTACGAAACATTATTAGGTCTTTAAGTTTGTTTTTGCATAAGGCATCACCGTATTTTTGGGTCTAGGTTCAGTTGGCAATTTATTCCACGTTGCTGGCCCTGGTATGCAAAAAAAACCTTGTCCATATTACTTCGTATATGGATGTTGGAATATAAAAGGGTTTTTGTTCCGTCTTATCAGATATTTGGTTACTAAACGTGTTAGAACTATTTGATCATCCGAGATATATGTTCATATGAAACGGAGACTTTCTTTCACCAAGGTGTTAAGATATTGAACAAGTAAACTTTGTGAGCCAAGGGATAGTCGTCTGCTATAAGATCAATATTTAAGTTTCAATCTTTGGTTCAATAAAATGGCTCTAGACAGCACTATGAACGCAATTCTTGAAGCCTTCAACTAATATTTCTATCATTTCAGAGCAGTGACATCGAAAGCGCCTAATCAGTCGTATTTGGACGCAAAGTTTTTATTAACTGGGACGCAGAAAAGCACATCTTCAGGATTCCTCCGTACGCACCGATTTGATGCACGGCAAATGCAAGGACCACGTGTTGAGTGGGAAATTGTTTTCTCAATTAATCGTTTTATATGTGCTGATATTTACAACGAGAAAGTTCAGTCGCTGATAGACGCCCAGATCATGGGTATGTTGTCATTGTTAGAGGGCATCTGAAGAACAATCCAATAGCTTTACAGAAAGTGCAAAGACCTGACTAGATGCTGTGTCGTGAGAAAATGTGCTGATACTTAAAATAAAGAAATTCAGATACAGAAAGTGCAAAGACCTGACTAGGTGCTGTGTCGTGAGAAAATGTGCTGATACTTAAAATAACGAAATTCAGATACAGAAAGTGCAAAGACGTGACTAGCTGCTGTGTCGTGAGAAAATGTACTGATACTTAAAAAAATCAAATTCAAATACAGAAAGACTCAGTGGAACACTTGTGTATAAGAGTACATCAAATGGACGACGTTAGCTTTCATTTTCGAGATACAGACTTACTAATCTAACCCAATATAATATTATCCCCAAATTCTTTTCAACCAGACATTTTACTAATTACTTTTTATTTCTTGCTTTGGTACAAAAGCATTCACAAAATAATAATAATGTACACTGTCAGACTTGAGCAATTTATCTTTTTTCAAGAACTCTAATTTTTCCTGGCTATGATTAAAATAAAATTATCCACTTTAAAATGATATGTTTGAACTTACGGGATTTATTAGATGTTTCTCAAATATGTGAAACTAATATACATGTGGGTAATACAATCTGCAAACTTAAATTTCAAAAACAATATAAAGGTTCCTAGAATATTTCTAGAGAAATTCATTTCCTTTAGATAAAAACCCCAATTTTCTGTTTTGAGTCTAAGGTCTTGAGCTAAGCAAGAAAAATAAAAATCGATGACGTTTTTATAAAATTCATCAAATAAGTTATTTTCCTGAAATAGAATTTCTTAGAAAACAACAGAATAATATGAACTTACTCTATCATGATATAAATCCAGAGATTTGTCAGTGTGAGCACCAGTAAAATATAGTTAGATATTTTACCATATTAGAAAAAATCTACTTGAATTCTACTATTACGGACTGAAGCTCATAAAATATCCCAATGAATCCAATTTATATATATATATATATATATATATATATATATATATATATATATATATATATATATATATATATATATATATATATATATATATATATATCACCACATTAAACCATTAATTTTATATCTGTATCATAAAACGTGTTCTGTTATCAATCCGAAATATCCGTCCCGATTATCGTGTTACAGTACAGTTTGTGGATCAATCTTCATTTGAAACATACATACAAGAATTGGATCAGCTTCTGGCGATTACGGATTCAACAGGTTGGCCAAGGCCTTCCATATGAAGTATTCTTTCTCTCTGAGAGAAACGCTGGAGACGAGTCTGGTTTCGTGGATGGCAGCTATGATGAATTTTAGTCTGGCGAGCTCTCTGTCGACGATTGCCGTCTTCCTGGAGTCATCGACCTCCCTTGTTGCATTAGAGATGCATGTCCACATAGAACAAGAGTTCAAGCTTGCGAATCGAAGAGCTGAAGTATTTTATGTTGGTTTCTTGATTCTTCGGTCTTGTGCCTATTTCCCGTCTGTATGTCATGCTGAGCAATACACTGATATCGATGTACCATCTAGAGCAGGCCGACGTTGGCCGGCCAACACCTTACTGATCGACTCAAGGTGGGCTGTAGTCCGCCAAGGGGTCACAATGATCCCTACCAATGGAGAAGCTGACCCGTGTATCTCTTCCTAACACAAGTATGGTTGGATTTATAACCCGTAGACTGACAGATTCTTTGTTGTTACCTCACTCAAGAGTGAGTCCAGAGCGGCATGCTCATGGTACAAACCTTCGCATGGATTATGGCGATACGCAGCTTCCCAAACGTCAGGACCCCCTACCCTCTCATAATAAGTCTGTCGAGATACATGCTTTTATATTGCGTAATATTGTTATCTATATAATATTAGGTACTTCTATAGCAAAAATTTCACTGAACGAACGATCAAATTAATGGCGTGTTACCTATCGTCAAACATATTTAAGGACATATGTGGACAGACAAGGTCAAAATGCAACTTAGCAATCACATAGCTTGAAGCGGCAATCTGATACAAACCGATTATCAGAAGCCTCTCCTGCAGACAGATTACGTCCACATTATGCCGGTTTGCTATAGCTCTAATGATGGTTAGTGTGGCTGCTTATAGACCCTCGACGTTACGTTGCAAAGGCCGCTCATATGGCTTGAACGTCATTGGACATTGCTACGTCAGGGACATTCTTAGTAGTCGCCCATAATCGGGATCCATTGTTGAATTCGGTTTGCAGGTTGGATAATATGCTTCAACAACCTTAAGCGGTCTCTTGAGTACTGATGAGGAGCGCAACTTGAACGCGGATCAGTGGTCATTTATGTTAATGTCATTGTATACAGTTGGTTTTTTATTTCCAGATAAAAGTCCAGTAAATATTGTAAGATGTGCTCATTTAGATATTTGCCTTACAGTTTTGACTTAAAAGATTAAAACATGCTTATAAATGTTGTTTCAAGTCTTCATCATCATCATCTTTCTCTTGACCTAGTGGGGTCATTGAGGCACTATGCTGCTGACCCTCTGACCACTTCCCTCCACTTGTTTCGATCATGTGCCGATTCCCGTTACCCCGAAAAACATGTCCTGGTTCTTTATGTGACGTTGTCACTTTAATGTTTTCTCTATCTACCTCTCCTGCTACCACCTTGGACACTACCATACAATAATGCTGTGGATAGACCGTTGGCTCTAGTGACATGGCCATACCATTTCAGCTTTCTCTTTTTGGCAGTGGTGAGGAGGTCTTCTTAATGACATACTTTGTGGCTGATGGTGTTACGCAAGTCTTCATTTGTGATGTCGTCCATGTAATAGATGCCAAGGATGGTTCGGTAGTATCTCATTTCAAGTGTCTGGATTCTACGTTGAAATTTCTGCTGTCAGCGTCCAGGCCTCACATGAATACCGAAATATTGATATGACTAGTGCTCTCGATAGTCTGATTTTAGTTTTCAGACAGATATTCTTGTCTCTTCAGATGGGTCTCGGCTTTGACATAGCTGCCGTTGTTTGTACTGCTCGTGACAAAATTTATGTTCTTGATCCCTCTTCCGTTATTTTGGAACCAATTAATCTGAATTTGCCCACTGTTTCCTGTTCCTGTCTCCTGACTTTAATGTTGGTTGAGGTTTAGTTGCCACTATTTGTTCTCAGCTTTGTCTTCGCGGCACTTATCTCAATGTTAGATCTGGAATATGTTTAATACATGTTCTTCACTAAGGTGGCAAGCTCATCTTCATTGCCTGCCAGCCCATCAATGTTGTTTGGAAAGCGGATGTTGGTGATGGTACGTCCTTCAAATCTGACTGTCCCACAGTGGTTTTCTAGGGCTTCGCTCATGATGCATTCTAAGAGGATGTTGAAGGTGTGCGTGACAGAGACAGCCTGGCCGTACTCCAACTGTAGTCTTGAACCAGTCCCCCACATAACGTTGAGCAATTACTGCACTGGTAGCCTAGGTTTACAGCTGCTTGATGGTGTTGGTCAACGTTTGACCCATGCTATACTTCTTCATTGTGGCCCACGATGACTCATGCCACACTCTGTCAAAAGCCTTTTTGAAATCTAGGTACACATGATAGATGTCTTGTTGATGTTGTGAGTACTTTTCACACAGAACCCTAAGATTGAATATTTGTTCTGTTGTGCTTCTTTCACTTCGGAAGCCTGCCTGTTTTTCAGCGATTATTTCTTCTGCTTTCAAGTGTTACCGGGAACCAAAAGTTAAAATGGAGTATCTATTACAACATTTTAAGGAATTGATGCCATTGGCAGATATAATTATCTAGCAGTGACGGTAGACTAGTGTATGTACCTGTTGCATCACTATTGTAAATTTGTGTATGTAAGTGTCATTTATGATATAAAATTGCACATCTAGTAGGAGATCATTTGCATGTATTAAACCCCCAAATAATTGTACGAATTTCTGTAAATTCTTACAAGAGGATCTGAGAAAAACAGCTTCCGATTTCACTTGAGCTTTTCCATTTACTCAAATCAGGCCTCTGCTATGGGCTAAAATCTCTTAACCCAAAGTAGAAAAGGCACATAATGAGAATCTTTGAAGAGCTTTTGATCAATATATAGTATATAACTATTCAATGGCTTTACTGTCTGTGGAAGGAGCTAGGCAGGTTTTAAATTAGCCAAAATTTGGCTAAGGATTCCTGTTGCCATACTCAGTGAGACTGGTACACAACTAATGTCCTTTTAGCCCAATTTGGCTAATTCCTACAAAGCTGTTCTTCACTCTTAGGTTGAAACCAAATTTTGGCTAAATGAATGCTTAGTCAAAATTTGGCTAAGGATCCCTGTTGCCGTACTCAATGAGGCTGGTACACAACTAATGTCCTTTTAGCCCAATTTGGCTAATTCCTACAAAGCTGTTGTTCACACTTTTAGGTTGAAACCAAATCTTGGCTAAATGAATTCTTAGCCAAAATTTGGCTAGTGTCTTTTAGTATAATCCCCAGGTATGGTTGCAGAATCTAGGAAACTGATTAGCCAAAATTTGGCTAACTGCAATATTGTCTGTTTCCATAATGTACTGTATGACTTTTAGGCAAAGACCAAATTTTGAATAAATGTATCCTTAGCCAAAATTTGGCTAGTCTGAACAACAGCATTTAGTACAAGCTGCATGTATGGCTGTTAGAATCAAAAAGCATAAAAGCAATTAATTAGCAACATTTGGCTAATCACCTCAATGTCTCATACCATAAAGTACATTTATGACCTCTAGTAAAAACCCAAGTTTTGGAGAAATATGTTTTGCAAATGGATGATCAGCCAGCATTTGGAAAAATTAAAATAAAAGCTTGGAAAATAGAAAAATAAAAAAATCTTTCCTTCTTTCAGAACAAGTGTTTATACAGTAGACTCATGCTGTATGGCACCCTTTTAATTGCAAATGGAGTAGCACTCAAAACCTAGTTTAGTGGCCACCTACTTCAAAACTCCATCTTTTCCTTGCTCTAGTTTCTATCAAGTTTGCCTGCAGATGTTGACCACTTGATCAATGACCACTGTTTTTCTCCCATGGATCCTTGTGTACTGTGCAAGTGATTATCTAAGCACGTTTTTTTCCCCATCATGGGACTAATCAGCCACACTTAATACAAAATATTTGCAATCTCAACTGCCTAACTGATTTCAACAACTGTCTATAATTACATGTATATGGTTCAGTTAATTGCAATCTTGCAATGTACTTTGTTTTCCTTATATGTTATCAATCCTTCTAAATATCCATCTTCTTATATGTACTTGACCAACTATTATTTCTGCTCTTTCACTCTATCTGCTGCCATCCTCTCACATTTCCTCTCTCATTATATTGTTTCATGCCTATATCTTAAATCTTTGCACATTGCACTGATCCCGCATACAAGGTCATCTGTTGGGCTACTAATGTTACATGTAATTTGAAAATGTATATAATTGAGCATAGAACGTAGAGTGTAACATTCAAATTTAATGAATGGGAGACTACCAAACCATCCCAGTGATTCTTATAAGGTTAGTATTTTTATATAAATTCATGAGGTAAATTATCTATTTTACCTCCATCCACCACAATTCCATTCTAATGTGTGCCAACCCTACTGTTGATAAATGTGTAATCAGAATAGTCTAGTAAATACACCTTTACTGAGCTGTAATCCTGAGGAAATGAATAGAGAATCAAAATAATAATATATGTACAGTAAAACCTGTCTTGATACCACTGTTATGAGAGACCATAATTTCCATACACAGACTTATTGATTATGTAGGATTATGACCTGTTTTGAGAGACCATTTCTTTTGGCAGAAGGGGTGGTCTTTGAAAACATGTTTTACTGTACCACAATGCTTTTAAATACCCAAATTTGTAATGATATTATCACATGGCATTTAGAAATTCTTATTATAAATGTAAATTTAGAACTTTCTGAAATGTATTATATCAATCTGTGCTTGGTCAAGTTTTGCCATAAAATGATGTCATGACATTACTTGTGGAACTTTAAAATTCAGTATGCTTTGGCCAATGTGTTTCCTGTATATATAAATCTTTGTAAGGAATAACTTAATTGGCTTTGACATTCAGTGAACCATAAACATTTTCAGCACAAAAATAAAGTTCTGCTAAAATATATAATCTCTTCAACCATCAAATTGTCTATGCAATAAGAATGTAAATGAATAAATGAAATGCTTGTAATTGGTACTATGTCTTTATTTGAATATTTCATAAAAAGGGATAGGAAGCACATATTGGATTATGTTAATTAGGTCAGATAGAGTAATAAAAAGCATATTATCAAGTATATATCATGGTAATCCATTTATTTTTAAATCTGACATCATATAAGACAAGTGTCTGAAGCTTTAAATATAACAGTAAACACAGACATAAGGTTTTTTTGTTTCAAGTTCAAATGCACATATTAATAATTGTGTAAAACTTTGCTCAGGCTCTGTATGTCTTTGAACTCTTCGCAGAGTCTTTTTTGAGTAACTAAGGTATGGTTGCCATCAACAATATCAACGATACCTTCAGACTTGAAATTCAATTCTAATGAGTCATCACCAACATCTACAGTTCCATTTGCAGGAGGAAATTCCTTGAAGTTTCCATTTTGTACCATAACTTTTGCATTGATATACAACCTGCAGACATAATTATGATCAATGCTTCTGACAGCAGTTTTGCTTGATGAACAATGCAGGGTCTGTATATCAACCTCAAATGTTCCAAGAAACTGACTGAGCCGCATGCATGAAAACATTCTGCTCATTCTGAAAAACATAATCACATTGGAGATAATAAAAAACATGCTAAGCAATCATAACTTGATTAAAATGCCTTTCTTGGTATTTTGAAAGAAACTAAAATTCCTACCAATGGAAAACATTATAAAGCTTTTCAGAGAAGCATGTACTGTAGTCAATACATCAATGAATTATAATCTTCTATAAATGTGCATGAATATTCATGATAAATCTCATCTGACTAGAGTTAGAAGTCCTTCTATAGAAATGCTACCAAGGCTTCATGCAGAAAGGCAATGTAAAATGGTCTGAGAAAGAGACTTTTACTATTTTTGTCAATGTTGCTGAAAGGTTATGTAGCGCAAACATCATACAGAGCTGAATTTCCTTTTTTAAAATGTTAAGTTACTTACAAAAGTACAGTGCACTCATTAAATATGGATAATCTTAGTCAAAACTTAATATATGTTAGGGACAAACCAGTTAATCTTCAGGGATGGTTGTTGGAGGGGTGGGTGGGAACTAAAAAAAATAAGTGAATAGGAATTCCAAAGAATGTTTGCGTGATTTTAATGCTTTACATATCTTTAATAATTGTTTAGTCATATCATTACGATGTCTGGTGTGTGACAGTTTATAGTGATTTCTATTATTGGGCCATCATACAAAAGACATGTGGCATGCTGTCCCACCCATTTACATTATCCTGACACCAGGCCAATGAATTCTAACGCTAATGTCTTAATGCTGGGCAATAGCAATGCAGCTGTTAGTATCATTGTTACAAGTCTTTGGTATAACTCAGCCAGGGTTCAAAACCGCAACCTCCCACATACAAGGCAGATGCTCTAACCACAAGGCCACTGGTTCATTGGAACTCCAATGCTAATAAGAATGTTAGCTTGTAACAAAGCATGTCGGATAAATGTGTTGAAAGTTTCATCGTGATTTTGTCACACAGGGGTCATCTCTGTACTAGAACTTTAATACTATTTTAATGCATGTGTGTGTGTGTGTGTGACAAACCGCATAATAACTTTAATAAGTTGACAAGATCAGACTGAAATAAAAGCCACAAATTGATTTTGAAAAATTTGGAACTTGTTTTCATGGAACCTCAAAAATATTTATTAATGTTTATAAAGTTAAAAATATTAACAAAATATGGTACTCTTATTGATGTACAGATGAGTTAAGCTATTGGTGGATGGAACCCATTTTATATTCCAGACTTTTCAGTGGGTGTGATACTTATAGAGATCAGGTTTGGGAGACTCTAGAGTTCATTGTGACTACTTTCCATTATAATTACAGAAATCAAATGTAAAGACACTGTATTTACTGATGAAAAAGCATATTACCTTCAAAAATGTGCTTAGACTTTCACAGAAATATGTGACACTGCTGCAGTCCAACTGTTTGTAAAACAGCATAGTACTCATGACATGATCTGTCCAAAGCAATTCCACTGTAAATCCAGCACCCCCAATACACTATAAAAAGATAAAGGCATATAAGAGCTAATTTATAATTATTTTGTTTGTTTGCATACTGACAATGAAATCCACAAAATGCATATACACAAAGTATTCCATATTAACAATCCTTTATACTGAATAAGAAAAATAAACATAACACGGGTATTATAAATGCTGCACAAAATCAAATTATGGCAACATGGAAAATGCATGTTAATACTGGTTTTCAATACAATTTTGACTGAGTCATATTTTTCTGCACATGTTCTCTATATATTCTCAGGAATCAATGACCTACTGATAATCACACACTAAGTAGTTATTGAATTAACTACTTGCAGATTGCATTAATTACAGTTCAGTTTTGCTTGCCACACATTTTAGTTTCCAAAAATGCACACCTTGAAAACTGTTATTACAGATCTTAATTGTATAAACTTTATGAATAAACTGATGTAAAATGGTCAGTTTGTGTCCATATACATTTGTGACAAAGCTTTCCCAGATTATAAATGTATCCACCAGCAAGTCCACCATTAACTCTTATTCATTATTCTGTTTCCAACTAATACATCAATATAAAGGAAAACATTTTAAAAAATATAAAAATTTGATCTATATTTTTATTACTTAAATTTCATTATCTGTTATAAATAATCATTCTTCATTACTGGAATTTCTGCTGTCAGGTTACAAATAAAAATTATATCATTGATGAAATGTAAAAATGTATAATTCAATGGAATTTGGAGACATGCTAATGGCTCAACCCATGAAAAGAAGTGTGCAGCTTGTTCACATCAATTATACAATATAATATACATGTACTGATCATGAATTGTCTAGTTCGAACTGTTTTAATGTATGGACCATTTTAATCAAGAGAGTTTGCAATGTATATGAGCAGAAGAGAATTTAATATGTTTTTGTTAATTACCTTTATACATGTTTCATCACTACTAAGTCCACATTCTTCAACTGTTCCAAACTTGTAATTTATATCTGGATCTGTAAGAAAAGATTTAATAGCATCTTCAATTCTAAACTTATACATACACTATCTGAAACCAACTTCTCTTAAATCACCCTCTCTTAATCTCTTTCATGCATATATTTCATGTGATAAATCAGGGGATTGACTGTTAAAACTAGAATATTGACAATTCTGCAAAGTCCAACTAAAATGAACATGATTTATTTTAAGTCAAATTTAAAACCAAAGACTTCTTTAACCTGACATGCATAACTTTTATATTTTTATGATTGTCAAAATGTTCCTTGTACAGATCTGAATTCATAATTAATTGTGTTGTATGGTCACATTTGAGATGAGAAATTTGAATACACTATATTAGATTGATGTGAATGACAGATCAAGTTTTTGACAAACACATAATGTTGGCAACTGATAATCAATTATAGGATTTTTAAATCTTCTAATACTAGTATTAAATTAGTTTTGATTAGTGTTTCTATTTTTGTACATGTGTATAAAAAATTAATTATCTTAACAATGTAAACTTCAAAGGTGATCATGTTCACACAATATTTGGAGGGTGTGTGTGACCTGACTCTTTGGAAACTGTACCTAGTCACAGTCAGCAAGTGAACAGCAGCTTGATTCTCTAGTGAACAGTGGTGTAATTAATTTCAGAGATTGGATTCTCAGTCACTACCCAGCAATGAATGAATTTGAATTCTGATTTTTTCTGGCTCACAAAATTGCATATTGGTGTAAAACTATATGATACATCTATATATATGAGATTTGGTCAAAAACTTAATAATATGGTTTGAAAAAGTATTCAGCAGAGATTAGAACTGCTGCATACAACCCGTCAATAAATAATAACATAATATAATTTTGTCATTATTGCATGTCTGGATAGACATTTTGAATATTTTCTGTCATGGTAAAAATTAATCCCATTTCCAGTTAATCTGCAATTTTAACAGCAATACATATCCATAGAAAAACTGTGTTTGGTCCACAAAATTCAATAACGTTACACAATATTTTTCTATCTCCCTTTCTAGAATCTGGAGAAGAAAAAAAACATTTAGGTAATATTGTCTGGTAAAATATAGAAATATACTTACATTTCACTTTTACATAAGTACCAATATCTGTGTCATTAAGATTTATGCAAATCTTTCCTTGTCTGCTGAAAGTCAAAGACCATGTGCTGAAGGAGAGCAGATCCTTATTGTTGATATAACAGCTATCAGACCCTACACAAAATGAGATATTTTATGTGTCAATTGATAACAGCATTAGGAATGTTCCTTTCTCTTTACAGTACAATTATCATTATTATTATTATTATTATTATTATTATTATAAGAAGAAGAAGAAAAAATGAATAAAAACATACTGAATACATAACCTTGTCAGTTTCTTGGAAAAAACCTGAACATTTTACTAACATATTGTGGATTTTAAATCAATTAGCAATGTATTTAAGGAGCTGAAACAGCTTATTACAGTGCAAAAAAATGCAGGCTAGTTGTTTGATTGTTGCATTGTTTCATTGTGTATCTATCCTGAACTAATTATTATTATTTACTGAAAATTAAAAGTTTCATTGAAATTTCAAAATGAAAGATCATGCTTTCTTTAATGTGCTTGTTTATATGTCACAGTATACAGAAACAAATCTTTATTTTAAAATTGTTTCAGGTAGAAATATAGTTCAGTAATTTCTATTTTCTGTGTAAAGGCTTTTAATCATGAAGTGTCTCAATTGATATATTTTAAGAAATTCTGTTGTATATAGCGTTCATTAAAAACAATATTAACTGTACTTACTCTCTCCTGTCACACCAGCCTCTACTGTTTCATGCCCCTTCTCTGTTTAATCTTCTTCATGAAAATCATAAACTGATGACATTCTTAAACTGTGTTACTTCCTGGCTCATAGTGTGCTACTACTGGCATTTCTAGGTGGGCATACAATATTTAACCTCTCAAAGACATGTCTTAGTCCAATGTCTGTATAGAACTTCTGACTTTTGATCTTGGAGTTGGATCACATGGCTTATTAGTCTGGTCTTTGATATTAATGGTCATGAACTGGAGCTGTTGATGCTATGCTGATTGGATTATCAGTGATGATTTGTTGGATGATGTCTTGCTTTGTGCAAGATAAACAAATTATATAATACTGAAATGCCCATAGTCAAAGAGTGAGCTGATCTCACAATTTGCACAAATTATAACCATGTACAAATCATTTTCTTTAAAATCCTTTAATTATAATGCACCATCAATCTAAAAAATTGTATAGCTTATTCCACTTTCCTTTTCTTAACCAGCAATTGTTATAGATAGTGTAACATCAAGATCTTCCACCCCAACCCCCTAATTATTTATTTCCACCTCCCTTACAACTCATTAGTTTCCCCCTCTAGTTCTAACTTCTACTCCCTTGCCTAAAATAATTAATTTCTTGTCAATATGGACACTTGGTAATAAGCTGAATGCAACATGTATATATGTAATGAGTCTGCTAGCAATTGGAAATGGGGTAGATTCAGCTATCACATTCTTTTCCCCATTCAACCAATTAATTTATTTTTATTAATGCGCCCTTTGGTAATACACTTAAGGCATACAAGTGAGATACCACAACATAATGGATCCTTTAACAGATGAGGGGGGGGGGTGGAAATGCAGATCTATCTACCTGATTTTCTCCCCACTATTATGAATTAGTTCCGTATACATAATCTATTTAGTATTAAACATATGGAAATACCATGCATGTAACAGGTCATACAATATATTGTGCATGGGGGTACATGATCAATTAGCTGATTATTTCTCCTAACTGCAATTAGTTTCCTTTCCTTTTCTACATTTGATATATAATGCAGGTATATGTTTACTTTACAAAATCTCACATATGGATGATTTCAAATGAACCTTTACAGTTAAAAGACGTTACAATTTCGGACTGATAGATTTTTAAGTCACTTGCATAGTATAAGACATAACTGTTAAAGAATCTTCCTGGTTCTTCTTAGCAAACTTACAATGCATTGAAATGGGGACCTGGTCCCCAGAATGATTCTGATGACCTAAGTGGTTAGAGCATCCACTTGTGATGTGGGAGGTTGTGGGTCAAACCCCAGCTAAGTTATATCAAAGATTTATACAAATGGTGCTAGCATCTGCCTCACTTGGTGCTCATCATTAAGAGGTTAGTTCTGAGAATGGTTGGCCTGGTGCCAGAATAATGTGACTGGGTGGGACATGATGTTACATGTCTGCAGGGCTATGCATGAGTGGTGTACATCACTTTAAACTAAATATAAAAATCCAAAATACACACACACACACATGGTCATTTACAAGGTTTTGAAGGAAAAAAAATCTAGAGTGAATGAAAGTGTCCAAGGAAAAATATGATGGGTACCTCAACAAATAATACTGTGTAACTCCTTTGGAATTGGATCAACAGATACTATACACATAAATGTCAGTAGAGATCAATGATGTTGCACTTATAATCTTGGCATCTTCTTCCCACACATTATTTGTTTCCTTATTCCTGTCCTGTAAATACTTATTTACATTGTTTTTGTGGTAATTTGTAAGTGATTTAGTAATCATTGTGGAGCACATGTCTGACAATACTATTTCAGGAAATTTTGAAGCTGTCTTCGCTTGTAGCTTAAAACATACAATTGAGAAGAGAGAAAGATTAAGCAATAGAGAAAGACTGATATAGGAAGAAGAGCGTAAGACAGATGAGAGCCATACAAACAGACTGGAAGTGAGAGGAACACAAGAGGAAGACAGAAAAGAAAAAGAGGAAGACAAAAAAGAAACATAAAGACAAAGATGAGAGAGAGAGAGAGAGGAAGAAAAATACAAGAAGATAAAGAGAGAGATAAGAAAAAGGGCAGTTTTATGAAGGAAAGAGAGGCGTAAAGAGAGAGAGAGAGAGAGAGAGAGAGAGAGAGAGAGAGAGAGAGAGAGAGAGAGGGAGGGAGGGAGTGAGGGTGTCAGGGCTGATTATTTTCCTATAGGAAGAAAATCACCTGGGTAAATTGTTACCAAGGAAATTGTTAGGAGGGGAGGGGGATTTGGTCTTTATGACACAGGCAAGACTTGTGTATAATGAACACCAGCTTGTCATCCAACAAATATAAAATCATGGATATTTTTGAGACCTTTTTCAATAAAACCATAATGTTAAGGTGTCTAAACTGTCAAATCAAATATGGTTATCCTATTTTTAAAGCACCATTAGTGTCCCATTTTTATAGCATATTAGTACTATTTTTTTCATTCTAAAATGTTGGGTGCATTCAAATTTGGAGGCATGTCTTATTGTGTTACTTAACCATGAGATATGTGACACTGATTAAGTCCCCTCTGTGCAGTACTACATGATATCAAAAATGATTTCTGCTTCCACACATAAACTGTGCAATATGTTACCAATTAGAAAAATAAGTAACCCATCCAAGAATTGGGAAAAACATAATATTCCTTTAAATAATTATGTTGATGATTGGGTTAACAAATCTTATCATAAGCGACTGAAAACAAATTGCAGATGATTAAATAAAAATTAAATGTGTTTAATGTTTCTAAAAATAGAAAATATAAAAGCTGAAATAATGTTCGAATATGAAAAATCTACAACTTTAAGACATATTGTTCTCTTTAGATTACTGTCTTTAAGACATTATTATCTCTCTGTCCTATGGGCTTTGATGTAATTAATATAAAGATATTTATAGCAGTGCATAAACTTATCAATGTTTTATTAATTAATACACAATCAAAACCATGCCTATGTATGCCATCTTTTATTGTGCTATTCTATTATCAATGAAATAATTATATGTACTAGAATTTATCATGTATATATATATATATATATATATATATATATATATATATATATATATATATATATATGACTTGTCTACTTTTATTCAGCAGACATTGTTTTTTTGTTTTTGTACTATTTTCCATGCAACGCCAGCAATTGGTCGGATCCAACCCATGACTTCTTCACAGTTAATTATAAATGTTCATAACTTTACAAAGAATAGTGTTAACATTAGTACATAGCATTATATTCTAATTCTGAACTCATTACAGAATACAAGCTATGAGAAAGAGAGAGAGCAGAAGAAAAGTAAATTTATTGTAAGAATTTCCACTTATATACATATATGTACCAATACATATATGCACATTAAGCATTCACTCATTACAAGTTTTATAAAGTAACTATGGTTGTTACTCGTTTCAAAGCAATTCAGTTCTGCTATTATTTTAAATACGTATTTTCCCTTAATAGCAATCTTTGAAAATTAAACAATTACCATTGTAATAAGAGTTTCTGACACTAGGAAGAAATCTAACCTTGCCCGCTTGATAGGTTTATTCTTTCTCCAAGTGGATCTTTTTGAATCTATATTATTTTCTCATCAGAAATAAATTGAATACATTCATCATAAACATCAATTAGGACAATTAATGTTCATAAGTTTAAATGTGTAATTTTGAACTGAAGTATCTAAAACTATATTGTTGCTGTTAGCATCTACTTTGCGTCTGTGTATAGGCAACTCAAAGTTATTGCTCAATACAATAGCGTCTCCCCTTGAATCTGAATGCAAAAGAAATTATATATTGGTAACCCCAAGATGATCTAATATATCTCCTGTCATTTAGTAAAATGTGTATCTTGCAATAGATATATTGAGTATTCCTCATTTTCTTCAGGTAATTCATTACATCTCCAACCCATAGCAATATGACAGGATAGATTTTTCACAAGGCAGTTCTTTTATATAAATGTCTACATGGAACTGCACTAGAATATCTTCAGGACTTATTCAGGCCTTTTTCAAAAAAATACCAGTTGGGATCAATATCACATGGAAAACTTCTAGTACCAGAACCAAGAACAGAACAATTCAAAAAGAGTTTTAAATATTCTGGTACAGTTGTATGGAGTAAGCTTCCACTACATGTAAAATCAGCTGAAAATATTAGAGTACTTAAAAAGAGATATCATGAGCATGCATGTGTTTATTATAGATGATGATCATACCTATATTTAAAGGTATTTCCTTAATGACAGCTTCTGTGTAGACTGTGACACTAATTATTGTTTGTTTTGTATGGTTTAACACCATTTTTAAGCACAATATAGGCTATACATGGCGGCCAGTATTAATGGTGGAGGAAGAACCCGGAAACCCCCCGGAAAGAACCACAGACCCACAAGAAGCTACTGGCAAGCTTACTCACATAACTACATTAGCCGAATCTTAGACTTGAACACACACAGACAGAGGTGAGATGGCAGTGATCCGTAATGGACAGCGCTTTAGACCACTCGGCCACT
The DNA here is from genome assembly GCA_029339505.1 of Unio delphinus. Taxonomy (NCBI): domain Eukaryota; kingdom Metazoa; phylum Mollusca; class Bivalvia; order Unionida; family Unionidae; genus Unio; species Unio delphinus. Next base: position 791,260 of record JAQISU010000059.1, on the reverse strand, counting down.
CGGGGCCCCTCACTAATTATTGCTATCTTCATATAATGTGTATTTTCATACTCTCCTTAAGAGGGCCTCAAGGGAGAATAGTCCTTTACTAACGAGTCACCCTCTATAAATAAAGCATTATTATTATTATTATTATTATTATTATTCATAGCGGCAATTCTCAATGAGTCATCCGCTGCCTTTATTATAAAATTCTTATATCTGATATTGATCATTACATTACTTCTAGGATTTGCTGAGATATTCTATTTGATAGTGAACATTTTATTTTTAAGGCTTATGATATATATAAAAAAGAAAGTTCATATATTGTCGTTAAGAGAGAGAAAAATAAATAGAAAGAGCGAAGGTAATTTCTGAAATAAAAAATAACACAAACAATCAAAGGTCATTCAATAAAGTTGATTGAAATAGAAATGCAAAAGTGATTCAAGAAATAGTTAACCAAATATCCAGTCATTAAATAAGAGTATTTTGCAACTGTCATCCTTGTTATTTTTACACAAAATTGGGTAACTTATCCTTTTCAAATTTAAGAACTTTGTTCTGTAGAATTTCTTTTTAGTTAAAATATCTTATGTACTTAAAATGATCTGGCCTGTTAGTATACTTCATATTGTTTACTTGATATTAGAGAAAAGTTTGTTGCTTTTGGCTTACCAATAGATATTCTTTTCAATGAAATGTCAGCCACATTATAGCAAAGTAGCTTCTATGCAAACAACTTCACCTAATATACATTACTCTCTCAAAAGTACATAATAACTGGGGAGTGCCTGCTTGAATGTGAAATTCAAATTCGTTTTTTTTGTTGTTGTTGCATCATGACATTTACAAATCTTTATACATTTGACATAGTGAATTGAACTTTGAAATTTATTGAACAATTAATGAAAGTAATCTGTGAAGTTAATAATTATTCATTAATATGTGTGTTTTATCAGTATATATAATTTTTATGTAGCAACAGATCACTGAAAATGTATGAGAATGTGTGAATGAAAAAAATGTGTTCCTTATATTTGTTGGTGTGTTTTGGAAAGGACCAAAATATTAAAATGAAAACTTCTTTTTAACAGTGTTTAATAAATTAAAAAAACTTTAGAATTTTGAAATATATAACTGATGAAAATAAGAATATATCATGAAATATGCATCACTACACCAATTTTCACAAAACTATGTTAATGGGTCAAACATATTGAGGGCAAAATGAACAATAAGAAAGAATCACATATTGAATCATTTTGGGATTTTACTTCCCACAATTTGCTAAAGACAGACTCTCACAATTTCATTAATTGCACACTTTGAAAATCATTTGCATTCTGCATGTATTTCTATGTGAGACATTAAATTTATTACCTTGATTTAATCTACCCACCTACCTACATATCTATCTACCTATCTTTTATATAAGTAAAGGATGAGTATTATAATGTTTGTTATGACAGTATAATAATCCACCATTTATTTATTACCTAAGTATCTAACCCACAGTGGCTCTTCAATAACAAGAAGGTACTTGGAACACAATAAATTTGGAACAAAATTGTACTGTTAGTTCATGTAGCCCAGTGCTAACAGTCGGACATGTAACAAGGGTCATCCTGATTATCACCATCTCTAATTCAAATTTCACAGCCAAAATCACTTGGGAGAGCATGGTTAATTACACATTTGAATAATCTAATCATGATGGCAAGGCTTTATAGCCAAACAAGCCTTTGATAATGCCCTATGGACCACTTGCTTGCAGCTAACAGTCTCTTACCAAAGTTATGGATCCTAGATTATTTCATTATTTGGATTTGGTTTAGCTAAAAAATTCTACAATTTTTAAAATATAACTTTATATGCATGTCGCAACAAAGTCAAGATATTAAAAGGGATTTTCATATATCCATATGATCAGGCAAAGCAGTACACTGACATAGTGAACTGAACTTAATTAATTGAAAAATTAATGAAAGTAATTTGTGAAGTTAATAATTATTCATTAATATATGTGTTTTATCAGTATATATAATTCAATTATGTAGCTACAGATGTGATATTCACTGAAAAATGTATGAGAATGTGTGAGTGAATAAAATATGAATGAAAGTAAACATATGATAAACTGTTCCTTATATTTATTGGTGTGTTTTGGAAAGGACCAAAATATTAAAATGAAAACTTCTTTTTAACACCATTTGATAAATTAAAAAAACTTTAGAATTTTGAAATATATAACTGATGAAAATAAGAATATATCATGAAATATGCATCACTACACCAATTTTCACAAAACTATGTTAATGGGTCAAAAATATTGAGGGCAAAATGTACAATAAGAAAGAGTCACATATTGAATCATTTTGGGATTTTACTTTTGACAATTTGCTAAAGACAGACTCTCACAATTTCATTAATTGCACATAAATGCCCAAAAGTTAACTTTGAAAATCATTTGCATTCAGCATGTATTTCTGTGTGAGACATTAAATCTATTATCTTGATTTAATCTATGCACCTACCTACATATCTATCTACCTATTTTTTAAATAAGTAAAGATGGAGTATTATAATTTTTATTATGATAGTATAATAATCCACCATTTATTTATTGCCTAAGTATCTAACCCACAGTGGCTCTTCAATCATTATTTTTAAGAGACTCAAAAAGTACTTGGAACACAATAAATTTGGAACAAAATTTTACTGTTAGTTTATGTAGCCCAGTGCTAACAGTTAGACATGTAACAAGGGTCATCCTGATTATCACCATCTCTAATTCAAATTTCACAGCCAAAATCACTTGGGAGAGCATGGTTAATTACACATTTGAATAATCTAATCATGATGGCAAGGCTTTATAGCCAAACAAGCCTTTGATAATGCCCTATGGACCACTTGCTTGCAGCTAACAGTCTCTTACCAAAGTTATGGATCCTAGATTATTTCATTATTTGGATTTGGTTTAGCTGCAAATTTATACAATTTTTAAAATATAACTTTATATGCATGTCACAACAAAGTAAAGATATTAAAAGGGATTTTCATATATCCATATGATTGGACAAAGCAGTACACTGACATAATCATTATTCATCAAATTTGAGCACAAGGGAAAAGATTAAATGTACAGATCTTGGTGCAAATTTTGTATGCACATAACATTCACTACAATTCTCATTGGCTAATTTTTGGGTAGCTGAATGAGTAAATAAACAAACTAACTGAATCTTGATTGAACAATATTTGAAAGGACTGTAGATGTATATTTTAATAATCTTGACATGTAAATTCATGGAACAAATGTAATTTTAAAGTGGGTCTGATAATGTTATGAACTATATGTTAATAATCTACTTATCAAATGCATCATAGGCTTATTTTAATATTTACATGATAAGAAAATAAAGTATCCTGTATGATAATTAGGCATTATGAAATTACCAGTAGAAGCACATGTAGCAATCAGATCAATTGGTTGAAAAATTACTTTGAAAAGTGTGTACAATCTGTAGTTAACTTCAACACCTGTTAGAGAAATATGTTATTATGTTTACACCCATGGCTGAGTATTCACTGCACTACTGTCTTCAATGCAATGTGTTGATAAATATTGATTGCAGATAAATTATAAATTAATTCCTTTTATAAATACACGTGTGACTTTATTTTTTGTCTCAACTGCTCATCTCAACTATAACAATGCGAACACTATAAACTCAACATTGATACAGGTTGTGAAAAAAATTAGGTTGAATTGTTCATATCATATAAACACCAGAACTTTATAACAGGGCACCTTACAAGTATGTAAACAATACAAGGACCGAAGCTTTTTCACATCTGGGAAGATGGGTTGCTTGCTTTCCAGGTTAAAGTTCATAATTTAATAAAATAATTAAAAAGTCCTTTTAAACAGTCAAGAGAGATATATAATTGACTCTGCTTTGCATAGAAGATGACAAAAACAAATGATAATAATGATAATAATAATGAGGACTTTGCATTACGCCTAGAAGCTCTAAGCACTTTACAACATATATAATGATATTACATTGTACTACAAAAAGCAAAACACTATGAAATTAGAAAATAAAAAAGCTCAAAATATTTGGAGGTGTGCTCTGATCGTTGTACTCTAAGCATGATTCATGCATGCTGTGTTTTGAGCTTTTTGACATTTCTGGAGCAGATATTGAGATGAAACAGACATAATTGAGTTACAATAGTTGAGTCTTGAAAGTACTAATTAAGACAAGTGTTTTAGTGGCATCAACTGAAAGATATTTGTGAATGGAACTGATGCATCTCAGCTTAAGATAAGCAGCCTTTCCTATGTTCATGACATGTTGCTGCAGTGTGAGAGTAACTGACCAGAGTAACACCTAGGTTATGTACCGTCTTTTTGACATGCAGATTGTACATTGCTATAAAGACTGTTTGATTTCAGATGAGATACATGTTGGGTCAGAACAACTTTTTTTAAGATTTTTTATATGAACAGGAGATTAGAAACTGGTCGGTAGTTCTTTAAAGCATTAAGGTTGAATGTTAGTTTCTTCAGCAGAAGGTTTTATACTGGCAGTTTTGAAAAATAATGGGAATTCCTCTGATGAGAGAGAGGTTTTAATAACATCAGTTAGTAAAGGCAATATTGGATCGAAGCACTCAAGCAGCAGTGATGTTGGAATTAGATCAAGTTCACATGACTTTGGTGCACTCATCATCACAACTATCAGAAATTAATCCATGTGCTGCTAGTGGTTGTTGCTGAAATACTGTAGTGGGATAATTTGGCTAAATGGACTATGTTTGTTACATTCTTCTTGGCAGCTTCATAGATTAGCTTATGAAAGTGAGTCTGTTGGAAAGTCAAAGCTTCTCCACTTCACAGTGGTCTTTTTTAATGGTGCAAAGCTGGTCCCTAACACTGCTATACCATGGAGAACACTTTTGAATTGATACTCTGCACTTGATGGCTGAGATGTTTTCAAGCAATGAACACAGGCAGTTATCATGTTCTTCTACTGTAGGAGGTAAGCAAGTTGTTAGGTTCGCTGGATGTCATGCATTAGTTTGGTTCTATTTATCATATCTAGGTGTCTTTCAATAGCAAGTAAAGGTGAAGGAACTGATACATTCAGATTGCATATAATGCAGTAGTTATCTGATGCAAGTTCGTGGGATACAAGGATGGACCATAGAATATTATAATCAGGTCTATGAAGACTTCAGCCTAAAATGTGACCATGTTTATTGGTGGGTTGGTTAACTGTTTAATGTTGAAAACATGAATGGAAATAGGATCATGCTATTGTTAACTGTGTTGCCTCCAAATCTAAAGAGCAGCACATATATTTTTATTGTCTAGCAGCAGTTGTGTAAATTACATGATTACTAGTATTTTCATTTTTTTCAGTTTTGCTTATTTATAAAAAGACATAATGTCCAAGTTTTGAATGGGCTGTAACAAAAAAAATTCTGGAACAGTAAAATTATAGTATTAAGATAATACTTGATCTACATTATTGTGATTACTATATAATATCTGAGGATATTCCATTAATGATAACTTAATTGATGATTAGTTTAACGTTATTCTCAGTGATAATTTCCCACATATATTCATGAACTTAGTAGTATTTATCTAAATTCATCATGAAAAACTCACAATACACAACTTTGATGGAAATAGGTGGAATATGATATATCTCTGTGTGTTTGGCTGGCTAGGATTAGTTGATAGTGGGTGCAATAATTTACTTTACAAAATATTTAGAAAGCTGATCCTTTTTTCAAATGAAAAAAGTAGAAACTTAAAATAAGGTTACTGAAATTTGCACCAGATTCTTTGGTGCCATATTGAAAATATTTCAATCACTTGGAATGACAGAAAATGCCATAACTTTTGGCTTTTCAGTCTACACAGAAGCTGTCATTAAGGATATGCCTATAAATATAGGTATGATCATCAGCATTTAAACATCTAACATTAATGAATTTTTATTATCATAGAGTTTGCATGCTCTACTATGATAGCTGGACAAGTAACACAATTCATAAAACCAAGTGCCTTCTTTTTGAGTCAGTGTATGGCTCTCTCCAGTCCATGCTTTTGGTGTAAAATTCCTTTGATCATGACAGGTTTTCATTGATCTTGCTGAGTGCTTAACAGCTGCCTGCTGGGCATGTAATAGCCTTGATAGAGGCAGAACTGGTAGAAGGCATTCAATCAGTTACAGCAGTATAAATAAGGTTAGTTTTCTTGCTACCAGAGAAGTTCAACTGAGATGTCCAAAGTGTGAAGAGAATGGACAAGGACTTGTACAGAAAACTTCTTGGAAATGAGTTCAACAAAGGTGTGTATAGATTTAAATTGCTAATTTGTAAACATTCTATAGGTTAACAAAACAAACAGAATATAAACAATAGTAATAGTTATATTATGTTAAATTATCTATTAGTATTAGGCACTTTTGTTAAACTATTCAGGGATTTTTATTCCATTCAGGAAGCATAGCCCACATCTAATCAGAGCATACTCAGCATGAATTAGATTTGGCATAGTTTTCTTAATTTATGTTGTGAAGTTGACCCTATCAGCATGTATTAGATTTTATCAAATTTAAATGTAAAATTTTCTAAAGATATTTTTAGCTTTAGCATTACATGTAAAAGATTTCAGACCAGTAGATTTACATATTTTGACTAAAGATATTCACTCCTAAACAAGTAGATTTTATTTTGTCTTCATAAACTTTATGTTGCAAGTACTGAAATGTTTTTCCCCGCTGTAATACTTGCTCTCTGCATACTATAATATAACAGCAAGTTTTGAACATAAATCTGATTCAGATTCTGATGGAAAATGCTATAACAAAAGGGAATTATTTATCTTTCAGTTTACTGCAAATTTTTTTAAAAAAAATTCAATAGCATTTTCAGTTTCCATCAGAAGATTCCTGCCTGGTGACCACTGATGGAATTCATTTTGATTATTGAGCCTAACACTTACTGGCTATCAACAGTTCTCTGGTCCAGATTTCTACTTGAATAATCACTATGTATTTCTTTCAAAATAATAGAGAATATACTCTTGATATCAGCATTTTTATAAGTAAAATGCCATTGGCATAAATGCATTCAAATATTTAGTTATCATCAGCAGTAGGAAAAAAAAACTCAGAATGATAGCTGCGTAACTTTTAAAAGGTATGTTAGGTGAATTAAAGACTGCAGCAAGAACTAACAGGTTGAGACTTAATTTTTTTATCTTGCAGATATCAGTCTCCCAGCAACAAGATTTGTTCAGAAACGGTTGTCATCTTGAATGTCTAATTTAGGTAAATTACAATTTGTATTTGTTACACAGCAAGAACAGCAACTACTACTACTACTACTACTACTACAGTAATTGCCACTTAGATTACAAACTTAAAGCATGGAAATAAAGCACTGAAATGGTAGAGTGAAACATATTTTCATTTCAGTCATGCATTTTTCACCTACTCCACCAAAATAACTTTGAGGCTAATTAGTTATGGATGTTTATATGCTTAATTATTTAATGCCCTGATTTTCCTGCATTAAAATCATGTTAGTATCATTACTTAATTCTTCTAATTTTATTTGACTTTTCCAGTAAATCTTCTTTGAATCTTAATAAAGCTCTGTATTTTTTATTATATTAAAAGAAAAACAGAAAGATACAAATTATTAAGCAGTTTAAATGTATGCATTAGTATGAAAACATCACAAAATTACTAGCATCATCATATGCATAACATTAATGTTTGTTTTAAAATCTATCTGCATACTAAAATCTGAAGACAATTTCAAATGCCATATGTTGCAGATTTCAATGTGAAAAGAAGAGCTGCATTAGATTTAACTTTCATTGAAAAGGAAAAATCTGTGGCATGTGGTTGCAATAGTCATTGCAATGACAACTTTACAATGGAGGACATTTTAGTCTGGAGACAAAAATTGCATATACTACCCGAAGGACCTAAACAGATGACAGTACTCATTAGCATCATCCGAAAATGTGCAGTGACATATAAACATACAAAAACACAGACTTTCAAGGTCAATGACAAGACTGTATGCAGGTACGTATGGAATATAAAGTCATATTTGTTATTTTCAGACACCTTCCTTGTACACAACAAGATTAGTGTTTTCATTGAAACTCATATCCATCAGCACCATTACAATAACACCATAAATCTGACAAATTTAAATCTGAAGGAATGTTATATGCATCAGAAATCAGATAAAAAGAGTTGTACACAATTTAAGCCATATTTAAATGTTAAATCAGTCCTTTAACATTTGAGACTTAGTTTATATCAAAATCTAGTTGTCATAGATGCTTATCAGATTTTGGACAAATATAAAATAAACATGTATGATTTTCGGTATGTGTTTATGACCAGACCATTCTTAATACAATTCAAATCAGTTTTAAAAATATGAATTTACTTGAGTGGGGAAGGGAGATGTAGAACACTTATTTTTATGGATATGTAGATGGCCAAATTATATATATATATATATATATATATATATATATATATATATATATATATATATATATATATATATATATATATATATATATATATTGTTCTTTTAAAGATTTTAATCATTACTTAGTCATCTGGACAAACTGAAGAGTACATTTTCCAAACAAATATCTGTTCTCATGAAACGCTACAGTCAAATGTAATGGGCAATCGTTCCAAAATAAACATGGTTTAGTACCTAAACATTTATTCCTGAAAGACATACATTGTTTTATGGATATTTTATAAGAAGCAAATAAATAGTTTGTTCAGCTTCTCCTTTTAAATGAAATGTCATGTTAAACTTGAAAATACCAGTTATAAAAGCACCTGAGTGAATACTTCAAAATATTTCCTCTGAAGACTGTTACATTGAAACAATTATGTAATATTGATACAATACAGATACAATGATTTAATGTTTCCAATAAAATGTGCCAGTAAACTTCTAATGGTTTATGATGAGTTAGAAGTTGATTTAGCAAGAATAAATGAAAATTGAATGTGCAACTCTCAATTATATCTCACAGAATTATGATACCTATTATGATATTTAAAAAGAAGAATCTGAGTGTTAATTTTCCAACTAAATTGCAATGAAATTTGAACATTATTTATTATTTTTTATACTAATTTCTTCTATTATGACAGTTAAACAATCATTCAAAAGACTTGCTTAGTTTAGTTTAAAATAAATAAAATTCATTTAAAAATTACTGATACAAATTTTTCAGGTATACATAACCCAAAAAGTCTCAGGCAGACATCGAGCTGAACGAGCAGATAGAAGAAGATATGATGTTGGGAGACATGTTTTGTACCTTGCAGATGCAACTATCATTCAAATCGGTCAGGTCATGGAAGCTGCGCCTGCTGAGATTACAATTAGATTATACAGAAAAAAGCAATTTAAGGTGTCACTGACATCATGTAAACAGCTGACAATATCAGTCAGCAGTATTTTACCAGGGGAATTTGAACTTCCTGCTTCAAGAAAAACTTCCTGCTTCAAGAAAATTGCCAATAGGCATAAAAAGACTTATTGAAAAGAGATCTTGTATGTTAAAGTAAAAGTTGTTTTAAAGTAAAAGTTGTTACAATGTACACCATTTCAGTCATATGTTCTTTAATAATAAAATTTGTTATATATTTAAACATTTGTTTTAATAGTTTGGTTTTCTCTAGATTTTGTACACATCCATCTTCCTGTTGGTCCATCTCTCTGTTAAATACTTGATAAAGTTTGTAGGTTTAACAATTTTTGCCGAAATACTAGTTTGATTAAATCAATTTTAATGACGAAAATCATAGGTGTGATAAAAATACAGTCATTTCATTCAATGATTTATTTCTAACCCAACTCTAATAAGTAAGGCCCTAGCACTGTCATTGTATGTGGGTTTTATGCTTAATGTACATTATGTACTAAAACGGTGCCATGTTAGAGTAACATGATCAGAACACACCACTCTATAAAGCAAACCTCCCCACTGCTCTGTACCGTACAATGACTGCTACATTTCACTGATGGACTCCAGTTCAGCATTACCTATCTGGCCTCTCCCATGTGTACAAACCAGCAAGATACTTATGATCTTATTCTGGCAATCATATACTCATTATTCCCACTATGAAAATGAAGTCATATGTACAACATTCATTTGCATACCAGGGCCCAACAACTTGGAATGAATTGCTAAATGAAATTAGACACAAAGACACTGTAATCCCTTTTAAGAGTCTCTTAAAACTCTGAAAAACATGTCAACTGCAAAAGCAAACTTAAAGACTTAATGTTGTTTCTTACCTTAAATATTTTCAGCATGTTTTTGTTTTGCTTTATAGTTTCATGTGTTTTTTTGTAGTCAAATCATTATAGATGTTGTAAAATGCTTAGAGCTTCTAAAGATTAGGTGCTATACAAAGTCCTCATTATTAATATTATTAGTATTATTATTATTATTTATACTATGGGTGAGTCTATTTCCCACCAACATCACTATTATGTACATAGAAAAACCACTTGTTAAATCCATGTGAAAGGCAAATGTGTAGCATTCATTTAGCCAAGATTTGGTTTCAACCAAAGAGTGTGAAGAACAGCTTTGTAGGAATTAGCCAAATTGGGCTAAAAGGACATTAGTTGTGTACCAGTCTCACTGAGTATGGTAACAGGAATCCTTAGCCAAATTTTGGCTAAGCATTCATTTAGCCAAGATTTGGTTTCAACCTAAGAGTGTGAAGAACAGCTTTGTAGGAATTAGCCAAATTGGGCTAAAAGGACATTAGTTGTGTACCAGCCTCACTGAGTATGGCTACAGGAATCCTTAGCCAAATTTTGGCTAATTTAAAACCTGCCTAGCTCCTTCCACAGACAGTAAAGCCATTGAATAGTTATATACTATATATTGATCAAAAGCTCTTCAAAGATTCTCATTATGTGCCTTTTCTACTTTGGGTTAAGAGATTTTAGCCCATAGCAGAGGCCTGATTTGAGTAAATGGAAAAGCTCAAGTGAAATCGGAAGCTGTTGAAAGGTAAATTGGTAACTTAAGAGTTTGGCAATTACGATATTCCATGTTTACCGGCATCAACTAAATTCATCTGAAGTACTTCGATAATTGAGTTGTTTGGGAACATTAATAGTGTGAACTGATATGCATGTTAAAGTCTAACAAACTGATATACATGTTAAAGTCTAACAACCTGATATGCATGTTGACGTCTAACAAAATGATATGCATGTTTAAGTCTAATAAAATTATATGCATGTTAAAGTCTAACAAACAGATATGCATGTTAATGCCTACAGCATTTCAGGATTATGGAATATACTAGGATTTCCGATTATGGGCTATAATTGCATGTCCGATTATGGGCTATACTAGGATTTCCGATAATGGGCTGTAACAGGATTTCCGATTTTGGGCTATAGTAGGATTTCCGATTATGAGCTATACTAGGATTTATGATGATGGTCAAAAATAGGTTTTCCATTTATGGACTCGAATAGGATTTCCGTTTATGGGCTATACTAGGAGTTTGGATTACGGGCTATACTAGGATTCCCGATTATGGTCTATACTAGGATTTCCGAGTATTGGCAAAAATATAATTTCCGATTATGGTTTATACTAGGATTTCCGATTATGGGCTATAATAGGAATTGCGATTATGGGCAATACTAGGATTTCAGAGTCAGGGTTATAATAGGATTTTCGATTATGGGCTATAATTGGATTTCCGATTATGGGTTATACTAGGATTTCCGATTATGTGCTGCAATAGGATTTCCATTTATGACTTATACGAGGTTTTCCGATTATGATCTATACTAGGATTTACGATTATGGGCTATACTAGGATTTCCGATGATGGGCAATACTAGGATTTCAGAGTCAGGGTTATAATAGGATTTTCGATTATGGGCTAGAATTGGATTTCCGATTATGTGCTGGAATACGATTTCCAGTTATGAGTTATACTAGGTTTTACGATTATGGGCTATACTAAGATTTCCGATTATGGGCTATACTAGGATTTTTGATTATGGACAATAACAGGATTTCCGATTATGGTCTATACTAGGATTTTCGATTATGGGCTATACTAGGATTTCCGATTATGTGCTGGAATTTGATTTCCAATTATGAGTTATACTAGGTTTTCCGATTATTGGCTATACTAGGATTTCCTATTATGGACAATACTAGGAATTCGGATTATGGGCAATACTAGGATTTCCGATTATGGGCAATAATATGATTTCGGATTATGGGCTATACTAAGATTTCCGATTATGGGCGATACTAGGATTTCGGATTATGAGCAATGCTAGATTTTCCGATTATGGGCTATACTAGGATTTTCGATTATGGACTAGAATAGCATTTCCGATTATGTGCTGGAATTGGATTTCCAATTATGAGCTATAACAATATTTCAGATTATGGCCTGGGATAGGATTCCCGATTATTGGTTGGAAAATGATTTCCGATTATGGACACATGATATGATTTTCGAGTATAGGCTGTAATAATATTTCTGATTATGGGCTGAAATAATAGTATGTAATAAATGTTTTAAGCAATTGTTGTTTGCAAATAAGTTATTCACTAAAGCAATACATATACAGTTATAGGGCTCAACTCGTCGTTCTGTCTCTTTGTTGAGTTGTATGAGATCTCCTGACGTAAGCATGCTTGCTTCATGCTTGTTTCTTAGGAGAACATATAATTTGTCTTGCCCATGTGAAGACCTAAATTTTTGCTATTCAAACAATCATAGACATGTTTAATCCTAGACTCATCTCAATTTTAAGTTTACCACTTAGAAGTATGTCTGGTTATCTGTGGGAAATAAGTATACAGTTCAATGTACGTTTATAGTAAGCAAACCAAAGGCAAAATACAAACAATGTCAACTATATTGCCGTACCTCACACGTACAAAATCAGGGTAGCAAAGTAAAGAATACATGACAAGGAGACAACTGATGTGTTGCGATGGTATTATAACTAATCAGGCAATGCACAATCTCTTGTTGTGAAGTAACGTTATAATTGTGTCCACACTCATTCTTTATTAATGGACAGATTTTGTGTTACAAACCATGAAAATTATCATATAGATTAAATGCTTCATGCAGTCATACACGTATTTTTACAATGACTATATTATCCAGCTTAAGAAAGAAAACATCAAAACTTTCATTAATAATATTATCTTTATCAATATTGTTAATGTTTGTTCAGCCGAAAGAAGAAATATAAATGACACACTGAAGTGATGCTAAATATGCTAGTCTGCGACCACAAAGTGTTTCGAAAATATGGTTGATAAATAAGTCCAAAATAACGCAGTCATTGCTTTTCAGTAACGATGGACATCAGTGATGAATCCTAGAACAATGTGGCAGTGGTAGCTTTAACTTCCTTTTGTAAATTTGCTATGGAACAAATGTTTTATAGATGAATAACACTCGTCAATTAATGCCATTTGTTTCATAAATTATTATTATTATTATATATATATATATATATATATATATATATATATATATATATATATATATATATATATATATATAGAGAGAGAGAGAGAGAGAGAGAGAGAGAGAGAGAGAGAGAGAGAGAGAGAAAGAGAGAGAGAGAGAGAGACAGACAGACAGACAGAGAGACAGAGACAGAGAGAGAGACAGAGAGAGAGACAGAGAGATTATACTATATCGTATTGATAGGCTACATAAATGCATTCCTTGGAAGTATTTTCAACTGTCGTATTAAGCTAACATGTGATTTGCTAACATGTGATACACCTGCCCACCAGAGCATAATAATGTATAACGTTTGCGTTTGGTCCGTGCATATGTCCGTACGCTGTCCGTCCATATATCCGTATTCTGTCCATCCATATATCTGTACGCTGTCCGTCCATATATCCGTACGCTTCCGTCCATATATATGTAAGCTCTGAGTCCTTTCATTTGCAGGATACATCAGCAATGTTATATTTCTCAAAGAAATATTAAACGAATTTGATGATTGGGAGCAGTACAACTAACAGGAGAATGAATTTCATCATTACGTACAATGTGTCGAGGCAGACAAAGGACACCTTCCTCTCATGTCTGTCTGTATATGGAGATTGTTATGCCATTGCCAAAACGATTTAAAATTCCTCCGGTGGAAAATGTACGTTTTAATGGCATTGCCACAACCATATAAAAAGTAACAAGGAGGAAACATACGTTTTCATGGCAATGCCGCAACGATGTAAAGTGCCACCAGGGGAAAAGGTCCATTTGCACGCCTGTGAAATCCATCTGTTTACATACTTATGATGCTGTTTTAAAGAAAAGGTTTATTTAAATCGGTGTGCTTTATGAACAAGGACACACACTCTGAAACATTTGATTAAAAGAATACAACTATACAATATTACATCGTATAAATCGTGCTATCCAATAAAAAGAAACATGCGAATTTTGCAATCTTCTTGCAAGCGAGATGATAGCAAAATTATGCTGTCAAAATTAAAACAAGTTTGTTGATCATCATCTTTCTTTACTTGGTAGTCTCTCGAGCAGAGGAAAACTACTTATGTATTCTCATTGATTTTGACGCGTACATGGCTCCGGAGAACAAATTCCGATGCACACAGGCGGTTGCAGGATGGACATATGACACCGCTGGTTGTGGGTTGCTCACGAGCTTCAGCAAGACGTTTTCGGCGGTAAACGTCGAAGGTGAAACTGGCTTTTCTGGTCAGGGCTTACCACTGACTTGTGTCTGAGCCATTGCGCTGGAGCTGGTGGGGTTACAGTTTAGTTCGAATTAGTTTTGCTTCGATGCTTGTTGTGATGATTCTATCAATGACTTCCTGGTTGGGAATTAGGTAATGCCACTAGATCCGCATGATGGATTTCAGGAACCACTAGTGGAAGTTTTGCAACTGCCTGATATACCTACGGTACACAGACCACGTTTCACAGTCAAACAAAGGAAATGAAAATACTTTGTTGACAGGCGTATGTTCTTGTGTTAAGAAATGCCGGATTGGGTCTAGTGCAACCGCCATACGTTTTACTCTTATTAAGGTGTCGTGTTTTGCGTGCCATAATAATTTTTATAAATATAATTTTTTTTGTATCGCGCGAAGCCTTGATTGCTTGCGCAGTACGCGCGAGAAGTTATGTATCAATGCGTACGACTATATATATATATATATATATATATATATATATATATATATATATATATATATAATGTAGTAATCTTGACAGCCACTAGAGAGAATCTCTAAATGTATCAAGCTGTCGGGGCAAGTGCCATTATCACTTAGTTTGAGTCAAAGAGTTGTCTCACTGGGTATGAATAGATGGATGAGCGTGTAAATATGAGAATCTATGGTGCACCATTACGATGTTAAACCATCAGTTCAGTGCCCAATCGTAGGTACAGGTCTGGAGGGTAGTGTGAGCGTGCGGGGTAGCTGGTCGAGTCAACACTAGATACACATGTGGTGATATTGACGTAGAGCTTAACAGTAGTGTTTGACTGAATGAATTTTGTAATAACTTAAGTCTTTGACTACATAAATTTTGTAATGACAGTAGAGATTTTGACTACATAAATCGTGTAACAGTAACGACTGACTATATGAAGTTTATAACAAGTATTCGACTACATGAGTTTGATATAGTAGTCAAATCCAATTACCTTTTCGTTTATATTCATAGTATGTACCTTAGTGTTTATGTTATTCTCGTGTTCCCTATTCATTAGGGTGAGAGTGTAATACATTTTCATTGTCACTCACATATTTGTTTTGTTATTTCCCCAAACACAACCCAGTCTCAATGGATATCAGCTCGATTACTTTACATATTGTGTTACTGCAAGACCTTGGTTTGGAGTTGTCCGAGTGCTTGACTGGCTTTTTGGATCCTTGTAGTGATCTCTTTGTCCAGTGAGCCATTTCTGGATAGTGTGCTGTCCACATTCGTCAAAGGACTTCTGTCTTTCCCAGTCTAATTATGATTCCATAAATGTTTGCGGCTTCAGATAATCTGTCCACGATTCCTTGTAGTTGTATGCGAGTCTCTTCACGAGCGATGAGGTCACAATCGTCTGCGAAGAGTGCTTCAGTGATGAACCTTTCTTGCGTCATGGGTTTTGCACTTAGGCGACGGAGATAAACGTCTGATCCATCCAGGCAATATCTAATGTAGATATCACGGTCAAGGTCACGGATGGCATGGAGCAGAAACTGCGTGAAGAAGAGGTTGAAGAGTACAGGAGAGAGTACACATCCCTGTTTGACACCGTGAGATATGGCGAATTTCTCCGAGTTCGCCATCTGAAAGAGCCGGATGCGGTTGGTAAACTTTTGAGGAAAATCAGGCTTCTTCAGTACTGCCAATAGTGCGGCTCTGTTTATTGTATAGAAAACCTTTGTCAGGTCCACGAAGACAGCATAGAGATTCAAGTTCTGTTCAAAGCACGTCTCTTGGACTTGTTTAAGTTGAAAGATCAAGTCAACGGTACTGCGGTAAAACGCACAAAATGATTTCATTGACAAGTAATATCAAATGTGCTGTACATATGTTAGGAACTGGTAACCTTACATATTATTACTAAACAAAAACCGTAATATATCGAATTGAGATAAAATGAAAAAATGATTGGCAACATGCCAACGAATAGACAAAGAATAGCAAAGATATTCAATTAATGAAATTATATTTGTAATTAACTAACTTAGCATCTTACATTAACTGCAGTATTATGATTACGTTCACTGTGTTACTCTGTGCTGTATTGTAGTGCATCCAATTTACCTGGAGTTACGCAAAATGCCATTTCGTTGACAATCAAATTCGTATATTTCGAAAGAATTCTATTATTTTGAGCAAAAGAATGCTTGTTTGTTGGATATTTGAAACCTTAAAATTGAAGATTATTAGTGTTCCAACAATGGAAAATTTGAAATACGTTTATTTCGATGTGGGCAGCATGTGCTGCAATTAGTTGCCCGGTTACGTAAATTTGTATTGAAAGTATTAAATAATCGTGAATGGTGCTGAAAATCTTTGCCATAATATATGAAATATCACTTCTTCAAGTGTGCAGATTCTACTGAAAGACATCTTGTATATGAAATGTAGATTTATTCTATGAATTATTGATAATAAATTTGTCGCAAAAATTGACATAGAAAACATGTAAGTATCACATTACTTGTTCCATTAAATTAACATATTTTTAAACTACACTACAGCACACGGCATGGGGGCTTATCAACTCATTTCTAATCTCAAGCGTGATAAAATAGGTAAGCCAGAATCCTGAGGACGTGGATTTAATGCCTTTTCTTGCTTTTGGAACGACTATTTATAGCGGCCAGTATAAACTTTGAAGGAAGACGTTATTTAAATCCCAGTAATGATAACGGGAAGGCACATATATGCTTCTCACATTCCCACAGTTGCCGATATTGAGACTCGAGATAGGCAGGCAGAGGTGAGATGGCACCGATGAGCAAACGACGGACGCTTTAAATCACTCGACCACCGTAATAAATTTGTCAGACAAACATTGGGCTACAAGACAATTTATGTCTGGGTTTGCACCAGAGGCGTAGCGATGATATTTTGCGCCCGGGGACAAACTATAAAATTGGCGCCCCAGCGATCTTGTGACAGATTTATTACCCTTGTTTTCTTATTATAATGTAACGTTAAAAGCCTCATTTTGGCGCCCCTGTACCTTGGCGCCCGGGGACATATGTACCCCTCCCTCCCCCCTCGCTACGCCTCTGATCTAGCTACAATAGAGTAACTGGTAGTGGAATATCCGTAACATGGCATTGCCCTGGTCACTGTCGATTCTTACCACTGTCGATTCTTACCACTCTGCTGCCGCTACGTCATGCTGTTGCATCATAATGCTATACAAATATTTGAAACAATAATTGCAGTTGTGCTTTTAGAACATACAAGCACATTTCATTAGACTTGTTATAGATCAAATTAATTTAATCAGAATATAGGTCTTATTGTGTTCGCAGTTCATGGTATAAAATGAGCATGGGGACAGTTTGTATGCGCAAACTTAATGTTGCATACACCTGCCTGATACATAAATTCCTTTTTTTAAAAAAAATACATGAGTGAGGTTAAATATGTCGATATTTTTGGAAAGGAAGACATGAATATCATTTACTTGATCCGACAAGTCAATGGAAATTCATAGAATAAAAAGTTCATGCACCCCACCCACAAATGTATACATGCAGTTTTCATGTTCGAATGCCATTTTTAGCACATGTGGTGCTCACAGTGCAAACTCAATCGCTTTAACTGGGTGATAATTTTGAAAAATATTATATACTTAAAAGTTTGATTCTATTCAAAATGGTTGTCATCTGTTCAGTTTTTGAGATATTCTGCATGCCTTGAACCAACATGTCTACTGCTTGATGTTAAGTAGCGGGCACTGCTTCCCAGCCGACTATTGTTTTTTCACTGTGCAGTGACTACAAACTTTGCACCGATGCCAAGACATGAATCCCATGGGTTTACCTATGTTGTCTATTCCCCTGGTAGATTCTAAATATCTCAGTAAAACTTGTTCCACCTATATCAATGTTCGCTTTGAATTATTTACCTTATTCGTCTTTTCCCATGGCAGGATCTAATAACACCAATGTAACTTTCCTTCACTTATAATGATGTTTGATTTTATGAACCGCATGAGAGAGAGAGAGAGAGAGAGAGAGAGAGAGAGAGAGAGAGAGAGAGAGAGAGAGAGAGAGAGAGAGAGAAGTCCGATTAAAAACCCGCATCAATGTTTGGTTCACTAATTTCTTGTTGCGTTTAATTTTTTTCTTGCATGTCAGAGCTCAGAGAGATAAAAGGTAATTAAACTTTACGTGATGGCAGAGGAGAATGTTGAATAAGGCAAAACGGGAAAGTGACTAATTAACAATTAAAAGGCGTGTTCATATGCAGTGTATTTACATGGATCTATTTTTTGCTAAGGTTTTAATATCTTTTCTTGCAGACGAGTATATCTTTTTCATCAGTAAACCTACTATTGAATTATCTAGGATTATTTATAAAATTTCGTCATACAAAGAATAATTGTTAAGTGATACAATATTGCATTGTTAAAAAAAAGACTTAAAATAATATATTGATATTGTTCTTTTCGTTTGATTTACTTATGTACTAATATCTTTGACCACTGTATTACCTTCATAATAATCTGTGTGAGTAGTTGTGTGGGTGTCGTCATTTGACTGGTCGGTACGGCAATTGAGAACTACCATGTAATATGAATGCGGCTGGTTTAGAAGATTTATCACACACCAAAACTGAATTGTCGTGAGCTACTTTCTATTGGATTATTTGCCCCTTCTCCATCGCATTTGTACATAGTCATATCTAGGCTACGCTTTTACTCCACCCTGGGAAGTTCCATGTCTAGGGATTCAGACTGAGACAAAGTGACTTTATTTTTCACAGATGTTAGGGTAGCTTGTAATAGGTTCACTATCAACGTCTTCGGGCTGTAACGAGGGGAGAAAATAACAAGTATGGTAAGTATGTAATTAATGTGTTGTATCAATGTTTCTTGTATGCCGGTCCGTAAGAGTTAATTTGATGATTCTATGCAGTTTTAAATGTCTCTGTAACAAGATAACCGGGACGGACCACTTCGCATTAACAACAAAACACGCTTTGATGATATAGATATAAAAATTATGGTTTAATGTGGCGATATATATATATAAGCAAAACAATAAAATGAAATGCGTGCGTAGTGTAATCCAAATATTGGATTAATTATACATAATTACGCACAGACTCGTAAATGCAACAAATTATACAATGATACAAATCAATGATACAATGATACAAAACAATGATGCAAAACAATGATACAATGATACAAAAACTAGTACCAAAACCCCAGCGAAAAAAAATATACAAAAAAGATGAATACAGTTTACTTACGTAGTAAACAATGCAGGATTACTCATATAGTAAAAATGTATACGCTTAAGTCGCGAAACTGTATTTGAAAATAATAAAGGGACAGATAACAACTTATCTTTTCAGTCCCAAAAGATATATTGCGTTCCGCAAACCCATATTAGCCCACGACTAAATAATTACAAATAAATGGATATAACCGACTATTCGTATACAGCTCCACAGCTGGTACAATAGAACTTCACAATTTCTACAGACTCCGGACCCTCGGAATACTACGAAACTTTAAACCCTCCAGACACTCTGGTCATTTAGACAGCTCCACAGCTGGGTCACCCTTGTCACCCTTGACATTAGACACTCCGGCACATTAAAGAGCTCTGGACACACCAGTGCATTTAATCACAGCTCCCGAAGTTTGACAGCTCCGGACACCCCGGACGTTTAACACCCTCGTACAATAGCTGAAAATATACCCGACACCGTGTACTAACCTTGATACAGACATAACGTAATGACGTTATACACGGTAAATTATAAAGACTATATTATTATACTTTCAAAAGGACAGGTTCTATAGTAAACCTTCCCTGTTCGATAATGCTGATAGTAAACACTTCTTTTTTTAACAAAAAAATAGCTTTACATTACCAATTTAAATGCCTTGCGAACAAGAGTAGAAAATTCACGCATTATGCTGTGTAAAAGCTATATAACAAACATGCAAAGGTAAATATAGTAATACAAAAGCTATCGATCAGTATCAAAAATGTACTTACCCCTACAGCTAAAGTTGTGCCAATACTCCCTCCCTCGGAGCAATAGCCATACAGCTAACAGTCCTTTTTTTTTGGGGGGGGGGACACCAGACAGATCCCCCCTCCCCCTATTGAAAAAACTAAAAAAAAGTTTCATGTATGTGTGTGTTCCCCCCGATATGTAGTTGGGTGTTTTTTATGAAATTTCATTTAAAACTAACCTTAATTTTTCCCATCGGGATTATATAATAATAGGAGGATATTTTTTGTCCTTAGTGTTATTCTATGACATTTTCACCCGAACCCAGAGGTCCATCATGGGTGTCTGTCTTTTTTTTAAAGTTAACCCTGGCTAGGGGTTTCCTGCATCCTGTGTATGCTATTTGTGTTGTGCTATATGTGTGTTGCTATATGTATTCATATGAATACTGTGTATTTTTGTAAGGATAGCCATTTTTGTCAAAATCCCCAGTTTTCTAATCATATAAATACCTCTACACGATATTTATTTAGGATATATATTTTAATTCCATTTAATTAATATAAATTTTGAATTTAGTACAAAACATGGTGTCTTAAATGAATAAATTGAATGAAACCTATTTTTTTACTGTTTGTTCTATTATGTTCCATGTTTTGTAATTTCCTTTTTTTTTTTTTTTTTTTTTTTTTTTTTTTTTTTTTTTTTTTTGGCACCAGACAGATGCCCCCTACCCCTATTGAAAAAACTAATAAAAAGTTTTATGTGTGAGTGTGTTCCCCCCGATATGTAGTTTGGTGTTTTTTTTATGAAATTTCATTTAATTTTAACCTATCCTTAATTTTTTCCCATCGGGATTATATGATAATAGGAGGATATTTTGGTCCTTAGTGTTTTTCTATGACAGTTTCACCCGAAACCCAAAGGTCCATCTTGGGTGTCTGTCTTTATCTATTAAAGTTAACCCTGGCTAGGGGTTTCCTACATCCTGTGTATGCTATTTGTGTTGTGCTATATGTGTGTGTTTGCTATATGTATTCATATGAATACTGTATATTTTGTAAGGATAGCCATTCTTGTCAAATTTCCCAGTTTTCTAACCATATAAATACCTCTAAACGGTATTTATCTCGATATATATATTTTAGTTTCATTTAATTAATATATGTTTTAATAAATTTTGAATTTGGTACAAACCATGGTGTCTTAGTTTTAATTTACATTGGTTGAAACCAACCTATTGTTTTAATGTTTGCTCTATTAAGTTCCATGTTTTGTAATTTCCTTATTTACATACTAGATCACTTGGATCGAAATGGGATTCGTACAATTTTTTTATTATTATTTGCACTTCACCCTTCTCTATCTTTTTTGTAATCTTTATTTATTTATCATTAATTCCTTATTTTATTCCAAAAGATTATTTTATATTTCCCTTTAAACGGGCTTTCTGTGTAGATTTTCACAAATCTCCACAGAGTAAAAAACATTGTATCACCAGTGATTTTATATGATAGCATGCTTTGTTGGAAAAAAAAAAATTCTTAACTATAAAACCTATCTAATCCGTGAGTTGTTTTTGACCTTGATTGTGTTCATAGATTGAAAGTGACTTTTGAGAACCATGTTGTTCTCGCTACAATAACATGGTTAGTGGTTGATAACATTAAGACCCCTGATGCAAAGTTATGCACCATAGTTAGGATGTTCATTGCTCAGACACTCGCCAAGATTACCGATTCCTTGAACCAGAACTTACAATATGAGCTGTGTCTACAGAGACCAGATAGCAGAATCCGTTTTGCACCATTTCAGATGTGGTTTGAGGATGAGGTAACATATTTGAAACAATTTTCAATGGAGAATACAATACAAAATTTAGCATGTACTATATCAAAGACTATTCTCACAGTAAGCTAATGTGACACCAAAATCTTTCCTGGGATATACTAAAATACTAGAGCCACTTCACTTGATCAAGGATTTCTATCATTGTTTGCTAATTAAACTAAAATGGTGGGGTATACAGAGCTTAATTGCTTGTTTAATTAAAATACATTCACTTTCTTTATTGCATCCATTGATTTTAGCATACTTTTTAATAGCCTGGATTTACCACTTTAATGTTTGATTTCAGTGTAAATTATCTCGACCATGTCTTTATATCCTGTGTTTCGTAAAGGAACATTTATTTACTTCAGCCATTGATTTTGAAATTATTTTTAGTCTACTTTGATCTTTATATTAATATTTTGAATCATATAGTCATAAGTGAGCTCATGATATGAAGTTTTCTGTATCATCCACCCATTGCTAATCCGTCAATGGCTGATTTTGTTGCCACTCTGAATCGTATTACTGATCTGATTGGGATCGAACTTGTAATGTATGTTTATTTCATTAAGTACTAATATATGAGTGTCATAATAATATATACATGCTACTTAACGACAGGATCTTAATCAACATTGGAATCTCATCACGAAATCGGAATAATTTTATAAGGAGTGAGTTCCACACATAATGAGTGAATGATCTTGTATCTGATTGAATGAACATGTTTATAATTTTATGACACACTTCTGATGATCATGTTTTAATCAAATTTTAATAATGGTCATAGGTCTTGAAATATTTCAGTCAGCTCATGAACAAACTAAATATGTGCATATGAATGAGATTTTGTTTGTTTGAGCGACTGAACTTTCTTCTATTATGGAGTCAATGAAATGTATCTGATTTTTGTTAAATTTAAAATGCGTACTGACTCGATCATAATCTCAGAATAAATATTAGAAATGAGATTCAAAACATATTACTGTAGTAATCTTTCATCTTATTGGCAGAGTCTTTTGCAACTATGCTGGTGATATTTCTGATCTATCAGTTGCTGATTTTGTATTTGATTTTGAAGTGGTTTGTGTTTTCAAAAAGTTCGTTCTTTGAAATTGGAAGCAAATTAAATCAAGTGTTATTCTTCTATGTATATATGCAAAGATTGTTGCCATTGGAAATTTAACACTATGTTTAGCCATTGTTGTTACGCATGATGAAATTAATACTGACCTTCTTCTTTCTTTAGATACATGATCCAGATTCACCCATAAAGCGTGAGCACATGAATCATGCTCGTCTCTGCATTGCACTTGTAACTGTTTGTGGCAAGGCCCTAAGGGAAATGCTCATCGACAACTTTCCTGTGCCATGTTTAGACATTTACCAAGCAATCTTGGCCAACCATGCAAAATTAACCGGAGAACGGGGCAAACCTCTTCTTGACAAGGAACAGATTAAACTGGTTTTCTCAGATCCCCTTGGTCAGAAAACAGGAACAGTGGACATGTTCGATCTGTCCTTACTCTACAAATTGATAAGAAATGTCAGTAGAGTTCAGTCTCCAATAAATGGGTGGGGAAAAGATCCACATATATGGGAGACCAGTCTAGGAGCTAGTGTGGAGCGAATTCGTAACTACAGGAATGATATCGGTGGTCATTCCCCAGATGCCAAAATTGAAGACACAAAATTCAAGGATTACTGGAAAAAGTTTGAAGATGTGCTTCATGACATTGAAACTGCCATTAATAAAAATGTGTACAGTAAAGAGTTAGATAGGCAAAAGAGACAAGTCATAACCGTATTTGATGCCTGTTAACTACAAACTAACATTAGGTATATAGATCAATGGATTCAAAATAAACATATAAGTTTGGCATCATGGTATAGCATCTTATCATGAAACATGACATCAAATTGATGGTTTCAACTTTAATCACCATATTTGTTGATATGAGGTTTGAACTTCATTACTCTCCTGGATAATTAATGAGGATATTTAATAGTGGAATATCAATATTTGGTGTGTAGTGCCTTCTGGATTCTTGAAAAAGATATTTAACAGTGGAATATAAATAGTTAGTGTGTAGTGCCTTCCGGATACTTAATGAGAATATTTAACAGTGGTATATAAATATTTAGTGTGTAGTGGCTTCTGGATACTTAATGAGGATATGTGACAGTGGAATATAAATATTTAGAGTGTTACTACGGGTTTTGGCAACAAGCGGCTGCTTATATATGTGGATTTATTTTTTCCTGCTTGTTCTTCAAAAGGTTAATTTTTCCTTTATATCACCTTTGTTTGAATTATTCACAGCACTTTCTTTTCCTTTTTTGTATTTGCATAAATTTGTTAGCAATCCATATTTTATTGAAATGGAACAAACAGGGGAAAACCCTAACCACCCCCCAGGGATCAGATCGAGATTAAATTTGTATTTCAAATGCACTGTTGAAGACCATATTCTGATAGCGCACCACCCAAAAGGGTGCCAATTGCTGGTATCAAGTGCAGATACAACTCCTAAACAAATAGAGATTTTGGCAGCTTTGAAAGCCATGTCGGTTGACATGAGTAAAATTGCTGCATTGCAAAATGCTGGACCAAAGAGGTTCATGTTATATCCAAAAGATCAAGAGGTTCAAGTTCTAAACATTGACTCATTTATGGTTAGAGGGATAGAAATGTTTGTCCATGACGCCCCTCCTATTGAAAGGGAGCTGGGCCCAAAAATGGTCGAGGTACACTTCCATGGCCTCCCATTTTCAATTGATACTATAGAGTTGGAAATGAAGCTCCATCAAAGATTCCAAGTAACTAGCAAAGGGCATAAATACGGGAACTCTTGGGGCTTTGACGGAATAACCTCTGCAATAAGACTTATTAGAGTCGAAAAAAAACCAAGCAGTCAAGATACCCCCGTATTTCTATGTGATGGGATTTAGAGTACGCTCATGGTACAAAGGATGTGAGCAGGACAGAAAATGCACAAAATGTGGGGAAAGGGGTCACGGTCCTTGGGATTGCAAAAAAGTAGACACACCCACGACTCCATATGCAGATGCTCTGCAAAATAAGACAAAGACTAACACAAATGAGGGATGGGTCCAGGTGGGCAATAGGAAAGAGCCTGTGTCTCAGGTTATCTTGCCCACTTTCATACATACTAACCCCTTTGACACTCTTATAACTGAGGTAGAAGAAGTGGTGGAAGCTTTACCAGAGGGAAAAATGCCTAAACCCCAACAAACCTCAACCCCAACCAAAATTAGCAACAAAAAGACCAACAAGAAGAGGAAGGCGGAGAGCCTCTCTTCCTCTTCTGAGGCTTTAGATCCTTTAGAAGATAGTGTCATAGAGACACAAATTCCAACCATAGAATCATCCAAAACTAACAAAACACCTAAGAGAACTGAGGAATCGAACTCAGACTCAACTCCGGAAAAAGACCTAGACTGTAATATGGACACCCTCACCTCAATGGAAAACAATGGAACTCAACAAACCAATGTTTTTGACAATACTCTTTATTCTAATATCACCAGTGATTTCGATATACCTGTCAGTGACACTTTATCCGAGAACAATGACCCAGGCTCCCCTCAAACGGAGGAAGATACAACTAATAATTTATAAACAATAGTCACTAAATTCTAATCACTTAAATTGGTGGCCACCTGGGAGGAAAAAAAAAACAGAAATGGAGGAACAAAGCTTCCGTTTGCTGTCAATAAATGTTAATGGATTAAATCCAGAAAAAGTTAATAAGTTAACACAAATAAGGGAATTTGACTTACTATTCATACAAGAGACACACAATGGACTAACAGACGAACTCAAAGAACAACTTGAAAGAAAGCTGGATTGCATTATAATTCAAAGTGACTATGTAGGGAGGGATAAAGGGGGAGGGATTGCAATTTTGATAAAAAATAAAGTAGGAGTTAAATGGGAAAGAATAGAGGAGGGGGATTTTTTTAAAGGGAGACTTATTCATTTAAAAATAGAAGATTGTCATTTTTTAAACATAGATATGCCAGCAGCTTTTAATATGAAACGAGCCTTTGCAACACAACTTATGGAGTACTTGGATAACTATATAGGGGAAAATTTGATAATAGGTGGGGATTTTAACTGGGTGGAAAATGACATAGACAGAAACACAAAAATTACACGTTCTGACTTAGAGATTATGGACATAATGAAACTGATAATGGAATCATTAGATTTGGTCGACATATATAGACGGTTGAATTTACTAAGGGTGGAATACACTTATACACGAGGGAATACATCAAGTAGATTAGATACATTTTGGGGCACACTTTTTGGAACAAATAAATATATAAAATCAGGGATATTAGATTATCAAATTTCGGACCATAAACTAATTTATTTAGAAGTAGGGATAACTAAAAGAACTAAATGGGGTAAGGGATCATGGAAATTAAATATAAAAATATTAAATACTGTGGAATTTATAGAAGAGATAAAAAGGGAAATAGAGGATTTTAAAAATAAAGGGAATAATGACATCATAGAAGAATGGGATAAACTTAAAGTTAAATTTAAAAACATAGCAATTTATCATTCCAAATTAAGGATTAGGAACTTTAAACTAGAAACAGAAGCTATAGAAAATTTAATAAAAACAACAACAACACAGAACACAAAAGAAACATTAGTATTAAGATTAGAAAAATTAAAGAAAGACTATCATAAAGGGAGGGAAATAAAAGCAGGTATATTTACAAACCTATATGAAACTGCAGGGGGTTTATATAAAAGGGAAGAATTAAGAAGAGGGGGGGAAAGAACACTAGAAAGATTAAATACGGGAAGGGAAATACTTGAAGACAAAACTCAAATACTGGATTACATACGGAATTACTATAAAGACCTATATACTTCACAGAGAATAGCAGACGAAGATATAGAAACATACTTACGTGAGACAAATTGTGAGAAAATTACCTCAGAACATAGGAACAAATGTGAGGAATTTATATCACAAGACGAAATAATAGAGACAATAGGGAAATTAGGGAAAAATAAATCACCAGGGAGAGATGGACTTTCTGCGGAATTCTATCAAAAATTCCGTGGGGAGTTGTCACCAATTTTAGAGTGGTTATATAATAATATCGCACTTAGAAATAGTAAAATGTCTAACACAATGAGGGAGGGTATGATAACACTAATATATAAGGGAAAGGGAAATAGGGATGAAATAAAAAACTGGAGACCCATCTCACTCCTTAATGTAGATTATAAAATTGTTAGTAAAATCTTAACGGAAAGGGTCAAAAAGTGTCTTGACCCAATTATAAATATAAATCAAACAAGTGGGCCAAAAGGAAGAGATATACAAAATAACATTTTAAACATTAAAACTATAATTGATTACATTAATATAAATGGTACTACTAGTGCTATGGTACTAATTGATCAAGAGAAAGCCTTTGATCGACTTGAGCAGAACTATATATATAAGACACTAGAAAAATTTGGATTTGGAGAAAATTTCCAAAATTGGACTAAAATTCTGTATAATGATATAAACTCGATTGTACAGGTAAATGGAGCAAAAACGGAAAAATTTGAAATTCAAAGATCAGTGAGGCAAGGTTGCCCACTATCTATGCTATTATACGTAATAGCAATAGAAATTCTTAGTACCAAAGTTAGGAATAACTCAAAAATAGTAGGGATAAAAGTTCCAAACATCAAAGAAGAAGTTAAGATGTTACAACATGCTGATGATTGCACAAACTTTATCCAAGATGGAAAATCCTATATTGAACTAATAAAGGAATTTGAAAAATTTGGGAAAGTTTCAGGATCTAAGATAAATCCTGATAAAACTGAAATTTTATTAATAGGGAACTGGAGAGGTAAGAAACATGATCTGCCTGCTCTTCTTATTAAAGACAATATAAAAACATTAGGTATAAATTTTGGAAAAGACGAACTGAAAAACAATCTAAGAGAAATAAAAGAAAGTTTTAAGAAAAATTTGACAATCTGGGCACCATTGCCAATATGCTTAATGGAACGAGCACAGGTTGCAAAGAATTACATGTATGTGCACTTAAATTACAAATTAAAAACAGTAGACATAAAAAATGCAACACTAAAAAAAATAGATAACGATATTATTAAATACTTATGGGCTTTTAAAATACATTACACAAACAAAGATACTCTATACAGGGAGGGGAAGAGGGGAGGTCTAGGTCTCCCCCACCCCACCCTAATTAAATACACCAACATTTTAAATAGATTTAAGGAGATTCAAGTGGAGCCAAAAATAGCTTGGCAAG
Source organism: Unio delphinus (assembly GCA_029339505.1). NCBI lineage: Eukaryota > Metazoa > Mollusca > Bivalvia > Unionida > Unionidae > Unio > Unio delphinus. The sequence continues at coordinate 762,296 of JAQISU010000059.1, read as the reverse complement.
GGCTCTACATATATTATTTTGGTTTCTCTATGAAGCAGAGAAATGACATATATAGGAATAATAAATTAACAAAAATCTTAGATGTGCCAAGAAAATTAAGATCAATAAAAGATTTATTGTTTAAATATAGGGATGTTAAAGAATTTTGGGATACTGATACAAAATGCACATACAGATGGCTAGCACAAAACACAATAAATAAGGACAAAAATAAGGTAGAACAAAAAAACATGAATATTAACTGGGATAGGGCATGGGGAAACTGGGTCAAAATTCGATCCATTAAAATGAAAAGTACCTTGTTCAAATACATGCATGATGCATGGTTGACAGGGGAAATAGCAGTGCGACGGCATATGATCGCAGTGTCGCCAAAATGTCCACTATGCAAAAACTTTTCTTTTTCCAAAAAACATGTTATGACAGAATGTCTAACAAATATAACTGATAGAAACAAAATTGTGAATAACATTATACAAAATCAATTATATAGCAATATACAAATATTATATTTAGATGGCAAATTTCAAAAGATACTGTTAGACGAAATAACCTCATTTATAATTAGGAATATGATAGCATGCGGACCAATAAAAAATTATGGGGAAAATTTTAGATAAGAAGGGTTCAGGGAACTCAGGAGGAGAAAAGTACGAGCAATGAGAGCACGGGGCTATATCACATGGCGCTACGCGAAGTGGACAGGCCCGTGACAGAGTTTGGAATAAAGCTCACCTAGAGACATATCCACTATCAAAACAACTCACGGATTAGATAGGCTGTATAGTTTAGAATTGTTTCTTTTCCCAACAAAGCATGCTATCATATGAAATCACTGGTGATTTAATTGTTTACTCTGTGGAGATTTGTGAAAATCTACACAGAAAGCCCGTTTAAAGGGAAATATAAAATAATCTTTTGGAATGGAATAAGGAATTAATAATAAATAAATAAAGATCACAAAACAGATCGAAACGGGTGAAGTACAAACAATAATAAAAAAATTGTACGAATCCCATTTCGATCCAAGTGATCTAGTATATAAATAAGGAACTTACCAAACATGGAACATAATAGAACTAACATTAAAACAATAGATTGGTTTCAACCATTTTAAATTAAAACTAAGACACCATGTTTAGTACCAAATTCAAAATTTTTAAAGTAATTAAATACAACTTAAATATATATATTGAAATAAATACCGTTTAGTGGTATTTATATGGTTAGAAAAACTGGGAAATATTTGACAAGAATGGCTATCCTTACAAAAACATACAGTATTCATATGAATACATATAGCAACATACACATAGCACAACACAAATAGCATACACAGGATACAGGAAAACCCCTAGCCAAGGTTAACTTTAAAAAATAAAGACAGACACCCATGATGGACCTTTAGGTTCGGGTGGAAATGTCATAGGAAAACACTAAGGACCAAAATATCCTCCTATTATCATATAATCCCGATGGGAAAAAATTAAGGATAGGTTTAAATTAAATGGAATTTATTAAAAAACACAAAACTACATATCGGGGGGAACACACTCACACATGAAACTTTTTCATTAGTTTTTTCAATAGGGGGAGGGGGCATCTGTCTGGTGCCCCCCCCAAAAAAAATATTTAGAGTGTAGTGCCTTCTGGATACTTAATATGGATATTTAACAGTAGGATTAGTGTGTAGTGCTTTCTGGATACTTAATGAGGATATTTAACAATGGGATATCAATTTTAGTCTGTTGTGCTTTCTGGATACTTAATAAGGTTATTTAACAGTGGAATATAAATATTTAGTGTGTAGTGCCTTATGGATACTTAATGAGGATATTTCACAGTGGGATATCTATATTTTGTGTGTTGTGCCTCATGGATACTTAATGAGGATATTTAACAGTGGGATATCAATATTTAGTTTGTAGTGCCTTCTGGATTCTTAATGAAGATATTTAAGTGGGATATCTATATTTAGTGTTCAGCGCAATGCAGTCAGGTAGGACATTATTCCAAATGGACTCTTCCTCTTATGTAAAATAACGTTTCATCATATCATGTGCACTTAATAATTACGATATAATTTTTAGTGACAAGAAAATGCTGTTTTTTATATATAAAAAATTGTATGACTGCTTTATAGGACTGTTCATTTATCATTAGAAAATGAACTTTAAATTATTAACTCCAATTTTACCAGTACATAATGTAAAGGTTTTTATTCTTAAGTGCAGGGCTGTCAGGTAGTACAGTGTTCCAAATGGACTCTTCCTCATATGTAAATAACGTGTCATCATATCATGTGCACTTAATAATTAGAGCAGAGTGACAATAAACTGCTGTTTCTTTAAACTTGTATGACTGCTTTATAAGAATGTTCTTTTATCACTAGAAAGTGAACTTTGAAAAACAAAGATATTGTCTTTTAAAGAAAATATATTTTATTCTTAATTAAATGAATACACCTACAAAATGATTGAATTTGATAAAATGATTGTGATAATATTGTAATTCTATATGTACTTAACAATCGCAGAAAAAATACAGATGAACCATGAATCCTGACAAATTCAGTCAAACGAGGGTATTGTTTGTTAAATATGTAAATAATTACCCGTCCCGCTCATCGTAAGTACATATATTCTTAATAATACGCAGAAACAATTCAGGTGTATCATAAATCCTGACAAGTTCAGTTAAACGAAGATATTATTTATCAAATATAATCACAGGAAAATACAAATGAACAGTAAATCCTGCCAAATTCAGTCAAACGAAGGTATTATTTATTAAATATGTAAATAATTTACCATACCCTGATGAAATTAAGGGAGGTAACTCCATCAACCATATTACAAGAAAGATATTGAACTGTAGTAGCATACGGGGGACATATGGACATAACGCCACAATTAATTTTACTATATGTCCTCTACATATTTCTCAGCACTGACCTTTCAACTGTGTGACAATCAATACAAATCATATGTTAATCTAAAACACATCCAAAGATGACTTCACGGTGGCGTTCTTGTCAGGGGTTGATCAGCATGTTCTTGAGCGGCTGCACTGTAAACATAACAGCATGTAAATAGACCACATATTTCACTTCCGGATAATCACGAAGGCCTTAATACTCCATGTGCACTGTCGCAAAAATGCACACAGACAACCACTTTCTCAGCTTATATTCTCAAGAATAAGCGATTACCTTTAAATCCCTACCAAAAATGCATCAATAAACCTCTTCTTTCACCACCAAAATGAGAGAGGAAACAATGTTCTACAAATATAATAGAACTACATTTATAGGTACTGAACTGGAAAAAAAATAATTGTGATAAAATTCCATATTCATAAATTCCATATATCTAATTTTCAATCACAAAGCCATAGGGGATATTTCCATTAAACACTTCGTAAATGAATCTATGACAATGATAACTTTACTTTCTACCTGTAAACATTGAAAAAAAACAGTATTACGGACAAAATGCACTTGTTTTCTCAACCAACAGTTTCTGACTACAGCATCACATGATGCTTCATAATTCTTGATCGAGGGATGCGGATGAAATTCTTGGCTCATTTATAAATAATATATATATATATATATATATATATATATATATATATATATATATATATATATATATATATATATATATATATATATATATATATATATATATATATATATATAATTGATTCTTTGTCTACATTGTTCTTGATTGAGAACCTTGATATATGATCCTCGGGTGATCCTATAGTTTTTTTATCATACCGCTTAAGTTCTCTGAATCGCTTACCATCACTCTGGAGGCACAGTTGTATTTTTTTCTCATACTCTAACACCACATCGTATACACGGTTTTGTACCTAAGCTTCCTGGTGTCACACACTTTGTGAATGATATCATCAATCTAATGCATTGATTCATTATATAAAATATTTTTGATCTAAATATTTTTCTTGATTATAGCATGGATGAATTCACGAGATTATCCAAAATCGAGCCCTAAAAAACTTTTAAATGTAAGTAACCTCGATTTAATGTAGACGCACCAGTGAAGGGTCTAGTGAGTGACAAAAATGTTATATAAAAATTTACGATGCTAAAAAAACACTTGAAGGTTTTGGAATATAATTTTAGATGATTTTGCTTTTGAAAATTATAATAAAAAAAATCCGGACATTTGAAATCTGTAAAAGACAATGAAACTTGGAATAAATATATTTATCGAATAGGATTTACCAAAGGTAAATCTGCAAATAGTGACGAACTATTTCAAATATATATAAAAACATGATAGGTGGTTATGAAAGACGGCTTAAATTGAGCAACAAGGTAGTTCAAGTCTCCTTTACCGTCGTATGAAAAATTTCTTAAGCTACCGGAAAAATTAAAATCTATTAGAATCGAAGAATCTAATAATGAATCTGGTATTACCACCGGTAGTGGATTATCTCCCGGTAGGGGTCTTGTTACCTGTCCTAACAATCTTCTCTCCGACATAGCACCGTTAAAAAATTATCATATCGGGGAAACGGGCTGGAAATAAATCACGGGAAATAATTAATGAACCCGCTGTTATCTTTAGACGGTATTTCAAAGTTGTATCATATATATATAGGTGTATATTGAGAGTTTATTGTGGAACTCATTGATGGTTATCACAGCGACTAATTGTCACACGATTAGATCAATAATAATTAGATAAAACGATCATACACTATAACCACCATAAACCAGGTATGACTTACTTTTGCCAGTTTATAAAGTATATTATGGAGATGGTTTTTGTAATATTGTTCAAGGATTATTTACAAGAATGGCTCCAAAAATAGCACCAATCGCGACACAATTATCGATGAAAGCAATTGAAGTTATTCGTGATAAGGGTATTAGTGCTGTTGGCGATGTTACCGATAAAGCATTTCTCGCGGCTAAAGAAAGGCTAGTGACCTTGATTCGACGACAAAAACCACCACCGGTAAAACTACCGTCAACTAAAATTATGTCAGCGAGCGTAGGTAAGATAATAAATAAACCAGCGGATCAAAGAGTAGCAGCGTTGATAAATCAAAGTGGTGATGCGGAGAGAAATATTGCCGCAAATTTAACAGCTGGGAGTGGTTTGAAATCCAGAGGGAGAACGCGATTTATATCTAGACATAAAATGTTCCAATCTACACTCATCGTAGCATCTGAGACGCACCGGTTCTCAAAGTTGATTATGTACGCGATTATCGAATTTATTCTTATGCCGCCATGCAACGCAATTCCCGATCAAGAATAGAACTTCAGGTTCAGGACACAAGCAAATATGTCTTACCCGCTGAAGCTTTCATCGAAGTTGAAGGTCATTAGTAACAAATTTGTCAATAATGGGAATATGGCGTTGTTTAGTAGTGAGATATGTGACTGATAGAAGAAAAATCGAATATATCGAGCATGATGTTGATGTTGCCACAACGATAATTAGTTTAGCTCGATATTCCGATGATTATACAAGATCGGTCAGTCCATCAACAATGTTCGATAAGGATATTACTAATAACGTTGATCATCTCAGTATATTATACGACAACCTAGAAATCTTGCTGATGCTTCTAATGTTGATGCCGAGCATATGATTATTAATACTAATCCTTATTTCAACGAAGGGTTTTCAACATGTAAAGCAATGTTAGATGACAATGAAAAATGTTTCCTGCACGATTCCACTATCTCATATTTTTGTATTCTATAGAAATGTTAGAAAGGTTATCTTCGGAGCTAAACATACAGTAGCTATTCTGCTGAAAAGTAATGAAAATGATGCAATCACGCTTGCTGCTGCTGTTGCTGATGGTAAAGGGATTTCATTAAACCTCTCATTGTGGATGCCGGTAATTGCCCTGTCAATTACCATGGAGGAAAGATTAATGTCGTTTATGGAAAAGGGTGGTACATCATTTATATCATGGCTGGATTCTACGACGGCTAAAACGAAGAACTCTGTCAATTGTGTGTTTACGTGGCATATAGCATCAACAAAGAGTTTTTTCCGCCCCAAGGCATATATTTATTGCGCTACAGGATATGACACGAGTTGATCAAACTAATAAACAAGAACGTTGCCATCTTATATTTGATAAATTGGGTGTTAATGAAGTTTCGTTGCGAATAAACGGTCAATAAGAACCATCTGAATATATTTTGCTTGATAACAACGATAATCAAATAGCACGTGTAATATCATCGTTTATCGACGTTTTTGGGACGCGATCAAAATGTTGATACCGGTCTGCAATAATCACAATTTGATTTGTCGTTGATGTAAATTTCCGAGCTCGTATAACACAACTTCCTATTGCTGTGGCTGGTCCACCTCGTCGTACACCTGCCTTGCAGACCACTTGCTGCCATTCTCAGTGGCAAATTGATGTTACTCGACGATCTGGTGGACGAATGAGAGTTGTTGATGCACCAGTAGAAAACATGTAGACAATTAGATCAACCTCGTATTAACTAAAATGTCATACAATTATGTTAACGTCACCTTGACGTCCGGTCAGGCAAAGAAATTACAAAAACATTAAAACAAAGCCAGATTGCTAGCGGTGGACCAAACAAACTATCGCTTAATACAACTCAACTTAATCATTTCAATAAAGCGCTAAAAGCAAAAACAGGTATTCAACTAAATTTTGCTGCCTCCGCTGTTATAAATATGATTAAATCAGGTAGAATATTTCCTCTTCTCGCTGAGTTACCAGAGTTGATTTGCCGCCGCCTCTCCCACAGTCACTAAAGCTGCCGCGTTATGTCCTATTTAAACCGCTGCTGGAATGGCGTACAAGAAAGCTACTGGAAAAGAATATAAAACAGGAAAGGGTCAAACACTACCGGGAAGTTATTTCACGCGATACGGAGCCGGCCTGAGACTCTCAGGAAGCGTTTATTTATAACCCCGCTGTCCAATTTTGATTTAACCGAAGCTGCCAACAATTATAATATAAAAAACTTCAGAGTGTTTTTATGCGATATCAATTACCACAACAACCAGCCAGCGTTTGAAACGGTATTTTTAATCTCGATAATAGCACTGAAAGTCATTGGATCGCATATGCGATTGATCCACGCGGAATTATTTATTTTAATTTTTTTCGATCTAGCACCACCTAAAGAATATATGCGTTATATAAATCAATTAAATATTCCTCACAAAGTGAGGTGATGGTATTCGACATTCCCTACGCAGACAATGATTGATTCTTCGATATGTGCTAAAGAGGTTTTTAATGTTCTTAGAGCTGTATTAACATCGCTCGCACCGTCTCATAAAATCCTACATGAATAAACCAGAAATATTTGTTAAACGGGGTCTTCAATGTATAATGGTAGATATTTGGGGACTATCTCTCTCGCGAGGAAAACCACTGACGGGGTTTCAATCTAGGTCATAAAAAAAACTTTTCAGCGACAGAATGTCTGAAAAATTAAACCTAATAAGCGTAGAACCAGATGAAATTGCTCTATTTCAGGACCAACAAGTTAAATGATAAAGGAGTAGGATATTTAAGTTAAACTCAACGCATACAATTATATCAGGGTGTTTAATTCCACCCGTAGAATTAAACAGGGTGTTCCTTTTTCAACCGTGTTAGATAATATTAACTGCCGAGTAAAAATACAAAACTGTATGATATTAAAACAACCGTCGACATGATTAAAAAAACGCATGATGATATCGTCACTGATTTTCCTGATATCGCTGCTCAATTCGATAAGGTTAAAATCACGCATGATAAAAATATAAATAATGTGTATTCGAAACATCATGTATATTTTGCCTGGACACCTCATAATAATATTATTGATGTTACCGCAGATATCAAAGGTGTCTATATATTAACCTTAGTTATACCAATGCGGTTTCTCATCGAATTCATCTGCAGCATTAGATAATGTAAAAGCAATAATATAAAAGGTTTAAATATATCTTTTGCCGATGATAAATTAGCTCGAGCGTCGTTTAAATGGCATGTATAATTTGTAATTGATTTAAGTAAACACTATAGTAGATGATGACCACCCAGTAGTATCGATGCTATGAAATATGTGAGCTACTATATATGCAAAAAAACTGACACGCAACAGTGCAAAACTAGAATCACTCTAGCCTAAGCGCTTTCGACTCTTAATGAGTCTTTATCAAAGGCAAATACAGAACATAAACACAAGACAAACAAGTAAAATACAGAAACCGTGTTTACAAAACTTTACATACCTGTTTCTACAGGAATTAAACCTTAAAATTTATTGTTACAACTAGTTTCTAACAACTTGTTGCGGATGCTGTAAAATGTGTTGACCTAGAAATCGATGAGCCAAAGCGACACATGTTTTTGTATGCAAATTTATGTACGCGCAAATTATATCCCATATATTTTATATTAGTAGTTAGAGGTTATCAAGCAGGTCGTCGATCAGAACTAATCTAGGATGGCCTGAAAAATCACCAACGAAAGAAATGAAAACATCTTATTATATCACAGATCAAAAATCATACCACGATATTAAAACAAATCAAGAGATTAATTTTGACCCAAAAAAACATTCTTTGCGCATATTACAAACACCATTTAGTTGATTTAAAACAACAAGCATTGGATAGTCGTGTGATGATTTGTGATAGCAGGGAAGATTATATAACATGGACCTTTACTTTTGAACGGACCCGAACAAGCTCTACCTCTAATTATATTCGATTACTCGATATAAATGACTATTTTAAAGAAAGTAATAAATTACACCAAATACAACTACGGGGCCTACGGCAATATTTCCAAAAACATTCTGATATAACGAGTTCACGCAGTGAAATCATCACCGATATTGAGATGCTGAATCAGTTTGTATCTGACATGGAATTTATCAACCAGAAGATTTTGATAACAGATACATTTCTAGATAACTATAAAATAACAAAAATTGAATTACCGAATTATTCAAATTTCCGTGATATAACGTAGCACAACTAAAAAAAATCACTTAGTGATCTCATCATTGAATCTTTTCTTAAAATACTCTCCCCGTGGAGAAAAACAACAACAATACACGGACCAACTAATCTCAGACATAATCATGATCCAGATGGAATCGGTAGGCATATATTACCTCGCAATGTCGATATAATTTCAGTGATCGCGGTAAATCTTGCATGTGATATAATTGACGTAAGTTATCTAGCGAATACAGATGTATCGAATCAAACACAGCAGGGATATATTCTATATACATTTTTCCCTCAAGTATCTCCTGGAAGTTTGATAGTGGAAGTACCGATTAATCCAGTGTATTTAAGGTGTCATAACCCTTCGATATCAAAAATACATTTTAAACTTATCGATCAAAATTCCAACTTGATTGATTTATCCGGGGAGCAATTACAGATTAATCTCTGTGTACAATCATGAAGATCTCTGCCACAATTAAAATCGTAACATCACAATACAGAATGTATCACCACGTGAAGATATTCATTAATGAAAAACATCAAATTGAAGACGCGATCAGAGATTTATTTTCAAATTCTCCAATCAGCAATATTAATATATTTATCAACGATTCGGCAAGGAGAGTTTCTTGTTGGCACAACATCAACTAGATCAACTTCAACAGGAACATATCCTCATGATCTCACGCGGACGCGATCAGATTTTAAATTAAGCTCACTCTTTTATATCCCGTGATAGTTTTAATGAGATTTTGAAAGAGGAATTTCGAAATGAAATGTTAAGACCTTATGTTAATGAAATCTTTAAAAAAAGTTTAAAATGACCATAATTTTTTCCAAACTTATTACCGTGATATGTTTATTGCTGTGATTATCGCTGTAATTTTTATACTATTATTTACATAATTGTTTGGGAGATTTTTTTGTAGGGTTCACCCTTTTTGCTACTGAACCTATGGTGTTTTAAGTGCATGTTTGAACGAAATTCACGTCCTAGTGTTTAATATCAATAAGCAATTTTTTGTACGTAGCTGGGAACTGGTATGCAGGAGAAGGTCCATATAACTTTGTTTCAACAGTGGAAACAATACGAATTCGAGTGTCAGAAGATCAGCACGATTTTACTAGATGTAGTGTTCACTTAGGTGATGACAGAAGGGTATACTGGACTGGAGTCAGTCAATGAAATATATCTTAGAGAATATAATATAAGCTTAATTCTAGAACAAATGGATAACCAGTGAATCAAACAGAGGAGGTGAGAGGAGTGCTTAGTTTTTTATACTATAATGATCATTCGAACCTCCATGCTTTTAACGTTTTACAATTCATGTAGAAAATACTGAGACAAAAAGCGTTACAATAGTTTAGTCTTAAAACTACCCAAAACTAAGTGTTTTCGTGGCGAAAACTGAAAGAAAATTGGAAAAAGCATAAAAAATAAATAAATGAAACACAGTTGATTTTTTTATTTGAGATTTTACTTAAACGATGCCAGTAAAACGACAATATTGCAGACATAATATAATACCAATATCACTACCAAAACGGTCGTTCCGACAACTAAGTTGACTAAAACGGTTATTACAATAATTAAGGATATTATTGATTAAACAAAGTAAACATACTACAAAACACAAGCAAGTAAATAAACCAAATGTTGATAATTTAATTTAAGCTGGTACCCAAGGGTACGCTCTGTAAATACCAACGTACATAGACATAATTCCAGATATAATTGATGGTTCTGTGTACGTCCTATGGTTCAGATTAGTTCTCGACCATTCATCGGATGCAGTTACATGCACGTATTTATGAAGAATGCAATTTTCACCAATGGTATGTAACAAAAATGAAATTATTTATAATAATAGAGTATATTTTTTTATATTAGATGAACTGCAGTATCCATTTCAATAATAATATGAATACAGTTAAAATACATTATAAATTCTGGTACTGAAAACCACGTTATATATATATATATATATATATATATATATATATATATATATATATATATATATATATATATATCGCATTTACAATTAAGGTTTATTTCTTTAAATGCATAACTAACCACAGTAAAATATGTGTGAAATAATGCGAAATATATCATATTCGAAGCAAAGATGTCAAATTTAAATCGCGAATGAAACAATATTTCCCATGGTTCGAATCGGCCCGTACACAGGTTCAGATAAGCCCTGAATATGGACTATATCAGTCTGTAGTTTTGGCAAAATTAATAGGTTGATAGTTTGGGCCAAATCAGCACTGAATATGGACTAAATCAGTCCGTCGTTTGGGCCAAAATCAAATGCGTCTAAATACCTAAACCGAGCACCATCACCACGACCCTTTCCAGTAGAGATTGACTAAATTCCTATGATACACCCAGCGCCAGTGCAAGGCATTTTGGTGCCCTAGGCTAGATCAGATATATGGCGCCCCATTCCACTCATGCCCTTTTAATTTAGTTATATGCTACACCCCCAGTCCATTAGATACCAGCGTAAATACATATGAGATCTGCGTAAATACCAATGTTACACTCTGACATGCCAGTATAGAATATAGAATATCTTTATACCTATATAACACTCAATATACTGCTAGTATTCCAATAAAGATTGTTTAATCAAATATATCACAACGGAATAGAGAATTTTGAAATGAAAAATATATATATATATATATATATGACTTTAAAACTATCGAGAGACAAGTATGCAAATAAAAACAGTCAGGTTTTGCCAACACATTTTCTCTTTATCCTTAAGTCCTCGTGTTGACAATTGGATGAAATGAACGATAAGCATAGGATTGTGATTATTATATCACTCCACATATTTCATCAAGCAAGGCTTTAACGTAAAACTTACTTTAAATTCTACACAATAATTACAGTGTAATCTATGACAGCTATGATGTGATTTTATCAATCAAGGCTTCAATATACAACTTGCTTTAAATTATACACAATAAAAACAGTTTTAATACTGAACAGCGATGGTGTGATTTTATCAAGCAAGGCTTTAATGTAAAACATGCTTTAAATACTACACAATAATAACAACATAATCTTGGACATCGATAATGTGATTTTATGAAGCAATGCTTTAATGTTGTTGTTGTTGTTCTAGCAGACATGGCGACCATTATTAATGGTGGGGGAAGAACACGGGAAAAGCCATGGAAAGATTCACCGCTCCACGAGAAGCTACTGGCAAACTTTCTCACATATCAAAATATGCCGAATCTTACACGCGAACCCACGCAAACAGAGGTGAGATGGCAGTGATTCGTATCGGACAGCACGTAGGACCACTCGACCACTCGGGGCCCTTGGGTATAGTGTAAAACGTGCTTTAAATTCTACACAAAAGTAACAGTGTAATCATGGACAACTATGAGGTGATTTTATCAAGCAAAGTTGGAATGAAAACCTTGCTTTAAATTCTACACAATAATAACCGTGTTCTCTTGGACAGCTATGATGTGATTTTATAGAGCAAGGATTAGTGTAAAACTTGACTAACATTCTACACAATTATAACAGTGTACGTTTCGATAGATATGATGTGATTCCATCAAGCGAGGCTAATACAGCAATATATAGAAATTATACGCAATACATTACATGCCATTTTAGGCAATCATGATGTGGTGATTGTACCAATTAATGCTGTCATTAAAGGAGGGGGGAGCGAAATTGGGGATATGGTGATTTCCTCAGCCAAGGTTGTAGTGATAATGGTATTGCTTTACGTCTAACACCATTTCTCGGTGTTAGCCATTAGCCTAAGATCTAAAACTCACACCCACTTTAAGGCCGCTTGAGTACAATGTTTATGGCACGGGCCGCATCGCCTTTGTTATCTTTCATGACATCTTGTGACGCCACTCATTTTGCATGCCACATGCGGCTTGCAGGTTGCATGTTTGAGATCCTTAGGGTTGGATCTTCCGCATCGGATATGGAAGATCGTGGGTTACAACCCGGGCCTAGACTTCAAAGACTTCACAAAATATGGTACATACAAATGTCTAGGATGGTGACCAGCATTAAAAGGTTAGTGTTGGAAATAGGCAGCTTGGTGTCAGGAAAATGTGAGTGGGTGGGACATCATGATACCCGTCTGCGTCTTGATGTCCCAGTACTAGATATCACTATAAACTGTCACACAGCAGATATCTTAGCGATATGACTGAAAAGATTGTTTAAGCTATGTTAAAAATTCAAACCACATATATATGTGCTTGTTGTATATCGTCGGTCGTCAACATTATTGTGTTTCATAATGCATTGGCTGTTCGGTTCGTATGTGTTTCTTCATCTCCTTCTTTTGGAAACGAGAGAAATAAGAATTTTTCTCAGCTCTTGATCCACTGTTAAGACGTCATTTGTTTTATAATAAACCGCCATCACGTGATCGCCAGTCAACACGCCAGTCAACACACGTATGCTACGATGAACCCTCATTAACTGCATTAAATGACCACAAATTCCGCCGTTAATTTTGATTACCTGGTTCAAATATCATCTTAAATTGTCATCCGTTGTGTCAGCTGTCCCACGGATACCAATACGCAGAGAAGGAATTGCTGTCGTCACAAAGAATTCCATTATAAATTGGCTAAATTACAACATAACCTTCAATTTCTGCCACACGTCCTTTGAACTAGTAAAAACAACACTCACATTGGAACAAAGGCCAGTCCATTTTTATGTCTCTACCGTCCTCTCTTTTTGGAGCAGTTTCCGAATATTCTGCAGTATGGATATTCGATAGGTGGCAACCTAATTCTTCTTGGAGATTTCAACTTTCACTTTGTCTGTCCTGGAATCCTATGCACGTCAAAACTCCTAGATTCCATTCATGTTTTCAACCTTAAACAGTCAGTTGACCCTTCCCCCATGACCCTGGTCACAATCTAGACTAGTTTCTTCATAGACCTGATGATAATATTCTGCAATCCACCCTTGTATCCCCCGAACTTGCATCATATCACCTCTGCATTATATGCCATCTCGACGTATCAGTCCCTAACCCTCCACTTTTATTCGCTACTATGAGAAACCTCCGTATAATAAATATAACCAAATTAAAGCAAACCAGTCAAGAAAACCTAACAACTTACTTCCATCCTACAACAGAAAAACTCGATAACTGCCTGCATTCATTACTTGAAAGACATGCCCCAGCCACCAAATGCAGAGTATCAATAAAAGTATTCCCCATTGTATAGCACTGTTAAGGACCAGCTTCTCACTGCTAAAATACAGCTGTGGCTGTCCACCAGACGCACTATTCATAAACAAATCTATGTAGCCGCTACGTAGAATGTCAAATTGTCCATTAAGCAAATTTATCCCACTACAGTACTAATATAACGGAAGGTTCCACCTGCAAAGAGCTATTCGAGATAACTAACAAACTAATGTCAAGGAACACATATACAACATTTCTAACTAGTACCTTGTCTCGTGTAGACCTTCCGGACCTATTTGCAAATTTCTTCTGTGACAAACTACGAACCATTAGAGATTCGCTTGACAATACAAATTCGTCTGACTCGTCACCATACAGTTATGATACAGGATTTCAGCAACAACCATTAGAAGCATTTGAACCTGTATTTATTGATATAGTATGGACAATGGTAATGACGAGTGCACCAAAAAACTTGCGAAAATGTTCTAACCCAACTTGTATCTCATTTGAATTCAAACAGTCTTTTTAGCAAAGTACTGTATCACCCTTGCCACAGTACTGAACCCACTCTGTCGAAAGTATTTCATGACATTTTTTGTGCTTTGTATAGTGGAAAGATTACAGTCCTCACCCTCCTTCATTTGTCTGCAGCATTTGACCCAATAGACTATCATATATCACTTGACCGTCTCCAGTATAGCCTTGGCATTCTGAATACAGTCTTACAGTCTTTCAAGTCCTACTCAGTCAAGAGGACACAAATTGTATATGCAAATGGAACACATTCCAGCCCAGTTGATCTAGGTTGTGGTGTTCCACAGGGGTCTGTTCTCGGCCCTGTTTTCTTCCTTATATACACGCAGCCGCTTTCAAGTGTTATATATCAGTACTCAAGAGTCTCAGCAATTGTACACTGATGACAACCAAATATACAACTCTAGCCACTCCATTGAAGCTATGCTACCATCCATGGGGTAGAGATGTGCTTTTATGATGTGAAATCATGAATGACATGTAACAAGCTGCATATGAATGATACTACTGAGGCCAGTTTGATGACGACACAAATACTTTCTCATTCACATCCTTTACCTCAGACAATAAATATTAGCAACAGGAACATTAAATTCTCACAGTAAGTATGAAACCTAGGTGTTACTCTAGACAGTACTTTCACATTGCACCAACATGTCATGACCATATGCAAGGCTGCATGTGTTGAACTGAGACGCATCAGTTCCATTCGCAAATATCTGTCAGTTGATGTCACTAAAACACTCGTGTGTTCATTTTTAATTTCAAGACTAAACTATTGTAATTCAATTATGTCTGGTTCGTCAGAATAACTACTCCAGAAACTTCAAAAAAGTTTAAAACACAGCTGCTCGGTTCAGCTTTAGAGTACCTCGGTCAGAGCACACACCGTACCCTACACTGTACCCTACACTGGCTATCAATTTGATACAGAATCAGACACAAAGTGTGTTTTTTGTGCATTGTTTCACTGACAGACTCCAGTCCAACATACCTATCTGGTCTCACCCATATGTATACACCAGCAAAGATGCTTCCACTCCTCTACTGACAATCGTATACTCATTGTTCCCAGTATGAAAACAAAGTCATATGGACAACGTTCATTCGCATACCAGGACCCGGCGATGTGGGACGACTTGCCCATTGAAATTAGGCACAAAGACACTGCGGTCCTTTTTAAGAGTGCTCTTACAACTTGGCTTTGTCGACTGCGGGAAGAAATTTAGAGACCTAATAATGTTTTGTATCTTATATGTCTTCAGCATATTTTATGTTTTCCAATTTCATGGTATTTATTATTTGATTTTATGTAGTGTAGTGATATTATTATAGATGTTGTAAAGCGCTTAGAGCTTCTAAAGATTAGGCGCTATACAAAGTTCTCATTATTATTATTATTAGTAGTAGTAGTAGTAGTAGTTGTGGTTGTAGTAGTAGTAGCATTGGTGATGTTGGTGGTGGTATAGTCTGATATGTTGCATTAAGTATACTACAAAACGTTAAATGTTATCACTCCTTACACTGAATTTTGTTGGCAGCTTTGATGATGGTGGTGGTGGTAAGAGTATGATATTTTGCATTAAGTGTGCTAAAAACAAAATCTTACATATGATCAATGTTAGATGAGGATGAAAAGAAAAACAAGAAAAATTTAAAATTGTTCATTTTAATTAAAGTTAATACAATATTCCTTAACAAATTGGTTATTTCCAATGATCTGTTGAAAGATATCTTTCTTTATGATGTAGGCATGTCATGATTGATTTTAGTTTTAGTCTATTTCTCTCTCTCTCTCTCTCTCCTTCTCTCTCTCTCAGTAAAATTACAAATGAAATATAGAGCTTTTACATAAATAATCACCTTTATTGGCTTATGTTGCATTCAAATTATGAAATTTGTTTCTATTAGTTCTCAATAATTTAATCTGCAGCATGTGTGTGCTTAATTTTTATTCCAATTATTGACATAATAATTGAACATATTTTCTGTAACTGTATCTTTTGTATAGTTCTTAAACTGTTTCTGACATATTCAAAAATTGTTTCAAAGATTATTTATGAATTTTAATGAATTCTTTAAATTATATTTAGTAGATTAACTGTTCTTGATCTGTTTTGTGAACTCTTACCAAAACAGTATTGAAATATTAATAATTCAAGAAGAGTCCAAAGCACAAAATTAACATTTCATATTCCATTCAAGAATTTTTCATAAAATGAATGAACTGTTCATATCGTCAGGAACTCTTTTTCCGCCCCCCCCCCCCCCTCTCTCTCTCTCTCTCTCTCTCTCTCTCTCTCTCTCTCTCTCTCTCTCTCTCTCTCTCTCTCTCTCTTCTCTCTCTCTCTCTCTCTCTCTCTCTCTCTCTCTCTCTCTCTCTCTCTCTCTCTCTCTCTCTCTCTCTCTCTCTCTCAAAGCAGCAAACCTACATTTCTATTTTAATATTATCTACATTTAGATGAGACAACATATATAACAATATCTATCCAGAAGGAAACTTACATATTCGATGATGACCTAAACTGACATGTTCCAATAATCTGATTTACCTGACAGGACTTAATATTGACCCAAAATGAATTATATGACCTATTGTAGTATTAAGATATATCAAAGAAGACTTAATATTGATTCAAGTAGACTTATGCTAGTATTCGGACTGGTTTGTCCGAGTTGACTCATTATAAATGATTTATCCAAGCTGACTCATTCCAGTATTCAGACTGGTTGATCCATGTTGGCTTATCACAGTATTATGATCTAAGAAAAATTCATGTCAACTATAGTTGACCTATCCCGGTGTTCTCGTTGATCTATTTTGTTGATCCAAATTGACCTATCCCAGTAATTTTGGTGATCTGATTGGCTGATCACAGTGATATATTCCAGTATGCCCTTTGATCTGAATGGTTGACACAGTATCCCAGTATTCTAATTGTTCTGGCTCTTTGATCTACACTGACCTATTTAAGTATTATCATTTATACGATATAGCCACTGAACATAACTATAACAACATACAATATCAACGAAATATATACTACCGAAAATCTGCTCTTTAAAATTGTTTCAGCACACACTTTATATAAAGTGCGCTTCAGTCGGATTTTATATTCCATTCAATATCAACCCTTCTGAGTTATTCGTACAAACAGATTTTACTCTATCAAGGTTTAATTATAGTTGCTTTTTGCCGATTCAGCCGTGAATTACTACTTAGCGTACAGCGTACAAGTTAATTTGTTTCGGCCATTCTTTCATATACAACTGTATAATAAACATGTATGTGTGTATTATTTATTAACATTTAGCCATTCAGCCATGAATTACGGCATACTTAAGGAATCCGTACTGTATTATGTAAATAATTTTCATCCATTGGAGGCCATGTAAGAAAACTGAATATCCAGCAAAAGCAAAACCATCAATTGAAATGACATTTATGAAATCTTAGTCCACTGCTACCAATTTATTTAAGTCTGGCTGTCCCTATCGATGATTTATGCATTTAAGCCACTTATTGTAATTGTTACAATTGTTTCTAGCTGCAATTCACTTAATACAGTCAGAATGAGAATTTAGTGTAAAGAGTGTGCTTAATATATTCAAACGTTTAAGTCAATAAAGGTTAAAGATTACTTTCAATAATTTATCAATGATGTTACAAGTTATGGGATTGTTATTGTGTTCATTTAGATGGTGAATAAGTATAATATTCACATTTATAATTATACAGAGTTATAATTGCACGGGATGTTTAAACCCTAAATTGAAAACCCTACAAATCTGGTCATTTTAAGAGCAGCTGTAAATTAATCCTTATTGTTCTCTCTTTGACAATTTATTAGTTCATATACTGTGAATTAGTTGTTTCGTTGTTAAAAAATCACAAACATTGTTAGGACTTTCTGATTCCTTCTAATATAAAATAACTCATTCTTTCTTCTGTCGACGTCCCTCTACTCATTCTCTTTTTCCAACGATGTTTTCATTAGGTGTAAGGCTGAATTAATTTAGCACGTGCACGCTGTTGCGTTTACAACACTCACCAAGAAAAGAGTGAAAACAACAAGTTTTGTAAGATTTAACAAATATATTATTCCCCCTAGTAAAACAAGGTCAAAATGAGAAAAAGAACTTACGTTATTACAATTCCAAAATTAATCCAAGAACCCACCCATCTATTAATCCATCCAACCATCCGTCCATCTATCCTTCCATCCACCAACCCATCCATCAATCCATCCACTCTCTCATCCATCCATCCATCAACCGACCCATCCATTTATTTAGCCATCCATCCATTTATCTACCCACCCACCCACCAATCCATCCATCCAACCACCCGCAAATCCATCCATCCTACATCAATCCATCCATCAATAACACGTACACAGATATTTGCTCCTTCTTATAATTTTGTCTTTCTTTTCCTGATACTGCTTTAACTATAAAATGTTTACTCCCCCTCCCCTGTCTTGAAATTTTACCATCGACGATCCGTTTATAGTTTGGTGAGACAGGGGAGGGGGAGAAAACATTTTATAGTGTGATGTATAACACATTGTCATAATACCCAGATATAATATTTTTCCCTGTCCAAAAATATGCTTAGTATAAACAGCCAAGATGATAAATGTTGACAATGTCAAAGAGAGATAACTCATAACTACTTGATGGCAACAGAGCATATCAGAGGAGAATTATGGTTCTTAATATCCTGTATATATGTATATATGTAGCCAGATGAATCGATACATAGATGAATATGTAAATATTTTTTTTTTTTTATAATGGGAGGGTTAGTATTTATCAGACTAAGGTAGAATAGGCACGATATGTCAATGGTATCAACAATGCTTTGAAGGGGTGGGTATTCATCAGACTAACGTAGTATAGACCCGATATATTATTAGTATCAACTCTGATTTGAAGGAGAGGGGTATTTATCGGACTAATGTAGAATAGGCCCGATATATCATTAGTATCAACACTGATTTGAAGGGGGGTGTATTTGTCTGACTAATGTCGAATAGGCCCGATGATCAATAGTATCAACACTGATTTCAAGGGTTTGGGGTCTATCACACTAATGTAGACTATGCCCGATATATCACTAGAATCGAAACTGATTTGAAGGGGGGCAGTATTTATCAGACTAATGTAGAATAGACAAGATTCATCAATAGTGTCAACACTGATTTTAATGGGGTTGGGATTTATCTGATTAATACAGAATAGGTCTGATACATCATTATTTTCAACACCAATTTGAAAAGGGGTTGTTTATCAGAGTAAAGTAGAATAGGCCTGATGTGTCAGTGTTATCAACATTGACTTTGAAGGGGTGGGGGTGTATCGGACTAATCTAGATTAGGCCCGATATATCATTAGCATCAACAATGATTTGAAAGAGGGGGGAGTATTTATCGGACTAATGTAGTTTAGGCCCGATATTTTACTTAATTTGCGATTTATAGTAGAAGCCGGCCACAAAGGGTCATATGTTCTACTTTTATAACTAACATATCGTTAGTCATTTAGTTTTCCCGCAGGGATGGGGTGGAGTTACCACCCCGCCCCCACGGGCGTTTGTGCATACTAGTGCACTTAATAATTTGGGCGTTATTTCGAATTACTAAGAAGTAACTATCGGCATAGATGAAAGCCCCTTTGGGTGGGTAGGAAGAAACCGACACACACCCACCCTATCATCATATCAGCCTATTTGTGACATGTCTGGGTCGAGGAAAAGGAGGAAGGAGTCCGGTGCGCCACATCCCGGTTTTGAATACCGCTCACGACCTGCAATCCGTCGTTCCTGCTATTTCAAATTTAGTCCAGTTATATTAGTGGACACTCTATTCCAATAATGTGTAAGCCACCTGTGCAATTATATCAGTTTAGAGAGTTGTAGAATTTCCTATCTCCTACCACTATCCCCTACACTAGTACGGAGTGTACATTGAATAAGTCCCTGACATGAGATAAGCCCTTCTTTCGAGAACGAACCTCCTACAAAAAAAATTAAAAATTTTCTATGCTAGGGTGTCAAAGCGACGTGAGAGTTGGGTCACATTAGGTGGGTTTGGTTTTGAATTTGGACGGTGGATCGAATTGTTCATATCAGTCTTGTTTTGGTTTGCCAAATAGAATTCTCGTACCAATCCTGAGGCTGAGACTGCGTTGTCTAAATTACATATAACACACGGACAAACAATACAATACGAATGAACAAACGAAAAAAAAAAAAAAAAAAAAATAATGGTAAGAGGTCGGTCAGCACCCCTGCATTATTTATTGGGAGTCACACAGAGGTTCACCGGTCTGTTTACATGTGTGGACACAATCCAGGCGTTTTCTAGTATGACTAATGTATACTAGGCTTGATAAATTAATGTTATTAACACTGATTTCAAAGCAGTTGGGATTTCTTTGACTAATGCAGGATAAATCGGATATATCTTTATTAAGAACATGGCTTTGAAGGAAGGGTGGTATTTATCGGAATAATGTAGAATAAGCCCCATGCATGATTATTATCAACACTGATTTGAATGGGTGGTGGTATGTATCAGACTATAGTAGAAGAGGCCCGATATATCATTAGTATCATCACTGATTTGAAGGTAAGGCGAATTTAACGGACAAATGTAGAATAGGCTCGATATATCAATAGTATCAACATTGGTTTCAAAGGGGTAGGGATTTATCGAACTAATGTATAACAAGCCCGATATATCATTAAAATCAACTGTTGAAGGGGGTGGGGTGGTTTTTAACAGACTAATGCAGAATAGGCCCGATATCAAATATTATCAGCACTGATTTGAAGGAGGTGGGGGTTAATCCGACTAATGTATAATAGGCTCGATATCTCATTAATATCAACACTGATTTTTGATTGAGAGAGAGAGAGAGAGAGAGAGAGAGAGAGAGAGAGAGAGAGAGAGAGAGAGAGAGAGAGAGAGAGAGAGAGAGAGAGTATTTCTGGGACTAATGTGGAATAGGTCCGATATATCAATGGTCTCAACGATGATTTAAAGGGGGGAGGGGATTTATCGGACTAATGTAGAATAGACCCGATATATTATTAGTATCAACACGGATTTGAAAGGGAAGTATTTATCAGACTAATGTAGAATAGACACGATACATCAATATTATCAACACTAATTTGAAGGGGTGCTGGTTATCGGACTAATCGAGAATAGGCCCGGTATATCAGTAGTATCAACACTGATTGTAAAAGGGGCGGGGGTATTGGGGGGGAGTAATCATCGGACTAATGTAGAATAGGCCTGATATGTAAATGGTATCAATAATGATTTGAAGGGGGTGGGGATTTACCAGGTTAATGTAGAATTGACCCGATATATTATTAGTATCAAGACTGATTTGATAAGGGGAGGGTATTTATTATAGCAATGTAGAATAGGCACGATATATCAATAGTATAAACACTGATTTGAAAGGGGTTAGGGTTAATCGGACTAATGTAGTATCGATCCGATTTATCATTAGTAAGAACACTGATTTGAAGAGAGGGGTATTTATCTGACTAATTTAGTTTAGGCCCGACATGTCATTATTATCAACACTGATTTGAACGGGGTAGGGGGTATTTATCACACTAATGTAGAATAGGCCCGATATAGCATTAGTTTCAACACTGATTTGAAAGTGAGCTGGTTATTTATTAGATTCATGTTGAATAGGCGTTATATAACTATGTTATCAACACTGATTTGAAAGCGGTTGGGGTTTCTTTGACTAAGGTAGAATAGATTTGATATATCATTAGTAACAACACTGCTTTGAAGGGAAAGGGTATGTATCGGACTAATGTAGAATAGGCCCGATATACCATTAGCATCAACACTGATTTGAAGGGGTGGTGGTTGTATGTATCGGAATAATGTAGAAAAAGCCAGATATATCATTACTATCAACGCTGATTTGAAGTGGAGTATTTATCGGACTAATGTAGAATAGGGCCGATATGTATGAATATTATCAACACTGATTTGAGAGGGGTGGGGAATTATCGGACTAATGTAGAATAGACCCGATATATCATTAGTATCAACTCTGATTTAAAGATGGGGAGTATGTATTGGACTATATATCAATAGTGTCAACACTGATTTGAAAGGGTTGGATTAATCGGACTAATGTAGGAAAGATCCAACATGTCATTAGTAACAACACTGATTAGAAGGGAAGGGATATTTATCCAATTAAAGTAGAATATGCCCGATATATCTTTCGTATTACCTCTGATTTGAAGGGGGGTATTCATCACACTAATGTATAATAGGTCCGATACCCCATACTGTCTCAACCATTTAACATGACGTTCTAGAAAAATATAGTTAGCTTCGATAACTTTCTAAATTACGTCATACCACTGTTTGAGAGTGAAAATGAGATACCTTTCTAAAATAAATCTTAGCATTCTTTTCAAGTCAAAATGAGATAACTTTCTAAATTAAGTTTTAGCATTCTTTCCAAGTGAAAATGAGATAGTTTCTAAATTTACTTTTAGCATTCTTTTCAAGAGAAAATGAGATAACTATCTAAATTAGGTTTTATCATTCCTTTCAAGTAAAAATGAGATAACTTTAAAAATTAAATTATAGCATGCTTTTGAAGTCAACATGAAATACCTTGATAGTACAATTCAAATTTAGTTTTTTTGACGAGTCAAATAGAGACAGATTTTAAGTTTTGTTTTTATATGCAAAAATGCAATGCAAAAACAATGTTCTCTCTCCTGCCTCTCTCTCTCTCTCTCTCTCTCTCTCTCTCTCTCTCTCTCTCTCTCTCCAGTGTTGACACTGACATATTATCCTTTTAAGTCAGATAAAATCAATCATGAAGCCAAAGAAATATTGTATCCAGGTTATAACTCCAGTATCAAACGTTGTTCAAAATGTTATAAACAGTTTGGATATAGACAATGAAATACTTAGAAATTTGATTCCAAACGATCACATTCAAAAGCAACAGACATGAACATATAATCAGTTTGAAAATCATTTACGTATTCAGGTTAGATACTGAGTTGATGTTTGTTTGGATTTGGTCTTTTTCCTTTCAAACAAACCTCGACGAAATCATTTAATGAAGGTTTAATTCACTGTTTGTTATTGCTCAATTGTTTAAAAAATATAAAGAAGTAAGCATTTCTAAATGTTAAAATTACAAATATGGCCTATATCAAAATCCATTAAATGTTAAAATTACAAATATGGCCTATATAAAAATCAATTAAATGTTAAAATTACAAATATGACCTATATCAAATTCATTTAAATGTTAAAATTATAAATATGGCCTATATCAAAATCAATTAAATGTCAAAATTATAAATATGACCTATATCAAGTTCAATTAAATGTTAAAATTACAAATATGGCCTATATCAAAATCAATTAAATATTAAAATTACAAATATGGCCTATATCAAAATCAATTAAATGTTAAAATTACAAATATAACCTATATCAAAATCAATTAAATGTTAAAATTACAAATATGACCTATATCAAATTCAATTAAATGTTCAAATTATAAATATGGCTTATATAAAATTCAATGAAATGTTTGTAATTTTTGTCTGATACCTAGGTACTAATTGTTTCACGTTATGCATAATTAGGTATGCTTTCATACTGTTAAATAACTATTAGAAATTACAGACAATAAGCATTGCTTTAAAAATAGGGTTACTTTCATGCGGTCAAAGAATAATTAGATATACAGACAATAAGAAACTCTACAAAAATATGTATACTTTCATATTGTTAAATAGCAATTAGAAATACAAGCAATAAGAAATGTTACATCAATAGGTATACTCTCATATTATTCAAAAAAAATTAGAAATACAGGCAAAAATAAATTCTACCATAAATAGGCAAATTTCATATTGTTAAATAACTATTAGAAATAAAAGAAATAAAAAATAGGTATGCTTTCATATTGCTAATTAACGATAAGAATTACGGACAATAAACATCTCTTTATAAATATTTTACTTTCATGATCGTTGTAAGTACATTCATAAGTTGTCGGCCACATATCGGAGGAACAGATAGTGTTTGAATATGTAACGTTGAAGACCAAGCAGGGATTTTCCCCATAGAGGTAATCGAGAAATTCCTTAGCTGGTGCTAATCCATAAGAATCAAAATAACTAATTGATCGTGGATCAATTGCATACGCGACCCACGGAGCTCCAGGTCCGGTTAAGATAAATATTAATTATGCCATTTTCGGGATTAGGCGGTTAATTTGGTAATTGATTATTCATGAAAACACCCCAGAAATTATTTATACGAGGTTTACCGCGACGATTCAATCAAAGTTTGACATTGGAGTTATCAACGAATGCTTCCTTGGAGTCTCAACTCCACTTCGACCCGTGTGAATCGACTGCCTGGTAATCTCAGACCCAATCCTACATGTCTCCCCTTTTTCTTGTATATGTGTCCGGTAGCTTTCTTAAATGCCATTCAGGGAGCGGTACCAACTGCATCAATTAGGATTATTACCTTGGATTATTACCTTGGATTATGTCAAAGGAAGCAGCTGGTATAGCTGGATATCCAGCTGGTTGCGAATCAACTGTAGTAGCTACTGGTGTTTTTACTCTAATCTATTGATTATATATCAGCATGATCAGTAATATCATTTTCGCACATCATTGATTAAGATCGTATATAGTCGTCGAAATATCCAGCTAGTCCTACTGGTGTAGTGGCGGCGTCAACATCATTATCGAATATTCGATCCTTCTAGGGTCAATCATATACTTTGCGCTACAAAACATCGCCATAATGCCGTTATTGACAAATCCAACTGATGTAGTTGGGAGACTAGGATATGGATTGCCAGTAGCATTATTACCTAGTTGTCATTCCACTTCGATGAAAGCTTCACGTGTGTATAAGTATTTACTGCTATCATGAACTTGAAGTTCAATTCTGGATCTAGAGGCAGGATTTATCGCATTATATAAGTGAAATTGATAATCGTGCACGGAATCATTTCTGAGTACGGTTGCGTCGATATCAAAAACGTCGTCTGAAACCGATTTGAACATTTTATCTGATCTGAATCATTACCATAAACCACTTCCAACGATTAAATTCGCAACAATAACCCGTTGTGATTCACCATCTTGGTTTATCAGCGATGATAATGTTTGGTTTACTATGTTATTTACTACTTTACTTACACTTGGTGGCATAAGCTCAGTAGACTGTAGTTTTACCGGTGTTTTTTTTTTTTGTCGTCGAATCAATGATATTAGTTTCTCCTTAACGGTGTAAAATGCACTGCCATCAAGATTACCAATGGTATTTATACCTTTATCACGAATAACACCGATTGCTTTCATTGACAATTCTTTGGCGATAGGTGCGATTTCTGAATCCATCTCCGTAATATACTTGATAAACTGGCAACCGTCAATGTACTGTGCAGGCACTAATTGGTTTGTCGTGATTACGATGTATGATCATTTTATTTATCTAATCTCATGACTAATTATCAGTCACTGTGGTAATCATCAACAAGTTCATTGATCAATTCGAAATATGCGGCTAAATCCATGATACCACCTTGAACTAATCGGCGACAGATTTCAGCGGCCACATTATTTAGTCATGTGGAATTATTTTCAGCTTGTTTATCAACGACGATACCTTCTAATCGTGCTATGTCGGATAGAATATTATTAGGACAACTAACAAGACCACTACCATGAGTTCCAGATGGACAAAATCCCTTACCAGTAGCACCAGTTACATCTTGTGTATCATCATATTCCTGTTCTCGATCAGATGGTGTTTAATACGATGATTGTTGATCAGGTGGCGTCTCTTTTCTAGACTTTTTTGTGTTGGTTTTCTTCTTGTTTTCGTTGTTCTTGTGCTGTTTTAGTTGTTCTTTTGCTGTTTCATTCTGAAGTTATATTTTTTTCCGCCGCATCAGTATATGCTGTACATGTTGGATCCTCGTTACTAATTTCTTTTCTTTTTTTCTTCTAATTTTATAGTGTACATCAACCAAATGGCGCACACCGTTGATATGGCCTGTATACGATTGTAAAATCCACTCACTTTACTATTTATTTGTATATATGTGTGAAAACTAAATAGTGGGTGAAAACATGTATACAAGGCTCTATTCAATGAAATGCATGCATACATACATACATACATATATACATACATACATACATACATACATACATACATACATACATACATACATACATACATACATACATACATACATGCATGCATGCATGCATGCATGCATGCATGCAGACAAATAGTAAACTAGCTGACAGGCAATAATTGTATATTTAGTGCAAGTGTAGACAAGACTAAAAGCAGATATAGCTTTACGTTAATATTTTCTTGTGGAGGACTTTGCTATATGTATATACCATACACTCTACTACAACACAGCAGTGATCCGATAATTCAAACCTTCCGTAGTCATACATTGAGTATCGTTAGTTCCCTGATAATAAAAACATCCCGCATACAATGACGATGAAAAAGCAGGTAACGAGAATACGAAAAATATGCTATGCCGATGAATAATCAGGTAACGAAAATAGAAAGAATCACCCATAATCAAAATTTAAGATTCCAGGGAGATTACTCTGACGAGTAAGTAATTCCATAGTCAGTCATTTAGGATCCAGAGACAATAATCTGAAAACATTTTATAATCATTCACAGAGAATCCATAGAGAATACTCTGATGATGAAAATATTCCTCAATCAGTCATTAGGATTCCAGAGAGAATACTCTGACGATGATAATATTCCTCAATCAGTCATTAGGATTCCAGAGAGAATACTCTGACGATAATAATATTCCTCAATCAATCATTAGGATTCCAGAGAGAATACTCTGACGATGATAATATTCCTCAATCAGTCATTAGGATTCCAGAGAGAATACTCTGACGATGATAATATTCCTCAATCAGTCATTAGGATTCCAGAGAGAATACTCTGACGATGATAATATTCCTCAATCAGTCATTAGGATTCCAGAGAGAATACTCTGACGATGATAATATTCCTCAATCAGTCATTAGGATTCCAGAGAGAATACTCTGACGATGATAATATTCCTCAATCAGTCATTAGGATTCCAGAGAGAATACTCTGACGATGATAATATTCCTCAATCAGTTATTAGGATTCCAGAGAGAATACTCTGACGATGATAATATTCCTCAATCAGTCATTAGGATTCCAGAGAGACTACTCTGAAGATGAAAGCATTACATAAACATTCATTGAAATTCCATGGAGACTACTCTAACGATAAAAAGATACCATAATCAGTCATTGAGAATCCAGGGAGATGACTCTGACGATAACATAATTATATGATCCATGATGAGATCACAGGGATAATTCCATAGTCAAATACTTAGAAATCAAAGAGTATACTCCCACAATGAAAATGTCAGGCAATGAGAGAATACCCTGACGATGTAAACATTATATAATCAGACATTAGGAATCCAGAGAGATTACTCTGACGGTAAAAACATTCCACGATTAGTCATTAAGAATTCAGAGAGATTATTCTGACGATTAAAACATTCCATAATCATTCATTAAGAATACAGAGAGATTACTTTGACGATAAAAATATTCCATAATCAGTCATTATGAATCCAGAGAGAATACTCTGACGATAAAATCATTCCATGATCAGTAATTAAAAACCCAGAGAGATTACTCTGACGATAAAATCATTCCATAATCAGTCATTAAGAATCCAGAGAGATTACTCTGACGATGAAACATTCCATAATCAGTCAATAGGAATCCAGAGATAATACTCTGACGATAAAATCATTGCATGAGCAGTCATTAAAAAACCAGAGAGATTACTCTGACGATAAAAACAGCCCATAATCAGTCATGAGAAATTCAGATAAAATACTCTGACGAAAGACACATTCAATAATTGGTCATTGAGAATTGAAAATATTCTCTGATGATTAAAACACCACATAATCGGGGACTAGACTCCAGAGAAACTTCACACAGCACATTTAAACTAGAAACGAAATTTTCTTTGAATGGCTGAAGACGTTTGCACACACACACACACACTCACACCGTAGGTCATACACTATGAGACATATTCAGCCACATATTGAGAGAGAGAGAGAGAGAGAGAGAGAGAGAGAGAGAGAGAGAGAGAGAGAGAGAGAGAGAGAGAGAGAGTTTGGCTTTCTTTTCATTTGAATAGTTTATTTGCAAGACCAAATAGTTTACGACTAAGGCCTCTGTGGGATTAATTATTTTATTATTCATTGGATCCATATACATGGATATCGACATTTCATATTTCATTTCACACAATAATACCGCCTAAGTCAATAACGACCACATATTTCATACAATAAAACCATCTAGGTCAATAATGGTCAAATTTTTCAAACAACAAAACCATCTAGGTCATTAACGGTCACATTTTGCATGCATGAAAACTATCTAGATCAATAATGGTTACATTTTTTGATACAATAAAACCATCTAGGTCACATTTTTTATACAATAACTCAATCTAGGTCAATAATGGTCACATTTTGCATAGCACAAACCCATCTAGGTTAATAACGGCCACATTCTTCATACAATAAATCCATCCAGTTCAATACGGCCGCATATCATTAAAATGAATCGCATTTTATCTCGATTATACAACGAGTGAAATTGTCTTTTCAATCCAAGATGTTCGTTAAGCCAGAGACCTTCGAAGGTGACTGGAAGGCAGAACGGTGGCACATTTGTTATATATTGTAATAAATTTGGAGTATGTATATTTGAGAGGGCCTCGTTTTTAAGCAATTCTTAGATTTATTTGTGTGATTATTTGGTATTCGGCGCCATTGAAATATTCCTAGCCCGAAATAATTAGCCAGTTAGTAGGAGCAAACGTCACATAGCTGAGTGTTCGTGAATTTGAACAATGCTCGGGTTCTTTAGTAGTGAATTTAGGTCCAAGCCGAATGACGGTCCCTTTGGTAACATAGTCCATATTGAAATGTAGTTGTGTATAATAGTGTTGAAGTTGATATGGCAGTATTTACAGTAGGAAACCAGTAAATAAGTTGAGACTTGATATACACCGCTTATGTGTCCATAGTGGAAAATAGGCGTAGCTATATAATTGTGATACGCCGGAAATTGCGTGGATTGACTGGCCCTGGGTCGCGTAGTTAAATATCTCCCAGTTAGAAAGGGAATACTAGTGAATTTTATATGGCATAACTGGTTGACGGTACGGAAATCTGATGATCATGAAGATAAACCATGCAACGGTATGGTTCATTGAGTTTTGGGCAAGTTGTTTTATGTTTGGTCGCCAATTAATTAGAGCAAAATTTATTAAACAAAGGCTGACAGGTCTGACTTTTTATTTTACAACTCAAATTGTATGGAAGTCTTTGGAAATTTTTGGAAAACATATGACTTCTTGCTTGTCTCGCGCCAGGGATTTGCAAATTTACATCTGTAAATTAATCGACAGTCCTATACCTAACTATTTCATAACATCTGAAAATGAATGGTCCAGGGTTATACCTAATTCGTAACATCAGTACAATAATCATCTAGTCCTATACCAAACTAATTCCTAACATCAGCAACATAATCATCCACTCCTACACGTAATTCATAGCATCAGTAAATGCATAATTGAGTCTTCTACCTAATTAACACCAGTAAATTAATGAACAGTCCTATACCTAACTATTTCATAACATCTGAAAATTAA
Organism: Unio delphinus; assembly: GCA_029339505.1. Taxonomy (NCBI): domain Eukaryota; kingdom Metazoa; phylum Mollusca; class Bivalvia; order Unionida; family Unionidae; genus Unio; species Unio delphinus. The sequence continues at coordinate 731,701 of JAQISU010000059.1, read as the reverse complement.
TAGTCCAGTCTTATACCTAATTCCTAGCATCAGTAAAATAATAATCTAGTCCTATACCAAACTAATTTCGAACATCAGCAGCATAATCATCCACTCCTGCACCTAATTCCTAACATCAGTGAATTCATAATTGAGTCTTCTAGCTAATTCCTAACACCAGTAAATTTATCTAGTCTTATACCTATTTCATATCATCAGTAAAATAATAATCTAGTCCTATACTTAATTCCTAACACCAGTAAATTAATGTCCTGGTCTCATTCTTAAATCTTGACATCATTAAATTAATCATCTATTCCTACATCTAATTTCAATCATCAGTACATTAATCACTGAATCTAATACCTCACTCCTAATATCAGTACATTAATAATCTAGTTTTCTACCAAACTAATTCATAACAGAAGTAAATTAATAAGCCAGTCATGTACCTAATTCCAAACATCAGAAAAATTAATCATCCAGTCATATACATACTAAATTCCTAATATCAGTAACACGATCATCCAGTCTTACATCTTACTAATTCCTAATATCAGTAAATGAATCAAACAGTACTATACCTAAATTCTACCAACTGTACATTAATAATCCAGTCCTATATATAATTACAAACATCTGTAAATTAATAATCCAGTCCTATATCTAATTCCTAACATCATTAACAAAATCATTTTGTCCTGAACCAAACTAATTCCTAACATCTGTATATTAATCAGTCAGTCTTATACCTTATTCTCAAAATCAGTAAAATAATACTCTTGTCTTACAACTTGCTAATTCCAGTCCTATACCTGATTCATAGCATATGTAAATTAATAATCCATTCCTATACCTAATTCCAAGCATCAGTTAAATAATTAATCAGTACTATACCTAATTCCTAACAGCAGTAACATGATAATGTAGTCTTATACTTAATTCCTAACAAAAGTAAATTAATCTCCTGGTCTTATTCTTCATCATTAAATTAATCATCTATTACTACATCTAATTTCCAACATAAGTAAATGAATCAATGAATCTAAAACCTAACTCCTAATATCAGTACATTAATAATCGAGTTTTAGTCATCTAGTCCTATACCAAATTATTTCCTAACATCAGTAAATTAATCATCCAGTCCTATACCAAACTAATTGTCACAGGATGAAGCCGGTTTGGGACTGGATTAGCGAAGACATTGAAAGCAACTGCTTTAATAAGAATTTTATTTCTAAACGCAATTTATATATAATCAATTATGACACCATTATAAAAAATAAGGAAAATTATCATGTTCCTAACATGGAACTATCAATAACAAGTAACTCAATGAAAAGAAAACCCTCAAAATGATGATTTCAACGAAAAAGATTTGAAACTGACGTAAATAGCATCTGATCACCCGATCCATAAATACAAGTATATGTATCGATTTACAGATGAATATAGCTCGTATAACGAGAAAAAATGTAAATGCCTGTAAGTTTGGTTATGTCGTTCATATAACCAGTTACCAAAGCGAAGGCAAATATGTTATGATTTTATCGTTCATGTAACGAAACTGCGATGTAAATATGAATTTATGAATTTATAAAGTTACCGTCGATGTAACGAGACTGAGATGTAAATACGAAATTATGAATTTATGAATTTATCGTTCAGAAACAAAACGGCGATAAAAAAATGAAATTATGAGTTTATCGTTCAAAAAACGAAACTGATACATAAAGGTGAAATATTTGCTCAGATGGTAATAGCAATAATATGGAACACGTATTTTACAGCTATCGTGGTATCCTTTTGTCGTCCAAGATGTATATCAGGTTCAACCCGCTCTATAGTCTATGTATACATCCCAGTTTGTTTGTATACCCCTGCTGATTTCAGGAACGAAAAGCATATACAGGATAAAATCCGATTGCGAACAGGGTGTTCATAAGTCCCGGAAGCTATGTCAGAGTTAAGACCAATCTGGAGAGACAATAATATCTGTCCGAAACCTAAAATCAGACAATTAAAAATTCTAGTTATCATCTCAATCTTTTTGTATCATGTGAGTCCTGGACTCTAACAGCATAATTAAATGAAGAATCCAAACACTTACAATGAGATGCTACATAACCATCGTTAACATCTTACGTGGACCACATTACAAATGAATAAGTGGGTAACACCATCATAAGCAAAGTTACCCAGTATTAAGACCTCCTCACTGGAGCCAACAGACTATCCACAATAGTATTGCAGGGCAGTGTCCAAAGAGGCAGAAATAGAGGTATCCAGAATAAAAGTGAACTGATAATATCACAGAGTGGACAAGGACAAGTTATGCAGAGACACGGGCATTGGCACATGATTGAGACAAGTGGAGGCAACCATTCAGATGTTCAGCAGCACAGTGCCTCGACTACCACACTAGGTCAAGAGACTTATGATGATGATGATTAGATGGAAATAAATCATTTTTTGAATTTCACAAAACTTGATGACTTTTTGTTTTGATTTCTGATACTTACTTTAAGAGTATAGTCTCATCATAGGAGTTAGTGTCATAATTGATATTTACCATATATTAACTGCAATGCAGTTTGTTTAACTGGAAGAGTGACAAAAAGGTTGGCTGCACTCCATCCACATTCAAATGGATTATAATTGTCTGATTCGATAATAATTCTTCTCTTTTAGAATGAATTACCATTTGCATCAACCTGTACCACACATACTTAATGACACACTTTAAACAGGTATTTACTTTTTGAAATGAATACACTATTAAAAGTCATCTACTAATGCGAATATTAAGAGAATACTGGAGATATAAATAATTTGCAATTCTTTCCTTTTCACTTAAATATTATAAGAAATATTACATACTACTCAGTGAATGATATAACTAAAAAAAGTGAAAGGGAGATGCTTCTTCTTAATTGGAGTTAAAGATGTGCGAGGACATTTCATGCTAAAACAATTTGTTTAGTCTTTACTGTTATTGCATCCAGCAAAATCTGGACAACGTTTCTTCAACAATCACTACAATCAACTAGTAACATGATTATAGCACGTTACTATATACCTGGTTTTCGGAAATATCGTGAATTAGTCTTCATCCCCGCACACTGCAATCAGATAAAGTAATCATGACTTGATTTGATTTAGAATGAATACACTAATCTTGATTACGGATTTAAATGAATCTGATTTCAATGTCGCGTCAATGGGGATGGTTTAAAAAAATTTGGAACGATAACCAATTATCTGATGGGAAGAAAAAGAGTTCAAATTGCCCTAATAAAGGTTGCCGGAAGTATTGATCAGTTGATTACAGATGCGTAACGTACACATTAACATAATTGTCCAAATATCAAAATCTGGCTTGGCAAGGGTCAGAGGAAACTCGGTCTACGTATACATGTACAGAAAACATGATGCTTTCGAAAGACGCAACAGTTTGACATCATAATGAGACGTTTTCTACATGGGAACTGATTGCGGAGACGATGTATGATCACTAGAGATAATATATGATAGATCTTACAGCCATTAATACAATATACCATATTTCATCAGATCGATTATTGCTACTAGCCTTCCTATGTCGCTTATATCATTGTTTATAGCTCAATGAGCATGCGCGGGACATTTCGAGTCTACTACACACGTATGGAAGGTTACCATAGTAGATTAAGCACCTAGGTGTGGATAAAATGTGGATACAGTATTCTACCTGGTATTAGTTGCACCAAAATATAGCCATTTTGTTGTAAATAATTATATTGCTTACCTACGTTTATTGTATTATGATGATTTAAGGTTTGCATAAATATTTCCTAAATTGTTCATAATTTTACACTTATTCCAAACAACTTAAAAGTTCCACAACTTAGCTAAATTCTAAGCATAAAACATTTCAGGCCTGAGATTTTTCGATTCTTAATCGAACAACCCGATTCAAAAGCGATGAGACCACTAAATTCCTTTTGCAAGAAGATGTAATCCACCCAGCTTTTCCTTGTCGGTAATAACCTAACTAACCTAAGAATCATAATCCGAATGAAGAGTTAAATTGAAGATAACCCAGCTATCCCTCGATTACGAATCCAAATGAAGAGTTAAAATGGAGATAACCCAGCTATCCCTCGATTACGAATCCGAATGAATAGTTAAAATGAAGATAACCCAGCTATCCCTCGATTACGAATCCGAATGAATGCTTTATATAAAGATAACGCCATCAAGATTAAGATTATATAACGGTCAACTTTTATAACACAGGTGATAATTTTTAGTTTAGTAAAAACACAGCGAAACTCCGTCATTTATGGTTTATTGATTTATCGGATATATCATAATCTACGCAGTAGGGGAAGGCCTTTTCATATAGGTGTGAGGCTGTAGCGGTCGTCAAATAATTCGAACCATTATTGTGCGGTGACGGTGGAACAGTAAGGGCCGAAAGGATAATAATCAAAGTATGTATGTATGTATGTATGTATGTATGTATGTATGTATGTATGTATGTATGTATGTATGTATGTATGTATGTATGTATGTATGTATGTATGGATGCATGCATGCATGCATGCATGGATGGATGGATGGATGGATGGATGCGTGTGTGTGTTTTGAGTGTGTATGTGCATGCTGGTAACTTAGATGTGCAGTACAATTGCTGTAGTCTATTTATAAAAAAGCCCATCAAATAGTAATAGTAGTAATAATAGCAATAATAGCAATAGTAGTTATAATACTAATGGTAAGTATAATAGTAATATTAGTAGTAATATTAATAATAGTAGTAATAGTAGTTATAAGAGTAATAGTAATAATAATATAAATACTAGTAATAATATTAATAATAGTAATAATAGTAATAATAGTAATGATAGTAATAATAGTAATAACATATTAGTAATGATAGTAATACTAGTATTAAACATAATGGTTCAGACCGGTAGTAATACGATGCAACAACAGTACAGTAGTAATTGTATTACTAGGAATAAAAGTATGGTAGTTGAAGTAGTGGTAGTAGTAATAAAATCGTCTGATCATTCAATGCTTTATTTTCAAACGTTAAATTTAAATAAATAAATACATACATACATAAAAAGATGCATACATACATACATACATACATACATACATACATACATACATACATACATACATACATACATATATACATACATACATGTATACATGCATACATACGGATGCATGCACGCATGCACGCTTGCACAAACATATATACACACACGTACGTACGCACGCACGCAGACACACCCACACAAACACACATATACATACATACATATATGCATGCATGCATGCATACATACATACATACATACATACATACATACATACATACATACATACATACATACATACATACATACATACATACATACATGCATACATACATAGATACATACATACATGCATAAATACATAGAAACATACATATATGCAATCATGCAATCATACAATCATACATACAATCATACACATACATACATACATGCACGCACGCACGCACGCACGCACTCGCACACACACACGTGCATACATACATACATACATACATACATACATACATACATACATACATACATACATACATACATACATACACAGCTCACTCAAATTAGCATGTTACGAAACGAGATCAGAGTCATCATTTCTTTCACAGCTCGGAAAATGCAATAAACTATGCGAAATAACCACTTCTGCCCCGGCCAGGTACCCCGGGATGTCGCCCAAGGCTGACACAGCTTCTTACACCAGCAGACGCAAACGTACACAGCACTTTAAATGCAGAAATATTGAAACGAGTCAAATAATCTCTTCTTTTAATTCCATTTATCACCAAGACTTTCAACTTACATAACACTACCCACCCCCAAGATTGCCAATTTAACTAATAGAGAAAACATTCTCCTATTTATCCGCATACAAAGTACTTATAATTGGAACATACTAAGTTGGCATCAAGTCACACAGATACCTACAGTTGGTAATAGTTTCCCCTGAACATCAGTGAAAACCAGCAAGTAAAAGATCCCCAATATCATTGATCACGTTTAAATTGCCTGCTGCTGTTTCCTGTGTTTGTCAAACGAGCTTATTAATAGGATGTAGATGTTTGAATCATAAAGAGTATATTCTCGTTCAAACCCTGAAATATTGTATCCACTGGTATTGTCGGAGCACATGCACACACCCATAGCTTGAAGGAAAGCAAATGTTAATTTGCCAGAGCCAAATGGTAAGCACTATACTTCTCTCTCTCTCTCTCTCTCTCTCTCTCTCTCTCTCTCTCTCTCTCTCTCTCTCTCTCTCTCTCTCTCTCTCTCTCTCTCTCTCTCTCTCGTTTCGACGTAAGTTGGAGTAGTAATATGGGGCACTATAGCGACAATGGGAAATCCAGTCAAAAAGGTCGTAGGACACTATAGCGACAAGATTTATAACGACAATGAAAATCCCAGTCAAAGAGATCGTGGGACACTATAGCGACAAAGGTCGTGTTGCGCTATAGCGACAAGGGGAAATTTAACATGGTGGGTATGTATAGCGACACAGGGAATTGCACATGGGGAATATTATTTGTATCTGTATTTGGGACTATCTAGCGACAAGGGAAATGGAGGCAAAGAAAGCAAATATCTTTTCGAGGTATATGAGTGGCCCGTTATGTGTAATGTTAACATTATATTGTTAACACAGAGGACATCTCACAGATCTTCTTCTCTTCCTAAAACTTCTCCTCACTGCTGGGCCATAGAATAGAACTCTCTTTGAACTACCTTGCCTCTCCACCTATATCCTTCTCTTCCAAAAGGCTATCTCAGTCATATGAGTGATAGGCCACGATGATCTGACATATGTCAGTACGAAATAGCATGGTAGAACAAGGGTAGAAGATTGTACGTTGGTCCACATCTTGTGATGAGAACGGGTGATGCGAATGCCGTGTACTGCGGTTATTTATAGGGTAAGTGCGGATCGAAACGGATTGAGCTTATTCACCAATCCAAACGCGCGTTACAAAAGTCAATCACAGTCGTCCAATCGGAAGAAAGCAGTCTGTGACGTCTCCTTCCATATATAGAGGTACCAGCGACTGTGCGCAGTCAATCGATGCGACAGAGCTGTCAATCATGTCGGACACTAAGAAGACGATGAATTGGGGTGAGCCAGTAGTGGAGACAGCAAGTAACGGTACAGCAGTGACTATCAAAGTCATGACAAATCACCATCCAGAAGAAATTGATTTTAACTGGGATATTGTGTATTTTCTAACTTCACAAGAAATTGTTCCGGAACCTTCGTTACATTCTGCTTCCTCTTATTTACACGTCGATGATTTTAAGCAGAGACCAACAGAAGAATTGGGTCGATATTTACAACAACAGAAAGTAGAAAAACAAGCTTTTCTTATTCAATAGCGGGAAGAAGAAGAAGCATGAAGGAAACACCAGGAAGAAACAGTAGCAGCAACAGAGAAGAAAGAAGACCAAGAACAGAAAGAGAATAGTGAAAATCAAACAGTCACGACGGTACTTTTAGATATTTTAGCAAAGTTAAGGAGTCTGAAACAAATGTATCAGACTTCTTTATCACGACCGAAGAGCTAAACAACCCAATCTATCTGTGACTACGTCTACCATCTTTTGTGATTTCTACCAAATCATTGACAGGAACCACCAGTCCAGAAATAGGCCTTGGGCGTGGCAAAGGCTTAAGACAGCTAAAGATGGTTACGTCACGTTTCTGAGTTTGTTTTGTTTTAAACAAACAAAACACCAACGGTCCTTTTCAGGGCCACTCAAATCTTTCGAAAAGAAATACTATTTCAATTGCCTAATTCAATGAAAACTCAAAAGTCCTTTGTTTTCTTTTTCTTTTTTAAATCCATGATGTACGTGTTAGTGTAGGCGTGTGTGAGTGTTAGCAGCAGAGGGGGCGAATCAGACAACATTTTTAAACAAGTTTTCACTGAAATCAGGCTTATAACAATGAAATCAGACAAAAAAATCAATGATCAGGCAAAAAAAATCAATGATCAGGCAAAAAATAATAATGAAAAATCAATGAAATCAGGCAAAAAATAATAATGAAAAATCAATGAAATCAATGAAATCAAAAAAATGACTAAGCCTCCATTCGATTTTCAACCGAATATTTGATCCAGTCCTTAACACCAAAATCACTACGACTTTACAAACAGACTTATTTGTAAAACTTCACCTTGTAAATCAATCAGATTATTGGACTGGTCAGTGAGTTTGAAATTGATTCTCGTTAATGAATCATTATGACACCGCATATAGACTGGATTCACCGGAGACTCAATGATTAAAAATCCTGGAGGAACTGTTGGTGCAAATGAATACAAAATATACCCCTGCTGAGCTTGATTTGATCGTTCTAGATTTATTTGATAGCTTCCCTCAATAACATCGCATACTAAATTGAGCGCAATCACTGAGGATATATTCACGTTGAACGGAGCGATATGTCTGAGGCCACCGTCTGGGTCATTATTATGTTTGAGGATTTTTATTTCTGGTGATGCTGTTTTTCTCCATGCATCCTGAATTATTTTAAAACCAACATCGATGGCATCACTGAGAAGTTTTTTTAGTTCTGGTACGTTATATTGTGGTAGTTTGAATATCGGAATATCTTTGACGGGGATTTTATATTTATCAGCAAATAAATCTCTTGTTTTAGGACTACTGTCACCTAATACCTCTTGAATAATTTGTGAATGAAATGTTTCCATGTCACTGATGATTTTGTTACATGTTTCTAGGACGCTGATAAATTCATCTCGGGTGAGAGAGCCGGATTTAAGGGATATTAACAACAGTGAAAAATCATTATTCATTGCTGTGAAATTTTCGGGAACATTGAAGTTAGGTCTATGAAATTCGTCTCCACTTGGATGTATTATACCGATTGCGAAAAATTTCGGTTTGTCATAGTCGCTATAACTCTTTATTGGATTATCAGATTTTATCCTGTCGGTGATATAATCAGTTTTTTGTGGTTCAGGTGGTAAATTAACGGGTTCTCGTTGAGGTGGTAATTCAGGCCATCCTAGTACGGTTCTTATTGAGCTTTGATAGATATCTACGACGTATCCTTCTGTGCTTATCTCAATGACAGATGATAGTGTTGGCTCATGAACTGTTATAGCGATTTTTGACTCTTTTCCAGTAATCGATTTTATTCTACGTTGCAATTCAGCATTGATTTGTTTAATTTGGTATGATCCGGTTGGTATGGAAACAACGTTCCAGTCTAGAGTCCCGTCTGGTTTATTCTTATTTGCAAATACCAGTGAATTATTCGGTTGTTGACCATCAAATGATTTTGATCTGATATTAGGCCAACTGTGATACACTCGTAGTTTTGCTAGCGCTATCTCCTTCACGGGGACTGGGCTAGGGAAATTCACACTGAATTCAGGATTCGTCGATGTTATTGATATCATGCTTGTTTGTACTGGGTTCGTGTTCTCCACTATTCGTTGAAGTAATTCCATCGGTGTTGTCATCGTTGCTATACTCATGCTGTCGCTCTAATTTTGACATCGCGGAATCGTGAATACTGACCATCACTGAGAACTCAGTATCTGATATCGTTGAGGTTATTGAGATCATTCTGGTTTTTGGGTTCGTGTTTTCTAATTCCATCGGTGTTGTCATCGTTGCTATACTGTTGTTGTCGCTCTAATTTTGATATCGCGGAATCATAAATACCGACCATCGCTGAGAACTCACTATCTGATATAATTGTATCATCGAGTGATGACGATATCATTGAGTATAATTGCGAGTATGCGGTTGATACAACATGAAATTGAATTAAGTAATCTTGCAGTTTACTCTGGCTGCATGATGATATTTTTTTTGTGATCCCGGTTGATATACCCGCGATTGTAGCCACCGCAGAAATGCAAATTGGAACTACGACCGGGGCAATCATTGTAACCGATGCAAGTATTATTCCGGCGCCAGCGAGAACGCTTGACACCGAGTACATAGTAATATCAATCGCGGTGATTCTTCGTCGGTATTTTTTTATTTTTATTTGATACTCCTCGGCGAGGGTTTTGAGTCTAGTTTGAAATTCTCTGACCTGATCATAGCGACAATGCGTTGATGAAATCATTTTATTTTAAAAACGCTAGCGTTTTCAATTGTGAAATACTTTCAATTTAGTTATTTACTTAAATCCGCTACGAATTCCACATACCATGTTGTTGAAACCCTAACCAAATTTTTATCAGAAGATGTTATCGTGAACTTTTCAGTTGTGTCCTTGTCAATGATCGCTGAAATCGTATTGTTGACCCCGGATGAACTCGACGATGAAATATTAAATTGAGTCGTTGTCACTAGTGTTAATCGATAAATACCTTTAACGGTTGCAGTGATATCTAATTTGTTGTTTGTAGGTGTCCACGCAAATGATCCGTGTTGGATCGTGTATACTACGTTATTAGTTTTCTCATGAGGAATCTTTGCTTTTTCAATGATTGTTATCAACCTCGGAAAATCAGTTTTGATGGCTTCGATGAAGTTTTTCGTCTCATCGATGGATTTTTTAATATCAGGGAGTTTTAGTTCAATTTTATCGAATGTAGTTCCAATAAATTTATCAATGATATTTCTACGAAATGAGGTAAACTGTTTTATGTGTTCTTCGGTTTTAGATTGAAGTGTTGCTAGTTCCAACGCAGAATCGTTGAGAGTTTTTAATCTATCTGTAATCGTCGAAAAAAGTACACCCGGTTTGAGTTTACCCTGATCGGAAAATAACGCGATAGTATCCTCGATTGCGTTTCGTTGTTTAACTAAAATATCATCCAACGACACATTACTGGTTTTCAATTTACCCTGACGATCTTGAAATACAACTATCTCATTAGGATCAACATTTACTAAATTCAACGTCTCAGCGATTTCATCTTTAATTTTTTTTTATATCACCGGTTGCAGTGTCATCGGGTTTGGGTTTCAAAGATCTCCCCCAAATATCGATCATGATATTTTATACACCTCTCTCTAAAATCTTTGTTGACGACTTCGTCGTTGCCAGCGACTACTAGTGTAGTCATTTACGACAGTGTGTGGTGGTTTTCTAGATGCTGAAATAGCATCAAGGACATTTAATACTTCGCTGCCGCATATTGGTGGGTCATTGATTTGTTGTGTTGGTAGCGTAGAATACCAAGTCTTCAATGAAATTTTTTTTTATGTAACGCATAAACTCTTTTGGCGGGGCTAATCCATATGAATCAAAATAGACAATCCCACGTGGATCAATAGCGTATGCAACCCAGTGAGTACCAGGTCCGGTGCTGTTATCGAGATTAATAATACCTGTTTCAGTTTTGTTTGGTTGATGTGGTAATTGATCTTTCATAAAAACACCTCTGAAATTTTTAATCGCTAGTTTTTTAGCAGCATCCATTAAATCAAAATTGGACATGGGAACCATAGGTTCCTCAGTCAAGGACTCTACAACCAAAGGATCCTCAATTAATAAACCGTTCCTGGTATTCTCAGACCCCTTCCGCTGTACCATGAATACGGGGTTCCTGGTAGATTCAGGCCTTTTCCGTTGTACCACGAATACGGGGTTCCTGGTAGTCTTAGACCCTTTCCCTTTTTTTTATATCCTTGTCCAGTTGCCTTTTTTAGTGCCATTCCTGCTGCAGTACCAACGGCTCCTAACGCCGCTGCTTTAGTCACTGCTGGGGCTGCTGCTGCAATTAATGCTGGTATTGCAGCTAACAATGGAAATATACCACCCGTTTTCATCATATTTTTGATAGCAGCCGCAGAAAGAGTAATCTGGACACCTTTTTTTGCTACAAGTGCATCATTGAAATGTTTTATTTGACGAGTTGTCAGCGATAATTTATTCGCCCCGCCAGTCATTTGATTGGGTTTCAAAGTGATTGTGGTTCCGCATTTTTTAGCCGATTCTGATTGCAATTTTTTGATTTGACCAGGAGTTAACGCAACACTAATAACACTATATGACATTATACATAATAGATTGATTCTAAATCGAGAAAATCAATCAAAGATTTTCTACTGGGGCATCTACCACTCTCATTCTTCCTCCAACACCTTCAAGTAGCATTGATTTATCACTGAGAATGACAGCAACCGCTCTATAATTAGCAATAGCACCACGAAGCACATTAGCTCTAAAATGTATATCAACAACAGATTGTCTTGTTAAATCAAGATGTTCCAGCGAAAAGTAATAGATCGGATACAGATTTTTAAACTCGTATTGTGATATTTGCAGACCGGTATCCACATTTTGATCGCGTGCCATAAATGACAACAATCTATGATACACGCGTGCAATATGATTTTCACCGTAATTAAGTTGTATATCCTCGGATGGTTCCTGCTGGCCGTTTATTCTCAGTGAGACGTCTTTAATACCTAATTGATCAAATATCATATGGCTGGAGAGTTGATTGCCAACTCGTGTGGTATCCTGTAACGCAATAAATATATGACGTGGTGCAGCAGTGTCCTGTTTTGATGCTAGGTTCCATGTAAACACATTATTAACATTTGATTGTTTCACATCTGTACTCATGGTTAGCCAAGTTAACAACGACTTTCCTCCTTGGTCCATAAATGATAGTAATCGTTCTTCTGCGGTGATTGCTGGAATCAACACTGGCATCCACAATGATATTTTTGTTAAAATGACTTTACCGGCATCAGCATTGGGATTTGCATTGTCTGCTGGAATCCTCCAAATTGCGTCGTTATCATCACCCTTTCGTACAAGCGATACTGTATGCTTCGCCCCGTAGATAACTTTTCGGACGTTTCTACAGAATCCAAATATGTGATGCAATGGAATCGCGCATGAAAATGATTTACGAGCCCCTTGCAACATTGAAATACGTGTTGCAGCCCCTAGATTGAAATTAACATCGTTGTTTATAATCATATCTTCGGCATCAATATTAGCAGTGCCAGCATTATTCTTTGGTCGTCTTATGATAAATTGATTTCCTCCAGCGGTATTTTTAACATCTTTTGCAAACATCATAGAAGGCCCTGCCGATCTTGTATAATCATCGGAATATGTCGCTAACCCGATTATTGTTGTAGCCACATCAACATCGCGATCTATCGACTCGATTTCTTTTCCATCAATGAGATATTTTGCACTCTCAAATAACGCCATAATACCATTATTGACAAAACCGACTTGAGTACCAGCTGGATACGGTGCTTGTACAGCAGGAGTATCAGCAGTTGTTACAATTTCTCCTTCGATTTCGATAAACGCCTCAGCGGGTAGAAAGTATTTACTGGTATCATGGACTTGAAGATCAATTCTTGCTCGACTATTTGAGTCTATGGCATGATAGGCGTAATATTGATAATCGCATACAGAATCATCCTTGACAACTGGGGCGTCTATATCAAATGCTGGATCACGTGACTGTTTGAACATTTTATTGTATTTATCAGAGTCTAAATCGCGATTTTCATCGTGAAAAATGTTAGCGTTTTCGTCGTGGTTTTTTAAAACCACTTCCTGCTATCATATTTGGGTCGGGGGTTAAAGCCATCGACGCTAATTTTTCATCTACTGCGTTATTTATTATTTTACTAACACTTGCAGACATTTCTGCTGTAGATGGCAATGGAACCGGTTTCTTTTTTCGTCTCACTAATGATGTTATTTTATTCTTCGCGGCTGAAAACGCTTTTCCGGCCAGATCTCCAACAGCACCAATACCCTTATCACGAATAACATCAATGGCTTTCATTGATAATTGTTTAGCTAACGGCATCACTTTTGGGGCCATTCTTGAAAAGAATCCTTAAATGGTATTGCCTAAACCATCTCCATAGTATGCTTTATAAACCGGAAATCGTGAATTAACTACATAGACGGGGATTGGTTTATCATGATTGTAGTGTATGATCATTATTATAAAAACATTAGTGTTTTCAATTGTTATTCAATCGCTGTGATACCCATTTGCTAACTCGTCAATGAAATCTCGATATGTTTTGATATCCATGATACCACCTTGAAAAAACCGCCTGCAGATATCAGCTGCTTCATTAATTATTTCAGGTGAGTTATTTCCAGCTCTGAACCCTCCTACAAGAACTTCTAATCGTGATATATCACTGAGAACACTATCAGGACATGAAATCCTTGGATTTTCACTCGAATATCCTTTTCCGCTTGTTTCCTCAGTTGTACCAGTTGCGCCCTCACTATCATCAAGTAATTGCTTTTGTCGGCCTCGACTTTGTTTTTCTCGTTCTTGTTGTTTTTGTATACCATAACTATCAACTTTAAAAGATCTATACTCAACTGTATCCTTTTTTCAAATTACCAGTAATCCCCTTATTCGTTTTATACAACCAATTAACCCATTCATCTCGGCTTATTCTACTGTTTTTATACTCGTCTTTTAAAAAGTCCTTTCTAGAATGAAAGCTTTTGGTGGCAAAATCACCAAATGTTGAATAATCGTTGATTTTTATTAATTCAGGTTGTTTGATTTTTGTTATAGCTTCTTCGGTGAGTTTGTCTATAAAGCAAACACCTCTTGGGGTGACGACATCAACAGGTTGTGGATCAGGCGCAGAATGATCAATATCAGCTAATCGTTCATACTCGCGCTTTTTATATCACTGGATAACTGTTGTATCCCTGCGCGTGTTTGTCCGGTCTCTGCTGCTATCTTTTCAAGCGTATCAAGCAGCGGCGCCTTCTTTACTCGTTCTCGCTCAGGAATATCTCCGTATATCGCTGCTTCAGTTAACTTTTTCACATCTTTGGTCGCACTTGTTATCGGAGTAAACAGTTGTTCACTTGACACAGAAAAGTCAGTCTGCGCTTGTTGTCGTTGTTGCAGTTTATTCCTGACAGAATCCCGAATTGGTATAAATCTCTTGATTGCATATAATCGTTCACGAGCCAATCGGGTCGTTAATGCTTCATTGACCATTATTTGAAATCGCAAACCATTTTTCAATTGCAAAACACTTTCCCACTTTTTTGACATGTCAGATGATTTTTAACACAGTCAAGGAAATGTTTTTTGATTGTTTTAACGGCTCTATCAGTGATGTGGAAAGTGTGGAAATTCTATATAAAATAATTAATATCACATTTTCCACATTTCTATTTTGACATGTCGGATGATTTTTAACACAGTCATGGAAGTGTTATTTTATTGTTTTAACAGCTTCTATCAGTGGTGGAAAGTGTGGAAATTCTATATAAAATAATTAATATCACACTTTCCACATTTCTATTTTGACATGTCAGATGATTTTTAACACAGTCAAGGAAGTGTTTTTTGATTGTTTTAACAGCTTCTATCAGTGATGAAGGAAGTCACATAATTGTATATAAAAAAATTAATACTGTGACTTCCTTCATTCTTTTTTTGATCAATCTGACACATCGTCCATCGATTTTTGACACCCTTGAGGGTCGGCTAAAAAAAAAATGATATGGTCGGGCAATCAAAAAATGATAAATGATCGGGCAATCAATGGTTAAGCAATCAATGGTCGGGCAATCAATGGTCGGGCAATCAATTTTCTTGAATTAATGCTCGTAGGTTTCTAATTTTAGAGTTGACTTCTTTTTTCAATTCGTATTCGTTACCTAATTCCTTTCGTATTCGTTCTACGATAGTATACAACGGAACGAACACACTGATGTCACTGGAAAATGAAAGAGAGTCTCTAATAGAATTCTGAATTCTTTTGATGAGTGCATATTTCTTGGGTAGCATATATTTATTGTTGTTAACTCCGTATTCTATATCCTGAAAATCAGACATAATTTGATCAGGATTTAACCCATCTGATAGTTTGATATCCTGATTTTTCAATTTTGCTATTTCAACTATGATGCTATTCATGTTTTCAGAATTCATTATTCTATAACAATGACATATCTCTAATTGAAAAATATGACGCATTAGACATAACTAAATTGAACTTTTGTTCCGTCCTTTTTGAAATGGCAGATCGATAAACCCCTTCTGCAACTTTTCGTACTGAGGCTCTACAAATATCGAAAAATTTACCGGCTTCATATATCGATTTAAATATTTTCTCTTCGTTAGTTGTTGTATTCAAAGATTTTACTGGTCTCGCTTTATTTGAACAAGTGCCAGTCTTTCCTCGTTTGGAATTCTCACTCTGTGTGATAGCTTGAAGATTTGATAAAAAATTGTTCCTTGGATTAGAATCAATGTGATCGATAACAAAACCACCATTGATCAATCCATTAAAACATTCAAATACGAAACGATGATTGTAATATTTCTTCTTTCCAGCACCAAACACCAAATACCCTTGATTAGTCACAACACCAACTGGTTTCTTCAGTCTACGATTTCTGATAGTACCATCACTGGATGTTTCATAATTTGTAATCAGAGGGTGTGGTCTGAATTCTTGGTTCATTCGTATACATAATACTATTGTTTGTCTAATTCATTGTTTGGTTCAATAATGAATCTTTCAATATAGTCTTGAGGGGTTCTTATGATTTTGTCAAGGACGTTGTCAGGGTCAGAGACTTTTTCAGGGTCAAAATTTCTGATTGATTGTCCATTTTTTATTCTTTTATCATAATAACGCTTCAATTCCCTGTATCGCTTACCACCGCAATTCAGACATAATCGTGATTTTCCCCTGACCCCAACCCCACATCGAATACAAGGTAACGGACCAAGGCTTCCACGACGAAAGCTTTGCATATGATATCCACAGAACTCATTTCTGCATGATTTGTTACACGGGATTACTCATCCAATCATAAGCCATTTGCAGTGATTCATTATACATAAATCTTTCATTTAAATGCTTGTTTTAATTATAGCATGATGGAGTTCAAGAGATTGACTTCGAAAAATGCAAAATTCAATGCTGATAGAGAGTTTAAGAGATTTTTGAAAATTAATCCTAAATTTAATATCGATAAACCCAAAAAACGTCCAATAGACGGAAACATGAGATTATTGAAAATTAATCTCGATAGACCCAAACGTCCAAAACGTCCAAGAGACGGAAACATGAAAGAGTTTAAGAGATTATTGAAAATTAATCCTAAATTTAATCGCGATAGACCCAAAAAACGTAACAAACGTCCAAGAGACGGAAACATGAAAGAGTTTAAGAGATTATTGAAAATTAATCCTAAATTTATTCGCGATAGACCCCAAAAACGTGAGTAGACAGAAACATGAGGGAGTTTAAGAGATTATTGAAAATTAATCCTAAATTTAATCGCGATAGACCCAAAAAACGTAACAAGAGATCACCTTGGAAAGATGCTCAATTCAATCTTGATATAGTTTCTAATACACCCAAGAATAAAATTCTTGATAAACCCATCAGAGACTGTTTTAATGAATTCAAGCGTGATGGAGCATGTTATTGTTGGTCAACATTACGAATTGATGGTGTTGTTGACGCTACCATGAATGATGAAAAAGCAGCAGTGATCATTTCACGTGTTGGGGAAAAAAGTCATTTTTTCCGAATCAAATTCATTATCCGTGAGGATGGAAAATGGATTATTAGGGATAAATTTGAACCCATTCTCAGGGGCAAAAAAACTATCACAGTGAATCAGGATTCAAAACCAGGAATTTTGACCGGAATTGATAAACCCTACTACGAAAGATCTTACCCTGTAACAGCAGTTGTTTACGGGATATATCCACTCAATGAAAAACCTGATATTTCAAAACTAGCACCAATGAAATATTCGACAGGGCTCAATTGTGTAGCGGAACGAAAAATGGAACACTTCACAAATGCGTCCAGGGGAAATAAACTGACTGATCTAAGACGAAAAAAAATAACCGAGTGGGAATTAACGGTAAAAGAGAATGGGGCAACAATTCAGGATATAATTAAATTAGAAAAATCATTAAGATTTCCAATATCGGTAAGGACAATCACCGGAGAAGTATTATACGAATCGAAATATAAATCACAGGGGGCTCCAATTGAAATTATTGATCATAACGAACACGCGTGGTCATCTGCAGTAACAATATTCCCACGGGATAGAACCGTAAAATATATTTTCCCAACAGGGTTGGGACCTGAAGAGTTTTTTTCAGAGCAGAAATTATTTGATGCTATTTACCATTTGAGTAAAAACGATCCCGTGTCAATGTGGCTATTTCATAGTACTTCAGACGAGGAATGTAGATTTGATCAGTTTGTAAGGCCCAACGGAGAATTGTACCGTACTGAAGAACTGCATAATAAAATGAAACAACTAGCTAGTGAGTTTTCTGGGGACGGGGAAGACAACGATCAATTATTAGCAAATTGTTTTACACTACCATCAATTGCAGCACATTTTGCTAGAAAGAAAAACGCGTGGAAACCAACACGAAGTGAGTTTTTATCAGATGTCAAATTGTCCTGTCTTGAATACAGCCATGGAGGGTTATGGAATACAAAATACACCGCTGATACCGTTATTTCAGTTGATATGATTGCGTGTTATCCAGGAAGTTTTCTTGGGTATGGAGAATGCGAGAAATATTTTAAACGATTTGGACACCCCACACACGAAATGACCCGTGTTGCTATTAATGGACCACTGCCACATTTTGATTTAACAGGATTCGCTTGTGTAGTATCATTTGAATTAGCTACAGGGTTACATCCGTGTAGTTATCTTTGGATTGGTAAACACATGTCTGAAAAACACTGGATGCCAATAGTGTTATTACGATATATGCTTCATTGTAAGATGTTAAAATCATTAAATGTCAGTGAAGCAATTATATCCTATCGAGCACAGAAATCAGTCTGGTTACCACAACCTGATCTAGAAAAAATAATTAGCGAAGAGCGAAAACTGTTTCCTGATTTTAATGAACAACAAATCATGGATTGATCCAAACAGTTATTTGAAATCAGAAACAATGAAGCAAAAAATTTTGGACGAAGAATAATCGGTAAATTTACCCAAGGTGGCAAATACGACAATACGAGATATTCTTCACGATTGATTATAGACCATGCTGAATACGATTTTGTAATCGCGGATTTAACGAATAAAGGCCTATATGTCAATCGTAAGGACGCATTTATGTCCGATGGAACCAAATTGGGTACAATTGTTACTTACAATGATGGATACAATCCGCAGTACACACATTTGAGAGCTTCTATGCTCGGTTATGCTTCTATTATTCTGTTTTCAATGATCAATAAATTTCCTACCACCGCAGTTAGAGTTGCCACTGATTCATTTTACATAAATAGCAAAATGGCTGATTTCAAGGCTACTGGCAACGAGAATTGGGGGTCATGGAGAATTAAGAAAGAAATGATTCATGATTATATTCAATCAGTTACCATTGAAAATAATTATTTAGAAAGCAATCAGTGTTCAGAATTTTCTAATGCGCCACCGATTTCTGATCCAATATGCCTGTATAAAACAGTTTATTTAAACGGCTGTGGTGGGTAAGGAAAAACAACCCGGGCAATTGAGTTATTTCGTGTTTCCAATCCAAACATGATTGTACTAACACCGACTCACAGACTTGCAAGAGAAATGATACAGAGAGGGGTAAATGCCTGCACTTATCACAGCTTTTTCCGATGGAAGGGAGATAAATGGACTCCTGATCGTATGGGAGAGAAATTTATTCCTGAAATCATCATTTGGGATGAAATAGACACAGTGTCAGAAGATGTATTAAAAATATTTCTTGAGTGATTGTTATTGAAAAATACAAAAATCGTCATGTGCGGTGATCACGGCCAACCACCACCATTTGTCGGTGCACCCCACCCCCATGAATGGCTAAAAGGTTTTGTAGACTATTATGAAGAAATTGATACCGATCATAGATCACTTGATAATGAATTAAAAGAATTTAAGAAACTAATTAGATTACAACCGGATAGAATCCAGTGTGAAATATCCCGTGAAATAATTTCGGAAACTCCAATGAATGATTTCTGGGAAATGTGGAGACCAAACGATTTGATCATTGCAAGTAGAAAAATAGTCAGGGACACACTTCAGATGAAATTATTTGAATTGCATAAACAAAAATTTGCAACGCTTCCAGTGCCTCTGTGTTATAGGCCATCGGATACACGAAAACAGAACATTGAAGTTGATATTCCAGGACAGAATGAAAAACAAATTCTGGTATTAAATGATATTGTGCTGGTTGATATCAATGTCGTTGAAGATGCATTGCGTGCTAATAAATCCCCATGGACGTTAAGTTATGCAGCAACAATACACTCTTCACAGGGATTGACTATATCAGATACAATTGTTTGGATGGTAAATAATCGCATAGAATGGTCGAATTTAGTCTATCTTTCAGTATCCAGAGTACGAAAAATAAATCAACTTCGAAGAATTGTCCTCGATGATGAAATCATTGGCGATGATAATGACACCACAATAGATGATATTATTGATAAAAAACTCTCCGGTTACAAACAACAGGACAAAAAAAAACAACGAGAATTTGATATTGATGCTGGATTAATAATCACTTTGAAGAAACAACAGAATAATCACTGCGCAAGTTGCAATTGTATAATGCGTTGGCAGTATTCGGATAAAGATACTCGCCAATTTACCGTTGACAGAAAAAATAACAATCTCGGTCATGTCAGAAATAATGTGATGTTGACTTGTCTTGAGTGCAATAGACGCAAGGGTGCTAGTTAAGACCATGCGGTGGCAATTGAGTATCGTCAGGAATTACTTTTAATTGTTCGCGTGTAAAACCCCGCTGAGGGGCAGTTGAATCCAGTATATAGACTGGAGGTCTACCAGTTGATCGTGTTATACTAGATATCTTGTGTGCAGTAACACTCCAAATAGGATCAGTAGCCCTTTTTCTACCCCCTTCAAGCTCTTCTGGTTTATATAAATACCTCACAATGACATTACTACCAAGAATTGGTTCTTCGAAATCTTTTTGTGGTTTTTCAGGTATTGACTTCTTTTTAATCGCATTGATAGGTTTCATGTTGATTGTTCTAGTAATCTCGTTATTCAGTGCAGTAATCACAGCTGGTAATCTTTTAACCCATTCACGGGATCGCTTTTCTTGAATGAATTCTTTTGCGTATTGATATCCAAATAACCGCTCAGCAAGGGTTTTATTAAACCGTTCTACAATTGCCTGATCACGATGCAGTGCAGTATGCCCCCGTCTGATAGTGACATTGTGATATTTCATCGTTGTTAAAACAGCACCCTGAAATTCCTTGCCAGGATCAACTTGTAATAGATTTGGCCAGTGCAAAGGCCCCCTTCGATAAATCCTTTCAAATGCAGAAGCTACTTCAGTAGCCGATTTTGTTTTTAACGGTTCTGCTTCTTTGTATCGACTTGCAATATCAACTACGGTTAATGCGTACTTGTAACCATGGTCATGTGGCAAAAATAATAGATCAGACTGATGAACTTCATTGGGTCCGGTCACATCAAAATGCGAGACATTAATTTGTTTAGGCGGTGGTAGATAAATTTGCCATAGTGCCTGTTTGGATAACCAATCCGCCGCAGTAGTTTTTTTTTCACTTTTGCAGCGCTAGCGAGTTTATGGATTGCTGATTTACCCCTCCAGTATCCTCTTGTGGAATAATAAATAGATTCCATGTTGTTATTAATTACCAGCACCTAACATCAATTTACTTTTCATAGCCGATTTTATCAAAAATGAAGCCAATTTTTCTTTGAAGGATTTATCAGGAATAGCATTTAACGCATAAATTAATTTCACATCTGCTAGATGCCTGTGTTGCAGATTACTGCTTTTATAAGCAACATCATGAACGTGACAGGCCTTATCAATAGCGTTTATTGGTTCTTCACCGGGTCGGGGCTGATTTTGATCATTGAGTCTGATATCAAGTCTGGTTCCCGGTCCACAAGTTTCTGACATGACCGAGACTGTTATTTTTTCTGTCTACGGTAAATTGGCGAGGATCCTTATCCGAATACTGCCAACGCATTATACAATTGCAACTTGCGCAGTGATTATTCTGTTGTTGTTTCAGCGTGATTATTAATCCAGCATCAATGTCAAATTCTCGTTGTTTTTTTTTGTCTTGTTGTTTGTAACCGGATAATTTTTTATCAATAATTTTAACATCAATATCATCCATTGTTGTGTCATTATCATCGAAAACAATTCTTCGAAGTTGATTTATTTTTCGTACTCTGGATACTGTGAGATAGACTAAATTTGACCATTCGATGCGATTATCTACCATCCAAACAATTGTATCCGATATGGTCAATCCCTGTGAAGAATGTATCGTCGCTGCGTATCCTAGCGTCCACGGGGATTTATTAGCACGCAATGCAACTTCAACGACGCTGATATCAACCAGCACAATATCATTTAATACAAGAATTTGTTTTTCACTCTGTCCTGGAATATCAACTTTGATATTCTGTTTTCGTGTATCCGAAGGCCTATAACACAACGGTACTGGAAGCGTTGCAAATTTTTCTTTATGCAATATAAATAACTTCATCTGAAGTGCGTCTCTGACAATTTTTCTACTTGCAATTATCAGATCGTTTGGTCTCCACGTTTTCCAAAAATCATTCATTGGAGTCTCTGAAATCACTTCACGCGCTATTTCACATTGGATTCTATCCGGTTGTAATCTAATTAGCGCTTTGAATTCTCGTAATCGTTCATCAATTGATCTATAATCAGTGTTAATTTCTTCATAATAGTCTACAAAACCCTTTAGCCATTCATTTGGGGATCCACCAACAAATGGTGGTAGTTGGCCGTGATCCCCGCACATGACGACTTTTGTGTTTTTGTTTAACAACCATTCAAGAAATGTTTGTAATACATCTAATGATACTGTGCATATTTCGTCCCAAATTATGATTTCAGGAATGAATTTATCACCCATACGCTCAGGAGTCCATTTGTCACCCTTCCATCGAAAGAAGCTGTGATAAGTACAGGCATTTACCCCTCGTTGTTTCATCTCTCTGGCGAGTCTGTGAGTCGGTGTTAACACAATCATGTATTTGAAATCCGTAGGGCTTTTCCCACGGAATAATTCGATTGCACGAGTTGTCTTTCCTGACCCACCACAACCGTTTAAATAAACTGTCTTGTATCTACAGATTGGATCAGAGACAGGTGGTGCATTAGAAAATTCTGATTGAATTTCAATACGGTTACAACAAAGATATTTATCATCCATGGCAACGTCTGCGGATTCGCAATACTCATATAGTGTTTCTTTTTTAAATCTCCAACACCCCCACGCTTCCTCGGGATCTGTGAATGCCGCTACAGCTGATTTGTATTTATTATGTATATACATCGAATCAGTGGCTACTCTAACTGCGGTATTAGGAAATCTATTTATCATCGAAAATAGATTAATACAAGCATAGGCTAGCATAGAACTTCTTAAGTGTGTGTACTGGGAATTATATCCATCACAGTAGGTAACAACCGTACCTAATTTTTCACCATTGGATAGAAAAGCATCCTTACGGGATACAAGTTTTCCCTGTTTCGTTAAATCCGCTACAATAAAATCGTATTCAGCGACGTCTATGATCAACCGCGAAGAATATTTTGCATTGTCGTATCTTCCACCCTGGGTAAATTTACCGACTATTCTTCGTCCAAAATCCTTTGCTTGTTCTTTTTTAATTTCAAATACCTTCTTAGACCTATCCATGATTTGTTCTTCATTGAAATCTGGAAACAGTTTTCGCTGTTCGCTAATTATTCTATCTAGATCGGGTTGTGGTAGCCGAACTTCTTTCTGAGCTCGATAGGATATAATCGCCTCACTGACAATTAACGATATTAGCATACCACAATCGATCATATACCGCAATAACACTATTGGCATCCAGGCCTTTTCAGATAGGTGTCTACCAAGCCAAAGATAGCTACACGGATGTAACCCTGTAGCGAGTTCAAATGATATCACACGAGCGAAT
Source organism: Unio delphinus (assembly GCA_029339505.1). Lineage (NCBI taxonomy): Eukaryota > Metazoa > Mollusca > Bivalvia > Unionida > Unionidae > Unio > Unio delphinus. The sequence goes on along the minus strand of JAQISU010000059.1, from coordinate 707,659 downwards.
CCAGTTAAATCAAAATCAGGCAATGGACCATTAATCGCAACACGAGTCATTTCATGTGTGGGGTGTCCAAATCGTTTAAAGTACTCAGCGCATTCCCCATACCCGAGAAAACTTCCAGGATAACACGCGGATATATCAATTGAAATCATTCCACAGTCCTCCATGACCGAATTCGACGCAACTCAATGTAACGTCCTCGAGAAAATCACTTCGTGTTGGACGCCATGAGTTTTTTTTTTCTTGCAAAGACAGCTACCACTGATGGAATAGTAAAACTATCCGTGAGTAGTTTTTCATGGAAACTCTCCGGTGAAAAATCATTTGCAATTTTTCTCATTCTGTTATCTAACTCTTCAACGCGATATAATTCACCATTTGGTCTTACAAATTGATCGAATCCTATTTCGGGATCTTCATCACTTCTAAGTAACCACACTGACACAGGATCATCTTTACACAACGCGTGAATAGCATCGAATAATTTCTCTTCATAGAAAACATCCCCGGAAAATTCCTCGGGGATATATTTCACGATTCGTTCTCGTGGAAATATTGTTACTGCAGCCGTCCACGCGTGTTCGTTATGATCAATAATTTGTATTGGAGCTCCATTTTTGTTATATTTCGGTTCGTATAAAACTTCTCCGGTTATCGTCATAACGGTTATTGGGAATCTTAATGATGTTTCTAATTTAGCTATATCAGAAATCTTTGCACCGTTCTGTTTCACTGTCAGTTCCCATTCGGTTATTTTCCTACGTCGCAGATCAGTTAGTTTATTTCCTCGGGATGAATTTGTGAAGTGTTCCATTACCCGTGTTGCTACACAACTCAACGTCGAAGATAGTTTCATATAAACTAGTTTTGCTATATCGGGTTTATCATTTAGCGGGTATATTCCATAAACGACTGCTGTTACAGGATAAGATCTCTCGTAGTATGGTTTGTCGATTCCAGTTAGAATTCCTGGTTTGGAATCTCTACTCAGTGTGATCGTTTTTTTATTCTTGAGGATTGGTTCAAATTTATCCCTAATAATCCATTTGCCATCGACTTCGATAATGAATTTTATTCGGAAAAAATACCTTTTTTCCCCAACACGTGAAATTATCACTGCTGCTTTTTCATCATTCATGGTAGCGTCAACAACACCATCAATTCGAAATGTTGACCAACAATAAGATGCTCAATCACGCTTGAATTCATTAAAACAGTCTCTGATTTTACTAATCATGGCTTTATCAAGAATTGTATTCTTTGGTGCATTAGAAACTATATCAAGATTGAATTGAGCATCTTTCCAGGGTAATCTCTTGGATGTTTTTTTTTGGTTTATCGAGATTAAATTTAGGATTAATTTTTAATAATCTCTTAAACTCTTTCATGTTTCCGTCTCTTGGACGTTTGAGATTAATTTTGTTACGTTTTTTGGGTTTATCGAGATTAAATCTAGGACTAATTTTTAATAATCTCTTAAACTCTTTCATGTTGCCGTCCACTAGACGTTTTTTTGGTTTATCGTTTACTAGACGTTTTTTGGGTTTATCGAGATTAAATCTAGGATTAATCTTCAATAATCTCTTAAACTCTTTCATGTTTCCGTCCACTAGACGTTTTTTTGGTTTATCGTGATTAAATCTAGGACTAATTTTTAATAATCTCTTAAACTCTTTATCAGGATTGAATTGAGCATTTTTCCAAGGCTTAATTTTCGATAATCTCTCGAACTTCTTCATGCTATAATTAAAACAAGCATTTAAATGAAAGATTTATATATAATGAATCACTGCAAATGGCTCATGATTGGATAAACGACTCCGTGTAACAAATCATGTAGAAAGGAATTCTGTGGGTATCATATGCAAAGCTTTCGTCGTGGAAGCCTTGGTCCGTTACCCTGCATACGATGTGGGGTTGGGGTCAGGGGAGAATCGCAGTTGTGTTTGAGTTGTGGTGGTAAACGATCCAGGGAATTGAAGCGTTATTATGACAAAAGAATCAAAAATGGACAATCAATCAGAAATTATGACCCTGAAAAAGTCCTTGACAATGTCAGTATCAAGGATAAAGTCATAAGAACCCCCCAAGATTACATCGAAAGATTTTCCAAAGATGTAATCATTAGACCAAACAATGAATTAGACAAACAATAGTATAGTATAAATGAACCAAGAATTCAGACCACACCCTGTGATCACAAATTATGAAGCATCCAGTGATGGTACTGTCATAAACCGTAGACTGAAGAAACCAGTTGGTGTTGTGAATAATCGAGGGTATTTGATGTTTGGTGCTGGATAGAAAACTTATTACAATCATCGTTTCGTATTTGAATGTTTCCATGGATTAATCGAGGATGGTTTTGTTATTGATCACAAGGATTCTAATCCAAAGAATAATTCTTTATCAAATCTGCAAGCTATCACACAAAGTGAGAATACCAAACGAGGAAAGACTGGAAAATACTCGAGACTCGTAAAATCTTTTAATACGGCAACTAACGAGGAAAAAGTATTTTCATCAACAACTAGCGCCGGTAGGCACTTCGATATTTGTTCACCTTCTGTTCAAAGAGTTGCAGAGGGGATTTATCGATCTGCGATTTCAAAAGGGACTGGACAGAAAATTCGATTTAGTTATGTCTGATGCGTCATATGTTTCATTTAGAAATATATAATTGTTATAGAATAATGAATTCTGAAAAAATGAATAGCATTATTGATGAAATTTCAAAATTGAAAAGTCAGGATATCAAACTATCAGATGGTTTAAATCCTGATCAAATCATGTCTGATTTTCAGGATATAGAATACGGAGTTAACAACAATAAATATATGCTGCCAAAGCAATACGCGCTCACCAAAAGAATTCAGAATTCTATTCGAGACTCTCTTGCATTCTCCAGTGACGTAATATACTATGGTTATATACTATCGTAGAACGAATACGAAAATAATTGGGTAGCGAATACGAATTGAAAAAAGAGGTTAATTCTAAAATTAGAAACCTACGGGCGTTAATTCAAGAAAATGAACAATTTTGACCGTGACCGATCTTCAAAGAGATTTTGATTGTGACCGACCCTCAGAGAGATTTTCATTTTTTTTTTAGCATTGTTTGATTGAAAACAACAAAATCGATAGGCCGTTAATGGATGGTTCTCTCGATACGACTGTTCAGATTGATCAGCGTAGAAATGGCGAAAGTGTGATATTAATTATTTTATATACAATTTCCACACTTTCGCCTTCATTGATAATGCTGTTAAAATGCTTCTACGGTGATTCCATCACTGGTGTTAAAAATCATCCGAAGTGTTGAATTAACTGAAAATAGTTTTTCAATTGAAAAATTGTTTGCGATTTCAAATAATGGTCAATGAAGCATTAACGACCCGATTGGCTCGTGAACGACTTGACGCAATCAAGAAATTTATACCAATTCGCGACTCTGTAAGAAATAAACTGCAACAACGACAGAGTTTACAAACGGATTTTGCTGTGGGATCCGAAGAATTGTTTAAACCAGTAACCACAGCAACGAAAGGGATAGAGCGTGCTATACTGGGAGATGTTCCCGAGACGGGGAAATCTGTTATCGGTGAACTCGAAAAAATAGCAGCGAAAACTGAACAAACAAAACAAATAGAATCAAAAGAAATAGTAGATGATTTACGCGTGATATTTAACGAGGCGGGGTTAGCAGCAATTGATGTAACTAAACTAGAAAAAATTTCTGAGTTTGTTGTTACGACTTATGAAAACAGGAAAAATTTGTTGAAACCAGAACATCATAACTTTGTTAGGAATTTAGATCATTGGGCTGATATATTCTACAAAATCAAAACTGAGAAAACAGGTAGAATTAAGAAGAAGGGTAACGCATCATACATTGGATATATCAATGCGGTGGGCGAAGTGTATAATCAATACGAAGAGTTTAAACAACAACAAAAACCGCAAAAATTGCGAGGAAGGCGACAGCAACCTGCAAAGAAAATATCTTTTTCACCTAAAAAACAACTACCACCACCTGATCGAGATGGTGATATTTCTGATTATTTCCAAGAAACCGATTTAGAAAAACTAGATGAAGCAACTGGTTATAGCGGAAGTGGATTGCAAAACACTGGCGTTGGAAACTCTTCGAGGGAAAATCCTTGGATTTCATGTCCTGGTAGTGTTCTCAGTGATATAGCACGATTAGAAGTTCTTGTAGGAGGTTTCCGAGCTGGAAACAACTCACCGGAAATAATTAATGAAGCATCTGATATCTGTAAACGTTTATTTCAAGGCGGTATCATAGATATCAGCACATATCGAGATTTCATTGGCGAGTTAGTAGAGGATTATCACAGTGATTGAATAAAAACGCTAGCGTTTCCAATTGAAAAATGGTTTCTGATTTCAAATAATGATCATACATTACAATCATGATAAACCAATCCCCGTCTATGTAGTTAATTCACGGTTTCCGGTTTATAAAGCATACTATGGTGATGGTTTAGGTAATACCATTGCGGGGTTATTTGCAAGAATGGCTCCAAAAGTGATGCCGTTAGCTAAACAATTATCAATGAAAGCAATTGATGTTATTCGTGATAAGGGGATTAGTGCTGTTTGAGATTTTGCCGGGAAAGCGTTTTCAGCCGCGAAGAATAAATTAACATCATTGGTGAAATCACGAAAAAAGAAACCGTTACCGTCTACAGCGGAAATGCCTGCACGGGTTAGTAAAATAATAAATAACGCAGTAGACGAAAAACTAGCGTCGATGGCTTTAACCCCCGACGCAAATATGATAGCAGGAAGCGGCTTTAAAAAACTACGTCGATGAAAATCGTTTATGATTTCACGATTTAGACTCTGATAAATAGAATAAAATGTTCAAAAAGTCACATGATCCGGCGTTTGATATAGACGCCCCAGTTGGCAAGGATGATTCTGTACGCGATTATCAATATTACGCCTATCATGCAATAGACCCAGATAGTCGATCGCGAATTGAACTTCAAGTTCATGATACCAGTAAATATTTTCTACCCGCTGAAGCGTTTATCGAAGTAGAAGGAAAACTTGTAACAGCTGCTGGAGCATCATATCCAGATGGTACTCAAGTCGGTTTTGTCAATAATGGTATTATGGCGTTATTTGAGAGTGCAAGATACCTCATTGATGGAAAAGAAATCGAGTCGATAGATCGCGATGTTGATGTGGCTACAACAATAATCGGGTTAGCGAGATATTCTGATGATTATACAAGATCAGCAGGACCTTCTATGATGTTTGCAAAAGATGTTAAAAATACCGCTGGAGGAATTCAATTTGTTGTAAGACGACCAAAGAATAATGCTGGCACTGCTAATATTGATGCCGAGGATATGATTATAAGCAACGACGTTAATTTCAATCTAGGAGCCGCGACACGTATTTCAATGTTGCAAGGGGGGGATAAATCATTTTCATGCGCGATTCCACTGCATCACATATTTGGATTCTGTAGAAACGTCCGAAAAGTTATCTACGGGGCGAAGCATACAGTAGCGCTTGTACGAAAGGGTGATGATAATGACGCAATTTGGAGGATTCCAGCAGACAATGCAAATCCCAATGCTGATGCCGGTAAAGTTATTTTAACAAAAATATCATTGTGGATGCCAATGTTGACTCCAGCAATCACCGCAGAAGAACGATTACTATCATTTATGGACCAAGGAGGAAAGTCGTTGTTGAGTTGGTTAACCGTGAGTACAGATGTTAAACAATCCAATCTCAGCGGGTTATTCACGTGGAATCTAGCATCAAAACAAGGCGTTGCTGCTCCACGTCATATATTTGTAGCGCTACATGATAACACACGAGTTGGCGATCAACGTTTCAGTCATATGATATTTGATCAGTTAGGTGTGAAAGACGTCTCACTGAGAATAAACGGCCAGCAGGAACCATCCGAAGATGTGCAACTTGATTACACAGAAAATCATATTGCACGCGTGTATCATAGATTGTTGTCGTTCATGGCACGTGATCAAAATGTCGATACTGGTTTGCAAATATCACAATTAGATTTTAAGAATCTATATCCGATCTATTACTTTTCGCTTGAACATCTTGATTTAACAAGACAGTCTGTCGTTGATATACACTTTAGAGCTAATGTAACCAAGCCTGATGCTATTGATAATTATAGAGCGGTTGCTGTCATTCTTAGCGACAAATCAATGCTACTCGAAGGTGTTGGAGGAAGAATGAGAGTGGTAGATGCGCCAGTAGAAAATCTATGATTTTCATAAACATGTAATTGAAATCCTCTATTTAGAATTAATCTGTTATTGTATAATGTCGTATAATAATATCAATGTGTCGTTGACACCTGGTCAATTAAAAAAATTGCAATCCAAATCAGCTAAGCAATGTGGAACCACAATTACGCTGAAACCCAATCAAATGACTGGCGGGGCGAATAAAGTATCGCTTACAACTCGTCAAGTAAAACATTTCAATGATGCACTTGTAGCAAAAAGGGTGTTCAGATTACTATTTATGCGGCTGCTATCAAAAACATGGAAAAAACAGGCGGTATATTCCCGTTGCTAGCTGCGATTCCAGCATTGATTGCAGCAGCAGCCCCAGCGGTGGCTAAAGCGGCAGCGTTAGGGGCTGTTGGTACCGCGGCAGGAATGGCATTAAAGAAAGCAACGGGGAAGGGTTATAAAAAAAGTGGAAAGGGTCTAAGACTACCAGGAACCCCGTATTAGTGGTACAGCGGAAAAGGTCTAAGACTAGGACCGGTTTATTAACCCAGAAATCTTCGATGGTTCCTATGTCCAATTTTGATTTAATTGATGCTGCTAAAAAACTCGCCATAAAAAACTTCAGAGGTGTTTTTATGAAGGATCAATTACCGACACAACCCAACAGCGTTGAAACCGGTATCATTAATCTCGATAACAGCACCGGACCTGGTACTCACTGGGTTGCATACGCTATTGATCCACGTGGGATTGTCTATTTTGATTCATATGGATTAGCACCGCCGAAGGAATTCATGCGTTATATAAAAACGTTTCCAATGAAGACTTGGTATTCTACGCTACCAACACAACAAATGAATGATCCACCAATATGCGGCAGCGAAGTATTAAATGTTCTTGATGCTATTTCTAACTCCTTGGGTAACCCAAGAGGGAAACCACCTCATATTGTCGTGAATGAATACACTAGCAATCGCTGGCGAAAATCGTAGATTTTTCAACGAAACGATTTTAGAGAGAGAGTTTTACAATAATATGATTGATATTTGGGGAAGACCTCTGAAACCTAAACCCGATGGCGTTGCAACCGGTGATTCTAACAAGGATATAAAAAAACTAATCGAAGATGAAATCGCTGAGACGTTAAATTTAACAGATGTTGATCCCGGGGAAATAGTTGTATTTCAAGATCGCCAGGGTAAATTAAAAAGCAGTAATGTGTCGTTGAATGATATTTTGATACGACAACACGACGCCACTGAAAACTCTATTGCGCTGTATTCTAGCGGCGGACGACTTAAACCAGGCGCACTTGTGTCTACGATCACCGACGCAATTGCCGCCCAAGACAGCATGATTGCCACCCGCGGCCGTGAGCTGGATGATCATATACGAGGTTATAATAATTTTCGCAAAAATGTCGTACATAAATTCTTTGGAACCCCGCTTGTGGTTGGCATGACTCTCGCTGAAATTAAAAACTTTCTATCACTATTCTTTTTTAACAAGGACGCGGAGAGGATGATGAATGAAAATGAAATCAAGGCAAATTATCTTGATATTTACAATGATATTTCTAAAGTAATAGAAAATCTTGAAAAAGTACAAAAACCCACTAACGATGTCGTTGTTAAGTTTTTTGGAACCCCACTTGTGGCTGGCATGACTCTCGCTGAAATCAACGAGTTTATCGGCAAGCATACTCATAATGCCTACGTCGCTAATAATTTCTTTGGTGTCCCGGTTACATCTACAATGACTCTCAAAAATATTAATATGTTTATGGTGAGACAAACAACACTTAATACCATCGTTGATAAATTTTTAGGGAGAACACCTGTTTCTGAAACCACATCGTTGACAGGCCCGACTCTTGCTGAAGTTAAAAGCGCGTTTGACGAACAAAAACGCATCAGCGAAATGGCTAATAAGTTCTTTGAGAGCTCTGAAAATTACAATATCACGACGACATATTCTCAACTCAGCCGGTATTATGACATGCAAGAAAGTTTGGGAATAGACCTCCTTTGTTTTCATTTTTTTAATAGCCGCGATAAAAGATTGATGATAACATATACCGAAATCAAAAAAACCTATCTCGACGTCATCAACGATATTGCTAAACTAAAAGAAACCTCTGAAAGGGTAAAGCATGGGACCTTTGATTGGGTAAAAGAATCTAATGCTAAATTGAAGGTCAATATCGAGAAGTGGCCCCATGGTATCTACAGGATGACGTTAATCTCTAACAAGCAATTTGATATCATCGTAAGCGGTAAAACCTACTTTGGTGGCACCGCAACAGTAATTATCGGAGGTGAAGAAGAATTTGAGATTATCGCGGTTGATGACACCGTTAGAAAAGAAATATCCTGGTGCTTAGAATTCGTATGCGAAGTAAATAACTAAATTGAAAGGAAAATCCTTTAGATTTCACAATTGAAAACGCTAGCGTTTTTAAAATAAAAATGATTTCATCAACGCAATGTCGCTATTATCAGGTCAGAGAATTTCAAACTAGACTCAAAACCCTCGCCGAGGAGTATCAAATAAACATAAAAAAATACCGACGAAGAATCACCGCGATTGATATTACTATGTACTCGGTGTCAAGCGTTCTCACTGGTGCCGGAATAATACTAGCATCTGTTACAATGATTGCCCCGGTCGTAGTTCCAATTTGCATTTCTGCGGTGGCTACAATCGCGGGTATATCAACCGGGATAACAAAAACGATATCATCATGCAGCCAGAGTAAACTGCAAGATTACTTAATTCAATTTCATATTGTATCAACCGCGTACTCGCAATTATCCTCGATGATATCGTCGTCACTCGATAATACAAATATATCAGATAGTGAGTTCTCAGCGATGCTCAGTATTTTTGATTCCGCGATATCAAAATTAGAGAGACAACAACAGTATAACAACGATGACAACACCGATGGAATTAGAAAACACGAACCCAAAAACCAAAATGATCTCAATAACATCAACGATATTGGATAGTGAGTTCTCAGTGATGGTCAGTATTTTTGATTCCGCGATGTCAAAATTAGAGCGACAGCATGAGTATAGCAACGATGACAACACCGATATAATTACTTCAACAAATAGTAGAAAATACAAACCCAGTACAAACAAGTATGATATCAATAACATCTACGAAACCCGAGTTTAGTGTAAATTTTCCTAGCCCAGTCCCGGTGAAGGAGATAGCGCTTGCAAAACTACGAGTGTATCACAGTTGGCCTAATATCAGATCAAAATCATTTGGTGGTCAACAACCGAATAATTCCTTGGTTTTCGCGAATAAGAATAAAGAAGACGGGACTCCAGACTGGAACGTCGTTTCAATACCAACAGGGTCATATCAAATTGAACAAATCAATGATGAATTCGCTCGTAGAATAAAATCGATTACTGGAAAAGAATCAAAAATCGCTATAACGGTTCATGAGCCGACGCTATCATCCGCAATTGAAATAAGCACAGAAGGATACATCGTAGATATCTATCAGAGTTCTATTAGAACCGTACTAGGATGGCCTGAATTACCACCCCAAGGGAAAACCGTTAATTTACCACCTGAACCACAAAAAACTGATTATATCACCGACTACAAATTTTTTTAGTATCTTTGACGATATAGATAGAAAAGAGAAATTTCTTGTTACTAACGAACTTAAAATCGTTGAAAATTTCACAGCGATGAATAATGATTTTTCACTGTTGTTAATATCTCTTAAATCCGGCTCTCTCACCCGAGATGAATTTATCAGCGTCGTAGAAACATGCAACAAAATTATCGACGATATGGAAAAATTTAATTTGAAAATTATTCATGATATACTAGATGATGATCACTCCATGTCGAGAACAACATTTGCAACAGACTATAAAATCCCCGTTAAGGATATTCCAACATTTAAACTACCCGGATATAACGTACCAGAACTAAAAAAACTTCTCAGTGATGCCATCGATGTTGGTTTTAAAATAATTCATGATGCATGGAAAAAAACAGCATCATCGGAAATAAAAATCCTCAAACATAATAATGACCCAGACGGTGGCGGCAGACATATCGCTCCGTTCAACGTGAATATATCCTCGGTGATAGCGTTAAATTTAGTGTGTGACGTTATCGAAGGTAGTTATCAAATAAATCTCGAGCAATCAAATCAAGCTCAGCAAGGATATATTCTATACTCATTTGCACCAATAGCCCCTCCAGGATATTTAATTATTGAGTCTCCGGTTAATCCTGTCTATTTGCGATGCCATAATGATTCGCTAACGAGAATTAATTTCAAACTCACTGACCAGTCCAATAATCTGATTGATCTACAAGATGAGGTGTTAGCGATTAGTCTGTTTGTAAAGTCCTAAGGACTTTCATCTTAGTGATTTTCATCGTAAAAAAATTATTAACCAGAACTAAAAGTTCAGCAGCAGAGAGGGTGAGTGACTACGACGTTGCGACCAAAATTAATTAAAAAATCGTAAAATCTCTGTTTTCATTTTTTTAGTTAAAATGAGATTTCGTAGGGAAAGCTCGTTAAAATTTCAATAAATTTTTTGTCGAAAAACGTTGTAGGGTTCGCCTCTGAGACATTTTTTTTGGTTAAAATAAGATCGTAGGAAGGCTCGTTTTAAGATTTCAATCAAAATTTTGTCTAAAAACGTTGTAGGATTCACCCCCTCTGCTTCTTATATTCATCCGGATGTTTTGCACGCAGGTATTTGATAAGTCCGTTGGTTCCATATGAACGTGGATCATTACCTCCTCGTTTTAATCCTTGCACTGTGGAACCAAACAATCAGCCTTTGACTAGTCTCTGGCATTTATCTAAAAAAAATCCCATATTTTGCTTCGTTGTTTTTGCGACATTTTAAAATAAAATTATTTTTGTACTTTTAACAGATTTTCATTTAATTTTATTGTCTGTAAAGGCTTAGAAATATTTTGTTATTGTGGCCAATACAACAAATTCTGTTATCTAAATAGTACATGAGAGGAATGTATGTCTAGAAACAAAGTCACAGTTTATGGAAAGTCGTATATCAAAACTCAAGATTATCTACATCATAGCATATAGTATCTGTCAGAACTGTAATGTGAGATTAATGATGGATGCAGCCGCAGAGTCTCAACAGTTAAGCACAATGTTTTCACACTGTATGCTAATATAAATTTCATTTACATTATCATACAGTTCCAATGCATCTACGCAGCATATACGCTTTAATTTTCCTGCCTAATCATTTATGTCGACCAGCTGCCAGTTCCGACCCATACTTTGTTCAACAATTAGTTGATCTTGCCGCCAGGCTTTAATTTTCCTGCCTTAATCATTTATGTCGGCAATCGGCCAGTTCCATCCTGTACTTTATTAACAATTTGTATTTCTAGGTACGTCTAAGCGACAAGTCTAGGTTGGTCAATGTCAGATTATATGGATTGTTAATTTTGGTGGTGGAGAGCCGAAAATGATCGTGTTAGGTTTTCAAAGAATGAGATTGTCAAATAGAGCTTTTGTACCAAATGAAATGTCTGTAAAGTATAAATGGTAATAGCCCTTAAAAGAGCTTTATGATGGAGGGTTGCAGGTTAGTAACCAGTCTTCCCTCATTCTGCTTGGCTATCCTCTGAGTCCTTCTTTAGTCTCTTCTTTAGTCTCTTGTTTCTAGGTCCTCCCGCCATCTTGATGGTAAGCACCAGTGTCCTCTCCTCACTGTATCTGCTTCCAAAGCTTTCCCTAACAATTTGGTAATACTCTGTGCTGTTGTTATTTCAACCCCATATGACAGCCTGCTTGTTTCGTGTTGGTGATGGTTCGATGTACGGTTTTAAACTTAATAAAAATACTATCTTATTAGTAATTAGTTGTAGCATTGTACCGCTGGGTCTGATGGTCTTGTGGTTGACCACTTATATTCATTATTTTGGGCCTTAGATCTTATATCCTAGTTTGAAGTTTAGCCTTGTGCTGTGGGGCCTGATAGTCTGGATTTTGACTACCTTATTATTATTAATTTGAGGATAGATTTTTGAAATATCTAGATTTGTGTTGCGACATTGTGTCGCTGGGCCAGATAGTCTTTGGTTTTTGAGACTATCTCATAGTATATATTTGAGGGCTTAACATGGGTTATAAATTTATGTGGTCTGCATTTGGACCATTTTGGCGACATAGTGGCGACATTAAATTTAGAGACCTCATCTGTAAATAATTGTCGTCTACTAATGCTGTCAATGAGGCTGTATATACAGATAAGTTCAGGAACATATAGAGAAGTGTGTTAGTTCGTAGATACCTATATACTATTTTTACTTGCTATATATTTGATGTTATTTCTGAAATACTTCAATGTTTATAGTTGTTTAATTTATTATCCCATTTTACTTTTTTGTTTTTGTATTTGTTTAATTAATGACCCTAGTATTTTAGTGGATTTTAATTTTCATATTATCTGTTATTGGGGTTAGTGTCATATCCGGTTTGGTTGCTCAGGTACCGTCTTGGGTCCGCAGTACCCAGCGTAGTGTAGGTGGGCCCTCTTAAGAGGCAATTACCCTTCTGGTCCTGAAGTTGATTTCATTCCTTTAATGATTTTTACTCTGTTGAATATTTATCTTTTAGTTAGTCTGGTGTTTTTAGATTATTTTAGCTCTAGTACTAGCTTTGTTAATTTTGGATTTTCTTATATTTTGTTTAAGAGTATTACAACATCATTTCTGATCTGGTTGCACAGGTATATTATGGGTCGCAATACCCAGCATAGAGTAGGTGGGCCCTCTTAAGAGGCTGCGATAGCCATCTGGTCCTGTAGTTGCTTCTATTCCTTGATGATGGTTTTATTTATTGGATGTTTGTTTTAAGACCAAGTACTAGTATAACACTTTAATTTGTGGGGTGTTTTATATTTTATCTATAAGCCCTGTTGTTTTGTGTAATTCAATTATGTTTTCGAATGTTCATTGAGGGTTTTTATTGGTCAATTGAAATACTTCTGGGTATATACTTGGTGCAGTTATGTCTAATTGTTTAGATCTAAATGTGTCCCTTTCCTTTTTAGTTTTTGTAGAATTGTTGAAGATGTGATGCAGATCTTTCGCCACTATTGATTAATCATTGAGTAGATTAAACTATATATTTCGGTTGGACTATACTTGAGTGGCATATAATTAGCTTCAGTGAGTTTGTCTTTAGAGTGTTGATCTGCTAACTCATTACCTTTGATGTCTATGTGGAATGTAATCCACATAAATTCTACTAGTAGTTTTTGAGAAATTAAATGTAATATTTTTAATGTGATTAATTTGTTTTTAAAAAAAATCTCAAGATTTGGTGTTATTATTTTGGAGTGAAGTTAAGAATCTAAGCGAGTCGCTTATAATCAATGTCTTGTTTGGTTAGTTTTCTTCAATCCATTTTAATGATTCAAGGATGGCCCACAAATCAACTGTAAATGGAGCAGCGGTCAGGTAGACGCCTGCCGATTTGAATGTTACACTCTGGTATGACCCAGGCTGCAGCTGTTTTAAAAGGATCTGTAATTTGTGAGCCATCAGTGTAATATTTGTGAAATTTTGATATTGATTATTTTTTATTTCCAATGCTAATGTTTTTAAATAATTTTGTTGGTTTTCTTTATTTCCTTTATCTGTAAGGGAGATATTTACTTTTGTATATGGCTCCAAGGATCTTTGTCGTATATTATGTTATTTTGTGCTTGGAATATATCTATTGGAAGTTTAGGCTTTAATTCGTCTACTTTTTTTTCCAATAGATGTGTTGTTTTTAAGAGTTTTTTAAAAGGTGATGTTACATTTATTGATGGCTAGAAGAGTGGAGTGTGTTCTTTCTATTGACTTCCTTGATGATGTTATGTTAAATTCTCCCTTGTTTTTTTTTTGTCCCAGTCAGTCTGCCATTGTTGATTAATCATAAAGTAGACTAAATTATATATTTCAGTTGGACTACACTTGAGTGGCATATAATTAGGTTCAGTAAGTTTGTTTTTAGCGAGTTGATCTGCTAAGTCGTTTCCTTTTATGTCTATGTGGGATGGAATTCACGTAAATTCAACTACTAGATTTTGATAATGTAGTAATTTTAATATGTGATTAATTTGCTTTAGGAAATTTCTCGAGATTTAGTGGTTTTGTTTTGGATAGAAGAAAGGACGCTAAGCGAGTCGCTAATAATCAGTGTCTTATATGGTTTGTTTTTTTCAATCCATTTTAATGATTCCGGGATGGCCCAGAATTCAGCTGTATAAATGGAGCAGTGATCAGGTAGACGCCTGCCCATTTGTATGTTATCTTCTGGTATAACCCAGGCTGCAGCTGTTTTAAAATTATCTGTAATTTTCGAGCCATCAGTGTAAATGTTTGTGAAATTTTGATATTGATTATTTATTATTTCCAATGCTAATGTTTCCAAATAATTTTGTTGGTTTTCTTTATTTTCCTTATTGATAAGGGAGATATTTACTTTTGTTTGTACATTACTCCAAGGTTCTTTGTCGTATATTATGTTAGTTTCTACTTGGAATATATCTATTGGAAGTTTGGTTTTTAACTCGTGTACTATTGTTCCCACTGAGGTATTATTTTTCAAGGTTTTCCTGAAGGGAATGTTACATCTATTGATAGCCAATAGAGTGGGGTGCGTTTTATCATGGGTCGCCAGTTGGGTTGCATATCTTAATATGAGTTCCTGCCTTCTGAGATATAAGGCGGTTCCCCAGTTAAGACCTGCAGCTCGGATGTAGAGGTTGACGGCAGTGCGCCAGTACCAATAAGCAGGGCTTACGGCCTTAGTGATCACATGAGATGAGATGACGCTGGTCACGTGGTTGGTCTTGAGAGCAAAGAAATGGAAGCCTCAATATGTTGTTGGGTGGGAAGTATTAAGGGTGGGCATGTGATCACTAAGGCACTTATGGGGTTCATGAAATTACAATACAACTTCGACTTGGTAAGTCTTGTTTAATTTATCAATTTCATTTCCCCCATAAGTGCCTCGTGATCCCATCGGTTTTCAGGGGGAGGCTTCCATTGATGGAATTGAGTAACAACAAATTGATATGTTGTTATCAAACCAGACAACCCAAATTTGAGATGTATGGACGTGACAGTAGAAAACAAGGGCCGACCAAAGCATGCAGGAGACTCGGAAACCATGGTTGCGTTGTACATAGTGGTGCCACCATAATAACACCTGCTTCGTCCTGGTCCATTTTTTGCAGCACTGCTCCCAACATACTGAAAGGTGGAAAACAATAATGACGACTGTAATTCCATTTTAAAGAAAAGGCATCAACTGCTATAGCTATTGGGTCAGGTCTATATGAAACATAACTCGGAAGTTGGTGATTTAGTCTGGAAGTAAATAAATCCACATCTATGTGCCCATACACTTTAATGATCGCATTGAAGGCTGGAGCACTTAACTTCCATTCAGAATCGTCATTAATATTTCTAGACAATCTATCTGCATCGCAATTTTGTGTTCCCGGCAAATGAGAAACACTTAAACATATACCATGCAGTTTAGAAATGCGGCCCCCCATTTTTGTCACATATACAACTGCTACAGAGTTATCCATGTAGATGCCCACATGTGTGTTCTTCACTTTGGAACAGAAAGATTGTAAATGTCAGAAAACATGCTTTCAGTTCCAAAAAGTTAATATGATACAGTTGTTCCTTACGATGCCAATGACCACCTGTTTCAGCTTTGATTGTATGATTTACTCCCCCACCAACCAACAAGGGAGCTGTCACTGGTCAAGACAACTTGTGGTTCACCATGCGAAACTACTTTATAACTGGAGTGCACATTAGATATCCACCAAGATATACACTGTCGGCTCTCAGCCGGAAGAGACAAATAAGCATGAAAATTACCTTTATGTATCTTTAAGTATTTCTCTTTTCATGTTCTAGATCTTTATAATATAAAGGTGCATACTCTACACCTGGGTCACAAGCAACAAGCTTTCCTACAAGTTGAGCCAATTCACAAATAGTGATGTTCCATTTCCGCAGTATATCAGAACAATGAGCAGGGTCAAGTCAAATCTATGACAGTTTTGTTTCTTTGGTTTTTTATTTGTAGTTGTCTTAGGTTGGTTTGATGTATTTGTTAGTTTGGGGGGATTTATTGTAGCCTTAGTGGGATTGTTGTTTTGTTTTATTTGTTTTTTTCCTGTTCCTGAGATGCGGTTTTGTTTTTGATGTAAGCTGTTTTTTGGGTGTTCAGTGGCCTTTTGCCTTTCCCTTTTCCATGCCAAGTAGAGTTTTTGGTAATTAGTTGGGGGGCGGGTGTTTTGTTATTTTGGGAGGGATAAATTAAATCATCCTCCATCAGTTGTGTTGATGGTCCTGGGGTTTGACTAAAGTGTACTGCGGTATTTGAGGTTTTGCTAAGTTTATTACCCCCAGGCGTGGCGTGAATTCCCAGTGGAACCTTTGTAGTCTGCCTGCGCACATGTGTCACATTAGTGCTAGCGACCTGCGTGTATGTTGGCTTGTTTTGCATTCCACATGGCGATGTTAATTCCTATCGGCTTCTGGATAGGAGAGTCAGCCATGATGGTGAAATTGGGGGTTGGTGTATCGTTTACACTGGAATCGCTCTGCACCAAAGTGGCGTCCAGTGTTTCGTCATTATTTTTTTGTCATAAAGGTTAAATTCAATGAGAGAAAGCGGTTTTAATTTTTCTGCTTCTTTCGAATGAGATCAAGCTTGCTCGTAGAATTAAAATGGAGCTTTTTTTTACGTACCTCCCTTTTTAGTTTGTTTTTACTTGCATCAATTTACCCTATTTTTAAGTTTTGTAAGGCTTCCTGATATAATTTGCCCTACCTTCTTCTTGAGTGCATTGCCATTCCAGTTAAGGCGGCTTCTAGATTTGAATGCTTTCTTGATAGATTTCATTTCCATTGCGCTGTTTGTTTTGAATTTATAATTGGTGGGAGGGGGGTAAATTTAAGTGCTTTGGCCACGGTGGGTCATTTCGCACTGTTTTATCCAGCAAAGGCTGGTTATTTGATTTTCCTGAGGGTGGGAATGGTGCCGCCTCCTTCAGGCGTTTATGTGTTCAGAGAACACAATTTGATTAGGTCGTCAGATCGGAGTCACTATTTAGCAACTATGGATATGAATGGTAGTCTGTGGTGAGCGGGAATAGACCCAGCACACACTCACTCTTATTCATGTCGATACCGCTGTGTTGAAAGAGGACGTGCTCTGCACGTGTGATTATTGGTGGTGTCCAGTAGTGGAAAAGGTGGTAAGGTGGCTTGTCAAGGCTGGCGCGTACGTCGGTCGGTGCTGCGTTTTTTTCTCCAGGGCATCTTGGTCTAAAGTTTTCCATATTTATTTTGATAGACTCTGTGTTGTTATGAATCTAAAATGTATACAGCCTCTTTTGACATCTTAATATTGCCGTTTGTTCGTTCCGCTGCCCTGATTGATCGAGGTTCGATACCACCTTATATTTCTTAAGGTGAGTGGTTAAGTGTAGCCTAATTGTATTGTTTGGTGCAGCGTTGTGCTACTGTGTCTGATGACCTTGGTTTTTTTTGTCACCTTATGTTCATTATTTTGGGCCCAAGGTTCTATACTTTAGTTTTAGATGCAGCCTTGTGCTGCTGGGCCTTATAGTCTTGGACTTTTGGACTACCTTAATTTATCTAGTTAAGGTATTGCGTATCTGATGTATCTGAAGGTTGAGTTGTGTCCTTGTGTGGCGGGACCTGTTAGTCTTTGGACTTTTGACTACGTTATATTTTCTAACACTATATGAAGATAGCTATGAAAGTAACACAAGTAATTGAACCTGTGTTTAATGTGTTGACACCAACCATAACCCAGCTGTTAAGTGAATTCCACTAATTGCATGCTGATATATTCCTTTACTAACAGCTCAAACCTATATACTTCAAATTACTGTTTTGGGCAGATTAAACTCTTCACACAAGTTTGATATTGCTATATCTCATATTGAAAATATAGTTTATTTTAACAAAAATATAGACATAATTTCATTGTGCTCTTGTGGTCTACATGATTTTGTTGCAGTGGCAAGTAAGCATTGCGTTGTTGGTAGGTATGAGAAGTTTGCATAATGTTTTAGCCAGTAATACATGTATAAAAGTATATTTTGTCCAGGTTTCATAATTTCATAATTTAGCAAAGTCTGTGTAACGACTGAAATCTTACAGATCACTGCTGTCTCAGCTCTGTCTGCGTGGGTTTGAGTCTATTAGATTCGGCTAATGTACTTATATGAGAAAGCTTGCCAGTAGCTTCTCGTGGGTCTGTGGTTCTTTCCGGTGGTTTCCCGGGTTCTTCCTCCACCAATAATACTGGCCGCCATGTATAGCCTATCAAGTGCTGAAAAATGGCGTTAAACTCTTAAACAAACAGAAATCAAAGCCATAAGAGTTCTAAGCATTGTAAATTCTGGAAGACGTTGGATCCATGTACACACTAGGGAAACAACATGATGTAGACTGTTAATCAGTACCGGACAACCAAGATGGCTGTTGCCCATTTTGAACAAAGTTATTTTTTCTACTCTTCATGAATGGAAATATATCATTGATTTGGGATTTTTACCTGAAGACTGCTTATATATTGATTACTCGTTGACATGTTTACACCTAAAGTGTTCTTATATATGTTTCTAAATTAAAATGGTGCCATTCTTAAATCCTGTGCAACTTAAGGTATAAGTTTCGATATGTTTTAAAAAAAAATATTATAACATCTCTGATAAGGAAACTAGGATTTTTAGACTTGAAAGAACTTTAAGCTAGGAAAAGGCTTCGACTGACTGTTCAGATTGGCATCATCACATATTTTTTTTTTGTCGTTTTGATGTAAAAAAAAGTTTCTTTTGAATTTGCAAGCTCAGTCAAGGACGCAGAAATATAATTCCAAACTTATAACAATAATACTGATAATGATGGTGATGATACTACTACTACTACTACTACTACTACTACTACTACTAATAATAATAATAATAATAAGAATGAACATTTTATTTAGAAAAATCAACTCAATTAGTTATGAACTTGTCTACTTTCATGCCTGTTTGCTGCTATATATAATAACTTACCAGGTTTGAAAAGTTTAATGAATTCCTATTTCATAAAATGAATCTTCCAATTGTAAAATAATGTGAGATATTTAATTATTATAAATAGGTATGTTTAAAGTCCAAATATCTAAACTTCAAATTCACAGGCAAAAGTTTGTGGTGAGAAATATGTAAGTTCTAAAATTTAAATGATTAACAAAGTTTCTCTATGAAATTTCCTTTTCAGATGTTTAACTCTGTAGCCTCATTATCCATGGACACCTCACATCTCCATCCAATCACACAGATTTTAGTGATACCCCCACATGCTTCTAAAATTGATGTTTTTTATGTTTGTTTATATCCCAATCTGTTTAAATAATTTGTGAAATTGAATTTGTAACTGAGGTTTTTAAGTGTTTTATGTCATTTTCTCTATTATCTTTTGTTATTGACTAATTCAATGAAGGTTTATAGGTCCATATTTTAGTTCCTTCACATGTGTGTGTTGGAAAGGGTTCCTTTCATTTTCCCTGTTTAAATAATTAGCCGTCCTTCTACCTGACGGTAGATAATGATAAGTTTCATTACTTTGTTCACAATGATGTGGTGCTGTATTAATACATATTTTCCGGCCTATAAGTCGATACTTATTGACTTAAAAGTCAGCTCTTCGTCTTATACCCCGAATCGACCTATATATGGATTGTGTCATTGAAATTGCATCGACATGTTTATTGATTACGGGAACCGGTTATTGATTACGGGAACCGGTTTGCTGTTATAAATTTCTCTAAATGCGGCATTATTGAAAACGGGTCACATAGAAGTACAAATGTTTGTTAAATTACTATGTCAATAAATTGTCATAAACCAGTATAACTGCGTTTATATTTATAAGTTTTGTCATTATTTATTTTGCATTCTGCATGTATTTTCTTATTTCTCAAACATAAAATAAAAGAAAAAAATACCTGTAAACATTTCACCGGGCCGCTTAGCACACTCACAATCTATACTTTATAATAGTGTACTGTATTCAAAGCATATTGTTTGTTCCTAAAAATATGAAATAAGTTTGTTTTATTCATCCTTTTTAACCATACCTCATTCTTCCTGATCACATTTGAGCAACTGGTACATTAAGATTTGATTTTTCAGTATAGTGTTGGACATGCGCGAGCAATTTTTCGCATAGCTTTTTGATTGATCTAATTGATCCTTTAAATGGATGTAACCCATATTAACTCTGGCGTTATATGCAGAGTTGCCAGATACACGATTTCGAAATTTGGTTGCGTGACAAATTTTACATTGCCTGTTGCGGTTCTTTGGGTTGATTTCTGATTTTTGTCGCAATAATTTTGGCTGCATTGAATTGCTCTTATAATCTCTGCATTCAATTTCAAATTGGCGCTAGTGACGGTATTATCTAAACAATTTTAATAAATCCATTATTCTGGATGTATCTTCCTGGATGTATCTCGCATACATATTTTTTTATATAAATTCCGAAGCCGGAAGAACGAAGCGCGCTTCTAATTCCAAATTTCAATTAAGCTAGCATATCAATATCATATCTATGCTGGTAACTGTAGCTTGTAGGGTGCAGTCTATATTATCACTTTATCAGTGTTATAATATTGTTACATTAATGGCAGCTGGTCTTTATTTACTCTTCAGATTTTAATATATAAATTGGGCCGTTTTTGGCTGCTCTTTAAATATTACACTTGCGGGAATCGAAAAAGGTGTCTAGGAACATAGGTTCTATGATTATTTGTAATATCATGTATGTAGATCATGCTTTCTACTGAATCACCCAAATCATATTTAAAATTTGTATTTGACACAGTTTCTCAAATAAATATGCTTTAATTTAAACTAAAATCATATATATATGGTAGATGGACTACCGGTACACGTAGATCAGCAATGATACATTTTTAGTTTCGCAATTCAGTTTAAACCAAATTGTAATGTCAACGCTACACATCTATTCATTCTCAAACAGCTGACGTTTTGGTGTCTCTCTTTGATTATACCGATAGTTGATAAATTGATATTTGGTTTCCAACATCAATCAAAGCCAGTTGACGGAATTGTTTAAAACTCTATATTGGTTTCGGCTACCGATAATAGTTCCCATATTGCCGGTACCCCATTGTTATTTATCATTAATCTGCATCAATTACGCCTCCCATTGTTAATATCAAGGGGATTAAGAACCACAGAAAATGATGCCCACTCCCTTCTCTGGATGTAAATAATGAATTTAGCCATGGACATAATGTTGCTATAGTACGGTCACATTTTAATGAGTTCAGTATATTTTGATCACTCTTTTCAGTTATAATCAGTCATATGAATATCCCTGTACAAATCATACAACTTATCTCACAATGCCTCCCGTCAAATCACACAGCGGCTTTTAAGCTGTAAATTTCACTGCAGAGAAAGGTGGGAATATGGCCGCTCACAGGAAATTTTGTGTAAATGAAAAGTGTGTCCGGGATTGGCGTAAAGCTAATGGTTGCATTATGTGCTGCAACAAAAAAAGAAAGCTAAACGTGGCTACAAAGCAATATATATTAATATTGAGGATAAATTAGAAGAATATGAATTGACACAACGTAGCGCGTGTCGTGGAATGAACTTTGTTGATCTCAGACTCAAGGCAAAGGAAATCGCAACTGAATTAGGAATTTAATCTTTTAGTGGAAGTGTGTCATGGTGTTATAGGTTCATGCAAGGAAGGGGACTTAGTATAAGAAAACGCACTACTTTGGCACAGAAACTACAAGTAGACATTCTGTATAATTTGATTCTGTGAGTACGTCCAAGACAAGATTAAGACTGACTATTTGGAAATGACTAACGTGTTGGACGAGTTGCCCTTAACATTTGAGATTCCAATAAACAGAACAATTGAGCTTAAAGGAACTAAAAGTATTACTATTTAGGACAAGAGGTCATGAGAAGTCAAACGTCACTGTAGTTCTCTCATGTTCTGCCGATGGCGGAAAGTTGCCACCAATGCTTATTTTTAAGAGAAAAACTATGATGCCAAAGGAGAAATTTCCCAATGGATTAATAATTGAAGTAAATCTAAAAGGATGGATAGCTAATAACATGATGGGGAAGTGGTTAGATAAATGTTTTGCACATGAAGTTGGTGGATTTTTCCTCACTAAGATTATAAGAAGTCTCTAGTCATTATGGATTCTATGCGTGCACATATCAGTGCCGAGACAAAGTTGAAGATCGAAACCAAGAATACATTGTTAGGCATCATCCCAGGTGGTGTGACAAAGTTATTACAACCACTAGACATTTCCGTTAATCGATGTTTCAAAGCTGAGCTTCGGAAGTTGTGGGAACATTAGATGATGGCAGGTGAGCATGGCTTCACAAACACAGGTGTATGCTGTGCTACATATTCTTAGGTTGTAAATTGGGTTAAAGATGCATGAGACAAGGTTCTTGAGTTGGCTATTGTAAATGGCTTTGCTAAAGCAGAAATTGTCAGAAGGATAGCGAAGCCTGATGAGATGGAGACAGACGATAATGAGAACATTTCTAATGACCTTAACCCTGAGCTGCCATTTTTCATTCCGATACGGAAGACGAAGACTTCAAGGGATTTTCAGATATTGGAGATGATTAATTTTATTTTCTTTTTCTAATAATATGTATTATAAAACTGTTCATTTGCGTAAATTTGATACTCAACAAATGAATTATGCTTGTTTTCATTGGCATATATTTTCATATTTTTCTATTTCTCATATTTTAAGATCCTAATTCAGTTAAATTAGCAGATGTTTCTTTTTTCTTTTTAAATTAATTTTGATTTTACATCTGAATGGTGGGTCTAAGGTCTTAGTTTGTATGTTTTATAAAGTAAATTTATGGGAATGCTTTTAAGTTTATCCCAAATCATAGCAGTAATAACGCTGTCCATGTTTACTTTATTCCTTATCACATATGTTATTCTATCAATGTATTTATATGTAAAATGGTTAGGAATAAATAGACCAACTCCGTATTTGTTCGTATTGTCCTCATTAGATAATTTGATTTATGTCCTGTATACAAATTGCTATTGTTTGTTTTGGATAGTTGATTAATATGAAAATATTAAATTCATATTTACCTTATTTTTCCTTGTATCTGTGTTTTTCTAATTGGTTTGGATACTGTTTTGAAATTGATCGTATGTGTTATGTTATTCTTAATGTATTTAATTGTTGTTTTTTTAAAGTTCAAGGTGATTCTTTTTTCATTTCCTCCTGATAACATTTCTGTCTTAGAATAGTTTATTTGTGATCCAGATGTTTAACCAAATGATATGTATTCTGTATTTGCTAATGAATATGATAGTGTCTTGTTTTAATTTTTTAATTAGTGCAGTATTTGACTTTTGGATTATTTTATCATCACTTCATGTTGAATTCCTATTTCTTGTTATAATGTAGCCAGTAGTCTTGTCACATATAGTATAGCAGACAGAACTCATCCCTTTTACTTCACTCATTTTCATGACATTTTGTACATCCTTCCTACTGCCGAGTGTTACTATAGCATCTGCTATTACTAATACTGGTTCCAAAGCTGACTACTAGAGCATCATCATGGCTGAATACATAAAATGATATTTAAACAAGTTATATATATATATATATATATATATATATATATATATATATATATATATATATATATATATATATATATATATAAATTCATTGTCACAAATTATTGATGGGTTTCAGAGAAATCAAAACCAAATTTAAAGTTGTACAGTTTCTGTTATTTGTAGATTTCTCCATTGATATTCATAAATCCCATCAAAATAAGAAAACGGTCATATCAACTGTTCTACATCACACAAAATAAATCTAGTATGTACCTTCGTTAGAAGCCCAAATTTGTACTTCTGCTATTTATTTGCTTTATGGCTAAAACTGAACTACATTAAATTTTGGTCCACATTAACAATTGCACTATTGTTTTCTTAATAATCATCTGCAGCATTTTGTACATGTTACATGTTTTCACCTCCTAGCTGTTTCTTGGAAGTTGCACATAATGGGTATGTGGGATCGATGTTATTAAGTAATATACCATTATGGACAATTGTCTGTTTTTTGGCAACACAGACCAGCTTTTGCATTTGCTTACTTTTCTTGTCACCCTGGTTTTTAAAACCAGTTTTTAATAAAATAAATATTTTGGCATTTCTTTTATGTTTGCCTGGGCTGTGACAGAGAAGAGTCATCCCTGACGTTAATTTTAAAACAACTGGGGACATGGAAAGAAACTGTCCTTACATATATACTTGAAATTCATGGGGGTATCCAGTTTACTGATATGAACTTTTCCAGACTTGTGTGACAAATGTTGTGGATTTCCTGGCTTATATTACTTGAGCAACTTTCTATCTTTATATGCAATCATGTCTTCATCAATTACCTAATATTTTGGAGAGTCATATATTTCCGTGAATTTCTCAATGATTTTGACATAAAAAGATCATGTCTAGAAAATATTGTCATGTCCTCGTTGACCTCTGGGTGGGTTATAACTTGTGTCATTGGCATGGCGTGTCTATTTTGTCATCAAAGGTATATTTGGTCATGATTTCCTGAATTCCCAAAATATACAGATGCAATCAAGGCAGAAAATTTTTTGAGCACAATCATGACATGTTGATTCCTAGAAATTCCAAGATCTCAACTCCACTTGCATTATTTTGGGTCTTGTTTTTGATTCCCCTTTTTCTAAGGAAACTTTATATATATATATATATATAAAATAAATGAAATACGTGTCTATTTTGTCATCATGATTTTCTGACATCAAGGCAGAAAATCATAACAATGTAGATTCCAAGAAATGCTAAGATCTCAACTCTGCTTGCATTATTTTGGGTCTTGTTTATGATTCCCCATTTTCTTAGGAAATTGTTTATATATATATATATATATATATATATATATATATATATATATATATATTAACAACCACTCCACCAGACAATCAGGAAAAAAAAGAACCTTAGATTTTATTCCCTCACTGCTTAGTGGTCCAAGTGATAATAAAACTCTATTATGGTATTATCTTTTTTTGTTCCGGTAGTTTCGTTTGTTCCCTTATATCAAAATATATCACTAGTTATTGAAGTAAGTGTAATTTGCATTTTAGTCTTTGTTCTGGTATTATCTTTTTCTGTTCTTCTTCCAGTAAATAGTCTGACCCTTTTCATTTACATCAAAATTTAATTTGTTATGTTTAAAAGTGAAAACAAAATATTAAGTCTCTTGTAGGTTATGATGATCAAAGATATGAAACTTTAGTATTGTAACCCAATCAATGTTTAGTTAACATAGCGATAATGGGGTTCACATCTTGGATTTTGAGCCGTTTTAGAATATTTGCTTAGTAGTTGATGGTTATCCGGCCATCCGATGAGCACCTCTCTTGTCATCGACGAGTTGGAGGGGCCGGTTCTGCTCTGTGTGTGCGAACGTGGTTGATGAGGCCAAGTCTTGTATGGAGTGTTTGTTTGCTTAAGGGACATGGGATGATTGAGACATCACCAGGACGATTAATAGCACTTGCTTTTCCTGCTTTCCTCTGCTTTGGTGCTCGACTTGCACAACTTGGATCCTTTGTGCACAGAAGAATGCAAAGTGACCCGTCAGCAAAAGACTATTCCTTAATAGTATGTGTCATAACCTTGGTTTACTCTTGTAGCCTCCTGGGATTTAATAGTTTTCCATGTGTACAGTACCTGATGCCAAAGCTTACCTCTCCATCTCTGAAAATATTATCAGCATGGCAGACAATAATAGACTAAACAGTGGCGTTGCCATAACACAACTCTGCTTGGCAATGGCTCAGATGTCTTTCTAATGTACTGGGCTCCTGCCTGCTTGCCATAATGGAAATGATGCAGCATGGCTATACATTTCTTTGACGTCTGTACTTGGCAAGTACATTTCGCAAGCCCTCTCTCCTAAAGTATCAAAAGCCTTTGTCAAGTCAACTTAGATGGAGAAATGGTCGGTGTTTTGCTCATGGAATTGTTCTTGTAGCTGCCTGGCAGCAAACACCATGTCGATGGTCTCACATTCTTCTCGGCGGTTTAGTATGATTTCGGCGAGTATATTTCCTGCAATTTAGAGCAAGGGTATACCCTGGTGGTTGTCGCAGGCCTCTCGGTTCCATTTGCGCTTATACAAATTGATTATGGAAGCATATTTGATTCCCTGGGGGAGGGAGATAGGGCTGTCAAAACACTATGGAAAACTTACCCGTTGTGCCGTTTAATGTGTACCCGCATACTCGTTAGAACATGAAATACATGTGCAACCCTTGACCAACAAATTGTTCTCCATCTTTATTTTAATATTCTGACTGGTGGCAGAAACTAACCGTGTAGTGTGCACTACTTTGTCTGAAGCGTCCGCACCGTGGTAGCTGCAAATGATCGTATTAATAAATGATTTTGTTTAGACTAACATTTATACCCAGACGCATACATGCCAATCATTATGCTTTTGGCGAAGTCAGTTCGATTATTTCACTAAATTGCGCTTTACGCGTACATTTATACGTACTATGATTTTTCAGTATATCCACCTTCCAAAGTCTTGTTTCTATTAACATTCCATTAATCCCACAAACCGTATGTTACAAAAGACTGCTTTACGTAACAACAGTATAACAGTACACTTGTCCGTGGACTTGTACTTTCCTAACAATAACATATTCTATTTATAGCAAACCTTGTTCTACCTTCCCTCAAATTCTATTTATTGCATCTGAATGGCTTAGTGAGGAGAGAACAGCCTATATTTATGTGGCTACTATATAATATGTCCAAATTATATGACAACAACTTTGGAAGTTTGTTTATTGTCGATATCACGTGACTGTATGACCTCTGATGTTATTGACATTATTATGTTGCGAGATTTATGTAGTCATGTGATTAAGAATGCAAATGTCCAGATCCGGGTCAAGTTTCAATAATGATCATCTCGTCTGTCAGCGGATTAAAGGCATAACAAATGCTATGCTCATGATTTTTGAGAAAATAAATCATATTCCCATTGATTTCATGCAGGTATATATCGATGAAAGATTGTTCAAGTTTGCTGGGCCAGAATTTAAGCGGCTACCCCATGCTGACATAAAATGGTGTCGGCGAATTCAAACTTTTCGATAGGAAATGCGCTCTGACCTTACACCCCAACATGAATGTCCAAATATAAAAAATGACAAGGATCAGAGGAAACTCGGACTACTCAGACCAGCATGCTGCTGCTGATATATGATATTTTGATAGTGTTGTCGACAACTTATTTTTGTGAACGGGTACTCATGATTAATGTACGATGCCCGGGTTTTTCCCTAGAGTCGGGTACCCGTTGACACCCCGGGGGGGTGGGTCGTCTCTTGCTTCCACATCAGTAAGACATGGCTGAGTCTTTCTATCAGGGTTGTGTTCTCTTCCTTGTAAACTTCAGCTGGGGTGGAGTCTAAACCAGGTGTTTTGTCACTTGGGAGCAGATGTAACGCGTTCTGTGTCTCCTGCAAGGATGGAGGGTCATCCATTGCTTTGTCGGTGGATAATTGGGGGAGAATAGTGATGTCTTTATCATTGATAGATGAAGAGTGATTCAGGATGCTGTCAAAGTGTTATGCCCATCATTGAAGAATCTTATCTTTGTCACTAATTAGTTTGTTTCCGTCTGCGCTGAGAAGGTGGGATAATCCAGAATAAATAGTTACATACGCTGCTGTACAGTTCTGCTTATGTTGTTGTACGCATCTTTCCTAGATGTAGACTTGGTGTTGTTCACCATGGACTTTGTTTCCATCCAGCAAATGTTTGATCTCGTCGCAGTTCTCAAGAAGCCAATCTTGATGATTTATATTTTAGGGTCCAAGGATTTTCAGAGCTGTGCTAAAGACCAAGTATCGGAATGCCTACAAGTCGGTCTCCACATTCTGTTTCTCGAGAGACGTGGATTTCAGATGTTCCAGGGTATCCACGATATACTCTTTGCTACTGGTGCATTTTTAACATGGTGATGCTTAGCGATTTAGGTGCTTTTGTAGCACGCCATCACATGCAACGTGATCACAGCCTACACTTGCATTGGTATCGTTAAGAATGACTAGCTTAAATGCCTTTGGAACGGTAGCAACGATGGAGTGAAGATCCTCATAGAACTTGACCTTCACTTCATCTGGGTTGGTCATGGTTGAAGTATAGCTAAGTAAGTTGCTTTATTCCATAATAGAGGAGGAGTTTCATAGTCATGAGTCTGTCATGTACTCTTTTGTTGAGGTCCAGCCAATTTGAAATCAGTGTTGTTTTCGCTGCAAAGCTGACTCCAGCCTCACAGCATTCTTTGCTTCCTCAGCCGTTCCAAACGAAAGTGTTTCCAGAGTCCCCGTCTCACTCAAGATGTTCACATTGTATATGGGGAATTTCTTTCCTATTTGGGCGGTTCTCCTATAGGGTCTTTCTGCATCATCTCGGTACAGTAGGGTTCACACATTCCATAGGTCAAGAGCGAGAGGTAGAGTCCTCATTTCGTTTAGCATTTTGAACGCTGGAGTAGGGTTCCTGCCAGCTATTGCATGCAACCTTTGAACGGTTAGAGCAGGCAGTGTTTAGGGCACCTTTTCTACCCTTTCTTCATGCCAGCGTGATGAGCAGTGCATTCCTGAAAAGGGCTCCTCGCTCGTTCTGGGAACTGCTAGACTACTGCGGCTCCATGTCAGTGATGAATGACCCAAATGACCCGAGTCACTTATGTGCAGATTTTCGGCAATGGCTGCCAGTGTACCAACACCTGCTGCTTCATTTTTGCCTGTTGCCACAGGACATTTGGTGGGTGATGTAATGAAATGGGATGAGTGGATGACACGAATGACTACTGAGGTGACCTTGCTTCAAGTGTGCAAGAGTAGGCATTTCATCGCCCTCACTCTCTCATCCAAAATCATCTGATTATAGCAACATGACAACACTGAGATGGCTGGCAATGCATTAACAGTAAAAAAGAGAACATGTATAGTATTGCTTGTATTATAGCATAGGTTTTCTAAAATGCACATTTCGTCATGAATATATTTTAAAAATTATTAATATGATAACACATTGTTCTTTTATGAAATTGTTTTCTATGGTTCCTGATTACACCATTCCTAAGTGCTGCTCTTTCAGTGATTGTATTAAAGGTTATGATAAGAGGAAATTATTTTATGTATCATACCATTTTTAAAAACCATTTTTCATTTTGAAATGTTTATATTTAAAATGATTAATTTCATGAGAATTAAAAGCAATTGAAATTTGGCTATTGCTGCCCATACAAACGTAACACGAGATGTCCAAAGTGGATATTTAAAAAAAATATATCTAAGTAAGACAATTACAAACAATTTTGAGTTATGTCCCATTTTTAGTGTCAGTACAAATATGGCTTGGTTTATTCTAACGGTCACTATGGGAACAGTTGTTTGCAAAATGTGTTCTCATTGGTGAGATGTACGAGATCTGGCCCATGAATCGTGTATGGTATTTTCACATCAGTGAATGCAAGTCATTTGGGGTACTTTCATAAAAGTATTAGTTGAACATCATGTTTATTGTACACGTGAATAATGGTAACTTATTCTTTTTCTTCATTCCAGCTCTGATTTCACATTAAAATGTCTGTATTCACCTTTCCAAAGTTTATTCCCATGACAGTTCCTAAGCTGGACTATTGATAACACTAGATACTACATTTTACACTACTGTCTATGATACTCTGCCAGTCAGATTTCATAATCAGCGATGGAACACTAGAGCAAGAGTTACTATCATTTCACTTGAGATTGAATGAACTATGTTTTGTTGTTGCTTGAATGTTATTATCCTTCGTGTTACCCAGGTCTCACGTTATCAAAGTTCATTACAACCTTTCCCTAGTGCTGCTCATTCAGTGATTCTATTAAAAGTTCTGATAAGAGGAAAGTAATCTTTATGTATCATACGCTTTTTAACAAAAGCCATTTGTCCTGTTAAAATGTTTATATTTAGAATGATGTCATGAGAATTAAAATCATATTGAAACTTAGTTATTGCTGCCCATCCAAACATAACACGAGATGGCCAAAAGGAAGGTTAAAAAATTACATCTAAGGAAACAGTTACAAACAAGTTAGAGTTATATCCCATTTTAGTTTGAGTACAAACTTGGTTTGGTTTATTATGATGGTGACTCTGGGAACATGTGCTAGATATGGCACATGATGTGTTTGTGGTATTTTCACACAGAAATCACTGGAAAATCAATCTTACTCTGGCTCACATGAATCAATGTCTGTATGTCTGTCAGTTGGGGTACTTTAATAAAAGTATTACATGAACATCATTTTTGTGTACACATGAATAATGGTCATTCATTTTGGGTTTTTTCATTCCAGCTCTGATTTGTCATTAAAATATCGTTTTGCAGCTTTCAAACGTTTTCTATGACTGTTCCTAACCTGGACAATTGATAACACTAGATACTACATTTTAACACTACCATCTATGATACTCTGCCAGTCAGATTTCATAATCAGTGATGGAACTCGACAGCAGATTTTATTGTCACGTAAATTGAGATTGAATATAATATGTTTGGCTTGAATCGAATTTCCCCTCAGACTACCCAGGTTTCACGATATGAAAGTTTATTACTACAGAAATGTAGTTCGATCGGTTGTCATTATTTACTGTGATATAAAATTACACAATATTTCTTTGACACTGAATTGAAAAGACAGGATATTATTAGTTAGCACAATATTTGTTTTCTCAATGTATATCTGAAATAATAGTCAAAGAGCTGATGCCTAATAACAAGATAAATAAGATAAATAACATACTAAATAAGATTAAAAGGAATTAATAATCTAATAACTACAATGTAGTAACAATAACAATATAAAATTAATACTGTAATATGTCATACATTAGATGGCCTCAAGGGAGAATAGTCGTTGACTAATGAGTCACCCTTTATAAATAAAGCATTATTAGTATTATTAAGGTCTTTAATTAGAACTTGTCATGGGGTTAATATGAGGTAATTTTGTGACTTATCTTTTCCTTCAGATTGTTACTTTTGTCAACACCAAGCTCACACTGAGTGTACGTCGTGTATCATATATGGTTCAGTTTACATGCAATTAAAGAACTGTGTCAGATTTCAAATGTAAAATCAAATATAAAGAAATGATTTGAGTGTTATCCAGTTGAGAAATATGCACAGGTAAATGCTATGAAATGAAATTGTGAATTACAGTTGAGTAACGCATTTAGTATTTCTTATTGAATTCCTATGTCTCAAGTCAATTATATCAGAAAAACAGATTTTATTGGTGCTGATATCAGGATTGTATCACAGAGCATTGTTCTTTTGTACATTAAGTTTTGCCATAGTTTACCAATTAGTTCTTTTGTTTGACATCTAGGTTGATAATGGGCAGTCAAGTGTTGAGACAGAAATGCCTCCATCTGGACTAAGCCGAAAGATCTCTGAAGATGAGAAAGAAGGTTAGAGCGATGACACATAATTGTTACATGTAAACGATTGAATGAATTTATGTTCATCACCATCATTATATCTAATACACTGAGAATTTATGTGACTTTGTAAGTTACCAAAAATGCAAAGTGGGAATACAAGGGTGTATAAATGATGTACTAGACAGCCATCATTGTAATGTACATCTTTGCATATTTGGTATTCTATGTTATATTTGAAAGTACATAATGTATATTTCTAGATGAGATACATTATTGGCAGAAACATGATATAACCACAATGGTGCTGCCACTGGTATTATCCCAGTGGTTATATCACGATTGGAACTATGCGTTGTTTATTTTTGCATTTAGAATATCTTTTCTTGCGCATGTTTTTTTAGACCTGAATTGCTGTACTTGTATATTTCTTAAATTCCTATATTATATTTCTACCCTTAACTTTCTCTCTCCATCAGAAAAAAAGGAATTTTAAAAATTAGTCAAGACTGTTGACCTTCCAGGACACACATTTATGTAATCAATATAAATGTGCCACTAATAATGCAATTTCAGATAACACAAAGCAGTTCTCACTTTAATAATAATTATTTTTTCACACCAATCATTCCGATTTTCAGTGATTGAACTTACATGATCTGTTGCTATTTGATGTTTATTCCCTGTCAGGCATGTAATATAAATGTTAAACTGTATGTCAAAAAGCTATACATTTTTAAAGAAAAAATCTTATTTACATTTAGTGTTACAATATTTTAAGTAATGCTTTTTTCTGTCTTCACGATGATGATAATATCTGAAATTAATCTAAAAATCTGCCATTGATTAGTGTTCATTGCTAACCAATAATTAAATGAGAAATCAAAATTGGGGTTCAGAATATCTTACTCATATCGAATACAAGTCTGCCAACACAAAACAAGTTATCTCTCAAAACAAATATGTAGCAATAAACAAATAATGCAGTCAAAATCCTCAAATCAGACATACAAAAATGCACAATTTGAAGCATTATAATATTGAATCGTATTTACTGTTTGTGGCCCCGAGTGGTCTAAAGCGCTCTCTCTTACGGATCACTGCCATCTCACCTCTATCTGTGTGGGTTTGAGTTTAATATTAGGTTAATGTAGTTACGTGAGAAAGCTTGCCAGTAGCTTCTCTTGGCGCGGTGGTTCTTTCCGGGGGGTTTTGCGGGTTCTTCCTCCACCAATAATACTGGTCGCCATGTGTAGCCAATCGTTTGCTGAAAAATGGCGTTAAATCCTACAACAAAAACAACACGAGGTTTGCTGAAAGTGACAGTCTCAAAATTCTTCTAGCAAGATTAACCCTCTTTTCATGGATGTTGTAATGGTTTCATTATTAGTAATCATTGAGTGAGAAACAGGTCCAAATCAGTAACAGATCCCTCCAGTCTGCGTGATTTCAGGAACTGTGCAAAACGTTTTGAATTTACGCACTTGGAGAATATTGATGTGCGAGAACTCCAGCAAAGTTGTTTTTAGTCTTGAATATGAAAATGATCTCCATGTAGTATAATATTTTTTACCAACCATTCACTTTTTAAGCACCTGTATGACATATGTCACAACAGATCTTACTGCTTGTGTTGACAAAAGTCTTTTTTATTTATTTAGGCAACTCTTTAAACATTTGAAGTTTTTGAATTGGTATGACTAGGGCCTCAAATAGCAGGGGTCCAAAATCTGGGACCTGCAATTTTCCTTTTCTGACCGAAGAGATAAAGTTGGCAGAAGTTCCTCTTACCTCTGACTTTTCCAAATAATGGAAATTAAAATTAATCTTCCGAAGCATAAAAACTGTTTTGTAAGCAAAGCGTACACTGTCATAAAACATTAAATATATATCTGTGTGTGTGTTTGTGTGTTTGTGTGTGTGTGTCTGTGTTTTGGAGTGTTAACATAGTTTTAACAATATTTCAGTCATATTACTATATTGTCTTCAGTTGTCTTCAGTATGGCTGTATATAGTAATGTCAAGCATTGGGACAATGTCATAATGCAAACGTGTAGCATCGTGTCTCACCCAGTCGGATTATCCTGACACCAGATCGACCAGTTCTAACACTAACCTCTCATTACTGAGTGACAAGTGAGGCACCAGTTAGTTACATGTTTTGAAGACTTTGCTTTGACTCTAACAGGGTACCAAAACTGACCTTTCCGATCCGTAAAATTTATGCCCAATGAGCGGTCTGCTTGTGACCTAGTATTAACTGGCCTAACTGTCTTACAAGTGGGTATATATTACTGAAGAATAATTTGTTTCTTGCT
Organism: Unio delphinus; assembly: GCA_029339505.1. Lineage (NCBI taxonomy): Eukaryota > Metazoa > Mollusca > Bivalvia > Unionida > Unionidae > Unio > Unio delphinus. The sequence continues at coordinate 673,396 of JAQISU010000059.1, read as the reverse complement.
TGTTCGTATTTATAGTAAGTACCACATTGAAACTCGATGTTGTGGTGGATTTGCTAAAGTTGGTATGATACTATTTTGTTTCATGAAACCATACAGATTCAAAAATCCAAATTAGCGATGAAGGAAAACAACCGGCCATTGAAGGAACATCCACACAGATAGGACAGGCAATAGTAAGTGGTCCATATTTGATTCTTGCATCACATCAGGTTTAGCACATTGTGTATCACAGCACACCATTTGCAACATGTGCTATGTATTGATGATACACATGTTGATGTTATTGAGTCAGTTTTACCACTAAATCATGATCAATTATACAGTAGAAATGAAATGTTAAGATGGGGTGATTTCATTTATATGGTTTAGAAAGAGAGATGTCTTCTAAATAAAACATAAAGTTAAATGTCAAGATGAAGGTTAAGCATGATTGTGCTTATTTTCTAAATTTGATTGATGGTTTGAATTTTATGCCGATTTTCTGTCATTGTTTGATAGTTAGAATCGTATGTTGCTTTTCTATCATTTTATTGTTTGAAATGTATGCTGGTTTTGTACAATTGTGTGATGGTTTTGAATTTTATGCTGGTCTTCTATCATAGTTTAATGGTTTGAAATTGATGATGATTTTATGTCATTATTTTATAGTTAGAATTAATACTAATTTTCTATCATTGTCTTATGGCTTCAATTATGTTGGTTTTCCATCATTTTTTGATGGCTATAAATGTATGCTGATCTATTATTGCTTTATTGTTTAACATTCATGATGATTTTTTTATCATTGTTCAATGGTTTGACGTTAAGCTGTTTTTTTTGTGATTAGTTGATGGCTAAAATGTATGCCGATTTTGTCATTCATTTATGGCTTGAAATATATTCTTGTTTTCTCTCATTGTTTGATGGCTTAAAATGTATGCTGGTATTCTCTCATTTTTTATGGTTTGATATTTATGCTGATTTGATATTATTGTTTTATGATTTAAAACTGATGCTGATTTTCTATTAATGGTTGAAGACTATATTTTTGCCGATTTTCTCTCATTGTTTGATGGCTTATAATTAATCCCAGTGGTGCACTACTAAATTTCAATTGAATCTGTTGACCTTTTTTATCAGATTTCATATTATGCCAATACTTGGAATTTGGTACACTGATAATTCTTGATGTAATAAAGTAACATTAATCAAAAATGTCATTGAAGGAATTCAGAATAATTTCCAAATAAACATTTATTCCAAGAAGTATTAATGACCAGTTTTAAATTGCTGTGCATAGTTTAGATAAATAAATCGACCGAACTTAAAAATTGAATATACTGGAATAAGCTGGATGCCAAGATGCGACTTTGGATTGTAAGGTTGGAATCAGTAATTTGGAAGTAAACATCATAATATAATGCTGACACACAATAATAGAACAAACGTGTTGGTCAGGTTCTTTTCTACAATATTTAAAAATCGTCAACAGGTTTAGTAACTTATATGTGAGAAACTAAGCTAGACTCAGATTCAAATAATATGTTTACCTTCATTAAATGATCTGGGCATTTAATGTATTGTCATAGAAAAATAATAGCTATGTTTTACGATGTTTGCAAAATAAATGTCTATACTTTGGAAACACATTCTCCAAATTTTAATTTAACGGAAGGCCGTGCAAGCTGTAATGATGCCAGTCAGCATTACATTTTAAATATGTGACTTTTGATAAAGAGGAGTCCTTTGTCCCTACATGAAGTAGTGGCTCGAGCTGGCTGAGTGGTGTAATGCACTCACATTTACAAAACAATGTCATCTGACCTGAGTGCATTGGTTTTGGTGTCAAGCACAGTGTTGCATGTGATAAACCTCTCAATAGATTTCTTTCCATAGGTGGATGATACCAGTATTGTTCTGGGTTCTTCCTCTGCTAGTTATTCTGAGCTGGAAAATTATTTAAAAACCTGCAGCTACAATGTGAAAAAATACAGACTTATTCTCATTTACACGATAAGTGACAAATGTGACCAACACATTAAAGTGTATCAAATACGAGGCATTTATATAGATTTGTAAGACAAAATATTTACAGTAAGGCTTTGTCACATTAACTATAAGGCATGTAGGTACATTTGTAAGAGAACACATTTATAGTAAATCTTTGTCAAATTAAATGTAAGACATGCATGTAGACTTGTAAGATAACACATTTATGGTAAGTTTGTAAACATTTAATATTAGGCATGTATGTAGATTTGTAAGATAACAGGTTTACATAAAGGCTTTTTGAAATTAAATATATGGCATATATGCACATTTGTGAGATAACCTATTTACAATAAATCTTTGTCAAATTAAATATAAGGCATGTATGTACATTTGTTAAATTAGGAAGAGGAACATTGTTTTCACATGTATATTTTGTGATATTGTTACATATGCTATTGAAAATCATGACATAACAACTTACATAACTGAAACAAAATATCAAACAAAACAAAGCGTAATACAGGTCTAAAATATTGTTTCACCCTTGTCTACAGCCGATGGAACAAAGTGTTGAGGAAAAATTAAACCATGCAGGAATTAAGATGTCTACAAAGGAGCGGGATTTGTTTATTAAATTTCAGATTGAAATTGGCACAGATATCTACTTCAGGTAAAGTAATAAGATTATTTCTTTACTTTCTCTTCCTTAACAAAATAACTATTCCTTTTACTCAGTCTAACTAAAACAGGATTTTCACATTTGTATTTAAAAATCTGACAACAACCACTTAGGGTCATATTCTAGTGACCTGTTGTATTACCACAATTGCTGATTTTACAAGCCAATCAGATGAAGTCTTATATATTTGCATTTGGGAGACTAAGTGCATGGATAAAGATATTCGATGTGTGCCGAATGTTTTGATTCACTTTAACATTTTTGAAAGCTACATTTCCATTGGCTGTTTAAAATGTAATCAGAACATGATCCCTAAGCAAGATAGGGTTAAAATTGAGAATGATAATAATTAAGGCCATATTTTTACAGGCATTACACATAATTGAATGCATTTATTTAGATGTATTAGAGATAAATTCAGGCAGCATGCATTACATATAATTACTTGCATGTAGTTGCATACTTGACATGTATATAAGAATATAAATATTTCTATTATGAGAAAAATAATGATTTTTTCCTTATTTCATTGAAGACATCCTTTGTAATTGTATGCGTTATTTAAACGATTGATATTGATAAAAGAACAACATATTTTGGTAGGAGTTTTACACTTATTGCTACGAGGGTAATCTATAATGACCCTATGTCGAAACTAGAATGTATTCAATTTTTCCAAGTGGCTTTATGATTTTTATCAACTGCAACAATCAAAATGCTTGAATTTAAATTGATCAGACAAGAAAATCAACAGTGAATATTAGTATTATTTGTGTATGCCAAGTGTTGTTAAGTTCCACTCTATTATTAATTTTGTTCCTGCCATTAAAACATTCTTATCCTGCATGACTGCCACAGTGGCCTAAGTGGTTAGAATACCTATGTCTGTGGCGGGAGGTTGCAGGTTTGAACTCCGGACCATTAATCCCAAAGACTTACAAAACAGAGTACCATTATCTTCATTGCAAGACACTCAGCATTAAAAGTTTAATAATGGAACTGGTTATCCCGGTGTCAGGATAATGTCCCATCGATAGACATCACTATAAACTGCTGCCTGATGCCACAGTGATATACATCACAACAAACTGCTGCCTGATGCCAAAGTGACAAAAGTCACTATACACTGCTACCTGATGTCCCAGTAATATTCATCACTTTTTAACTTCTGCGTGGTGTCCCAGTGATAGACACCACTATAAACTGGTGCATGATGTCCCAGCAATAGACATCACTATAAATTGCTGCCTGATGTCCCAGTAACATACATCACTATACACTGCTGTCTGATGCCATAGTGATATATATCATTAAGCACTGATGCCTGATGCCAAAGTAATAATCACTATACACTACAACCTGATGTCCCAGTGATAGACACCACTATAAACTGCTGCATGATGTCCCAGTGATAGACAACACTATACACTGCTGCCTGATGCCACAGTGATATACATCACGATAAACTGCTGCCTGATGCCAAAATGACAGACATCACCATACACTGCTGCCTGATGCCAAAGTGACAGACATCACTATACACCACTGCTGCCTGATATCCCAGTGATAATCATCACTATAAACTGCTGCCTGATGTCCCAGTGATATACACCACTATAAACTGCTGCCTGAGGCCCCTGTGATAGACATCACTATAGACTGCTGCCTGATGTCTCAGTGATATACATCACTATAAACTGGTGCATGATGTCCCAGTGATATACATTAATATAAACTGCTGCCTATGTCCCAGTGATAGACATTACTATAAACTGCTGTATGATGTCCCATTCATATACATAACTATAAACTGCTGCCTGATGTCACAGTGATAGACATCACTATAAACTGCTGCATGATGTCCCACTGGTAGGCATCCCTATAAACTGGTGCATCGAAGACAATACCTCTGTGACTAAACATGTTAAAGCTTTGTTAAAAGTCCCCCCAAAGAAAAAAATTTAAAAAAATTCAAAGGAGGGCATTTATTCTGCACAGAGGTACAATGGAGGATTCTTTTTTCCACATTTCTAAATGACAAACGAGTACTGATGTAAAACTATGACATTGTGAACATTGATGTGTACTTATATTTTTTTCCCTTTTAATTTTTGTATATTAGAAAAAGTGAGCATGCCCATATAGGAACATTGTAAAGTTTTTGGATTCTTCTCATGTGTGTCTTATATCTCTTATATTAAAGCAGTGAGTGAAAGTAAAATTACAGGAAATCTACTTGATTAAAGTGATCAAAATTACCATGATAACATTTCTGATTAAATGTAAGATTTGCTGTAGTGTACATTGACCTTCACTCAGCAGAAATTGAAAAATAATGCTAAAATGCCTTTGAGGGCAGATGGAGTAATGCTAGGAAAGAAATAAAAATGATAACTCGGCTAATTTTGCATTTCCATATTTTACTATCTTTACCTTGTGATCTAACAAGGTAGCATTGATTCCCATTGTTACCAAGCACACTGTCAGTATTCAATTATGAGTATTGATTATGTGCATATGTGAGCCATCCTATTTTTCTGGTCCTATAACTTTGAAGATATAACTATATCAATAGTGTTACATTCACAGGGCTTTTAACTTGACAGAAATTCAAAGAAAATACTGAAATGCCTTTGGGGGCAGATGAAGTAATGTGCATACAGTGACAGTACTAAGTAATGCGTATTGATTATCTCCATTTGTGAGCCATCCTATTCTTCTGGTCCTATAACTCTGATACCCCACTGTAAGTATATCAATAGCATCCTCTGAGCATATTCACCAATACCATCCATCAAGCCAGAATCAGTTTTGACTGCAGAAATTAGATTACAGGAAACATTTCATTGTGCAACTCTCCATCAAAGCTAGATAAAACTACAATGCCTTAGCTATCTAATACATGATACATGAGTTCGCGCATTACTGCATTTCATCAGTGAACTCATAATTACATCTTTGTTCAAATATAATGCTTTGAAATCAAGTACAAGCAATTCACTGATATACCCTCGTGATTTAAAACCTGAAAATAACTGTGAAAATGAGGGGTCATAATTGCAAATCAATTATTATAACCCATTGAAGATGACAATACCTGGATGATAGCAACAGTATTCCCATTAGGGTTTTATCAGCACCATCTTGGATAGAGTAAGAATGACGCAAGTTAGGGTATACACAGCACTTCCTCACATAGTGGTAATGTGTCACACACATTTAATGCAGTTGAGACGTAAAGTAGCATTATATGACTTTTAATCGTGGGGCTTTCTCTATTTCAGAATAACTTGTAGAGTAAAGGAGCTACAATATCATGTTTACTTATAGCATAATGGATTTTAATTTTCAGTAAGGGTCCACATAGGTTAATTGGTGGCCAAGAGAACCTCAATGTTACTGAGATATTTATTGAACAGAGCCATCCTGATATGAAGGAAAAATGGCTTGAGTACAAAAGTCAAGGAAAACTTACCCCTGAACTGATAGGTACGTAGTTTCCATCTCATTTTACAAACATGTTGTATTCTTTCTTCAATATGTAATATATTTAAATTAGTTTAATGTGGTTTTGACTCTTCTAACATGACAATGTGGATGATGTTTGGCTCTCATTTCAGGTGATGGAATAGATTCCCATTGGTTATGTAGAAGTCGTTATTAATTCACGTTACACACAGTGTGGTGTTTGCTAGCCTATATTTTGTAACCAATGATCTATGGAAAAAAAGAAATGGCAATTGGTCAATGGCTTGATACTTGAGTATTAATTAACTCGCTCAATCTCTGGTTTTGCTATTTTGTCTGGAATATACTAAAAGTGAGCAAAGACTTAATATAAACTCATTCATGTTAATCATTATTCTCTTAAACCAAATTTTGCTAAATTTATATGGATTACACTTGTTTTATACATTATAAGGTTTTAAAAAAAATAATGCAATCGAAAGTTGTTTGACAATTGTATTATCATTTATACTCAATGTCTTATAAATCTGAGATTATTAAAAAGATGATAGCTGTATCAGAGGAGCATATAAGTACAAGATGTCATGGTCATACCATTTGTTTTCTTATTTTCTATTTTTAGCAGCAATATAATATATTTGAAAGAGAGCGAACAGGTTTCATCAATATGAATGTTTGCCTCTCACATTTATTATATTTATAGGGCCGTTAGATAGCAGACCTGTCTTAAAGAATGGCACCAGATGTTAAGCGAAACTGACTTTACAGTAGGATGTATGGCTGTTATATACTGATAATAAGCAGATGGTTCATTACAAGCTTAAAAACATCTCAGGTCAGAAAAAGGACAAATCACCATGGCTTTACAAACTTAAATAAAAAAGAGCAGGATAGTAATATAGTAATACAAGAAAAAAATTCATCACCTTATTGCATACTTCAATCACGATGTCAGAATTCAGACTGCATCATCATTATTACATACTAAAATCACGAAGTCAGAATTCAGATTGCATCATCATTATTGCATACTTAAATTACGATGTCAGAATTCACACTGCATCATCATTATTGCATACTTAAATCGCGATGTCAGAATTCATATTGCATCATACTTATTGCATACTTCAATCCCGACATAAGAACTTAGACTGCATCATCATTATTGCATACTTCAATCACAACGTCAGATTTCAGATTTCATCATACTTATTGCAGACCTCAATCCCGACATAAGAATTTAGACTGCATCATCATTATTGCATACGTTAATCCCAACGTCAGAATTCAGACTACAACATACTTACTGCATACTTCAATCCCAGCGTCAGAATTCAGACTGCATCATACTTATTTCATACTTCAATCCCAACATCAGATTTAAGATTGCATCATACTTATTTCATACTTCAATCCCAACATCAGAATTCATATTGCATCATACTTATTGCATTATTCAATCCCGACATAAGAATTTAGACTGCATAATCATTATTCCATACTTCAATCCCAGCGTCAGAATTCAGATTGCATCATACTTATTGCACACTTCAGTCCCGACTAACGAATTTAGACTGCATCATCATTATTGCATACTTATACCCGACATCAGATTTCAGATTGCATCATACTTATTGCATACTTCAATCCTGACGTCAGAAGTCAGATGGCATCATCCTTATTGCATAAGTCAATCAGGACGTCAGAATTCAGACTGCATGATACTTATTGCATACTTCAATCCCGACATAAGAGTTTAAACTGCATCATCATTATTGCATAATTCAATCCCAACATCAGAATTCAGACTACAGCATATTTACTGCATACTTCAATCCCAGCGTCAGAATTCAGACTGCATCATACTTATTTAATACTTCAATCCCGACATCAGATTTCAGATTGCATCATGCTTATTGCATACTTCAATCCCAACGTGAGATTTCAGATTGCATCATACTTATTGCATACTTCAATCCCGACATAAGAATTTAGACTGCATCATCATTATTGCATACTTCAATCACAGCGTCAGAATTCAGACTACATTATACTTACTGCATACTTCAATCCCAGCGTCAGAATTCAGACTGCATCATCCTTATTGCATAATTCAATCCCAACATCAGATTTCAGATTGCATCATACTTATTGCGTACTTCAATCCTGACGCCAGAATTCAGATTTCATCATCCTTATTGCATATTTCAATCATGACATAAGAATTCAGACTGCATCATCATTATTGCATACTTCAATCCCAACATCAGAATTCAGACTGCATCATACTAATTTCATACTTCAATCCCGACATCAGATTTCAGATTGCATCATACTTATTGCATACTTCGATCCTGACGTCAGAATTCAGATTGCAACATCCTGATTGCATACTTCAATCAGGACGTCAGAATTCAGACTGCATCATTCTTATGGCATACTTCAATCAGGATGTCAGAATTCTTATTGCATACTTCAATCACGATGTCAGAATTCAGACTGCATCATTCTTATTGAATACTTCAATCAGGATGTCAGTCTCATAATCAATCAGCAACATTTACACATAGTTACATTTTTTTGATCAAAAGTAAATGTCTCTTTGTCATACATTTTGCATTTTTAGCATGTGAAAGATATATATATATATATATAGATATAGATATATATATATATATATATATATATATATATATATATATATATATATATACATACATACATACATACATACATACATACATACATACATACATATATGTATAATCCAATACCCATGTTTAGATTGTTGAATCTTTTATCAGTAATAATTATGCTTAAACCGCTTCTTGGATGGCATATATGAAGACATTCAAATATAATTGAGACTGGAGCAAGCTTTTTATTTCTGTGGATCATGTTAACAAAGTATCCATTGGAAAATTCCACAATGTGTATTGGGCCGCAACATCTTTACTTTCCTATGAAGGTTTGTTAGTCAAATTGAATTTTTCCTTTCTAATAAACGTTTGTTTTGTTTTGGTCTAACAGAATATTTACTTTCCTATGAAAGTTTGTATGTACGTTTGTATATATATATATATATATATATATATATATATATATATATATATATATATATATATATATATATATGTGTGTGTGTGTGTGTGTGTGTAGTTCCAGTTATATGTATCAATACTCAACCATGATTAGTTTCAGCTGAGTATTGAACTGTTCGCGGTCATAAACAATAATCATAACATGTTTATATATGGGATGGTGATAGTAAAATGACTTTTGTCCAAAACAAGTTCAGTTTTTGTCTAGGATAATTAACACGAACTGGCTTTGTTACAAAGCTCACATAACATACACGCAAAATACTTCTAGTCCAACGCTTTCCGTGTCATTGATATTCGGGTAAAAATGACTCAGTAACCTTTTCAGCATAAACTAGCACTGAGGTATCGATTAAGTTTTGTAAATTATATTTATAATGAGAATGAATGAAAGTCTACAATTTATGAGAGATTGAGCATATGTTTTCCTAATACATTGAAATGATTGTTTTCAAAACTATCTTACAATTCATGTGTTATCGGAACGATTCATGTGAATCGAAAATTATGTTCCGTCTCCTCCAGATGTCATCTATGCAAGGGAGAGGAATCCAGACCTACACGCCAATAAAGATAAATTCTTGAAACACATGGAAAATTTAAACATCATTGTAAAGGCAAGGTCTTTCGATGAAAATGGAGTGAATGTCAGTTAATATTCTGTTTTATTTGAAAATCTTGCCAGGCTGCAAATCTTAAAACATATGACTCTTTTTAGTAAGAATACTGTCAATGAATGGATGAATGATTACAATTTTTGGAAAAGATTTAAACTGTTTGAAAATTAAAAAGCATGCAAACAAATTGTAAAGCATAACTTTATCTATCAGAAATTAAAGTCTTTACGTTTTGTAATATCTTTACTTTACTGTCAAATTTCTTTTTCATCCAAGAGTGCTGGAAACGATATTTAGGAACGTTTCGATTTCCCTACATCAATAAATAATTAGTACTCATATTTGTTAAGTGAGATAAGTTAAAGTTTGTTAAATTACGTTTATTATGAACATTTCTCCTAGAGTCATTCTGTATTGTGACTGAATTTTTTTTGGCAAAACACTTTCCTTAACTAGTATTCCCCCTTTGATATGTTTTGTACTTCCCTGACATTTAAATCTCGTTAAAGTAATACATTTTGGCAGCATATTTATAGTGATAATTCATGTGTTGTCATTATTCTTTTATTTATCAAAATTCATAAAGGTGCCATAAAAAAGTGAAAAAAGAAAATTAATTTTAGACATTGATCCAAGGCTAGTAAGGGACCCCGAGTGCCCGAGTGATCCAAAGCGCTGTCCGTTACGGATCACTGCCGTCTCACCTCTTGTCTGCGTGGGTTAAAGTCTAAGATTCGGCTAATGTATTTATGTGAGAAAGCTTGCCAGTATATTCTTCTGGGTCGGTGGTTCATTCCGGGGTGTTTCCCGGGTTCTTCCTTCACCAAAATTACTGGCCGCCATGTATTGCCTATCGTATGCTGAAAAATGAATATTAAACCTGAAAAAAAAAAAAAAAAATAAGGCTAGTAACTTAAAAAAACTCACAAGCCGTGACTTAAATTCCAAGATCCTTTCCTACAATTTCCATATTCCTGAATTCCTTCTCTTTAATATTGTCTAACAATGTTGTAATAGTTACAATTATAATATAAACGCAATAGAGTTTAAGAGAGTTTGATGGAAATGCAAATATCATTAGTTTTTATCACAACGCTCACTTTGGAGTGGAAAGTCTTGGTGTTATAATTCATCGGTTGAATTGTCTGAGTTAATCCTGGTCAGAGCCAAGTTAACGTATGTCAATTGCAGTATGTGCAAATAATTGGGTACGCCCATTGTATTTTGTCTGGTGTGTTTCATGAAGGAAAACTCCGTTAACTAAGAGTTCTGGCATTTATGTTTGGTTATGCTGATTACATCCTAAATCAGCTTCAGAAATGAATACAATTCCTGCACCTAAAATATTCCTTATTTGCATTCTAAATATGCAATAGTCTGATTTGAAAGAAACATTGCCGCGGTTCACGAACTTGTCAAAAATATAATTAATATGGCTTTAACATTCTCATTCAAGGTAATGATATGTAATATTGTTTGTTCTTTTAGAAGCTTCTATAATAATGATTGTGTAAGTAATCACAACTTCTCGTAAAGTAATAGTATAACGTTTTGATTATGGACTGCATTAGGATCCATGTTTTGACCTGTGGACTAAAAACCTAAGGATTTCAACATGACAGTGTCTGCTACAGATGAACAACAATGATTGACTTTGGCTTACAAATATTAAAGTATGTACATTAGTATTATTTGATAGATATATGGTCAGAAATAACTATGATTGACTTTAGCTTTCAAAGACTAACGTATGTACTGTAGCATTATTTGATAGATATATTGTCAGAAATAACAATGATTGACTTTAGCTTACAAAGACTACCATTAGTACAGTAGTATTTTTTCATACAGAGATATGGTCAGAAATACGAGTTAACTTTATGTCTATACGAATTTGTTTTTACACATGCCCAATCTTCCACAATGACCGGATGGGAGACTACAAATTAATTTGTTTAATATTGAGTAAATTATAAACAATAACAATCCATAAAGGTCAAAATTAAAATTGATATCATCTACGTTCTTGCATATCCAAACGAAATCAAACATGATAATGCTGATTTGACAGACCGTTTCAGATCGCCTGCGTCAGTCAATCGTTGTTAAATAATGTACAAATCTACAGATCATGAAACCCGTTGCAAATAATATTAAAAAAATGCTCTGAATTAAAGTAATTTCATTCAAACTAAAAAGGTCTATACATTCAATAATGCTGAAAGAATATTCAAATGTGATGATATTGTGATGATATTATCAAAAAAAAGATATAGCTTTGTAAAAATGAACCCGACAGCATTTGATAATCAGGCACCTTAGCTGAAAACCTTGTGGATTAGAATATTATGCAGAGGGCTATGCACACTACAGTTTTCACAAGCCTGTTTAATGCATCCAATGTTTTAGAGATCTTGTCAGGAGATATAGCTTAGAAATTTTGACAAAATATCATAAAAAGACACAAGAGATATAGTTTTGTAATATTGAAAAATAAAATTATTATCAAACACACATAATATATAGCTTTGAAATATTGTCCAAATTTATTCATCATCAAATACACAAGAGATATAGCTTTGAAATATTGTCAAAATTTAATCGTCATCAAACACACAAAAGATATAGATTTCTAATATCGTCAAAAGTTAATCATGAAACGCACAAGATATATAACTTTAAAATATTGCAAAATAAAATTATTATCAAATACACATGAGATATAGCTTCGAAATATTGTCAAAATTTAATCATCAAACACACAAGAGATATAGCTTTGTAATATCATCAAAATGTAATCAGCGTTAAAAACAAGAGATATAGCTTTGAAATATTGTCCAAATTTAATCATCATCATAAACACAAAATATATTAGCTTTGAAATATTCTCATAATTAAATCGTCATCAAACACACAAAAGCTATTGATTTGACATAGTATCAAAATATAATCATGCTCAAAAATACAAGATATATAGCTTTGAAATATTGTCAAACTGTTTTTCATCATCAAACACTAATCTTATCATCAAGTTTGAACTCTAAAAGTGGATTCCAGCACTGACCTGTCGTCAAATTTGAACTTTAAGAATGAACTACACTCAAGCCGTATCATCAACTTTGAACTTTAAGAGTTGACTACAGACCTCATTCATCATCAAATCTCAACACCAAAAGTGGACTACAGACCAGACTTATGATCTTTTACTGTAACTGTATGAATATGCTACAGACCAACCTTATGACCAGACTTATGATCAAATGTGTACTTTAGGAATGGACTACATACCAAACTTGTTTACTTTTACCTGTAAAAATGGACTACAGACTCATCATCAAATCTAAACTGTACGACTTGACTAAAGGCCAGCCTAATTGTCAAATCTGACCAGTGTAAGAATGGTCTACATTACTGCCTTATCATCAAATCTGAGCTGTAGTAATTGACTACAGGCCAGCCTTCTTGTCAAATCTGACCAGTGTAAGAATGGTCTACATTACTGCCTTATCATCAAATCTGAGCTGTATGAATTGACTACAGGCCAGCCTTCTTGTCAAATCTGAACTGTAAGAATAGACTACATATGGTTGTCATTACATTCATTGGATTGTTGTGGCAAGATGTTTCACAACAATTTTCTCTATAATAATAATAATAATAATAATAATAATAATAATAATAATAATAATAATAATAATAATAATGCCTTATTTATAGAGGGTGACTCATTGACTATTCTTCACTGAGGCCCTCTTAATGTGTGGATGATAATCTAAAAGATTGATGGATGTATGGATGGATGGAGTCCTTTAAGGATAAAAAGCATTTGCAGCAGGGAAGACTGGATCTTTTACTTTTACTTTGTCATGATATATTTGGTTCACAAGCATGCAATGCCATCATCTCGTCATAGCCTTTTTCATTCTGAGGGATGGTGGGTAATACATTGTACAGTGAATTCATTATTTAGTGACAGGGCAGGCATTATTTTGAGTATGGCTGAAGATCGTCCGTGTAATAACCTGCACGCTTACACCTTACACTTGACCTTACATGTGCAGATTCTTATTTCGGCTGGTTTTTATCTGATTATATCTTACCTCCTCCCAATGATGTATCGACACGTCTCGACAGGTAACATTCTTACCATCATATTAACGAGCAGCAGAGAGGGTGAATCCTACAATTTTTTTGAGTGTAAATAAGGAAATCTGAGGCTTCTACCAAATAGTAAAAAAATGGCATCTATTCGATAAAATAAGATTTCCTTATATACGCCAACATCGTTGTCACTCACCCTCTCTGCTGCTGAAACTTTCAGTTCTGGTTAACAAAAATAATAAATGATTTCAACCGAATATTTGATCGAGTCCGATACGATATCGTGTCCGAGGATCATGTAAATTTATTGTTACAAATCCGTGCGGGGTTGACTGAGCGTTACTAAAGAAATTTTTAAATTGATTATGATCCATATCACCGCAGCACCAAGTTTGCCAAATATTTCTAAGAGTATGAGAATCATTGCCGTTAAACACAGCAAGAATATTACAGTTATCTCTGATCACTTTTGGAATCTGAGTGTAGCGTTGAGTGACATATATCACGTCAGTGTTTTTGTGCCTGCCTCTGGAAAAGATCCTAGCTGGGTTTTTTTTGATTGTCTAACATCACATCGTCGTATACGACTAAATTATTAAGGTTCCCATCAAGGTCATCCACGGATGGTGCCTCGTCAATATCAGTTATAAAATCAACGACGTTTTCACCTTTAATCTCTGATGCATTCTCGTTAAAATCCTTTAACACTTCATAGCATCGTTGATCATCTACGCTAGGGGCAATTAAATACAACCTATCCCACTTCATCCATCACATTATTAAATTGAGCAACAATTGCGTCTTGCCGGATCCAGATGGCCCGATTATAATCATCCGGATAGAGTTTGGTAGCGCTGCATGATGCTTAAATGGTTCTCTTGTTTTAGTCGCTGAAAAATCAATTATATCCATATCTCTATACATAAATTATGGATCTATATTGTGTGAAGTGCAAAACACGTACTGGCACAAATGATGTGACGACGATTACAACTAAAAATAACCGATCAGCACTAACTGGTAGATGCGTACAATGTAGTACAAAGAAATTTAGATTTATTTCACTTGGTAAACCCAAGAAACCTTTAAAAAAAACGAGGAGGTGATATCACAGCCAAATTGGCAAAGCTCCCTGGAACCCCATGGGCAAAGTACCCCGGAGAAAAACACCTTCCAGGATATAGCTATTGTGGCCCCGGAACACGATTAGATATCAAACTTGATGATCAAAATCAACCTCGACGTGGTGAAGAACCGATAAACGCTATTGATAAGGCGTGTCATGCTCATGATGTCGCATATAAAAGCAGCAATTTGCAACACAGGCATCTCGCAGATGTGAAATTAATTCATGCGTTAAATGCTATTCCTGATAAATCCTTCAAAGAAAAATTAGCTTCATGGTTAATAAAATCGTCTATGAAAGGCAAATTGATGATGGGCGCTGGTACTTAATAACAACATGGAATCTATTTATTATTCTCCAAAAGGATACTGGCGGGGTAACGCTGCAATCAATAAACTCGCTAGCGCTGCAAAAGTGAAAAAGGCTACTGCGGCTTATTGGTTATCCAAACAGGCTATATGGCAAATTTATCTACCACGTCCAAAACAAATCAATTTCTCGCATTTTGATGTTACCGGACCCAATGAAGTTCATCAAGCTGATTTATTGTTTTTACCACATGACAACGGTTATAAATACGCGCTAACCGTAGTTGACGTTGCGAGTCGATACAAACAAGCAGAACCGCTAAAAACAAAATCATCAACTGAAGTAGCTTCTGCGTTTAAAAGGATTTATCGACGAGGCCCACTTTGCTGGCCAAATCTATTGCAGGCTGATCCTGGCAAGGAATTTCAAGGCGCTGTTTCATCAGCGATGAAACATCACAATGTCACCATCAAACGAGGGCATACTGCGCTACATCGCGATCAGGCAATTGTTGAACGATTTAATCGGACTCTTGCTGAGCGGTTTTTTGGATATCAATACGCAAAAGAATTCATCCAAGAAAAGCGATCCCGTGAATGGGTTAAAAGATTACCAGCTGTGATTACCGCACTGAATAACGAGATTACTCGAACAATTAACATGAAACCTGTCAACGCGATTAAGAAGAAGTCTATACCAAAAATGGAAATCCAAGGAATTTCACAAAAAGATTTCAAAGAACCAATTCATGGTAGTAATGTCACTGTTAGGTATTTATACGAACCAGGAGAGCTTGAAGGTGGCACAAAAAGGGCTACTGATCCTATTTGGAGTGTTACTGCACACAAGATATCTACTATAACACGATCAACTGGTAGTCCTCCAATCTATAAATTGGATTCAACTGCCCCTCAGCGGGGTTTTACACACGAACAACTCCAAGTGATTCCTGACGATACTCAATTACCACCGCGGGTCTTAACTAGCACCGTTGCGTCTATTGCACTCAAGACAAGTCAACATCACATTGTTTCTGACATGACCGAGACTGTTATTTTTTCTGTCTACGGTAAATTGGTGAGGATCTTTATCCGAATAACGCCAACGCATTATACAATTGCAACTTGCGCAGTGATTATTCTGTTGTTGTTTCAGCGTAATTATTAATTCAGCATCAATATCAAATTGTCGTTGTTTTTTTTTGTCTTGTTGTTTGTAACCAGAGAGTTTTTTA
This sequence comes from Unio delphinus, assembly GCA_029339505.1. NCBI lineage: Eukaryota > Metazoa > Mollusca > Bivalvia > Unionida > Unionidae > Unio > Unio delphinus. Next base: position 656,790 of record JAQISU010000059.1, on the reverse strand, counting down.
TCAATAATTTTGACATCAATATCATCCATTGTTGTGTCATTATCATCGCCACTGGCTTCGCCAACGACAATTCTTCGAAGTTGATTTATTTTTCGTAATCTGGATACTGCGAGATAGACTAAATTCGACCATTCGATGCGATTATCTACCATCCAAACAATTGTGTCTGTGATAGTCAATCCCTGTGAAGAATGTATCGTCGCTGCGTATCCTAGCGTCCACGGGGATTTATTAGCACGCAATGCATCTTCAACGACGTTGATATCAACCAGCACAATATCATTTAATACGAGAATTTGTTTTTCACTTCCTGACTTTGTCAGGCCTGGAATATCAACTTCTATATTCTGTTTTCGTTTATCCGAAGGCCTATAACAAAGAGGCACTGGAAGTGTTGCAAATTTTTCTTTATGCAATTCAAATAACTTCATCTGAAGTGTGTCTCTGACAATTTTTTTACTCGCAATTATCAAATCATTCGGTTTCCACGTTTCCCAAAAATCATTCATGGGAGTTTCTGAAATTATTTCACGCGCTATTTCACACTGGATTTTATCCGATTGTAATCTAATTAGCGCTTTGAATTCTCGTAATTGTTCACCAAGTGATCTATACTGGTTTACAAATATCGCAACTCGATTTTAAGAAATTGTATCCGATTTATTACTTTTCGCTGGAACATCTTGATTTAATGAGACAATCCGTTGTTGACATACATTTTAGGGCTCGTATAGCTCCTGGTGGTGTTAATTATAGAGCGGTTGCTGTCATTCTCAGCGACAAATCAATGTTGTTAGAAGGGGTTGGCGGACGAATGAGAATCGTTGATGCACCAGTGGAGAATATGTAAATGTAAAATCCATAGGATTTCCCCAATTAGATCAATTGAAAGCATAAATGTGTTTTACAATAAAATGCCATATATTGTTGTTAGTGTCAAGCTGACTGATGGTCAGGTCAAGAAATTACGATCAAAATCCGCTGAAGAATGTGGAACCACAATAACGTTGAAACCAGCGCAGATGTCTGGCGGTACACATAAAATATCATTAACGGATCGTCAAATAAAACATTTCAATGATGCAATGAAAAATAAGCGGGGGGTTCAAATTGATTTTTCTTAAGCCGCAATCGCCAACATGATAAAATCAGGTGGTATATTTCCATTGTTAGCCGCAATACCAGCATTGATTGCGGCAGCAGCCCCAGCGGTAGCTAAAGCGGCAGCGTTAGGGGCTGTTGGTACCGCGGCAGGAATGGCACTAAAGAAAGCAAGGGGGAAGGGGTATAAAAAAAAGGGAAAGGGTCTAAGACTACCAGGAACCCCGTATTCGTGGTACAGCGGAAAAGGTCTAAGACTAGGACCGGTTTATTAACTCAAAAATCTTCGATTGAGGAACCGATGGTTCTGGAATCTTTGATTCCTATGTCCAATTTTGATTTACTCGATGCTGCTAAAAAACTCGCGATTAAAAACTTCAGAGGTGTCTTTATGAAAGATTAATTACCGACACAACCCAACAACGTTGAAACTGGTATCATTAATCTCGATAACAGCACCGGACCTGGTACTCACTGGGTAGCATACGCTATTGATCCACGTGGGATTGTCTATTTTGATTCATATGGATTAGCCCCGCCAAAAGAGTTTATGCGTTATATAAAAACTTTTCCAATGAAGACTTGGTATTCTACGCTACCAACACAGCAAATGAATGATCCACCAATATGCGGCAGCGAAGTATTAAATATCCTTAACGCTATTTCTAACTCCTTGGGTAACCCAAGGGGGAGAAAAGCACCACATGTTGTCGTAAATGAATACACCAGCAATCGCTTTTTAGAGAGAGAGAGAGTTTTACAATAATATGATTGATATCTGGGGAAGACCTCTGAAACCTAAACCCGATGACACTGCAACCGGTGATTCTATCAAGGATATAAAAAAAAAAATTAAAGATGAAATCGCTGAGACTTTGAACTTAACAAATGTTGATCCCAATGAAATAGTTGTATTTCAAGATAGCCAGGGTAAATTAAAAAGCAGTAATGTGTCGTTGAATGATATTTTGATACGGCAGCGCAACGCTGCTGAAAACTCTATTGCCCTGTATTCCAACGATGGACAACTTAAACCAGGCGCACTTGTTTCTACGATCACCGACGCAATTGCCGCCCACGGCCGTAATATGGATAATTATACACAAGGTTATAATAGTTTTCGCAAAAATGTCATACATAAATTCTTTGGAACCCCGCCTGTGATTGGCATGACTTTCGCTGAAATTAAAAACTTTCTATCTTTGTTCTTTTTTAACAAGGACGCGGGGAGGATGATGAATGAAAATGAAATCAAGGCAAATTATCTCGATATTTACAATGAAATTTCTAAACTAATAGAAAATCTTGAAAAGGTACAAAAACCCACTAACGACGTCGTTGTTAAGTTTTTTGGAACCCCGCTTGTGGCTGGCATGACTCTCGCTGAAATTAGCGAGTTTATCGGCAAGCATACTCACAATGCTTACATCGCTAATAGTTTCTTTGGTGTCCCAGCTACATCTACAATGACTCTCAAGGACATTAATATGTTTATGGTGAGACAAACAACACTTAATACCATCGTTGATAAATTTTTAGGGAGAACACCTGTTTCTGAAACCACATCGTTGACAGGCATGACTCTCGCTGAAGTTAAAAAAGCTATTGACGAACAAAAACCCGTCAGAGAAATTGTTAATAAGTTCTTTGAGGGCAGTAACCTCTAAGATATCACGATGAAATTTTATAACATCGACAACCATATTAAAACCCAAGTACGGATTAGAATCAACGAACTTCTGGTCTCATTCTTTTCTAACAAGGAGGAGAGGGGAAAAACAATAGATCCTGCCAAAATCAGGGTAAATTATCTCGATATTTCCGACGATCTTCTTAAACTAAAAGAAAATTTTGAAAAGATAAAGATTCCGCATCTAGACACTGAAGTTAAAAATATCGTGTATACGGTCGAGCATGGAACTATGGATTGGACAAGAGACGTTGATACTACGCTGTCCATCGGTCCCTTGGGCGGATCGAGTTTCGATGATATCATCGGGATAAGGTGGTTCGATGGTATCTACAGGCTAACGTGGATCTCTGTAGATCAATTTAATATGATCGCGGACGTTAAAACCTACTCTGGTGGCAACGTGACGTTTATTTTTAATGGTCGCAAACTAGACTTTAATGTCGTCGCGGTTAATAGCTCCACCATTAGATCAAAAATAACCTGGTGTTTAGAATTTGTAGATGATTTTTCCGGCTGAAGCTACCATACCTACGACATCCCAACCCATTAACGATGGCGAATAATTGAAAACACCAGCGGGTTTAAGTAAATAACTAAATTGAAAGGAAAATCCTTCGAATTTCACAATTGAAAACGCTAGCGTTTTTAAAATAAAAATGATTTCGTCAACGCAATGTCGCTATTATCAGGTCAGAGAATTTCAAACTAGACTCAAAACCCTCGCCGAGGAGTATCAAATAAAAATAAAAAAATACCGACGAAGAATCACCGCAATTGATATTACTATGTACTCGGTGTCAATCGTTCTCGCTGGCGCCGGAATAATACTTGCATCGGTTACAATGATTGCTTCGGTCGTAGTTCCAATTTGTATTTCTGCGGTGGCTACAATCGCGGGTATATCAACCGGGATCATAAAAAAGATATCATCATGCAGCCAGAGTAAACTGCAAGATTACTTAATTCAATTTAATGTTGTATCAACCGCGTACTCGCAATTATCCTCGATGATATCGTCGTCACTCGATAATACAATTATATCAGATAGTGAGTTCTCAGCGATGCTCAGTCTTTTTTATTCCGCGATATCGAAATTAGAGCGACAACAACAGTATAATAATAATGACAACACCGATGGAATTGAAGAACACAAACCCAAAAACCAGAATGATCTCAATAACCTCAACGATATCAGATACTGAGTTCTCAGTGATGGTCAGTATTTATGATTCCGAGATATCAAAATTAGAGCGACAACATGAGTATAGCAACGATGACAACACCGATGGAATTACTTCAACGAATAGTGGAGAACACGAACCCAGTACAAACAAGCATGATATCAATAACATCGACGAATCCTGAATTCAGTGTGAATTTCCCTAGCCCAGTCCCCGTGAAGGAGATAGCGCTAACAAAACTACGAGTGTATCACAGTTGGCCTAATATCAGATCAAAATCATTTGGTGGTCAACAACCGAATAATTCCTTGGTGTTCGCGAATAAGAATAAAGAAGACGGGACTCCATACTGGAACGTTGTTTCGATACCAACCGGATCATATCAAATTGAACAAATCAATGATGAATTCGCGCGTAGAATAAAATCCATTACTGGAACAGAATCAAAAATCGCTTTAACGGTTCATGAGCCGACGCTATCATCCGCAATTGAAATAAGCACAGAAGGATACGTCGTAGATATCTATCAGAGTTCTATTAGAACCGTACTAGGATGGCCTGAATTACCACCCGGGGGAAAAACCGTTGATATACCCGAACCACAAAAAACTGATTATACCACCGACGTGATAAAACCCGATAATCCAATAAAAAGTTATAAAGAGTTCAGTATACATATAGAGTTTTTGGTCTTGGATACCAACCAACTGGGAAAGAGAAGGAAGGGGAAAGAATAGAGGGATATCATTTTGTTAACGAACCTAGAATCATTGAAAATTTCACAGCGATGAATAATGATTTTTCACTGTTGTTAATATCTCTTAAGTCCGGCTCTCTCACCCGAGATGAATTTATCAGCGTCGTAGAAACATGCAATAAAATCATCGACGATATGGAAAAATTTAATTTACAAATTATTCAAGTTATACTCGATGATAAACCCCCCACATCGAGAATAACATTTGCAACAAAATGTAATATTCCCGTTGAAGATATTCCAGCATTCAAAATACCAGGATATAAAGTACCAGAACTAAAAAAACTTCTCAGTGATGCCATCGATGTTGGTTTTAAAATAATTCATGATGTATGGAGAAAAACAGCATCATCGGAAATAAAAATCCTCAAACATAATAATGACCCAGACGGTGGCGGCAGACATATCGCTCCGTTCAACGTGAATATATCCTCAGTGATTGCGCTCAATTTAGTATGTGATGTTATCGAAGGAAGCTATCAAATTAATCTCGAACGATCAAATCAAGCTCAGCAAGGATATATTCTATACTCATTTGCACCAATAGCCCCTCCAGGATTTTTAATAATTGAGTCTCCGGTTAATCCAGTCTATATGCGGTGTCATAATAATTCGTTAACGAGAATTAATTTTAGACTCACAGACCAGTCAAATAATCTAATTGATCTACAAGAGGAGGTGTTAGCGATTAGTTTGTTTGTGAAGTCCTAAAAGAATTTGCGTCCTGTAACACGATATCGTATCGGACTCGATCAAATATTCGGTTAAATCATTTATTATTTTTGTTAACCAGAACTGAAAGTTTCAGCAGCAGAGAGGGTGAGTGACAACGACGTTGGCGTATATAAGGAAATCTTATTTTATCGAATAGACGCCATTTTTTTTACTATTTGGTTGAAGCATCAGATTTCCTTATTTACATTCAGAAAGTTGTAGGATTCACCCTCTCTGCTGCTTAACGTCTTAAAATCAAAGATTATATTACTTTTTTAAATTTGATCAAACTCGGGAATTCAATGTTCTTATCTACTAACAGAAACCTCCTTATATATTAGAGTAAGTGAATCCCAGTTTATTTATGATGAGAGTGTAATGACATTAGAGTAAACAGTAACACGTGTCAAGTACAATATACATTTCCATGTTAGAGTGCTACATTCTTATAAGTGATATTTCAAAAACAAAAGCTATTTCTACTTGTGTTTTAGTCAGAGACTAATTGTTTAATAGACGGCTTCCTTTCAGTTTGCTTTTGTTTTTTGTTTTTAAAACGGTTTTCTCACTAGAAATGAAGAAATGGAAGATGTATTTTCAGATCCTATGGTAATATCTCATGTTTCTATCTTGACTTTGTTACCATTATGACTCTCTTTTCAATATAAACTGAAGTTTAAAAAGTTATTTGGGGAAAACTCCGCATTGAAATAGTTTCATAAATGTACTAATTTGGAAATGACTGCATATTTACGTTTCACGATTTGGGTACTTGATGACATAATATTGTTCAAGCTTTTGTCATAATAGCTAAATGATTTCATTTATGAACATAACAAAAATCATCGAGGGCTTTTTAAAACAAATTGAGTATATACTCATCATAGTTACTTTTTTAATTCTCCTGATCCCATTTTGTAGCATGCGGTGTTGTTTTAAAATTAACTTTAAGCAAATTTAATTGTTTTTTATGGGATGTGGTCTTTTGTAGTCATAAAATCGACTTATTCCTGAATAACTCAAAAGTGTATTGTTAAAAGTGCTTTTACCATGCTAGAAATCACACCTAATTTTTAAAAACTATACCCTACATTTTCCCAAAATGATTGTGGCATCACATGTTCATAATTCAAAGATTTAGCACATTCGCTTTTACATCATTGTCAGGTTTGGAAATAAAATAATAATAATGATATACTATAGAAATTGCCATAATCAATCCATGACACAATGCACTTTTAAGAATGTATCAGTGTGTCAGCAGAGAGCAGACCTTTAGAACCAAATATGTATGTAGGATATTGTGCTGGGGTATAACACGATTTCTTAAACATACAAGAGTGGGTATAGATAGTATCCAGTATATACGCTGAAGGAAGAACCCATGAAAATTCCTTTATGAACCACCTATTTATCTATTGGATGCTAATGGCATATTTCGTATTCGTTATATTCGTTACATTGGACGAATCAGACACTCAGACCCACATGGACAGAGGTGACACAACAATGATTGGTATAGGCTTTAGACTGCTTAGACAACAGCAGCCCCAATAAAATATGTTTAATTTAAAAACCAACAGTTTATATTTATAATCATCCAATACACCGGACATTAGCTAACTTGATAAAGGTATTTTTAGTTCCAGACAATTTGGAGTTCTGGTAGATAATAACCCATCATAGACTGATCATATCAAACATATCAGTAAAAAGGTCAATTCAAGTTTATGGCTTCTCAGTAGAATAAGACATTTTCTCCCTGAAAGGCACATATAACTTTTTATAACAGTTACATACAAATTTATTTAGACTACTGTAATATAGTATGGGGTATTCCAAATGATACAAAGCTGGAACATCTTCAGAAAAGAGCATTTGTATCAAACCAGAAAGAAAGCAAGGAAAATTTAGCTGGTAAGTTAAAAATATTACCTAATAAAGACCGAATCTGTTTAAGGAAAGCCAAATTAATGTACAGGATATCCAGTAATAGTGCTCCTGAATATTTGCAATCAATATCCCGGTATAGGCTACCTGGTAATATACTACACCTGTGATCCATGTCTACCAAACAGTATAAAATTCCCAAACCAAATAAGGAATTATTTATAAATAAAAGTTTCCAATACTCTTGCACTTTGCTATGGAATAGTATTCCAGTTGAGATTAGAAATGCCCACTATATTTCCATCTGCCAAACCCAATATATCCAGTGGCTTCTGAGATGCTGCTAAAACAAATAAATTCCTTTTTATCAGGAACTCAAGGTAGATCAGTTCTCAGCTAATTGTATTACCCTCTTTAAATAAAGTCATTATTATTATTATTATTATTATTATTATTATTATTATTATTATTATTATTATTATTATTATTATAAATTATCAGTTTCAGAAGAAATGTGTAGCTTAGTATGAAAGGATGAAACTAACACTGTAGCATTAGCAAATCTGGAACAGAAACTTACACATTTTCAGGTACATAAAAGAAATAATAATTCTAAAATGTCTTTGTTTTGTATGCATTTTGTAATATTTTTACATTTATTTCATAACTTTGTGCTAATATGAGGCTGAGGAAAACTATTAGAAGATCAATAGATAGTATGGAATAGTTATAGTGTTTGTTGTGTATATATATACATATATATTTATTTTAGAAGGACAACTACTTCTTTGCCCCTTGTATGCTTCATTTGGAATCTCAAGGAGAAGTTGTCGCTCCTGAACAAGATCCTCTTATGTTCAGCACATCAGTGTTGTGCTGGGTTTTCACAGGACCATTTGTGTCATCTTCCATCTTTGAACGACTTCTTGCTGCCTGTATAGCTCGCTGGCCAGTTGCAAAGAAGAAGGATACATCGAGACATCAAATATCTCATGGTTCCACTGTTTTTGAACTTGACCTTACTCATAGATTGACTTTGAGTTGTGAGAACCATGTTATTTTTGCTACAGTAACTTGGTTAGTGATTGATGACATTAAGACGCCTGATGCAAAGTTATGCACCAGAGTTAGGATGTTCATTTCTCAGAAACTCTCCAAGATAATACATTCCTTGAAACAGAATATACCGTATAAGGTGTATGTACAGATTCAAGAATCTCAAGATGTCCAAGAAGATAACAGGATCCGTTTTTCACCCTTTCAGATATGGTTTGAGGATGAGGTAAATTGATATCTGCATTACAGAGTATAGGAAGACTTATTATTATACGGTATTATCCTTAGGTTATTTTTATCAGCATTACAGAATGAAAGGTAGACTATTATTACTAATAATATTATTATTATAGTATTATCATTAGGCTATTGTTATCATCATTACAGAATGAAAGGTATACTATTATTATTATTATTATATTATTGTATTATCATTAGGTTATTAGTCTCATTTAGTAATGTCTCCTTAGCTATTAGAGACCTTGATTCAAAATAAATATATCCCAATAGATATTGTTATAAGATAACAATTATATAGGGAGAATACAATGATAAATTTAGTATGTCACATGATATCATGCACCATAATATGATATTGCCATCTGATAATAAGCCCGTTCGATCCGAATCAATGATGGCTGTTGGCGTCAGATTTCTGAATCTAGAGTAACTATGTAATATACTCAAATATATTCTCTAAGTTACTGAATGTAACACCAAAATATGTCATAGGATGTACTAAAATACTAGAGTCACTTCAGTAAGTAGCACTTGAACAGGGATTACTAACGAAGTTAAACTAAAATAAGTTCTTGAATGTATCTTTTAATTGGAGCATACATATCCAGGGCTTACTACTGTGATGTCTGATTTATGTTTAAAATATTTGGAACATGTCTTGATATCTTTTTTAGTAAAGGAACATGTAGTTACTTCTATCATTGGTTTTGAAATTATGTTTAGTCTACTTTGATTTGTACCTTATTATTTGGATCATATGGTCATAAGTGAGCTCAAGATATGGAGCTGCCTGTATCATCTATTCATTGCTTGTCCGTCCATTAACAATTGCTTATCACTACCCTGGTTTGTGTTGTAGAAAAGTCTTTTCATTTAAATTCAAATGCAAATGAAATACTGTTTTATTCTTCCAAATGAACATATTAGCAGACAATTTTTGTGACACTAGTGCAATTATCAACGACATTGGACATTTACCAGTAGCTTAAATCATTCTTGACACGCGTGTTGAAAATAATACTAACCTTCTTCTTTCTTTAGATACATGATCCAGATTCACCCATAACGCCTTAGCACATGAATCATGCCCGTCTCTGCATTGCACTTGTAACTGTTTGTGGAAAGGCCCTACGGGAAATGCTCCTTGACAACTTTCCTGTGCCATATAGGGACATCTACCAAGCAATTTTGGCCAACCAAGCCAGATTAATTGGGGTACGGGGCAGACGTCTTCTTAACAAGGAACAGATTAACCTGGTTTTCCCAGATCCCCTTGGTCAGCAAACAGGAAGAGTGGAAACATTCGACATTTCCTTACTCTACACATTGATACGAAATGTCAGTACAGTTCAGGCTCCATTAACAGGGTGGGGAATTGATCCGGAACCAAGGTATACAAGTCTAGGAGCTAGCATGGAGCGAATTCGTTCATACAGGAATTGTATCAGTGGTCATTCCCCTGATGCAAGAATGAATCACCAAGATTTCGAGGATTACTGGCAAAAGTTAGAAAATGTGCTTCATGACATTGAAGTTATCACTAATAGACCTGTGTACATTACAGAGTTGGAGACACAAAGGAGACAAGTTATATCCATATTCAATGCCTGTTAGCTACAAATTAAAATTATGAATACATAACAATGGTTTCAAAATAAACAAAATATGTGTTTGATATGATGATATAGCATCTTTTCATGAAACACGTCACCAAATTGATGGTATCAACTTTAACCACCATATTTAATAATATGAGGTTTAAACTTCGCTGACTCCTATGATACGTAATAAGGATATTTAATGGTGGGATATCAATATTTAGTATGTAGTGCCTTCTGGATACTTAATGAGGATATTTAATGATGGGATATCAATATTTAGTGTGTATTGCCTTCTGGATACTTAATGAGAATATTTAACAGTGGAATATAAATATTTAGTGTGTAGTGCCGTCTGGATACCTAATGATGATATTTAACAGTGGAATATCAATATTTAGTTGTAGAACCTTCTGGATACTTAATGAGGTTACTTAATGTTTGGATATCAATGTGTAGTGCTCATTACAAGGCAGTCAGGTAGGCCAGTATATATATATATATATATATATATATATATATATATATATATATATATATATATATATATATATATATATATATAAACACTATGATGTTATGATGCAATAAACGTTTAATATATATAATCAGGTTTTCCAGTCCGTTGAATTCATACATCACCAGTTTACAATACCGTCATTGTACTGATTACGTTAAACTTACAAATCCATTTGTTATTTCATACTTTGCATATCTAGGAAACTCATTTTACGTATGTCGTCGTAGGCAATTAATGTTATTATTGACATGTCAGAAGTGTACACAAAAGCAAACGAGTTAATAGAAGCAGGACAAAAATACGTTACCTTGAGTAGAGACAAACTGGATGAATACATGATAAATTTGGATGAATTATATATAATAGGTCTTAATAAGGTAAAGAGAAAACTTGTTTATTTTCTCTAGAAGCTTGCATGAATATTTGTTGTTTTTTTACAAACTCAAACATATACAGAAGCACCCACCAACCCATTCACAACTCGCTCGCTCTCTCTCTCTCTCTCTTTCTCTTTCTCTCTTTCTCTTTATTTCTCTCTCTCTCTCTCTCTCTCTTTCTCTCTCTCTCTCTCGTTACATATATATTCTTAACAGAGTAATGTTGATGCATTGTGTTCAGTAGTTCAGTAGAAAGTGTGAAGGTGTCTGAGATCCAATATCAATGACTACTAATTTATGTTGTCTCCTTGACTTTTTTCTACTTCACATATTCAGTATTTTAAGTCAGATAATGATGCTAGTACTTTTGGAATCTTAGTGTCTATATATGGCCATAGTTATTAGGAAATTAGTACTAGATATTTCAAATTTGTATCAAGTACTCAAGATTTTCAACTTTGTACCATGCGTTTTGCTGTTTCAAGCATGATCAATGAGAGGTTGCTATTAAGGATAAGGAGTGCTTGAATGGATCAAAAGTTAACTCCCTTATAAAATAGTAGTCTTGACTAGATCAGAGGTTACTTCCCTGATGAAATAAGAGTCTTGTCTGGATCAGAGGTTATTTCCCTTATCAAAATGGAGTCTTGTCTGAATCAGAGGCCACTTCTCATGTTGTAGAGAGGTTTGTTACCGGATATCATGTACCATCTGAGTCGAATCCAAAATGCAAAATTCTATACAAAGCATGTTTGGTCAGACATACTTAGGTTCCATCATCGTGCATAATAACATGTCATGAATCAGTAATGTACCAAGTCATTAAGATTTTTTTTCAACTGGATGTTTTCCGAAATTCAGAATGGACCTGAATTAATTATCCTACATGTTAGATTGTATTGATATTTCATCGATGATGTATTGCAAAATTGTTTAAAGTTATTTGACCTTTAGCAGAGGTGCACAACCCCGTGCCCATAAATGTGTTCTGTCCTGTCCTCAGGGTAAATTACTGCCATCGAGTAGTCTTAGAAAATGCAATTCGGCACTTGGCCGAAAAGGATGTGCACACCTGACCTATAGCTTTGTATCAAGTATTCATAAGACAACAGTGACGGATAAATGTGAAATTTATGTTCAGGTGTTTGTACCACTTATGCTCAATGTTTATATTTTCCATCCAAATAAATGAACCTTATTAATGCAAGACCAATCATATGTCTCTGCACTTGAAATAAATCAATATAAAACCCCTTTTGTAGTTGTACGTTTCCTACTTGGGTACCAAAATCAATATAATGTCAACAGTTTTGTTGCAAAATCAAATGTAAATATTCCTTACAAATTATTCTTCATAGAGAATATTGAAAGTACAGAATCCTAAGTATCCCCAAGACATGACTGTTTATGTTTCTATCAAAAACAGCTTATGCGATGGTCTTCTCCATTTTCCATTATCAAGTCTTAACATATGGTTGTTATTCCTATATGACTAGGATAAAAGCATGATTCTATTGCACATCAGTAACTTCCAAATTCAATTCGAGTATAAATAATAAATACCATATAGTGTTATAATAATATACACTTACTAGTATCTTAATTTCAGGACGAGTTGCTAATTTCACCGAACAACATGAAATATAATTCCATGTTTATAAGATTAGAATGTAAGTTAACAAATTACCTAAAAAGCACCTTCACTTATTGTAAGATATCCAATCCATTGCAATGCTACAAAACACCTTTACTTATTGTAAGATATCCAATCCATTACAATGCTACATAACACCTTCAGGTATTGTAAGATATCCAATCCATTACAATGCTACCAAACACCTTCACTTATTGTAAGATGTTCAATCAATTGCAATGCTACAAAACACGTTCACGTATTGTAAGATATCCTATCCATTGCAATGCTACAAAACACTATCACTTATTGTAAGATATCCAATCAATTGCAATGCTACAAAACACCTTCACTTATTGTAAGATGTCCAATCCATTGCAATGCTACAAAACACGTTCACGTATTGTAAGATATTCTATCCATTGCAATGCTACAAAACACCTTCACTTATTGTAAGATATCCAATCCATTACAATGCTACACAACACCTTCACTTATTATAAGATATCCAATCCATTACAATGCTACCAAACACCTTCACTTATTGCAAGATATCCAATCCATTGCAATGCTACAAAACACTTCATTTATTGTAACATTCCCAATCCATTGTAATGTACAAAACACCTTCACTTATTGCACGATATCCAATCCATTGCAATGCTACAAAACACATTCATTTATTGCAAAATATCCAATCCATTGTAATGCTAGAAAACATCTTCACTTACTGCAAGACATTCAATCCATTGCAATGCTACAAAACACTTTCACTTATTGTAAGATATCTAGTCCGTTGCAATGCTACAAAACACCTTCACGTACTGTAAGATATCCAATCCATTGCAATGCTACACAACATCTTCACTTATTGTAAGATATCCAATCCATTACAATGCTACAAAACACATTCACTTATTGTAAGATATCCAATCCATTGCAATGCTACTAAACACCTTCACTTATTGTAAGATGTCCAATCCACTGCAATGCTACAAAACACGTTCACGTATTGTAAGATATCCTATCCATTGCAATGCTACAAAACACCTTCACTTATTGTAAGATATCCAATCCATTACAATGCTACAAAACACGTTCACGTATTGTAAGATATCCAATCCATTACAATGCTACAAAACACCTTCACTAATTGTACAATATCCAATACATTACAATGCTACAAAACACCTTCACTTATTATAAGATATCCAATCCATTACAATGTTACCAAACACCTTCACTTATTATAAGATATCCAATCCATTACAATGCTACAAACACCTTCACTAATTGTACAATATCCAATACATTACAATGCTACAAAACACCTTCACTTATTATAAGATATCCAATCCATTACAATGCTACCAAACACCTTCACTTATTGCAAGATATCCAACCCATTACAATGCTACAAAGACCTTCACTTATTGTAAGATATCCAATCCATTGCAATGCTACAAAACACCTTCTATTATTGTAAGATATCCAATCCATTACAATGCTACAAAACACCTTCACTTATTATAAGATATCCAGTCCACTGCAATGCTACAAAGACCTTCACTTATTGTAAGTTATCCAATCCATGGCAATGCTACAAAAAACCTTTAACTTAATCTTATTAAACAAACGTTGTTTCAAAAGTCATAAATTTCGTTAGTTTTGATTATGTTACTAAAACGTATATCAGTTTACATCAAATGTGTCTATACCAGAAATACTTTAACATATGAGGTACCTTGTTCTGCTATATTATGTTTACATTAAAGTTTCTCAAACCAATGCAACAGGACAAATATAATTACCTAAGCAGCAGAGAGGGTGAACAGACTTTTTGTCGAAAAGGATCGACATCAGAAAAAAGGATCGACAAAGCGTCGACACCAGACCAACTTGCTAGCAATTCATAAAAAAAGATGCCATTTATTTGACGTTCACCTCCTCGGCTGCTAATGTTCTAACAATTTTTTTTGCGATGAAAATCCTTAAGATTTCACAAACAAACTAATTTGTAAAACCTCACCTCGTAAATCAATCAGATTATTAGATTGGTCAGTGAGTTTGAAATTAATTCTCGTTAACAAATTATTATGACATCGCATATAGACTAGATTAGTTGGGTCTTCAATAATTAGAAATCCTGGAGGAGCCGTTGGTGCAAATGAGTATAAAATATATCCTTGCTGAGCTTGATTTGATTGTTCGAGATTTATTTGATAATTTCCTTCGATAACGTCACATACTAAATTGAGCGCAATCACCGTTGAAATATTCACATTGTTCGGAGCAATATGTCTACCGCCGCCTTCTGGATCATTATTAAATTTCAGAATATTTGCTGTAGGATTCTTCGATTTTTTCCAATTATCGTGGATTCTTTTGAACCCAATATTAATAGCATCGTCAAGTTGTTTCTTTAGTTTATCCGGATTATATCCAGGGATTTTAAAATCTTTAATCTCCGTTTTATTAATATTGTATAGATCCGCAAACTTATCATGTAAGATCTCTTCATTTAATACTTCTTGAATAATTTTCGAGTGAAATATTTTCATATCGTCGATGATTTTATTACCCGTTTCTACGACGCTGATAAATTCATCCTTGGTGAGAGAGCCGGATTTAAGAGATATTAGCAGTAGTGAAAAATCATTATTCATTGCTGTGAAATTTCCGTTGATGAGAGGAACATAAATTGATTCAAAAATTTCTTTATTAAAGAATTTATTAGGAGCATAATCTTGATAACTCTTGACTTCATTGACGGGTTTTATTTTGTTGGTGATATAATCGGATTTTTTAGGTTCGGGTGGAAAATCCTTCGAATTTTCTCGCGAGTTATCCGGTGGTAATTCAGGCCATCCTAACACTGATCTTATAGAACTCTGATAAATATCTACAACGTATCCTTCTGTATTTATCTCGATAGCAGATGATAATGTTGGTTCGTGAACTGTTATAGCGATTTTTGATTCTTTCCCAGTGATAGATTTAATTCTTCGTTGTAATTCGTTATTGATCTGTTCGATTTGATATGACCCAGTTGGTAACGAGACAACGTTCCAGTCTGGGGTTCCGTCTTCACGATTTTTCCACGCGAACACCAAGGAATTATTTGGTTGTTGACCACCAAATGCTACCGATCTAATATTAGGCCAGCTATGATACACTCGTAGTTTTGCTAGCGCGATCTCGCTCACGGGAACGGGGATTGGAAAATTCACACTAAATTCAGGACGTGTTGAGGTTACTGATATCGTGCTTGTTTTCACTGGTGTTGTATTTGTTACTATTTGTTGAAGTAGTTCTTGCGACGACATTATTATTATTATTATTCTCTAATTTTAACATTGTTGATTTATACAATTGAGCCATAGTTGAGAATTCGCTATCTGATATTGTTGTGTCATCCAACGACGATGATATCAACGAGGATAATTGCGAGTAACCGGCAGATGCAATGTGAAATTTTATTACATAATTGTGTAGTTTACTCTGGCTACACGATGATAATTTTTTTGTGATCCCGGTTAATATACCCGCAATTGTAGCTATGGAAGAAATAACAATTGGAACTACAACCGGAGCAATCATAGTAACCGAAGATAGTATTATTCCAGCCGCGGTGATTATTCCCGACACTGAATACACAGTGACATCAACTGCGGTTATTCTTCGTTGGTATTTTTTTATTTTTATTTGATACTCCTCACAGAGAGAACTGAGTTTAGTTTGAAATTCTCTGACTTGATCATAGCGATACTGATTCGATGATGGGGTCATTTTATTTTAAAAGCGCTAGCATTTTCAATTCAAAATTCTGAAAGAATTTTTAAATCAATTTAATTGTTTACTTAAATCCACTACGAATTCTACGTACCACGTTACTGAAACCCTGACTAGATTTCTATCTGTGGTCGTTATCGTGAATTGTTCAGTTGTATCCTTGTCGATGATCGTTGATACCGTATTATTGACTCCAGATGAACTCGACGATGATATATTAAACTGATTCGGTGATACTATTGTTAATCGATAAATACCCTTGATGGTTGTAGTGATATTTAATATGTTATTTGTAGGTGTCCACGTATATGATCCGTGTTGAATCGTGTGTACTACGTTGTTGACGATAGATTTATCATGAGGAATTTTTACTTTTTCAACAACGCTTATCATTCTCATTGCATCATCCCTTATTGCGTTGTTGAATGTTTTAAGTTCATCGATGGATTTTTTAATATCGGGAAGTGTTATTTCAATTTTATCAAACGGGCTCCCAATAAACTTGTCCATGAGGTTTTTACGAAACGTCATAAATAGTTTCGTGTGTTTTTCATATTCAGATTGAAGAGTTGCTAGTTCTAACATAGAATCTTTTATTACGGTGAGTTTTGGTGTGGTTACTGGTGGATTTCCAAAAAATTCTAGTATGGGTTTGTCAATTTGGTCAATTGTATTTCTTTGTGTTTCACTAAACTGATCAAATACAATTATATGATCGTCATATTTATCGCTTAGTGATTTTAATGAATTCACTGTGTTATCATATGTTGCTAATTTATCCGTAATTGTTGAAACAAATACACCTGGTTTGAGTTTACCCCCATCAGAAAATAACGCGATAGTATCCTCTGCTGCGTCTCGTTGTTTAACCAAAATATCATTAAGAGAGATATTACTACTTTTCAATTTACCCTGACGATCTTGAAATACAACTATTTCACCAGGATCAACATTTGCTAGGTTTAATATTTCAGCTATTTCATCTTCGATTAGTTTTTTAATATCCTTGTTATCAACGGTTTCAACTCCACTATCAGGTTTCTTCAGCGATGATAAAGGTCGTCCCCAAATATCAATCATTGTTATTATAAAAATCTTTTCTCTGTCTAAATCCAGCGGATTTTCAATCAAAGATTTTCAATCCTATGGATTTCTAATCCAACGACCGCTAGTATACTCATTCACTATTACATGGGGTGGTTTTGATTGAGGAATCTTTGATTCCTTTGAAATAGCATCAAGTACGTTTAATACTTCATTGCCACATATGGGTGGGTCAAGCATTGTTTGTGTTGGTAACGTGGAATACCAACGGGGTATTTTTAGTTTACTTACATAGCGGTTAAATTCTTTTGGCGGCGCTAATCCATATGAATCGAAATAAACAATCCCACAAGGATCAATTGCGTAACAAACCCAGTGAGTTCCAGGTCCATCGCTGTTATCTAGATTTATAATACCTGTTTCAACATCATTAGGTTGTGCCGGTAACTGATCTTTCATAAAAAACCCTCTGAATTTTTTTATTTTTAATTTTTTAGCGGCATCAATTAAATCGAAATTGGACATAGGAACCATCGGTTCCTTAACCATAGGTTCCCGAACTATATCGTTCCTGGAATTCGAAGACCCTTTCCGCTGTACCATGAAAACGGGGTTCCTGGTAGTCTTAGACCCTTTCCTTTTTTTTTACCAGATCCACGAGTGGATCTGCGGATGGATCCGCCTGTTGCTTTCTTTAGTGCCATTCCTGCCGCGGTACCAACGGCTCCTAACGCTGCCGCCTTCGCTACCGCTGGGGCTGCTGCGGCAATCAACCCTGGAATCAACCCTAACAACGGGAATATACCACCAGTCTTTTCCATGTTTTTAATCGCGCTCGCAGAAAGAGTAATCTGAACTCCTTTTTTTTCTTTAAACGCTTTATTGAAGTGATTAACCTGAGTTTTCGTCAGCGATAGCTTATTCCCTCCGCCATTCATTTGATTAGGTTTCAGCGTTATTGTGGTTCCACATTGCTTAGCTGATTTGGATTGTAATTTTTTTATCTGACCAGGTGTTAACGTAACATTGATATTACTATACGACATTATACAAAACAGATTGATTCTAAATTAGAAATACTAAGCATTTCTGAAATTGTAAAGCAATTTACAATCAAATATTTTCCACTGGTGCATCTACCAGTCTCATTCGTCCAACAACACCTTCAAGTATCATTGATTTATCACTAAGAATAACAGCAACCGCTCTATAATTAATAATACCACCAGGACGGGTTACACGAGCTCGGAAGTGTATATCAACGACGGACTGTCTCATCAAGTCAAGATGTTCCAACGAAAAGTAATAAATCGGATACAGACTTTTAAAATCCAACTGTGATATTTGTAGACCAGTATCGACATTTTGATCGCGTCCCATATACGACAGCAACCGATGATAAACTCGTGCAATATGATTATTTCCATAATCAAGTTGTATATCCTCTGATGGTTCTTGCTGTCCGTTTATTCTCAGCGAGACTTCACTACACCCAATTTGATCAAATATCATATGGGAACGTTCTTGATTATTTAATCGCTCAGTATTCTGTAGCGCAATAAATATGTGACGTGGAGCTTTAATACCCTGT
This sequence comes from Unio delphinus, assembly GCA_029339505.1. Classification (NCBI taxonomy): domain Eukaryota; kingdom Metazoa; phylum Mollusca; class Bivalvia; order Unionida; family Unionidae; genus Unio; species Unio delphinus. The sequence continues at coordinate 637,603 of JAQISU010000059.1, read as the reverse complement.
TTTGATGCTAGATGCCATGTAAGTGTACCATCAATATTAGAATCCATGGTATCTGTGGACGTTGACAACCAACTTAATAATCTCTTCCCCCCTTGATCAATAAATGATAGTAACCGTGGTTCTGTTGACAACGACGGAGTCAACACTGGCATCCACATTGATAGTTTTGATAAAATGACTTTACCAGCGGCAACGCCAGCAGCGCGCCAGATTGCATGATTATCAGTACCCCTTCTCGTTAGCGCTATAGTATGCTTTACTCCATAAATAACTTTTCTGACGTTTCTACAAAATCCAAATATGTGATGGAGCGGAATCGCATATGAAAACCGTCGACGCTCTCCTTGCAACGTTGCTACTCTTGTTGCAAACCCTAAATTGAAATTATTATTAACACCTCCGAGAATGTCAAAGGCAGCGGCTGGTCTATCTCTATGTTCAGGAGTATCAAGTTGTGGATCAACTGCAGTAGCTCTTGGAGTATTTATTTTAATATGCTGAATGTGATCAGCGTTATCAGTAATATCCTTAGAGAACATCATAGACGGACCCGCTGATCTAGTATAGTCATCAGAGTATCTCGCTAACCCGATTATTCCGGTAGCAATATCAACTTCACGCTCAATAGATTCGATTTCTTTTCCATCAATGAGATATCTAGCACTTTCAAATAAAGCCATGATGCCATTGTTAACAAAACCAACTCGGACAGTTGGGTTATCTGCATATGGTGTATTAGCTACAACATCTGTTACGAGTTCACCTTCAACTTCAATAAAGGCTTCAGCGGGTAAAAAGTATTTACTGGTATCATGAACTTGAAGTTCAATTCTCCCCCGAAGATTAGGTTGCACTGCGTGATAAGCAAAAAATTGATAATCACGTACAGATTCATCTTTAAGTACTGGGGCTTCCATATCAAAGGCTGTGTCCGGGTTTTGTTTGAACATTTTTTATTATATATCCGATGGTCTAAATTAGAAATCGGAAACGCTAGCATTTCTGAGAGGTGAAATCACTCAAAATCGATGCAAAATACAGAATTGAAAATAAAAAAAAAATAATATTATGTTAAATTAATTATTTAGTTGGGTATATCAATAATGTTGCTGATGAAAACAAATCTAGATAACGAAGATCAAATCGAAAATACAAATATTTCAATAACTATAACAACTGAGAATCCTATTCAAATAACCAGAAATATTAGTGTTTCTAACACTAGTGTTTCTAACACTAGTATAGGAAATTCAAGTGGAAACATTAGTGTTTCTAATACAAGTATTTCTACTGAAACCATCGAAAATTCAGAAAATACAAGTATTTCAATAACTATAACAATTGGAAATCCTGTCCAAATAAATATAACCAGAAACGTAAGCGTTTCTAACACAAGTGTTTCTAATACAAGTATGAGAAATGCTAGTAATTCTAGTGATGATTTTTGAGAAAATATTATTCACCGACGTCGGAAATTCTTTGAATTAGAAAATGCTTTAGTACTTTTAAAGCCACTTCCTGCTATCATATTTGCTGTTATATTATCCTGCAATGACGGAGTCATCGTGTATGACGGGGTCATTAATGACTGTAGTTTTTTATCCACGGCGTTATTTATTATTTTACTAACCTGTGTAGGCATTACTGCAGTAGATGGTAGTGAAGTCATTCTAGAAATGCTAGCATTTCCAGGTTTTGAAAAATTTCTACGTCGAACTAGCGCTGTTAGTTTATCCTTAGCGGCTGAAAATGCCTTACTAGCAAGATCACCAACAGCGCTAATACCCTTATCTCGGATAACATCAATTGCTTTCATCGATAATTGTTTTACTAGCGGAGCCACTTTTGGAGCCATTCTTGAAAATAATCCCATTATAGTATTACCGAGACCATCTCCATAGTATGCTCGGTATTTTGGTAATCGTGAGTTTACCACGTAGACGTTAGTTGGTTTATCATGGTTGTAGTGTATGATCATTCTCTATATAGAAATGCTAGTGTTTCCAAATACTAAAGCATTTCCAAATTGATATTTATCTAATCGCTATGATAACCGTAAAAATCCGCAGGATTTTTGGCTAACTCTTCAATGAAATCTCTATATGTTGCAATATCCATGATACCACCTTGAAATAATCGCCTACAGATATCAGCAGCTTCATTGATTATTTCCAGTGAGTTATTCCCGGCTCGTTTTCCTCCTACAAGTATTTCTAATCGTGCTATATCACCGAGAATATTGCCGGGACATGTTACACTAGAGTTTTCAACACTAGAGTGAAAATCCATAGGTGAATATCCCTTTCCGGTTTTTTTCTTAGTTTTTGCTTCTCTTTTTCTTTGTTGTTCTTGTTGCTTTTCTTCTTCTTCTTGTTGTTGTTGTATGTCATAATCTTCAATTCCTCTCGTAAACATTTTATACTCCAGTTTTCCCTTTTTTAAACGATCAATATTTTGATTTATTTTAAACAACCAATCAACCCAGTCAGGTCGTGATATTTTACTCTTTTTATACTCGTCCTTCAAAAAACTTTCTCTTGAATAATAGCTTTGGACAGCAAAATTACCAAAGGCGATATAATCGTTGGGTTTTATTAATTGAAATTGTTTTATTTCTATTATACCCATCGGAGTGAATTTATCTATAAAGGGAACACCACCACGAGGAGTGGAAACTGCGCCTTCTTGTTCTTCTTCTTCCTCTTCTTCTTCTTGTTCTTGCTGTCGTTGTAGTTCTTCTCGTTCTTCTCGTTCTTGCTGTCGTTGTAGTTCCATCTCCCCTGCGATTTCACCTGGAAGTATTTGTACAGCTTGTTTTGTTTGTTTAGTTCGTTTTGCTATTTTCTCCAACACAGGGAGAAGAGGCTTCTCTGTTCTAGGACCTTCTTTAGGGACATCTCCGTATATCGCCCGTTCAGTTGCTGTTTTCACACCCTCAGTTGCACTAACAATAGGTTTGAAGAGTTGTTCTGTATCCTCTGTGAAGTCAGTCTGAAATAATTGCCGTTGTTGAAGTTTTTCACGTATACGATCACGAAGGGGTAATATTTTCTTAAGAGCTTCAAGTCTTTCTTTAGTGTTCCGTGTGGTCAATGATTGTCCTACCATTATTGAAAGAGTATCACTATTGTCAATTAAAAATCCTTTGGATTTTCAAATGCAAAGCATTTCCACTCAAAGATTTTCATTACAATTTCAATTGTGAAACTGGACAAACAAAAAAAATCACTAAATTGTACACTAACTTGTTATATACTTCCCTGTTGTTACACACACATAATTTTACTTCCTCATAGTGTGATTTATACCGTACTGGTTATACAAACAAAGGAGGCTCTCTACGCGTGGGGCTCATCAAACTCAAAATCTCCTTGAAATTTTTCCATTAACGTTTTTAATTGTCTCGCCTTATGGTTAATAAGCTTTCTTTGTTCATAATCTAAACCTAATTGCTTACGTACACGTTCAACGATGCTACATAATGGTACGAATACATTAACATCTTCAGTATTGACTAAACTTTCACGTATAAATTTTTGTATCCGCTTAATTAAAAAATATTTTTTAGATAGGACGTATTTTCCCGTCTGTTCTGCAAATTGTATATCCTCGAAATCAGTCATAATTTGATCACAATCTAACCCTGAACATAATTTTACATTTTGATCCTTCAGCTTGTTGATTTCAATAATAATCAATTTGAGATTTTCAATATTCATATTATATAATAATATATTTGTTTAAATACAAAGTATGAAAATTCTTTAGAATTAAAAATACAAAGTATTTCAAATACAAAGTATTTTAAAATGAATTCTGGATACACTAAGGTGTTGATCATCTTAGTATACCCAGAAGCTTAATGCGATTATAGGTGATTATGATTATATATAATGAATGACGACGGCACATTCACCGTTTTGAACCCCCTTGGTGTTTTATACATCAAGCAGCGCTCAACGGTTACAACCGACAAACACATAACAATAGATTATAGGTGAACAATGACAATGGATGACGACGGCACAATAACCCCTGATCTAGTGTGGTAGGCGGTTATATACACATAGGACGGTACAACAATAGATTATAGGTGAACAATGACAATGGATGACGCGGGCTATTCTACATTCAAGTGTAAACAAAACCGCAAAATCGAAACTTTGGTTTTGAATGTCAATAATAACGTTCATACCACGTGTGACGGTGTGGTTTTGTTTACACTTGAATTTCGGCTAAATGCCCAATTATAATAAAGACGAATTTGTATATATACACTCATTACGACGAGGTGATATAAAAGAGGTGTAGTGATTGTAATTATTTGTTTGTTTATTAGCGATCACTGACAATGTTGAAAACACGCATAATACTTGAAACAGACATTAAAAAAAATGTTTAAATACGACGTGTCTATAAAACAGTTCTGTTAATACTTGAAAAAAGACAAAATTGATTGTGTTTTGTTCAGATTTATGTAATTATAACAACCAATCAAACACTAGTGTTTCCAACGCTAGTGTTTCCATGTTTAAGATCCGTAACTCTGTCATTGATGATTTGTCACACGCGTTATACCTAACGGAGTTATCTCCCGTGAAATCCGTAAGATTTCCATTTACGTATTATACGTAAGAAAACTGAATTTTGTTTTTAAAACGCTTTGAAGAAGCGGTCTTATAAATTCCCTCTGCTACTTTTTGTACTGAGGAGGAGGTAATATCGAAATACTTACCAGCTTCTGACATTGATTGAAATACCATCTCCTTGTTGTCAGTATTAAACGATCTTACTGGTCTCTTCCCAATTGATTTACAAGTACCAGTATTTCCAGATGCAGTATTCTCACTTTGTGTAACAGCTCGTAAATTATTCAAAGAATTATGTGTCTTAATACCATCAATATGATCAATAACAAGGCCATCCTTGATTAATCCATTATGCACTTCATAAACGAAACGGTGATTGAGATACATTTTCCCTCCAGCACTAAACGTCAAATACCCTATACCATTATCCCGCCCAACAGATTTCCTATTTTTACAATGTCTGACAATACCATCACGAGAAGCTTCGTAATTTTTAATAACAGGATGTCTTTGAAATTCTTGGCTCATTTGTATATATAATATATCTATTTGTCTAATTCGTTAATTGGCTGAATTATAACATTAGCAAATCTTTTTATATAATCAGCCGTAGTTTTTATGATTTTGCCATTGACGTTGTCATTGACGTCGTTAGGATTTTTGATTCTTCGCTTGTCATAATAACGTTTTAACTCTCTATAACGCTTACCCCCGCAATTTACGCATAACTGCGACTTGCCTCTTACACCTACCCCACAATGCAAGCATGGTAGAGGTCCCTCCGAACCGTTTCTTACACTCTGCATATGATACCCACAGAATTCATTTCTACATGATTTGTTACACGGAGTCTTTGATCCAATCATAAGCCATTTGCAATGATTCATTATATAAAAATTTTCTTATTTAAATACTTGTTTTAATTATAATATGAAGGAGTTCAAGAGATTATCGAAAATTAAGCCTTGGAAAAATGCTAGATTTAATCTCGATAGAATCTCTGATATACCTAAAAGTCTAGTAGATGATAAACCACTATTGAGTAAAATCAGCGATTGTTTTAATGAGTTTAAGCGTGATGGAGCATCTCATACGTGGTCGACATTTCGAATTATTGATGAAGATGTCAATATACCCATAATTGATGCTACTATGAATGATATAAGAGCAGCTGTGATACTTTCACACCTTGGCAAGAAATCCAAAGGTAAATTGCAAAGCAATTCTCTACGGAGGTATTTTTTTAGAATAAAATTTATTATCGAAGAGGAAGGTGAATGGATTATCAGAGATAAATTTGACCCAATCCTTAAGGATAAAAAAACTGTTATTGTGAGTAGAGATTCCAAACCAGGAATTTTAACTGGAATTGACAAACCATATTATGAGAAATCTTACCCTGTAACAGCAGTTGTTTACGGAATATATCAGCTAAATGATAAGCCAAGTATTGCAAAACTAGCACCTGTGAAAGAGTCGTTGTCGGTCAATTGTGTAGCAACACGGGTAATAGAACACTTTACAAATTCCCTCCGAGGAAATAAATTAACTGATCTACGAAGAAAAAAAATAACCGAATGGGAACTAACAGTGAATCAACATGGAGCAAGGATTTCCGATATAGCTAAATTAGAAGCATTATTAAAATTTCCAATATCGGTAGCGACAATAACCGGAGAAGTATTATACGAACCGAAATATCAATCGCGAGGAGCTCCAATTGAAATTATTGATCATAACAAACACGCGTGGACACCCGCGGTAAATATATTTCCACGAGAAAGAACTGTTCGATATATCCCCCGGAAATTTTCCGGGGAATTTTCAGATGATTTCTATGAAGAGAAATTATTTGATGCTATTCACGCGTTAACCAAAGACGACCCTGTGTCAGTATGGTTACTCAGGAGTAATGAGGATCCGGAAATAGGATTTGATCAGTTTGTAAAACCAAATGGTGAATTATATCGAACTGAAGAATTAGATACTAGAATGAGAAAAATCGCTAATGAGTACTTAGAAAATTCTAAAGAATTTTCTGTAGAAAAACTACTTACGGATAGTTTTACTATTCCATCAGTGGTAGCTCACTTCGCACGAGAAAAGAATTCATGGCGCCCAACACGAAATAATTTTCTGGAGGATGTGAAGTTGAGTTGCGTCGATTAGGTCATGGAGGATTGTGGAATACGAAATACTCACGTGATGGTATGATTTCAATTGATATATCCGCGTGTTATCCTGGAAGTTTTCTCGGGTATGGAGAATGCTCTGAGTACTTCAAACGATTTGGACACCCCACACATGAAATGACTCGTGTTGCGATTAATGGTCCATTACCCGGAACTGCTAGTGGAAACGCTAGCGTTTCTAGTTCTAATTTTGATTTAACCGGGTTCGCTCGTGTGATATCATTCGAATTAGCTACAGGGTTACATCCGTGTAGTTATCTTTGGCTTGGTAGACATATGTATGAAAAAGCGTGGATGCCAATTGTGCTATTGCGGTATATGATCGATTGTGGTATGTTAATATCATTAATTGTCAGCGAAGCTATTATATGCTATAACGCGCAGAAAGATGTTTGGTTACCAAAACCCGATCTAGAAAAAATAATTAACGAACAACGAAAACAATTTCTAGATGGAAATTCGAAGAATTTCAGCGAGGAACAAATCATAGATTGGTCTAAGAAATTATTCGAAGGTAGTAATAGAGAGGCTAAAGATCTCGGACGAAAAATAATCGGTAAATTCACTCAAGGTGGAAGATTTGATAATGCAAAATACTCTTCGAGATTAATCATAGACGATGAAGAATACAATTTCATAATATCTGATTTAATAAAAAAAGGGAAATTTGTAACCCGTAAGAACGCTTTTCTATCAGGGGAATTAGATGAGGAAGCTTACAAATCTGCGAGCGGAACTAATAATGTTTGGGTAGATGATGTCCTTCGAAATGGTAAGAAACTAGGTACGGTTGTTACCTACTGTGATGGAAAAAGTTGTCAATACACACATTTGAGAAGTTCTATGCTAGCCTATTCTTGTATTAATCTATTCTCGATGATAAATAGATTTCCTAATACCGCGGTTAGAGTAGCTACTGATTCGATGTATATCCATGAGAAATACAAATCAGATGTAGCTAAATTCACAGATCCTAAGGAAGCGTGGGGAAATTGGAGATTTAAAAAAGAAACACTACATGAGTATTGTAAATCCGCAGACGTTACTATGGATGATAAATACTTGAAAAGTAACCATAATATCTCAGAAATTCAATCAGAATTTTCTACTGCACCGCCTGTATCAGATCCGATTTGTAGATACAAGACAGTTTATTTAAACGGCTGTGGTGGATCAGGAAAGACAACTCGGGTAATTGAATTATTTCGTCGTGGTGGAAATACTTGTATTTCTACTAACATGATTGTGTTAACACCAACTCACAGACTCGCCAGAGAGATGATAACGCGGGGAGTAAAAGCCTGTACTTATCACAGCTTCTTTCGATGGAAAGGCGATACATGGACTCCTAATCGAATGGGTGATAAATTTATTCCTGAAATAATAATCTGGGATGAAATATGCACGGTATCGTTAACAGTATTACAGATATTTCTTGAATGGTTGTTATTGAAAAATACAAAAGTCGTCATGTGCGGGGATCACGGCCAACCGCAGCCATTTGTTGGTGGATCTCCACATGAATGGCTAAAAGGATTTGTAGATTATTATGAAGAGATTAATACCGACCATAGATCACTTGATGAACAATTACGAGAATTCAAAGCGCTAATTAGATTACAACCGGATAAAATTCAATGTGAAATAGCGCGTGAAATAATTTCAGAAACTCCCATGAATGATTTTTGGGAAATGTGGAGGCCAAATGATTTAATAATCGCGAGTAGAAAAATAGTCAGAGACGCACTTCAGATGAAGTTGTTTGCGCTACATAAAGAAAAATTTGCAACACTTCCAGTACCACTCTGTTATAGACCTAAGGATACACGAAAGCAGAATATCGACGTTGACATTCCTGGACAACAACAAAAGCAGAATTTAGTATCAAATGATATTGTGCTGGTTGATATCAGCGTCGTTAAAGATGCATTAGGTGCTGATAAATCCCCGTGGACGCTAGGTTATGCAGCAACAATACACTCTTCACAGGGATTGACTATATCCGATACAACTCTTTGGATAGTAGATAATCATATTGAGTGGTCAAATTTAGTTTATCTCGCAGTATCCAGAGTACGGCGAATAAACCAACTTCGAAGAATTGTGGTTAATGATAATGACAATACATTAAGTAATATACACACCGATGATAATATAATCAGAAAAAAACTCTCTGGTTATAAACAACAGGATAAAAAAAATAAAAGAGAATTTGACATCGATGCTGAATTAATTAAGACGCTGAAACAGCAACAGAATAATCACTGCGCGAGTTGTAATTGTATAATGAGTTGGAATTGGTCGGATAAAGATCCTCGCCAATTCACCGTAGACAGAAAAAATAACAATCTCGGTCATGTCAGAAACAATGTGATGTTGACCTGTCTTGAGTGTAATAGACGCCGGGGTGACAGCACCCTGGGTGCTAATTAAGACCACGCGGTGGTAATTGAGTATCCTCGGGAATCACTTGCAATTGTTCGCGTGTAAAACCCCGCTGAGGAGCAGTTGAATCCAGTCTATAGATTGGAGGTCTACCCGTAGATCGTGTTATGCCGGATATATTATGCGTAGTGACACTCCAAATAGGATCAGTAGCTCTTTTTTTACCACCCTCAAGCTCTCCTGGTTCGTATAAGTACCTTACAATGACATTACTACCAAGAATTGGTTCTTTTTGTGAAATTCCTTGGATTTCCATTTTGATAGACGCCTTCTTAATAGCGTTGACAGGTTTCATAATAATTGTTCTAGTAATCTCATTATTGATTGCGGTAATCACAGCTGGTAATCTCTTGACCCATTCACGGGATCGTTTATCCTGGATGAATTCTTTTGCGTATTGATATCCGAATAACCGCTCAGCAAGGGTTTTATTAAACCGTTCAACAATTGCCTGATCGCGATGTAGCGCAGTGTGTCCTCGTCTGATGGCGACATTATGATGTTTCATCGTAGATGTAACAACACCTTGAAATTCCTTGCCAGGATCAACTTGTAACAGATTTGGCCAGCGCAGAGGACCTCGTCGATAATTTTTTTCAAATGCAGAAGCTACTTCAGTAGATGATTTTGTTTTTAACGGTTCTGCTTGTTTGTATCGACTTGCAATATCAACTAACGTTAACGCGTATTTGTAACCGTTGTCATGCGGCAGAAATAGTATATCAGCTTGATGAACTTCATTAGGTGTTGTAACATCAAAATGCGAATAGTTAATTTGTTTAGGCGCTGGTAGATAAATTTGCCATATTGCCTGTTTAGATAACCAGTTTGCCGCTGTAGTTTTTTTCACCTTTGATGCGCTAGCGAGTTTATTGATTGCTGCGTAACCTCTCCAGTATCCTCTCGGAGAATAATAAATAGATTCCATATTAAAATGCTAGCATTTTCAATTACCAGCACCTAACATCAATTTACCCTTCATAGCAGATTTTACCAACCAAGAAGCCAACTTTTCTTTGAAGGATTTATCAGGAATAGCATTTAACGCATGAATTAATTTTACATCTGCGAGATGTCTGTGTTGAAGATCGCTGCTTTTATAAGCGACATCATGAGCATGACACGCCTTATCAATAGCGTTTATTGGATATTCGCCGGGTCGGGGCTGATTTTGATCATCAAGTCTGATATCTAATCGTGTTCCCGGTCCACAGTAGCTATATCCTGGAAGGTGCTTTTCTCCTGGATACTTTACCCACGGTGTTCCTGGGAGTTTTGTCAATTTGGCTGCAATATCACCTCCTCGTTTTTTTTTAAAGCCTTGGTTGCACCAAGGGAAGTAAATCTAAATTTTTTCGTACTACATTGTACGCATTTACCAGAAAGAGCTGATCGATTATTTTTCGTTGTAATTGTCGTTAAGTCATTTGTGCCAGTACGCGTCCTACACTTCACACAATATAGATCCATAATTTATATATAACAGTTATGAATGTAATTGATTATTCAGCTACGAGACGACGGGAACCTATTAGACACCATGCAATGTTACCAAATTCTATTCGCGCGATTATCATCGGACCATCTGGAAGTGGTAAAACACAATTGCTACTTAATTTGATAACGAGATGGATGAAGTGGGATAAATTGTACATGATTGCTCCGAGTGTCGACGATCAACGATGTTATGAAGTATTAAAGGATTTTAATGATGCCGCGCGAGAAATTAACGGTGATGGTGTTATTGAGTTTATAACCGATATCGAAGAGGCACCTAGTATTGATGATATTGATGGAAGTATTAACAATTTAGTCGTATATGATGATATCATGTTAGATAATCAAAAGAATCCTGCTAGAATATTTTCCCGGGGGCGTCACAAAAACACCGATGTGATATATATCACTCAACGTTACACTCAAATACCAAAAGTGATCAGAGATAACTGCAATATGCTGTGTGTATTTAACGGAGTTGATACTCATACTCTTAGAAATATTTGGCAAACTTGGTGCGGTGGTGATATGGATCATAATCGATTTAGAAATTTCTTTAGCCACGCTCAGACAATCCCACACGGATTTGTGACGATAAATTTATCAGACCCTCGGACAAGATATCGTATCGGACTTGATCAAATATTTAGTTAGCGCATTAGCAGCCGAGGAGGTGAACGTCAACTAAATGGCGTCTTTTTTTTATGAATTGCTAGCAAGTTGGTCTGGTGTCGACGCTTTGTCGATCCTTTTTTCTGATGTCGATCCTTTTCGACAAAAAGTCTGTTCACCCTCTCTGCTTCTACCTAAGTGGACATTGTTCAATATTTCATAAGTCTTCATCTAATAAATTATGTTCTACTTCTTTTTTACCTCAAAGTGCAACACGCAACAAACAGGATTTGCATAGTGTTAATAAGATCAATGGTTAGTAAAATGTATAATTTTGATGTCATTGGGAAACAGCAGGATTAATTACGTACAAATATCAACATATTGTTTTATGCAGCAACTCGTGGCAAATATACTGGATACAACTGACTTTACTAAATCAAAGTTTTAATTTTTGGACGATAAAATCTTACATATATGTTCGGGTTATTCATTATATCAGGGTGGTTACAGGGCATAGCAATACAATCTAAGTATGGATAAATCTAATTGACAAATAGGAAATTATGTAAATTGTATATGCTAGGGAATCCTAACTGGCATCCAATTAATAAGCAACACCCCACTGACATACAATTAAAAGTAAAAGCCCGACAAACATACAATTAATAGGAAAACCCAACTGAGAGACAAAGATGTGACAATTTGCAAAACTCATTTGACGTACCTAATTATTACTAGTATACAAAAACAGACTGACATATAAAAATTAACTAATGGGCAAAACCAATCTGATAGACGAAAATTCTCTAATAGGCAAATGTCAACTAATTTGCCAAATTTCACATAAAATACATACACTATTGAAAATATATTGATTTTGTGTAAGGCTATTTTGTGTTTCAAATATTTATATAAATCATTCCAATTTCTAATTCATGATTTTTTTTTGGGACAAAAATTGGAAAAATATAAGTTCTCTCCAGCTCAATATATTATGAAAGAAAGTTATGATATCAGTGATGAATTGAAATTGACTTGACGTATAAATCTGTTATCTCACAAAAAGGTGTGCGCTCCTACTATATTTCCACGGAAAGAAAATGTTGTCACTATATCGTTAAAGTGTTCTTTAATAAGCTCTTGATATTTGCTCAAATGGCAAAAAATAATAGTGTGCTTTTCACAGGCTTTACGAATAAACCCACTTACTTCAGTGCATTTTTCACAGACTTTAAGAATAAAATCATTTGCCTCAGTATACTTTTTACAGGCTTTAAGAATAAAACCACTAACCTTAGTGTATTTTTCACAGGCCTTAATGATACATCTGATTACATCATTGTGCTTTTCAAAAAATTTAAGGATTAAACCTCTTACATCAGTTCGATTTTCTTAGGCTTTAACGATTAAACTGATTTTTGTATTCATTTCATATCAACAAAATACTTCGGTATCACAAGGATTGGACAGTAATATATATCAAGCATGCAGTTAAAAATAGATCTGTTACAGTCGTCGACAACCATCGGCCTAAGGCCCTCAGTGATAAATGATGGATTTCGTACAGATTCTCCATCACATCACAAAGTGTCTTATGATCTATAACCAGCAGAGCTAAACATAAATATTCTTTCACACCTTAATCTACATATAAGAAAATATACTAATGTCGACTCTTGCACGTGCAATTTGCATGGGGACATAAAAGTGGGAATCTTTTCTCAACTGAGACCCCGACCCCCAAAAATGACTATGGAATTGTCGAAGATGACTCCGGGATATTTGAAAGACATGGACTCTGCAAACATCATATTGCGTCTGAAATAGATGAAAAACAAGCTAATCATTCAGAAATTCTAACTTAGCTAAGTTGAATGGTTGCGTGCAACCAACTCCCAAATTAATCCATGCGTGTAAATTGTGTTTCACTATTTGACTGCGTCCTATTTTAAACATAGAATCTGCATTCTCAGTTTAAAAGTTTTAAAAATGAGTGAGGGTTTCAGCTAAGTACAGACTAGCCTAAAAAATAGTGACGTTCTTAGCTCAGTACAGACAAGTTTTAAAAGGAGTGAAGGTTTTAGCTCAGTAGACAAGTTTGAATAAGATTGGAGGTTTTTACTACGTACAGACACGTTTTAAAAAGAGTGAATGTCTTAGCTCAATAAAAAAGTTATAAACGTCCACTTTGATGAGAGGTCTTGATTAGCCCATAAATATCACCATCAATATTAAAAACTAGGAAGGTTTTACTTCAGTACAGGCAAGTTAAAAACGTCCACTATGCTGGGAGGTTGCAGATGATTTATCAATGCATTTCATTTTCAAATTGACGAAAAAACTGGATCACATTTTAAAAACACTTTTCTAATTCTTAATTTAATTCTAGAACACTAAAATTCATAATAAAATAATATTTGAAATACTGGAATCTGAATACCATAATTTGTTCTTTAATTATTATTTTTAATACTGGAATCTTTAAACCATAATTGGTTCATACATTAGTATTTGTTATACAGGAGTCTGAAGACGATAATTGGTTCTTTAATTTGAACTGTAGCAGCTGACGCAGAAATATGCCAAATCTACATAATTCAAACTTGAACTTTAGAATGTTAGAAATAAGGGACAAAACTCTGTTGTGCATAAGTTCCATTCCACTTTTCTACCACCCTTTTCTCCTTTTGTTGAAGAAAATACTATACAAATAAAATCACTTTTGCTGTCAACCATTTCAGTATGACAAAACATTCCCAATACTTTATATTCTGCTGTCGATATCACCTGTTATAGTGTATGTAAATACTTGTGCTTCAATATTACCGTATCTACGTAGTATATAAGTATTAACTTATTTATATTTAAACATCTATAGTGGATGTAAGTACTTGTATTTCACTATTACTCAATCTACATTATATGTCAATATTTATTATTCAAGATCATCCACTGATATTTAAATAACAAAAACAATACTGTCATATGCGTTATGATTATTAGATTAACACCGACTCAATCTTGGACCAATAAGGCATCACTCATAACCAATACATCTTCTCCGTATTTATAAGACTTTCTATTTAGGAGAAGCAACACTATTTTGAAGATGGATGCCTATGTAGCCATTGTTGAATATCAGGTCCGCATCATTTCCAGTTAGGACCAGCAAGACATTGTAAGAAGTCTTTAGATGAAAGCACAATATCAATATGAAAAGATACCAGTATTTAACAGAAATAACAATAATAAGATTTCTAACATGGCCTTTATGGTGTGTCCATATTGGATATTAAATCAGCTTACTTTTGATGTATAACCAACTAAATACAATGAAAGGTCTTTCAGCATTAACCTCATGGTCATATGACAAAACATTCAGAAATAGTTACAATATAGTCTAACCACAAACGTTGTAGCAGTACTGAATGTCTAGAGAGTGCCTTTTTTATTAGAAGCAAAAATATATCATAAGAAGTTATTTAATAAAATCGTTATGTTGATATGATCATCCATTCATAAAGAATAATATGATTTTGTACATGGCCAATTTTGTAGCCATATTGAAGCATTATCATATAAGTGCAATTATACATCATAAAAAGTCTTCTGGCAAAAAAACTCAAGGTAATATTAGTTTTGATAACGACGAGTAGTGATCTGTTCAAGATGACCACATTTATGACCATACTGGACAGACCATTTTAATTTGGAATCAACTGGAATTCGTAAAAACTCTTTCAGGGAAAAAAACATGTTGGTATGCACATACGTTAAGGAAATGGGCGATAATAAATAGTTTCGAAATGGCGGCTATAGTGCTATGCTGGAATTCAAATTGACAAAATTTTTAATTTAGGACCTATCATATATCACAAGAAATGTTTCAGTGAAAACCCAGTGTTGATACGAAGATCCAGCAGGGACATGATTTACAATATGCAGGCCATAATGAATGTTTAAATTGTACCATTTTTAGTTAGGGTTAACTTGATGATAAGATGACTGCGCTACAGGCCATATTGAATGTTGAACTTGTACCGTCTTTTTTTAGGGTTAACTAGATGAGAGGATGAATGCTTGACCAATATTCAAGAGCAAGTCGTCATAAAATTTAGGAAGAGGAGTGATAATAAACGTGTGCTAACAAACAGGTGATAACAAACGTGTGCCAACATACAAGTGGATGGTTGGACAACAGACGGGTGCTAACGGACGGTAGACAAAACACAACTGCTTGAGTTCTTCTGATCTGTTACATGTATAGAACAAAATTAGTTTCCCCAAAGTACCCATCATCAAGACATTGGAAAACAACTGGACATGCCTGACCTTCATTACCATATAGTTAGTTATCGCACAACTTTCTATATAAAACGAAACCAAATCCCAATACTTCTTTGGTTTAACTATTAACCCCATGTTCAAATGTAATAATATGAAATATTTTACTTTAAACGTACTGCAGATCTTAAATTTGATCAATATTAAAACTGAGATGTGCCTATCGTGTCTTGTTTACGATGATTTTGATATATGGTAGTGGTGGTGGTGGTATACGGATGATATTCTAAATTAGGTGTGAAACAGAATGCTAAATATAATCACAACTAATAACACCGAGATTTGGTAGGGGTGGTTGTGTGCTTAGTGGCTGTGGTATAATGCTGATAATTTATATGAAGTTTACAACAAATCATAAATATGATCACTACTAACAACTAACACTGAAATTTGGTGGTGGTTGTATACGGTCCCTCTCTCTCTCTCTATCTCTCACTCTCTCCCATACCTATACGACCTGCCAATGCCAGTATTATATAGAATTCGTACTGAAAACCTATACAACCAGTCATTTCCATTATTATATAGGATTCTCAATGAAATCCTATATAGCCAGTTTTTTTCGGTATTATTTTGAATTATAATTGAAATCCTTTACAACCCGTCATTTTCAGTAGTATATATACTTCTTACTGAAAAACATAAACTGTCAGTCATTTCCAGTATTATATATAATTCTAACTGAAATCGTATACAGCCAGTCAAGTTTAGTATTAAATATAATTTTAATTGAAAACCTAAACAGTCAGTCATTTTCGGTAGTATATAGAGTTCTAATTGAAATCCTGTACAACATTTCATTTTCAGTTGTAAATAGAATTCCAATAGAAAGGGTTTTTCAATAGCTTAGGTGTAAACCATGATACACTCAGACATTTGCATTATCATTTCCAACTTTGATTGAAATCCTAATCACCCCGTCATTTTCAGTATTAATTACAATTCTAACTGAAATCTTGTACAACCAGTCATTTTCTGTTTTGAATATGATTAAACCAGAAAGAGGCTTTCAGAGTCTTAATTTTAAACCATGATACACTCAGACATTTTCACTATCATTAATAATTCTGATTTAAATCCTATACAGCCCGTCATTATAAGTATTATATAGAATTCTAATTGAAATCCTCTACATCGAGTCATTTTCAGTAGTATGTATTATTATAATTAAAATCCTGTACAACCTGTCATTGTCAGGATGTTTTAGAATCTATTTTGAAGTCCCATACAGCCAGTCATTTTCAGCATTTTATATAATTCTAATATTCTAATTGAAATCCTGTACAACCTGCCAATATCATTATTATATTAAATTCTAATTGAAATCCTATGCATCAATTCATTTTCTGTATTCTTTGATATATAATTATAATTGAAATCCTATACAGACAGCCATTTTTAGAATTATTTGATATATAACTCTAATTAAAATCCTAAACAGAGCCATCCATGTTCAGTATTCTCTAGCATTTTAACTGAAATCTTGTACAACATGCCGTTGTTAGTATTATCATCATCATCAGTCTCATGACCAACTAGAGTGGTCATCGAGGCACTGTGCTGCTTAACATATATTCCCATTTACAACATTTGTCACCACATCTTGACATTCAGACTGAATGATCATATCAGAATGGGATTTTCACTAAAACACTCGTGATGTCAATTTCGCCGAATCAAAATGGCATCCATACTAAGTGTGGCATCTAGGCAGCTACCATCTAAATCTTTCTGGTACTCCTAAACAGAAAGCCATAACAACAGTCAGTGTCCTCCACCACATCTTAGATATTCCGAAATGTATGATGGTGTATGGGGTGTAATGTCCATTTGTCACCACATTGGCTGTATTGACATTGTCCATCAAAAAAACAAACAATAAGCCTGCCAAAACAAAGCGGCATTACATTTATCCGTTCTTATACGTATAAACTCGAAGTCAATTCATCTTCTCCAAATGTGCAAATAAAACATATTTTACATATTTATTTTTTTACTGACGAGATGCAACTAGTGTTGAGAACATATGCCCTAGTACGCCTCATTTTTCACTGCTAGTCCACAACGTCAAGTAGCCTATACAACCATGACATCAGAGGTCCAATTGTTTCATGTAATATCAGTGAGGTCCCCTTCACACTTGTGTTGTATAAACAAATTTAAAATAATAAATAAAAGTAGTTTCTGAAAACAATAAGATGATACACAAGTTTCAATAATTATTCCAAGAATAACAACAACCCTGAAGATGTCGCAGGAAGTTAGAAAAGTCAGATTTCAACATTTAGTCACATGATTCTAATTATAAATATATCCAGCATTGTCATCTTTATAATCTTATAGTTACCTTTAAATGAATTGTCACATGTACATGCTATATCTGGAGAATGTTGCTGTCTTATACTTATTTCTAAATGCAAAGTAACATCTACATGCTATATTGGGATTAATTTTACAGTCTTGTAGTTAATGGTTAAGGAAAAGTCACATGTACATGTATCTTGGAAGTATTTTTAGTCTTGTAGTTACTTCGAATGTATCCGTATTAACGAAGCTCCACTATTCCGGTTTATACTTTTTACACTGATTTTCTAAGCATTAAGAGAGTTTACGTTAAAAAGTATGGTAGTTGATATGTAGTTAAAAAGGCACAGGTGGCAGATACAACGTAGGATACAAGTTGCCTGGAGTAGGCGTAAAGTGGGTAACATGTCACTTAGGGTATGCTAAACGTAGTTAACAATTCCCATTGGCTAGGTAAAATGCAGATTGTAGGCTGAAGTTAGGCCATACATTACGAAGGAGGATATTTTAGCAGTTTATAGTTAGGATGTCAGTAAGAAAGGATACATCTACGATTTTTTTTATTGCTGTTGCATTTTTCTTTTATTTCTGGAGGGTGTGCGTGAAGTTGTCTAAGATTACAGAAATAATGCAGGAGCACATGAGTTTCCCTATTCGATCGGAGTACTGTGCCTTAATAACAGTCATCAGCCGATTCCGATTGCTCGTATCACACACACCCATCTTAAGATCCTGAGTCTGACGCTCTAACGCAAAGGACAACGTGATTTCAAAAATAGGAACGAATGTATCGATTGATTATTCATTGAGATGATGGAAAAGAAATATGTATGGGTGAAAGAGTTAGAGCGTACAAATGAGACGTGAAGGGATAGTTGCTCCTCGGTGACAAACTGGAAGTGTGTTTTTTATTTTTATTTTAATGCAATTACTTTAACTCGGACTGGACTGATTCGTCTCAGAATCTTTCCTTACTTACACTTGTGAAGACATCGCAACATTCTTGTACTGTTAAATAAAAATATGAAAACAAAACTCGTTAAATGTTCCCAATGCAAATGATGAAAATGGCTCCATCATGTTATGAAATAAGTTTATCTCAGAGTCTGAACTTTTGAGCTGCCTTTCTTTGTATATCCTACTACGTCAGTATTTTTATTTACACATTCACGATACTATAATACGAACAAAATATAGTCTGCCACATTCATATCATCATGTTATCATGTATTACCTGGAAGGTAATTATTGCTATAAAAATGAAACAGTCATATAAAAAACTGTATTGTACTATGATAAACGAAACCTTAATGTTATATATGTAAAACAAAATCATAGCTAAGCATAAAATATGTATGATATAAACATACAATAAATTATATTCTGGTAACCATGTAAAAATGTTTGCTGGTATCATAATAGTATAGTATCACACATATACAAAGTCACTGTCCAAGTGATGATCATTTTCCTCCAGCTGAATTCATTGACATTCATATATATATATATATATATATATATATATATATATATATATATATATATACAAAACATAACTTGATCAGAAGAATAGAAACAACGTTAAAGCTGATAAAAAAGTATACACTTACTTGCTTCTAAATAGTCAGACTCCTTACTTAGCACGACACCACGATTTATTTTTCTCATTTAAAAGCACATCATACATTACTCACTTTATATACCTTTATCGGGTCATTCATGCCCTTCAAAGGCATACGTCATTCTTGAATCTAATCAAGGACATCATATTACATTACAGAACATCATGATATATAACGTTATGAGTTTTATTAGGTGGGAGCGGGTATTTTTCTGATATGTCCCCTGTCAGCTATTTTCAGTTAACGCTATGGTGTTACTTTTGCAGCTATTATTGTTTATCCTTTTTGCATTAAAACAACCAACACATTCAGGAACTGCTTGTTTAACGACCTGTCAAAGACACTTATCGATGTAAATGATGCTAAACAGAACTGCATCGTAGCCTCCATATTGCTGTAAATCTTCAGTATGATGCTCTTACAAGAAATAGCAAACCTTGATAACCAAGATGGCATCTATATCCGATTTATGATGGCAACCTCTACAACTTAATGCGACTTCAGGCCCACACCAATGACCTTGGCAGAACTGATTAGAGACGACTGCAGACGATGCCGCCCATGTTGTCCCCACGGAATCCGCTTTATAGCGCGTAACCGTCTGCCTTTGCAGCTCTATACTGTTGAGATCACTCTAAATAAAACTGAGTTACTTCACCATCCTGCACCCAAGGAAGAGTACCGGCCACCAACCATCTATATTGACCAGACAGAGCTGAATGTAGTTCAAGAGTTCACCTACCTTCGATGTGTGATATCCTCTGATGCCAAGATTGACAAAAAATATACAACTTTCTGACCAAGTCGAATAGAGCCTTCTGCAGACTTTATCAACGAATGTAGTACAATGTTAGTCTCAGGATAGATACAAACGTCATCATCTATCGAGCTGTCGTACTGACCAACCGCCTATATGGCGCCGAATCCTGGTTTATTTAAAAATACCACCTACGCTTCTTGTACGTGTCCATCAGCGCTGCCTCGTCACCATTAACAACATTCACTGGAGTGTCTTCCTCACCTACACTAAAGTCCTCAATCAAGCAGGTATCCCAGCGCTAAGGCCACGTTCTTGAAGATAGAGCTGCGCTGGGCAGGGCACTTGTCCAGGGTGCAGGATCATCGCCTGCCAAAGATCGCACTGTATGGCAAGCTGTCTACTCGCCAAAGTGATAGAGAGTCATCTCGAAAGAGATATCAAGACTCATTGAAAAAGACTCATACCACATGTGGCATCAATCAACGCCAATGAATACAACAAGCTGCTGACTGAGAAAGCTGGCGATACACAGTTCACCGGGCCACTACCAACTTTGAAGAAAACAGACGGTTTAGCTTAGATAAAAAAGGATAGCGAAGAAAATCTGAGAACCATTGGCAAGACCGACCACAACCTAGATATACCCTTGAAGCCTCTATGGACGGATGTGCCCGTCACGTTTTGGGCTCGTCAGCCACCAACACGAGTGCAATAGATGTGGACATCCCTTTCTAAATCTTCGCAAGCAAAATCAAGCCACAAATATCAAATTATTGCTATCTTATTAATTAGTGACAATCGACTTAAACGGGAAGATTGGTAAGTTTAACATCTAAATTATGACCACGTTACAGAGAAAATGATAGATGTGTTCAAACGTTGACCGGCCGTAAAGAAAACAAAAACAAATTGCTTATTTTTAAGTCAATTCTTTTGTGCTCTCTCCTTTTCTTATGCATGTTGCAACAGTGTTCAATTTTGAACAATTTGATTTTGATTAGACTTGGTGGTTTTCCAAAGCATCCAATGAAATTTACTGACCAGAAGCATCTAATATATCCGATAAGTTGTAGATAGAGGTATCGTAACCTTAGGTAGATTAGTCAAAGGATTTTTATCGAACGAAACTTCATGTAAAAGAACAGGGATAATAAGTAACGTTGCCACACAGACTGCATTCATTATCTATCCACAGAGACATAACCAGGCTCTGTGACATCATTATTTATAAACAGGGACACAACAACACGAGAACAATTCAGCCATATTAGGTTACAAATCATGAATGGAGCTGTCACCGTCTTAAAAAGTAGGATGTTCAGCTATTGTAAATAGTGACAAAACGAATTTGATATAGATCATGTCTTATGTCTTATGACAGTCTGTAGCTTGTTTAGTGCACTGTATGCATCACGTCTTATGTCTTATGACAGTCTGTAGCTTGTTTAGTGCACTATATGCATCATGTCTTATGTCTTATGACAGTCTGTAGCTTGTTTAGTGCACTATATGCATGACAAAACGAATTTGATATACATCATGTCTTATGTCTTATGACAGTCTGAAGACTCATAATGCCTGCGTAGTACAGTATATGCATGACACTAGATAGGATGTGTAGTAAAGTATATGCATGACACTAGGTAGGTTGTGTAGTACAGTATATGCATGACACTAGATAGGTTGTGTAGTACAGTATATGGATGACACTAGATAGGTTGTGTATTACAGTATATGCATGACACTAGATAGGTTGTGTAGTACAGTATATGGATGACACTAGATAGGTTGTGTATTACAGTATATGCATGACACTAGATAGGTTGTGTATTACAGTATATGCATGACACTAGATAGGTTGTGTAGTACAGTATATGGATGACACTAGATAGGTTGTGTAGTACAGTATATGCATGACATTAGATAGCTTGTGTAGTGCAGTATATGCATGACACTAGATAGGCTGCGTAGTACAGTATATACATGACACTAGATAGGTTGGGTAGTACAGTATATGCATGACACTAGATAGGTTGTGTAGACAATACTTTGTTAATGTTTCTATTAGACTACTAGGACAACTAGGAACGACTATTTTAAAATTTAATCATATTAAAAAAACGGCTATTTTAAGAATTAATTAAAAATTAAAACAAACGGCTATTTTAAGAAGTATCTAAAAATTATAACAAACGGCTATTTTAAGAATTAATTAAAAATTAAAACAAATACTTTCTTGCAATGACCTACATTCAATATATAAAATCATTTTTGAATACGGAAATAGTGTGTGTATCCAAATGAAGGAGGATCGGTAAACTTGGAGAAAATTATACAAAAGACTTTCAAGTGTTTATGCTATGTCAATGGACACATATTTGAGAGAAGACGTTCGACCGATTTTCATTGGATTCATTTACATTCATGATGTTGGAAATTAGGATACTGCAATATCGCAATAAGAAATGTTCCATATAAGATTCCCAGGTAGCTGTTACACGAATTGTTTGCTATCCTATTCAGAACGCATTCAAGTTTTGCTAAAATTGACAATAAATGAAATTTTTACTTTCGGTCACGTACATACGAATGTATTCCTGTCTATGTTTAGCGATTATTTTCCTTTCTCTCCCTGTTCGCATTGATACAAGATTTATATTTAGGCGTTCTTGATTGGAAGGTGGGGGTTCATTATTCTTTAGTATTTATGTAATATGATGTGGTTGCCTGTGTGAATGTCATTGAAAGTACACAAGTGAGGAATTGATGATGATCCGGCAGTTAAATATGTGGCCCATTATACTGTGCATTGATTACAGTCTAGTCTCACATACAAATGACGCACAACCTAACAAGAAACCTTCAAAGTGAGTTCATATGTGAAGGAAAGTTGAAGTAAAATATCGACACAATGGAACTTTCGGTACTGAGATATAAATGTAGACTATGTATACATGAAAGTTAATTATGACATGATTCGAACTAGGCTAACGTATCGAGACGAAACGTCAAACAAATAACAAGGTAATCAACCAAAGATACCCGAATAAATTAGTTCATTCCTAATAAAGAAATTTTATGAGGCCATTACTGCATTACAAATATAAACAGATATAATATTCTTTATGTTATGTCAGGCCATTACTGCATTACAAATATAAGCAGATACAGCATTCTTTATGTTGATTTGAATGGTGTTAAAATAATTCGCAAACTAAAGAACACTATGACATTGACCGGAAAATACCACGAACTACAGACGCGGTTATATCTAGCGATGTTTAGGTCTACCTCTAGAATCACATTAGGTATAATTAATCGATTAATTATAATCATCATTGATAATAATCCTAGATAATTAATTATCATTCAGCATATTTATATCTATATATATATATATATGTGTGTGTGTGTGTGTGTGTGTGTGTGTGTGCAATAGACACAAATGTACGGTAATATGATGGAATTTAACTGTTATCCCACTAAAGCGCCTATTTTAAAGATGTCGAGAAAACTATGATTCGTTCAAATGAATTAAGATATGAAGAAAACTCAACAAATCAGCGAGATAACTACATAATTATTAGTCTGAAACGTAATTTATCTGTATCGTTTCATTCAGCAACGGCTTGGGGTTCATGTAGACCACGCATATAAGTATACTGCTGTAATAGTATCGTTATCTGCAAGGGCAAGTAACTCGAACATCAATGTGCTCGAAATATGACATGCTCAAAATAGGATAACCCAGACAGTAGTTACATCATTTTTATCTGGCAAGGTTTGCACCTCATTCCTTTTAGCATTGGCTAACGCAACATTATCGACCATACAATGATGATAACCGAGATTGTAGTTATTTTAAGTACATCAATTTCATCTACTTGTCCAACATTATGTAAGCTTCCACTTGCGTAGTAACCTATTTGTCTTAGCGGCTGATAACAACGATATAATTTCCAGAAACGTTATCATCAACATATGCGAGTACCTGTTCTTGGAAATCTTCTATAATCAGTTTGTTATGTTTATGTATACATTATAATCAGATAATGTATTGTACAAATAACTGGAGAAACAGTCGCAATAAGCCGGTAAAGGTTCGGATTCTCACTCCATGTGTCGTGGATAAGATGCCAATTAATGTCAGTCGATCGCGTCTGCTACTGTGTGTCTTTGCGACAGGCTTTTAGGTCATCTTTGCAATGATGAAAATAACAAATTAGCCGTTAAAAACAAGAAACCAAACTGATGAAATCAGTTTTGCTATATGTTGGTTAACACTATATATATATATATATATATATATATATATATATATATATATATATATATATATATATATATATATATATATATATATATATGAGAACAACAAATAATCACTAATAATTCTTAAATTCGCAAATAGTCAGAATACAGAAAATACGGTAATTAAATACGCAGGAGTCTTTAATTGAATAGAATGCATGTGTTGACCTATCTGTATGGCTTCTCAGCTCCCCTACACTCCATATCGAACCATCCCACCTCTGTATACATAACCAATCCATCAATGTACACATAGCCATCCCATCTCGGTACAAGTATATATTCGACCTCTGTACACGTAACCATTCCACCTCTGTATACATAACCATCCCACCACTGTATATATAACCATCCCACCTCTGTACACGTAACCATCCCATATATGTACACATAACCATCCCACCTCTGTATTCATAACCTTCCCACCTCTATACCATTCAACCTCTGTAAACATAACCATTCCACCTCTGAAATGTACACATAATCATTCCACCTCTGTACATCTAACCATTCCTCCTCTGTATATATATATATATATATATATATATATATATATATATATATATATATATATATAATCAATCAGTCCACCTCTGTACACAAACTAATCAAAATGTAACTGTGATAACTGATTCAGAAAAGGAGCCGACTTGATATTCATCAGTTTAAATGGCTGTTTCGGCCAATTAAGTAGAATTAAGTCAGTGGATTTAATGTACCCTTTGCAAGGACTCGGAAAATTCTTAAAATTGTGTTATATGTATGGACTACGAATGTTGCGAGAAACTTAACCGAAGTAAGAGATCATAGAGTTAGTAAAACCCTCTTTGTTGTATGGACTTCAAACGTCGTCCAAACATTACACAATGGAGGGAATTGATACAGTTATTAAAACTGATCTCTTCCAACGGCGCAGAAAGTTGTTTCAACGTTAGTCTTTATAATGATTCTATAGTTGTTTAAACCTTATCCAGTATTTTGACTCCACAAGTTATCCCAATGCAATTACGCATAAGAAATAATGACTCCACAAGTTATCCCAATGCAATTGCGCATAAGAAATAATGACTTCACAAGTTATCCCAATGCAATTACGCATAAGAAATAATGACTCCACAAGTTATCTCAATGCAATTACGCATAAGAAATAATGACTCCACAAGCTATCCTAATGCAATTACGCATAAGACATAATGACTCCACAAGTTATCCAAACGTAATTAAGCATAAGAAATAATGACTCCACAAGTTATCCCAATGCAATTACGCATAAGAAATAATGACTCCACAAGCTATCCTAATGCAATTACGCATAAGACATAATGACTCCACAAGTTATCCAAATGTAATTAAGCATAAGAAATAATGACTCCACAAGTTATCCCAATGCAATTACGCATAAGAAATAATGACTCCACAAGCTATCCTAATGCAATTACGCATAAGAAATAATGACTCCACAAGTTATCCCAATGCAATTACGCATAAGAAATAATGACTCCACAAGCTATCCTAATGCAATTACGCATAAGACATAATGACTCCACAAGTTATCCAAATGTAATTACGCATAAGAAATAATGACTCCACAAGTTATCCCAATGCAATTAAGCATAAGAAATAATGACTCCACAAGTTGTCCAAATGCAATTTCGCATAATAAATATATAGCTAGAAAAAATAATAATTTACTACAATAAAGCTACGATGTCGTTCCGCTGGCCGATTTATAAGGCATTACATTGTCCTTTATATGTGTAATTTTTATGTTTATATTAAGCTTAGTATTAGACGGATTAGACAATTAAATGGATTATTTAAGCACATGTAATATTATCCTCGTCAGCATTGTGTGACCTCATCACTGGAGAGGACCCGGGCACGTGGTACATAGTGGCCTCCTTAATCCAGTGGCAGATGAGCAATATGATTGGAAGCAAAGTAATATGTAGAATGAAGTTATGCTATGCAATTAGAAAACAATTTAGCTATAGTTATGCCATGCAATTAGAAAACACCTAAGCTATAGTTATTATTTAGATATTATTATTATTATTATTATTATTATTATTATTATTATTATTATTATTATTATTATTATTATTATTTAGATATTAAAAACGAAGTCAAGCAGAAATTGACTCGATTTTGGACAGAATCAATTCCAACAAACAAAGTTACATTCCTGTAACATCTAATGAAATAGAAATGTAATTCACCAAACAAACAAGGTAACTTAAATCTATTCAATATAAATGGAACAGTATTTAGTAGGTTTACTATCATTTCAGTAAATATATTTACACACAAAGCAATAATGTTTGTTTTGACCGAACCGTTGCTTAGATTATTTGTACGGTCAGTCTCAGATTAAAATCATAACACGGACCACGTCATATTGAAAACTAATTAATTGTATGTTTCTCTATTCACCCCATAGTATGTGTATTTGTTTTTAGTTTATTAAATTTTATTTTTAAAATAATTTTAATATAGAGTTTTTACACCTTCCTAACTATTTAACGCTACTCCTCAAACCTGGTTGGTTTCGGAGTTATCTAGATAACTGATCCAGACCAATACATTGAATGTGTCCAGTGAATGTTATTGTGTATGTTGCTATATTGTACTGTACGTTACCTTTTGTTATGTTGCTATATTGTACTGTACGTTACCTTTTGTTATGTTGCTATATTGTACTGTACGTTACCTTTTGTTATGTTGCTATATTGTACTGTACGTTACCTTTAGTTATGTTGCTATATTGTACTGTACGTTACCTTTTGTTATGTTGCTATATTGTACTGTACGTTACCTTTAGTTATGTTGCTATATTGTACTGTACGTTACATTTTGTTATGTTGCTATATTGTACTGTACGTTACCTTTTGTTATGTTGCTATATTGTATTGTATGGTACCTTTTGTATTTTGGTTTAAACTGGCTTTACATTGGTCAGATTTCGTTTCAGTTTGAATTGATTTATAAATAATTCATTTATATAAGCATTTTAGTGTATGTAAAAGTCAGTAATTGTTGTATAGATCGTTGTCAATAGATTAAGGTTTTCTATTTTAAGCAGTTATATCTTAATTGAATAATTGTAGGGAAGCATGAATGGAAGTATTACCAACAGCTGAGTATAGCATATTCGTTAATATATTGCTATATAAACACTTCATATTAACACGCGTTGCCATACATATAACACCACGTTACCGATGGCCTAGTGATTAGAGAGTCCGCCCAGTAAGCAGGAGATTGTGGGTTCGATTCCCGGCCGAGTCATTTCAAAGACTTACAAAAATGGTAATAACAGCTGCCTCGCTTGGCGCTCAGCAATAATAGGTTAGTGTTAGGACTGGTCGGCTTGGTGTCAGGATAATGTGACTGGGCGGGATGTCTGCAGCACGATGCCCCAGTGCTAGACATCACTATAAACTGCCTCACTGCAGACATCGCAAGGATATGATTGAAAAATTGTAAAAGCTACGTAAAAATTTATTAATCAAACAAACAAACAACAAACACAAAACACTTTTAGGATAATCAGGTCTCATCTCATACTTGAAATCGACTATCCAAGAGGGATCACTATAGAACAGATTAGATCAAAAGCTGCCTTCGCACGTTATTTGGTTTGTTACCTTCTCAAGCATCCTATCATAGATAACATATCCGATATACGCAGTTGACACGTGAATATCTCACCTTTGGTGTCGCCATATTTTCCAGATAAAAATTCGTACATTGCATGTATTCTCATCTGAATACTCTCGTGACAAGTAGACGGTGTTTTCATCTATAGATTCATACATTGCAATTAACAAAATACGTTATTTGCTTCAGCTACTCAGATCTAAGGTAAGATTTTAAATTTTTCAGTAGCATTTGCTTTAAGTATCCAAATACACTTTCTTTAGAACTGTCTTAATTTATGGTTTGGAAAGCAATACACTAAATATATGATATTAAATCTGCCTTTACAATAAGGCGCCGTTTTTAGATGTAATTTGTATAACAGCATCATAACAGAATGTGCGTGTAGCTATAGAAACTCACTTGTATACTATAGCCCTCCTCACGTCCCATCCCCGCCTCTTAATCTCCTTTGCAAAATAAATTTTTGTATCCTACAAATGTTTTGTTTTGCATCGTCTTCATGAATAGGCTGGTACATACGACAAAGATAATGATATTGATAACGAATTGCATGACAACTACATCTTCCATCATTTCATGGATGTCATTGCCATCCAATAACCTCATTCCTTGACAAAGATCTATTTGTTACTCAAATTCCAATAAATGACTGACAGAAAACTAACATTGTGATGCCATATATTCATACATACCCATTGCAATTACATACAAATACTTTCCAAGTCTGCATGCATATCCATTAGGATGTACAAATATATGCAGAAATTCATAATCATTCATTTAGTATAGAATTAAATACAAATACATTCTGTATCTGTAGGCACAGCCATTATGAAGTTATATGTCACGCGCCGCCAAGCGTTATAGTTTCTCACGGCGATTCATTGACAATGGGAATTACCATTACAAAACACCCTAGGACGATTCACGGACACTTTATGTAACGATAGGAACTACTCATTAATTTTCTTTGGAGATAAATTATGACTTTCTTAGGAATTTAGACTAACTAATAATGTGTTAAGAGGAATTACTTTTGTAACCTTGAATTATCTACCCTACTTTAGCTTAGCCAATCTGGATTACTTTCTGTAAGTACTGAACAGATTTAAGAATCCAATTGAAGGAAAAATAATTATCCACATGTATTAATAACCATTCTGCAAAATAAAATGTTGTAACTACTGTTTCAAATTGCACACGATCTTGCACACGTTGTTCTGGTTGCTCTCATGCTAGTCATTTCGTACACTTGTCCCTACATTGACATTTATGTCGAACAGTGATAGAATGGTCTAAAATTAAAATAAGTTCATGACCCATAAAAATTACATCCAGTAACTCGCAGTAAGAAAAGTATTGTGAGATAAGCGCATGTGTCAAACCAAATGTTCACATGTCAGGCTAGCAAATGAAGAATGTTCTGTGAAGTTACTCACATATTTTATTTCACCATTGCAATTTGGATTATCGAGTATTCTTAATAACGTCCTTATCATCAATAGAATAAGTCAGATTTGTAAATATTCATCTTCTTCTTCTTTTTCTTTTTCTTCTTCTTCTTCTTCTTCTTCTTCTTCTTCTTCTTCTTCTTCTTCTTAGTAGTAGTAGTAGTAGTAGTAGTAGTATTTTTATTTGTATTATTATTATTAGTAGTAATATTATTAGAAGTACTATTATTATAATTATTATTAGTAGTAGTAGTATTAGTATTTTTATTTTTGTTCTTATAAGTAGTACAATTATTACTATTATTATTATCATCATTATTATCATTATTATTATTATTATTATCATTATTATTATTATTATTATTATTATTATTATTATTATTATTATTATTATTATTATGATTATTAATGCTATTATTATTAGTTTTATAATTATTATTATTTTTATTATTATTTGTATTCTTATTATTATTATCATTCGTAATAGTAGTAGTATTTGTATTAATAATAATATTAATATTATTACTATTATTATAATTAGTATTATTATTACTATTATTAATATTATATTTCTGATTACTATTATTAATATTATCATTGTTATCATTATTATCATTATTATTATTATTATTTTTTTTATTTATTTATTTATTTATTATTATTGTTGTTTTTATTATCCTTATAATCATATTTATTCGTAGCAGTAGAATTGTTATTATTAATAAAAATATAACTATTATTATTATAATTAGTGATATTGCTATTACGAATATTATATTTCTTTTTTTCATTAATATTAATATTATTATTATTATTTTTTTATTATCATTATTTATTTATTTATTTTTTTATTTATTTATTTCGTTAGTTATTTAGTATTTACTTATTCATTTAATATTATTATTTTTATTATTATTATTTTCATTTTGTTATTATCATTAGTAGTAGGATCATTATTACTATTATTATAATAATTATTATTATTATAATCGTTATTAATATTATTATAATTAGTATTATGATTACTATTATTATTAATATTATTATTAGTATTATTGTTTTTATTAATAATAATAATAATAATAATAATAATAATAATAATAATAATAATAATAATAATATTAATAATAATTAGTACTAGTAGTAGTAGTAGTAGTAATACTATTGTTATCATTATATTATTATTATTTTTATGATTATTATTATTGTTTTTATCATTATGATAATTATTTACATTATTATTATGATTTATATCATTATAATAATTTATATTATTATAATTATTATTATTATTATTATTATTATTATTATTATTATTATTATTATATTTATTATTATTAGATTATGATTATTATATTTATTATTATTATTATATTTATTATTATTATTATATTTATTATTATTATTATTATTATTTTTATTATTATTATTATTAGTAGTAGTAGTAGTAGTAGTAGTAGTAGTATTGTTAATATTATTATCGTTGCATCAAGGGAACATTAATAAAATATGCAGAATATAGCTTGTACCAATTATGGATTTAAAATGAGATATAGACTATACGTTAGATCAAGGGTGTATTTATAATGAGATATTGACTCTACCTTAGATCAAGGGTGTTTTCATAAAGAGATATAGACTATACGTTACATCAAGGGTGTATTTATAATGAGATATAGACTATACCTTACATCAAGGGTGTATTTATAATTGAGATATAGACTATACCTTACATCAAGGGTGTATTTATAATGAGATATAGACTATATTTTACATCAAGGGTGTATTTATAATGAGATATAGACTATACGTTAAATCAAGGGTGTATTTATAATGAGATATAGACTATACCTTACATCAAGGGTGCATTTATAATGAGATATAGACTATACCTTAGATCAAGGGTGTATCTATAATGAGATATTGACTCTACCTTAGATCAAGGGTGTATTTATAATGAGATATAGACTATACCTTGCATCAAGGGTGTATTTATAATGAGATATAGACTATACCTTACATCAAGGGTGTATTTATAATGAGATATAGACTATACCTTACATCAAGGGTGTATTTATAAAGAGAGATGGACTCTACCTTGCAAAGAATGATAGAATATTCTTGACATCTAGTGTTTACGTGTCTGTCAAGTGTATGTTTCCGTCTAGTCTATGCATCTGTCAGGCCTATGTGTCTGTCAAGTCTATGTGTCTCCTTAGTCCATGTCTGCTTAGTAAACATGTCTGTCCAGTCTATGTGTCTCCTTAGTCCATGTCTGCTTAGTAAACATGTCTGTCTAGTCTATGTGTCTCCTTAGTCCATGTCTGCTTAGTAAACATGTCTGTCTAGTCTATGTGTCTCCTTAGTCCATGTCTGCTTAGTAAACATGTTTGTCTAGTCTATGTGTCTCCTTAGTCCATGTCCGCTTAGTAAACATGTTTGTCTAGTCTATGTGTCTCCTTAGTCCATGTATGCTTAGTAAACATGTCTGTCCAGTCTATGTGTCTCCCTAGTCCATGTATGCTTAGTAAACATGTCTGTCTAGTCTATGTGTCTCCCTAGTTCATGTCTGCTTAGTAAACATGTCTGTCTAGTCTATGTGTCTTCTTAGTCCATGTCTGCTTAGTAAACATGTCTGTCTAGTCTATGTGTCTCCTTAATCCATGTCTGCTTAGTAAACATGTCTGTCTAGTCTATGTGTCTCCCTAGTCCATGTCTGCTTAGTAAACATGTCTGTCCAGTCTATGTGTCTCCTTAGTCCATTTCTGCTTAGTAAACATGTCTGTCTAGTCTATGTGTCTCCCTAGTCCATGTCTGCTTAGTAAACATGTCTGTCTAGTCTATGTATCTCCTAAGTCCATGTCTGTTTAGTAAACATGTCTGTCTAGTCTATGTGTCTCCTTAGTCCATGTCTGCTTAGTAAACATGTCTGTCTAGTCTATGTGTCTCCTTAGTCCATGTCTGCTTAGTAAACATGTCTGTCTAGTATATGTGTCTCCTTAGTCCATGTCTGCTTAGTAAACATGTCTGTCCAGTCTATGTGTCTCCTTAGTCCATGTCTGCTTAGTAAACATGTCTGTCTAGCCTATGTGTCTCCTTAGTCCATCTCTGCTTAGTAAACATGTCTGTCTAGTCTATGTGTCTCCTTAGTCCATGTCTGCTTAGTAAACATGTCTGTCTAGTATATGTGTCTCCTTAGTGCATGTCTGCTTAGTAAACATGTCTGTCTAGTCTATGTGTCTCCCTAGTCCATGTCTGCTTAGTAAACATGTCTGTCTAGTCTATGTGTCTTCTTAGTCCATATCTGCTTAGTAAACATGTCTGTCTAGTCTATGTGTCTCCTTAGTCCATGTCTTCTTAGTAAACATGTCTGTCTAGTCTATGTGTCTCTCTAGTCCACGTCTGCTTAGTAAACATGTCTGTCCAGTATATGTGTCTCCTTAGTCCATGTCTGCTTAGTAAACATGTCTGTCTAGTCTATGTGTCTCCCTAGTCCATGTCTGCTTAGTAAACATGTCTGTTTAGTCTATGTATCTCCTTAGTCCATGTCTGTTTAGTAAACATGTCTGTCTTGTCTATGTGTCTCCTTAGTCCATGTCTGCTTAGTAAACATATCTGTCCAGTATATGTGTATCGTTAGTCCATGTCTGCTTAGTATAAATGTCTGTCTAGTCTATGTGTCTTCTTAGTCCATGTCTGCTTAGTATATATGTTTGACTAGAGTATATGTCTGACTAGTCTATGTTTCAGCCAAGTCTATGTGTCCGTCTAGCATATGTGTTTGTCAGGTCAATTTGTCCGCCTAGCCAATATGTCTGCCAAGACTATGTATCGTCCTATGTCTTTCTAGTCTTTGTATCTTCCTGTCTCTGTCTTTGTGTCTGTCTAGCATACGTGTTTGTCAGGTCAATTTTTCTGCCTAGTCCATATGTCTGCCTAGAATATGTATCTTCCTATGTCTGTCTATTCGATGTTTGTCTCCTCTATGTGTCCGATAGTCTTTGTGTATGTCTAGTTTATGTGTCCGTCTATGTGTCTACCTAGCTTATGTGGCCGGCTATGCGTCTACCTAGCTTATGTGTTTGTCTGAGTCTACCTAGGTTATGTGTCTATATGAGTCTACCTAGTTTATGTGTCTGTCTGAGTTTACCTAGTTTATGTGTCTGTCTGAGTCTACCTAGTTTCTATGTCTGTCTGAGTCTACCTAGTTTATTTGTCTGTCTTAGTCTACCTAGTTATGTGTCTGTCTTAGTCTACCTAGTGTAGGTGTCTGTCTGAGTCTACCTAGTTTATGTGTCTGTCTTAGTTTACCTAGTTTATGTGTCTGTCTCAGTCTACCTAGTTTATGTGTCTGTCTTAGTCTACCTAGTTTATGTGTCTGTCTTAGTCTACCTAGTTTATGTGTCTGTCTTAGTCTACCTAGTTTATGTGTCTGTCTTAGTCTACCTAGTTATGTGTCTGTCTTAGTCTACCTAGTTTAGGTGTCTGTCTTAGTTTACCTAGTTTATGTGTCTGTCTTAGTCTACCTAGTTTATGTGTTTGTCTGAGTCTACCTAGTTTAGGTGTCTGTCTGAGTCTGCCTAGTTTATGTGTCTGTCTTAGTCTACCTAGTTTATGTGTCTGTCTGAGTCTACCTAGTTTATGTGTCTGTCTTAGTCTACCTAGTTTAGGTGTCTGTCTGAGTCTACCTAGTTTAGGTGTCTGTCTGAGTCTACCTAGTTATGTGTCTGTCTTAGTCTACCTAGTTTAGGTGTCTGTCTGAGTCTACCTAGTTTATGTGTCTGTCTTAGTCTACCTAGTTTATGTGTCTGTCTGAGTCTACCTAGTTTATGTGTCTGTCTTAGTCTACCTAGTTTATGTGTCTGTCTGAGTCTACCTAGTTTAGGTGTCTGTCTGAGTCTACCTAGTTATGTGTCTGTCCGAGTCTACCTAATTATGTGTCTGTCCGAGTCTACCTAGTTTATTTGTCTGTCTGAGTCTACCTAGTTATGTGGCTGTCTGAGTCTACCTAGTTTATGTGTCTGTCTGTGTCTACCTAGTTTAGGTATCAGTCTATGTCTACCTAGTTTATGTGTATGTCTGAGTCTGTCTAGTTTATGTGTCTATGTGAGTCTACCCAGTTATGTGTCTGTCTGAGTCTACCTAGCTTATGTGTCTATGTGTCTTACATATCTGTGTTTGTATGTATCTGACTATTTTTATTTTTTGACATGTGTATTTTAAATATTAGTCAATCTAAACAAATATCATGTTCAAATTACAACATAATATTAAAATGAAGATGAGTCAATAATCTTTCCATTCGTATTTTAGCAAAGCCATGAATAAAACGCTTACGGGGACCATGATGATTGTCTAATGAAACGGAGAACACACTTCAGCTGAGTTCATGACGAAACTTATTCGACATAACATCATATGCAAACACACCAACAAGGCCGTGTGCAGCTCACTGAAGATTGATTATAATAACTGAATGTGAATTACCATAAGGGTTCATATATTTAGATTCTAATACTTTCTTCGTCATAAAAATGGGATTATTGTCATTGTCTTGGACATTTCTTACATTGCTGTGGGTTTATTATGCAGGTAAGAAATGTCTGTCTGTCTGTATGTCTGTCTGTCTGTCTGTCTGTATGTATGTATGTATGTATGTATGTATGTATGTATGTATGTATGTATGTATGTATGTATGTATGTATGTATGTATGTATGTATGTATGTATGTATGTATGTATGTATCGAATGCAAAAAAAATTGTAATCGACTTATAACTAATAAAATCCAAAATAATCCAAAGATTTACATCTCTAAAAAAATTAGATTCACATTAAACTCCAGCGGTTCTCGAAATACTATCCAACGCTGAAGGTGCTGACGCGCCTGTAGTCATGACTAGAGGGTCGTATGGGGTGAGGGGTGTATGGTCTGCCCTGGGAGGGAATAACGCCTCTGACTCGTACTCACTCGGGGGTAGCTCGCCGACTTTTGGTCTCCACTTGGTGCTCAGCCCGAAACTGTGGCTCCAAAAAACTGGCATGCGCAACGGCTACATACCGGAAAACGGTCTCGACTGGCCGGCCAAAGCAGGCTGTGGAGATTGGACGGGATCTAAACCTGGAAAGTTAAGACTGGATTCGGGAGCCTACGTGTAGGACCATCACCTGGTCAATGGGCAGAAAGGCAATTCCCAGCAAAGTACCGTGGAGCTCTAAGCGCACGACGAAACACGTAGGACGTCCTCGTAATCCACTGCACTCAACCCTGTCTCCGTGGAGCTCTAAAGGCACGACGAAACACGTAGGACGCCAGTCTCCGGTCCTCTCGACATAGTCGTGCTGCTGGACCCAGATGGTTTTTGGTGAGAGACTGAGGTAGACGAACTGTGCATCTCTTACTAACTTAAAACAAAGTCACCGCGTAAGTCATTATTGTCACCCACCCATCTCATCACCAAGGAAAGCAGCGAAGAGGCAGGAATGGGTACACTGGTAGCCATGAGCGCAAACCTGCTCACAGGTGGCTCAGGCATTTAGGTCGTTAAACAATGACATGGAGCAGCAGTGGAGCCTAGCAGCCCTCTTCAGGAATGAGCATCTTTCTTCAAGAATGCACTACTTACCTCCCTGGTATGAGTAAGGGGCTCGAAAAGGTACCACAGACATAGCTTGATCTAAACTACCCTAGCCATCATACCGCGTCTTACAAAGACTCTACACAAGTGGTCAAAATACAAAAAAGAAAATGAGGAATGTTCCGCTCACACTTAGTGCATGGAATGTGCTCACAGTAATGGACGCTTTGACAAGGAACTGATTCACCCTGCCAGCGGCAATGATGATGTCATTTGTCGTCTCTCCAATTACCGATCAATGAAGCTCTGGATTACCCGGCAAACTTGCTGGAGACACATAAAGTAATACGTCTGCCCTCCATTGGCAAAGCAATTGGTTCAGACTCCATCTCAGTTGAATTCTACAAGGAGGTTGGCACAGCCTTGATAGTAAGGCTACACCAAGTGTCCTGCATCAGCTGGGCCCTGGATAGCCCGATGGTGAGCCCAACATCTCCATCAACGTCCAAATTCTCAACATAGTGAACCGCTTCATCTACATTGGAAACACTCTGTCACTGTTGACGACGAGGCAAACCTTCGCATTGCCAGAGCCAGTGCAACTTGCGGCAGATTGTATATAGCAATGTCTGTAATAGAAGAGACATCAGCATCCAGACTAAACTAAAGGTATACAGGGCAGTTGTGCTCCCCACACTACTTTACGCATGCAAAACTTGGACGGTGTACTTGTCGCACGCCAAGAAGCTGAACCACGTTTACACAAAAGGTCTCTCGAAAAACCTCAACATCCCATGGCATGATAAGGTTCCAGACACAGGTACTCGCCAAAGTATGTCGCCCCAGCACCCACACTATCCCGATGCAGGACAGCTACGCTGGGCAGGGCATGATGTACGAATAACAGACCACCAACTGCTTAAGAGACTCTTCCATGGGGAGCTACAACAAGGACGGTGATCACATGTAAGTCAGAAACTCTTCAAAGACAAACTGAAAGCTGCTTTGAAAACATTCAACACAAACCCTGATTCCTGAATGCAAACAGCATTCGATCGAGAAACTCGGCGTTACTTATTAGACAAACGATGTAAGGTGTGCAAATCTAGCAAAACATCAGCTGCAGAGCTGAGGATACATAAAATAAAATCACGTGCCATCAGCCTTCCTGGAGATGTCCCACTTATCCCCTGTCCCTTATGCAAACGAAAATCCCGTGCAAGGGTTGGTCTC